>CM068369.1:53594510-54994156 GCA_034769895.1 Magicicada septendecula
TTTTTTCTTTTATTCCACCCCCATCCTTGCTTTGGCATTACAATAAAACTTCAGTAGTACTTACTAATAATGATCGATACACCCCTAATGGACTACCACCCCTATATGGGTGAAAATAGCCCTGTTCCAAAAATTGGTAGATTCCCCCAAAAGTAGGGGGGTTCCCTACTAAATCTAACAAACCACCGGGTTAACAAAACAAAAACAAACCACAAGCCGGTTATAACAATTAGAATTTATGATTTGTTATAATTAACTACCTTCACGGTCATGATCCGGTGAGGTCATGGCCGCACGTAGGTGGGGAATCTACAGTATAAAACATAAATTGACTATTTATAAAGGTTTACATTAACAGTTGTATGCACATCTTATTTTACAAACACTATCTCAGCCTAAACATTTTTGATTATATTCACACAAAAATTTCCTTCAGTTTTCAATTTAAATCATTGCGTTTTCATCAATTATTATTTATTTTACAATTACAGTCAAGATTCAGATCAAAATAAACTTAAACGCATCATTAAAATTCACATTGTTAAGTTAATCCAAGGCCAACTCAAATTTAATTTAGTTTCTTCATTTGTTCAAAACAAATTCAGTTACTTTAATTATATTTTTCAAAACTGATTCTAGATAGTTTAGGGTTTAGTTTCGCCTTGGTATTTCAATAGAGTTTATAATCATCACCTCATTTAGTTCAAAACTTTCCTTGAATTCCTCCATGATCACATTTTAACTACCATTTATCTCTACTCATAACCTAACATAGCAGGTACTCCAAAATAATATTTTAACCCTTTACATGACTTTTATTTTAAAATAATTTCACAAATTATTTTTCTTTAATTACCCGTTAATAGGTTATATGTACAGAATTATCGTACATAAACGAATAAAAAAATGTCCACCCCTTCCGCATCAGTCCTTGTGGAAGCAACTGGGCGCTACAGTCCAGGGGAGTCATAGTGAGTGTGGATGGGGGGTGACCAAGTTACAGGCCACGAGGGAGATGTGGTTTACGGCTAGGATGAGGCCGGCGATGGTCAAGAAGCCTAGTGCAGAACACAGTAAATTGTAACGGGTATCAGGGGTTAAGGGATTTGAAGGGGGGTTGAAAAAAAAAATTGTTTCTGGAGTCAAGGATAAGTCATTCTTGAGTGTAGAATCTGTATTTCATAGTTATGATTTACTGGTATTTGGTATAATCAAGGTGTTATTTTGGATGGATAATAGTGTATTGTGAACATTACTTAATTTGTATGGAATTCATATGAATTAGATGTAAGTATACCGTAAGTTTTGTAACTACACGGGATTATTCCCCACTGTTGTGAGCGCTAATATATTACCCTTCAGGACTTATAGGTTCTTTATGCCTCACCTTGGATGTGTCAAATTACCACAAGACGGGTTTTAAATTAACTTATCCCTCTCTTTGTGTACATCCATTAGTAAACCTTGTTAATTCTATATAAATAAAAACACATGGAATAGTATCTGCTAATAATAATAATATTGTATTTTTTTCAAAAAAATTTCTATAGTCTATTCAATGTAACTATTAATAAAATTTATAAATCTCAGGGTCGATTCTCTTCTCTTTGTTTATATTATTTTTAGGTTATTTTGGCTGATATAAAGGTTCAGTAATTATAAAGAAAAAACAAGTATAGAAAGTACATTACATTACAAACAATAACAATAATATAAATTGAGTATTAATTATGAGAATATATATACGTTCACAATGTTATTAGTTCAGTTTGGTTTCACACAGCCTTCTGGTATCCGTGATGGAAAATTCCAATGTTAGTTTGTTTATGTTGTCAAAATGAAGGAATCCACTTCTTTTGGTGTTCAATAAATGTTAACTCTTGTCACTTTCGTTGTCCGACGCCTTCTGGTGGAATATTAGGATTGAAGTCCAGTGTCCTGTTATTAAGTTGATCCAAGTGTTGTTGTTCCTTCTGGTTGTTGGATCAGTAATGTTTTAAAGGTGATTTGTTTATGATATTTCTTTATCTGCTCCAATTTTATACTCTGTTATAGTTTGATATAAGGTTTTTTTACTTTCTTTTATATTATTTTTTAATAATATTCATATGTTTTGTATAAATAATTAGCTTGTTTTCAGAATTTACACTCAACTCTCCTTCTTGGCTTATTATTTTTTAATAATAATCATCAACAACATTCTTTTTCTCTCTTTTGGTTTCCTGGATACACATAAATACTCTGGTCATATCTGTTCAAATTGAGATTTAGTTGTCATAGGATATTATTTTTATATAATACATTATTTTACCTTCTACATACAAGTTGCTTTTTAGTTATTACATCATAATACTTAATACAATTTACATATTATTTTATCTGAAAAAACTATGAACAATTTTAATATCAAATATTATAGTTATTTGTAATTTGACAAATATTTTTGAATAATTTATTATTTACTGAACATAATCATCTAGGCCTATGTTGACTGATTACATTTTTATATTGGAAGACTCATAATCGATCCTGCTTACACTTGTTTTATATTAATTAATTTCTTTAAATATAAACAAACTGTTAATTAACAATTATATTCTAATTACTATAATTCCCTTTAGGGCTTAACTGAATGCACACTTTTAAACCATTGTCTGTGTGATCAATATCTATTAAACTTTAATAACTCAAACAATAATAATAAAGAAAAAACTAAATGTTAATGTTAGTATCATCTGGTACTATGGATTAGTAATTCATTTCATTAAATAGTTGTTTATAATTACTATTCACTCACAGTTATTCTTAATTGACTACCACTGTATCTCACATACTCTTACCAATTAATTACACTTGTTTTATATTACATTTGTAACACATCTTAATTACATTTTACATTTACTTCTAAATTTGTATTGTACTTTATATGACTTTCTAATTGATTCACTCATTATTCATTAAATTTATTATCATCATGTATTTGTTTATGGACTACTCCAAATCTAACTAGGTACTGTTTATATAGTATAGTAATCTGTCATAGTAATGTCTGTTGTAGGACTTTTGGTTTTTAAATAGGTTCACACTTTTATTTATTATTGTTTCTTCTTTCAAATTATTTTGATTTCGATTTATTTAGATAACTTGTTGTTATTGCTTGCTGATGTCTTCAACAGTTGAAGTATATGATCTTATGGTATTAATATTGCTTGGTGATAAGATTGACATTTAGTAAACAAATTCTTCATTATTATAGGCAAATTGAAACCTACTTTTCTTGTCAATACCAATTATTTTCTTCTTTATCTCTGGAGTTTGTTTATTTAGATGGGTGGCTTTAACGAATTGTAATTCTTGAGTTTTCTCTTGGTTCATTGTGTATTCTATTTATATATTACATTCTTTTATTCGCATTGATTCCATACTATTGTTAATTGATTCCCCCTATATTAATATGGTATTATGAATGAATATCGGCGTTGAGTGGCCCTTTTACGTCCAATTGCTCATCCGAACATTCACATACCTGGTACAGTGCACATTGGCTGCTGCCCATAAAATAATTCTAAAGTGGCGCCTTAGCTTTCTCACACTATAAATAATAAATAATTATAAATCTTATCATTATACACATCATTGGAATCTTTTATCTTCTGAATATTTTTTCTTATTCTACATTGCCTTCCAATAACTCCATTTATTTATTATATTCAATATTACTGTTGGTATATTTCCTTAAGTAGATTTCTTTCTCTTTTATATAACTTCACTTCAGAATTCAATGATTTATTAGCCTTAATGTCATTCACCATTGTTATTCAGTACCTCTTGCAATATAGTAGTTTTAATTATCCTTCTATTATTCTATCTCCTTTTATACTGCAACTCTTCTTCAGCAAGTTAAATAATTGTTTATTAAATTTCTCTTATGCTTTTGTCATTAATATTGTGCTCCATTATTATTATTATACTATTATTTATGCTTGATTTAATTAGATGCGCTTATTTCTTTTAGAATTTTGGTGTCGTTACAGTTTATATGGCCATGTGGACATTGTATTTTATGAAGGCCAGGTATAGGGTTGATTGAAACCAATGTAACTTGTTGATGATAAATTGAAATCTTTGTGATAGTGTAAGAGTATTGAGTTAAATAATTGAAGTTGAATTAATTAATTTAACAAATGGACAATCTAATAAATTGGAATAATTTATTTTTGACTTGTAGTGAATAAGGTGGTAATTTTTTGTTTATAACTCAAGGAAAAAATGGTAATGTCCATTTGAAATGTTTATTATGTTGTATCCTGTTTATGTAATTGTGTACGAATATAGAACAGCTGTCATTGTATGCTAACCAAACTAAATGTAAAACCAGTACTTTGTATAAAAAAGCAACCAGTACTTTGAGAAAAGTCAACCAGTACTTTGAAAATAGCTAACCAGTGCAACCAGTGCTGGCTTTTGGGGTGGGCAAGCTGGGGCGGCGCCCCAGGGCGCTGGACGCTTTAGGGCGCCAACTGGTTTTGGGATTTTAAGGTAATAAAATTCTTCAGAAGAATAAGAATGTAGGTAGAAGTTGCAGTAATGCTATAGAAAAATATCTGCGAAATTCGGGTATTAGCTATTGAGTGTGCCTAATTAAAAATTATTTTTATTTTTATCAGCAGAATTTAATACTAAGAAAGTTTTGTCTTCTTCCATTTGGATCGATTTTTGTTTTTATTCAGTCTTAACTGTAAAACTAATTTCTCAAATTAAAAAAAAATTTTTTTGAAATAATTTAATTGTAATAATTTATTTCCTCATTATTTTCTTTAATTGCTTTTGGGTAAATTGAGGATTATGTTATTTATTTTTTTATAAAACTTTACAAAAAATCTGCAGCAAAAATGATTTATAAAACATTATCTCAAATATACAAAGTATATTGTATATTTGGCAGTTGGCAGACTGCACCTATCACTCGTGCGCTGCGGACGATGCTGATGTTCTGGGCTAACCTAAGAGTTTTGCATAAAATTTTTGTGAGCGATACCTGCAGATTGATATTTATATAGATCACGTGCTCTCGTTGAAAAGTCGTCGGATTTGCTTACCTCTTGATTCATTTAAACTTCAAACATTTTACAGGTAAGGATTGAGAGTGATATAGAAGCTAAGTGAACGATTTGATGTTTGGACGTGATACCTTTCATGCATTTAGTGATTGAGAGAAAATCAAGATAAAAAATATTATACATTTATGTTGTATTTATTTCTGATGGCGTAAAGTTATTCTAATTTACCTGAAAATTACCATAAGTTATAGAAATTTATAATTTATGAAACGTAAATAAGAAATGATTTTTTCAATTTTCCAAATCTTAACATATAAAGGAGAATGTCCTGACTGACTGACTAACAGATTCATTCACTCATCAACGGCCAGCCGAGACTATTAAAGTTAGAGACATGAAATTTATAGGATATGTTCCTATTAGTGTGTAGAGGTGTGCTAAGAAAGGATTTTATGAAATTTCAATTTTGAAGGGTTGAAACGGGGTAAAATTGACATTTACGTTTTTTACAATTTTCTCAGAAAGTAAATGGTGTATCGACTTGATTTTTGTTCTAAAATACTCTTTACACAAATACCGAAAAAAACAATTTCTGTTTTTTAGAAATTCCACCCCTAAAGGGGTGAAAACAGGGTAAATTGTTTTTTCATGACATTTTACATTTTTGCGCATTTCTCGGCAACGAATTAAGATATCAATTTAATTGTTTGAACGAATGTTCTTCATATTAATATCTAAAAACTAATTTCTGCTTTTTTTCAAAATTCTACAAATAAAGGGGTGAAAACGGGGTAAATTGTTTTTATGACATTTTACATTTTTGCGCATTTCTCGGGAACGAATTAAGATATCAATTTGATTCTTGGAGTGAATGTTCTTCATATTAATATCTAAAAAGCAATTTCTATTTTTTTTTTCAAAATTCCACCCCTAATGGGGTAAAAAAGGGGTGAATGGTTTTTCATTTTGGTTTGATCAGTGTCATGTTGTTTATTTTTGGGAATTCGTGTCCGGTTCTTATAGCGTGTGTACAGTCGACTCGCTGGATAGCTCCCATGAAAACTTATACACAGGAGCATAGGGAATAATAGATTTTCAGACGAAAAATTTTTCGTTATTCCCTATGCTCCTGTGTATAATTTTTTCATGCTTTCGCTATTTAGCTATTCATGATTTCGCGGGCGAAGCCGCGACGGGTAGTGCTAGTACTTTATAAATATTAAACTGATTTCATCACATCAAACTGCGTTTGGAATATTTATTAGTTTTATTAATTATTATTCCAAGTTTCTTTGGCAAGGCTTTGCAGTTTAGTGAAAGGGCATTTTTAGGTACTAGGTACAACTATGTACAGAAAAAGAATATATTTCAAAGACGATTGGATGAAAGGTATCTTCGTCCATCAAATTTTTTGTATTTGTAGTCTGTTCTATCCAGTGTCACATGTCCAGTACTAAATGTAGTTTTCAGATTATTATAAAATATTAAATTATATGAAATTCAAAATTATTTTTTCCTATCTACATTTGTTATCCTTTTTTTGTACGCAGGCTGATAACATTTCATTTTAACGATGGAGAGTGAGAATTCTAAGAAAAAACCTAAACCTTCCGGATATGAGTATAGAAAAAGAAAAGCAGAAAAAGAGGAAGAAATTCGAAAAAAAAACATAAAAGCCTTGATAATTATTTTAAGTTACCGACAGATACAAATCTCTCTAATGACTCTAATACCAAAGCGCCTTTAGTTCCTACGGTCAATATCATTGATAATACTGTCGCTGCATCAGAACCAATTCCAATTTATAATGAAGTTAGATCTGAATCGCCTAAACCAACTTACGATGCAAATGAGTTTAACGTTGATGATGACAAGCCCAATAATCAAAATGTGGCAGATGAAGGTACTTGTAAAAGTATAGAAGAAATATCCGAGTCATTAAACTTCTCGGATTGCGCCTTGTGGCCAGTTCATCGTAGCAATAAAGTTGTTCATTATATTCTTAAAATGGGTCCCAATCAAGTCATTTTGGATAAATATCCTATCAATGAAAAGGGTTGTCATTTTTCTAGTTTTTATTACAACCGAAAACTTCCAAATGGTGAAGTTTTTCCTCGATGTTGGCTTATTTATTCAACATCTAAAAATGCTGTATTTTGTTTTTGCTGTTGACTTTTTGAGAGAAACAAAACTTCAAATTTAGCAGAAAATGGATTTAATAATTGGAAGAAGCTATCTGAAACTCTTCGATATCATGAAAATAGTGCGGCTCATAAAAATGCTTATCAGCAGTGGATAGAGACTAAAATACGAATGCAAACAGGAAAAACAATAGACAAAGAAGAGCAAAAATTAATTGAAAAAGAGAGCGCACGATGGCAAAGCGTACTTGAGCGATTGATAAGCATTACTTTGTACCTCGGAATCAATAACATGGCTTTCAGAGGAAGCTCAGATAAATTATATAAACCAAACAATGGTAAGTTTTTACGACTCGTTCAATTGCTGGCTAAATTTGACCCTGTAATGTCAAATCATGTGACGCTCGCACTTAATGGTGATATTTCCGATCACTATTGTGGAAAAATAATTCAAAATGAACTGATCGACTTGGTGGCAAAAAAAATAACTAGTACCATTCTAGCGAGAGCTACACTAGCAATTTATTTTGCTATTATTGCTGACTGTACTCCTGATATTTCCCACAAGGAACAACTCTCTCTCACAATTCGATTTGTTGATATATCTACCGATATCATCGAAATCAAGGAGCATTTTATAGGATTTTTTACGGTGGACGATTCTACGGGTTTTGGCCTTTCTGAAATTATAACCGATACATTAATAAAATTTGGACTCAAACTTAGCGATTGCAGAGGTCTAGGATATGACAATGGCGCAAACATGAAAGGCAAAAATGTAGGCGTACAGAAACGGATTTTATAGCTAAATCCTTTAGCTTCCTATGTTCCCTGCGGAAGTCATTCACTCAACCATGTTCTATGTGATGCTGCAAAGTCGTCATTAAATTCCGTAAACTTTTTCGGGATCATACAACAACTATTCACTTTTTTTTCTGCTTCGACTTATCGATGGAGTGTCTTAACTAGTCATGCAGAAATTTTCGCTCTCAAAACACTGAGTGATACACGTTGGGAGGCAAAGATAGAAAGCTTGAAAGCAATACATTATCAAATAAGCAGTGTGCATGATGCTTTGATAACATTAAATGAAAACGAAAAAAAAAAATCCTGCCGTAGAACACGAAGCAATCACCTTGGCAGAACAATTAGGAGACTTTGGATTTTTGGTATCTTTAATTGTTTGGTACGATGTATTGTTTCAAGTCAACGTTGTAAGTAAATCACTTCAGGCAAAAAAATGGACCTTGCACAATGTATCAAAATGTTGGAGAATTGCATTAAATTTTTAGAAAATTACATGAAAGATGGTTTTAAACAAGCAATGATTGGAGCAAGAGAACTTGCAGATCAATTGCAAATTAAACCGATATTTAAACCGCTTAATAGGGTAAGACATGTAAAACATCATTTTGATGAAAACACACAGGATGAACCAACTGAGAGCCCAGAAATAAAACTGGAAGTTTAATTTTTTAACCCACTGTTAGATACGGCTATTTCATCCATCAAAGAAAGATTTAAACAATTGAATTCATATATTCGAAATCATGGAATTTCCTCTTTTGTTTGGACAAATTACCCAACAGAACGGAGCTTTTAAAATCGTGCACAGACTTACAAAATAAGTTAACAGTTGAGAACTCCGCCGATATCAATGGCATTTTGTTATGCGATGAACTGATTAGTATAAGAGCTTTTATGAATGATAAATTAGACAAGGAAAAAATCACGCCTCTTCTTGTGCTAAATTTCATTAAAAAACATTCATTTCAAGGATTATATCCAAACGTATGGATTGCGCTGCGCATTTTATTGACGATTCCTGTAACTGTTGCCAATGGGGAACGGAGCTTTTCCAAGCTCAAACTTATAAAAACATATTTAAGGAGTACGATGCTACAAGACAGATTCACTTCTTTAGGAACTATCTCAATCGAGAATGAAATTGCTGAAGAGTTAGATCTTGCTGATTTAATAAAAGATTTTGCCAACAAAAAAGCCGAAAAGTTAATTGTAAAAGATTTATTTACATAATTAAAATGTTATACTCTTTATTATAATTTTATAAAAATATTATTTTATTTTTCTTAGTTGTACTAATTTTGTATTTTTTTACAAATATATTATGCTTTATTATCAAAACATAATTAATAAGTATTTTAAAAAAAAATATTAAACATATCCCGATACTTTACCCTCACAAGGGGCGCCGAGGGAAATCTTACCCCTCTAAACGCAAAAGCCTAAAGCCGTCACTGAGTGCAACTAAGAGGAGACAAATCATTGGGGGATATGGAGTAATGGAAGGCCATTTATTGATATTCTGCTTGAATTTTTCAGAGTCAGGTGATACTGTGGTGGGTGCCTATCTGATTTTATGGTGTTGGGATCTCGAGCAGAGAAGTCCAGTAAAGTCGGATGGGTGCCGCCACAGCCACCGGACTAGGGAGGTAAGTACCCAAGATTTTAGTAAGGACTTAAGGGGGGTGGTGGCGCCATATCCTCACTGGTCCTTTTAGGTTATAGGCAATGAGTTTTTATGCTTCGGCATAAAAACTCTCATTGGGGGGGGTATTGAAATGGTACAGAATTGTGTGTTAAAAATAATAATTTAAATCAATTGTAATCCCAAAGTAGTCCGTATTCACCTAAGGGGTATCCCCTAGTAACCAGCAACACACAATGTTATTGTAGACTGTTTATGTTTGATGTCTGGAGTCTGCCCAGCCAGACGTATTACGCAACAGCTTGCCAGCTCGGTCTCTTTGTGAATCACAGAGAAACACATTGTCACCCCAGTTTGCATCAGACAGTAGCAGAGAGCAGTGTGTTAACAAGTTAATCCAAAACGGTGGCCTCGGACGTGTAAGATAGGGCAAAAAGTTACGTTGGCCTATCCAGTACAATGACTATTAAAAGTGCGTGAACCATGTAGCGGCCAACCCAATCAGTGCTCGCAAGCAAATCTAAAGTCGGGCAACTGAAAGTAATTGTGCATTTATGTTAAAATAACGTAAACTATGGGGTAACCAATAAGCAACAGCTGACGGAAAAGTTAACTGTAAAAAACTAGTTTCGGAGTGTATTAATGAAGAAAGTGGGGAACACAAGGTGGTGAAACAATGATAGGGACACCGGATGGATGGGTAACTGTACTGAACACAATTCATTGATAAAAAATAGAAAATTTTAATCAAAGTTTAAATACAATTTAATATTTCCAAGTTAAAATATTTTATTATGCCGGCCGACTTTCCTTTTCTCGAGCACTTAGGTTTGGAGTTAGTTGACCGTGCTTTATATCTCACACAGATTAAACAATTCTACAGTTCAATAGTTTTAGGAACCGCGCGCTCCCGTACTGCCCGCGCGGCTCTGCTCTCCACTTTTTTAATCTAACGATGACTGCTCTCTGCTACTGTCTGATGCAAACTGGGGTGATAAAGTGTTTTTTACTGTGATTCACAAAGAGACTGAGCTGGCAAGCTGTTGCGTAATACGACTGGCTGGGCAGGCTACAGGCTTCAGACATAAACAGTCTACAATAACATTGTATGTTGCTGGTTACAATGGGGTACCCCTTAGGTGAATTCAAACTAATTTAAATTATTATCTTTAGCATACAATTCTGTACCGTTACAATACCCCCCCCCCCAATGAGAGGTTTTATGCCGAAGCATAAAAACTCTCATTGCCTAAAACCTAAGAGGACCAGTGAAGATATGGCACCACAACCCCCCTTAGTTCTTACTAAAATCATGTGTACTTACCACCCTAGTCCTGTGGCTGTGGCTGCACCCATCCGACCTTACTGGACTTCTCTACTCAAGATCCCAACACCATAAAATCAGATAGGCACCCACCACAGTATCACCTGACTCTGAAACATTCAATTAAAATGTCAATAAATGGCCTTCCATTATTCCATATCCTCAACTGATTTGTTTCCTCTTAGTCGTATTGGTTCATTAACAAAGTACTGGTTTTTCCTTTAATTTGTAATACACAATAATGTCCCTGTTCGGGCGCCATTGAGACTATTCAAATTCTATCAAATTATAAAATCTTACCTTCGGGTTGCACTCCAGGATTCTACAGACGAAACCAGTTGCAGAAAGGTTACTTGAGTTGAGGGGTGAAAATATAATAACACCGTTTATACTGGCTAGAACAACTGATTTGAATTTTATTTAATACGCAAAATGCTTATTGGCAAATTAAGTCATTCTTAAAATTAACAACACCAAAACCATAAAATTAATTGGCGAACCAATCTGACTTAACTATGACAGTTATAACAAACAATTTATGTGTTTACTGAACCAGTACGTAATTTATCCCCATTCTCATACACATTCATTCTTTTATATGAACATTCTATTTAAACCCCTTTCCCTTAGAGATCTCATTATTATTTGAAACGTTCCCAGGTATAAATTTTAATGTTGTTAAAAATTTGGAATTATATGAAATTGATTATACGAGTACTCAGCCTGGTTGTAGACCTGGTCCAACTGTTGAGGCACTTATTTCACCCCGCACTCCGAAAGTCAATGGAAGATAGTTAAAGTTATTTTTTCTTTTGACTGGCGTTAATTATTCACTGGTTGAATAATATTACTCACTGAATAGAACCGCGTTTTATCACATTTCGCTTTTTGTCGGCCGACTTTCCTTTTCTCGAGCACTTAGGTTTGGAGTTAGTTGACCGCGCGGTCAGAGTTACGAGTTGACTGGACTGCGCTATATTGTTTGTACACTTTTATAGATATTTTATTAGATAGGCCGGCTTTAATTTCGGCCTATCTTACACACCCGAGGCCACTGTTTTTAGTTAACTTGCAGATAACTGTAATCTGCTACTGTCTGATGCAAACTGGGGTGATAAAGTGTTTTACTGTGATTCACAAAGAGACTGAGCTGGCAAGCTGTTGCGTAATACGTCTGGCTGGGCAGACTCAGACATAAAACATAAACAGTCTGCAATAACATTGTATATTGCTGGTTACTAGGGGGTACCCCTTAGATGAATACTGACTACTTTAAAATTAAAACTGCAATCTTTCTAGCACACAATTCTGTACTGTTACAAATTTTAGTTGCTTTTACAACCCTATTATCTCCTAAATAAACATTAACAGGTTCTTTAAGTATCATACATTTATCAAAATATTTATCATCATTTATTATGTGGTCAGTACAACCGCTATCTAATAACCAATTAATCTCGCAATTATTAAACTTATCTATCTTACTATTATGCGCCGCGTGATAGTCGACTCTTATAACCCATGCGCTCATATCTGGATTCTTCTGCTGCGACTGAGTTGCTTGATGTGCTCTTGCGCCTCGCTGACTTAAAAAATTGCCACGCCCTCTGGCGTAGTTACCTTTTTCGGCTTCTTGTCGGCCTCGTGGTGCTCGCCATATATTGCTGCTGCCTGCCGCTTGGCCACTATATTTGCAGTCTCTCTTGATATGACCAGTTTTGCCACCTTGAAAGCATGTTCGCTGTTGTCGACTTTTATCCGCCATGAATGCGTTAGATTTTTGTCCAGAATATTCATCCTTTTGATGCTTTATTTCAGTCATTTGAATTTTACTTTTCACATAATCCACAGTTTGATCTTCTTCTTTTAGTGCGTCTATTAAATCGCCTATATAACTGTATGATTCCGGCAACGTGTTTAACATATAATTTAATTTTTCTTTTTCTGACACACTAGCACCTGCGTTTTTAAGCTCGTTCACAGTTTTTTCAAAATCACTGAAGAATGTCACTGAATCAGTATAATTTTTAAGTCTTAATTTTTCCAATTTATTTCTATATACAATTTGCAATGCCGTAACTTTTTCAAATACATTTCATCAAACTTTTGAATTATTTCATACGCCGTTGTTTTATCACTAATAAATTCCAATTGCTTATTCGTTATAGTACTGTATATATAGTTCATAACCTTTAAATCATTATCATCCCATGGGTCTTTATCCTGCGCCGTTTTTGCTCGTGTTATCACTTCATCACATTTTTTAAATTTCAAAAACAACATAATACGTTTTTTCCACATACTATAGTCCTCTCCATTAAACACTGGAATTATAATGCCATTGTTCTTCACCATTTTCTTTGTATCGCAGCATGCGACAGCACTAAAAAAAAAAGATACTCACTTAAACGGCACTCTTGACCACAAATTTAGTAAACCACGTTCTGCTACCATGTTAAAGTGTGGAATAAAAAAAATAGAAGAGTTTACACTGTGTAATAAAGTTTACTAACCTATTCGAATACATATTAAATACGCAGTGCTACGGTGCGTGTGTCACTTACGGCATCTTACAACAAACTAAAAACTCTCTCAGATACATACTTATACATGCTTACGCACTCATGCGCATTACATATCCTGTACAATATAAATGTATTACATACATTCAACAATAATAATAAGCAAATCTCTGTTAGAAGACAGATGACCAAAATATTTGTCTCCTTCACTTTTTGCTGACCCCTCTAAATGAAAATGTACTGACACCCATGGCTGATCAAGATTAGCCATTGAAGTTAATGGCCAGTGATCACTCTGTATAATGACTGTTAAAGACTCTGAGGTTTCGTTTACATGACACAAACAAAATAAATAATTCACTGAATATTCACCACAAATAAGTTTTTTAATTCTATGTGGGGCTATTATATAATTACATGTGTACACATGTTGTGACTTTGTGTACATAAGAATCCACATTTGAAGACATTACCAAGTGCATATGGTTTATATTAAATTATTGCTGTAACACATCCGAGTATAATTAAACGGAAAATCCTGACAGATGTATCAGATGAAAATTGTGCATGGAAGGGGTGTGTGTTGAAATAAGACGTGTGGACTATCAAAGTTGATTGGTGTAAATTCTGTTTATGCTTCATGCTATGACCAGACTCTTTTATTTATTGAGTACCATGTTCTGTTTGTTATTTCCTCAATTCTGTCAGTATCAATATTATTCTTAGCTTTTAATGTACTATGACAACAGGTTTCAGGTTTATGATAATATTGCTAGTAATGATGTACTTGTTAAATGTTCTGAGAGTTTCTTAGACAATTCTCTTTTGATACAAAATATAAAAGTTAAATTTTAAGATTTAGTTAAATTTGTTTAGCTATCTTTGAGTTTTTATCTTCAGTATTTCTAATTAAGGTCTCCACTTGATAGGTGAGGTAAATTACACATGAGCAGTGTAAAGTATGCGGTTAGCAATTGTTACATTATTTTCTTACTGACCAATAAATCTTACTATGTAATATCAATAATTTTTATTCAACTTTTTGCTCCGGGCGCCATCATTACAAGCAATGAAATTTTATTTACCTTTAGGCTAGAATTCGTTTAAGCGAAACTCAAAGTAGCGGAAAGTGTTATTTGAAATAATGACACTTGGTTGAAATGTTTACCATATGACATTACCTTTTAATAACATCTTCAATTACACAACATGTGAAATATGTACGCTTCTATACACCAACAGGTGTTACGTCATGAGACGCCGTTACATCAAATCAAAAATTCCCTTAAACATTTCAATAACCCTCCAAAATACATAATATTAAAATGTTGTTAATATATATTATTACAATGTTAAACATATATATATATATATATAAATTTACGTAAAAATGGTCACAACCCAGCACTTGTTAATAGTACAGTATCTGATAATTATACACTCTCTTTCTCTCACTCTCTGGTACAATTATTATGAGCTCATTATAAAAAGTTAGTTTCGTTATTTTAATGAATTAAATGGTCATTTCTAATTTTGAAGTTATATTATTTGTTGTAATGAAATATTAAAATTTGTTGTGGCCAACAGTACTTAGCTGCAACTTTTGTCGAACATCGAACACTTCGATTTCACTGATTCTGGACTGTCACATCATCTTCGGGCACACGCTCTCTATCGTAGCATCCCCCCTGGATCAAACTTTTGCCAGATTTTTTGGCTGCACTTTGTGAATTGCACTTTGCCGATGTTCTACCGAAAAATTGGTTAATGTACCACTGTTAATAATACATTTTGGTGGTGTAATACCACCCTTAGTGAATACGCCGGCCGGCACGGTTCAAAGTCTGTACGGAAATGACACAGTTTCATAACTGTGTATTGCAGAGGTGGGGCTACAACGACGTCACTGGTTCTTTGTTCATCTGCCCAGCCTAGTCGAATACAAAGCGACTTGCATTCTTTGCTTCTGACGTAAACATGGGTTGGTCTTGTTTACTTGTTATTGTGACAAACAGTTTTTTGTTACATTTGTAATTTTCCACTGAATTCGACATAAATCCTGTTAACTTAATATTGCGTTGTTGACAATTCTCACCAAAACTCTTATAGGGAATACAAAATAAAATTATTATTATTAAAAATTGTTATAAAATAAAAATACAATAAATATGTTTGGAACCATAGGTTTACAAATTTATTATGGTACCAGAATTGTACCGTCACAAAAACCCCTCAATGAAAGATTTTATGCCGAAGCATAAAGACTTTCATTGACACATTCGTACTTCCTAAAGGGATCTGCTAGGATATGACGCCACAACCCCCTTACTATTTATATGAAATACAATAACTCACCCGTGGTCCGATGATGATGACAGTACCTGTATGACCTTACTGGACTTCTCCTTCGAGATCCCAACACCATAAGGCCAGTCAGGCGCGTAACGCTCCTGCTCTGACGCGCTGGCCAGCTCAGGACCGCCGTCACAACATCACCAAACACTGAAACAATAAATCAAAAATATTAAAATAGCGGCTTGGTATAAGATTATATCCCTACCTGATCTGTTTCCCCTTAGCTATGTGCTGGTTTGCGTTAAGAAGCACTGGGTTTGCTTCAAATCAACAAGAATTATATAGAAGTGCCATTCTCTTCATTGACTATCCTTAACATTATAAAATCTTTTCGATTCCCATTGATAATAATTAACCCTTTTCTGTTTTCATAATTAATATAATTATAGAAGAAACACAAATCTTTATATAAATGAAACATATAATCCAAAGTTTATGGATAAAATTACCAAAATCTCCTGTTTGAGTAAGAGGGAGAAAAACATTTTATATTAACAAAAATGTTACTATTATTATTATTATTATTATTAATATTATTATTATTAACAGTTAATAATCTAGCGCTGTTAATAATATTTACCCCTCTTTCTCCTCCACACACACTATTTCTTATACATCATGTTCAAATTCCTATGCTAATACATAGTACATATTACATAGTACATGATAATACACTCGTCATTATATTAATACAGTAAAACAAACAACTCACATTTAACTTAATTAGAATTTCTTTAAATTTGCGTATCAAATTATAAACATTACTTTTTAATTAATTCTTATAATTATTAAACTTTTATTAATTAGCCATCAATTCTTCACAATTTCAAATTTATTATTAATATTCATATTACATTATTATTATTATTGCATTTCCTATTACCTCTCTACTCTGAATTTTCTACCTAACCTTTCACATTCTAATCATTGATTAGTCTGGCTGACTCCTGTATTCACCATGATTTTACTTATTATATAGGCACTACCATTTATACTCTTACTCACCTCTCTCTCTACTAACCACTACTAACCAAATTTACCTATCATGACACCAATTTCTCAATTATAAACACCTTCACTAATTCCATTTTAAATCCTATGGCACCGCTCGTCTTTGTATTAAGATGGGTGTTCCCTACCTGGCTATATACATTCATAATTTTTTGCCCTTCCAAAATATCGGCAAACACTCCCTTAAACTACGCTATTACCTGCCACAACGCTATACGTTGGCCACTCCTTATCACCTCACCCCCACTACAGAATTCATCAGCAACAAATAAATGTTTAACCTTTACTTTACTCACCTCTACAAATAATCACTAACTACTGTGTCCCTAAATATCTAACACTCTCTTTGTATTATTTTCCTTAAAATTCTTAACTATCTAACTCCCATTAACTTTAATTAACTAACTCACATGCCTTTATCTACACCCAGGCTCTATCCCCTTTTAAACACTCTACCTTACTGTAATCATTGACAATTGCATTATAAAATTTATCTCTCACCTACTCATAACAATACATCTTAAAATTCAAATATATATTATATGCTTAGTCATTTATTATTCATTAAAAAATTTCTTCATTACAAATTAATAATTTAACTTCATTACTACTGCAATTATAAATTTAGTACAACTTTCTTTTGTACCACATTAATTAAGTGATTACTCTTTAATTATTATTCAATTATTTAAAATTTTCACTATTACTTTCACTTGTTTAGCAAAATAAAAACATGTTAATTGTTAATTATTAAAACAATTAAACTTACTGTTACATACATGGTGTACATAAAATTTACTTGTAATACACAACATAAAAAATACATAAATACATTGACATTAATACACATAAAAATATACAATCCAAACTCATTATTTTATCAGACGTTTAATCATTCTGATTGTGATTGATCATTATTTTATCATTGATCAAACTCAGTCTATATGCAGTCCATTTCAAAATCACTGTTCACATATATTAAATGTTCATACACAATAAAACAATCTATCCTCCATCATTGAATAACATTCTAATCTTAGGTCGATACAACATATGTTTTATGATATAAATGATATTATTGTTATTTATATAATATTTGTTTAAACTTTTATACTCTTCCACAATCTCATTTCCAGAATTAATAGGTTTATTCTGTAACTTTTTATCATATACCATGTCACGATCGGGTATGGTTCTGTCTACCTCAGTATTATATGTCATAATCATGTTAGTCATATAGTCATCATAATTATCTACTACGACACCTGTTACTTCCCAAGGTAAGTAATTGTATTCATTATTCTCACCGTCTACTGTTATTGTTATCTCAATTTTACTATAAGGCTTGTCTTCACTATAATTATCCACCATCTCTCCTCCTAACCTTTCTAAAAATTCACTATACTTTCTATTTATCTTAAAAATCTCTATTACTCTCTTACTCTCTCTCTCAATATATTTCTTTCCATAACACCAAGCTACACTCTCTCTCTCCAAATATGCAGGGGTCACTAACTCATAATTACTGCACCACCTATGAGGTACACAAAAACACCAAGGAACTCTATTTGTAGACCTCTCGTCTCCCAAATATAAATCTAAGGAACTCTCGTCCTTATTAAAAATACGTGAAGTCTTTTCTTCACCCCCCACTACAACATCAAAGGAAAATTCTACCCCCTGCATCCCTTTTACAAATATACTTTTTCTCTGCTCTCTCTCTGACTCAACACACACAAACACCTCATTATCATTTTCTGACACCATATTCTTAATTATACCATTGTTACTACCTGTAAACTCATTATACAAATCATTACTACCCCCACTATTATTCTTGTAATTCTCGTCTACTTTACTCTTCGGTATATCAAATATCTCGTCCACTAACGTTACTGTTTGTTCTGTCATTTTATCGAAATGAGCATGCATTTCGTCTATTCTTTTATCAAAGTGACAATTTTGTCTTTTAATTTCATTTTTTATTTCATCAAACTTTACATCTAGCTTGCTGAACTTCTCATCAAATTTATTACTCTGTGTATCAAATTTGTTACTTTGTTCATCGAATTTATTATTAAAACTACTCTTAATTCCTTTAATTTCGCTTAATAGTAACTGCATCATTGCAGCTGTATCATCTGTTTTACTTTCATCTTGAGTCGAGATGGGTGTTAATGGAACTGGGTTTAATTCAGTGACACTGGTTTCACTGGTCTGACTAATTGGGTTCAATTTAACGTCCATCTCACTCATAACTGTTTCTTCTACATTATCACCTTTACCAGTATTCATTTTGCTTATTTATAATACACACATGCATATAATCCTACAACATAACCTCATAGAAGATAGGTTATGTTAAAATTATATCTATTATTTCAGATAACTGTCCGCTACTTCCCGTAGGCTTACCCACATAAAATAAAATTTTAAGTGTGTCCCTGGTCGGAAAGTGCCAATGTTATATTATTTTCTTACTGACCAATAAATCTTACTATGTAATATCAATAATTTTTATTCAACTTTTTGCTCCGGGCGCCATCATTACAAGCAATGAAATTTTATTTACCTTTAGGCTAGAATTCGTTTAAGCGAAACTCAAAGTAGCGGAAAGTGTTATTTGAAATAATGACACTTGGTTGAAATGTTTACCATATGACATTACCTTTTAATAACATCTTCAATTACACAACATGTGAAATATGTACGCTTCTATACACCAACAGGTGTTACGTCATGAGACGCCGTTACATCAAATCAAAAATTCCCTTAAACATTTCAATAACCCTCCAAAATACATAATATTAAAATGTTGTTAATATATATTATTACAATGTTAAACATATATATATATATATATATATATATAAATTTACGTAAAAATGGTCACAACCCAGCACTTGTTAATAGTACAGTATCTGATAATTATACACTCTCTTTCTCTCACTCTCTGGTACAATTATTATGAGCTCATTATAAAAGTTAGTTTCGTTATTTTAATGAATTAAATGGTCATTTCTAATTTTGAAGTTATATTATTTGTTGTAATGAAATATTAAAATTTGTTGTGGCCAACAGTACTTAGCTGCAACTTTTGTCGAACATCGAACACTTCGATTTCACTGATTCTGGACTGTCACATCATCTTCGGGCACACGCTCTCTATCGTAGCATCCCCCTGGATCAAACTTTTGCCAGATTTTTTGGCTGCACTTTGTGAATTGCACTTTGCCGATGTTCTACCAAAAAATTGGTTAATGTACCACTGTTAATAATACATTTTGGTGGTGTAATACCACCCTTAGTGAATACGCCGGCCGGCACGGTTCAAAGTCTGTACGGAAATGACACAGTTTCATAACTGTGTATTGCAGAGGTGGGGCTACAACGACGTCACTGGTTCTTTGTTCATCTGCCCAGCCTAGTCGAATACAAAGCGACTTGCATTCTTTGCTTCTGACGTAAACATGGGTTGGTCTTGTTTACTTGTTATTGTGACAAACAGTTTTTTGTTACATTTGTAATTTTCCACTGAATTCGACATAAATCCTGTTAACTTAATATTGCGTTGTTGACAATTCTCACCAAAACTCTTATAGGGAATACAAAATAAAATTATTATTATTAAAAATTGTTATAAAATAAAAATACAATAATTATGTTTGGAACCATAGGTTTACAAATTTATTATGTTACCAGAATTGTACCGTCACACAATGTTTGAGGTTAAAACTGAATTCACCATCAGAGACTGAAAACTGCTTTCTAGTTTTATTAGCTACTTATATTCAAATCACATTTATTTTAACAAATCTTCTAAACAAGTCTTCTAATCTGTTATACATTATTCACATTAACAGTAACAAAATCACTAAAGTTATTAAGTTTACTAAATTGTACTATAAATAATATCGTATTATACTAATTGATATGCTAACACAACTGTTAACTTGCAGTGTGTCTATATAACAACTCACTATTAACTATTGCCATCGTCTTCGCTTTTGTACAGGTTGGAGCCAAGTTCATTGGTGGCACACAAACCTCGATAGCACCAAACATGTCTTGATTACTATAGAAGTTTTTTAATAGTATTCTGTTCGCAGCTTATTGTGTAACACAATTTAATTTGATCAGTAATCATTGTATAGGCATGTTTTTATTTAGTCATTGATCCATTATGCAACCAACAATGTGCTAGACTTCAATGGCTCTCCTGTTTGGTTTCTTTACCACTCCCAACATATTTGTGCATGCTTTTGTATGTGTGTGTGCGTGTGCATGTGTGTGTGTGAGAGAGAGACAGAGAGAAGGTTTTACTTAACAAAGAAGAAATTTCCAGATTTAGTAAAGTACTTGAAAAAGAATAAATTTAAAAGTAGTAGTTACTTTTTGAACTGTAAATTGAATTAAAAGCCCATTAAATTAATTAAATTATTTTGGAATTTTATATTTGGATATGTGCACTTTTCTCAGTACCACCTTATTACAAGACAGGGCCCATCCATATCAAAGGGCTGGCATCTACAAGGATATTTAACTCAACCACTATTTACATGATATAATAAAGCAGGTAGAAATGAGATAATTATCAAGAATTAAATAATAATTTAGTGGTGGAAAGAACATGTAGTTGTTGTGATCTGTTAGCCTCCTGCTTAGCTAGGTGTATACTCAGCAAACTTCAGCCTCATTGTATGCATGAAAAAACTGTCGTCGTTTAAAGTATTTCAACTGAATCTTAAAACTGTTACATTTACTTAACTTATTTCATCCAACAAATTAATATTTCCATATTATACTATTTCAGTAATTTTATATTTAGATGACATATTTCTCCTAACAAATTAATATTTCTATATTATACTGTTTAAGTATTTTTTCTTTTCAGTGCCTATTTTAGAACAAATGAATAAAAGGAAAAGTCTGCAATTCCAGCATTCTTGTTTTCCTGATTGTTGGCAATTGTTTTTGTAATAATAGCAAAACTTTAAAATATGAATCTTCAGTCTCACTGAATTATTGGAGCAGTAATTAAAAATGTTCCAAGCTTCTTAACAGTAAAGTTGTATTTGTTTTTTGACAAAAGTTTTGATTATCCTTTCTTTTCCTTGTGGATTTCATGATAGAAGACTTAGTGGCACAGTTTTATAACACTAATTGAATTTCATATGACCGTAGCCTTAAAAATAAAGTTACCAGTAAAAATAATGAAACTGTTTTTAAACTATATTCAAGTCATGAAAGTAATTATGTACAATTGAAATTAAGTACCTGTTGAAGGATCAACAACTTTGTTGAAAAATAGTACAAGAAAGTAAAAAACTGCATACCTCTGAGAAAAGTAGTAATAAGTAATATTGTATATATTAATAAAAAAAGTCAGTTCATAATAAACTTTTACCTCATAAAAACATAGTGTATAACTGTATCTGAAGTGCCACCTCAATGGAGCAACAGATGGTGTACGAGCTAAATGTTGTTTAAAAGAATAAACACTTATTTAATATTTCTTACACTGATCGAATGGTCGCTTGGCACTTGGTAGAATATTTTATTAATACTTCAATTTAATAAATAAATACTTTGTATAGTTCAATAGATAATTTTTATTTTCCTGACAATTGTTTCACCAGTTACGGCGGTTTTAGAGGTTGGATTTGAACTGACTGATTTGAAATGTATGTTAGGTGGGGGAGGGTTGGAGATAGTGTATGACCAAGGGTGCATTGGATAGTCCCAGGTATGTGGTTGGACAAAGGTGTTCTATTGTTGTTAACAAAAAGTACTGTTACTGGTTAATTATGAATCATATACAATACATTTTTGTGTGAAGAAAATCACAGATCAACAACTTATCACTTAAATTAATATAAGTCTATTTATATTTATTTATATGTAAGTCTATATGTTTATTTATTAAATTCAAGTATCAATATTCCTGCTACGCATCAATTATAACTGCTGATCAAATAATACTAACTCTGTGTGCGTTTTAAGTGATTAACAATTATTTGATAATTTTTGTACTAATTTATACAATAGTAAAGTGGTTTGTTTCCTCTACTTTCATCAGAGCCCCTTCAAAATTTATGGAAATTATTATATCTAACTCTCGTGAATTTTTAGAATTTTTCTTTATACTTATTGATCCGTATATTGATTCACCTTTCTTTATGGCTATAACTGATTTAAAATAAAACGAAACTTGTTTCCAGTGTGTATCTGTCTTGAATGGTGATGTACTTAATAAAACAGGTTTATGGCATCTTGAGAACTCGACATTAAAATACATTGCGATCGAATGTATGTAGTTATTATGTGCAGCAGTCAGGACAAATGGTGCTTTAAATCCAAGATCTTCTATCTTCACTTTGTATAAATCCACGTCTTTCAATAAATATGTGTTCGTCACACTCTAAACATTAATTGTAAAAACAATGAAATTTAATAATTTTCTTAGCCCATGTCAGTACAGTATGTAGTAAAGTTTATGACCTCTAAATGTTCACTATAATGTTTAAAACACTTTAACAAATTAGTACAAATTAATCTAATTTGTACTAATTATCATAAAAAGGCCACCCCCTATGGTATTTCACTTTTTCTGTATCTAAAATGTTGTTACTTAATTGTCTACTTTCAGGCAAGTTAATTAAGTACAGTAAAATAGTTACTTCTTACAAAGATACCAAGATCTGAATTAAAAATCGGACTTATTTTGAGTGGTATATCTAGAATTTGGTTTCAAGGGGGGGAGGGGGGAGGGGCCCAGCCAAGTTGGCTTCATACAAAAGAAAAAACAAGTTGAAACTAATCAAGATTACTATCTTTAAAGTGGTTGAAAAATGTGTAACAACATCCTGAAATCAATCCCATTAAAGTAAATGGTACTAACACAATAAAAATATGCGTTATTGAAACATTGTTTAGAAGATACTTCTTGACTGCATGATTTTCCTATATTTTATGTTTTACACTTATATGCAAATGTTGTGTAAGAAACCTGTTTGTTTGTTTAAAAAAAGGGCGACTATTAACATACACATATAAAAATATCGGTATGGAGAACCATACATGACTTCCATATTCTAAGATTTATTTTTAAAATCATTTTCGAAATGAAATATTACCATAGAAACTACTTCTTTCTACTTACTGCTTCAGCCTTAACCACAGTACTGTGGTCACTAACATATACCACCTCATGTTATCACACTCGATTTTCACTGATGATGGAAGTCAATGGCATTGCCGAAACGTCTGGTTTTGTAGAAAACATTGGACTACGGCCAAATATCCAGAGAAGGAATTTTAACAAAAACTACTTCTTTGTTGCCGATAACGTTGTACACATATATATATAAAATATGCATAAAATTAATGGCTTGTATAAGTTAATGATTGATCTCCATTAAATAGTGCTCAAGTTTCCAAAGTTTTAATATTATGATGTCCGTAATTAAAACATCAGAGCAGGTTTAGTGTGTATGAGGGTTCACCGTGGACAAAAATTTTCAACATTTCCTATTGAGCGTTGCTTAGAATAAATCTGCGAATCTACAGTGTACGTTTCACAGAACAAACACGCGGAAAAGAAGGAGCGCTCCGAAGTCACTCATGGACCCTCAGCATCTTGCAGAGGGTTCATTCCCTAAAGACGAAAAGTCTGTCTATGAATCGTTCCTCTGTAAACACGTGCAGTTACACTGCCCAGCGATCCACAGGAAGCAAATCGCTATCCACGCTGGACACTTTTTCGGCTTGCATGCGTTATGTTGGTGTGGGTTCGGCACTTTCCATTTAAAAACCGTGCAAATGTAAGAAAATAAACATGAATGAGGCCAGATATAACGCGAATTGTGTGTGTGTGTGTGTGTGTCTTCCCTGCCTTTTTATTGCGGTAGTGATAATAATAAAATGGAAACGTAAACAGTACATAACTGAGATATGCTTGCCTACCACGCACGATATATTTTCTCTTATACATGACTAGCAGAATACCCGTGCTTCGCTACGGAGTTTCACGTTGTACGTAATGAAAATGTTAGTTTAATTAATAAAGTTTAATTAAAGTAGGCTTCTTAAAAATAAATAGCTGTTCCCCACAACTTCGTTCGCGTGGTCTTCAATTTAATGCGATAATATATTTAGAACAGAATCTATTCTATTGGGTTGCCATAGTAACCAGATCTAATAGTTTTTTAAGACCGCAAAGGACCCCCCAGAGGATCGTATCGAAAAAAACACCTGTCCTATGTTGGTTCTCCCGTTGCGTAAAATATTTGTGCCAAGTTTGGTTGAAATCGGTCCAATGGTTTAGGTGGAGACGTGGAAGACCCCAAAGGATCGTATCGAAAAAAACACTTGTCCTATGTTGGTTCTCCCTTTGCGTAAAATATTTGTGCCAAGTTTGGTTGAAATCGGTCCAGTGGTTTAGGAGGCGAAGTGGAAGACCCCAAAGAACCCCCAAAAAGACCCCATCGAAAAAACACCTATCCTATGTTGGTTCTCCCGTTGCGTAAAATATTTGTGCCAAGTTTGGTTGAAATCGGTACAGTGGTTTAGGAGGAGATGTGGAAGAAACCTTCGCGGACATGCGCACAACAACTCACCGAAGTTTCATCGCAATCGGATGAATGGTATAGGAACGCATACGGGACAAACAAAGAAACATTCATTTTTATATATAAGATGTAAACTATACCACTTACTTGACATAAACCGTGATAGCTAAGCTAATGTACAACATATATGTATTAATTATACACATAAATGTTCCTCGATAGACACTCTATCTATTGGCGAAAACTTGAATAAAATCCGTTCAGTACTTCCTGAGATTAGCGATTTCAAACACAGAGAGAAAACGCACTGACTTTACTTTATACTATGTACAGATTTACATTAAAATGAAAAAATTATAATTTTATTGCCTGGCAACAAAATTATTTTATTTTAACAATTACCATTGTTTGAAAAAGTTTAAATGAATTTTCATGTACTTTACTCTTGTTAAAACGTAAAAGGTTGCAGGTAAACTACCCCTTCCCCTTAACCGATCTTCACCAAAATCAAAAGGCCTTGAGTCCTCTACAATTCAGTGACGTATGCAAAAAATTATTTGATTCTGTTTGAATATGCGGCAGTTACCGTTCGTCATAGAAAATACGCTTGATAAAAAAATGTTGCAGGTAAACTACCCCTTCCCCTTAACCGATCTTCACCAAAAACAATAGGTCTTGAGTACTCTACAAATCAGGGCTGTATGCAAAAAATTATTTGATTCTGTTTGAATTTGCGGCAGTTATCGTTTGCCATAGAAAAAAAAATCTACAGACACACAGACAGACACACACACAGACACTTTTCGGAAAACGACTTTTGTTCATGTTTTGAGTGTAGTAGAATCAGAATCTGCAATAATCTCGAACACGATTTTTTTTGCCATCACCATAGGAATATGGAAGTAAAATATCGGTATGGAGAACCATACATGACTTCCATATTCTAAGATTTATATTTAAAATCATTTTCGAAATGAAATATTACTATAGAAACTACTTCTTTCTACTTACTGTTTCAGCCTTAACCACAGTACTGTGGTCACTAACGTATACCACCTCACGTTATCGCACTCGATTTTCACTGATGATAGAAGTCGATGGCATTGCCGAAACGTCTGGTTTTGTAGAAAACATTGGACTACGGCCAAATATCCCGGGAAGGAATTTTAACAAAAACTACTTCTTTGTTGCCGATAACGTTGTACACATATATATACAAATATGCATAAAATTAATCGCTTGTATAAGTTAATGATTGATCTCCATTAAGTAGTGCTCAAGTTTCCAAAGTTTTAATATTATGATGTCCGTAATTAAAACATCAAAGCAGGTTTAGTATGTATGAGGGTACACCGTGGACAAAAATTTTCAACATTTCCTATTGAGCGTTGCTTAGAGTAAAGCTACGAATCTACAGTGTACGTTTCACAGAACAAACACGCGGAAAATAAGGAGCGCTCCGAAGTCACTCATGGACCCTCAGCATCTTGCAGAGGGTTCATTCCCTAAAGACGAAAAGTCTGTCTATGAATCGTTCCTCTGTAAACACGTGCAGTTACACTGCCCAGCGATCCACAGGAAGCAAATCGCTATCCACGCTGGACACTTTTTACTTCCATATTCCTTAAGGAATGGAAGTATGGTGATGGCAAAAAAAATCGTGTTCGATATTATTGCAGATTCTGATTCTACTACACTCAAAACATGAAAAAAAGTCGTTTTCCGAAAAGTGTCTCTGTGTGTGTCTGTCTGTCTGTCTGTCTGTCTGTCTGTGTGTCTGTCTGTAGATTTTTTTTCCATGGCAAACGATAACTGCCGCAAATTCAAACAGAATCAAATAATTTTTTGCATGCAGTCCTGATTTGCAGAGTACTCGCGACCTATTGTTTTTGGTGAAGATCGGTTGAGGGAAAGGGGTAGTTTACCTGCAACGGTTTTTTTTTAGCAAGGGTAATTTTGTTTGTTTGGCAAACGATAACAGCCGCAAATTCAAACAGAATCAAATAATGTTTCGCATACAGCCCTGAATTGTAGAGTTCTCAAGATCTGTTGATTCTGGTGAAGATCGGTTAAGGGAAAGGGGTAGTTTACCTGTAACGTTTTATGTTTTAACAAGGGTATTTCCTATGGCAAACGATAACAGCCGCAAATTCAAACAGAATCAAAAGATTATTTGCATACAGCCCTAAATTGTAGAGTTCTCAAGACCTATTGTTTTTGGTGAAGTTCGGTTGAGGGAAAGGGGTAGTTTACCTGCAACGTTTTTTTAACAAGGGTATTTTCTATGGCAAACGATAACAGCCGCAAATTCAAACAGAATCAAATAATGTTTTGCATACAGCCATGATTTGTAGAGTACTCAAGACCTATTGTTTTTGGTGAAGATCGGTTAAGGGAAAGGGGTAGTTTACCTGTAACGTTTTATGTTTTAACAAGGGTATTTCCTATGGCAAACGATAACAGCCGCAAATTCAAACAGAATCAAAAGATTATTTGCATACAGCCCTATATTGTAGAGTTCTCAAGACCTATTGTTTTTGGTGAAGATCGGTTGAGGGAAAGGGGTAGTTTACCTGCAACGTTTTTTTAAAAAGGGTATTTTCTATGGCAAACGATAACAGCCGCAAATTCAAACAGAATCAAATAATGTTTTGCATACAGCCCTGATTTGTAGAGTACTCAAGACCTATTGTTTTTGGTGAAGATCGGTTAAGGGAAAGGGGTAGTTTACCTGTAACGTTTTATGTTTTAACAAGGGTATTTCCTATGGCAAACGATAACAGCCGCAAATTCAAACAGAATCAAAAGATTATTTGCATACAGCCCTAAATTGTAGAGTTCTCAAGACCTATTGTTTTTGGTGAAGATCGGTTGAGGGAAAGGGGTAGTTTACCTGCAACGTTTTTTTAAAAAGGGTATTTTCTATGGCAAACGATAACAGCCGCAAATTCAAACAGAATCAAATAATGTTTTGCATACAGCCCTGATTTGTAGAGTACTCAAGACCTATTGTTTTTGGTGAAGATCGGTTAAGGGGAAGGGGTAGTTTACCTGCAACATTTTTTTTTCAAGCGTATTTTCTATGGCAAACGATAACAGCCGCAAATTCAAACAGAATCAAATAATTTTTTGCATACGTCCCTGAATTGTAGAGGTCTCAATGACTTTCGATTTTGGTGAAGATCGGTTAAGGGGAAGGGGTAGTTTACCTGCAACCTTTTACGTTTTAACAAGAGTAAAGTACTCGTTTACTTCCATATTCCTTAAGGAATGGAAGTATGGTGATGGCAAAAAAAATCGTGTTCGAGATTATTGCAGATTCTGATTCTACTACACTCAAAACATGAAAAAAAGTCGCTTTCCGAAAAGTGTCTGTGTGTCTGTCTGTCTGTCTGTCTGTAGATTTTTTTTCTATGGCAAACGATAACTGCCGCAAATTCAAACAGAATCAAATAATTTTTTGCATGCAGCCCTGATTTGCAGAGTACTCGCGACCTATTGTTTTTGGTGAAGATCGGTTAAGGGGAAGGGGTAGTTTACCAGCAACGGTTTTTTTTTAGCAAGGGTAATTACTTCCATATTCCTTAAGGAATGGAAGTATGGTGATGGCAAAAAAAATCGTGTTCGAGATTATTGCAGATTCTGATTCTACTACACTCAAAACATGAAAAAAAGTCGTTTTCCGAAAAGTGTCTGTGTGTCTGTCTGTGTGTCTGTCTGTCTGTCTGTCTGTCTGTCTGTCTGTCTGTCTGTCTGTAGATTTTTTTTCTATGGCAAACGATAACTGCCGCAAATTCAAACAGAATCAAATAATTTTTTGCATACAGTCCGGTTTTGCAGAGTTCTCGCGACCTATTGTTTTTGGTGAAGATCGGTTGAGGGAAAGGGGTAGTTTACCTGCAACGGTTTTTTTTTAGCAAGGGTAATTTTGTTTGTTTGGCAAACGATAACAGCCGCAAATTCAAACAGAATCAAATAATGTTTCGCATACAGCCCTGAATTGTAGAGTTCTCAAGACCTATTGTTTTTGGTGAAGATCGGTTAAGGGAAAGGGGTAGTTTACCTGTAACGTTTTATGTTTTAACAAGGGTATTTCCTATGGCAAACGATAACAGCCGCAAATTCAAACAGAATGAAAAGATTATTTGCATACAGCCCTAAATTGTAGAGTTCTCAAGACCTTTTGTTTTTGGTGAAGATCGGTTAAGGGAAAGGGGTAGTTTACCTACAACGTTTTTTTAACAAGGGTATTTTCTATGGCAAACGATAACAGGCGCAAATTCAAACAGAATCAAATAATTTTCTGCATACAGCCCTGATTTGTAGAGTACTCAAGACCTATTGTTTTTGGTGAAGATCGGTTGAGGGGAAGGGGTAGTTTACCAGCAACGTTTTTTATCATGCGTATTTTCTATGGCAAACGACAACTGTCGCAAATTCAAACAGAATCAAATAATTTTTTGCATACAGCCCTGATTTGTAGAGTACTCGCGACCTATTGTTTTTGGTGAAGATCGGTTGAGGGGAAGGGGTAGTTTACCTGCAACGGTTTTTTTTATCAAGGGAAATTTTTTTTTTTTGGCAAACGATAACAGCCGCAAATTCAAACAGAATCAAATAATGTTTCGCATACAGCCCTGAATTGTAGATTTCTCAAGACCTATTGTTTTTGGTGAAGATCGGTTGAGGGAAAGGGGTAGTTTACCTGCAACGTTTTTTTAACAAGGGTATTTTCTATGGCAAACGATAACAGCCGCAATTTCAAACAGAATCAAATAATGTTTTGCATACAGCCCTGATTTGTAGAGTACTCAAGACCTATTGTTTTTGGTGAAGATCGGTTAAGGGGAAGGGGTAGTTTACCTGCAACGTTTGTTTATCAAGCGTATTTTCTATGGCAAACGATAACAGCCGCAAATTCAAACAGAATCAAATAATTTTTAGCATACGTCCCTGAATTGTACAGGTCTCAATGCCTTTCGATTTTGGTGAAGATCGGTTAAGGGGAAGGGGTAGTTTACCTGCAACCTTTTACGTTTTAACAAGAGTAAAGTACTTGAAAATTTATTTAAACTTTTTGAAACAATGGTAATTGTTAAAAATAAAATAATAATGTTGCCAGGCAATAAAATTATAATTTTTTCATTTTAATGTAATATAATATTTTTCATTTAATACAGCAATAAAAAGGCAGGTAAGACACAGCCTGGCTGTTTGGCTGAAAATGATTTTAAATATAAATCTTAGAATATGGAAGTCATGTATGGTTCTCCATACCGATATTTTTGTTTGTTTGGCAAACGATAACAGCCGCAAATTCAAACAGAATCAAATAATGTTTCGCATACCGCCCTGAATTGTAGAGTTCTCAAGATCTGTTGATTTTGGTGAAGATCGGTTAAGGGAAAGGGGTAGTTTACCTGTAACGTTTTATGTTTTAACAAGGGTATTTCCTATGGCAAACGATAACAGCCGCAAATTCAAACAGAATCAAAAGATTATTTGCATACAGCCCTAAATTGTAGAGTTCTCAAGACCTATTGTTTTTGGTGAAGTTCGGTTGAGGGAAAGGGGTAGTTTACCAGCAACGTTTTTTTAACAAGGGTATTTTCTATGGCAAACGATAACAGCCGCAAATTCAAACAGAATCAAATAATGTTTCGCATGCAGTCCTGAATTGTAGAGTTCTCAAGATTTGTTGATTTTGGTGAAGATCGGTTAAGGGAAAGGGGTAGTTTACCTGCAACGTTTTTTTAACAAGGGTATTTTCTATGGCAAACGATAACAGCCGCAAATTCAAACAGAATCAAATAATGTTTTGCATACAGCCCTGATTTGTAGAGTACTCAAGACCTATTGTTTTTGGTGAAGATCGGTTAAGGGGAAGGGGTAGTTTACCTGCAACATTTTTTTTTCAAGCGTATTTTCTATGGCAAACGATAACAGCCGCAAATTAAAACAGAATCAAATAATTTTTTGCATACGTCCCTGAATTGTAGAGGTCTCAATGACTTGCGATTTTGGTGAAGATCGGTTAAGGGGAAGGGGTAATTTACCTGCAACCTTTTACGTTTTAACAAGAGTAAAGTACTTGAAAATTTATTTAAACTTTTTGAAACAATGGTAATTGTTAAAAATAAAATAATTTTGTTGCCAGGCAATAAAATTATAATTTTTTCATTTTAATGTACTATAATATTTTTCATTTAATACAGCAATAAAAAGGCAGGTAAGACACAGCCTGGCTGTTTGGCTGAAAATGATTTTAAATATAAATCTTAGAATATGAAAGTCATGTATGGTTCTCCATACCGATATTTTGGCTTGCACGCGTTATGTTGTTATGGGTTTCGGCACTTTCCATTTAAAAAGCGTGCAAATGTAAGAAAATAAACATGAATGAGGCCAGAAATAACGCGAATTGTGTGTGTGTGTGTGTGTGTGTGTGTGTGTGTGTGTGTGTGTGTGTGTGTGTGTGTGTGTGTGTGTGTGTGTGTGTGTGTGTGTGTGTGTGTGTGTGTGTGTGTGTGTGTGTGTGTGTGTGTGTGTGTGTGTGTGTGTGTGTGTGTGTGTGTGTGTGTGTGTGTGTGTGTGTGTGTGTGTGTGTGTGTCTTCCCTGCCTTTTTACTGCGGTAGTCATAATAATAAAATGGAAACGTAAAGAGTACATAACTGAGATACGCTTGCCTGCCAAGCGCGATATATTTTCTCTTATACATGATTTACGTTAAAATGAAAGAATTATAATTTTATTGCCTGACAACAAAATTATTTTATTTTCAACAATTACCATTGTTTGAAAAAGTTTAAATGAATTTTCAAGTACTTTACTCTTGTTAAAACGTAAAAGGTTGCAGGTAAACTACCCCTTCCCCTTAACCGATCTTCACCAAAAACAATAGGTCTTGAGTACTGTACAAATCAGGGCTGTATGCAGAAAATTATTTGATTCTGTTTGAATTTGCGGCTGTTATCGTTTGCCATAGAAAATACCCTTGTTAAAAAAAACGTTGTAGGTAAACTACCCCTTTCCCTTAACCGATCTTCACCAAAAACAATAGGTCTTGAGAACTCTACAATTTAGGGCTGTATGCAAATAATCTTTTGATTCTGTTTGAATTTGCGGCTGTTATCGTTTGCCATAGGAAATACCCTTGTTAAAACATAAAATGTTACAGGTAAACTACCCCTTTCCCTTAACCGATCTTCACCAAAAACAATAGGTCTTGAGAACTCTACAATTCAGGGCTGTATGCGAAACATTATTTGATTCTGTTTGAATTTGCGGCTGTTATCGTTTGCCAAAAAAAAAATTTCCCTTGATAAAAAAAAACCGTTGCAGGTAAACTACCCCTTTCCCTCAACCAATCTTCACCAAAAACAATAGGTCGTGAGTACTCTACAAATCAGAGCTGTATGCAAAAAATTATTTGATTCTGTTTGAATTTGCGGCAGTTATCGTTTGCCATAGAAAAAAAATCTACAGACCCACAGACAGACAGCACACACACAGACACTTTTCGGAAAACGACTTTTTTTCATGTTTTGAGTGTAGTAGAATCAGAATCTGCAATAATCTCGAACATGATTTTTTTTGCCATCACCATACTTCCATTCCTTAAGGAATATGGAAGTAAAAACAATAAAATAGCATAAAAATTAAGATAGTACCAAAATTCGTCAACTTTTTTCAATTCTCGGGGGGGGGGGGGTCCAGTCCGGTCTACAGTTATAATGCTGAGTCAAGGAGACAGTAATCTCCTCAATGAAAAAGTCTTCCTGGCCAAAGAAGGTGCAACAATCACAAAGCAATGTTAAATCATGCAGAATATTTTCTTCCACCTCCAAACCAAGTTCATCATGAGTATGCTCCTAGTCAACAAAGAGTGGTAACGTTAATGGTTACCTAACTGATCTTCGTTAGCTTATAAGATTCTGTTAGACACAAATGACACTGCTGCACCAAAGTGGCGAATGGTTGGTTCATCGCAACAGTGCCCCGGCCTACACATCACTAATCGATCTAGCAGACATGACAGATTTAACAGGCTTCCTACTACCCAGACATGGTGCTGTGCAGCTTGTGGTTCCTCTAAGACACCAGATGCCACTCAAAGAAGTAAGTCCTCAGGATAGAGAAGACATCAACAAAAGAAATGCAATTAAGCACCTGTTGAATATTCAGAAAACGGACTACAGAAAAATGTTTCCAACAGTGGAAGGTGGGAGAAGTGTATCAATTCAGAAGAGGCCTGCTTTGAAGGAAACTGGCTTTCAAAGATTCAGTAACATACTTTTTCCCTGGCATATGGTCCAATACTTCTTGATCAGATCTTGTAAATTTAGCATGACTTCTTAACTAATTCAAATTATCATTCATTGCAATTACAGTATGACTATTAAGCCTTACAAATTACAGAAATAGGTTAGCAATATTACTGGCCCTAAGTACAGGGTCTTTGAAAAAGAATGCTGTTATTTTAAAAATATGCAGTCTCATACATAATCAAAAAACTTAAATGAAACGATGACAGACTTAAATGAAAAACATGTCAAAATGTTCAAAAAGATTACAGTTTTTTATATACGATATCACATTTCTGTGTGTAAACATTTATGGGGTTACCACAGTTCATAGTTGGGGCTACAAGCAGCAATTTTTTCTTGTAGGTGCTCCAAATCATGAGTCATTATGCTATAAACAGTATTCTTAATGTAGCTCTAGAAAAAAAATCCATTTCTGAAAGGTATGTGATTCTAGGAGGCCAAACTATACACCCGTTTCTACTGATCCAATTATCCAGTCTCCTAGATTTTAGTCAAATGGATTTTGAGGGAAAGATACATAATGTATAATGTTTAGAGGGAAAAGATTCAAGATTTGGTACACATATGAGAACAGACTGCTGGGAAAAATTATTTAATTTACTTTTTTACCTAGTATCACAACATACAAAGCACATATTTCCACCAATGTAGTGAACATATAAGAGAACAAGGTATTCCCACACTTAAAATCCAGAATAACTAACTAATGTAATCTACATTAGTTGTCGTGAGACATACTCCAAACATATAGACAACCAGACAAATGCCCAACAGGCAAATTAAAAATTGAGAACTTGCTTTACTCTTTCAATTAATCATATATTACATTAAAATATTTAATTATTATTCTTTTACTCATTTCTTGAAATTTAATTCAGAACCACTACCAGTATATTGATTTATTACATGTAAACAATATGTCAACTAACAAAATCTCCTCCACTCTCCTGTGCCTAGGTATAACTATTACCTATTACAGGTTGTGGCTAGAAAAAAATTAGCTACCTATTCTTTGGATGATGTGCTGTGAATCACTACACATATAGGTGAGGTTTTGCATTTGATGTTGAAGCTCCCACATTAAACAAAAATAATTTTACCCTGTTTCATCATTTACAAGGAGCATTCAAATTTAAATTATAATTTATTCTTGAATTTTGTTGTCCATGACGTGTCTGTTAATTAACTAAATATAATTAAATTACTACTGACTCAGAACAAAGTTTTTTATGGGTAAAAACGTAAAAGTTTTATCTTATAGCCTGAACCGGTTTTCGCTTTTAAAAAGCTTCAGAGGCTGCCGTTGGGAGCACTGTCCGTCTTGTTCTTGGCGACGGTATCGACTTTTGAAAGATCGATGTGTGTGTGGGGTGTGATATGTTCGAATAATACGTGTGATTTGAATTGTGTCTGTTCGTTTAGGATATCGTTTTATGTGTTTTCATGTGTTTGTATATTTCCAATTGTTCTAGAGTGTCTAGTTTTCGGCCTTTTGTGTGTACGTGTAGAATGTCCATGTTATTTTCGATGTTTTTGTATGTGTGGTTTGCTTCAATGAGGTGGTTTGCAAAGGTGGATTCTGTAGTGGAGTGTAGTGCCTTTGTGTGTTCATTGTATCTTTGTAGCTTCAAACAAATATGTAGCAGAATCCAGCGGATACAACAGAACAATAGTCAATAAACTCCTTCACAAATCACAAAAGAAACAATAGACAAAGACAGAAACAACAAATTCATAACACTAACATACATCAACAACCAAACTGAAAAAAAGCAGCCCACAAATTCAAAAAAGCAGGATACAGAATTGCGTACAAAACTACAAACAAAACAGAACACACACTATCAAAACACACACACAAAGCACAAAACAAATTCGATCTACTTGGTGTTTACAACCAGATTGTTCAAATTGCAACAAATTCTACATAGGCCAGACAGTACGTAGCTTCAAACAAAGATACATTGAACACACAAAGGCACTCCATTCCACTATAGAATCCACCTTTGCAAACCACCTCATTGAAGCAAACCACACATACAAAAACATCGACAATAACATGGACATTCTACACATACACACAAAAGGCTGAAAACTAAACACTCTAGAACAATTGGAAATATACAAACACATAAAAATGACATCCTAAACAAACAGACACAATTCAAATCACACACATTATTCGAACATATCACACCCCACACACACATCGATCTTTCAGAAGTCGATATCGTTGCCAAGAACAAGATGGACAATGCTCCCAACGGCAGCCTCTGAAGAAGCTTTTTAAAAGCGAAAACCGGTTCAGTCTATATGGTAAAACTTTTATATTTTTACCCGTAAAAAACATTGTGTTCTGAGTCTGTAGTGAATTAATTATATTTAGTTAAGTAACGAACATGTCATGGACAACGAAATCCAAGAATCAAATTGGGAAGACCCTTACACTGTGAAAGAGAATCAATCATGTTGTTTACTGGATACAACAAGAAGGACAGCAGAAATTCAAAGTCATCCATTTAGACTAAATGGCAAAGTATTACTGCAGAGACGGTTTGCCAGTTCAGGACGAACAGGATTAAAGAGGGGGCAGTGTTACATTGAGCAGAAAAATAACAAGAGTGCCTACATGAGTCTTTACATGCAGCAATGTATGATAGAATAAAGTATTTATATTATTTTGTTTGTCCGTCTGGTGGCTTTATTTCTTCTTCGTTATTACGACGCGTTTCGGGACATATGTCCCATCCTCAGGTATTGTCACTCAGCAGAGGTCATCATTTAAGTAAAAATATCAACACATAAAACATATAACATAACTTACACATAATCAACAATAAAAACGTTTACACTTTGGAGCACGTACAAGTCGAGATGCGCATCCCGGACTACAATGGTTGACTGCCGAGTCTATGTTATTGCTCGCCGTGCACTGTGGACTTTGTCTGTATTTGTATAGCCGTATCGTATAGCGAATTTGACTGAAACTGTAACTGTTCATTTAGGAGGATTTCTTTTGTGTTTGTGTCCTTAAATGCCTTATATATTTCAAATTCCTCGACAGCACTCATGTATCTCCCTTTCTTGCATATGTGTAGGGGTTGAAAATTACTTGCAAAGTCTGTATAATTATGATTATTGTCAACTAGATGACGTTCATAATTTGATGTTATTCTGCTAGGATCTTTTTTGGGCAGGTGTTCTCTAAAGCATTTTTTAAACACTCTACCCGTTTGTCCAATGTAGAAACAACAACAGTCGCTGCACACAACCTTATAAACACCTGTCCTGTCTTCAACTGCTTTTTGGGGGTTTTGTCGAAGTATCTTACCAACGTTGTTACTGGTCCGGAACCCCATCCTAATGTTTACGTCTTTAAATGCGCTGTATAAAATTTTTGGTAGGGTGTTACCATAGTACGATGTTATGTACCTAGTCCCATTTTCACTACCTTCGCGTATAGCCTAGTCAAATTCGACAAATCAAGAGAAATAAATCCCGGAGTTTTGAAAATTGGCACAGTTGTTCCTTGGTACATAGGTTTGAAGAAAATAAAAAGTCCTGGTGAGTGGGGGAGTGAGCTAGAGGGGGCATTGAAAGGTCACTTTTTTTAGTTTCTCGCTCATATCTCCGAAACTATCACTCGTAGCAAACAATTATATATATAAAAATTGAAGCTGACAAAATGTCCTACAAAAATGGTTCTATGCATTTTTTACGTAGGACCAATAGTTTCGGAGTTATAGGTCCGAGAACGTAAAAATATTGTTAGTATTAACCAGTTTGAGGTTTGATAGGAAACACTACTGAACAGTAGATGTTTCTACTCCCCCCACCCCCTTGTAATTCCCGCCCAATCTTCCCTTGTGACGGCCTAAGGGGCCACCACCACAAAAAAAAAAAAAAAAAAAAAAAAAAAATCGTGATTTATTCACATTTCATTGTTTATAACATGCTTATGAATATTTAATATTAATATTAACATTAGTAATGAATATTATGCATTATTAAGAAACAATCATGTTGTCAGGGTCGTATTACTCAAACAATCATCTCGTCAGGGTCGTCGATCTCTTCTTTGTTCAGGCATTCGTCGTCTACTGGAGGGCCATTGGTGCAGGTTCCCTCGCAGTTCCCACACACTGTTGTGCAGTTGATTCCCGCCTTGTGACACCCACAACGTGTCCCACAGCCTGTCGTACAATTACAAAAAATTGTGCCGAGGACGGAGGTAGGGGCAGCAGGTTCCATGGTCGTAAGGGGTCGAAGATTTCCATCGACGCCCTTTGCCCAACCCCAATCCGTAGGTGGTAGCTGGTTGCCCAACCAGTTTTGAACTTGCAGATACACTCTGTGAGAGTGCTGCTGGGCAGAGCCTCTTGTAGGTGGCAAGGACGGTAGGTCTGGCTTGACCTTAGTGGTTGACTTGAGGAAAGCCAAGTATCGGTGGGTGTTGAGATCTTGTTTGCGGGCATTGTATAACGCGAGGAACATGTGCTCACTGGCTTCAGTGACCTCCTGTAGTGTTGAAGAGGACTTGTAGAACACGTTGGATATGGCTTTGAGGCTGCTGTCCCTGCTGAACAATTTGACGATCATTGACTTGCCTTTCCTGAAGATGGATGAGGTAGTGTCACAACCACTAAACCCATGAATGAATAGGATGGTTTCGGCGAAGTCAAGTTTTTGCAACTCCAAGGAGGAATACGTTCTGCTTTTCCACTTTCCCTCTCCCTGGTTTGGCGAACAGAATGTTGCTTTCGGGTGGAGCTAATGCTGTCAACAAGACCAGCAAATCTACGTCCTCGCCTATGACAGCTACATTTTCGTTGAATGCTGCTTTTTCTACTCTACACGACACAATCTTTGTGTCAGCATCAGCCTCAGCCTGTCTCACTTCAATTCCCTCGGTGATCATTTTGTGCGACAGCATACTGATGAACTTAGCCTTGTTCTTCTCATTACCAAGGAAGTGTTCTTGCTGAACCGTCACTGGCATTCCTTCGGTGAAATCAATGTAAACTGACGTCATTGTGGTGCTTCGACGTTGTTGTTCAGCACGTTTTGTGCTGTTGACGGTGTCTGCGTAGCCATCAAACACAACAGGGCAGCGTTCACCGTAGTGTCTCTTTATGTAAGTCACATACTGGTTGAAGACAACGGAGAAAGTTGAGTCTGTACTCCACTTAACGCGATGTAACAGGAAGCCACCATCGATCACATTTACGCCGAGTTTGAGATCTGGAGTGTTCTCGTGAACTGGGAAAAATTCATATAAAGCCGACTTCTTCGTCTTTCTCATCCTGCTGTCATCGAAAAGAGTTAAGGGGAAAGGCGCCAACTCGTAACACAGAGGTCCTGTAGATCCTCGTCATTCTTCTTGGAAATTGCAACTCGTTGGAATATGAGAAGTGGATCCACAACCTCAACTACATTATTAATTTTGATAGTGCTGCTCATGGAGGCCAAGGATAAGACTTTGTCTTTTCGAGCCTGTTTGATCTCTCCGAACTTTTGCCCTATCACCTTCCTCTTGTGTTGTTTCCTTCTTCCAGGGCTTTGTGGCAATTTACATCACTGTTTTCAACAATACCTGTTGCCAGGGATACTAGTACAGGTGATTCTGAAAAAGGAGGGTGCTGAGCAAACCACTCAAAGAGCATATTCCTGTCTTCATCATTTCTTGTTTGCCGTGACGCACGGTAATCCACATGCTGCTCGCCTGTTGAGAAGTGCAGGCCAGCAAAGTCTTCCAATGCAGAGCAAATTGAAGTTGCTGTGGATGCCCCACCAACCCACTTTGCCAACACGGCATCAGTTATACCTCGCCCACTTGTCAGCCCTCCATGAGTCTTCATGCCGCGCATTAGAGTGAGCTCTATAGTCATATCAGACCAGTTTCCTGATCTGGGAGAATCTGATCTACTCACTGTGAAATAACCGTTTTTGGCAAAACCTTGGAAGTCGTGAGGGTGGGTAGTGGGAAGAGCACGCATATCCTGTAGATATAAATGAGCACATTTGGCATACTGCAAGTGGCCACTTGCATGAAAGAAAGGTATCATTTGCTGGATAGAGCACAGATGCAATTCCCAGTTCCCAGAACATTCTGCTTCGATGAACTGTTTCATTAGGGATACCATGTGAAAATATTGAGCCCACAGGGTAGCAGTGGGTCCATGTCCCTTCAAGGATAAAAGTGCATTTTTCATTTGTTCTTGGAGGAGGGCTAATTGAGCATTTTGCTTCATCATATCTTCGGTGAGTGTGTCATCTTTCAGTTTTGCCAACAATTCGGTGATTTCTCTCTTCTGTTCATCTGACACCTCTAGACTGTTTAGAATAATTTCGTTCAAGACAGTCTGTACAAGCAGGTGTCCTCGTACAGCTCTGCTAAAGGCATGGCCAGTCAGCATTTTATCTACTGAATTTGCAGCAAAGACAGTACACAACACTTCTTTCAGACCGCTTCCAGCCATCATGTGGCCAATGCCTCCCAAATACGACATTAAAAGGTGAAAGCCACCCAATCTTACTAAAACTGATTTCATTAGTGGGTCGTCTTGGCATGACGCCACAATTTCACGGCCCTTGACGTAAAGTGGCTGGTCAAAAGTCACGTAGCAAGTCTTCATTCCATGCTGGTGGCACTGGGTGGCTGCATATTTCAGGGCTGTGTAAATTGTGTTGTAGTCACTAGGAGGTGCATTTATGAATGGTAGTGGCAGTACAGCACTCCTCTCTGGAGACTCTCCTTCATACAAACACTGCATATAACCCTTCCACTCAGGGATGCCCTCAATCCTGAGCCACTTACCAGCAATCCATAAAACATCTGACACTTTGGGAAAAGGAAAGTCTGGAACAGGGTAACGATCGCTCATGTCCTGAACAACAATAGCCTTCAGCCCAATTTTACCAATGTTTTCATACATCTCCAGTGAAAGGACCCCTAATGTACCAACGTCTTGAGCAGAGGGGACTATTCTTATCCTCTCTATCGGCAGAGCAGGAAGAAGCTTTCGTGCTGGGGTGAGGCACTTGATACTGCCCATGCTGTGGAATGTTTTCAAGCCGTCCAATGTGGCAACGTTATAGTCAGCATTGTCAAACACGTACTGGCCGAATACACCTGGTGGTATGGGTTGTTGAGGATTGTGAATGGCAGATACCTCCAACATTTGAGCATCATTATATGAGGCACTGAACCCCAAATTTGCTAGCAAGTTCACCAAGCTCTTAGCACCAAATTTCCGATGTATGAAAAAGGCAATACCATGCATGATAGGGGAAACAAAAGAATGAGAGCGAACAGCGCTTATGATGGCATGGGAAAGAGACACTTCTCTTCTCTTAGCTTTCACTTGATCCCGGATCCTTGAACTTAAAAGTTCCTCCAAGAAAACAGAGAGAGTAGAAGGGACCATCTGCTCTGCCTCATTAAGGAAACCATCACTTGCGGGGTAACGACTGGTGTCGTAAGCTTGACTCTGTATGTCTTTTTTTATTATAGCAGCTGCAGTTCGAACCACTCTCAAGCATTCTTCTTCTGCAGTTCTTCCCCTCGAACTGCTATCATACCACGATGCATTCAATATTTTGTGACCCACTTCCCGAAAGCAAAGCACAATCTTGTGCTGGGAGTGCAGCTGGGTGATTATTAAACGATCACCATATGTCTCCTTCAGCTTATCTTTGACTGTTTTCACCGATGGCTTTTCCCCGGTAATTGCGTCCATCACCTCATCCAGGGAATACTGACAGTCATCTTTGTCATTCAGAAAAGTGTAGATCTCTTCCATAGCAGTTGCCACATAATCATTGACAGGACGTCCTCTTTTTACACCAGTTGAACGTTTCCTTGAAAAGAATTTTTTGCAGCAGTTGTCATGGTAAATCGCCTCAGCAGCAACCAAATCACCGACAATACTGATCCGTCTTGATACTTGTTGTCCCCATTCGTCCCCCCGTTGAGTGGCAGCATCCAAAACGTTTTTCTTCATCTCTATGCTGCGTAACTCGTAGACTTGCTGACGTTGTTCGACAGTTTTTTTTTTCGGTTTCCGATGAAACTCATCATCTATCGCTTCACAGCAAAAAAAAACACTTGGCTTTGAAATCAAATTCAGGTGCACTGAAGCGCCAAGAGCACGCTTGTGAGGTCGATGGCTCGTTTCTCAAAACAGCAGCAATGGTGTCTGCTCTGGTGTAATTTTTCCGACAAGAACTGTGAACAACTCCGCGGGTTTCGTTGTTGAATCGGTCCTTCTTCCCATCGTGCCTTGCAATGCTGGCCCTCAGTAGCCCTTGCATTCCTCTTTCACGAACAACACTCCTATCACTCTCAACAGTCTCATCACAAATCAAACACCTCTCAGGCATTATGAGGCGAGGGTGGAATTACAGTATATAATAGTTTATACTAGTTTATAATATACTATATATAATATACAGTATATAATAGTTTATACGTAAACTTGCTTCCAACACTAAAAAACTCAGTATATTACACTATATAATAGTTTATAATATACTATACAGTATATAATTTATATAATAGTTTCACCAATGTGAAGCAAACGTAAACTAGCTTCCAACACTAAAAAACTCACGACACGAACAGAGCAACAGTCAACGCATTACTGACCGAGGTTGTATTACTTGTATTGAACGAAAAACATGTGGCAAGGCCGGTCGGGAAGAACAAAGTTACTAAAAAAAATAGAACAACAATATAGAAAAATGTCATAGATATAATAGGTAAACAAAATATTGTTTTATCTGACAGTCTCATACTTAGTTTATAATATACTATATATAATATACTATACAGTATATAATTTATATAATAGTTTCACCAATGTGAAGCAAACGTAAACTAGCTTCCAACACTAAAAAACTCACGACACGAACGGAGCAACAGTCAACGCGTTACTGACCGAGGTTGTATTACTTGTATTGAATGAAAAACATGTGGTGACGCCAGTCGGGAAGAACAAAAGGTCCCGTCAACCAAACCAGCCTGTCGACTCTCCCCTCTACTACTCGAGCAGCTGGACTTGTTGGCAGGCAGCTTGCACGCCTGCCTACCCCCCACCCCACCGGCCGTCGTTCATCTCCTTCACTGTAAAACTGCTAATTTGAATACTATCGACTATAATTTCATTTTATATGCATATTATGTACAAATGCATGTGTTTGAAACCATTTACAATAAAGGAGTATGCAATAAACCCTAGTCCTGAGTAAATATGAAAACTTCTGAACCTCATAGCTCTGAAAGTATTGGTCCTACATAAAAAATGCATAGGACCATTTTTGTAGGAAAGTTTGTCAGCTTCAATTTTTATGTATATAATTCTTTTGCTACGAGTAATAGTTTCGGAGATATGAGCGAGAAACTAAAAAAGTCACCTTTCAACACCCCCCTCCATCTAGCTCACCCCCCACCCACCAGGACTTTTTATTTTCTTCAAACTTAGGTACCAAGGAACAACTGTGCCAATTTTCAAAACTCCGGGATTTATTTCTCTTGATTGGCCTTTTTGTGTCGAATTTGATTGGGTTAGTATTTCTTTGTTACCTTCCTTTTTTCGATGTTTTTTAATTAGATTGTGTATAATTGAGCTACTGTAACCGTTGGCCCTAGCTATATATTTAATTGTGTTAAGTTCTTCGTGAAAGTCTTCCTTTTCCATTGGTATGGACAGTAGCCTATGCACGAAACTGTTATATGCCACCCTCTTTTGGGAGAAAGGGTGATGTGATTCAGCGTTTATTGTGATATCTGTGGTAGTTGGCTTCCGGTATATCTGGTATCAGAAGTTGCTATTTAGTCTTGTGACTGTCAAGTCGAGAAAGTTAAGCTTGCCGTTTACCTCCGTTTCAAGGGTGAACTGTATGTTCTTATTAACGTTATTCATGTATTTTTTCATATTTTCTGTCTGCCGCAATGTACCGTTAAAAATTATAAAAGTGTCATCAACGTATCGTGTATACGATACTAATCTGTTGGAGAATTTATTTTTGTTACTGAGCAGATATGTGTTCTCATAATAATTTAGGTATATATATCAGCCAGTAGGCTAGATAAGGGGGACCCCATGGCTAGACCTGTTTTCTGGATATAATAATTATTATTGAATGTAAAGTAATTCTGGTTTAATATAATTTCTAACAGCCCGATTATTTCGTTAATTTCTTCCTGGTTACATATTCTGCTATTAATAAGATTTGTTTTAAGGATAGCAAGTGTTTCCTTTACAGGGACATTTGTGTATAAATCAACAATGTCAAAAGAGGCCATTTTGTGGTTGGGTTGTATTGTGATGTTTTTCATTTTATTAACAAACTCAACGTTATTCTTTATACTGTGATTATTCTCTATTCTCACACTGCTTTTTATTTTAGCCGCAAGTTTTTTACATACACCGTAACTCGGTGCAGTGGTAAAGTTTATGAGAGGCCTGATTGGTACACTGGGTTTGTGTATTTTTGGTAGGCTAATAAATCGAGGCACCTCCGCGTTAACGGGTTTCAACGAACGGCGAGTAGAGACGTCAAACAGGTGTGTACACTGGTTGATTTTGTTATTTAAAACTTTGACAAAGTCTGCAGTTGGGTCAATTTGTACCATTGTGATATTATTGTTTTTTATGAATTCACTAACTTTTAACGTGTACTCATCTTTGTCTATTATGATAATGGTATTACCTTTATCTGCTTTCGTAACTAGGGCATTATTATTATTCAATTTAGTTTTTAATTGTTTCAGAATTTTGTTTTCTTTTACGTATTTCTGATTTATTTTAAAGACACTATTATTATTTGTTACTTTGTTCCCCAAGAGTTTATTTAATTTATTATTAATTATAGCACGACTTTCATTTTGTAGTGCCTGGCTTGGCATTGTTTTTATTGCAGCTTCCGCACGAGTTAAGTGGTCTTTATTGACATAAGGTATATTATAGTTCAACCCTTTGTTAAGAATATCTATTTCGTCAGATATAGTATACTGTATACTGTATATACTGTATACAAAATAGCCTCTTTTGACATTGTTGATTTATACACAAATGTCCCTGTAAAGGAAACACTTGCTATCCTTAAAACAAATCTTATTAATAGCAGAATATGTAACCAGGAAGAAATTAACGAAATAATCGGGCTGTTAGAAATTATATTAAACCAGAATTACTTTACATTCAATAATAATTATTATATCCAGAAAACAGGTCTAGCCATGGGGTCCCCCTTATCTAGCCTACTGGCTGATATATATACCTAAATTATTATGAGAACACATATCTGCTCAGTAACAAAAATAAATTCTCCAACAGATTAGTATCGTATACACGATACGTTGATGACACTTTTATAATTTTTAACGGTACATTGCGGCAGACAGAAAATATGAAAAAATACATGAATAACGTTAATAAGAACATACAGTTCACCCTTGAAACGGAGGTAAACGGCAAGCTTAACTTTCTCGACTTGACAGTCACAAGACTAAATAGCAACTTCTGATACCAGATATACCGGAAGCCAACTACCACAGATATCACAATAAACGCTGAATCACATCACCCTTTCTCCCAAAAGATGGCGGCATATAACAGTTTCGTGCATAGGCTACTGTCCATACCAATGGAAAAGGAAGACATTCACGAAGAAATTAACACAATTAAATATATAGCTAGGGCCAACGGTTACAGTAGCTCAATTATACACAATCTAATTAAAAAACATCGAAAAAAAGAAGGTAACAAAGAAATACGCAAAGGTAGTGAAAATGGGACTAGGTACATAACATCGTACTATGGTAACACCCTACCAAAAATTGTATACAGCACGTTTAAAGACGTAAACATTAGGATGGGATTCCGGACCAGTAACAACGTTGGTAAGATACTTCGACAAAACCCCCAAAAAGCAGTTGAACTGTTGTTGTTTCTACATTGGACAAATGGGTAGAGCATTTAAAAAAGGCTTTAGAGAACACCTGCCCAAAAAAGATCCTAGCAGAATAACATCAAATTATGAACGTCATCTAGTTGACAATAATCATAATTATACAGACTTTGCAAGTAATTTTCAACCCCTACACATATGCAAGAAAGGGAGATACTTGAGTGCTGTTGAGGAATTTGAAATATATAAGGCATTTAAGGACACAAACACAAAAGAAATCCTCCTAAATGAACAGTTACAGTTTCAGTCAAATTCGCTATACGATACGGTTATACAAATACAGACAAAGTCCACAGTGCATGGCGAGCAATAACATAGACTTGGCAGTCAACCGGTGTAGTCCGGGATGCGCATCTCGACTTGTACGTGCTCCAAAGTTTAAACGTTTTTATTGTTGATTATGTGTAAGTTATGTTATATGTTTTATATGTTAATATTTTTACTTAAATGACGACCTCTGCTGAGTGACAATACCTGAGGATGGGACATATGTCCCGAAATGCATCGTAATAACGAAGAAGAAATAAAGCCACCAGACGGACAAACAAAATAAGGTAAATACTTTATTCTGTCAATATAAATAAGTGGCTTGGACACCGATAAACATGAATATAAAAAAGCAATGTATGAAATAGTTCCAGATGATTCTGTGTGGCAGAATTAGATAACGCTTTAGATAATTCAAGACGCCCCTTCCAAACATTTTTCGACTATGCTACCAGCACCGAGGTCCACTGTGTTGCTACAATGGAAGGTGGCCGAGGTATAAGTACTGGATTTCGAAGAGGGGATTGGTTCAGTTACACGTGAAAATACCGCAAGTGCTGTTCAGATATGATTACTGTAGATATTATGTAGAATCTATGGCCCTGTGAGGGAAAACAACATTTGGAGGCGACTGCATAATCGAGAGTTGTACGAAAGGTTTAAAGATCTTCCGATTGTGCAACTCATACAAATTAACAGATTGCGTTGGGCTGGTCATGTGCAGAGAATGGCGGAGGATAGAATCCCAAAAAGAGTGATGAATTATTTGCCGATGGGAAGGAGAAGGAGGGGAAGACCGCGTACAAGATGGCTGGACCAGGTTGGTAAGGAGGCAGTGAGGCTGGGTGCAGCAAACTGGTGGACATTGGCCGGGAGTAGAGACCAGTGGGGAAGATTTCTTTTGGAGGCCAGGGCCCGGACTGGGCTGTAGCGCCGAGGATGTATGTATGTATGTAGTAATTATTGCAGATCTGTAATGATATTTATTGTTGTGTGTTGGACAAATTTAACTCGAGTTAGTTGTATAAGAGTGCCTTTGTTGATTTCTAACTGTTGTTTGGGTCTAATTAAAGTTTGTCATTAGTAACTTCATTGGTCTCAGTTATTCTGTTTCCACTGTACATCACAATGATCTGTAAGACACTGTAACAAAAATATGTGGGCACACGCACGTGAACACACACACAAACAAAAACACAAAACTAATTAATATGGTACCTGAACAAATTCAAGTAAATACAAAACACAACACAGTTTTGAAAATGTTAAGAATTCGAAACATTCACAAAATAAAAATACCTACCAAATCCAAACCCAATTACAACACATGAACAACATACAATTATAATTAAAGTAGCAGTATTGAACAAAAACAAATATTTCACAAGACAGTAGATCAAAAGTAATATCAACCAATAGCAGTATTTAACAAAAACACAAATATTTCACAAGACAGTAGATCAAAATGGCTAACAATGAGTATATTAAGCAATGCTCAAAACATATGTCAAATAAAAAAATATATCTTGACAATATATTTGCTTTATATAAATTTATTATTACCTCGAGAAAAAAAATGTGTGTGTGTGTGTGTGTGTGTGTGTGTGTGTGTGTGTGTGTGTGTGTGTGTGTGTGTGTGTGTGTGTGTGTGTGTGTGTGTGTGTGTGTGTGTGTGTGTGTGTGTGTGTGTGAGCAATCTTTAATTATTTGTAATGAGATGGAAGAGGAAAAAACAGAAACCTCATGATTTTGTTATGAAAATATACAGGATACTTAATTGCAAATACATTTAATCGTTAATTACAGCTATATTGTTGAATATCAAATTCAGCCGCTAAGAACACCTCATCATAGAGTTAAAAAAATACTTGTTACTTTAAATTCTTAATATGACATGATTAGCATGGACATGTTATCATTATGATAATAACTACATATACTGGTATAACATTCATGTTTCGTATGGTATCCAAGTCACTTTTATGTAATAATAAGTGATTACCTGTATGCGGTCCGCCGTGTGACTTCTCAAACTTGGTTACGTTACGCGTTTCAAGGCGTATGCCTCATCATCAGACAATTAAAAACCAAAAACACACATATCACACAAAACTGCGTTTGTCAAAAAATAAAATTGCAGAAACAAGCATATTATGTGCACGTGATGTAGGGTGCGCACCCGTTCAAGTGTTGTCTGCTACTGATTGGAATTCGTTGAGCAGTCTCAAAGCAGTATCATACAGGCGGTTAGATACAAAGTTCAATTGTTCATTCAGAACACAATCACAACTGCTATCATTGTATGCAGACAACACTATACGCAGACATTATATATGAGGCATACGCCTTGAAACACGTAACGTAACCAAGTTTGAGAAGTCACACGGCGGACCACATACAGGTAATCACTTATTATATACTGGTATGTTTTTTTACTTACATGTTCCATAAGGAAATGGAAGTATGGTGATGGCAAAAAAAATTGTGTTCGAGATAACGACTGATTCTGATTGTACTACCCTCAAAACATGAAGAAAAGTCATTTTCCAAAAAGTGTCTGTGTGTCTCTGTGTAGAATTTTTTTGGCAAACGACAACTGCCGCAAATTCAAATAGACTCAAATAAATTTTTGAATATGTGCCTGAGTTGTAGAGGACTCAAGGCCGATTGATTTTGGTGAAGATCGGTTATCAGGAAGGGGTAGAATACCTGCACCATTTTATGTTTTAACAAGAGTAAAGTACTTAAATTTGATAAATAATGTATAATGAAAAGAAGGTCATAATAATCCACTGTAGAAAGGTAGATGAAATATCTATAAATAAAAAGGGTAGTTGAAGGGGAGGGGATAATTTTTTATATGTGTACTACATTATCGGCAACAAAGAAGTAGTTTATTGTTAAAATTTCTTCCTGGGCTGGTGCCATCGACTGCCATCATCAGTGAAAATCGAGTGCGCTAATGTGAGGTGGTACACGTTAGTGACCACAGTGCTGTGGTTAAGGCTGAAGCAATAAGTATAAAGAAGTAGTTTCTATGGAAATATTTCATTTCGAAAATGATTTTAAATATAAATCTTAGAACATGGAAGTCGCATATGGTTCTCCATACCTATATTTAATTAATTCATAGTATTTATAATTATACTGATGACAAACTTATATACTCAATTCTCTTTCTCTTCCCTATCTTCAATTTTCCATTAATCACTGCCTCTATGTCTATCTCTAGTTCATTCCTCTCCCACATACAGACATATAGTTATTAAAATAATGAAGCTGACTGATAGTTTTACCTGTTTAGCTTCCACAAAAGCCACTAATGGTTCAGCAAGAGCCAATTTACCCATGACGCTCATATTAAAACCATACACGTTATCCCACCAATGAATTTTATGGTTTTTGTAAATGTGGTCTTCAATACCAAGAATGTAAAGAGCCGCATAGTCAGGAAATATCAACCCACCGGGTTTCAGCCACTTGTCTCGTGCAAACAGTACGGACTGAAGCATGGACTCAAAAAATAAACAATACCTACACACAAACACAATGCCCATTTTGGAACTATACAAAAATTTGTGATACAATCAATTCTTAAGGGTTTTGAATTACTTATAAAATAAATTGTACATTCTATTATAAATTATAATTAAATATTTGTAAGCAATAATTATTGTATGCACATATACTCATACGTGCTTCCATGAAAAAATGTTTAATTAGTCCAGTCCACAAACAATATTTTATCTTGAATTTATTCCAATTTTTGTGCTCAATAAGTTAAGTTTATCGGTTGGTTCATCATTGGTTTTCATAATACAGACAATTCACAGATGTGTACACAAAATCATGAATAACGCAATTCTTGTCATTCTGGAATTCTGAAAGGTTTATTAAATATTATCATTTTCATTGTGTTCATCAACACTGAATAGCTTGTTGAACATTGTAGGACCTATACAATATTATCTGTCATGTGTACACACACACACACACACACACGCGCGCGCACGCGCGCGCACACACAAGACAAATATTTCATACAGTAATAAATAGCAACCTTCAGTCTTCTATGATTTCTTATATATAGCATACATAAATACGTGTTCAGGAAAACAAATTCTGTTTTTTGTATCCATGATGTTTTCAGGTATCACTTAGTAAATAGTACAGTTCTGGAACTTCGAAACACTACATTTTCATATAAAATTTAATTAAAATTATATTTGAAAATATATTGTTATGAAGTCAGAAAAAATGTATTATGTGCCAATTCATGACATAATGATTGTGTATTTAAATAATTAAATACAGACTTGTGATTAAATACAGACAGAGTCAGTTAGATGAGATTTTAGTTTCAGTAAAGTTTCATTTTAGGTTCAGAAATAAAATAAGTACAGTATAAGAGTACAGAAAATAATACAGTAGAACCTCACTAATTCATCACCTATGGGACCTAAGGGGTGACGAATTAGTGGAGTAAGAAACAAACCCATTAAAGACAATATAAAATGTTTTATTACAACACTACCAATGCACAGTACTAATGTTATGCTCGAACTTATTTATTGCTGAAAATTTTCAAACTCAAACAAGGTAAGCACTGTAATTGCAAAAAAAATGTTTAATGATTGTGAAAAATATCTGTAATTTTCTTCTGTTTTTCTGTCAGCTGCACTTTCCAAGAGCCAAATTATGTATCTGGTGCAGTGAAATTATTTTAGGTAGTTCTGCTTCATCTTGGTCTTCATACCACTTGACTGCTGTAGTCAGTGATGGAATGGCCTACTTATGAGAGATTGTAGGTTTTATTGGCTGGTCATCTTCTTCGTCATTAGCTTCTATAGGTTCTGCACATATGTATATAATAAAATCATCATCACTAAACATTTTGTAGCTTACATCCAGTAAGTCTATTTCACATCAGTTTTTGATGTTGTCCTTATTCAAACTGTTAAATGCTGGTAGGGATTGGCAGATATCTAACAATTTTGATGTGGGTTGAAGACCTTCTGGTTCTGTAGACGCTGGTTGTAATTCAGATGGCCGTAACTTATTCCAGGCAGATTTTAGATTGTTTTCTGGAATACTTTGCCAGGCATCACCAATCCAACTGAATTTTCGGAAATATATTACACTGTAACAACACAACACTCATTATGCCATGTACACAAGTACAGAATACCCATTCTCGAAACCAATACCTTCCTCAATCCTTTCTCCTGGCTATTATTAGAACCCCAGCCACAATCAGTACGTTTCTGGTTTACCCCAGCTATAATTAGAGTGTATATATTACTCGCTCATTAACAAAGAAAAAGAAAATAAAAGCTTGAGCGGGTGACAAATTACAGAGGGAGATGAATTTGTGGGTGACGAATTAGTGAGGTTTCACTGTATTTAGAAATTTAAAATAAATTAATAAAGCTATGGAAAATTAATTTGTACCAATCTGTAAACAAGATACTAACCAAACTGATCAAGAAATTAATTAATTAAGATCTATAAAAATTTTAAGTTAGTCAATAAGTTGAAATATTGTACATGCGTCTGTGCTATACATATGAGGCAAGTGATGGCTGAAATTAATTACTGTTGTCAGTGTGTATTGTCAATAAAACATTTAGTGACAGCTGGAGTAGGTCTATCATGTTTCTGTTCTGTAGGTCTAAACAACAGACCACATCACAAATATGTATAATAAATCACAGTATATTTCTCATTTGTAAAAAATAAAAAATAAATCAATTACAAATATAGGTACTTAATATTATCAAAATGATTAAAAACCAGGCTGTTAGGCCAAGGTCAGTTGCTATATAACAGCGACATCGTTGGCAACGTTTCACCGAATCCCATCCTCTGGGATCTTCTCCAGGCAGCAAAAAGCAACAGAGTGCTGTGAAACAGTTATGGTGGATCTTGGCCAAACAATACCCAACAACTTTTTTCATGTATGAGCAACGGTAACAAAAAAAAGTTGTCAGGTATCTTTTGGCCAAAATCCGTCGTAACTGTTTCACAACACTGTCACTTTTTTGCAGCCTGAAGAAGATCTCCAAGGGTGGAATTTGAAACATTGCTGACAATGTCGTTGTTATATATCAACCAATCAACCAACCATGGCCTAACAGCCCAATTTTTTATCATTTTGATAATACTGACATCGGCCATGTGAGCTTAAGACACAAGTAGTTACTTAAACTTACCCCATCCATTCTGAAACAATAATATCAACTTTTTCAATATCCGGAGGCAGATCGATTTCTTCTACTTTTCCTCTAATTATAGTGATAACATGGCTAAAGTTGTTGTTTTTCACAATACGTCTCGCAATGTCTGCGATGGCTGAATAATCAACTCCAATTACACGTTTAGCTCCAGCTTTAGCGGCAAACAAAGACAATATGCCTGTACCACAGCCTACATCAAGCACTACTTTGCCCTAAAATCATTTATAGTTATCACCCTATAGTCATACAACTGCAATAAGTATTATGATAACTACGATTTCATTCCTCTCATACACACCACAGTAAACAAGTTTCACATAACTAAAAGAAATGTGCAAGGTAGTAGGTTTGGAACAACTTATCTTAAACCACACCACAGCAGAGTAAAACAGGTAAGTACTGTATCAAATTTTAGTTTTTTTACTTCCATGTTCCCTTAGAAAATGGAAAATCATAAAATAAATCGTGTTTGAGATAAGGGCTGATTCTGATTGTACTACCCTCAATACATAAAGAAAAGTCATTTTCGAAGGAAGAGAGAGAGAGAGAGAGAGAGAGTGTGTGTGTGTGTGTGTGATTTTTCTACGGTGAATGATAACTGCCTCAAATTCAAACAGAAACAAATATTTTTTGCATATTGCCCAAGTTGTAGAGGACTCATTTTGGTGAAGATTGGTTAAGGGGGAGGGGTAGTTTACCTGTAACATTTTTCATTTTAACAATAGTAAAGTACTTAATTTTGAAGGATAAGATACCTTAATAATTACGTAAAATGAAACTGTTACTCAATAAAACTGTAAATATAATGGGGTTGTTCAGTTGAGGGGGAGGGGTAGTTTGCTGGCAATGTTTTGTGTTTTAACAAGAGTAAAGTAGTTGATTTTGATAGAGTATCCTGAAAAGAGGATCATAATAATCCACTGTAGAAAGGTAGATGAAATATCTATAAATGAAAATGTTAGTTGAAGGGGGAGGGGGTAATTTTTTGAAAATCGCCTTTCTGATGTTGAATAAACTACTTCATTTCGAAGGATAAGATAACTTAGTAATTACATTTATTGAAACTATTACTCAATAAAAGTGTAAATATCAAAAATTGAGTTTTCAGTTAAGGGGGAGGGGTAGTTTACCTGCATTGTTTTGTGTTTTAACAAGAGTAAAGTACTTAATTTCGATAAATAAGTGCCCCAAAAATAAAGTCATATTAATCCACTATAAAATGGTAAATATAAATGGAGAGTAGTTAAAGAGGGAGGGGTGATTTTTTAAAAATGACTGCTGATATCAAGTAAAGTACGAGTATTTAATTTTGAAGGGTAAGATACCTCAGAAATTACATATGATAAAACTATTACTCTATGAAAGTTAAATATCATTAATGGTGGGGATCGGTTGAGGAGGAGGGATGATTTTCTGCATAGTTCAGTTTCTTTATAACAATGAAGTACCTAATTTTTATTGATAAAGTGAGTTGAAAATAACATTATATTAAACAACTACCCCATAATAACAAAAATATCTATAAATAGTGAAATAGTTTGAGGGTGGGGGATATTTTGTTAGAAATTATTGAACGAATTTAAGTACATGATTTTAAATATAAATCTTAGAACATGGAAATCATGTATGGTTCTCCATACCGATATTAACTACCCTGTCACAGCACACATCACTTCAGTTGCCAATTTTCAGAAATTTCTTGGTTGAGATGTTTCTAAAGCATTTTGTCCGATGTTTTTTAATGTTTTTTTACCTTACTTTTTTATATAGTGTCTATATTTATTAAACATTATTAAATATCATTGTTGCTATAACATTAAACATTGTTGCTTAAACAAGAATATCAGCCAAATGTATCGCCTATTTATATTATGGTATCAGTTGAATCGTGTTCAAATATGGCAGTTTTGTAATCAGATGAAATAATTAGTAATAGAAAATACTCCTTTGGTTTGCTGATGGTGTTTTTTGATATGAACAGAACACATTAAAATGTCATATAAAAATGTTCATACATATATTAATGCTAGTTGTATATTATTTGCACCTACACCTTATATATTCCCAACATAAAAATGTGTAATTACTACTGTGTTCTTCAGAAAAAGATTTCACATTATAATTTAATTATCTGTTTCTTTACAGTCCCTGGTGTTTGATTTCAGGATTTTACAGACATATTTTAGAACTTCCAGTGGTTCCAATCCCAACAAACTATATCAGAATCAATTTTTTTAATCCAATTAAAAAATCTAAAAAATGCTTACCTTTCCTTTTTTTAATTTTCAAATAAAAGAATCTACATAGGACATCATCCATTACATGGATATCCATAGTTATTATAAATTTCAACAGTTTTTCTTTTTTAAATATACTTTGACTTGTTTCCAGTTCATGTTTGTTCCGTACACACTCTCGTTTTTCATTCTGTGAGGCTGTCTCCAAACATCCACATAGATTCCTTGTAAATTTAATTTTTTCATAGGGTGTTTTGCAAAGTCAGCAAAAAAGAGAATAATTTAATTTTTTAGTTTTCATGATCTAAACTCAATATTTCATTTTCTTGTGAAAGAGAACAAAACTCGTTTTTTTCCATTTTAGGTAAGACTAGTCATCAAAACTAGTAGTCTGAGACTTTTTAGTATGCTACCATTCAAGCCATATTTACATTAAGCAATATTTAACATTGCCACTTATACCATTCTTTATTTCTTATCAACAACTGAAAATAGAAAAAGCATTCTCGATATTGATACCATTAATAAACCATTTATAAATTAATCACTGTTTACTTAACTTACTCGCATCATTTCATTATGTTATTTTTACTTACAAAGTGTTATTTAATCATTTATCGGTTTGTACATAAACACTGGTGGACTTCTGTATAATTCCGACGCCATCTTTAAGGTTTACCAAATACAGTATATATATATATATATATATATATATATATATATATTACATTTAATATTTATTATAAATTTACCTCAAGATGTTATTTTTCTATTTGGAACATGTTTCGGGTACTATCTTGTTCCCATCCTCAGCCTTCCGGTTTTTTTTGTCTGGTGAAGTACATATGTGTTGTTGGTTGATAATTGTGGCTTCCTGTTGGCTTCTGGTATTTCAAGTTGGTTTTATTGTGGTGTATGTGTTAGTTTTTTGTGTTTTTTCAATGTTGAGTGCTTTGAATATTGTGTCATGTTTTGTATTGATTTGTATTTGTTCAGGTATTAGTTTGTTTTCTGTTTTATGTTTGTATATTTGTAAGTTTTCCCATATGTTCATTATGGTGCCTTTGTGTGGTATATGTTTTATTAGTGTTACATTGGTTATGTCTGGGAATTCATGTCCTGTGTTTATTGCTGTGTGGCTAAATTGGATTTATATATTTCTGGTTTTTTGTATGCATTTAGGTGTTCAAAATAACGTTTTTTCAGCTGTTTTTTTGTTTGTCCTATATAACATTTATTGCAATCTTGGCATTCAATTTTGTATATACCGTTAGTTGTTGTATTATCTTTGTTGTGTGAGCTATTTAGATTTTGTAATTTATTTTTATTAGTTTTGTATGCTATTTTTATATCTGTGTTTTTAAATAGTTTTGTTAGTTTTGTCATTTTATTATTTATATATGTGAATGTGGCCCATTTTTTGTTGTTGTTATTATTTATGTGTTGTTCAGTTTGATTAATTCTTAATTGTTCAGTTTTTATTTTGTATTTGATTTTATTTTCTATTTTGATCATAGTATTTTTATTGTATCCATTTTCATAACCAATTTGGTATATTGTATTTCTTTCTTTGTCAGTTTCTTGTTTGTTTAGGGGTATTTTGTACATTCTGTTAAATAACGAATAAAATGCTGCCATTTTGTGTTGTGGTGGGTGGTCAGAATGGTTAGGTATAATGATGTTAGTGGAAGTTGGTTTTCTATATATTGCATATTGTATGTGTTTGTTATATCTTGTGATGGTTATGTCTAAATAGTTGTACCATCACAAGATACAACAAACACATACAATATGCAATATATAGAAAACCAACTTCCTCTAACATCATTATACCTAACCATTCTGACCACCCACCACAACACAAAATGGCAGCATTTTATTCGTTATTTAACAGAATGTACAAAATACCCCTAAACAAACAAGAAACTGACAAAGAAAGAAATACAATATACCAAATTGGTTATGAAAATGGATACAATAAAAATACTATGATCAAAATAGAAAATAAAATCAAATACAAAATAAAAACTGAACAATTAAGAATTAATCAAACTGAACAACACATAAATAATAACAACAACAAAAAATGGGCCACATTCACATATATAAATAATAAAATGACAAAACTAACAAAACTATTTAAAAACACAGATATAAAAATAGCATACAAAACTAATAAAAATAAATTACAAAATCTAAATAGCTCACACAACAAAGATAATACAACAACTAACGGTATATACAAAATTGAATGCCAAGATTGCAATAAATGTTATATAGGACAAACAAAAAAACAGCTGAAAAAACGTTATTTTGAACACCTAAATGCATACAAAAAACCAGAAATATATAAATCCAATTTAGCCACACAGCAATAAACACAGGACATGAATTCCCAGACATAACCAATGTAACACTAATAAAACATATACCACACAAAGGCACCATAATGAACATATGGGAAAACTTACAAATATACAAACATAAAACAGAAAACAAACTAATACCTGAACAAATACAAATCAATACAAAACATGACACAATATTCAAAGCACTCAACATTGAAAAAACACAAAAAACTAACACATACACCACAATAAAACCAACTTGAAATACCAGAAGCCAACAGGAAGCCACAATTATCAACCAACAACACATATGTACTTCACCAGACAAAAAAAACCGGAAGGCTGAGGATGGGAACAAGATAGTACCCGAAACATGTTCCAAATAGAAAAATAACATCTTGAGGTAAATTTATAATAAATATTAAATGTAATATATATATATATATATATATACTGTATTTGGTAAACCTTAAAGATGGCGTCGGAATTATACAGAAGTCCACCAGTGTTTATGTACAAACTGATAAATGATTAAATAACACTTTGTAAGTAAAAATAACATAATGAAATGATGCGAGTAAGTTAAGTAAACAGTGATTAATTTATAAATGGTTTATTAATGGTATCAATATCGAGAATGCTTTTTCTATATACATCAAGAAACGGACTGTAGCAGAAAGTGATTGAAATATATATATAAATTGTTACTTACCAGGATTGTTTTCAGCGAACAGGAGAATAGATTACGGTTATTTGAATAAAATATACTAAATACTTGTATTACTCTCATGATCTCGTTTATTATGCATATGCCCCCAAGCTCATTTCTACTACACAATAAAGTCATTACTACAAGTTATTCGATTCCCATTTTCTACACAAACTGTATTTCTCTGTTTTTCTTTTTCTAATTCTGATACAACTTGCTAGATATACAATAACAATATTTATAATGCCTGATTTTAAAGATTAGCGTAAATTGGAGATACTGAAAAACATAAAAATCTATTTCCTAGAACACAAACCAGCGCTTCTAGAATATTACAAAAAGACATTTATCCCCTTTTATACACCCCTGGCCCATGAGATCTCATTTTTACTGATTTAGAGTATTTTTGTAATTTTTAAATATTGGATTCAAATTTGTGGTAGTATTCCCGCAGAATACTTAGCTGTTCGAAGAGTTGATCCGGAATCGTCCCCTCCTTATTTTCATTTCGCACCTTTCATTTTGCACGGTTCTTATTGCCGAACAGTTATTAAATTTTTGTTTGTCACAACACAGTCTATTTATATTATTCGTATGGAAATAATTTTGATTTTACATCACATTTTCGAACTGCGGGCGCGACGAAACTACGCCTAGCCAGCGGACGCACAGACTGATTGCGTCCGTATTCATTGGATGTTCATAGCCGACTGTTCTTTGTTTTCTGCACACTGGGCGAGAAAGAATGTTTCGTACGTGCTTTTCAAGCTGTTCACTGTGGCACACCCATGCGCGAATACGCCCCCTCGCTGCTAACGTTCACATTCTCAGACTCGTTAATTGCTTTTGTGCAACAACAACAACACCTACGTATGGCTTGGCTTGGAACCGCACTGACTGCAAGGTGTAAAAAAAACTGTCCAGCGTTTATGATTCAAATGTTGTTCAGCTTGAGTGGCCATTACATTTTACAATTATTTAAGAAGAAATAAGCCCCAATAGTTTGTCCTGTTACAATTAGATCCTTAAAGAATAGTCCTTCTTATAATTATATTAAACATTTCAAAAATATTCAAGTCTAAAATTAGTAATATTATGCTGTGGTATTTAAAATGTATACAAATGTTGCTGAAGGTTAAAACAGCAGTGTTATGGGGGGGGGGGGAAGGTTACTGGGTATTACAATCTCTCCATTGGGTAGGTCGCCAATGAGGGCTTATACATAGGCAGATGGTCAATTGAGCAGTGGCGGCTCATACAGGGAGGGCAAAAGGGAGCAGCCCTCCCACTAAATTTGCAAATTAAACTTGTCAATAATATAACTATAATGTGTAGTATCCTTATGTGATAGATATTTTTGCGGCGACTAATAGCGATCACCCGATGTTTTTGGCATGGTCCGCAGCTGGACGCTAATACGACAGCCCTCCCTGCATAGGCGGGTCTTGCGGGGAGCGGGGAAAGAGGACATGTACACATGTCTATGCTTTTAAATTAGCAGTAGCCATAATAGGGACGACTCTGCCCGCTGTCTGATTTCACGGCTCTTTTCATAGAGAACTGGAGTGTTGTTCAAAACTTCTCTGTTGCTGTTTAAAGTGCATGTATTTTCTCTTGTGTTTTATATAGCTTTGATTGTGTTGTTGTTGTACTTTTTGTGTAAACATAATGTTATAATAATTTATTCTTTATTAGGCAGTGTATTCTGTGTAAGATAGCGTTTTTGTCGAACCTTGTGTCATAAAAGTGTAACTTATTCTGTGTAGGATTGAGCCTGTGTGTTCTATCCGTATTTGTTAGAAACTAAAAAAATGGCTATGAATTCAGTAAGTAATATTAAATGTTTGATTATTTCAAATTCACTTACTTACGAAAAGAAAATAGAACTAAAAAATTAGGGCCACCAAAACCCAATTTAGATACCACACAACAAAATTATAAAACGGACTGACCACCATCAAGTTAAAAAAACTACTCAAGAAAATTTAATAGAAACTGTTACTTACATTCTGGTTGGATATGTGGATGTGAGGTGATGAATTCCTTTTTTTGTTTTGTATGTTTGGTGATGAACCTAAACAGTGATTCAGCCTGGACTGAAAAGGGAATTAAGGCTTGAAACATTTGGGAAAAAAATTAAAAAACATAAAATTAGTGAAACTCATATGAACAATTGTACTGAATATTCATTGTTAGGAAAAGTCAATATTAGTTGCCAGTTAGACAGTGCATATAGATTAAAAATTAAACAGCATAATGAAGCAGTCTCTAAGAACAGATACATCCTGAGTAAGTTAATTGACTGTGTAAAGTTTTGTGGAATATTTGAACTAGCTTTAAGGGGACATGATGAAACAAACACATCTGAGAATCCAGGTATTTTTAGGGGCTTAGTAAATTTAATGCCAGGCCTAGATAGCACCTTAAGAGAGGATATTGAAAAAACAAACGATAGGGTTTTCGTTGGTCTTTCTAAAACAATTCAAAATGAAATTTTGGATTCTATTTATGCAGTGTGCATTGGACTAATAAAAAAAGAAATAAATGAAACTGATTACATTTCAATTGAGCAGATGAAACCACGGATTGTGCCACTCTGTCACAAATGGTGTTAGTTGTGAGGTATGAATTGAATGGAAAATTACATGAGAGATTTATCAGTTTTGTCAGTCCACAAGATCACTCCGCTGAAGGTATTAGTAATACTATTTTTGAAGAATTAGCAAAATTAGAACTTGATAAGATGCCTAGTAAAATTATTGCACAAAGTTACGATGGGGCAGCAGTAATGAGTGGAAGACATAACGGTGTTCAAGCAAAAGTTAAAGCCGTGTACAAGAATGCCCAGTATATACACTGCTATGCCCATCAACTAAACTTAATTATTGAGCACACTGCATCACAAAACAAGCAAGTAAACCTGTAATTTAGATGGCTTTACAACATTATTTTCAAGATCTTCCAAACGAACTGCCATACTTGATGAAGTAGTAAAGAAACGTCTCCCAAAATGTTCTAATACCAGGTGGAATTTTAAATCCCGTTGTTTGACAATAGTATTTATTCATAAAAATGACATTTCCGCTGCTCTTGAAAAAATAATAGATGATAACGAGAGTGACAAGTCCACTGTTCAGAAAGCATTAGGACTGAAAAACAGATTAAATAATGATGATTTTAATTTTTGGTTAACATTTTTCAACAAAATTATGCCAGCCTGTGACATTTTGTTTATTCAATTACAGCAAGTAGAAATTGACAATATTAAAACACACCAGTATGTTGTCTCGTTCAAGTCACACATTCAAAATGTCAGAGATTATATTGATTTTGATGCCAATCTGTCTGCAACAAATGATTTTGGAGAATCATCTCAAAATCCAAAAAGGTCACGTTTTGATGAAAGCAAGAAGACTGCAGCTAAAGAAGTTTGTGACATAATAGTTACCAACATAGACAACAGATTTTCATTTTCACACCATTTAGCAATAGCAGTTTTGTTGCAACCAACCCTGTTTTCTAAACATCAGCTTATCTTTCCAGAAACAGTTACAAATTGCTGCTAAACAATTTAATTTAAATGAAACTGCATTAAGACATGAACTAGTAGTTCTATACAGCAGGCCCGAATTCGCAAAGGTAACTGGCGCATTGGTTCTACTCAATTTTGTATATGAAAACAATCTAGTTACTGTTTTTCCTGAACTGGTAAAACTATTAAAAATTATTTGTACAATCCCTATGACTACAGCAGAAAGTGAACGATGTTTCTCAACTCTCAAACGCATTAAAACATTTACATGTAATATAATGAAAGAGGACAGACTAAGTGCTCTGGGAATGTGTTCAATAGACAAAATATGTTAGAAATAACTACTAACTTCAATGAATTAGTTATTGACCATTTTTCCAAGCAAAAGGAGAGGAGAATGGATTTCATGTTCAAGCAAATAAACTAATCCAAGGTAGGGAACAAATATATTTTATTTAGTAATCCATGCATTTAATAAAATATAATTTATTAAGTATTTTAGTGAACTGCTTAGGGTTATAAATAATTTCAGTTTCAAACACTGTTTAAATATTGGTAGTTTGCAAGGTAGGTTTTTGATATTAACAATACTTTTAGTAGTAAAGCAAAAGGTTCAATTTCACAATTATTTCATGATAGTAGCAATAATGTAGTTTCTACTGGTGACTTTTGTTACATATGGGTCTAAAAAATTTTTGCCCCCCCCCCTTAGTCAAAAACGTTACCAGCCACCACTGCAATTGAAGTTAGTGCCTACTTCACCAATTAGGTCAAATGTGTAAAAACAGGACAGTACTAGCTCACTTGCAGCTATAATATTATATATATTGTTACAACACAAATAATCCAACCCAATACCAGGGATGAACAAAACAATATTGAATTTAAAATAATACTTCATGTTAAATAAAAATGATTAATTTAAATAAAATATAAAAACTATGACTCGACAAACGACGACATGACCTAACCCAAGTGATTGACCCAACAAAAGGAAACAAAAGAAAAAGGGAACCACGAAAAACAAACGAGAATAAAACCAAAGAAGAGAAGAAAGTGATTGATGAAACCAAAGGAAGAAGGGAAAAAACCAAAACCCAAACAAAAATGAAACAAGTTCATGGAATTAAATAACTCAATGTAACACGTTGAAATGAACCCAAAGGAGAAGGTGGAAAAAACAAGGTATTAACCAAATGCAATGAAAATGAAGAAGGAGGGAAATAGATAAAAATGAAAACCAATAATGACACACAAACAAGTAATAAAGAATATGAGAAGGAGAAATAATGCACTCAAAAGTAATATTGGAACCAAGACCAATAATTAACCTATGAGAAAGGAAAAAGTAAATGTCATTAACCGTTAATGGACAATAATAATTTAGGGAAGAAACCCTATTAAACAATGTTAAAGATAAAAATGATAAAAAAGCAAACTAAACCCCAATTTAGAATTAGATGTAAGAATAGTATTGTAAGGACATAAAATTGTTAATAGTATTAAGGAAATATTGTAATGAAAGAGAAAAAATGAATAGTGAGATAATAATTAGAGGGATTACCCATTCAGAAACATTTAAAAAACAAAAACATCTGTGAAGTGCAAAATGAAAGTGTAAAAACCCCAAAGTGTAGTGATAAAGAAGGTACACTAATTAAATTATAATTAACTATAAATAATTTAAAAGTGAAGGTGATGATTGAATGAAAATAGTGTAAAGTATAGAATGGAAATGTAGTGAAAAACAGTGAATGATAAAATCATTAACAATTAATAAATCCTTAAGAACACTAAAGGTTTAACAGTGAAAAATAATAGTGAATAAGTATGTTGTGAAAAATAGTATTAAGTATAAACTATAAAGAGGTATTGAACACTGGAAAGTGATAATCACCATAATAAACAAAACAAAAAATATAATTAAGGAGTTTTAAAAGCAAGTAATCATAGTTGAAAGGGAGAATCCCAGGAAAGAGTAAGTTGAAAGTGTTAACATGGAGGGAGAGTAAAGATTGTTTAGAAAGTTAAGGAGTTAGATACAAATCAAAAAACACCCATGTTATAAGGGATCATTATAAGTTCATAAAAGTAATGTTGTTTGTCACACTAAAAAATAATATAAAATAAGATGTATTGTGAACAAAGATCAGCAAATAATAAGTTAGTCAAATAATTATTCAATCAAGTTTATGAATTGGATATGGCTGTAAGAATTATACAGACCATAGGCCTACATGTTATATTTAAATAAGATCAAAAAAGTAGTAAATAATAGCCATATTGTTATTATCGGCAAAGGAAATACAGAAAAATGTTAAGAAATGTATGACTAGAAAACATGGAAACCAAAGAGTAAATAACTGTGTATAAAATAATAGTGACATAATAATAACACATAAACAGACTCAAAACACAACACAACCAATTATAATAACAAAATAAAGCCCATTAGGCTGAAATGAAATGTAATTTAAATGAAATAAGTCAAATACCATAATGGCTACTTATGCCTATGAAAGTGCCTGACTGTCAGAACCAAACAACTACAAATTATAACAAATTAACAAAGAAATTAGCAAATCTGAGGTGAAGGATTCACCAAGAATAAATTGTAAATCATTTGTAAAACAAAATATTATAATAAGCATTTATATACAAAAGGAAATGTAATTAACAAGTATTAACATAATTGTAAAAACATAAAATCTAAAATTACCCAAACTTGTGGGGTATCAAAATAATCTATGAAAGGAAATAAATACTATAGTGACAATATTTAATAACCAGGAAGGAAGATAGAGGAATAACAGCAGTCAGAAGATATACGAAGAATTCGAATTTTGATAACAATACATCATCTCAAAATCAGCCAGTCAAAATCATTCAGTTGCCATAGAAACGACAGTTGAAGACAGAATTACAGTTGAATACCGTTACAGAAGTGAAGCGTCAGTCAAACAATACAGAAGCCAATGTTTGGAAGAACGATTTTCTAATAAAATAATGTAAAACAGTAATCAAGATTCATAACCATGATAGTATAAGAAGCAGACGACCCGTTTATAGCAGTCCACTCAAGATCCAGGATAATTAAACTGAAAATTAACCAAAAAGTATGACCACATACTCCATGAAAAGGAAGCCTGACCTATTGAAGTCCAAAAATTAATGAAAAAAGAACTTATTGCAGCCAAATCCTACCCGATCAAATGAACGAAGACACCAAGTCATGCTGAGGTGTTAAGTACAATTAAATTACCTATTTCCAAAAACCTAATCACTCTAAATTTTACTAAAGGTAAATTTATCTCACTATAAACAGAATATTTCTCTTTCACAGATTATTTAAGTAAAATAAAACTCACTAAAAATTTGTTAAGATAAAACATAACCTATTATTAAAACACGAACTTTCAAAACACATTTAACGACACTACAGAACAGATTGTAACATCACACATTATTATTTATGTGCACTTAGCATAAGGTAAAATATTTTTATTATAACCATAGGAATTCTTTAGCTCATAATCACAAGAATCCCACGATTTTGGGAACGAAAATAATTGTAATAACTTAACGTTACACAGCCATACTGATGCTGATCGTTTCCTTAATCGATTCGTCAACCTTGGGAGGAAGAGTCTTATGTACAAAGTCGGTGCAGATTTATTATAAAATAATTGTCAAATTGAATATTTTAATTATCACCCATTAAAAAATAACTAGTACAGGGAGTAACCGTTGTCATTATTTCATAGGGAGTGTATACATTACTTGTGTTTATTTATGAAGAATAGATTTGATGAGCACCAAACCAGTCGTCATTTGCACAGCAGCATCGACAATTCAGACGCCCGTACGAGCGGGAATTATTTGAACGGCCCGACCATCACCGCTGAAAACTCCTCATACAATAGTTTTAGTTGTTTTAATAAACGACTTGGCGCCACCCGGGATTAACACACCCCTATAAGTAAACAGGTAAGGTTACTGCCGTGTTATACTGGTGAGTTGTCTTGATTGTTCATCTCTTCTTTCACACAGCACTAACACTTATCTAAAAATGAACTTTTTCTTGTGAAAACTTACTTTTTTCGTCGGACGCGTTTCGGCGTACGTATCCGCCTTCTTCAGCTTTTAGTCAGACTGCCTCATAACGGTTTTTGTGTGGAAGGTGTAGTGGGGGTGGTGTGTGGAGGAAGGGGATTGGCGCAGGGATTTAACTTGATGTTTGTTTTATATATATATATATATATTGTTACAAATTTAATAGATCTCGTATTATAATTACCACATGCTGTTAGCGTCAATCGACCAATTTAAAAGGGTCCCATAATGATAATAACTATGACTGTGGAACTCACCTTTTTTCCGCCATTCATTTCAAAAATTTTGTGTTGCCAACTCTTCTTCGTAACTCGAAATAGGTTACGTTTATTATATCAAAACCAATTCCATTTTTTTTTTTTTAACTATCGGAAACCAAACATACAGTATTACAGATAATAATGGTTTAATTATCCATTTCTCAAACCCTTTAGTTACACAATAACGTCCCAGATTATTTAAGTCGAATTGCATGGCTTACTTTATTTATTGCCGGTCGGCTATTCTGTTTATCAACCGGTGATGGTCGATTTCGTTTAATCTCAGGGCGTGTAAATGTCCTTTTGGGTACAGAAAAAAGTATTGAAACACACAAATAAAAGTACAAGCTTTACAATGAATACATCATAATTACCCAAATATTATATATTTGAAAAAAATATGGACGACTATGGTCACAAACTACGTTCCAAAGAATTAGTGTTTCTAGGTTAAGTTGGTTAATACAGTATTGAATTAATTTACAATTTTTTCACAAGAAATAACTAGAATAGTGGTTTTGGTGTTAGTTTTAATTGTTCATTAACAAAATAAGTCCACAATTTTAATAAGTGAGTGTGAAATCAGTGTTATTAGTGTAATTCACTTTGTCTGTCTTCCTTACGTGATAACTCAAAAACAGGTTATACTTAACGACTGTTTCTTCATCTCAGGTCCAGTTAAAATGTCTTGAGTATAGTTGGTTTTCCTTTTAGTGATTTATCCACTTCTGTGATCCTCTTGGAACTGCTTTTTGGATTATTATTAATAATCTCTGATGCTATATTCTGATTTTTATTAGTTAGTTCGTTTTCTATTACTTTTTTCTTTTAATCTCAAGCTCTGTAATTTCTTCAGTCTTTTCTCATTAATCGTTACTAAAGAACTCTCCAAATTATTTACCTAAATTTGTTGTTGCTAGGGTTAAAATATAAAATTTGATTGTTGGACATGATGAGATATTGTCATTGAAATACATTGTCTATCTGTACAAAATTGGTCAAATATATCTTTAAATTGCTCTAATTCCCTTATACTAACTGTGAATCTAAATCTAATAACATCATTGTCTTGCTTTTAACTTGTACATCAATTTGAAACCAAACAAGGTTACTTTTAGTTAACAAATAATGATTTTACATTTTTACCACCTAATTTTCTTAATAATTAATTTTAAACTACTTATTTCGAATACATTTTTGTTGTGCAGACTAATATCATTAAACCTACTCATATTACATTCATTATTTCACTAAACCTTGCTGTTATACTTTAAAATTTATAATTTTCTAGTTTTTTATATAGGCCTAGCAGCTAACATGTCTGAAAACCTATACCTACACATATTCTAACAAATGATATTTATGTTGTTACTTTAAAACATCTTCTACATACTAACATAATTACTTAAAATACAACATTTGTTGGTTTCTAAACCTTATAAAACAATATAATCTTTTACTTATAGACTAAATACATAATTTCCTTGGTCTAACTTTAGTACAACAGATTATGTATTGTCTATTAGTCTTAAAACTTTACACATAACTTTATGAACATAAATAATTAAATATTACAATATATCTGAGCAGTTTTAAACAATAATAATGAACCTAATACTTATAAATGACCTCTGATTATTTTTAAATCATCACATAATAATGCAACTTAATATTTTACATTCATCAGTATTCTCCCCTTGACCTACTGATAATAAAAATTTTATCTTTATTTATTTATCACTTTATCGCTTTTCACTATTTTAATTCACTTGTAATAGTGTTTTTGGTTTTACAATAAATATACTCTTATTTTATTATTATTATACTGGTTCATTTACACTTTCTATATCATTTCATTACATGTTTACTTACTACTTATTATATAATTCCATACTCATTAGTTTGTACTTTTAGATGGTCATTAAAAATTATAATTTACTTGGAATAGGGTATTTGGCCTCGAATATTCCTTCATAGTTCATTTTATGTTGCATTTATCTCTCCCCATCACCTTACCTAAACATTTGGGTATAGTCAGTCATAGTTAGTCTGTCAAATATAGTCATTAGTGTTATGCTATCATTCTTTTATTTATTACTTTTTTTTTTTTATTGTACAGCTTCTCATTCGTTTACTCTTGCAAATCTTACATGGTTTTATGTCATACCATTTGTCACGTTACATAATGCCTTGCCACCAAAATTGATTATTTAATAAAGTAATGTAATTGTTTTGTTGAAATCATCAATTGAATCATCTCCCAAGTTATTTCTTGTTATTCAATTATTCATCATTCTTGATCTGATATACTTGTTATAAGTGTTCTATCCCTGGAACATTTTACCTCCCTAACTAAATTCTTTTAATCATATTAATTGGAACTGGTCGGTTGGGCAACTTTGGCTCCACTTACCCGCCATCCATACATAATCTCTGAGTTCAGCGGGACCTACCGTCTGCTCAGTAAAAATGATTGCTGGAACTATCTCTATAGTCAATCACATTCAATAATAAATAGTCTATTCACGACTAAATAAAATAAACTAATACAATAAAATACTCGTGGGATTATTCACTCTGTTAACTTTCAGATGTAATTATCTTTCCTTTTTCATTGATTTATTCAGATGTTCAGCTTTCTTTGGGGCAACATTGTTAACATATATTCTAATCAGTAACATTTAATCTTCTTCTTTGCGATAAATGTTTGACATATCTATTCTTCCTTCAACATTTTTAATTTACAAAATTCTAACTTGTAGCTGTATCAATTGTTACTATATTAATTCTTTTCATTATAATGATAGTTGTTAAGTCATTCATGGTCATTTTTATTTTACGGTCTCGTCTCATTATTTCACTGTCAATTGTCTTGTTTGTTTCTTCTTATTTACATCACAATATTTTGTTTATCAATTCATCTAAAACTCTGTCATTTAGATTTTTATTTACCCTCATCTTACTTTTTCTTGGATTCCATTGTTTATCTCTGTTTCTAATTATTTTTTATTATTATTTCCTTCAATATTAAATTATTCAAATCTTTTGTATAATCTACCCTTACGTCTTCTTGGATTTTGATAACTATTTTATTCTTTTGTTAAAAATAATGTTACTAAAATATTCTGGGTAAGTTGACCTTACTTCTTTTTTGAATTTTGACAACTATTTTATTCTTTTATTCAAAATAATGTTACTAAAATATTCTGGGTAAGTTGACCTTACTTATTTTTTGAATTTTGACAATTATTTTATTCTTTTATTATTTTGTTCAAAATAATGTTACTAAAATATTCTGGGTAAGTTGACCTTACTTCTTTTTTGAATTTTGACAATTATTTTATTATTTTGTTCAAAACTGTTTGTTTAAATGCTGACCAGTTTCTTTGGCCCTGTCATCCTGCCGACTGGATCTATTTCTATCCGGTAGTTCCTGGATTTCAACTTGGTTATTGTTGAATGTCACCATATTTCTATTTCCTCTATCATCTTCACTGCTCCTGCTTCGTCTATGGTCATCCCTATAATCCTGGTCAGTCTCTTCTTGGGAATTCCTATCCCTATTCCCATTGAAACTTCCTCGTCCTTGATAATGACACCTTCCAAAATTCCTATCCTCTGTCCTTACATAATTTACACGTCGCCTGTATGTTTGGTTTTGACTATTATTATTGTTTTGATTATTTTGTCTATACTGACTATCATAGTTATTAGAGTTATTGTTATAAAATCGGTTATCTCGGTAATTATTATTCGTGTTATTGAGACGCTGGTAGCTGTTGGTGTTGTTCGTTGGAGAGTTACGGTAATAGTTGTTGTTGTTATTGTTATTATTATTGTTATGGGGACCATTACCGTTGGTGTTATATCGGTTATCTCGGTGACCATCATTCCTATTATTACCATTGTTCCTCTGTCTGTTCTGAAGGTAATTCCTTTTTTCCGTTCGATCTCTTCCAATAATTCGGCCATGTCCTGTATGGTTTTAATTCGTCCATTTATTCGGCCCTTTGTGACTTCTCCATCATAATGGTAGGGTAATTGTGTCACCAAACATTCTTCGGGAATCTCGGGCTCCAGGTGCCTTGCAACACTAATCTTGCCCAAAAAATATGTGTTCGGAGATTGTCCGGAGCGTGGGTCATATCAGCCATGACCTAGGTTGCTCCTTATCATATGTTGGGTGGCCTCTGACCAGTATTTCGACTTAAACTGGTTTTTAAATTCCTGGAAACTTGGAATGTCCGGTCGCATCGCCGTCCACCAGTTGTCATAAACATCCTTAAACATCTCGTCCAACATATTTCTAATTACCGTCCATCTAGTCTCCCTGGTTCTCAATAAATTTTCCTCTACCCGCTTAAGGAATTCCATGGGATTGCGTTTATAATTCCGGAAGCTGATGACCTCTCTGTTTTCATTGCATGATATATGGGAGCTAAGACATTGTCTATCTCCCCATGAATTAATTTCTTCTTGGAGATGTAGTCGGAATCCTTCTAGTTTTTCTTCATGAGTAGTTGTTTGACCTTTTATTTGATTAATGTTGGTAACTATGCCTTCCAAACTTTCTCCCATATCTGCTTGTACTCTCGTAATGTTCCCTTGGTTTATTTTTACAGCTTCGATTCGTACATTAGTGTCTTCCTGGACACTCTGTATCTCCTGATTCATCCGTTCACATTTTCCTTCAGTCTCGGACATTACCCTCCTAATTTCGGTTACCGGTTCTTTCAACTTCTTGTCCCATTCTTCCCTCAATTGCTGATTATTGTCCTCTATCTTCTTATTCCACTCTTCTTTTAATAACTCCCGATGTTTTCAATTTTTCCATGGTCTTCTGGTTATTTTCTTTTAATTCCTCTTTTAATGTTCTATTATTTTCGTCTATTTTCTCCTCCATCTTCCTACTGTTCTCCTTGAACTCTTCCTTTAACTGCTGATTGTCCCTTCTTAATTCTTCCTACAACATTTCTAAGTTCTTATTATTATTATTCTCATTTAAATCTTCCATTTTCTCCTCCATTTTCTTACTTGAATCTTTATGACTCTGTTTTAACTCATCCATTTTCTTATTTGAATCTTCATGACTCTGTTTTAACTCATCCATTTTCTTATTTGAATCTTCATGACTCTGTTTTAAGTATTCCATAATGCTCTTCATGTCAACGCTATCTGTGACTCTGTTCGGTTCTGGCCTGTCTCCTTGGGCCTCCCTTATTATTGCTTCCACTTCCTCAACTGGTGTTGCTTCCTTGTCTTCCATGTTTAATTCGCTTTCTTTCTCGGTCTCTGCCGCCCGTTTGCATGAAAGTTCTCTTTTCTTCATTTTCGCCTATTCTCTGTAGCCGCTATTAGAAATTAGTTAGTCCAATAATGTAGTTTCTTCTACTAATTAAGGCCCTACTACGTTGGTGTGTGCCAATTTGTTACAAATTTAATAGATCTCGTATTATAATTACCACACGTTGGTAGCGTCAATCGATAACAATTTAAAAGGGTCCCATAATGATAATAACTATCATAAAAAAAGGTGGAACTCACCTTTTTTCTGCCATTCATTTCAAAAATTCTGCGTTGCCAACTCTTCTTCATAACTCGAAATAGATTACGTTTAAATAGCACTATTACATTAACGACTCGGAACACTAGGTTTTTTATAAGTAAAAGCATAAAGTTTTACCTTACAGCCTGAACCGGTTTTCTCCTTTAAAAGGCTTCTTCAGAGGCTGCCGTTGGTAGTGCTGTCCCTCTTGTTGTGGGCGACGGAATCGAGTTTCGAAAGATCAATGCTGTGTGTGTGGGGTGAGATGTGTTCGAATAATGCGTGCGATTTGAATTGTGTCTGTTCGTTTAGGATGTCGTATTTATTTGTTTTTGTGTGTTTGTATATTTCTAATTGTTCTAGAGTGTCTAGTTTTCGGCCTTTTGTGTGTGTATGTGTAGAATGTTCATGTTATTGTCAATGTTCTTATATATGTGGTTTGCTTCAATGAGGTGGTTTGCAAAGGTGGATTCTGTAGTGGAGTGGAGTGCCTTTGTGTGTTCAATGTATCTCCGTTTGAAGCTACGTCCTGTCTGGCCTATGTAGAATTTATTGCAATTTGAGCAATTTAGCTTGTAAACACCGGGTAGATCGAATTTGTTTTGTGCTTTGTGTGTGTGTTTTGATAGTGTGTGTTCTGTTTTGTTAGTAGTTTTCTAAGCGATTCTGTATCCTGCTTTTTTGAATTTGTGGGCTATTTTTTCAGTTTGTTTGTTGATGTATGTTAGTGTTATGAATTTGTTGTTTTCTGTCTTTGTCTGTTGTTTGTTTTGTGTTTTGTGTAGGAGTTTACTGACTATTGTTATGTCATATCCGTTAGATTCTGCTAGATATTTTATCGTGTTTAGTTTGTCTTTGTAGTCTTTTTCATCTAAGGGGCTGTTGTTAAGTCTATGTATCATGGTTCTGAAGACTGCTAGTTTGTGTTGTATTGGGTGATTGGAGGAGTTGTGTATTAGTGTGTCAGTTGTAGTTGGTTTTCTGTATATACTGAATTTGTGCCTGTGTTCTAGTTTTGTGATGGAGAGGTCTAAGAAGTTTATGGTATTGTTGTGTTCGTATTCGGCAGTAAAGGTTATGTTTTTATGTATTTTGTTTATGTGCGTTAGTAACTGTTCACATTGTCTTTTGTTTCCCCTGTATAGTATTAGAATGTCATCAACGTATCTGTGCCAATATAGTATTTTATGTGAGCGTCTGTCATTATTTGTGAATATTTTTGTTTTTTCTAAGTGTTGGAGGAAGACTTCTGCTAGAATGCTGGATATGGGGGAGCCCATGGGTAAGCCATCGTTCTGTGTGTAGTATTTATTGTTATAAGTTTGTTTTTAGTTGATAATATTTCGTTTGTTTCAATGTAGTTTAAGTAAATTTCTGCCAGGATGCCTTTGAAAACAAACATTATAAAAAATTTTATTTTATCGACGATATGTGGATGACACAATAATGATTTATAATGGCAATTGCAGGCAATTCTAATTAATCATGAATCATGATTAATAAATAATTAATCATGATGCTTAATAAATATATGAATACTATTACAAATAGTTTACAATTCACATTAGAAACGGAAATGAATAATAAAATTAATTTTGTAGATTTAACTTTAACAAAAATAGATAACAAAATTAACTTTAATATTTACAGAAAACCAACAACCACAGATCATGCTATTCATGGCTCGACTTATCACCCTTTTTCACATAAAATGGCATTTTTTAATTGTATGATTCATAGATTGCTGGCATTGCCCCTATCTGCGGAAGATTATAAAAACGAACTAGACATTATTAAACACATAGCGACAGCCAATAGGTATAAAAGTCACATAGTAGATAGAATAGTTAATAAAAAACAAAATAGACCAATAAATATTGATGTGTCTAAAGAAAAAGTAAACAAATATATTGCAATAGAATATGGTGAAATATTACATCATACTTTAAAAAACCAATTAAAAAATCAAAATATTATTTTGGCTTCAAAGGCAAATAATAAGCTCGAGAAAAAACTTATGTTTACAAACAAAAATAAACCTTCCGATGTATTTGATGGTACTGGTGTATATAGGCTTAATTGTTCGGATTGCACACAATTCTATATAGGACAAACGGGTCGTTCGTTCAAATTATGTTATAAAGAACACATCCCAAGCTCCAAGTCAAATGTAGGAAGATCTACATTTGCTGAACATTTAAGCTTACATGACCATAACATAAAGAGTATTGGTGAGAATTTAGACATCTTACATAAATGTAAGAAATCACTAAAGCTAGACACTCTCGAACGGTTTGAGATATATAAGGCTATAAAGGAGGATTACAGTCGCGTCCTAAACGAAAAATCAGTACATACAAATAATATTTTGTTTAATAGAGTCAATCATATAGAATGAGAAATCGGCTATATCAGATCGACAAAATTGAACGAAGGTCAAGCCGGTATCGATTAGTTTCACCGTGGAGGCGTTCCTGTACAGGTTCGTGACGGCCGCATGTTTTGTGTATTATTACGTTTTGTTTTATATTTATATTTATTGTGTGTTATTTTATTTAATGTTTTATACCGTGTACGTGTTGTTTTTATTATCTGACGTGATGTACAAACATCGAAAAATGGAGTTTTAACCATATTTGTATATAAGATCTGATGATGACACAGTTGTGATCGAAACTCGAGTAATCCCGCAATTGGATTCAAAGAAACGTGACAGAAGGTAATTAACCTGTTTTATAGTCTCAACCGTTTCTGGAGGAAAATAAAATGTCAAAAATAGGTTATACTTAACGACTGTTTCTTCATCTCAGGTCCAGTTAAAATGTCTTGGGTATAGTTGGTTTTCCTTTTAGTGATTTATCCACTTCTGTGATCCTCTTGGAACTGCTTTTTGGATTATTATTAATAATCTCTGATGCTATATTCTGATTTTTATTAGTTAGTTCGTTTTCTATTACTTTTTTCTTTTAATCTCAAGCTCTGTAATTTCTTCAGTCTTTTCTCATTAATCGTTACTAAAGAACTCTCCAAATTATTTACCTAAATTTTTTGTTGCTAGGGTTAAAATACAAAATTTGATTGTTGGACATGATGAGATATTGTCATTGAAATACATTGTCTATCTGTACAAAATTGGTCAAATATATCTTTAAATTGCTCTAATTCCCTTATACTAACTGTGAATCTAAATCTAATAACATCATTGTCTTGCTTTTAACTTGTACATCAATTTGAAACCAAACAAGGTTACTTTTAGTTAACAAATAATGATTTTACATTTTTACCACCTAATTTTCTTAATAATTAATTTTAAACTACTTATTTCGAATACATTTTTGTTGTGCAGACTAATATCATTAAACCTACTCATATTACATTCATTATTTCACTAAACCTTGCTGTTATACTTTAAAATTTATAATTTTCTAGTTTTTTATATAGGCCTAGCAGCTAACATGTCTGAAAACCTATACCTACACATATTCTAACAAATGATATTTATGTTGTTACTTTAAAACATCTTCTACATACTAACATAATTACTTAAAATACAACATTTGTTGGTTTCTAAACCTTATAAAACAATATAATCTTTTACTTATAGACTAAATACATAATTTCCTTGGTCTAACTTTAGTACAACAGATTATGTATTGTCTGTTAGTCTTAAAACTTTACACATAACTTTATGAACATAAATAATTAAATATTACAATATATCTGAGCAGTTTTAAACAATAATAATGTACCTAATACTTATAAATGACCTCTGATTATTTTTAAATCATCACATAATAATGCAACTTAATATTTTACATTCATCAGTATTCTCCCCTTGACCTACTGATAATAAACATTTTATCTTTATTTATTTGTCACTTTATCACTTCTCACTATTTTAATTCACTTGTAATAGTGTTTTTGGTTTTACAATAAATATACTCTTATTTTATTATTATTATACTGGTTCATTTACACTTTCTATATCATTTCATTACATGTTTACTTACTACTTATTATATAATTCCATACTCATTAGTGTGTACTTTTAGATGGTCATTAAAAATTATAATTTACTTGGAATAGGGTATTTGGCTCATAGATATAAGAGCAGCTACAAGTATAATTGATGTCAAAACCCGGAGAGGAGCGTCAGTTGGTTCTGATCACTATATGGTGCAGATGAAGTTTAGATGCAGGGTGGCTGTATATAGGAAGGACAGACTCAGAAGACAGGAAAAGGTTAACACAGTGAGTTTAAAGGACCCAGAAAGGGTACAGGAATATGCTGGGAAAGTGAGGAATAGATTGAACGAGTCAGTCGCAGGAACGGTGGAAGAGAAATGGCAGTGCCTTAAGTGCGCACTCCTGGAAACCGCCAGAGAGGTACTAGGAATAGAGGAGAGACCGAGGCGGGAGGACTGGTTTGATGAGGAATGCAGGGAGAGTGTTGCACGGAGGAATGAGGCTCACAGGAAGTATTCTCAGTGTAGGACTAGAGAAAGGAAGCAAGAATATGAAGAGAATAGAAGACTGGCAAACAAAGTATGTAGAAAAAAGAAAAGAACTTTTGAAAATGGGCTGCTTCTCAAAATGGAGCAGGACTTTGCAGATGGAAGAATAAGGAATGCTTATAAATATCTTAAGCATCTCAGGGAAGGTTATAAACCATCTACAACACTATGTAGAGACAGAGAGAATAGAATTGTCAGTGATCCAGAGAAAATTAAAACTATCTGGCGAGAGTACTTCGATGGCCTCCTTGGTGGTATACTACAGGGAGGAGAAATTGTTGCTCACACTCCGCGGAATGCAAACATTGGGGGGATGGAATCTGACCCACCATCACTTCAGGAAATAGAAGAAGCTATTAGTGCCCTCAGGAACAACAAGGCACCAGGTACAGACTTGATTCCTGCAGAACTGCTTAAAGCTGGAGGTGCTGATGTGGCAGTTGCACTGCACTCCTTAATCGTGGACATATGGCAAACGGAACGAATCCCCATGGAATGGAATAAGTGCATTTTATGCCCCATTTATAAAAAAGGCGACAAACTTCAATGTAGAAATTACAGAGGCATTTCGTTGCTGTGCACCTCCTACAAGGTTTTTGCGTACATCTTGAACCAAAGGCTGAGACCCCTCACAGAAAATATAATACGGGAATACCAAGCTGGATTCCGACCTGGAAGGTCTACAATCGACCAACTCTTCTCGGTAAAACAGATACTAAGATGCGGATGGGAACGTGATATTGATGTGTACCAGATCTTTGTGGACTTCAGGCAAGCGTATGACTCTATTAATAGAGACAAACTCTACACCATAATGCATGAATTTGGAATACCAGGCAAGCTGGTAAGATTAACCCAAGCTACTATGCAGCAGACTGAAGCCCAAGTAAAGGTGGATAGCCAACTAACTGAACCCATAAATATTACACGGGGACTAAAGCAGGGAGATGGGTTGGCCCCAACACTATTTAATATTGCATTGGAATATGTAATTAGAGGTTTATCAATAAATAGCTCCAATCTGTTAACAAATAAAACTATACAGATAGCTGCATATGCAGATGACATTAACATCATGTCAAGACGGATCACGGCAGCTAAAGAAATATTTATAGAGCTTAAAAACAAAGCCAAGGAAGTTGGGCTAGCCATAAATATGGATAAAACAAAAATGCTTATCCAAACAAGAAGGGACCAGGTTCATAACAACATCGAGATAGAGGAGGACACAATTGAGGTGGTGGACAATTTCACGTATCTCGGAGTGAATCTAGCAAAGACTGGATCAGAGGAGCCGGAGATCCAAAGACGGACCACCATGGCTAACAAGGCGTACTTCGCATTGCTGCCATCATTTAGGTCTGGGGATGTGCACAGGGAAACAAAAATGAAAATATATAAGACTGTCATCAGACCGGTGCTATGCTACGGGTGTGAGGCATGGGCAATCACACAGAAAACAGTCGACATAGTAGACACCTTTGAAAGGAAAATCCTCAGACGCATTATAGGCCCAATACAAGAAAATGGCTCATGGAGACTGAGATACAACAACGAACTGTATCAAATATATAAAGAGATACCAGTCTCAAAATTTATAAGAATTCAAAGATTGCGTTGGGCCAGACATGTTATGAGAATGGAGGGTGGCAGGAACCCTAAGAGGGCTTTGCTGGGTACATGGGAGGGAACGAGACCTAGAGGTAGACCAAGGAAGAGGTGGGAAGATGGCGTTGCAGAGGACGCGAGAGACATGGGGATAAGAAACTGGAGGAGGGTTGCAGTGGATAGAGTGGATTGGAGGTGGAGATTGGTGGAGGCCAGGGCCCGACTTGGGCTGTAGCGCCATAGGAGAGAGAGAGAGGGTATTTGGCCTCGAATATTCCTTCATAGTTCATTTTATGTTGCATTTATCTTTCCCCATCACCTTACCTAAACATTTGGGTATAGTCAGTCATAGTTAGAGTCTGTCAAATATAGTCATTAGTGTTATGGTAACATTCTTTTATTTGTTACTTGTTTTTTTTTTTTATTGTACAGCTTCTCATTCGTTTACTCTTGCAAATCTTACATGGTTTTATGTCATACCATTTGTCACGTTACAATATATACACACAGTGGGCTGTAACTGGTCCATAATACACTATGCACCTTTAATGCCTTTAATGTATATTAAATATAAATATAAAAACATAAGCATCCTCCCCCACTTATAAAATGATGACCTGCTGCCATAGAGAAAAATTCTGATCTATAATCCACTCCATTTTATACCACTGGTTTAAAGTACTAAAACAACTATTATTTCTACAACTTCTATAAACTATAACGCACGAAATAATATACACTTCTGACTTGAGCAGGTTAATTTTTCATACCTCAAACAAATGCCTGTTGAGGTACATGGCATCCCTGTATGTTTGTGTGCGTATGCCATCTTTCAGCATTTCTTCATGTATTCCAAAATGGGTGTACGAATTAAAGTAATATTCATCAGAAAATCGTTTACTCTTTGCTATTTCAATTATTTTATCCTCGTTAGTACAGTAATTTCTGCTAGTACAGTTGATCAGGTATCCTTTTGCATCTTCAACTTCACATGTTTGCTTTCCTCTTTTTTGGCTTTTTTCATGTGTTGGATCCTGTGAAAAAATTCATACAAATAATTTATAACCATAGAATTTAATAAACAGATACATTTAGACAAATAAATTTTGTTATTTTTTATTACATTGAATTACAATTATAATTTAACTGTTGATTATTAACAGACAGACATATAGCTTAACAGTACTGTCTGCATGTACTGTGATGAATAACAAACATTATACACACATAAGCGTACATAAATAGTCCTTTGTTCAAATACATGGATATCACAAAGCAGTGGTAGTTGTCATTAAGGGTTGGTAGAGACTGGCCCCACCAAAGTCTAAGGGTGTTTAGTACATTTCCGATTTCATACCACAAATGCATGTACAGGAAAACCCCGTAATAATGCTCATCAAGAGACCACATGAAAACCATGTATTAAACAGGAGATGACCAGCTGTATAGATATAGCATAGATATATACTGTATTGTTGTATATTCACATGTTACATTAGCACAATACAAACATCTCATTATATTAGCTCATTGAAGCAAACCACACATACAAAAACATCGACAATAACATGGATATTCTACACGTACACACAACCGGTCGAAAACTAGACACTCTTGAACAATTGGAAATATAGAAACACACAAAAACACATAAAAACGACATCCTAAACGAACAGACACAATTCAAATCACACGCATTATTCGAACATATCACACCCCACACACACAACATCGATCCTTCAAAAGTTGACACCGTCACCAAGAACAACACGGCCAGCGCTCCCAGTGGCAGCCTCTGATGAAGCTTATAATAAGTGAAAACTGGTTCAATCTATAAAGTAAAACTTTTACGTTTTTTTACAACAAAAAAAACTTTGTGTTCCAAGTCGGTAGTGAAAATAGTTTATTAACTTCATTGTACTATGTGAAAGTTGTAACAAATCGTGATTCGTATGGGTTAAAAGCCACATGTTGGTTGCATCACTTTGTAACGAAACTACTTACCTCCCTCTTGTTCATAGGGTAATTATGTTTAAATGATTGTTTAATTGTTTTAATTAAAATTTTATAATTCGATTATCATTATTATTATTTGTTATTTATTTTATTTAAATTCCTTTTATATTTCGCATGTATTAATGGTAGTTTAAATTCATCGGTGGTTTTTAATTCGATGTTCTTTAGTTGTTGAGACGAATTGGCTAAGTTAACTCTGCCATTGGCACCTGTTGATCTTGTCAGACGTCGTAATTTTAAGTTAACAATTTATAAGTTGACTTCTCACTGAAATTAGATTTTATTTATTAGTTCAGCACTTACTTTTGGTGAAGGTCTCACTTGTTAATCATTCTGTTAACAAGGCAGAGTTGAGATGACAATTTAAAATTATTTAAATTATCTCAATTGCCGCTGCGAGTGATGCCAACTGTTGGGAGCAGTTCACCTAACCTGTAATCATCTAGTCTAATGAAATAATTTGGTTAACTCTTTTATCTGGTAAAAAAATGGTTTATTCTTCGATAATACTCATGAAATTAGGTTAAGTAATAATTAGATTAATAATCGTTCATTTTTACAATAATGATTAATTAAAAAAAAATCTCTTATCTCAGGGTTTGTTATTCTGATTCTTAGTAACCATACCACTGCCTGTGGTTCTTTGGTTAAAATGTTTATATAAAATGTAGGTTCTTTTAGACTGCAAAATACAAAAAAAAACTTGAAGAATTATACTACCATAATGCTTGAGTAGTAGGAGAGTGATTATATAAAAAATAAATCTTAATAACTAACATAAAAATTCATAAGATGTATGGCGTCAACATTGTAGGTTAACCTGGCATATCTGAATAGAAACCAGTTAACTTTAAATTAATAATAACTTTATTTGTAAATAGACCTTATTATGTATAATAAGATCAAAAAATAGTAAATAATAGCCACATTGTTATTATTGGCAAAGTAAATCAGTAAAAAGTTAAGAAATGTATGACTAGAAAACGTGGAAACCAAATAGTAAACAATTATGTGTAAAATAATAGTGACAAGATAATAACACATAAACAGACCCAAAACACAACACAACCAATTATAATAACAAAATAAAGCCCATTAGGCTGAAATGAAATGTAATTTAAATGAAATAAGTCAAATACCATAATGGCTACTTAGGCCTATGAAAATGCCTAACTGTCAGAAACAAACAACTACAAATTATAACAAATTAACAAAGAAATTAGCAAATCCGAGGTGAAGGAATCACCCAGAATAAATTGTAAATCATTTGTGAAACAAAATATTATAATAAGCATATGAATACAAAAAGAAATGTAATTAACAAGTATTAACATAATTGTAAAAACATAAAATCTAAAATAACCCAAATTTGTGGGGTATCAAAATAATCTATGAAAGGAAATACATACTATAGTGACAATATTTAATAACCAGGAAGGAAGATAGAGGAATAACAGTAGTCAGAAGATACATGAGGATTTTGAAAGGAATTCAAATTTTTATAACAATGTATCATATCAAAATCAGCCAATCAGAATTATTCAGTTACCATAGAAACGACCGTTGGTGGCGAAAATTACCGTTGAATACCGTTACTCTTGAAGCGTCAGTCATGCAGTACAGAAGCCAAAGTTTGGAAGACCAATTTTCTAATAAAATAATGTAAAACAGTAATCGAAGTTCATAACCATGACTGTATAAGATGTTGACGAATCATTAGCACACTCCACGCAAGATCCAGGACCATACAACTGAGAATTAATGGAAAATTATGACCAGACATTATAAGAAACGGATGCCAGACCTATTGAAGTCCAAAAATTAATGAAAAAAGAACTTATTGCAGCCCAATCCTACCCGATCCAATGAATGAAGACACCAAGTCATGCTGAGGTGTTAAGTACAATTGAATTACCTATTTCCAAAACCTAATCACTCTGAATTTTACTAAAGGTGAATTGATCTCACTATAAACCGAATATTTCTCTTTCACAGATTATTTAAGTAAAATAAATACATTGAAAATTTGTTAACATAAAATCTAACCTATTGTTTAAACACGAACCTTCAAAACACATTTAACGACACTACAGAACAGATTGTAACATCACACATTATTATTTATGTACACTTAGAGTAAGGTAAAATATTTTTATTGTAACCATAGGAATTCTTTGCTTTATAATCACAAGAATCCAACGATTTGTTAACGAAAAACATAGTCATATCTAAACGTTCAGCTGCCTTGCTGATACGGATATATCGTTACAGAATCGATTTTCGTCAGCCTTGAGAGCAAGTGTTTCATGTAAAAAGTCGGTGCAAATTTATTATAATCTAATTGTCAAATTGAACATTTTAATTACCACTCATTAAAAATAACTATTACAGGGAGTAACCGTTGTTATTATTTTATAGGGAGTGCTTTACTTTACTTGTGTTTATTTACGAAGACTAGGTTTGACGAGCAGTACTCAAGTCGTCATTTGCACAGCTGTCTATACGATCCAGAAGGTGGCGCGAGCGGGAATTATTTGAACGTCCCGACCATCACCGCTGAAAACACTTAATTCAGTAATTTTAATTGTTTTAATAATCAATTTGGCGCCACCCGGGATTAACACACCCCTATAATTATAAACAGGTAAGGTTACTGCCGTGTTATACTGGTGATTACCACAACGCTACGGACATCGTTAGCAAAAAATTAATGTAACGACGCCAGTGCGAGACGAACGCACTAACACATTATACACATACAAAATTGGTGTACATTTTACAGATACACGACCGAGTCTATTCGTTACAGATTTGGCTTCCATCGCGGGGCTTAAACGAAGACGAGGACGTCAATTACATTCGTTACAATATACATTAACATGTTGTAATGGTACACTACCAACACCAACATACCACAAATGAATTGAAAGCCACTACAACTAAGAATACCTATAAGGTCGAGCATACAATCATGGATAAAGAAAGTATCATAAGCTAAACCAAGCGAATAAAATGAAGAAGGAATTACCAGTAAATGTACTACTAAAGAAGATAAAGCAAGACTAACGACGAGACGACATACATAATTACCCAATACATCAAACAGTGAGAAGGAAACAAGGAAAACAACATCACGAAGAAACCTATAAACAGTGGGAAGGAAACCAATGATAACAAAATCATGAGAAACCTACAAACAGAGAGAAGGAAACCAGTGAAAACAACACCATGAAGAAACTTATTAAGAGTGAGAAAGGAATCAGTGAAGAGAAGAAGAAAATATCCAGATCAAACACAAAAAGGGAGATATTATGATTTATAATGAACTAATAAATGCCAATAAAAGAATTATTATAACAGAATAAAGTATAAGTGAAATAAACCACATGATTTAAATCCCTAAGCTGTAAAATTGACACTAACCTAAAACTTATTAAGTAAATACCTTCCTTGACAATGTAATGCAAACAATACTCAATAAGAGTTAATTATTGAACATAGAAAGTAACAATGAGAATGAATAATAATAGGATAAGTTCTTAGCTAAATGATGTGTAGACATGAAAAAAGGACTGTCCAAAACACTAATGACAGATTGTAAAGTGGAATTGATACCGTATTGTAAATAACCACTAATTACCAATAATAAAGACTGTAAAAGATAAACAAACTGTAATCTAATGATAAACAATAAATATACCAGTGCTACATAAAGGTAAATAAATCAGATATAATGTAGAAATACAAAAATTGACAGTAATCCATTGTTGCATATTTAGAATATAACATAACCTAATCTGGTCAACTAGTTTTCACTAAAACCATAGAAAAATAAGGCTAAAGCAATGTTAAACTAAAATGTATTATAATGTGACATAAATAGATAATATAAGGAACATTTATTGTACAATAGATAATGTAATAAGTAAATATAAAAGTTAAATTGATGTAATTTAACATAACTATATGCCTGCCATAGAATGGATGCATGATGCAACAAAATTATCTTGTAAACTTATCATAAAAGAGTAGGAACTCGACTAACAACATTGAATGAGGCAGAATACTGTTCCAATAAGTAAATCCAAGGATTATATCCACCTAGATACCAATAATAATAATAATAATAATAATAAATAAACCATGTTGACAGCTAGATGCAAGTAATCTTGGTAACTTTAAACCAAAGCAATTATCAGTATAAATGCAGAATGAACTACTGCACAATAATAACAATGTTACCTAAATACTGATAAGAGATATTCAAACAATAATGAGAATCAATTGAAAGGATTACTACTCATGTAAAAATGTAACTTTCCAAAGTATAGTAAACTCACTTAACAAACTATAGTTAAGGTAAGAAAACCAAATGATAAAGAAAAAGGACACTATCAGAAGTGACTATGACCAATGCAGTATGCATAGGCCATAATAAAATGTTATTAACAATTACTGTTAGTATAATATTATTAATAAACAAAATATGTAACAGTAAGCCTAGGACTTGAACCTATGAAAATAGATATTGTATAATTATTAGTACATAACTAGAAGGGAAAAGTGAATAATACTGTAACAATATATTATCACCACGAAAATATAGGATAAAAACAATGTATTTAAAGTATTAAATAACTTAAAAAGTATTATGAATTTATACCAAGTGCGGTTTTATCAACCCCAAATCAGAACTATATGATGAGGGTATGCAAATTACTCGTAATCAAAAAATAGAAATGATGGGAATGATAAAAATATTGTCAGTGTAATTATAGATAAGATATTTGACTTATAAGAAATAATTAAAAAGTGACAAGCCCTTGCGCGTGGGTATGTAACCGACAAATCATAATCTTGAACCCAGCTACTGACGCTATGCTAAGCGTCTATTTTGACGAATCTCACCGAGTGTACACGAAATAAAGAGAATTAGCCAATCAGAGCTCATTAAAAAATACGAAGTGTAGAATACCGACCAGGTAAGTATAGCCAGTCTATCATCAACAACGAGAGATACTCCACGTTAGCCGAACGTCCAGAAAAACGTGGGTTTGACAGCCAACAGCTGTTAATACACAAGTTAACCTCGAAACTTCGAGTTGAGGTTGTAACGATTTCATTAATTAAAAATTAAATAATTAATAAATAGGGAATGTAAAAGCTGAGAAATTTTAATAAATCGCACATTTAAACTAATTTTTATCGCTATCATAAATCATAATAATATTTAGTAAAGAGTTTTAATAATAAAATAAAAGGAATACGAGTGTACAGATAGGGAACCCTTGTTAATTAACCCTGCATAGACATGCGATAAGGCGCTGCACTGAAAGGGTTCTTTACAAGGGTTAAAGAAAGTGCAGAAAGCTAACTAATAGAGTTAGAGTATGCAAATGTAATCAGTCGGGCCACGATATTGTGAAGTTGCGGGAAATTAGTAGTAGAAATAAAATTAAGGTAGCCTTTAAGAAACAAGATAAAGGGAAGTTCACGGAAGAAAAGAAAATGACTACTAAGTATATTTCATGCGGTAATCCCCAAGCATACTCCCAGCACCTTACTTTCGAATTCTCCTTATTAAAATTCCCCCCATGTCTGTTTTAAGTGGCGGAGTATGTGACGATTTCATTAATTAAAAATAAAATAATTAATAAATAGGGAATGTAAAAGTTGAGAAATTTTAAATTTTAATAAATTGCACATTTAAACTAATTTTTATCGCTATCATAAATCATAATAATATTTAATAAAGAGTTTTAATAATAAAATAAAAGGAATACGAGTGTACAGATAGGGAACCCTTGTTAATTAACCCTGCATAGACATGCGCTAACCAGAATTAACTTGAATACCGACCCCTAAACAAACTAATAATCCTTGTAAATTAATGTTTAATAAATAAATAATAAAGACCACCGTAGTGTACTATAATGAAGTCTGTAATTAAGAATATCTTTGGATAATTAAAAGGTCAAACTTTAATCCCTTAAATAGAAGATAAATGTGGAACTATTTTGTTGCAACTCGTAAACTCCGTACGATTAACTGACCCTTCCTACATAGTAGAGAGTCGAGATGAAGCGCTCGCGTAGAAAACACGCGTTTGAACCATGTCTCAGAGAAAGACAGAATGTTTGTATTTAGAAGACAGACACAACAATGTGTAGCAAAAGTATTGCCAAATTAGTGTGGTAGTAGTCTAAATGTTAAAAGAAGAAATGCATAAATAACTGTGTAAGGGATGACATCTCGTGTTTAATTTGTAAGATGTCTATGTCGTTTTAAATAATATGGTACGAGCTACCAAAAGTGAGAACTTTTATAAACAATAATGTGACGTGCGATTCTGCAACAAACAAGAACATTTACGGTACTTATACCACTAACGATGTTTAACTACGAGACTTGTGAGAACCTCCACGCTACTTGATTATGAACTAACCACTTCAGGAACTTCAACAGGAAAGTTAACTCCACTTAAGATCAACCGCTGACGAACACCATAAGGACCAAGGACCCTGACTACGAGTAAACTGATGGATATGGCAGGTGACACGGAGACTTGTTCTCCGTGATTAATTAAAATTCTAACCAATGAATTGTTAAAGACAGTTGAAATAAAAAAAAATAGAAAGACTGTAATGATAACCACTTTATAAGATGTAGTATGTTTTAGAATTCAAAATATTTGTAGTACCGAATAATGTTGATGTATATGTATAGCTTCACTGATACAAATTTTAGATTAAGTCCATTCTTCAAATGGCCCCCCAAATAGTATTATAGAATATAAATAAGCGAGCTTAACTCGTAAACAAGTTTAAGGTCCCGGATCCGTGGATAATGCTAGCACTGATAAATCCATATGTTTTGGCCCCAGTTCTTTACCGAAATCTGTTATAAATTGTAATCTTTTATTCAGAAAACCTTATATGGGAATATTTATGTAGAGCTATTGTAGTAATGATTTAATAAAGAGATGTCGTTACTTTACACTAAAACAGTGAGTGAATAAATCATCAGACCCCCATGTAAAAGTTCCTTTAGCTATAACTACTGCTGGTTTATCTAGTAATTAAAAGTTGATTACAAGTATGGCAGCCCGTGCAATTGATCAGAGGTAAGTATGCACAGGTTCCCGATGTTATAACGTAGCTGAGACGTTATAAGGTTAGGTCAACCCGAGAAGACAGTGCAGTCTATTTTTAAGTGTTCTATTACGGAGTTCATGCGTATAGGCAGTGTGTGAAGTGCATTTATGAAAAATTAATTAAAAATATTAATTAATTATAAAAAGTTAAAAAAAGTGTTAATTCTTCGAATCGACAGATTACGCAAGTACCACTGCAAATGACCATTATGTTATATATATCAAATCATTCATTAATTAAAGAACGCTAATAGCGAATCTAATTTGTTTGAATTAATTGATAAATAACCCTAATTCCATAAGGAAGGGGGCTTAGTTAAAATCAAATAAACAATAATCAAATTGAACGATTTTAATACCGACAATTTTAATTCTTTGATTGAATCAATTATAGTAGTTTAAAAAAAGACATTGAATGATCAATGAAGGGAAAATGAACCCTGACAATTAATAATTAAAAAATGTTTTTGTATTTATTTATAGTACTTGAACTCAGAGTCACACACGAGTGTAACCTAGTCGTAGCGAATTAATTTGAATTACCTGTTTTATTTATATCCAATCTTGGAGATTATCAGGAACATAACACTGCATTTAATAAATTATAATGATATACTAAATAAGTAATGCCTCAAAGAAGCATCAATTAATCAATTTTAAATAAGCAAGGTTACATGAACCACTGATAACCTCAATGGTAAACAATGAACAGTCGTTCATATTTTATGTTATTTTAAAACAATAATTAATATTTTTATTCTCTGCCTACTCATTATCACAGTAGTGCATGTTATTATAGAAGTGTATCTTGCAGACTCAAAGAACCTACTAATGTTGTAAAGCATCATAACCTAAGTATTTACAAACAGAAAATAATCGACTTGCCAAATGCAGTCATACCACCCTGAGCATATAATTATTTTAAGAGCCCATGTTCAATTTTAATTAATTTAAAAAAGGAAGATAAATAATAACATTGTAACAAAAACCAGTTTACTTGAGTTAAATAAACAACTATTGTTTTATGAACAATTTAAAGTGTTGACCTTTATTGGAAAAAATAGAATTACAGCTTAGGCGAACAACAAGAGACGGTTGGTACCAGCAACCAGAGCGAACATTCAAATTGAATGATTATCACATACCACATTATCCAATATTTTCAACATATTACGACTGATAGTAAGTATCATGTACATGTTGTGTTTATGTTGATGTCTATACAGGAAAGTACCAATCGACTCACCGCAGCTAGAGGCAGAAAAGTCAACGCACCTTCTTCAGATACTAACTCAAGATACTGAACAAAAAACATTATAAACAATCTAAACAAAATTAATAAACGACGTCAAAGAGTAAGTGAACCGATTTATTCATATCGGATTCAATAATAGATTGAATTGGGTAGAATAAATCAATAAAACAAAAAATATAATAATAAAAAACAAAACTTTAATAATAATAAAACAGAAAACAAGAATCAATAGGACCATAACATCGACATATTACAAATTGGTGAACAACATTTGAGACGATTAATTAGGTGCAACCTCAACATCATTAACGGATAATAAATACACCGTACATTTCGTCTTATTACAACATGGCACTCCATCGCGGGGCTTGAACGGACAAGTATACCCATCTAGTTACATACGGACAATTCATCTTATTACAATGTACACAAACAACATAATCACAACTCCAGATAACCACATTACCAAATTATTAAATAAATTTCAGACACGAAAAAAACAACTAATGAACACAAACATGAATATATACTTCAATAGACAATGGCAAAAACATAAATTAACACCTAAATACAGTAACATAAACACAAACAAGAAAAACCAATAATACAAGCACAAAGGTTATGGAGACAAAATGAAATTAATCAATTATACAGTAAGAAAAATAGCACAACAATAGACATATATAAACTACACTTAGAGCTAACAAGTTTAGTACATCCAATTACATGGAATAATAAATACAATAACATAGAAAATAAAATAAAATTTGAAAAAACAAAAAGGCTATTACAATCAACAAAAAACTCAACACTTTAAAACAACAAAATGAAAATCAAGAATAAAAAACAAAAATAAACATACATTTTACCCACAAACTATTAACCTAAGCAATAGGTACAGAATTTAACAAAAAAGAAACAGAATATTTAAACAATATGTCAAAAACTAACTTAACTCAATATACAAACAAACACTAGAAAATTTAATAGTAGAAACAAAATTTGCCATTAACCTAATAGAAAACAATATACAAGAAGAAAAACGAACAGAAGCAAAACACATAATTAAAAAAATAATCACTAGTGTGATATGAAAAACAAATACAAACAAAAGAAGGACAATAAAACAATAAAAGAAATTAAAAATAAAGTAAAGAACAATAATTTAATATTAACTAAAGCAGACAAAAGTCAAGCAACAGTACTCATTGACAAAGTAGACTACATCAGAAAAACCGAAGACTTCATCAACAATAATAAATGCTTACAACTAAATAAAGACCCAACAGAAAAATATCTTAAGCAAACAATAAAACTAATAAAAACAACTAAAAACGTTTTCAACAATACAAACACTGACATACAGTAAAACCTCTCTAGTCCGACCAACAGCTGGTCCGACGCTCTGGTTGGTCCGACCGCGGCTCAGGCACCGACTTGTTGATGACTCACCAGCTTGTTTACATACTTGTCAGTTGTTTTGCTGCCTCAGTGAGCCGGCATCTAGTGTCTAGTGCGTGCTAATTACTCATCCTGTGTGAATTGGTGTACATAGTAATCGGTGACAGTTTTAGTGTTTACAAATATTTTTTTACACTTTTAATACCGTGTGCGCATACTGTTGTAGTTTTTGCATTATGTCAGGAGCAAAACGTAAACACGTTACTCTTCCTTTATGTGAAAAATTAATAGTGCTACAGAGACCGGACAAGGGGGAATCACTCCAAAAAATTGCTAAGGAACTCAATGTGGGAGTTACAACAATAAAGGACTGGAGGAAAAATAGAAAGGATATTGAATCTTGTACGGTGACGGTAGAGGGCAAGAAAGCACTAAAAAGTCGCAAAACACTAAAAAAGTCAAAATTGGAAAGGCTAGACAACATGTTATGGATATGGTTTTGCCAAGAAAGGAGGAAAGGAACCCCGCTATCTGGGCTTATTATCAAAGAAAAGGCACTAATTCTGCACAAAAAATTGGAAGTTGAAGGTGAGTTCACAGCTAGTGAAGGTTGGTTAGATCGGTGGAAAACCCGTCATGCCGTTAGATATGTCATAATATCAGGTGAAAAACTATCAGCTGATGACGAGGGAGCAAAAGAGTTTTCTTTGAAATTTAAAAAAATTGTTGAAGAAAATGAATTAGCCCCTGACCAAGTCTATAATATAGATGAAACTGGCCTAAACTATAGAATGTTACCGACAAAAACACTTGCTGCATCAAATGAGACCGTGATACTAGGATCAAAACTTGTCAAAGACAGGCTAACCGTTGCTACTTGCAGCAATGCTAACGGTACACACAAGCTTCCGCTTTTTGTCATTGGCAAGTCCAAAACACCAAGGGCATTCAAGAACATTAATTTATGCTACCAGTTTATTACCGCAGCCAAAAATCAGCTTGGATGGACTGTACACTTTTTAAGTCATGGTTTTTTGACAAATTTGTGCCTGCTGTGTAACGTGTCCAAAATGGGGTCAGTTTATTTCTTACAGTTATGGGGTACTTGTATTTTTATTTATTTCATTTTTTGGGATTTTGTAAAAGTATTGTGCAAACGTTATTTTCATTGTAACAGACCACGTGGCAAGTAGAACAGTGTTGAGAACAAAGCAGCAAGACGCAGTTTCTGTTGTGTAACCAGGCAAGGAATTTGCACCACCCTAAATTTCTCAGAACTTTGCATAAATGTGACCACGCACTCACGCGCAGTACAAGTCCGCGCTCGGAATGACGCCGTCGTCCAAAAACCAAGATGTCTGGAGAACAAATCTATTCACCGTCTCCTTGGCCGACCTGCAGGAAATGCAGCTAAGAGCCGCCTATCTCGTGACGTCGGCCAGTGCCTCACTGAGATCGTATACTATCGTCACTCCAGCAACTACATGCATTGCATGGGAAAAAACTCCTGCGACGAAGCCCAAGGCAGTGATTTCCTCAAAAGTATGAGATCACGTTAGCTACACCTGTGACGTTTTCTCTCCCAGTTGGTTAACTGATCGCTCCGGCGCCAGACCGAGCCAAGTTAGGCTCGTTACAGAACTTCATATTTTAACAGTAAAAAGTGGAATAAGAGAAAAATTTATGTGACCGCGGTCGAGTTAAAAGTTAGAGAATGTAATTTTATAATTTTCGGACAGTAAAAAACAAGAAATTTACCAGAACGATGAGTGCGCGCACGAACCACGTTGCCGGCGGGTTTTCATCCGAATAAAAGTGTAAGGGCTGGGGCTTTATTATAAAATGTTAAGGGTATTTGAGGTGTAGAAAATGAAGTTTTCTTAAAATAATGTCTGTGAGTGAGTATGTAAAGCAGGCTGGGCTATCTTAAAGTTGTAAGTAATAGGATGTAAGCATAGAAAATAAGATGTAAGATTTGCACAACCTTTGAAAACATGTAAAACAGTCTATTTGGAGAACAACTTATAAAGTCACCACTTTTGATTATTAAATACAAAATATTAATTCTCTTCCAAGAATGAGTATAGTTAATTATTGCACAAACCTGTAACACATGTTTGTATCCGACATTCGTGCGAGCAGAATCCTGGACCCAGAGAAAGAACCTTTACAGGTAGGTGAGAATAAATTGTATTTTTTGTATTTTATATATTTGAAGAGTGTATTAGAACATCACAGCTGTTGAAAAAAACTTAAAGGCCCAAAAACTTCCTTTTCGCGCTCTGTTGTTGTTAGATAATGCACCATCACACCCTTCTGAAGAAGAATTGATAAAAGGAGAAATAAAAGCTGCATTCCTTCCACCCAATGTAACTTCCCTTATCCAACCAATGGATCAAGGAGTGATCGAGTGGCTGAAAAAGCGTTATCGCCGAAAGTACATCAGCTCAATTTGGAAAAGACAGGAGAAGGCTGTAACCTTTTTGAAGCTATGAAATCCCTTAGAATTAAAGATGCAATTTACACAATAGCCGAGCCATGGGATGAAATGAAACCTGACACACTGCAAAAATCTTGATCTAAACTTTGGCCGGAAGTGATGATTGAGAGTGAACAAACTGGGAATGAGCAAGACACAGACACGCCGGAAATTGTCAATGACTTACAAACTTTGCAACATGATATCCAAGCAAATAATGTTGATGAGTGGATTGCTAAATGTGATGAAGATTGTGAAACAAATGAAGAACTAAATGACGATCAGATCGTTGCCACTATTTTGCAAGTTGATGAAGAAACCGTAAATGAAGACCCTGATGATGATGACGAACCGCCTGCCCGTGTATCGCATACAGAAGCCAAGAAAGCTTTTGATTTTGCTCTTCAGTACATCAAACAGAACTCATCCTCTACACCTATGGATATCTTGTGGATCAAGAAATGGAGGAGCATTGCAGCTAAGTCTAGACAGCCGTCTGCCAAACAAAAGAACATTTCCGATTTTTGTCACCAATAAAATGTGTTTCTTGTTTTTTATTACACTATTGTTGGACTGTACATATTATCATTTGTAACAATTCAATTTTCTAAGCAAATAAATTTGTCCCAGTTCGGACGCCAATTGTAACAATTCACTTTTCTTTACTTTATTATTATTGCACAAATATTACAATTTACTTCTTTTCTTACCTTAGGTTCTCCTCCAGGGTTCTATAGATGAAACTGTTGGAGAAATGATTATTTGGGTTTGAATGACGAATACATTCGCATTCTCTGTAATTCACAGATGTCCTGAGTTGTAGGGGATTATGTAACTAGTCTAGACTAACTGACACAAACACAGACTGATGTTTCATAATAAAATTGTAAGCATGTGGGTTAAAAGAGGTTCCCCAAAGGGTGAACACTGGTTGAGTTAACATTTCTTTCAATTGTTAAAAATTATTTACTTCCCTGATCTGTCCCATTACACATTTATTGTACATAACCAATCCTATAGCCTGGTAGCCTACTGTATAAGTTTTATTTTATTTAAGACTGTCTCATTTAATGAAATAATAAACATTTTGTATTCTTGTGATAATCCGACCTTTTTGTGTTCCGACCATACCCCCAGTCCCACAGGTGATGGATTAGCGAGGTTTTACTGTATATATAAATAATAATCCAGAACCACCTAAAATGAATAGCCTAATAAAAATACACAAATTAAAAAACCCAATACGTCCATTAATCAACTTCAAAAAAGCACCTACATACAAAATTGCAAAAATAATAGCACAAAAACTAAAAAGTAACCATCTAACAAATAATCATCATAACATAAAAAATACATATGAAATAAAAACAAACTAAAAATAATAAATATAAATTAAAACACATTTTTCACATCATATGATATCACAAACATGTACACCAACATCCCAGTAGATGAAACAATAGACATAATAATAAACAAACTTAAAGAACAAAATGAAGACACAAATTATATAACTGAAATAAAAAACAGCCTCCAACTAATATTAAAACAAAATTACTTTGAATTTAATAGCAAAATTTATCAACAGCAAGAAGGTTTAGCAATGGGATCTCCATTATCTAGCATAATAGCAGAAATATTCCTACAACACATAGACACCAAAATACAAAATATTATAAAATCATTTGATCAAAATGGCATTTGGATAAGATATGTAGATGATGGGCTATATGTATCAAACAACAAAAACACAAATGCAGAGAACATACTAAAACAAATAAATAATATACATCCAAAAATACAATTCACAGAAGAAAAAGAAAAACATAACAAAATCAACTATTTAGACATAACCATCACAAGAAACAACAACCACATACAATATGCAATATACAGAAAACCAACTTCTACCAACATCATCATACCTAACCATTCTGACCACCCACCATAAAATGGCAGCATTCTATTTGCTATTTAACAGAATGTACAAAATCCCCCTAAACAAACAAGAAACAGACAAAGAAAAAATTATAATATACCAAATTGCTCATGAAAATGGATACAATAAAAATACTATAAACAAAATAGAAAATAAAATCAAATATAAAATAAAAACTGAACAATTAAGAATTAATCAAAATGAACAACACATAAATAATAACAACAACAATAAATGGGGCACATTCACATACATAAACAATAAAATGACAAAGCTACCGGTAACAAAATTATTTAAAAACACATATCAAAATAGCATACAAAACTAATAAAAATAATTTACAAAACTAAATAACCCACACAACAAAGATAATACAACTACTAATGGTATATACAAAATTGAATGCCAAGATTGCAATAAATGTTACATAGGACAAACAAAAAAACAGCTGAAAAAACATTATTTTGAACATCTAAATGCATACAAAAAAACAGAAATATATAAATCCAATTTAGCCACACATGCAATAAACACGGGACATGAATTCCCAGACATAACCAATATGACACTAATAAAACACATATCACACAAAGGGACCATAATGAACATTTGGGAAAATTTACAAATATACAAACATAAAACACAAAACAAATTAATACCCAAACAAATACAAATCAATACAAAACAAGACAAAATTTTCAAAGCACTCAACATCGAAAATACACAATACTAATACACACACCACAATCACACACAAAAATACGACTTTGAGATACCAGAAACCAACAGGAGACCACAATGGTGACAGACCAACACATAGGTACTTCACTAGAAGCAGAATCGCGAAGGCTGAAGATGAGACCACAATAGCTCTCGAAACATGTTCCTAGTAAGGAAAATAAAATATCTTGAGGTAATTTCAATATAAATAATAAATATATTGTATAAATCAAGAAACGGACTGTAGCAAAAAGAGTTATATATATAGCAACACAATATATATATATATATATATATATTGTAATATAGTCGTGTTTACGGCTACCGTTTTACTCTGCAAAATGTGAATAATGTACAATTTGTGTGTAATGGGTGTACGTGTCTTCTCGATCCGTAGTTCAAATGCGTGCAACTTCTGTAGATTTTGTTCGTTGCGAACGTACGAATAACCAGGTCTTGATGTTCTTACCTGATGTTCATTAAGGGTATGAAATTCCTGGTGGCACCAAATTGTTTTCTTAAAACAATTAAAATAAAATTCAAAGGCGTATGACCAGCGCAGCTCAGGCGGTTTGAATAATTCAAATATTTCCGCCAGCTAGGCCCACTGTAGCGCACAGCAGTTCGATGCGTGGGCTGTGTAAATCGTTAGTCATCTGCTAAAATGTACATAAAATATTGTGCACCTCCTAATGAAATTATAACACCGTGGTTACACTCAATACTTACACATTTTTTATTAGTGATTGTTATTCATTTAATACAAATTATTCTAATACAAATGCTCCGGTTGTTTATATGAGACAATTACAGGGTTTGACAATCGATATTTGAATTGATAACCAGACGTTTAATGATGGCGTCTGTTGAAAATTGTATACAAGTTATTAATGTTGGTTTGTCATAGGTTCTTGAGGTTACGTTCAAAGGATTACAAATGTTTTAAAAACAATAAAAATACACACCCTTACATCAAGTAAACTTAACTAACATATTGTGTAGGTATAATTTGTTTAGCGCAGTGTAGTAAAAGTGTTTACAAGTTATGGATCATTAACAACAGTTTATATTGGTTAGTTTATAAATTGTCAGTGACTTAGTATTCTTTTTAATCTTTGAAAGTAAATAATTTCAGTTCAGTGAGATTTCGACCTTTAGTGAGATAATTAACGTGAGTTTATTTATATATTTTGGGTAATTTAAGAGGTACTTATCACTTCCGTAGTTATGGCGAATTCATACGATCTGTTATTCATGGGTTATACTATGATCTTCTTTAATTTGCTGGGTTCAGGACATCAGGCATCTTTTCCAGTTTAATTGGTAGTAATTTATTTTCTTTTTTCGTTAATTTGGCCTCAACTTCAATAATATGGTTCCAGTCTTTGTCTTATGTCTTGGTATACACTTAGTAATAACTTCTTTTGATATTTTCTATGTTTTAATTGACAATTTTGGTCACTCGAAAATTAGCGTCTATACCATTAAAGCGTCATACATTCAGTAAAAAAATCTAACGGTATTTTTTGCTTGTTACTCCACAGTTTCCATGGTAACGTAATTATTCTACCTGGTCGATCTCAAAATAAACACATTGTTATCAAACTTTGAATTTTTTGTTTAATTTGAATAAATATTTTATAATGGTTATATTTACTTGGGGATAATTTCAATGGTTGTAATCTTTACATAGATGTTCCTATTTTCTTTCAAAGATTAGTTTGATATCTTACAAGATTGGTCTAAGTCATGTATTAATGTTTTAGTCCAAAATTGATAATACTATGTTAATACATAATTTACTTATTTCTAAGTTTTAATATAATTCTGCCATGTTCCCTTTCGTTACACATAATTAATATATTTTGCCTATTATTTCTTATAAAGGTATTGCTATTATTTTCTTTATAAATTCCTTACTTACTTAAAACATACTAACATATTACTGTAAAACTATTTCTTCTGGTATTTATTGCCTTAAACATTAAGCCAATAACTTCTTTCTTTAAATTAACAAATGAACAAATTTGGTGAGTGTTATATCTACACCATCTCTTTTATAACAGTGATCACCCTGGTGATTTTTATACTGAGATAATACTTTTCTTTTTTTTTACATTCACAATTATTCTGTGTCTTTCAGTCTAATATACTTAACTTAATTGCTCATTTAACATGTGCTTATATTTTGGGTTTGTCACACTTGTTTAACTCTTTTTTCTTAAGATTATATGCTGTTTATTTTATTACACTTATCACTTCACTGTTCATCTTTGTCACTCCCTACCTATCTCTAATTACCCTTATATTTCTCACGATCTCACTACTATTACAAAGTTTTTGTATCTAATGAGTTCATGTCTCTTTTGTTAACTTCAGACTGTCACATATCATTTTATAATATGCAAACAACATGGTATTGTAAATACATCTTTCAAATAAAACATAACTTTGTATATATTGTCATTAAAGTGATAAAAATTGGTCTGAAATGTCATAATTAGTAATAATAACAACAATTTAATAATGTTAAAATATATTGTGTTAATTGAAACATACTACATCTGTAGCAACAGCAATAATATTAGCGAATAAATAAACTCTCCAAAACCTTATACTTTCAAACACATAATGCTGAAATAATATACATACTGCTGAAATAATCTTAGTAAAAGTTCCAAAGTATATAGTAGGATATACAATTTGTTCTCTGATTGAATCACGCACACATTTCTATTCCCTGTCTGTATGAGTGTAATTTTAAACATAACAGCTGACACATCACCTATAGATAAGGATATACATACAATCATATCTACACATGGTTTTTTTATGTATAACAATTGCTGAGATACTGTCATTTACAAGTTACCACTAATAAAAATTTAAACATAAATTATTAACAATAATAAAAAATTATGCTCTTTTAAAACAATCTTGTGAGTTAATTGTTATGGCCATGTAATTTTTTTTTCTTTTTTCTTTACTGTCTTCTTGTCTCGCTTTACTTTGGTTAATATCTGGCCAATCTCTGGGGTTGGGTCAATGTCAGTTGTCTGTCAGTCTAGTTCGTATTTTCTTGTTTTGTGACCACCTTTGGTTGTATTCTTCCTCCTTCACTATTGATTATATTTACTACTTTCATTCTCGTTATCATTTATCTATCAAAATATATTGTTTCTTGGCATTTTTTACATACTTTTTAATATCAAATGTGATCAGGGTTTGGCAATGTTATATAATGCCCTTCCACCAAAATTGATCATTTTATAAAACGTGAATTTAAGTTTGATGAAATTATCAATTGTATCGTATCAAATTTTTTTTTTTTTTTTTTTCAAATTCTTCTGCTTCTCATTCATTTTTTATAATTAATTCGGTATCTTTTATTTCTATTCTTCTGAGTCTTTTCTTCATTATTTTCTCACATTGCGAACTGGCTTATTGATTTTTTATTATAACTTATTCCCTATAAATCTTATTTTTCATCAAAACTACTCTTATAGTGATATCAGGGGAACATCATCCCTGCTCAGTAAAATGATTGCTGGTTCATTCAACAGACAATCTCAATTAATAATTCTTAAATATAGTCAACTCGTGACTCAAAATAATAATAATAATAATCATAATCATAATATTTGTTGGGAATCTTTTACTTTTATACTTCATTATTGCTCAGTTCGAGTCATATATTGTTCCATCTTTCTTTATAGATACTTTTTGATACATTGTTTTTTATTGATACAATTCATATTTTTATTCATTTTTAATTACTCTTTGTTTCATCTCATCTCACATTATGACTCTTAGAATGTTGATTTCATTTATATTGTTTTGTGATCATTGGTTTGGGTAATTTTACTTCCCCTCTTTCTAAATAGTTGTGGAAGCTGATCATTTTGATTGATATATTTTTTTTTTTTTTTCATAATTTTTAAATATCATAGTAAGTTATGGCTTCTTACTAGTTAGGAATTTTTTGTAGCTTATTCCTTTACAGTATGTTATGCTTTTTATGCCTCATTTTTTTGGCTAAATATTATGGTAATTTAACCTTATTTTGTAGGAATGTTTTGTAACTACACTCCTCTATTGTTAATTTTTATTTAAATATTGTAGTAAGTTGGTTGCTCTTACTTTATCTGAATGCCTTGTGATTTTTATCTCTCCATTTTTACTTGTTCTAAAATATTATTGAGATATTTGGGTAAGCTTTTCTTACATATCTTTTTTGATTTTTTTTTTACAATTTTTTATTCATCATAATGGTTTCTCTAATGCTTAGTGTAAGCTGTACTTACGAATGTTTTGGAATTTTGACATTCTTTAGAGATCTTTTCTTTATGACATTGGCAGACTTGTTTGTTTGTCACGTTATTTTTTTTTTCTTTATTTAAAGTATTTTTGTTGGTTTTTTGTTTTAAATTTTTTTTTTTTTACAGTTATTGTTGATTGTCATAATATTTCTTAATTGAGGCTTGATTGTATACCCCCTTTATTTTCTTGGTGACGGGGTGAGTGATCTCGTAAGTGTTATTGCCCTTGTCTTTTGTTATAGTGTATGGTCCCACGTATAATAATAGTAACTTTCTAGTGATGCCTTCTATGGAGCTGGGTAATTCTCTGTTTTTTAACAGTACCCTTTCTCCTACATCGTACTTAATAGTCTTTTTCTGGTTCTTAGCGTATTTATTCTTTTGTTGCTCTACCTTTTCGGCTATTCTGTTATAGAATCTTTTTTTCTCGAATTGATATTCGGTGTTGGTGGGGAATTGGATCATATCAGTTATCTCTCTAGGCGGTGGCCGCTCAAACATCATTGTGTATGGGGTAGCTTCCGTAAAGTCGTGGTAAGCTAAGTTTATAAATTCTTCAGTGGATTTCACATAATTGTGCCATTCTGTTTGTTTATCGTGGCAGTAGGTTCTCAGTATACGACCCACTTCTCTGAGTACCCTTTCAGCTGGGTTGCTGCTTGGGTGATAAACGGATGTTTTGTAAGTTTTAATATTATGTTCACAGAGCTTATTTTTCCAAAGATTTCCCTTAAATTGGGTTCCATGATCTGTTATAACGGCCGTCGGTTTTCCCACGTCTGGTATAAACTTGGTTAAGATAATCTCAATTATTTTCTTTGTTGTTGCACGGTTAATGGAGTACAACTTTGTGTATTTGGTGAAGTGGTCAAACATAATGATTATAAATTTGTATCTGTGTCTTCCTCCACTGATAGGAAATGGACCACATATATCAAGGAATACCCTTTCTAATTTCTGACTTGATGTGATAGGTATCATCATACCTTCCTTTTTTGAATTATTGCATTTTACCTTTTGGCAAATATCACATTTTTGAATGATTTTGTTTACTTTTCGATAAATACTTTTGTTTAATTTTGTTTAATTTTCGATGTAAACTTGTTCCTGCAAAGCTTTTATCACCTTTTACAGCCCCATATGGCCGTATCTAATGTGGTAGTCTAGTATCAATTGTTCCTCCACTGTAGATGGTATTACAAGTTTCCATTCTCCGATTGCAGGATTGTTTTTAATAAATAGCAAGTTGTCATGTATTTTATAATATTGTAGAATGGTTTCTTCATCTTTTAACATTCTCTCCCGGATACTCATTATTTTTGGATCCACAGTTTGACATCTTCTTATTTCTTGGGTTATTTTTTCTAGATCTACTCTGTTTTTAATAATGTTATACACCTTAACTAATTGTTCTTTCTCCCCCTCGAAAGTTTGTTGCTGGACGTTTATACGGGATAAGATGTCCGCAGCTACGTTTTGCTTCCCTGGGATGTACTCCCAGTTTATGTGATATTCCTGTAGCAACAATATCCATTGAGTTAATCTTCCGTGGCTGAGTTTACACTGCTTAAGGAATGATATGGATCTATGGTCACTTCTCACTGTTATATCGTATCCCAGAATATAAGTCCTAAATTTGTTGCAGGCGAACACGACACTAAGTAGTTCTTTCTCCGTGACGTGATAATTTCGTTCGCATCCATTTAAAATTCTGCTTGCAAAACTAATAACCATATGCTGTCCCTTCTCATCTTCTTGGTATAATACCGCACCTACACTGACATCACTCGCATCACAGTTCATGAAGAATGGCTTTTTGAAGTCTGGATGATGTAATATCACGGTGTTCAAGAACTTTTCTTTTATTTGGTTAAATACTTCATCTTGTTCGGACCCCCAAGTCCACTTGTCCTTGACTGATAATTGTTTTTTGAATTTTGCTGTTAGTTTGGAATAATTATCTTGAAATTTACGGTAATAGTTGCAAATTCCCAGGAAGGATTGAAGTTGTTTTTTGTTTTTTGGCGTGGGGAATCGTTGTATCGCCTCAACTTTTTCTGACGAAGGAGATATGCCTTCCTCTGCTAGATTTAATCCTAGAAATTGTATTTTTCGGGCTATAAACTTTGACTTGTCCAGCTTAAGGGTTACGTGATTATCTGATAATCTTTTTAGTACGGTTTCTACTCTGGCACAGTGCTCTTGCCAATTTGATGATGTTATTAACAGATCATCTACGTACACGGTGGTAAAATTCAGTACATCTTGTCCCAGTATTTGGTCCATACATTTAACAAATACTGCGACCGAATTTATCAGTCCAAATGGCAGTCTTTTGAACTGATAGTTCCTCCCATCGAACAGGAATGCTAAGTATTGTCTACTGTTCGGATGTAGCTCCACCTGCCAGTAGCCACATACCGTATCCCAAGAGCTAATGTATTTTATACCGTGGAACTTCTTAAGGATTTCTTCTATTTCACCCGGTGATGTTCTATCGTTCACTATCATTTTATTAATTTCTCTGGCGTCGAGGCAGATTCTCACCTTTCCGTCCTTTTTTGGTATCGCCACTATTGGACTTGTATATGGTGATTGACTTAATTCAATGATATCGTCTTCCATCATTTGATTGATTTCTGCCCTCACTGCATTTCTTTGTGAGTAAGCAATGGGGTAAGATTTTTTCTTGAAGTCAACGGGTTCTTTAAATCGTATTCGGCATTGATAATTCTTTACTTTGCCTGGAGCGTCAGAAAAAATGTGTTTATATCTGTTGTATATACTTATGAGTTCCTCTGACTGTTGCACACTAATCTGTGGATCTTGTTCTTCTCGTTGGAAGTTTCTGATCTCATCCAGCTTGCTTGACCATAATTCTTCATTCTTCCAATCTGTCAATATTCTTTCAGGTGATTGTCGGCAATAATTGTTTTGGATCATGTTATAGTGGTTTGTTATCAATGGTAAGTTGCCACCATTCACTATATCGGCTGACCATATTCCTTGTTCTGTGGTTAGTGATACTTCTCCCTGCCGCAGGTTAATTATGGCAGAGTGTTGTCTGAGTACATCACACCCAACAAGTAATGAGAAAGGTAGGCCGCTGGCAACAAGAAATGACATAGTTACTATTATACCTTTGCTATTAAGTTCCAAGGATACTTGTTTCCGGACGGTTTTGTTTTGTCGGCCGGTAGCACCAATGATAGTTATATTGTTTATGGGCAGGGTTGATATGGGTACACTACTTCCCTGCTGTAGTCTATTTAATTCTATTTGGTCGATCAGGGAAACATTAGACCCTGTATCGATCATTATGGTTGATAGAATTCCATTTATTTGGGCACTCACATACACTATTTCATTGTTTCTAATGGGCATCATGTTATCATTTTCTTCGATCAAATCGTCCCTTATATTTTTCAAATAATTAGTACATATTATTGTGATCTTCTTGTCATGTGTTGTCTTATATTCACCCAGAGATTGGTCCAGTGATGGGCTGTCCGCAGTTTTCACTGGCCTTAAGCGTTTAAATGAGGGTTGACCTCATTGCCCCCAACATCAGTAGTGTTTGATGGTTGGTTAGCGTTCGGCTCCTGTTGATTATTCCGGTTATCCACGCTGTGCCTGTGATCTTCTTCGAATGGGTGACTTCTCGTATCGGGTACCTGGTTATAGTACGTTCGCCGATAGTTAGATGAGGGATAGTTTCTTCTTGGGCTCCTTTGTCTTTGCCCCCTTATGTAATTTACCTGTGGCCGGTATCCTGGATTATTGTTCTGATTACTGTTGTTTCCAGGGCGATAATTGTTGTTGTAACCATTCGACGGGAAATTACCCCTGTGGTTGTTCCTGAAGTTGTTATTATTATGGTTTCCACTTCTGTTAAAATTTCTGGGCGCGTTATTGCCCCGTGTATTCCCTTGGTAATTGTTAGGGTTATTTATCGGTGGCTTATTATCTCCCTGTTGATTCTGTGACAATTGTCCCTCATTGGTTCTATTATTTCTGAAACTGTACCCTCTATTTTTCCTGTACTGCCACTCATGTTCATGGCTTTCCAGTAAGCTAGCCATATCTTGGATGGTCTTTACCTGGCTGTACATCCGTGCCTTTTGGATGGCGTCGTCGTAGTGGTAAGATAACTGTATTACCAGACACTCTTCAGGTATACGTGGCTCCAAATTCCTGGCCATGCAGATTTTTCCCAAGAAGTACGAGGTAAGGGATTGTCCATTCTGGTTTTCATACCTTCCATTGCTCAGGTTATTGCGGACCATATTCTGAGTTGACTCAGACCAGTATTTAGCCTTGAATTGAGTCTTAAAGTCTTGAAGGTTTTGGATGTCTGGTCGAGTGGCAGTCCACCAGTTGTCGTATGTCTCCTTGAACATTTCGTCCAACATCCCTCTTATTGTAGTCCATCGAGTCTCTCGATTCTTGATGATTAACTCTTCTACCCTCTTCAAGAATTCAATAGGGTTTCTTTTATAATTACGGAAATTAATAGTATCTCTGTTATCTGTGTTCATGACATGATTATTATTACATGGTCGGTCACGCCAGGCATCCACTTCTTCCCGTAATGACTCTTCTATTCTGCGCATTTCGTCAATCCTCTGTTGGTTTTTGTCTACTTTGCTATCTACTTTATTTAAGTTACTGTAAAGTTCTCCCAAGTCTGTTCGTACAGCTGCTACCTCTTTCTGGTTTTCTTCCCGGACTTGGTGTATGTCCTGGTCTATCTGGGTACATCTTCTGACTGTTTCTTCATGACCTTCCTCAATTCTTCTCTTATTTTCTCCTTCGAGATGGTTCATTTTATCAAGTACTTCCTTGCGGACTCCAGAAACATTTTCGTTGGTCTTCTCTAGCTTCTCCAACGTTTCCTCTAATTTGTCATTGATTTCCGTAACCTGCTGTTTTGCTTTTTCTCGGTACTCCATTAATTGGTGTGCCATCTGTAGCTTCATTTCTTCTTTATTTTTCTCGTGGTCCTTCTTCAGCTGTTCCTTCAATTCTTCCTTTAATTCTTCCTTTCTTTGCTGAATTTCCTCCAGCAATCGTTGTTGTAGTGTTTCATTATTTTGGTTGACTGTTTTCCTCAATTCTTCCTTAGTACTCACTATTTTTTCATTGATCTGTTTCAAATTGTCACTGGTTTCTTTCTTCATGCCGTCGAATTTATTGTTCATCTCCTTCAAGCTCTCCTCATTCTTGTCTAATTTTCCATTCATCAACTCCCATAATTTTTGTAAATCCATTCCTCCTCTGGCTTCTTCCTTATCTCCAGCCTGTGTTTCCATTTCTTCGTCTTGGCTTGGTTCTGTTGTGGTTATTACTGTCTCCACTTCTTCAATCGGTGTTCCTTCCTCTTCTTCCCCTCTGTTTTCTTCCATCTCCTTCTCCTTTGCCAATTTTTTCGACAATCCTCTGGTGTGCATATTGTAACCTTTCGTAATCGCCGCTAGAATTTCGTATTTCTCTCTCTTCTAGCTCCACCGGTTGGTCGCCAATTTGTAATATAGTCGTGTTTACGGCTACCGTTTTACTCTGCAAAATGTGAATAATGTACAATTTGTGTGTAATGGGTGTACGTGTCTTCTCGATCCGTAGTTCAAATGCGTGCAACTTCTGTAGATTTCGTTCGTTGCGAACGTACGAATAACCAGGTCTTGATGTTCTTACCTGATGTTCATTAGGGGTATGAAATTCCCGGTGGCGCCAAATTGTTTTCTTAAAACAATTAAAATAAAATTCAAAGGCGTATGACCAGCGCAGCTCAGGCAGTTTGAATAATTCAAATATTTCCGCCAGCTAGGCCCACTGTAGCGCACAGCAGTTCGATGCGTGGGCTGTGTAAATCGTTAGTCATCTGCTAAAATGTACATAAAATATTGTGCACCTCCTAATGAAATTATAACACCGTGGTTACACTCAATACTTACACATTTTTTATTAGTGATTGTTATTCATTTAATACAAATTATTCTAATACAAATGCTCCGGTTGTTTATATGAGACAATTACAGGGTTTGACAATCGATATTTGAATTGATAACCAGACGTTTAATGATGGCGTCTGTTGAAAATTGTATACAAGTTATTAATGTTGGTTTGTCATAGGTTCTTGAGGTTACGTTCAAAGGATTACAAATGTTTTAAAAACAATAAAAATACACACCCTTACATCAAGTAAACTTAACTAACATATTGTGTAGGTATAATTTGTTTAGCGCAGTGTAGTAAAAGTGTTTACAAGTTATGGATCATTAACAACAGTTTATATTGGTTAGTTTATAAATTGTCAGTGACTTAGTATTCTTTTTAATCTTTGAAAGTAAATAATTTCAGTTCAGTGAGATTTCGACCTTTAGTGAGATAATTAACGTGAGTTTATTTATATATTTTGGGTAATTTAAGAGGTACTTATCACTTCCGTAGTTATGGCGAATTCATACGATCTGTTATTCATGGGTTATACTATGATCTTCTTTAATTTGCTGGGTTCAGGACATCAGGCATCTTTTCCAGTTTAATTGGTAGTAATTTATTTTCTTTTTTCGTTAATTTGGCCTCAACTTCAATAATATGGTTCCAGTCTTTGTCTTATGTCTTGGTATACACTTAGTAATAACTTCTTTTGATATTTTCTATGTTTTAATTGACAATTTTGGTCACTCGAAAATTAGCGTCTATACCATTAAAGCGTCATACATTCAGTAAAAAAATCTAACGGTATTTTTTGCTTGTTACTCCACAGTTTCCATGGTAACGTAATTATTCTACCTGGTCGATCTCAAAATAAACACATTGTTATCAAACTTTGAATTTTTTGTTTAATTTGAATAAATATTTTATAATGGTTATATTTACTTGGGGATAATTTCAATGGTTGTAATCTTTACATAGATGTTCCTATTTTCTTTCAAAGATTAGTTTGATATCTTACAAGATTGGTCTAAGTCATGTATTAATGTTTTAGTCCAAAATTGATAATACTATGTTAATACATAATTTACTTATTTCTAAGTTTTAATATAATTCTGCCATGTTCCCTTTCGTTACACATAATTAATATATTTTGCCTATTATTTCTTATAAAGGTATTGCTATTATTTTCTTTATAAATTCCTTACTTACTTAAAACATACTAACATATTACTGTAAAACTATTTCTTCTGGTATTTATTGCCTTAAACATTAAGCCAATAACTTCTTTCTTTAAATTAACAAATGAACAAATTTGGTGAGTGTTATATCTACACCATCTCTTTTATAACAGTGATCACCCTGGTGATTTTTATACTGAGATAATACTTTTCTTTTTTTTTACATTCACAATTATTCTGTGTCTTTCAGTCTAATATACTTAACTTAATTGCTCATTTAACATGTGCTTATATTTTGGGTTTGTCACACTTGTTTAACTCTTTTTTCTTAAGATTATATGCTGTTTATTTTATTACACTTATCACTTCACTGTTCATCTTTGTCACTCCCTACCTATCTCTAATTACCCTTATATTTCTCACGATCTCACTACTATTACAAAGTTTTTGTATCTAATGAGTTCATGTCTCTTTTGTTAACTTCAGACTGTCACATATCATTTTATAATATGCAAACAACATGGTATTGTAAATACATCTTTCAAATAAAACATAACTTTGTATATATTGTCATTAAAGTGATAAAAATTGGTCTGAAATGTCATAATTAGTAATAATAACAACAATTTAATAATGTTAAAATATATTGTGTTAATTGAAACATACTACATCTGTAGCAACAGCAATAATATTAGCGAATAAATAAACTCTCCAAAACCTTATACTTTCAAACACATAATGCTGAAATAATATACATACTGCTGAAATAATCTTAGTAAAAGTTCCAAAGTATATAGTAGGATATACAATTTGTTCTCTGATTGAATCACGCACACATTTCTATTCCCTGTCTGTATGAGTGTAATTTTAAACATAACAGCTGACACATCACCTATAGATAAGGATATACATACAATCATATCTACACATGGTTTTTTTATGTATAACAATTGCTGAGATACTGTCATTTACAAGTTACCACTAATAAAAATTTAAACATAAATTATTAACAATAATAAAAAATTATGCTCTTTTAAAACAATCTTGTGAGTTAATTGTTATGGCCATGTAATTTTTTTTTCTTTTTTCTTTACTGTCTTCTTGTCTCGCTTTACTTTGGTTAATATCTGGCCAATCTCTGGGGTTGGGTCAATGTCAGTTGTCTGTCAGTCTAGTTCGTATTTTCTTGTTTTGTGACCACCTTTGGTTGTATTCTTCCTCCTTCACTATTGATTATATTTACTACTTTCATTCTCGTTATCATTTATCTATCAAAATATATTGTTTCTTGGCATTTTTTACATACTTTTTAATATCAAATGTGATCAGGGTTTGGCAATGTTATAATATATATATATATTTTGTAACAACCCGATGACGTCCGCCTTTTTTAATCCCCACGATGGAAGCCAATCTGTAACAACCAGATTGTTATCATCTATGAAAATGTGTATGTTGTGTGTTCGCCTCACACGTCGTGGTCGTTACTTTATGTTGCGCTGACGATGTCCGTAGCGATCCTTCAAATTACCAGTACACGCGAGTGGAACCCTTACCTTTCTTCAGTATGTGTTCATAAATCCCGGGTGGCGCCAAATTCTTTAACTAAAAACAATTAAATAAAAAATAGGACGATTAAGCGTTCTTAGCTATGACGGTATGGTGTATTCAAATTTACTCCCGCCACCTGTATGAATTTCTTAATCTAGTTGTTAGTTCGCAGAGTTTCCGACATGAGCGCTTACCGTCACCTTTACTGTTCGCTAAAATACACAGATAATATATTACACTTTCCTATGGGATAAAGAACAGTGGTTACTACTCTGTACTAGTTTATTTAATTGTGATTGGTAATTATTCAGTATTATACAAAATTATATTTTGTTATTCAACAAATTTGCACCGGCAATTATTATAAGACAAAAATCTCAAGGTTCGGCGAAGCGATCTCAACGAATTATTTAGTCGGACATGGCGACTGCTTGGTTGTTTACTATTAATTCCGTTCAGATTCTGGATTCTTGTGATTACAAAAAAATATCAATTTGATTACAATAAAGTACACTACCTTACATTAATTGTACTTATATTCTTGTTAGTTTTTTACAATTTGTAGTCATTGGTTTTATACAGTTAGGCTTTTCATAGGCCTAAGTAGTAATCGGCTATACAGTATTTACTTATTTTATATAAATTACATATTAATTTACCCTCATACATGTTTTGTTTTGGTATTATAAATGATTTGTTTACTTGTTGATTTGTTTTGGATCTGTTTTATAATAATTTGTATGTTTCCATTAGTTTCTACATTATGGTTTGTCTATTATTGTCTGACTGCCTCTCCAGTATTATTAGATTTATATTACTTTATCTTTTTTCTTATTTATTTTGCCATTGTTTACAATTTGGCTATTATCTACTATTCTCTATAAAATATAATATAACATTTAGGTTTATGGTCTGTATAATCCCTTCAGCCATATTCCTATTCATAGATTTAATCGAACAATTCTTTAACAGCTATTATGCAACGTTTGTTTACAATTTGTTTTATTCTTACTTATTTTTTTGGTGATAAACATCATCACACAATTTAAATTTACATAACTGACTATCCCTTAGAATATAGGGTGTTAATTGATTTTGCCTTTATTTTCTTTACTATATTTTGTCTTATATAAACTTTACTCTCTAGCCATGGTAACACTAACTTTTGACGTTCTATGGGATTCCTTCCCTGAATACTATTGTATCCCTCATTTACAATTAATCTTAATACTATCAATAACAAAATTCTTATTTAATAATACTGTTCACCATTAAACCTTTAGTGTTCATCACTGATTATTAGGTGTTTATACCTATCAATAGGGTTTCTATTTATTTTGGGGTTTTACACTGTCACTTTGCACTTCTTATATTTTATTTAAGTGTTATTAGTGGGTATTCCCTAACATTATATTCTCTTGGTCACTTACTTATGTTCACTATCTTTCTATCTCTCTATCTCTCACTTTACAAAGGTTAGTTATATTGTTAACAAGTTCCTGTCTATTTTATTACATTTAAACTCTATTTCTTTGGTTAGTATACTTTGTTTGTCTTTACTTTATCAATTTTCATTTACATTGATTATTTAGTCGATACTAATAATTATCTTTTACATTTGTTATTTATTGGTTTCTTTTTCATTATTATATTTGAGTGTAACATTTCTCCTTTTTCTGTACTATATTATTTGTTTGTATCTTTTCATTTCTTCTCGTTTTATTTCATTTATACTTGGTTTGTTTAATTTTCATTTACCTTCTTCTTCAATTTCATTTTATTTCGGTTTTTCCCTTCTCCTTTGGTTTTATTTTATTTGGTTTATCTATTGATTCAATCACTTGGGTTGGGTCATGTAGTCGTTCGTCGGGTCATTGTCATTTTATTTTCTTTAGTTTAAACATTTTATATAGTTGATTCAGCGTTTTTCCCTGGTATTGGGGTGTGTTGTTTGTGTTGTAACAATATATACAGAGCTGTATTTGTGATGGTATGCACCGGTGCGCCGTACCGGTACCTCTGAGAGAAAAAAAATCAGAACCGGAACGCAATTTTTAGATTTTTAGAAATTATAAATGTGGTGTGATAACCATAGAGGTATATAAGATAGAGGTGGTGAACTGGCTGAGTCGGCGATGCTGAATCAGCTGATCCGCGCAAGTTCCACTCTCGCGCATGCGTCAGTAGACAAAGATAGAAACGAACCAGTGACGTTTCTGCGTGGACATTTCCACTTACACGAGCGCCTATACTTTGCCTCCTCTATCTTATATACCTCTATGGTGATAACGCTACGGTCGAAGCATTGTGTACATACTTGGTGCGAGACTAGACTGTACTTTATCTAGGTACGCAGTGGCGGGCGGCGGCCAACTGACTCATTTTCCCGCTCAACCTGTCACCCTGTTCTGTTGTGTTTGTTCAGTTCTCTCAAGTAGTGTTGTGTTTGTTCTGGAATTAAAGTGCGTAAAGTTCGTTCGCCGTGTTGTGTAAACACAATGCAGAAAATAACTAACTTTTTTAGTAAACCAAAAAAACAAAAACTAGACGATCAAGGTGAGAAAACTCAGTCAAACAGCTTGAGCCGCTTTTAGTTTTGCCATCAACATCACGGGAAAGAACATCTCATTCTTCATAGTTCCTAGCTGAAAAATGCCCGACACCGCCATCGCCAATGGAATCAGATCAAACTTCTTCTATTGATGAAGTCAAAGAAGGTGATAAACAGTGGCCAGACTGTTGGACTCTTGAACAAAAGAGTGATTTTTGTAAAAAATACGATTGGCTTATTGTACACAACAAAAAATTGAGCTGTAAGGTTTGCCGAGAAGTTGGATCTCTGGGCGTGGAAAAAAAACTGGCATGAAAATGTCTAAGCAATGGACTGTATGTGATATTACTAGTTTTGGGGAAAATTGAGCCCAGCAACAAACAGCGTTGAGAAAAAAGATATTTGATCACAAAGACAGTGCTGCGCACAAAGCAGCTTTAAAAATTTTAGAGAAGTCCCAAAAAGAAACATTGGAAAACATCTGTTTGAAAACAATATCAAAAGAGAAAGAAGTTACAGCGAGAATTTTGCGCACTGCCTATAAGGTTGCAAAAGAGAATCAATCTTTCAACAACTTTGAGTCAGAAATCGATGTTCAAGAGCTGAATGGATTAAATATGGGCCGAATTCTGCATTCAAAATATGCCTGTGTGAATATTATTAACCATATCAGTGCAGAAATGAAAAAACATATTCTACAGCAAATAATAACAGGGGACAATAAGTTTGCAATCATCATCGATGAATCAACTACTTTAAGCAAAAAATCAACTCTGATTTTGTACATTAGTTTGCCTAAGGAAAATAAATATGGAATCCCCTGTAAATTTATGTTTGGACCTTGTTGAACTCGAAAGTGTGACATCTCTTGGAATTTTTGATGCTGTCATTCAATGCCTTGAAGGCCACAAATTAGATGACAATGTTCTAAAAAATAGACTAATTGCTGTGGCATGTGACGGAGTGGCAGTGATACTTGGACGCAAATCTGGAGTTGGGAGTTTTTTAAAAGACAAGTTTCCATCTATTATTGTTTGGCATTGCTGTAATCACAGGCTTGAGCTTTGTGTAAGTGACGTTTTAAAGGAAATGGCAAATATCAATCGTTTTAAAGGATTCATTGATAAACTTTATGTTCTATACCACGCCTCACCCAAGAACAGCCAAGAATTGCGTTTGTGTGCAGTCGAACTTGGTGTTCAACTGTTGAAAATTGGAAGGGTGTTAGACACAAGATGAGTTGCGACCAGTTTTCGTACAGTTTCAGCGGTTTTGGAGAACTACGAGGTTTTAGCAAACCATTTTTTAGCAGCTAAAGAAGACCAAACATGTGATGCTTCGGACAGATGCAAGTATGAAGGCCTACACAGGAAACTTAATCCACGTGCTTCATTTTAGATTTGGCGTTGATGTGTGATGCACTTCAAGAACTTTCAGATGATAGTGAAGAACTGCAAAACCGAGATATAGATGCATATTAGTTCTTGGTATCCAAGTCACGTATGAACAGTAAATTATTATAAATAAATCATCTTATATCCGTCGTGTGACTTCGTTACGTCGACTAAAATTACGCGTTTCGGAACATCTGTTCCATCATCAGATGAAATCGCTCTATTGAGGTCGTTAAACGTTAAAAACACATGTTACACATAATTGTCCACTATGTAATTCACTTGCTTCCTAAATGGTGCGCACCACGACGAAGCCGATCAGACACTGAACTATTATCTGAGTGATTACGCCTAAGCAGGTTCAAAGCTGTATCGTATAGCGGGTTGGATTTAAATTTTAAGTGGTCATTCAATATGAAGTCTCGGCTGTTTATGTTATTAACAACAAATAACATTTATTTCTACCGCATACACAAATATAATGCCAAAGATTCTAACCTCCACATTTAATAAATTGAATATTACTGCTACCTTTAAAACAAACAATAGTCTATTAAAAATACTACGTCATAGAAAACCCATACCTTTAGAAAAGAAATCCGGCATATATAAATTATCATGTAATGACTGCAACAGTTTTTACATTGGTCAAACGGGGAGAGGTTTCCTCAAATGATTTAAAGAGCACACACCAAAACGTCACCTAAATAATCTCGCTTTGTTAAATAATATCAAGTCCAACTTTGCCCGCCACTTAATCTTACACAATCATAATTATACTGATTTTAAATCTAATTTAATACCCCTACATGTGTGCAACAAAGGCCATTACATGGACGCAATAGAAGAGTTCGAAATATACAAAGCATATAATAATATAAACAGCCGAGACTTCATATTGAATGACCACTTAAATTTTAAATCCAACCCGCTATAAGATACAGCTTTGAACCTGCTTAGGCGTAGATTTTCTGATGATGGAACAGATGTTCCGAAACGCGTAATTTTAATCGACGTAACGAAGTCACACGACGGATATGAGGTGATTTATTTATAATAATTTACCGAGATATAGACTTATTTCGGGCTAACAAAAAACTTCAGATTTTGGCTAACACATTTGTTGCTCGGAAAAATAACCCGGGAACTTTTTATGAGCAGGCTGTGACATCTGTCAACAACAAAAGATTTATGGGAATTAAACTTTATGAAAAAACTAAAGAAGACCCCATTAATCCTGTTGTGTTTTATGACAACCTTGCACAATCGACTGAAAAGAGAATGCTTAGTGGGGAAGATGCAGCTTTGGCCAATTCAGCCCGTATAGTTGACACAAGCACTTGGCCCAAAGACATTAAAGACAATACTTTTGGGGAAAAAGATGTTGAGTCGCTTGCAGTTCGGCTTCAGTTGAACAAACGGGACGCACTTAAAGCATTTTGTGAATATGTTTTTGATAATTGTGAGAGCTTTGGTGGAAATTGTGAAAATAAAACAAAGTATCCCGAAAAATTGCTTCCATTGACAACTGCCATCAAGACAATTCCAGTGTCTTCTAGTGAATGTGAAAGAGGGTTTTCCCAAATGAATCTAATCATTACTGACGGTAGAGCATGTTAACAAAAACTGTCTCTTCACTACTTTTTCTGAAGTTGAATGGCCCACCAAATGATTCGTTTTGACCCTTCAAAGTACGTGGAATCTTGGCTGCTTCGGGGACGGCACTCTGCTCTGGACACCAACAGCAAGGAAAAAAAGAGGGGAGAGACGTACAATGAAAACCTTTCTAAGCTGTGGACAATTTTATAAACTGTGAGTTAAACATTTAAAATTAATTCATCATTTAAAAAATTAATTAATTAAAAAAACACTACATTTGGACAAATTTTCGGGTGAATTTTAAGACATTAAACATATCTAAAACATCATTTTAAGACCTTTATTTTTCAAAATTTTTCCCTGGGCCCCCCGCTTTGCTGGAAGGTACCCCCCCAGACCCCCTTAGGCGTACCAAAACCTATATTTTTACAAAAACAGCACTGTATATATATATATATATATATATATTATAAAGACCTTGTTATCTATCAATCTACTTTATATATATATCTATATATATATATATATATATATATATATAATGATAGAACAAATCTTACTTACCCGTGACTTTTTTCTTTACCTGGGCGCCAGAACAAATCCCAGATACAAATGACACGGATTCAGCTTAGCTCAGAGCACAGAGACACACTATCTCAAGATTTGTTCAGTGAGTGTGGAATTTAAGGGGAATCGTTACAAATAACTCTTAAAAATTGTTGAAGTTTGTTTAATTAACGGTTCTGTTATTGTATTAATTTCTTTAAAGCTAAGTTAATGACTTATTGCTTACCTAAATCTTATTGGTTAATGAGTGTGCTTGAAAAGTGAAGATTAAAACGTCCAAACAACCAATTGCTCTTAAGTGGTTTATTTAGGGAATTTATATCTCCCAAACCAGTGCTAAAGAACGGGTCTGCAATAATTTGCACTTTCAATACTACACCTCACTCTCCATTCAACACTCCTATATTACTTTATATCCAATCTTAATAATTAAATACAAAATTTGAATTTATATAGTGTCTTTTTTTAAAAAATGTTTATTGATTTAATTATTTAGTTTGTTATTTATGTTCATTGATCAATGAATATATTTCTTATCTGATTGATGCGTCGACTGTAGATAGTAATCAGTAGAGATACTCCTTTTGATGGTTTGGCTCAGAAGAAATGATGTTGACCAATAACGTTGACTGATGATCCTGGACAATTACAGATGCTGTAGCTACTCTGGTGCACAGGTCACTTCACTGTTACTTAATTATTTATTAATTAATTAATTTGTTATTACACAGCAAGCTTATTTATTGAACCTTACTAATTCCTCTACTACTGCGGACCACTTCACAAACTGTTTATTTAAATAAATACTTTGCGTTGTTTGTGCAATTTAGCTTGTATTTAACACACGTCTTGCTTATTTAATGCCCGAACGAAGAGTGCTCAATTCCCTCATTCTGAGTTGGCGTCTCCTCTAAATACAGGATTCTGATTGGTTGTTCCAAATAAATCATGTGTTTTCCACTTGAAACAATATCGAACAAGTCGGTCAAACGCTCCTTAACAAGTTTGAGATGGTAGAGAATTACTGGCTAATTTCATACTTCCTCTGTTTGCAAATCGTTTGATTACAGGTATTTGCAAACGTGATTTCAAAGATCCGACCACAGAATATTATTGCTTTGGTCTTTCTCTGTATGTGTGTGAAAACACCTAATTCGTAACTAGCCTAATTCTCTAGTTATATCTCTTGGCGTTCTTCTTCTGTATAACTTCTTTAAATGTTAATTATATTAGTTGATATTTTGGCTACTTATAGAGCTTTAATTGCTGAACACTATGCAGGTTTCAGAATTACTGTATATTTATTAGTTTTGAAGATATTGCAGTTTTAATACATAAAATTAATTGAATAAAATTTCATGTCTGTGCCCGCATCAGTAGTAGCAGTGGCGATGTTAGACAGAGATGGCTGCGATTATTCCCTCTCTCTCTTGCTTACGCCGCTAGACTAGCACAGTTTGACACTTTCATATAACGATCTGATAGGTCGACTATATGAATCGTTGTAATGGGACAAAAGGGGGTATTTTATTATAATATAAATTTTATTCAACATTATTAAACATTTGTAATCGACGCAGAAAGTCCACTACATAAAACGGTATTGTTCAGACAAAGGACAATGGAATGCAAGGTGTGACCGGAGAACGCATTACAATTCCAAGAACTTCGGTGCTGTGTGACGCACACAAACGCGCGAACATCAGCGGGGCGCACAAACGACGCTTAGACACCTCGGCCAACATGGCTAATTTGTGAGATTTGTTTGCCATGTGCGAGTTAGCGGGCGGAAGCATGACACAAGAATACGCCTATTTGCGTGACGTAACCAGTGGCTTCAGGATTTCGTCAACGCCTGACATACATGAATGACCCATGTTACCGATACAGTGATGAACATTTTCACGCAGCAGGCATTGCTTTCCTCTCCAGCAACTCGATATGGTGGGAGATTGGCTGGTGACACTGGCTCCCAGTTGAAATAACTCCGTTTTCCCGGCCGGGAACGTTAAGAAGTCGCACACTTCCAAATTTATATTTTTTTGTAAAAAGTATCAACCAGTTTTAAAAAATAAATCAGCATCTCAGAATGTAGACAGTGAACGAATCTAAATTAAATGTAGTGAAGTGAAAAGTGAAAACTTTCGGACATATACATAGTACGCGACGCATGACGACGAGAGGAAAGACGCCGGTTGGGTAATCCTCGACTAACATTAATTGTGTCATATTTTTTTTTAAAAAGAGGGATTCTAACTAAATTATGGGGAATTTTTGCAGTATGAATCTGTGAGCATGGCAAACTGGGTCGTCTCATAAAAAATTAGAATAAGTTAGTTAAAGTATTTTTTTATATATACGTATATGTTTTGATACTATAAAGAGAAAAAGTAACACGCTATAAAATTATTTGTCAGTTTTATGAGTAAACAAGAATAGAGAAAGCAGTAAAATCAATGTTATTTTAACACAATGTTTTTAAAGTATAACCTGAAGTAGAGAGTTTGATGAAAATTATATGTGAAGGAGGAAATAAGCTTGCATTGAATTTTAATAAAATGAATTGATAGTGTAACCATGTGTTAGCTTAATTATTATGCCACATTAACATCACGTATCCTGTATGGAAAATTTCGCTTAACGAACCTGGCAATTAAAAGTGTTTTCAAGGTTTCGATATATAACCATAAAATATCGTGGCGACCTATTAATAGTTTGGAATCTTCTGCGTTGATCAAGTCACGGTGGCGTGTAAGTGTGATGGGTATAGGTAAGTAAAGGTATTGTTTGAGGTAAGTAAAAAGAATAGAACCGTAACAATTGGCGATCTCTGCCAGTATAACTCAAATGAATTAATTCATATGGGTTTAGGCCTGATTTGAAGTACGAAATAGGTGGTGATAGTAGGCGGTTTAAAATTACGAGATTTTTGAGTTAGAGGTTAAGTAACAATACGTAAAAATTACGTAGCATACATAAAATGGTACATCACTGTAACAGTTAAGAGTTAAGTGGTAGATGTTTTTATGTAAGCAAAGTTAAATCAGTAAATTTATAAAAATGGCAGGAAATAATGAAAGTATTGTAAGTGAAATAATTAATTTTGACGAATCAGCTGTTATAAACAGCCCCGAAGTACATTCAACACCCAATGTGGGTCAGGACAATAAAACAGACGAACTGAATATTACAAATGAAGTAAATGTCATGAATGATTCGGGGATTCAAATAACCCCAATATCGACTAACAAAAATAATCAATCTGACAATAGTGATGTGATGAGATATTCGTGTGGCATGAATGCAATGTTGTGTGTTAAATTCGATGAACAAAATGTTAAATTCCATGAGTTGAAAAGTGAAATACATGAACAAAAAATCAAATGTTAAAGCAATTTCAATGAGTTAAAAAACCATATAAATGAGATCAATAAATGTTTTGAAAACGATAATGAAGAATTTGCCAGTAAGTTTAATGAATTGAATAACAAAGTAGATAGTTCAATAACAAACTTAGACATTAAAATTAATGAGATAGATAGTCGTATGTCAGAAAGAATTGCTAAACAAATGCATGAGAATAATGAGAAATTAATAAGTTCAGTAAATGACTATAATGGTGAAATAGAATCTAAAATAAATAAATGTAATACTGAAACCGAATGTAAGTTTAATAGTGTAGTATTGACAATTGAAAAAATGAATCAGAATATCGAGAAGCATAAAAATAATACAGACCTTAAGATCAATGAAATCGAAAATACCTGTTAAAGACAGAAATACAGGCATTAAATGAATCAATTAATGTAATAACAAAAAATAGCATTCAATCTGAATGTAGTAATGATAAAAAATTATATTCAATTGAACAGAGCATTAGCAGTGTTAAAGATGAGTTGAGTTTAGCAATAAACCGAAAATTAAATAATATTACCGAACGAGTAGTAATTACAAGAGATGTAAATAATGAAATTGAACTTGAAACTTTTTGTAGCGAAAACCGTAGAGTGCATCCAATGCAATTTTTAAATAGAGTACGGGAGTTTAACAAATTTAACGGTAGTAGTTGGGAGGTGAAACTTATAAAAATTTTTAAATGTTTTAAGGGTAATTCTGAGATATGGGCGGAGATTCATAGAAATGAATGGGAGAGGTATGAAAATTTTGAAACAGCCTTTCGTAATAAATACTGGTCAGAAGAGGAGCAGGAGATATTGCGCAGCCAGATAATGGGAACTGGGAAATTTGGGAGAAATAATAATATTACAGTATATACGATGAGACTGTTTAACGAAGCAAAATACTTAGAACCACCGTTGCCATTCCAGTCGTTTGTACGCCATGTCAGCAAACATTTACCGAGAGAGGTACAGATCACGTTGATGACGAGAGAGGTAAGTGACATAAATGAATTAGAAAAAATATTGGATGTTTTTCAGAATATTAGGGACCAGGAAGACAGCAGACGTCCACAACAACCCAATGTGAACAGTGGAGGGAGTTATGCACCAAGAGGAGAACAAAACGTGGGGACTACACATAATGGTCTAGAGCCAAACAGACAATATCCGAGATGGAAATGTGATGGGTGTCCCGGAGAAAATTATGCTGACCGTAATTTTTGTTATAGATGTAGGAAGGCGAGACCCGGTCATCAGCCGAGGATGCAGCAGAGATTCAACAACACACAGCAGAGAAACAGCGAAGGACGAACCGAGAATACAAGAAACGAAGGAGGAAATCAGCAGACGGGAAGAGTGTACACACCCAGAAGTACGGCTGAGAGGACGGAAAACTGATAAGGACAATGGATGAGGAGGCCCGGTCATTGTCGATAGATAACTGCGGGTTCCATGGAAATAAATACAGGAATCACACAATTCACATGGACATGGCTACCGAATTGATGGAAGAAGAGGAGGCGGGAACGATGAGACCAGAAGCATGGCTGACGGAGGTAAAACTGGAACTAGAAGGTAAGCCAGTCATGACACTAATAGACACAGGTAGTGAGCGGAACACGTACTAAATAAATTAAGAGAAACTAACAAAAATATTCCATCTTTGCCAGTTGCGGGGGTAACCATTGTAGGCATTACGGGTGTTAGAAGTAAACGGGTTACAACACAAGTCCAGTTGAATATAGTAATAAATGGGGAAAGTTATGAAAATACATTCTTAGTTGTAAGGGGCTTAAACTTAGAAGTAATATTGGGTAATGATTTTCTGATCAGGAATAATGCGGTAATCAATTTTAGAAAGAGAATTTTAGAATTGAACAATGAAGGTAAACAAATAACAGTTAATTTTGAACGGGTGTTAGATACAGTAAAGATTTCGGGTATAAGGATTATACCAAATAGGGTCATAGATAGGGACATGGAATTTAGTATGAATATGTGTAGAGAGAGAGTGAGTGATGAGAGTGAGGAGAGAATATGGGCGGATAGAGCGGTTAAATTTTGTGGTGAGAGTGGCGCAATGGGGAGTTCTCAACGTGAAACGTTGTGGTGGGTAGTCGAAGGTTTCAGGGGAGTGTTTGCCGGGGAACCAGGAAGGGCAAAAGGTTATGAGTGTGAACTAAAGGTGAGGGAGCATGCGTCATACGTACAACGAAGTTATCCGGTACCATATTCAAAAAGGGGGGCAGTACAGTTAGAATTGGATAGAATGCTGGAGGGTGGTATAATAGAAAGATCGATGTCGACCTATTCCAACCCTTTAGTGGTAGTTATAAAGAAGGACGGGAGAGTTAGATTATGTTTAGACGCGAGAAAGATAAACCAAATTATTATTCCTGACAGAGAGTCCCCTGAGGCAATTGAAGAAATTTTTCAGAAGTTCAGTGGGGTGAAATATATGATGTCGTTAGACTTGACGGCAGGTTACTGGCAGGTACCGCTAGCCCAAAACAGTCGCAAGTATACTGCATTTTTATTTAACAAAAAAAATTATCAGTTTACTCGCTGACCGTTCAGATTGAACACCAGCGTAGCTAGTTTTATTAAGTGTCTTGATGAAATTTTGCAGCCTCATAATTTAGATTTTTTGACTATATATGTGGATGACATTCTGATAGCTTCCAGAACATTTGAGGAGCATGTAGAACATTTAGAGTATATGTTGGAGAAATTATACCAGGGAGGTTTAACTGTGAATTGGGATAAATCAAAATTTTTACAACCTGAAATACATTTTCTAGGATTCATCATAACACCTACAGGAATACGGGCTAATCCGGACAAAGTAGAATCCATCATGACATTCCCGGAGCCTAAAAATATAAAACAATTACAAAGTTTTCTTGGCCTATGTAATTTTTACAGGAAGTTCCAGCAAAACTACGCCCAGACGACAGCAAGACTCAGCTCCGTGTTGCAGAAAAACAAACAATGGAAATGGGGGAAAATGAAAGGGAGGCGTTCTGTGAAATAAAAAATAAGTTCGCCGATATGATTTTAATGAACCACCCAAATTTCAATAATAATTTTTATTTACAGACAGATGCTAGTAATATAGCACTAGGAGCCGAACTATATCAAGAGGACGAGGCGAGAGAACACCACACCATCGCTTTCGCCAGCCGGACGTTACTAGCATCAGAACGAAACTATACAATTACAGAGAAGGAGCTCCTCAGCATAATGTTCGCAGTAAAGAAGTTCCGGACCTATCTGCTGGGCAGTAACACTATCATCAGGACGGACCATAAAGCGTTGTCTTTCCTGAACACATGTACGCTCACACACAGCCGGATAACCAGGTGGGTGTTAGCTCTACAAGAGTACAATTTTTCTTGGGAATACGTTAAGGGGGTAGAGAACAGAATACCAGACACACTATCACGAATAGACACAGACAGAAATAGAACCGGTAGAGATATTAAAGAAATAGAGATTTATAGACTATCCAGGGAAGATAAGCTTTTTGGGGAAGAATTGAAAGACATAAACATAATGCAAAGAGATGATAGTAAACTAAATAAAATTATAACCAGTGTAGAATCAGAATTAGATGAATATCTAATAAAACAATATTAAAATATAAACTAATATAAACAATATTTTCAGGTGTTTAATGGGAGTTTATTTAAGAGAGTAGAGGGTAGAGAAAGGGATTGGAGGTTAGTAATACCGGAGGGACTGGTAGAAAAAATAGTGTGGGACTGTCACTATAGATACGGACATTTTGGGGCAAAAAAGTGCGTGAGTGTATTAAGGGAATCTTGTTTATTTAGAAATCTGGAAAGACGCGTTCGAAAAATACTTAGAGTTTGTGAACTATGTCAGAAATCCAAAGTGGTGAATTATAGGGTAGAAGGGGAATTAAATTACATTAAGGTGGAGAAACCATTTGATTTGGTAGCTGTGGATTTGGATGGCCCATTGCCAAAGGGTAGGGGTGGTGTTATGTATATTTTCATTGTGCTTGATACTTTTTCCAAATATGTCCGATTGTATAGTGTGAAGAGAGCAACGAGCAAGGTGCTGAGTGAGAAGATCACACGAGACTACATGGTCAACATAGGAAAGCCAAAGTAATCCTGTCAGACCACGGACCACAGTTCATCAGTGGAAAATGGCGCCAGATTCTCAGATGGGAAGGTATCATCCCAAAACACACCGCAGTATATCATCCGCAGTCCAACCAGGAGAAAGAGGGTCATGAGGGAATTAGGCAGAATTTTCCGAGCATACTGCCACGCCAAACATAGCGAGTGGCCCTTGGGATTCAGAGAGTGGAGAACTGGCTGAACAGCGTAACACATGAGTCGACAGGGTTCACGCCTTACGAGCTGGTACGAGGAAAGCGTCCACCACGGATTTTAGAGCAGTTATTCGATTTTCCACCTGAGACGAGTACAATAAGCCAGGACATAAAACTGAGACTGGCCAACGAAAGGCTATTGACGAAAGGAGAAATGCGGAAACGGAGACACGATCTGAAAGGTAAGTGTGTGAAGTATGAAATTGGACAATTAGTATTGGTAAAACGCCATGATTTGTCAAATGCTCAAGACAAGGAGATAAAAAAGTTCTTTTTACTATACGAAGGGCCCTACGAAATAATAGAAATTAAAATGAATAATTCATACGCTTTGCAGAACCGGGAGACACGAGAAATAGTGGGTACACAGAATGCTACAAATTTGAAATTATTTTGGTCAGAGTGAAAATTTTGAATTTTAATATGTGTTAATTTGTTTACAGAAGGGATCCTCCCCCATTTTTGGGCGATCACAACCTTACCAGTCCTGGCCATGGGTTTTGGCAATTGGAGGCGGACCATGGTTGGCAGAACTTCCTTCGGGCAGTGAAACGACGATGGTCCGGTTCCACCAAAATTGGTATAGACTAGAAATTTCAGCATCTTATTGTACGGGGAGGGGGACCCCTAAGGTACGTGATATAAATTATTTTTTACACTCAAGGTGCATAAATAAGATGTACCTTACCACGTACCAACTTTGCCTAGGCGTGTAAGTAAATAATTAGTGAGGCAGTGTGTTTCACATTTCACAAAATTTACTAGTGTGTCGTCTGTGAAAATGATGAATGGCAGTTCGTAGTTGATTTGTAATAATAAAATGTAACAAGGTCACGAGTAAATAGAATTTGAAAATAAAATTAAAATTGTAAGTTGTGTAATTTTGGTAAATCTTAAATATGAATTGTTTATTTTCATGTAATGACAACAACGTTAAGTGTGAATAGATTAGTTTGAGTGACTAAGTAAATATTTCGTTGTGCTTACTATTTTATGTTAATGAAGGTCAAGGTAGGGAAAGATAAGAAAGAAATGTATGAGGTTAAACACACAACCAAGACTAGAAATGTCATGTAATGTAAATTGTAAATTTAAATGTAACTAATTCATAAACAAAGATATCTTTTACTTATGATTCCCCAACTTTTCGGGCGGTCACGGCCTCACCGAACCCTGACCGTGGAATTGGTTTAGCTTTGACAGCTATGGTCGGGGCTCATTGCATCACGTTCTGCCTTAACTGCCCATAGCTGTTATCATTGTAAAGGTGAATTTAGAAATTGACAGGGGGGTAATTCAGGGGAATCACCAATTATGGAACAGCGGCTATCACTCTGTTCGCGTAGGAACAGTAAAAAAGGTGATAGACCCGCATTAAGGGTATGTAAATATGTAAAATCAGATATTATGATATCTGACCCTTTTAAAAAAATGTAACGCAGAAGCAAGGACAAGGAGATGACAAAATTCCTCCAAAACTTCAGTCCTTGTGGACGCAACTAGAGCCACAGTCCAGGGGGGTCATAGTGTGTGTGGTAAAGGAGGTTACTCAGGGGAGTAACGAATTAAAATTTGGTAACTTAATGGTGGTGACTCGCTACTGAGATGACTAACTAATTTTGTTTTGATTTGAGAAAGGGGTGCAGTAGATGTTTATTATATTGTGTTTATTATGTCTTATAAATGTGGTATTAGTTTAGTGTATTAGGGGTAAGAATTATGAACATCTACCTTACCTTACCAATAAATGTTCTCGAAATTTATTTACCTAAGAAAATAAGAAACATTGACAACATCAAATCAAATTATGCCCGACACCTGACTTCACACAATCATAATTTCACAGATTTTAGTTCCAATTTAATACCGTTACATGTGTGTAAGAAGGGCCGTTTCATGAATGCCTTGGAGGAATTTGAAATTTACAGTGCATATGCAAACCCAATGAGTCGCGATATCGTGTTAAATGACCACCTGAACTTTGTATCCAACCGATTGTACGATACCGCCTTGAGTCTGCTCGCTGGGGCTACGATAAGGTAGCAACCGCTCAGTGGCAGAATGAACTTGAACGGGTGCGCACCCAAATCCGCGTACGGTTCATATGCAAATTTTGACATTTTAACTTCTTAACGATCTTGCAAGAGTGACAGTTTTAACTTTTTAATATCTGATGATGGAGCATAAGCTCTGAAACGCGTCATAGACGAAGCACAAGAAATCACACGGCAGATAATTTAAGGTATATAATTTATTAATTCGTACAAGTGATTTGGTTACCATATTAAACATGTAATTAAATGTTTGAATATAAGGAAAATTGAATAGGATTAATGATTGAATATAATAATTTCAATGTGGTCTAAGAGAATTTGAATTAAATGATAAAATGAATTGAGATAGTTTTGAGTTTTCAAGAGTAAAATGTAAAATGTGGTAAATGTTAGAATTTGGGTGATAATAATGTTTTAAGTAGGGCATTTAAGCAAATCAAATCAATTTTGAAGGGGTGTTAGAGAGAACAATATTATTGTGAATAAACATAATGTAGAATTTGAGTACTGATAGTGACACAGTAGCCATGGGGAAAATATGTAGAGTAATGAGAGTAATATATTGGGGTAATAAACCAGGTGATATTTTGTAGATGAAAGGGAGGTAATGGGAGAGTAATTAGTTGATGGTGATTTTATAAAGGGGGGGTGGTGTGATAAGGAGTCCGCAATGACAGGCGTTGTGGCGGGTAGCAGTGGGTTTTCAGGGAGTGATTGCGGGGTAAATAGGAAGGGCAAGATGTGGAGCACGGAGGTGAGATGAGGGAACACATCCTGAGTACAAAGGGGTAGAGAGATTATTTTGTTATAAGGGTAGAATGATGCGAAATGAGTTTGAGTAGTAAGTTAGAGGTAGAGAATGGTTGGTAGATGTTTTGATAGATGGGTGTCATATTAGTTAAAGTCGTTAGTGATTGTTAGAGTCAGCAGGGGGGTAAGATTATATTTTAATCACCCATATAAGTTGAATTGTTATGAATAAAAAAGAGTCACCCAATATAATTGAGAATGAAAATATTAAGGAAACAAAGTCATAGTCAAAATGAAAAAATAATTGAAACAAGTGACAGATTTTAACAGAATTGAGAATGATATGAAGCTATAAAATGTGTAATTTTGGTCAATTTAAATGTAAATTTTATTGTTTATTGTAATAATAATCATGTTAATTTTAAATGTCTTATTTTATTATGGTGTACTATGTTTGAAGGTAGGAATGTTAAAGATGTTTCATGTGTTTTATGATGTAGCTTTGTGTAACATTTGTATGTCAAGGTCGTTGACTTGACCCAGAGAGATCAGCTGATGGTTGATATTAGAGACAAGACCAGTTTTTGTAATTGATTAATGCCATTTGGTTCTTGATTGAATTAAATATTTTTGTTTTTCGGAAAATTGAGAAAAGTGATATTTAGATAAATATTTAAAAAAAAAAAAAATTATTTTTATGCCTGCCATATAGGTGATGTTTGAATTTCAAGTATATTATTGTTTATGTGTATTACTAGTGTTTTATTGAATTACATTGTTTAGTAATATCTGTATAATCAAATGTTAGGATAAGTGAGTTCATGTTTTAATGAGATATTCAAATTTTTGTGATTGTTAGTAGTATTGAAGAGAATTAATAGAGTTGATAGATTCATGTAAAAGATTTTTTTATTTTTTCATTTTGAGAAAGTAATGGAGATATAACCATTTAATTTTGAACTTAAATGAGTTTTTGAAGTTAAAGATAAATATTTAATGAATTTTAAATAACGAATTTGTTAGGATGTATTAATGAATATGTGTGCGCGCCCAGTATTTGCCAAAGGCGACCCAGTGTGCATGTAAGGGGGAATATATCGGTTGAGGATTTGGCATGGTATGAGGCCAGGGTTTTGATTTTGGGGGTAGAATGTTAAAAGGTGAGGTGTGCGGTGATGCGTGTCTGTTCGATTTTATGGTGTTGGGATCTCGGATAGAGAAGTCCAGTAATATCGTTCAGGTGCAGCCATAGTCGCCGAGCTAGGGGGGTAGTTTACCCATGATGGATTAAGAATTAATGGGGGGTTGTTGGCACCATATCCTCTCCGATCCTCTTAGGGGTTTAGCAATGAGAGTTCTTCTGTTCCAGCAGAAGATCTCTTATTGGGGGGGGGGTATTGTAATGGGACAAAAGGGGGTATTTTATTATAATATAAATTTTATTAAACATTTGTAATCGACGCAGAAAGTCCACTACATAAAACGGTGTTGTTCAGACAAAGGACAATGGAATACAAGGTGTGACCGGAGAACGCATTACAATTCCAAGAACTTCGGTGCTGTGTGACACACACAAACGCACGAACATCAGCGGGGCGCACAAAAAAACTACCCTTAGACACCTCGGCCAACATGGCTAATTTGTGAGATTTGTTTGCCATGTGCGAGTTAGCGGGCGGAAGCATGACACAAGAATACGCCTATTTGCGTGACGTAACCAGTGGCTTCAGAATTTCGTCAACGCCTGACATACATGAATGACCCATGTTACCGATACAGTGACGAACATTTTCACGCAGCAGGGATTGCTTTCCTCTCCAGCAACTCGATATGGTGGGAGATTGGCTGGTGACGCTGGCTCCCAGTTGAAATAACTCCGTTTTCCTGGCCGGGAGCGTTAAGAAGTCGCGCACTTCCAAATTTATATTTTTTTGTAAAAAGTATCAACCCGTTTTAAAAATGAATCAGCATCTCAGAATGTAGACAGTGAACGAATCTAAATTAAATGTAGTGAAGTGAAAAGTGAAAACTTTCGGACATATACATAGTACGCGACCCATGACGACGAGAGGAAAGACACCGGTTGGGTAATCCTCGACTAACATTAATTGTGTCATATTTTTTTTAAAAAAGAGGGATTCTAACTAAATTATGGGGAATTTTTGCAGTATGAATCTGTGAGCATGGCAAACTGGGTCGTATCATAAAAAATTAGAATAAGTTAGTTAAAGTATTTTTTTATATATACACATATGTTTTGATACTATAAAGAGAAAAAGTAACACGCTATAAAATTATTTGTCAGTTTTATGAGTAAACAAGAATAGAGAAAGCAGTAAAATCAATGTAATTTTAACAGAATGTTTTTAAAGTATAACCTGAAGTAGAGAGTTTGATGAAAGTTATAGGTGGAGGAGGAAATAAGCTTGCATTGAATTTTAATAAAATGAATTGATAGCGTAACCATGTGTTAGCTTAATTATTACGCCACATTAACATCACCTATCCTGTATGGAAAATTTCGCCTAACGAACCTGGCAATTAAAAGTGTTTTCAAGGTTTCGATATATAACCATAAAATATCGTGGCGACCTATTAATAGTTTGGAATCTTCTGCGTTGATCAAGTCAGGGTGGCGTGTAAGTGTGATGGGTAAGTAAAGGTATTGTTTGAGGTAAGTAAAAAGAATAGAATCGTAACATCATTATATATACCCCCACTCGGTATAAAAAAAATTTGATTATTTAAGAAATACATAAAATTTTTGTTTCTTCTTGTATACTTTTGCACTAATTAAAATTTGCACATATAAAATTTCGCACTTTTTTTTTAAATTTGCACTTTTGGTTTTTCTTGCATAAAATTTGCACTAATACAATTTTGCTTACTTCTACCTTATAACTAATTATTACAATATGTTACTTAACCTAACATGGCATACACATATTAGATATTTATATGAACATTAATACTTTAATCACAATTTTGACTTAATGGACGTCAATCATCAATACAACAATACTGACATTTATTCAACTACTTCTTATTAACATTGACATTGATTCAAATACATTTCTAAAATTTTGTTTGACCACGTTTGATTCACATACCCATTGGCTCAAACCATTGTTTCCTTATTGCTCTATATTTTGTCTATATTTCCTCAAACTATCCCCATGGTACTTTCCTATAATTTTGTTTTTTTCAATGTCTTTTAATATGTATGTGTACCTTGCAACCTGCTCTTCTATTCTATACGGTCCCACGAATATCAGGAAGAACTTGGCCGTGGTATTATCTATGGCAGAGGATACAGGATTTGCTTTCACTAGCACTTTCTCTCCTTCCACAAACCTTACCAACTTGTGGGTGCGATTATATCGTTCTATCCTCTTTTGGCCTTCTCTCTGTATTCTTTCTCCTGCTATGCTGGTTTTTACCTCATATGGAATAGGTAGATTGTAGTTGGGTGGACTTTTTATGGTTTTGGTCCATACGTGTACTGGTTCTTTGTTGAGAAATAATTCTGAAGGCGTGTACCCCGTTGTTTCATTACACGTATTATTAATACACTCAGAAATAAAACTCAAACAATCTACCCATGCAGAATGGTTTTGATAGCATAATACCCTGAAATATGTACCTAATTCTCTATTTATTCGCTCAGCGAAATTCGCTTGAGGGTGACGTATTGATGTAAGAATTGGTTTTATACTGAGTTCCTCCAAGGTTTCTCTCCATAGATTATGGGTGAACTGTTTTCCTTGGTCGGACAATATTTTTCTAGGTTTACCATACTGTGGGAAGTAGAACTTTGTTAGTGCTCTAAGGGTTGCTTTTGTCGTGGCTCTTTGGACTCGGTATAGTTTGACAAATTTAGAAAATAAATCTACTGTTACTAGAATGTGCTTCACCCCTCCTTTTGCTTTTGGTAGAGGCCCGTAATAATCTATAGCTAATAACTCTCCTTTCTCCTTTGCTTGGATTGTTTGCATCTCTACTCTGGTAGATAAGTTCGGGTGTTTACACTTCTGGCACAGGTCACAAGTAGACAATAATCTTTTCATGCGTTTTGCCAACCCCTTTCCAATGAAACTTTCTGTTAAGGCTTGATGGCACTTCTTAAATCCAGTGTGGCCCAATGACAAGTGGCATTCCCAAATAAGTTCCTCCATCATACAGCTTGGTAATAATAATTTCCACCTATGGGAACATAGCTTATATAGCTTACCGTCATATATGGAAAATCCTGGTTTGGTGTTGGTAACCGGACTTCTCCAAGCTATACTAATCCTAGGGTCTTCTTTTTGATGGGTCCCTATTTCCTTAAGTCGTCTAACTACTTCAGGTTTTGCTACATGCTTTACCACATAAATACCTATATCAGTGCTACTACTTTTAGTGTTAACTGTATCCATGTTGTTTTCTGATGGTGGATTTCTACTAAGTACATCTGCTACCAAGTTGCCTTTCACTTTACAATATTGTATTTCAAACTGGTACTCTTGTATAGCCAAGATCCAGCGAGTCAGATGAGCACCTAGCAATTTACACTTTAATAAAAATACTAACGCCTTATTGTCGGTGATTATAGTAAGTTTAGCACCCAGAATATAACTTCTAAACTTTGACAGGCTATGCACTATCGCTAATAGCTCTTTTTCTGTCGTAAAATAAGTTAATTCCGCCCCTTTAAGTGTGCAACTTACAAATCCTAATACCGCTTTTTGGCCCTTCTCATCTATCTGATATAAGTGTGCTCCTATAGCAATATTGCTGGCGTCTGTTTGTAAATAAAATCTTTCCCTACCCTCGGATGATGTAATATAACAGTATTTATAAAAAGACTTTTCACTTGTTGCAGTGCTTCATCGTGGTCCCTTGTCCACCCCCATTTAATCCCTTTGTTTAACAACTTCAACAATGGAACAGTACTTTCCGCGTATTTACTTGTAAACCTCTGATAGTAGTTAGCTAAACCTAGAAATGACTTTAGCTGCTTGCAGTTCTTTGGAGTTGGAAATTCTTGTACCTTCTCTGGGTCCATGGTTATTCCTTCCACTGAGATTCGGTGACCTAAAAACTTAATTTCCTCCTTACCAAACTCTGATTTCTGTAGATTCAGCGTCATGTTTGCTGATCTTAATTTTGCAAAAATATTTCTTAAATGTTGTAAGTGCTCCTCGAATGTTTGTGACACACATAGAATATCATCTACAAACACTAGTGTATACTTCTCTACCTCCTTACCTAAGGCACTGTCTAAACACCTTATCATTGCAGCTAAGTTGGTGCTCAGGCCAAAAGGTACAACTTTAAATTGGTAGCACTTGTTTTTATACAAAAATGCTGTATACTGTCTATCACATTTGCGGATTGGAATTTGCCAAAATCCGGATGTTAAGTCCAGTTTGGTCATGTACTTAATTCCATTACATTTTTGGAACAATTCTTCCACACTCCTTGCGCACTTGTAATCAGGTATTAATAAAGATTTTAATTTCCTGGCATCAAGGCATAAGCGGATACTCCCGTTCGGCTTGGTGACAACTACTAAAGGGTTAATATAGGGACTTCTTGCCCTCTCTATAACTCCATTCGCTAACATCTGTTGGACCTCTTTTTCCACTTCTTCTCTATAGTGTAAAGGGATTGGATAAGTCCTTTGCACAAATGATGCGTTTTCAGTAAGTGTTAACTGATGTTCATAGAACTTAGCTCTTCCAGGCTCTGTTCTAAAAACATCCCTATACTCATAGACAAGTTGCTGAATTTGGTTCTGTTGCTTGTTGTTCAACTCAGTCCCGATGTTGATTTCTGGAGTATCTTCAATACAGTGCTGGTCACTCCTAACGTCAACTACCGGTTTCTCTCCATACCCTTTTATGACACTTAGCGACTTCCAATGCTTAAATTCTTTAATGTTTACACTGATTTTCTTGGTATTTATTTCCATCGTGATGGTATTTCTTTTGAAATTTATTTCTGTCTTCCATTCACGTAACGTATCTACCCCAATAATACAGTCATGAACGAGTTTCAGGACTATAAGAGCTACAATTTGGGTTTGGGTACCATTTATATTGATAGGTAAATAAATTTGTTCAGTTATCTTTTGCATTTTGGCTCCAGTGGCTCCCTGTACATTACAATTTTTTACGGGTAGTCTCTACAAACTTTGAGCTGACACAGGTTACCTCACTGCCGGTGTCCATTAACGCTCTTATTAGTAGATTACTGATTTCACAAATTATTTCCGGACATTCAGGATAATTGTTTCTACCCACTTCTTGCTCTTCTTTTAACAAGAACTCCCTATCATTCACTTGATTTATATTCTTTGTTAATTTCCTTTTAACTGTATTAATGGGTTGTTTCACTGCAGGTAATGGTAGATTTAGTTTTGTTTCTTTTCTACCTGCAGTGGCTTCCCATTTCCCGGATTTGTTTTACTAGTAGACGGTTGTGGCTCGGTAGATGATATGGCTGTCTTACATACCTTAAACCCTTTACTTGGTCGGGTTTCAATGCTCCTACTTCTACCCTTCTCTTCCAATTCCTGCCGATATTGGGGTTTGTTACCCGGATATGGGGTTAACCTTTTTTCTTTTGGGCACTCATTGTCTCTTCTCTTCATTGGGTAGAAAGTTGGTTCCTGATGATCGCCTCTAGGGTGGTTACTCAGCTGATTATTTACTCGCTTCAGGTCCCTCTCTAGGTCTTGACATTCATCCACGACCATTATAAACTTTTCTAGGTTATCCACTCCTCTAGTAGTGGTTGCTACTCTAGTGCGTTCCGAGAAATGACGCGCTAGCTTATACACTAGGTCTCTCTCCTCCATTGGTGGTGTTAAATGCTTTACTTGTGCCATTACGTTTAGCACATAGTTGGTGGTTGTCATATTCATGGACGGGTGATAATTACCAAATTCCATATGATCACGCACCCTTCTTTGAATCTGTATGTTCCAGTATTGAGCAAGGAATTTCTCTCTGAAGTCGGCGTAGGTTTGGACTCGGTCCGAGATGACTTTCCACCACGTACCTGCCCAATTCTTGAGGAATCGGCCTAACATGTCCTTCTTGTCCTCGTCGTCCATCAGTGGGTTTACGCGAGTTACTAAGCCTCAAACAGCAGTAGAAACTCCACAGGATTCTCATGTGGGTTTCCTGAGAATACAAAGTTTTCCAGTTCTTCCTTATAGCTGCCACACCTCACGACTTTGGTTTGCTGTGACTTCATTGCCTTAGTCAGATCTTCCCGCATTACCTTTAATTGCTGTTCTACCTTTTGATGTACTTCGTCTCGGTCAGCCTTACTCTCTACTTGTTTCTTAACCTCCTTAATATTTTCACCCAGTTGGGTGTACTCTACCCTAGTACTCTGGATTTCTTCTTTATTTAGAAGCGTTTGGGTTTTTAACTCAGCAGTTACTTCACTGAATTGTTGGTTAATAAGGGTTACTTTCTGTTCTAACCATTCATGAAATTCGTTTCTAAATTTATTTAGTTTTTCGTCTTGGCGGCGAAAGTTAGCACTTACTTGTTTCTTAAATTCCTCTATTGTAGCTTTAACCTCTTCGGTATGCTTATCAAACTTAAGATTACTCTCATCTATTTTGCTATTGGTACTATCTATTTTACTAGCTAAATTAGCTATTTCTTCATCTATTTTAAATGTAGCTTCTTTACTACTTTGTTCTATTTGGTTAGTTAAATTTTCGTTTGATAAGTATTTATTAGTTTGCTCTATTTTATTATTAACATCATTTATTAATGTTTTATTACTTTCTTCTAAATTTTGATTATTTTCTTCAATTTTATTATTTGTATCTTTTATTTCACTACATAATTGACTCTTTGTATTTTCAATTTTACTATTATTTTCATCCATTTTACATTTTAGTGGTCAACTGCTTGAACATCTGTTCAATTGCGCTGCCATATCTGCTGCTTGTGATTTAGACTTTTTTTTTTTTTTTTTTTTTTTTTTTTTTTTTTTTTTTTTTTTTTTACAGTACCTATTTAACAAAGTTTATTTTATTATTTAACCCTTCAACAGTTATTTGTAACCTTAAATATTCCACTTCGTTTTAAATTAAGTATTATTACAATTCAAACTAGTCACTTGGGTTAATATCACTTGGGTAATCGAGTTTACTCGGGCCCATTAGTTGCGGCGCCAAATTATATAAAGACCTTGTTATCTATCAATCTACTTTATATATATATATATATATATATATATATATATATAGTGTAGCGTGACAGAAAATCCACTACATATTAAGTCATAAAAATTAATTACACCACAGATGTTAAAATAATATTGAATGAGATTTAATGAAATCAAAGGAATGAACCACAATAAAATAAAAATCCTCATTACATTATATAAAAACCACTGTTTAAATATCAAAGAAATTATTAAAAGCAACTCATATTATAAGATCAGGAATTTACCCAGGAAGTTAGGAGCAGTAAACAAATTAAATAACACCATATCAAGAAGAAAGAGAATCAGTTTAAGAGTGGTGAACACCAAAATACCCCAAAGATAAGAAGAAGGAAGAATAAAATTTGTGATCAGGAAGAAAACAATACCCTGAAACCTTTAGAGAAGAACAAGGTCAGTGTCAATAAATAATTAGATGCTCCAAACTAAACATCAGTCGAGATAACACAAAGTACCTTGGTTTACCCAAGAATGAAGAAGGAAGACAAGAAGACCAGAAGAAGGAAGACTAGAAGAAGGACAAGAATGAAGACAAGAAGGAAGATAAGAAGAAGTACAAGAAAGAAGATAAGAAGAAAGACAAGAAAGAAGACAGGAGGAGAGGAAGAAATAGTATGAAAGAAACACCGTTGTAAAACCTATTATTATTATTAACTACCATCAACCCCAAACCCACAAAACCGATTAAAAAGGAAGTATAACATACCAAAATCCTATAAAAATGTAATTATTTAGAAAACTAAAGTGTTGTATAGTATTATAAGAAGTGAACCGACTAAAGCTATTGTGTGATAAGAAAATAAACAAGTCTTAACAGTCCATGATTACTAAAGGTCTGGTCTGAGATAGTGAGACTCAAAATATCAGAACCACCAGTGAAAATGAATTTGTGTAAGTGTTTTTTGGAAATGCAATAAACTTAAAGTTAGTGATACTATGACTCATCAATATGCTATATAACAACTTTAATATCCAATAATAAACAGCATAATAATATAATAAAATGGAAGATTTCCAGTATTTTATTATTTTAATGTAACTCATTATTTACAAGACATTTGTAAAAAATGCTAATAACTAGAGTATGGGTGGTCATGTTTACTGATGAAGGGGATCATAAATAATAATGGTTTAGACCAGAAAGGACTGGCATGAATTTAGTATTCATAGGTTTAAAATGTTTAAATAGACTGTTTGTTCACAGCCATAAAATCAATGTATTTGTAAGAGTTATTAGAAAATAAGATTTGTATTATGTGTTTAAAATGAATTATGTTTGCTAAATAACAGCATACATACCATTAATAATGTTTCAGTAGGTATGCTGTGTTAATTCAAAAGGAGTTAAATGTATATGTTCAAACCATGTCAGCAATAAGTTCAATTGTACAGATGGCTAAATCATGTTCATAATTATTATTTTTATAACAGTAGTGTTAATTAAATACTACACCTCACAATAAGTTATAAACCATTTTATTTTCATGTAATAATAACTATGTAAAGTCAGAGGAGTGGTAGTATTAAATTTATTTGAGAAAGACAGAAATGTAAAATTCTAAACTCTAGGCCATTTGGTGAATTCACAGAAACCATATAAACTAGAATAATTCACTTATAAATCCTGTAAACTAGCAAGATTTAGATAAGGTAAATCAGTTAACCACTACTGGGAATGATCCTATGAGTTAAAATGATAATAAGGAAATATACCTTAAAAGATTGTAAATTTTCAAAATATATAAATTAATTAATTTTAAAGAGCAATGTCAAATTCAGAGACTAACACAAAAAACCAGTTCAAAGGTTTAATTTATATGTATTTAAGGAAAGGAAGAGAAATATGACTAATTAAATTTTATTATAATAGTATTAATCACAATTAAAATGGAAGAAAAATTGTATGAAGGCGGAAATCAGATTTTGAGCCTATATTTCCAAAAGGGAAAGAAATTTGTTAATTTCCACAAAATGTCTACAGATATGGACTATAATATATCAATTTAAAAGGAATGAGATGATTAAACCAATGATAAGGTTCATAATTCATGAAAGTGATGAATAAAATAAATAAATTCCATATATAATGTAATTTTGTATCATGTGTATGGGTAATCGAAATATGTTAACAATACTTTTTCAAAGATTAACTGGGCCAGATTTTGACCAAGTTAAAATAGTCTTTTGTTGAATATCAAGCTGAATAGTTGTGTGAAAAAACGTTCCTTATAACCGAGTCGAAAATGGTACTACAGTTTGCCATTAATATAAGTGAATCGAGAGTTAGATGAAATAAACACTTTTGTAACTAAATTTACCAAAACGTTAACGACAATAGTGAAAACTAACACCTAAATTCATTATACAAGTGATCTAAAACAGTAAAACAATATATTTGATCTAATTCACGCTACAAATCATAACCGCATTTTGAGGCACTTAACCCACAGAAGTGAACACATACTAAATAACATAATTAACACAAGTATACACGGAACACTTCTTCAGAAGACACCAAACAACCTAATAGACCAATTACACCAGTGCGGGGACATTTCAAACATTCGTGAAACATTTTGCTGTGATTTTTGACCCGACGACTTTCTCAATAACCTAGCCAGATCTAATAGCGGCCATCTTGAAATACGAATCTGCCTTCTTCATCAAGTGGTGACGTCAGTCTACATATGGTTTGACTTCAACTTACTTAAACATTATATATCAGAATTATTTAAATACTGTTAAATAATAATTATTGAATTTGTTTTAATTGTTAATGTTGTACTTTCTCGTTACCCTTCTCTGACTATTAATTTAATCGCTCAAAGAACCTGTCCTTTTTATAATACTTATAATAATTTTTCTACTGTATGCACAATCGATAATTACCTGAGACAGAGTCGATAATTGTTCTCAATCGATAAAAAATCGATTATTTATTAAATTGTTTAATAAATCCATTTATTTCAATTGTATTTATTTGTTATTATTTCACAGGCTAATTTAAGGTTATTTATTAAGGCAAAGAGACTATAAGAAGAAGAAAATAATTTATTTGAGTGAGATATTGGACCAGCAAGAAAAATCATCGATCGATTGCTGACTGGAGTTAATCTAGTTAACTCCAGACTTGGTTCAAATCTTCTAGAAGTGCTCGATAGTTAATAAATACCTTCCTAATTCTTAAAATTTTTACAAAACCTTTTAAAACAGCCTTATTTCTTAATTACAAACATTGATCAACATAAACAAATTTTTTTTTATTGAAAATTTTATTTTTTTTATAAAATTTTCCCTCTACTATTTTATTTTTGTAAAGACCGGCATACAGGGTCTTCTTACAATAGGTATCGCTACGAACGAAAGGGTGGACACTGTGTATAAAATTTGCTCGTTGTGGAGAACGCGTCACTATGAGGCGTCCAAGGCTACTCTTAGCCGTCCAGTCCGTCTAGGCGCTAACGTTTTACATAGGTATATTGTATCCTCCACACTGATCCGAGTGCCACCTATGTCTGGTTTTGGTACTGCGCTGACGTCATTCAGTAACGTATGAGGGACATACACATTGGGTCATCTGTTTTATTCAGTTGTTTTTTCTTGGCTTGAAGTGGTTTTCCCTTGTTTTTGTTTACGTATTATTTTTCGTTCATTAAATATAAGTGTACTTATTATTTAGTGACGTTCATAATTTCTATGTAAATACGTATAAATGTATTCTGTATAAATACAGAGTTAAGTGTATTACTACAATTTTCACTTAAGCACCGCTCCTATATAATAGTGAGAATTCGTCCAGTACATAATACTATGTACACGAAGAAACAAACGTGAATTCTCAGACTGAAATTAATGCACTAATTATGATTAACAACTAGTTGAAAAATTATGGAATACGACAAAATTAATTAATTTTGTACATCTAAAATCGTATTCTTTAAGCTATTTGCTTGACAAATACTGAAATACATGTGTAGTGACGTTCGTGTTTAACCTCGGTAATTCTGTTTAATGTGGTTAATTTTAGTTTAAAAAAGATTATAATAGTTAAACATTTGTTACATTAAACTATTCTGAATCCAAAATTTCTTATTTTTGTATACAAAAGACATTTATATCATGCCTTGGAGATGAATTATAGAAGTCGATCATGATTTAAAACACTTGTTATTATAACTTTCCACGACTGATTATTAACCCACAACTCCCAAAAATTGACCCGTGTAAATGCAGAGTTCCAACTTGAATTTGCAAACATTCTTTTTTTAAAGAGTTGATTACCAGTATACTGGCAATGCTACGTTGAATAGTCTGTAGTAGATTGTAAACATTAACTGAAGTAACTGAATTAAGCTAATTAAATAAGAAAAATCATACTAATTTACTAACTTTTTGCGAGCGTTATTTAGGTGTAACATTTTTTACCATATTATTAACTGGTGTCATTACAATTTGTCTTCTAAAACGTTTCATAAGTCATGATCTTTTATAAAAATCAATGCACAAATAGTTAAATTTATCGTAGCTTGTTCGTTTTATTATAGCCTGTTTTTGTTTACTTAGTTTTACCCATTTTCTCTTTAAATTATAAATTCTGTACATTAATGATAGATTGCAACTATTAAAGTGCACAATTGAGAGATAGGGACTTTACATTCAATTAAGAAGTAATTTACTTTTTAATTTATAATTGTTGTGAATTGAATGCCAAAGCTTAAAGTAGATTAAACTAATAAACACTAAACTAAGAGACTATTAATTTTGTTCTTATCAAATTTACGTGAACACTGAAATATTTCTGGAGTATTTGTGTAAATATGTAATAAAGTAGAAGTACTAATGTAAATACTTGTTAGACAGTTACGTATTATATACTGATCAAAGTTAGGTATATCAGCAAACGTAATCAATTATCTAAAATGTACATTATTATTTTAAACCATCACTCGTTTTACGCGGATATAAAGCATAACTTATTTCGTTCATCAACCTGACTAGTGTATATAAATCACAACTAAACAGTAAGGACAACGTATGCAAGGTCACACACTGAATGAAAACGAGTTTGTTTATTAAGTGGAAGCCAGAACAGCATTGAACATTGTCTTCAATTGTATACACAGCTGGTGTATGTTATTAAATAGTTCTCCTTGATAGTACCAACATCTGACGACTATATTGCTACATACCTTCTTGAAACAATTTGTTAGTCATCACTACGAGAACTTGTACAGCTGACAATTTGTGGTACGCAGTTCTAACTAAGGCTAGGCGCACACTTGCGATTATCTGTCGCAACGAAAAAAAAAGTGGTCGCGAAAAAATATTGAAGTTCGCACACTTGGCGATAAATCAATCGCAATTTTACCATAATTTTTTGTCATTATTTGTCAGTATAGAAAGGACGTCTTAGAAACAACTTGTCTTGTGGCTATGATTTTGCGCTTAAAAGGAAAACAGAAGCGATACAAAAGGAATACTGGGTACATCCAATTATCAGTCAGAGGACGCTGAATGGACAGTTTTATAAAATTCATGTGGATTTACGATTACAATATTACATCCCAAAGAATTTTTCAATCGAACGGACTGTCCTAACTGTATCGGTGCTGTGGATGATAAGCACATAAGACTAAAGAAACCCGAAAACTCTGGTTCCCAATTTTATAATTATAAGACTTTTTCTCAACGATACTTCTCGGCGTAGTTGACGCTGACTACTGTTTCACAGCAATTGCTGTAGGATCATGCTGTTCAATTGGCGATTCTAATTTACTTATTCAAAAATTCAAATTTTGTTCGAAGACTACAAACCAACAAATTGAACATTCCTAACGCACAAACGTTACCGTACGAAGAGCTAGGGAAACCTATGCCATTTGTTTTCGTAGGAGATGAGGCATTTGCATTGTCACAACATATCCTTAAGCCTTATCCGAGGAGAAACCTAACAGTTAGGCTATACAACGAGTTTATAACTACAGATTTCTTCTCCTTCGCAGATAATTCACTCCAATTTCGTATTAGGCACACTAATTTATTTACGCACACCTCGCCCCACAGTTTTTCTTTTATATTACGGTCTCTGTATTCTTTTAACCGCTTATTGAACAGAGCTGGTCGTTTTTCAATTTCAATGATAATTAGCTCTGGGTCTAGGACACAATTTACAGTATCATCAGATTCGGTGCCAGACATGGTGCTAGTCTACTCAGGAAGTCTACTCGTCTCAAGACTAACAGCCAAGCAATCGTGGCTACAGAATCGCAAGTGGGTGCAGGTCTGTACATAACTGTGATTTATTTGAGCCAGCGACAATCGCGTCGCTGATAAAATAGAACATGTTCCTACTTTTTAATCGCTGCTATTTCTCAGTCGCAAGTGAGTGCACTGGCATTTAAAACTATGTGTTCCATTAATCTGTCGTGCAACAAAAATCGCAAGTGTGCACCTAGGCTAACCGATTATCCGACCGTGAATTGACCACAGGACCGTATTTTCCTAAAAAATAATTATTTTCTTATAAATAAAAAAATCTGGTAATATCAGGTCGCCAAGTAATTGACATTTCTTTCTAAGTGAATTCCGTAATTATATAAATTTTGTGTTAATATTTATGTAAATACTGGAAACAGGGAGTTGGTTAATATTCTTAAACAATTAATTTGAGCAGGGTTTCCTTACAAAAAGGTTTCGTTTTACCTCGGTCTAGTCTGCAGTGAGACTAGAGATCTTCCTTCCACAATTTTTTTATAAAGAAAAGAAAGATTACTCAACCTTTTTTTCAATTTTTTCTTTATAGATCACATTTTAACTCTCATTTTATAATATATTGTTATTATTATGTTCTACTATTTGTAACATATGAAAATCTAAAATAATGAAACCATATCAGAACACTGGCTTCACCAACATGAATTTTATGCCTTGAAGGATTTTCGCCTTGCTACAGAAAAGCACAAAAACACGAAACCTCAAATTTGGCAGTAAAGGTTATTTCAACCAGTAGAACAATTTTTATTAAGATTTGAAAACCTTCTTAATTAAACTTCTTGAATAATACGACCAAATTAGCTGAATCACAGGCTATTAAACGCTTCACTTTGTATATAGGGCTAGTTATTAATATTAAACACATTACTATTATTAGTATTGTTATTATCATTACAAATATTCCGTTGCCAGTATTGTATTATTGATATTACGTTTATGAACTGACATAAACGCGCGAATACACAGACACGCGCTTGCACAAATACAAACTAATGAGATTTCGATACATCTTATGTTGAAGACTTCAATCGTGGATATTTTATAGATACATCGTTTTTTAGATTTTGATTATTGTGGGAAACATATTGTATAGAATACTGTAACATTCAAAGAAATTTGTTTAATTTATTCAGCTGTTAAGAAAGTATTAGTAATTTGGGAAGGAAGCATAGAAGAAGTGCATGAGTTTATAAATGAGGTAAATAATAAGGATAAAAACTTACAATTTAAAGAAGAGATAGGAGGTAAGAAAATAAATTACTTAGATTTGAACATAGAAATTAAGGATAATGAGAAACTACAGTTTGGGATATTTAGGAAAGAGTCGTATTCTGATATAATTATACCAAGAGAGTCTTACCACCCATATAGATATAAAATGGCGGCAATCAATACATTTTGTTACAGAACTCAGAAGTGTTTAAAAGAGACCGAATCAAAAGTTAGGGAGTTAAAAACGATAAAGGGAATTGTAAGGAATAATAATTATAACACCAACATAGTGGATAAAGTTATGAAAAGGGTTAACATAAAAAAAGCTAAAATAGAACCAGAACAAAAGAATTATGCAGGGTCATTGACATACATAGGTTCACATACTAGAAAAATTATAAAATGTTTTAATAAATATGGAGTAGATATAGCTATTAAAAAATGTGAAACGGTATTTGATAAGATAAGGAATAAGAATATAGAAAAAATTCCAGTATTACAGAAAAGCGGAATTTATAAATTAAAATGTAAAGACTGCAACAAAGTGTACCTAGGTGAGACAGGACGAAAATTCGTATGCAGGTTGTCTGACCACAAACGTGGAGAAGGTAATAGAACAACCAATTCGTTATATGCAAGACATTTCATAGAAGACAACCATAAGTTTGTTAATCCTTTGGAAGAATACGAAATTGTAAAAGTAGTAAATAACACAGTTGAAAGGAAGCTTAGAGAGGAGTTAGAAATATTAAAAGAAAGAGAAAAAGGGTTAGACAATTTAATTAATATTAAAATTAAATTTGATAATGAAGAAATATTTTATAACATGATTAAGAAGTAAATGATAGAGGACAGATAGATAAGATTAAGAATTATTTGCATAGTACTAATTGGATGGTTAAAATAAGGGTGTGTGACTGACCCATGTGTGTGGAGAGGAAGTAGGGTAAGTTTAAAAGGATGCACACACACACACACACACACACACACACACACACACTGAAACACAAGGAATTTGCTAGAAAAATATGTAACTGTACAGATGGTGTGGGACAGGGTTTAGGGGGTGGGGAAGGGTCATTTATATTATAGCTTGTTGTGTGTGAGCAGGGTGGGGGAGAGGGGTGAAGGGTTTGTTTTTAAAATAATTTATGCCTATTCCGATCTGACGATGGGCTGTGAGGCTTGAAAGCGCTAATCGGGATAATTTTTATATAGTGGTGTGCAACTGTGATCATTCTGATTGTTTTATGTATTTTGTTTATGTGCGTTAGTAACTGTTCACATTGTCTTTTGTTTCCCCTGTATAGTATTAGAATGTCATCAACGTATCTGTGCCAATATAGTATTTTATGTGAGTGTCTGTTTCATTGTTTGTGAGTATTTTTGTTTTTTCTAAGTGTTGGAGGAAGACTTCTGCTAGAATGCTGGATATGGGGGAGCCCAGCATTAAATACTATATTGGCACAGATACGTTGATGACATTCTAATACTATACAGGGGAAACAAAAGACAATGTGAACAGTTACTAACGCACATAAACAAAATACATAAAAACATAACCTTCACTGCCGAATACGAACACAACAATACCATAAACTTCTTAGACCTCTCCATCACAAAACTAGAACACAGGCACAAATTCAGTATATACAGAAAACCAACTACAACTGACACACTAATACACAACACCTCCAATCACCCAATACAACACAAACTAGCTGCTTTTAGAACCATGATACATAGACTTAACAACATCCCCTTAGATGAAATAGACTACAAAGACGAACTAAACACGATAAAATATCTAGCAGAACCTAACGGTTATGACAGAACAATAGTCAGTAAACTCCTACACAAAACACAAAACAAACAACAGACAAAGACAGAAAACAACAAATTCATAACACTAACATACATCAACAAACAAACAGAAAAAATTGCCCACAAATTCAAAAAAGCAGGATACAGAATCGCTTACAAAACTAATAACAAAACAGAACACACACTATCAAAACGCATGCCCAAAGCACAAAACAAATTCGATCTACCCGGTGTATATAAACTAAATTGTTCAAATTGCAGTAAATTCTACATAGGCCAGACAGGACGTAGCTTCAAACAGAGATACATTGAACACACAAAAGCACTCCACACCACTACAGAATCTACCTTCGCAAACCACCTCATTGAAGCAAACCACACATATAAAAACATCGACAATAACATGAACATACTACACGTACACACAAAAGGCTGAAAACTAGACACTCTAGAACAATTAGAAATATACAAACACACAAAAACAAATAAAAACGACATCCTAAACGAACAGACACAATTCAAATCGCACGCATTATTCGAACACATCTCACCACACACACACAGCTTCAATGTTTCGAAACACTATCTCGTCGCCAACAACAAGACGAGCAGCGCTACTAACGACAGCCTCTGATGAAGCCTTCTATAGGTGAAAGCCGGTTTAGGCTGTAAGGTAAAACTTTACGTTTTTACTTATAAAAAACTTAGTGTTCCGAGTCGTCAATATTATAGTGATATTTAGTTAAGTAACGGACACGTCATGGACAATGAAATCCAAGAATTAAACATTATTATTATACATTACGTTATTATTATACATAAAACTAAGTTGTATGTACTTTTAATTAATTCACTTCATTATAAGTTTCATTAATAACTTCACTTCTGTTATGATAATATTTTACTTTAATTTATATCATTATAATTATTTTTTTTAATTATAATGAGCTGTTAGCTGGGTTGTATGTAGTATAATTGTATTTATTCAGGTTCATACCTATTTAAAAAACCTTAAATTCTAAAAGCAACTTCATTATTAAAACATTCACAGAAAATGGATTCCACCCACTATCTTGTATAAGTTTGTTTAAAATAAAACCATTTTTGGAGTAAAGTAGAAGATTCATTGTAAGTCTTTCTTGTGATGTGAAGAATTTATTGGTTTGTAAGTAAGTTTTTAATGGAATTGTTTAAGTTTCTGTAAAATTAATTAACAGTGCCAATTTTCTTACTCTACTTAAATATTATTCCTTCAGAATATGAAAGAAATTGTTCATCAGATTTTACATGATGAAATATAAATTTTATAAATAAATTATACCAATTATTTCTATGGGTAATCCCTAAATTTACTACATATAATTAATCATTCACAAAACAGCATTAAAATGTTTATATTCAAAAGGCATTCAAGTTACAAATTTTTATTAATAATAAGATTATGCTTTATTATATTAACTCCAGTAGGGCATGTTATAAATACATCATTTGTGTAAAACAGTAATAAAAAAGGTAGTACAACATTCTTTGATATGGATTATTTTTTATACATGTTGTACAAATATCCCTTAAAAACATACATAGGCCTAAGTAAATTCTAATCACCCACGCTCGCACGCACTCACACACACACACACACACACACACACACACACACACACACACACACACACACACACACACGTTTATTCTTAAAAATCACTGATTCACATTATCAGTCAAATTCATATCACATAACTTCTTATCGAACAACATTACAGTATAATACAAATTTAAAATACGTAAAATTTAATTTCAGGCCTACCTGTTTTTTACAACTAATGGTTACAATCAGTAAAATAAGTACATATGTTTTCATTTGCATACTGAACAGAACTGTTACTAGTAATACAAATATAAGTGGAAAATTTCAAATATGTTCTTATCGTTAAACACCGATTTTTACTATTAAAAGAGAAAATATGAATAGATATTTCCCCACAGATAAAGTCACTGTCACAAATTTACAATACTGAACACTTGTAACAAAATTTAGTTTTATCTCTAATATCCACAATTAAAAATTAAATCAATCATTATAATTTAGATAATAAAACTGTTAGCTGGGTTTATGCATTATCTGAAAGTTACAATGTGACAAATTGTAGACTGTTTACACATTATATAATTTCTAACGTTTAAAAATTCACAGAATGAGGAAAGCTAAATTAGTTTTATCTAAACTAGTCACAGAGATTATTATCATAGAAGATAGGTAGCCCTGATGGTAGTTTGGAGTACTACAGTAAAGAATTGTACTACTCATTCCAAATGGTGTTTGTTACTATGAATGATTCATAACATATACACAGCACTGTGGTTCCACTTATGAAATCAAGTTTCTCACAAATGAATACACATGTTTTTTTTCAGTTGTGCCCTCTAATAATCTTTAAAATTTTTGTATGTTTTGGAAGCACTCATACAGGGAGACACACGGGAATAGGACGTTTTTGAACTGCGTAGTACTGAATGCATGCTGATGGGAAAAGGTTGTAGAAGGGATCATTCTCCTCCCAACGAGATGCCATTTCAGTAGCAATGAAGCAGTGGACCTTGCAACATTGGCTGCTTGCGTATGACAGTTTTGTTCAAAGTGGTGAGTCTATCACAGCTACGCAGTCGAAATACTGCATAGAATTCCGAGTCGGAATACAATCCTTAGATGAGTGGACAATTTTAGATAAACTGGGAACATTATAAAGAAGCAATCACCAGGACTCGATGCAGTGTAACGACACCGAAGAACGTAGGAAAGGTTAGAGAAGCACTGATTAGGAGCCCAAGATGATCGGCTAGACAACATGCAACTGAGTTAGCAATCAACCGTGAAATGGTCAGATGAATTTTACACAACTGCAAAAATGACGAATTGCCTTGAAAAGTGTCTGGTTTCAGGAAGATGGTGCTATGGCACACACCGTGAATGATTCAATGAATGGTCTTCGATGCATGTTTTGTGGACTCCTCATTTCACGTTTTAGTGATGTTCCGTAGCCTCCAAGATCTCCCGATTTGTCAATGTGTGACTGTCCTGTAGGAGTACCTCAAAAGCCGTGTGTATGCTAACAAACCCCACAATTTGGATGAGTTGAAGAATGCCATCATTCCCAGAAATTGCTGCCATCCCTCAAGAGATGTTGGCCTGTGTGATGGAGGATTTCCAGGGGAGACTTGAAAATTGCATTCAAGAAGATGGGCGTCATCTCGCCGACATTATTTTTCACAATTATGGTAGACCTTAACACAACTCAAATGGCATGTATTAAGATATAATTTTGTGTCAATACACCACTTGAAGTTTAAAGTTTACTGAGTATTGGTTATTTAAAAAAACTGTCCGATTCCCGTGTGTCACCCTGTATTAGTCAACATTAAATTAGCCCTATATTGAGCAATTTGATAGTCAAATTTATTTTTAAAGGTTAGAGTGTTTACTGGAATAATCAACATAGTATGGTGAGTGCTATTGTTTCAAGCTGTAACTGTAATCTGTAGGCTGTAACTGTAGGTATATAACGTTGGAAACAACCTGTGCAGAACAAAGATTTTTAACACACTTGGGACATTTATAGGAGAAAGTCACATGATGCAAGGCAAATGTGTAGAAGGTGTCATTTGCTTGCCAAACACTATATGTGAACTATACAGCATCCTGTTGATTAGGAAGGGAAGGGGGCAGTAAGCCAGAGAAAGTAGGAGAGGGAGAAGCCTTACTTCTCCACCCTGCTTGTACTGAAATCAGTGTTCTGATTTCAAATTGACGAAATCAACATTGGGGCTTGAATAAGACGGAAGTCACACCTATAAAGCGAGTACGTTACAGATTGACGTACTAACGTGGTGCTTAATTAGGAAAGCATAATAAATAATAAGATACTTTCATGAGATACCCGCGGGACGTTACAATATATATATATATATGTATATGAAGACCTAAGACTAAAACTGGCATTCAGGATATCATTTAGGCCTACATGTGCTTCATATCTTTTACCGGTGAACTGATTTATACAGTAACATCAACCAAATGTGCAGCCAACCACCTACTTGTATACTCCATACCATGATTTTGAAATATTTGTTTTGGAGAGCCTGTAATGTCTGTTTAAATCTTGATTCATTTCTCTGATAAAATGAGCAGTGGTGAAGCGTGACAAAATAATTTGGGTAAACATAAAAATACCAGCCAAAAGCAACCTCCTACTATATATAATTAGGCCTAAATATAAAGAAAAAACTATAGTACTATATTGTTATTAGAGTTGTTTATGAATCTTAATTAACAATATTGTTCAAAAAATATAAATTTTACTAACATTTTTTAATTATTACAAATCAGGCTTACTGTAGGTCTCACACAATTGTTTCATATTTTCTTGTAAATGAGTTTTGCGCCTTGAAGTTTGCAAAAATATCTATTACCCTTCACTGTGACAAGCTCGTGGTAGCCAATCCCTTTGGCGGAGTGATCGGTAAGGAAACGAGAGATGGGGGTTCTGTCAGGGCAGCCTGGGGGTATCATGGGTCCTGGCCTGGCAGGATGGTGCACATAGGCAGCAGGGTGTGAATCTAGTGTGGAGGCGGAGGAGCATACAATAGGCCAACGGCTACACACATGGGCTAAATTAGTTAGTCTACTATGATCAGGCAGAGAGAGCTTGTCAGCTGAGGTGAAAGCCACTCTCTAGGGATGGAGACAGATTACATAGTCGAGGGGGAGAGAACTTTCACAACAAAAATGAAACAACCCCAAAACGAGTTTGGAATGAGCGGCCACAAAGGAACCGTTATGACAATAAACAGTTTGTCAACACCGTAAACACTGTGGAATTTACTGGCCGAGGTGTGAATGCAAGTGGTGCGGTCAATGACGCTACTCAAAAGGGAGGTGGCAGCGACAACAACAAAAAAAAAATACCCCAATGCAGTGAATGAGATAGCCATTTTAGGTAACCCCGGCTCGTCCAACAATGTAAATATTTTAAATATCACTATAGCATTGACGACTCGGAACACTAAGTTTTTTATAAGCAAAAACGTAAAGTTTTACCTTACAGCCTAAACCGGCTTTCACCTTTAGAAGGCTTCATATGAGCCTCTGATGAAGCCTTCTAAAGGTGAAAGCCGGTTTAGGCTGTAAGGTAAAACTTTACGTTTTTACTTATAAAAAACTTAGTGTTCCGAGTCGTCAATACTATAGTGATATTTAGTTAAGTAACGGACACGTCATGGACAACGAAATCCAAGTAAATATTTTGTTACCAGATTTGAGAAGCGAATTATTACAAGAAGAGGATGAAGAAATTGTCAAACAAATTTTAAAGTGCCCGGAAATAATCTTTAAATTTAATAATGGTATTACCGTACCGGCTTTAATTGATACCGGTAGCGTGATCAATGGCTTATCAGAAGCCTCGTTCAACAATAACAAGAAGAACATGGAGCCTTATGAAATATTACCAATGACGAATACTCTTATTGTAAGTGCTGTAGGGAATAAGTCAAAACTAATTAGAAAACAAATACTATGTGATATTGAAATTGACGGTGTTAAAAAAGAGTGTGTATTCTTAATCATCCCAGAACTTATTAAACCTTGTATACTAGAAATAAGCTTCTTACAAGAAATAGGATGTCGCATCGACAATGGAAATAGAAGAATTGAATTAAAAAATAAAGCTGATGAAGAGGAGTACGCTGTACCAATCATGAATATTGAATTACTGAATAGTGAAGAGGAGGAAGAGATTCTGCGGTGCATCGATGAGAAGATAGAAAATATAGATTGTAAGGATGAAGGTATATTGGAACGTCTGAAGGAAATATTAATAAGAAATATTCAGGGAATGCCCAGGAAGAATAGAAGGGTATTAACAGCCCGAAATCAAAGTTCCTGGTCCTCCAGGTTGGAGGTTTTACAGCAGGCCAGTAACCTGCTTAAGTAAAAATATATGTGCTTAGATAACTCATATGAGCCTTGGAAATTGGATGGGTTCCAGAACAGATCTAAGGCCTAGTCCTTGGAGTGGTGATGATGATGATTATGAACAATAATACGAAGAAGTAATTCCTGAATGCACCAAATTATTATTATACAGAAGAAAGTAATATACAAGACCTGACACTCACCCTTCTCTTAAAATAAATTTTACTACATGTGTATCGAGCCTGCATGTCAAAGAAATAGAGTAGAGGACTAAGGCTGGGGTCACACGAACGGCTCTTTAACGTCCGTTGCAACACATGTTGAACGGACGTGCTTTTTTTACGGATGCAGTGGGGACAACAGACGGGTGCTGAATTTCATGCGTCAGTTAACTATATTTACTCCGAAACTTCTGTTACCTTGTTACAAGAAATTTGTGAGATACAGAGTCGGAAGAAGCCATTGTGTTCAGCTGCATTACTTACCTAAATTAAATTAAAACTGCACCCAAGGAGTGTCCCTTATTGTGCCTTGACCCTTTTAATCGTTGTCAATGGTATCCCACAAAACCCGATGTTACTGAACAGCATTTACAAGTAGGCTAATTCCATTCCTTATTTTTGCAAATCAGCAGAATACACAGTACAAGTGATAAGTAACTACTGGTACGCTGATTGAGCATTCGTGTGGTCTCCCCTATATATGACTACACAAAGCAGTGACGTACGCTGACATGTCTCAACATGCGTTGTAGCAAAAAAAAAAAGTCGGTCAAAAATCAACGTAGGTTAAGATCCTCACACACTCTCAGTTTGAGCCTTTTCACATGAGGCACACGTCTGCGGCAGACCTCTTCTAGGGACAGAAATCCCATTAATACAATGCATAGCTTTTCACACGAGGGTACGAGTGACCCCACGAGAGGCAGACATCTGCTGGCTCATTCTCTCCCCAACAGTTGAATTCAACTCGTCGGACAGGCCAGTTGCTAGATAACAAGTACAAATCCTTAGAACCTTTTCCCACGAGGCAGACATCTGCCTCTTCCGAATGGAAAAGTCATTCATACTTTCCATGTCGAATCCTTTATTGAAGAAATTCGCAATCATCCAGCTATATGGGATTGTTCTTGAAAAGACAATAGTAATAAAATAAGAAAACAACAGTCCTGGTACGAAATATTTGTAATTGCCTATGAAGATTACGAAGAAATATCAAGAAAAAACAAAATTGCATTAGATAAGTAGATAGTCACTGCAGTTTTGTCTTATTAATTGTACTTAATAAATTTACTAATAAAAATACAAATTGAATAAAAAACGATGTAAATTTTTTGTAAATTTAAAGTGTGCCTACATTTTTTAATGTAACCGCTAACTTTTCAACTGTTGCAATGGAATTCCTCATGTTGGTGTTCTGATTTTGAATGTTATTCTCCAACAAACTATGCAGTTCATCGAAAGAAGAAATCGACATACGAAAATAATTTAAAAACTTTTCATTGTCATTTCTCAGTTCGTATTTCTCGTATCTCCGGTGGACATCAAAGAGTCATTTACTGTGTACACATGTATTTATGTGAACCTACCAATTTGATTAAACCTTATAGAATATTAACCTACGAAAAATGTAAATTGACAGCTCCAGTCAATTATGTTAAGGAACAAATTGGTCATCATCATCATCATTCGTGTTTGAGGCATTTCTACTCATATCATCTACATTTGTTCTATAGTTGGTCTGCCTAACGTTTGATTGAACTTCCGATAGTTCGTTATCCCAATAATCTGTAATGTTTAAAAATTTAGGTCAGTCTTTCTGGTTTCGTTGTCTTAAAGTATGTTATGTGCAATAATCTGTGGATATATTTTTTTCCTTAACGCCCCACATTGTAAGCGCCAAACATGTTAGATTTGGGTTTATTGATTTGAACCATGTTATATCGCTGAGCCCCAAAAACGTGGCACACAAAATACACAAGAAATAATTAGAATACTACTACTACTAATATTTCCTTACTTACTACAAATGTACCTAAAACAGCTATAATATCTATACAAATATCAAGGGGAGGGGAGTGAGTGCATTAAAAAAAATCTCAATACCAGCAATCAGTGAGCAGAGTGGGCCACAGCCCGTTTATTTGAATCCAAAATGAGCCTCGAGATGTTTGCAATCATAAATCAGTCAGTGAAAAGTTAATAAGTGAATTAATTATAATTGATTAATTTAAATACCAAAAGGTTATATACTGTGCAACAGAACACAGGATGATCAGCTATGGTGTTTATATCAGAGCACATGGATGACGAGCATTTTCTTGTTTAAATTGGATTTATGTAATATTTTGTCTTTTAGTCGTAAGTTTTATATTTAGAAATAGATAAGCATGTAGGGTATACCAAACTCTTCATAAAAGGGTGTTCTATATTGTCATGTATTTTTTGTGTGAATTTGTGCGCGTGTGCGGGTGTGATAATATGCGATCGCTATAGCTTCAGTGGTAGTAAACCGATTGACGTGAAACTTTGACAAGGAATTATTTAGGTAAATAGCTTCAATTTGTGTATACACTGAGGTTTATAACTATTTTAGAAATATGGTTTTTTAAGTGAAGAAAACTCAATTGTAACTCTTATCAATGATAGGGTAATAAAATTCGTAGATAATTTCCATGCAGGACTTTGCTAAATTATACAAAGTTTTTCATGAAAATTGTATATCTGTTTGTTCCATCAATCATGTGACTTGAGCTTAGCCTATCAGAATACACTAAATTCAGTGAGATTCATACGTTGTACAGTTAGGATGGACACAGTCTGTCTGTAGAAGTTGCAAGGGGAAGTTGTGCCCGGTGAAGAGAGTTGTTCTCTTACAAACGTAGATATATCATATATAAAATAAACCTTGGTAATTCTCAACGAAGTTTTGAGTTAAGAACCGAGTGGGTAAAATATTTAGGTAAAATTTTAAATATAATACAGTGCTGTTTTCGTGTAAGTTAAGATATCCGCTTAGGGAATTTAAAGACACTTCAAGATATCGTGGAAGGTGTACATTAAATGCACCGCATTAAGTAATGCCCATATTAATCCTTAGATTAAGAAAATATAAAGTATAAATTAAAAATAAACGGTACGAGTGAAATTTATAATCATTGTGAGTGAACAATTTATGAAGAAACTAATTAATGTTAGCAGTCAAACATAACAACGAGAATCATTGAAATATCGCCGCTGGAGCCGCCTGCCGTAGAAGAGGACGACAAGACGAAGAGGATGCCAGGATGAAGAGGGGACGCCAGGAAGGAGTGACGCTGTAGAAGAGGACGACGAGACGAAGAGGACACCAGGAAGGAGTGACGCTGTAGAAGAGAACGCCAGGACGGGAGCGACGAGAGGAGAGGAGGACGTTGCAGCAACCAAGTAAAATCGATTTATATTATCGAGCAATACAAACAATTTTTTCTATTATCAATACGTGACAATTTATAATACAATATACATCTTGAAAAACTATATTTGTGTGTGTAATAAATAATTTTTCATCTCCTCCATAATAGACTTGTTTGTGAATTTTACACACTCACTATATCCTTATTAGTATAATAAAATTTGATTTGTTGCATAAGGATAATTTGGCGCTGGCCAACGTTGGGCTCGATTTTTTGCATTAGTTTTAAAAAAGAAATATTTATTTGAGTGTGTAGAGTCTAAATTCATTGAACTATTTATATGTGCTGTTCTGTGTTATCAGGGAGGGTAGATAAAAGTTTGAATACTCTCTCGTATCAGATAGTTGAATAATAGTAGTAATTATCTATATGGAGATTGAATTATTATTTGTATCTATGTTAGATTAAGCTGGTTTACATTTGATTGAGATACTGGATGATAATAATAAATAACATAAACGGATGTTATTAGTAATCATAAGTATTAAAAATATTGCCGTTACTATAAATAAAAACTATAATACGTAGAGGGAAAGTGTATGTTTGAGAACAATGGCGATGACGTCACAGAGAGGCACTGGTAGCTGGCTTCCGCGGTGTGAAAACAATGGGTTGGGGAACCCCCAGTTGAAAACACTACCGGGTTCCAGTTCATGACGTCATAGAGGCACTGGCAGCTGGTGTCCGAGCTGTCCATGTGACGTCACTGTTTTGTGTGTGTGTGTGTGTGTGTATGTGTGACTGAAACACTTCCGTGTTCCAGTTCATGACATCACACAGAGGCTCAAGTCGCTGGCGTCCGCATGGCTAAAACCTGTTTCAAGACGTCACGGAGGCCGTGGTTTCTGCATGTCCAAAATTTGGTAGCCGAAAACAATGTGTAGCGGATGGGGGTACCCGGAATTCGGCGGTTGCCCGGACGCACAGAGGCGATGTAATCGGGTATCGTTACCCTAAATGATTAAAACAACGGATGGGGGTACCCGATATTTGTGGGTACGCCCACATGACGCATGTATAAAACACTGGTTATGACGAAACAGGAGGCTGGGTGGATATGATAGCTGGTTCGACGACTACGTGATGTCTGAAATTTGACACTCGAAATGTTTAAAACAACGGATGGGGGTACCCGAAATTTTTGATGTTCAATATTTGACAACCGAAATGTTTAAAACAACGGATGGGGGTACCTGAAATCTCTTGGTGTCCGAAATTTAACACCCGAAATGTTTAGATCAACGGATGGGGGTACCCGACATGACGCATGTTTTCGACTGCGAGGCGAGACAGTTGGTTTCCGCAAAAAATAAATTATGGCCCCTCCGGGATTTGAACCCGGTACCTCCGGGCATCACAATATGATGTTGTCAACGCGTTGTACGTTTACCGGTAAGTATATTACGTTTGTCGGTGTTTCAACTATTTTGAAACCTGGTGCCACGGTCGGATAAAACGAATGCAACTTGTGCTGGTCTGACCGTCTTTGTACGCACCCTGTACGATATTACTCCGTACGTGAACGGTGTTAACTTTGATTATGTCGACGGGTACGTTCGACTCGTGTGTTTTATACGCTTCCAGCTGCTGATTCTCCTTGAATCCTAACATACTTGCAATGGTATTCGGTGTATGCGAAAAGTCGATGACATGCTTACAGTAAATTTCACACTTTAATGTGTTGTTGTTTGGACGTAAACTGATTGTTCTCTCGCCTAACTGTTTCTGCAGATACGTTTCGATATCACTGATTTCATAGGTGCCGGTAGGCAACTTGATGACGGACCACTGATCCTTGGAAAGTTTTACTGGAAATGCATTATTTTTTCCTTCAGTAACGTTTGGTATTGAATTATACGATGTAAAATCCAATAGACCAACGTACCATTCACCGTATAACTCGAGAGGTGGGAAAAAGTTACACACGAGATTCGCAGCGTCGGTACCCGTCACGGTGACCGTTAGCGACGACATGCTGAAGTTTACTGATCAGAAGACGATAAAAAGTCTAAACATAAATGACCGCAGATGACCGTGTTAGGAGGTTGCTTCCGTTCATAGTTGTAACGAACGTCGGCTGTATCACCAAAATATTGCATCAGCTCGAGAGGTGGACGTAAATTACCGAACCCGTCAAAATAGTGTACTCGATTTCCACGCTTCTCGTAACATACCCAGTGGGTTCCCGGTCCGCTCTCGTCGTCCAAATTTACGATGACGCTTTCGTTCTTCCACGGCGCTGTATCCGGTAATGCGTTGCGCATGTAAACACCTCTAAAATACGGCATGTTTAGCTTTTTTGCGTATACACGTAATTCATCTTCGGACAACGGGCGGAGCGGTATGTGAATTAGTTTTTTCGGTACGGACGTAGATACAATCCGGACGCAGTTCTCTTCTTCTTCCTAGCGGTTCGGACAGTTCTCTTCCTCCTCTTCTTCATCCCACCACCAGCACCACGACCACGACTACTCACATTCTTTTTATTTTTACGACGTCGGCCGCTTCCTATTGCTGATTTTGCTTTCATGCCCGCTGCAACTGCTGTCGCATAAGCTCGTTCGCTGATACCCGAATACAAAGCCTTTACCCGTCCCCACGCCTTTTCCGCGAGTTTACGATCTGCAATACGTCTACTTTCGTTGTCTTTGTATTGAGCGTAAGCGATGTCGCGTTCGCGACAGGCTTCGTCTAATTGGTTGATTCCGCGATCACCACGCGCTAATCTTTCTTCGAGTTTCGTGCCCGGTCCACAGAATCTGTAACCCGGCAGATGTAATTCGACAGGTAGTGCGTCCACCGCTCGATTGATAACTGACGAAACAACGGACGGTACAACGATTTTAAGCACGTTTCCGACGCCCCACGCCTTTTTCCTCCTAACGTTGTTGTACATCGTAAACCGATCTCCAGTCTTTCTCTTCTGTGTTTTTATCGTATTCATCTATTAACCTTTTTATTTCCTTCGTGTCGAGTGTCCACTCGTCTTCTGAACTACGTGGCTTAGACAATTTCAATAAGTAGTAATCCAGTTGATACTGAAAGGTTTTAACGACTTTATACATCTCGCTCTTTACGTATCGTCTCACGTCATTTAATTGTTGTAAGTTAACAGCATCGCTTTCCGCAAAACCATCCGCTACGTCTGTTATTCTCTTTTCCGCTGCTTTGAAAACACCATCTTCGCCCAAGCTAACGATGTTCTGCAACATGTATTTTACGTTAACCGCGTCATCTGCAAAAATCGGTGAACTCACTCCCGACAACCAGCTCTGTCCAAACAAATAGCTATTCGATACTTTTTTAATGACATTGGAGTCTATGTAGTTTTTGTTGACCGCATCGGTCGCTTGTTCCGGACTTCGAACGTTGATTACCCATCGATCTCGTGCATCGATGACCTCACCTCTCTCTTGACTCGAGTGTTGTATACAGTTGTCATCAACGTAATATTTGTTGACTACGTCTTTAACGTCTACAGGAGTATCAACATTTTTCAATCTACACCGTTTAACGTCCACGCTTTTACGTTCATCATCGAGTAGCAGACAATGTGTTTGCATATAAGTCAGGGATACAGCATCCTTTGCTGCATCCGGTTCGTTCAGATTGCGGATCTTTTTGTTTTCAACATCTATATGCCCATCATTCATAATCTTAAATCCTACAGTATCGCGTAATTGTCTTTTTGTTTCTCGTCGCACGCTCACGGCGCTTTGATGTCTACCGAACTTGTCTACAACCATTGTATGACTGCACGCTACAAATGATGTGCTAACCGTTTTAAGTAACGACACTGTGGTGACCATCGCGTGTGTAACACAATCGGATCGTCACTCTCTTTCCAACGAAAGATTTCTATACCGCAAAATGAACATCGAAACCTGTCAATTTCATTTGTGTAATGAAAGCCTGAGGCAACCATAGCGGTCGGACTGATGAAATGCACAGGCCATGATGTAAAGGTTTTCAGTCTCTCGTTTTCGACTTCAAAGTCAGGTGTCAAATCTAATCCGCACATGTCGACAGTGTTGACAACAATGAGTTGTTACACCGACGTTCATAAAATTTATACGATAATGTTGGCTTCACGTAATTCCTCTACTACTGAGATGATTTCGTTGTCGTGTCCGGTGTGACCGACGCGTTTTGAACTTACCAGCAGTCTTAACCGTTCAACCAGTTCGTTGGGATCGTTCCAGTGTACGTAATCGATACCAGGTCCGCTGCGTGGTGGGAACAATCGAGCGATTATCTCTCTGTACTTTAAACCTTTGTTTGTATTTACTTTAGCACCGGGTAAATAATAACGTTTATAAGCGTTAGTGTCCGACAGTATAGACTTGTACGCTGCTAAATCGTTTTCATCGTAGACGCTCTTGTCGGATTCTTTCATAAACATAAGTTCGTAGAGGCCCGGTGTACCTCTGTATCGTTTTCCAGCTATGTAGAAGCTATCGTCTTGATTGATCTTCAACACCGAATTGCCTACCATCCATTTGTCTTCAACGTTACGGACACCGTACGTATGATCCATCTTTTTTTCTCGATCATCAGATAAAGCGAGTAGTAAGTATTTCCTCGCGAGCGGACCTTCGACAGACTGTTCAACGTATTCTTGTGCTTCGTGTCGACCTTCGGGTGTTGCTAAAAACTCTTCAAGAGTTACGTTCGGTGTTTCGACATCAGGCGGTTGTGCCAACACTTCCGTTCTGAGGAAACGAGGTTGTGATGGTGTTTTCGTCTCAACAGCTGCCTTCGTATCTTCATCTTCAACTTTTATTTTATTTTTTATTTTATCACTGGAGTCATTCAACTTTTCCGAAATCTGGGTTAACGGTTCCAAAAGAGGTTTGTACTTTCTCGTTAACGCTTCATCGCTCTCTCTGATGTCATGTTTCAACGCGCGATACTTTTGTCTTATGTTATCGCTAATTGCATCGATTTCATGTGTCAATTGCTTGTCATCCATCTTGACACTGATGACTTTCCTGCACAAACTATTCTATTTATGTATAAAACGATCGAAACCCACTCTGTATCTACCTGCGTTTATCGGTGAGTCCTTGTTGATGACTAAGAATCCGTAACGATCCTTCCACGCTTCGGCGCACATCGCTTTGAACTCTTCGTATTTCATGTCTGTGTTAACGTGATCGTTGTAAACGTGGCGTAAATTGAGATCATCTTGTCTGAACAATACTAAGAAATTGGTATTATCACGCACCAGTTGCTTTGGTACCAGACTGTACGTCTGACAAAGGTACAAAGTGTCCACACCGCTATGCCGTCCCATAGCGAAATATTTTCGTATGTTATTCTGCCGTTCACATACCACATCATCGAACAACATGATTGAATTAGGTACAATTTCGTGCGGAGGTGGTACTTCATCGTTTTTTACTGTATGTGAAGTACGTCATTCCTTCGTCAGCGAGAGCATTAAAAACGTCTTCCAACATACGATATTTTGGTTGAAATAACGATTTGGAGAACACGTACAGGTTCTGAAATCGCAGTCCGTTTGAATCGAATAACATGTTAAAGGCAACGTTTGACTTCCCGCTACATGACCCGCCGCACACGATACATCGAACTGTGTTTGGAAACAGTGGACTGTGTTTATTATATGCAACTTCACCGTTGTACTTAGCAGAGTCTACGTTCTTAACATTTAACTTTAACGATTGTTGTTCAATCTTCATCTTAACTCGTTTACGTTCGGTTAAATACTGTGGTAATGTTATTATATCAGATCTTTTTTATGTATCCACGAATCGTGTTTACCGTCAAAGCCGAGCCAGCGCACTCGCACGCGATCACCTTTACGTTGTAATATTTTCTCAACGAGATACACATCACCAACGCTGGTTTTACTCAATTCTTGTTCATAAAACCCACCTTCCACAACGTCACCCGTGTGATCTTTCAACAAGTACGTAACCGGTACGGTTGGCTGAACTCTGTGCACTGTATATATCTCGTTCGTCCAGTTTGATGTATAACCTTTATCGAATGTGATTTTATATTTACTGATACGCACTCGATCGCCTATTTTAAACTTATGTTTCTTGCTCACTTTCCGCGGTACGGTATTTTTTCTTATTCGTTCCAACACAATTTGCTCGTTGCTCTTGTCGACTTGTCGTGGCTTCATCTCTATAGTTCTATGCACTCTGTCGTTGTATTCCATCACCAGTTTAGGCAAAAGCGACAACCACCGATAATGGCCTTGCTCGCTGAACGCGCGGTACATGTTCGTTTTCAACGTACGATTAAATCGCTCTACGATGGACGCTTTCTTCTCGTATACGTTGAATAGTGTTTGACGTTGAATCTCTTTAGTAAAGCTTGTACGGTAGTGTTAAAGTACTATTTCCCCTTATCCGTTTGCAGGTATTTCATTTTATTTTTTACAATTATTGGTTCGAGAGCCTGTGCTACTTCAACACCCGATTTAGTTTTTAAGGTAATCGCATATGCATACCTGCTAAATGCGTTTATTACCGTCATTAGATATTTGTACCCCTTGTTCAACTTGGCATGCGGTATCATTTCCACCAAATCCGCTTGGTAGAGATCGTGTAACCCCTTCACCACCACCGCACGTCTGGGAAAGTTCCTTCTCACCGGTCTGTGCAATTCTTTTGCAATAGTTTTGCGTACGTTTTCCATATCGCCACCCGAAACGCGAATCGCAAAATTTTGGTACGAGATATACCGTTACGTTTTCACTGAACCTCACTGACTTCATCGTCGCTACTGACAGTGTGTTGCTCCTGCAAGCGAGTCTTATATCAACGTATATCGAACGCATAATTTATAACGGATTTTCTCGCTTGCTGAATTATCTCGCGTCTGGGTTGACAGAGTTTATAATGACCGTACGCCAGTGTTGTTTCACCGTCATCCAAGACATATCGTTTGTCATCGTACGGTGACAGCGATAATTTTGTAAGCTTTCTTGTGTATATGCTATGTTTTTCGCTTTGGATAGTCTGCGCCGTAGTATAAGTTTGAGAAGTGGTCTTTACACATTGCTTATAAAGTTGATGTTTCAACTGTGTAGCTATCGCGGAACGTGGCACACCTTTCGCTACCTTTTTCTCTTTATCGTTTGCCGTAACGAATGAATAACATTTTGCGCGCAACCCGACAAATTCAAGTATCGGTATTCCATTTGTTTCGTCTTTAAACGTACCCAACTTTTTCTTGTTTGTTTCACTATAGCACGGATGTGTCTTAGGGTACTCCGACGTGTCAAAGAGTACGAGATGCTCCTCCATGTCTGTGTACACATCGTCGGTGCGAATGTCGTACAACAGAGAGTCAGTGTCCGTCATACATAGACGTGCACGTGACCCGTACGTATTCATCGTGAATCCGTAATGGAACCGATACATGATCAGCTTACTAATATCCAATACACTGAACCCAACGTACAAAGGTCGGTTCAGTGTAATGGACGTTTTTTTCATCGTGAGACCTACCAGGTCCTCGTTATAGATGAAAAAATGTTGTAGCCTGGGGTTAGCGGTTAGTTTGTGAAGTTTCTTCTCGTTTGGAACTAACTTGAAATCGATTCGCTTCCGTACGTTTTCCAACGATTTTCCGTACGGCGCGTTATTCATTAACTTAAAAAAGTCTTTTTCAAAGGTGTTTCTGGCGTCCTTTCGTCGTTCCGTATTAAAATCGATGAAAGGTTTCAACCATACGCACTGTGTGAATGCTAACACACGGTGAATCGCTTTCAACTCCATTCCTAGTTCGACGTAGAGTTTCAATGTTCTTTAATGAACAATGTATTTTGTCTTGTCCTCGAGGGACGTTGTCAGTTTCTCTACCTTACCGTTACTACACACAAAGTCTTTTAACAGCTTCATGCGATAGCAGTACGGTGAAAGCATACTGTCCGTAATAGTATACTTTTCAGGTGCTAAAGGGTAGTCACTGTGTAAGTCGTGTAGGTAATGTGGATACCCCAGATCGACTTCCAGGATATAACCGGTGTCATCATCGTCACGTAACGCGTGCACGTTCAACGTATCGATTTCTGTACGTTCCAACCATCGAAAACCGGACAGTGGTAAAGGCTGTGTCATAGCCGTTCCGTACAGGTTGGTACAATCGAGGTAGAGTAAATAGTTATGCGGCTTGCTTGCGTCATAATCGGGAATGTACGGGTTGTTGGCCTTGGCGTACCGATTAGAAATTGCTGCTAAGCCGCCACGGATACCTCTTTCGATGTACAGGTGTACGTCTATATCGCGGAGTAACTCTAACCTAACTACTGTCATTTTCAGCATCGCGTTCCACGCTAAACCGGCGGTGGTAAAAACGTTACACGGATCGAGTTCGTAGTACTGCAGGCTCATGTTTCGAAAGTTTTCAAATACATCTGCAAGCAGTAGTACATCCGTTTTTAAATAAAGGTCATGATAATCACCGAACGTTTGCATCTCGAAAGCCGACCAAACCGCTCGAGCGTGCGCGTAATCTTCTTCGTTTATATCCGACTCTGTCAACCCGTTGTAAAAATGTTCGCGGTCCGGTAACTGCCTCTCGTCAAATTTTGTATCGTCCGTAACGTATTCGTAAGGGTACACACCTTTACGCAACAGTAAATTAACATTACGCGTGTAAAATTGATTAAGGATTTTAAATTTATCCGCGGATAAGTTGGAGACGAGTTTTTCAAGTGACGCGTTCATGAACCGCAGAGAATCGAGAAACCGGAGCTGACCGAGTGTAACGGAGATGTAACGTTCGCTTGTAGTAGCGATACAGGTTATTTCATCTTCCTTGTACTTTCCGAAACATTGCATCAAACGATGCGAGTCATAGCCACTTAAATTATGGAAAAAACCGGAACGTGTGTTGGTATTTTGTAATTTATATTACACGCATTGTGAGCAGCGCCTAAATAGTTACCCGTTATGTGGCAATGGTTTCGAACCGTGTCGTCCGTTAACGGCTTCTTGCACAGATGACAGTGCGTGGCGTTTCGGAATGACCGTTCATCGGCCGCTGTCATTTGGATCGGTTTATTAAACTTTCTATCGAGTGGTTGAACGTCGGCTAAAAGCACACGAAGGAACGTGTCCACCACGTCTTTACCGCGGTATATTACAGGTTCCTTGACAGCGTTTCCCATCCAGTCAACTATCACATAGCAGAAACTGGCTGGTATATGATGTGCCACACGTTTTTACCGGTGGTCGGAACAATAAACGATTCGAAGTCAGCGTATACCGTATAAGGTACGCGGTGACAAAGTGAAAAGTTTTTAAAATACATCCACTTTTCGTCCTCGTCAGGAAGTTTTACTTTCTGTACTCCGTGCTGAGAACAGTTGCGTTCGTGTTCTTCAACTCGTTTTCGCGCCGCGTTAGTATCTTTATTGTCCGAAAATCTGTGTAGACAGTAGTTGCAGTACACCGATGCACGACAATTTTTTGTCAATGACGAAAGCATACGCGAAAGGTTCCGTATGAGACAGTAGTGAGTAGTGTTCGCGTCGGACAGTAGCAGTAGGTTTATGTGGTACTTTCTACCGCGATGTTCAGTGATACGTAAAGGATATACCTCGTCTTCGTAGCCAAAAACTTTAACAGATATGTTTTCGTTTAATTTTTCAAAACGTTTTATCTTATTGACTGCAACAGGATAAGGTATGTCCTTCATGTTTATTTCTTCTTCGTACGGTAGGTAGTGGCTAACGCGATGCGGGTTACACGCGATCGGGTGTATACAGGCGAGCACAGACCACAAGAAACACTTTTCGTCTTCTAAATTTTTTATATTGATAATTCCTTTCCTACTGTGTGACAATTTCGATGGTGTAGGTAGAAAGCTCGACCCCACAAGAGGATTGTATTTTGTAATATTTAGTTCCACCGACTCGACACCGTTTTCGACCCACCCGCTTCCGTCACGAGTGAATTTGTCAACGGATTCCATCATTTTCTCGCTAGCTATCGAATACTGTTCATCGATATCGTCATACTGTGACTTAAGTTCTGTACGCGATCTGAATACCGCATTACAATAAATATTTTCGGTGTTTATTAATTTTTTAAAAGATACACGAACTGCTAAATACCATTTTATATAATTATTTAATGCTACGGCTTCGCTACAAATCTTATCAACAACCGTGTGTTTGTAATCTAATAATACTGTTTGTGTGTTTAGTGTATTGTCAAGTATCATAAATTTTATAGTAATTACATTACCATTGTTAGCACGGTGTTCGCTGCTGCTGCTGGCCATTGTGAAAGGACTGAGGCCGGCTTCGCGTCGTCGGTTCCCTATATAGACAGTCCGGTGACCGGTAACGCTGTCGCCGGGCTCCGCTCGCGAGGAGTAGCTGCGCGGGGCGAGGTGCGGGGTTGTCGTGACCGATGCGGTGTGTGCTGGTGGTGCGGGGTGGGGGTGCGGGGTGGGGGTGCGGGCTAGGATGTCATCGTCCGGTCGTGACCGATGACGCGCGTTGCGGAGGGCTGGGTGGGGTGGGGGTGCGGTGTAGGAAGCCCACGTCCGTGACCGATGCCGTGCGGGGTGCGGGGTAAAGGTGTGGGATGGTGGTGCGGGGTAGGGAGCTAGGTTGCAGCCTGTGTCCGTGACCGAGAGGTAGGCGAGGTGCGAGGTTCAGGATGCCGGCGACCTTGACCGAAGCGCGCTCGTTGAGTCGCCTCCCGAGGAATGTATGGTGCGGGGTACGGGGGGCTGGGTTGTACGACCGGTCGTGACCGAAAGCAGATGGTGGTCCGAGACGACGCGGGGTGGGGTAGGAAGCTAGGTTGTCGCCGACCGACTCGATTGGGGTGCGGGGTGGGGGTAAACCCGGTCGTTGCGGAGCGACAGACAAAGTAATTGAACAAAATATGTAGGCGAGGTGCGGGGTGGTGGTGAGGCTCTGGGTGCGGTGTGGAGGTGCGGGGTAGGATGTCATCATCCGGTCGTGACCGAAAGCAGATGGTGGCCCGAGACGACGCGGGGTGGGGTAGGAAGCAAAATTATAGCCGTTACCGTTGCGGTGGAGGTGCGGTGTGCGTGGTAGGGTGTCGTCGTCCGGTCGTGACCGAAGGAGATGACGCTTTAGAAGGAAGGAACGTGGTCGGGGGAAACAGAATAAATACGCCAGTGTTTCCCTGTGCAGTCATCAGTACTCGCCATGGAAGGAATCGTTGCGAACCCAAAGACAGTTGAAAATTTTTTACCAAAAAGAGACTTGTCAAGTCTTTCTTTAGGAGTAAAGTATCATATAATTCACATGAAATTTGTGAAAACGAAATTCGGGGAGTCAGTTGTGGTAGATTTGGAAGATACCGGAGCCTGTCCTCAGCCGGAGGATAAACTGTTCTATGTATACCTACCTATATGTATACCTACCTAAAAGATGGTGTGACGTATTTACAGAGGAGCAATTGAAAGCTGTGAAGCCTTGTGTGTTATCACTATGCGTAACCTCACACACTCCGCTGGCGAACGAGAAAGTGAGCGTGCAGTTGGATATTGATTATGTGAGTATGATATTTCAGTACCACTAATAATTACTTATACAGAAGTGGTTATGTATTAATTTTTTTCTCTTTTTTCCAGACCAAATAGACGAGAACAAAATTGATTTATTATAATAATAATAGTAATAATAACATTAATAGTAAAATGTTTTTAAATGATGAAGTAGACTCCTCTATTTTTTTGTCGTTTTTTAATGTTAACTGTTCATTTTCAGAGAAAGAACAAGGTGTTGCTTGGATCTAATATTGTAGAAAAACTTTTAAACAGAGAAATAAATGGTAATAATAGATTATATTGTCAATGCGACATGATTAAATTCGATTATAATTTTAGAAATAATCGTAAGACACTGAGTAGATGGATATCAATACGAAACGAAAAGAATATTTACAAAATGAAAGTATTTATTCGTAATGAGTTTTTCAAACTCTTCAAAACATCAATTAGTTATTGTAACAACCATAATATTGAATATCTTCAAATAAAAGATTTGCTAATTGCTAAAACAAAGCTGGTTAATCAGATATACTATATGATGCATAATTTTACTGGTACAGCGTATACCTCGCTGGTAAAAAAATATGAGTGGTCAAGGCATGACTCTAGCGGATGTCCGCTTCGTAACCGTTGTCGCGTCTGTTGTTATCTAAGATACCAAAATGACTTTAATTCAGAATACATGTTTTTTTTAATACCACACTAACTATCATTTGATGTGTCTACATTCTTTTGTATTTGATCAAGTATTATTAATTGTAGGAAATTATATACTGTTTTTAATTATTAAAAAACGTATGTGGTTTATAACATAAAAAGTTGAGATAAACAATCATTAAAGTGTTAATTAAATTTTTATGTTTAATTAAATTTTTTAAAAGATTTCTCTCATAGTTACAGAAACCTTGTTTCGATGTTATGTGTTTGTGCGAATGCGAGGGAGATGTATGTCGTTCACCACCATATGGTGACCACTGTAACATTCTGAGTCCTTGTGAGTGGAGAGAATTTACACTCTGAAGAACAATTGTTTTAAAAAATTATTTTGACGAAAAAAATGTAATTGGTTAAGGCATAATTCCACTGGATGTGCGCGTTATAAGCGTTGTTACCTCTGTTATTATCTAAAATACTAAAAAGAGTTGAATTCAAGGGTTTGGTGTATCATTTTACACATGTAGTTAACACCATATTAATTATCATTTGATGTGTGTCTACATTTAGTATGTTATTATTAACATATTACACATCAACATTGTAATATTGTATGTTATTAATTATTATTATTATTATTGTTAGACATATAAGGCTTGTTTTGGTTGTAGTAACTGTAATTATTATTTTGTTAATTATGTGTGTGTGTGTGTGTGTGTGTGTGTTGTGTATATATACATATATATATATATAGAGAGAGAGAGAGAGAGAGAACTTTCAAGGCTGCAAAAGAGAGAAAAAGCGAGAGAGAAAAAAAGATTATTTTGTATAATTATGTAAATATATATATATAGATAAAGTGTCTATTTTGTTTAGTTATGTATATAGAGAGAGCGCATATGTTTTGCTCAATTATAATTGTCTTGTGAATATAGAACGTGTGTGTGTAGAGAGAGAAAAAACTTATAGCTTATGATTTGATTGTAAAAGCTTTCGATATTATTAAAACTTATATATATAAACCATAACCTATGTTATTTTTATTATTATACCCCTTATACAAACAATTATTCCTATCATACTTGAATAAGCGCAAAAGCAGTAGAGATGTATGTCTCTCACATGGAATGTAACAGCAAAGAAACCGGTTTTTATAGTAGAGAAAGAGCACTGCAACTTACAACAGCTTGCCTGAGCCAGCTCTACGTCAACCTCTCACACACACACACACACACACAGCTTTATAAAACACGAACGCCAGCTATCAGTTCCTCTTTGAATACATTAACTGAACGTGGCAGTGTTTCACACACACACCGCTTGTACCAGCTTAGATGCTGTTTGACTGGTTTACAGGCGAATCGTCACAGGAGTAAATATATTTATTCAGTTAACAATTTTAGTAACGCATAATAAGAATATATGTTTTCTAAACAGTATTCAGATCGATGCATCTGTTTTATATTAACACAATATAAACATTATAATAATACAATATCCGGTTTTGAGTACCGGAGGAACCGCGTCGGGATGTCATTAATCACCAAATTTCGGAACCCGTCAGGTACCTACAGTATTGTCCCAAATTTTAACCGATCAATTTCGCGTAACGGTACCCCCTCCCCCCCGCCCAGAGTTAGACATACGGGACTTGTTTTAGGGTGTACCCCCCATCCGTTCATTTAAACATTTCGGGTACTAAATTTCAGACACCGAAAATTTCGGGTACCCCCATCCGTTGTTTTAATCATTTCGGGTGTCAAATTTCAGACATCACGCCCTCTACGTCGTCGTCATGTGGGCGTACCCACAAATTTCGGGTACCTCCATCCGTTTTTTTAATCATTTAGGGTACCGTACCAAAATTCTAACATTAAAAATTTCGAGAGAGAACGATTATTTTGTTACATTAAAATAAACCAGAACGCGGAAGTGTTTTAACATTCGGACACCAGCTACCACGGCCTCTGTGTGATGTCATGAACTGGAACCCGGTTAGGGCGTACCCACAAATTTCGGGTACCCCCATCCGTTGATTTAAACATTTCGGGTAACGGTACCCGATACCCCCAAAATTTCGCGTAACGGTACCCGATGACATCGCCTCTGTGCGTCCGCGCAACCGCCGAATTCCGGGTACCCCCATCCGCTACACATTGTTTTCGGCTACCAAATTTTGGACATGCAGAAACCACGGCCTCCGTGACGTCTTGAAACAGGTTTTAGCCATGCGGACGCCAGCGACTTGGGCCTCTGTGTGATGTCATGAACTGGAACACGGAAGTGTTTCAGTCACACATACACACACACATACAAAACAGTGACGTCACATGGACAGCTCGGACACCAGCTGCCAGTGCCTCTATGACGTCATGAACTGGAACCCGGTAGTGTTTTCAACTGGGGGTTCCCCAACCCATTGTTTTCACACCGCGGAAGCCAGCTACCAGTGCCTCTCTGTGACGTCATCGCCATTGTTCTCAAACATACACTTTCCCTCTACTATAATATTTATTAAATTTATAAAATTAAATAATCAATACGGCCGAATCACTAGAATTACAGAATACGTTAGCGGCATTATTGGCCAATATGCAGAAAATGTCTGACGACAATAAAACAATTAAAGAAGAAATTAAATCTAGTAAAGACGAAGCAGTAAAACAAAATAGATCACTGCAATCGCTTCACGATGAGAATAAAAAAATATATACAGCCGTCCATGACCAGGCAAAACAAAATAAACAACTCTTAGAGACAACCGAAAAACGTATATAGGCGAAAAGGTAGAAATAATTCGCAGCAATATTGAGACTGCTTTAGAAGCGAACAATTCTCGCATCAATGACTGTGAAACTAAAATCACTGGGATAGAGGAAAGAGTATTTCAACACACATCTACTGTGAGTGAGCTTGTAGCTGAACAAGATCAGCGAATACAGGAGCTGGAACAACAGCTGACCCGACTCCAGAGTACCTCGACAACGGCGAACCAGACCACGGTCATCTATAGAACTTTAGAAGAAAACAATCCGCAAGTAAAATTCTTCGGAAGGGACACCGAGAATCCGATTTCTTTTCTTAAAGAATGCCAGCGAGACATGGAGGCAATAGGTGACACCCTAAGTGAGATGGATAAAATAAACTATGTAGTCAGGAGATTAAAGGGTACTGCAGCTGAGTGGTTCACGGTAGTACAAGATAAAATAGTTACGTATCAAGATCTGGTACAACATTTTAGGGCGAGATACTGGAACAGCGAAATACAGCGAAAAATACGTGTACAGCTGGAGTTTGGTAGGTATTCCAGTTTAAAAGGGTCTAAAGAAAATTATTTAATCCAACTCATATCTCGTGCGAAATATCTTGAACCAGAATTGGCAGAGTCAGACATAGTAAATAAATTAGCTCATCATTTCGGACAAGGTATTCAAATCGCCGTAATTACACAAGTATTATGTCATTGGAGGAACTACTCCTATTGTTAACCAAATGGGATAATGTTGACAGTCGAAATAATAGTAATAATAATAGTGAACCGGCTCGCAAACAATATCAGTCACAACAAGAACAACCACAACAATTGAAAAATAAACCAAATTTCCAAAAGTTCAATCAAAGTAATGTATCGGCAATTAATATAACATACCATATCAAACAGCAGTATCAAAAAACTTATGTCAACAAGAGTAGCGATAAAAATGTATACATTGCTTCAGGCCTATATTCTGAAGATATTAAAGGTGAATTGAAGTATAGTAATTATGTTAATGATGATGTGGAACATGTTAGAAATAAGAGTGATAATGATACGGTTGTGGTCGCAAAAATTAATGGATGTGTCGGTAATATATTAATCGATACTGGGGCTCAAATTTCTCTAATCAGTAAGGAATTTATCGACGAACATAGACACCAGTCTAAAAAAACACCGATCTTACCTTTCAACGATGCAATTGTCACGACAGCCACAGGTGATTCACAAACTATTAATAAGCAAACACTTATCACAATAAATTCACAAGGGATGGAAATGGAAATACCCGTTTTTATAGTCAAAAATCTAGTGTACGACATAATAGTAGACACTGACACATTAAGGAAAATACACGCTACAATTGATTTTACTAATAAAACGTTAGAATGCATAGTTAAAAATACACAACATACAATTAACCTGGGTCGTACACACAATACTGTAAGACAAGGTGGGCGGAATGCTATGCTACAGAAACCGGCCGTTTATAAATTAGATAAGATAACGAGTAACGGTCGAGCGCCCGATAAGCAGACAGCTGGTCAAGAGTTCAATTACATACTAATTTAAGTAAACAAAAATCGATTTTAAAAATTCTGGCAATCAAATATTCATTACCAAATGACTTAAAGAATAGGTTGAAATTGGTAAATCTTGAACAACAAAAGGACGCAAAATTAAGACAAATTAGTGAAGAAATACAAAGGCAAGACAACCCGAAGTACAGAATCGACAGGGATGTACTGTATAAAATAATCGACGGACAATGGAAGATTATGGTTCGTGATGATCTCGTAGAAGATTTAATGTGGGCTTGTCATGAAAGTGTTGCTCATGCTGGAGCTTATAAATGTTATTTGGCGATGAGAGAAGACTTCGTATGGTTGAACATGGCAAGGGAAGTTAAGTCTATTTTGCGAACATATCACATATGCCAGACAGCTAAATACCCAAATCAACACACCTATGTGGAGATGGGTAACATCATTACCAAGAATAAGAATGATCTACTGTGTATCGATTTTTTAGGTCCGCTACCACGTGCTGCAAGGGGTATGAAGAACCTGGTTGTTTGCACAGATGCGTTTTCTAAGAACGTAAGTTTATATGCAATTGGACGACCTACCACGGTGGCAGTATTAAATGTTGTATTAAATAAATACATTCCGAAATATGGTCCGGTGAAGAAAATTCTATCTGACCAGGGTAAGCAATTCACCAACAAGAAATGGCAGTCCGAATTAGAGAAGCACAATATACAGGCAGTGTTGACAGCAATCCGGAGACCGCAAGGTAACTTCGCCGAAAGGGTCAACAGGGAGTTAGGGCGTCTGTTTCGCATTTATTGTAATACCAACCAGAGTAGGTGGCCGGATTATCTCGAGTTTTCGAGACGTCCATCAACGGGAATTACAATGACATGACAGGATTTACACCTAACGAACTACAAACCGGGGAAATGCCAAAGCGTGTCTGGGATGGGTGCATCAGCAGGATTGCAACGCAGAATTTGCTTATTCCAAATTTGGTTAAAAAGATAGAGGCAAGGAGACGCATTAAAAAGTGTGCCGAAGAACGGACAGAGAAATTTAATGCGGATCACAAACTGGTAACGTTCAAAACTGGCGAGAAGGTACTCTTGCGTGCTTTAAATGTTGGCCACAGGGAAGATAATACGGCAGCAAAATTCTTTAGATTATACAACGGTGCATATATTTTAGCGGAACAAGTGGGTAAAAATACATACATTTTCATTAACCCAAATACAAACAGGGTGATAGGGAAGTTCCATGCATCATCCTTAAGAAAATATTACGCTAAAGATAATTAAAATTATAATTCCAGGATATAGGTGGAATGACTGGTAGGAAATTGTATAAAAATATGTGTGAAGTAAGAATAATTGTAATCATGTTGGAAAATTTATGGATGAACTGTAGATATAACGAATGACGTCAGACATGGACATCCTTATCAGTGTTCAGGAATGTTTGGTGATATCCAGCCATGTGGGGTTGTTTGTTTACAATTATTGCTGTCAAAGTGACAGTTGGGGAAATGTTGTTTGATAGAAGCTACTCAGTTATTTTGATTTTTGAACTTATTATGTTATTATTTGGATGATTATGATTATTGGGAGGAAGTTATGTCAATTTAGGTTAGGAAGAAAAAAAATGTTTGTATTCCATATAAAAAAATTTTTTTACACGTGGTGGGGTTAATCCTGCAACAGAACACAGGATGATAAGCTATGGTGTTTATATCAGAGCACATGGATGACGAGCATTTTCTTGTTTAAATTGGATTTATGTAATATTTTGTCTTTTAGTCGTAAGTTTTGTATTTAGAAATGGATAAGCATGTAGGGTATACCAAACTCTTCATAAAAGGGTGTTCTATATTGTCATGTATTTTTTATGTGAATTTGTGCGCGTGTGCGGGTGTGGTAATGTGCGATCTCTATAGCTTCAGTGGTAGTAAACCGATTGACGTGAAACTTTGACAATGAATTGTTTAGGTAAATAGCTTCAACTTGTATATACTCTGAGGTTCATGACTATTTTATAAATATGGTTATTTAAGTGAAGAAAACTCAATTGTAACTCTTATCAATGATAGGGTAATAAAATTCGTAGATAATTTCCATGCAGGACTTTGCTAAATTATACAAAGTTTTTCATGAAAATTGTATATCTGTTTGTTCCATCAATCATGTGACTTGGGCTTAGCCTATCAGAATACGCTAAATTCAGTGAGATTCATACGTTGTACAGTTAGGATGGACACAGTCTGTCTGTAGAAGTTCCAAGGGGAAGTTGTGCCCGGTGAAGAGAGTTGTTCTCTTACGAACGTAGATATATCATATATAAAATAAACCTTGGTAATTCTTAACGAAGTTTTGAGTTAAGAACCGAGTGGGTAAAATATTTAGATAAAATTTTAAATATAATACAGTGCTGTTTTCGTGTAAGTTAAGATATCCGCGTAGGGAATTTAAAGACAATTCAAGATATTGTGGAAGGTGTACATTAAACGCACCGCATTAATTAATACCCATATTAATCCTGGGATTAAGAAAATATAAAGTATAAATTAAAAATAAACGGTACGAGTGAAATTTATATCATTGTTAGTGAACAATTTATGAAGAAACTAATTAATGTTAGCAGTAGGTAGGTTATGAGATATAAAGCGCTGAAGTGACGTCATCCCCCCTCTTTTGGCGCGAAATTCAAAAATAGTGGTGGTGGGGGTAGACTTCCGGTGCTGTGTGCCGTCTAAGCCAGAGGTGGGGATGGATGGGGGGTAGTGGTGTGTGCCACGTGACCGTGGTGGGCGTGACGAAGTTGTGATTCGTAGGTCGGCCATGTTGTCGGCGTCGGCCATTTTGTGGTGCGTCGGCGGGGGGGTTATCTGTGCGTTGATAGGTGGAGGCGTGGCCGCGGTTCGTTCACCGTTCGCTGTTTGCCGTCCGGCGGCGGCCTGGCCGTGGACTGGTCGTGGCTTGATCGCCGCCTGGAGTGGTGGGGTCGTCGTCCATGTTGTCGGTTGGGAGATGATTGTTGGTGGTCTGCCATGTTGGAAAAGTGGCGAGGTTGTCGGGTTGTGTAAGAGTGTGCTGGTTAAGGGTCGGCCACGTTGCCGACTCGTGCGTGTGTTATAGTGTACGGGTATAGATATGTATGGTGTTTTCCGAAAGGGTGGCCATGTTGGAAAAGCGCGACGTTGCCAACTTGTGCATGTGTGCTGGTTTAGCGTCGTCCATGTTGTCAACTCGTGCATGTGTTATAGTGTACGGGTTTAGATATGTACGCCGCCGCCGCCGCCGTCCGGATATCGTCGATGTGAAGAGACAGTGAGGTGTATTGCATTGTTGCCAACTGGTGAACTGTAAATTCGAATGTGTGCCTTTGTGGTAAGTATATATTGTAAAATAAAAAAATGTGCACATCATCACTGTGAAACTCTCGATGACTCGGTCCTTCGGTGCAAAATTGAAAATCAATTCACTTGTAAAAATTGAATATAACGCATTTGTGCATAGAAGATAAGTATTACTATAGTAAGTTATATCGCACGAACGTAAAAAAAGTGTAGTGTCGTGTACATTTATTGTTGTAAGAAACACACATGATATGCACTGCATAATTGAATGTGAATTATCTTATATAAAACACACAACACTCATGGAAAATAATTACTGTTTATATTAATCTTGTGGGTATGTAATATCTGTGAATAAACTGATCGTCACAAATGATTTAATCGGTTCCCACTGAGACCTTCACACGTAGTGTTATTTTTATCCGCTTACATCAGAATGCTGGCTGACCATCTGTTATCGCTGGTGGGTATGTAATATCTGTGAGTTAATATGAAATACAGACAATAAGTGGCAGATGTTGTAATTGACTCCCACTGAGACCTTTACACGTGCAGTTATTTATAACGTCTTACATCATGATGCTGTCTGTCCATCTGTTATAATTGCGTGTGAACATGGTGAGGGCGAGGGGCTTTATTAGTCGTACATAAATTTGTTTACTAACAGAACACAAGCTGCTGATGATGTAATTCAATCCGTCTGTCTGGCCATCTGTTATGGCAGCGTGTGAACGTAGTGAGGGCGGAGGCTTTATTAGTCGTACATAAAATTGTTTAATAACAGAACGCGACCCGTTGATGATGTAATAATAATTGACTCCGACTGTGAGCATATGTTATAGTTGTGTGTGCGTGTGAACGAAGTGAGGGACGTACATAAATTAGTGTGTGAAACAGAACGCTAGCCAAGCTAAGTGGTCATCCTTGACTTTGTGTGTAGCAGCTCTAAGGTTTTTTTTTTGTCGTTGGGTGTGCATTAGTTGTTACCGTCTCTTTTGCGTTCATCCTTGAGATATTGTATATAAGCTGTACGAATTGCTCTCAACATAACATCGTTCGTCGAGATTCCCGTTCACCGAGACTCAACTAGAACTCGTACAGGGTGAGTTTCATTTTTAAATATTCTTTAATTTCTAAACTATATTATAATCAAGCAATTATTGTTTAATAAAATTGTTTTTTAAATTAGTTGTATGTAATAACACATGAATGCACGTTGTGCAACACTCGTTCTAGCTTGTATATTGAGTGATGATTAGTGTTAATGTTTGAAGGACTTTTGAAATTAAAATACAATAAAAATGTTAAAGCAATACTGTTTAATTAAAACAATTAAAATACATGTAATCAAAATATATTACAATTTAAAATACATAATATGTAAACGCACACAGCAGTGACAATTACAAAATACATAATATGTAAACATGCGCAATATGACAATTGTGTATGAAATACATCTAAATAAAACTAATTACAAGTTAAAATAAACAAGTGCACTATGACAAATATGTAAACGCACACAGTAGTGACAATTACAAAATACTTAATATGTAAACATGCGCAATATGACAATTGTGTACGAACTCAACTAAGTAAAACTAATTAAAAGTTAAAATAAACAAGTGCAATATGACATGACAAATATGTACAAAAAATTAAAAATGTAAACACACACAGTAGTGACAATTACAAAATACAATTGTATACAATTATATTATGTGTAAGCACGTTAGATTATAATTTAAAAATACATTATGTAAACGCATACACAATTGTGTAGAATTAAATCAAATTGAAATAAGTGTAAGCACATCATATTTTAAATACCATTTGTAAACACGTGCAATGACAATTATGTACAAATATATTTGTTAATTTTGAAGATGTCTATCCGGGCTTACTCTAAAATGTACACCACGTAAGCCTTGTTTTATTATCTAGACATAAGTACATTGACAATTGAATACAATTAAATCAAATGAAATATGTGTAAGCACATTATATTATAAGTTAAAATATATTATGTATAATTAAAAGAAATTAAATGAAATACAACTAAGTACATGTTTATATATATATATATATATGTAATCGTACGCGCAGCTAATGACAATTATGTGTATGCACAATGAAAATTATACATGATAAATGAAGATGTCCATTCGGTCCTACTCTACACTGTCTACTATGTAAGCTCTAGACTTTTCCCCACGATAAACCAGTTGCAGTGAACATGGTACTAAATTTTTTAATTCCTCATCTTCGAAAACGCCCGCGTATCTCTTAGGTAGATATACATGATATTTTAGTTTAGGGTCTCTGTAATCATGGAGAGTGACGAGTACGGCTTTCGCGTACTTAGCGTCTATGTTCTGCAATTCTTCTATTGGATATTTAACACCGATTATCAATTCCTTAATTTTTTTATACTCAATCGCGCTAATGGTTGCAAACTTTGCAGTGAATGATGCCATTTTAAAATAAAGAATTTATATTTTCTTGCGCGTCTCTCAAGGACTGAATGAATAACGTTTGTGCACAGCGGAATAAATAGGGAGGTAGTTGTGGAGGTGGAAACCGGAGAGGGGGAACCACACAACGCACAGTAAGCGCTTATTTTTAACCGTGTGAACAGGATACGGCCTGATTTCTCACGCTATGTTCGATGGGTAGGTGGGGAGGAGACGAGTCCGTTATTTTTATATGACTAGACAGGATGTACATCATTGATAGCACTCATGCGTGTTCGAACATGTCGTCGACGCTAATTTTTTTTTATATGCCTAGACAGGGTGATGTAATCGACAGAAAGGCGACGGTTGTTATTTTTTACGTAAGCGCTAAACAATAATGTTTCCAATTAGTAATTTATCAGAAACATATTGATTACTCTAAAATCTGATACAACCCACTCGCGTAAAGCGTGTACTCTAGTATTTGTACATATTTCCGGAAATAAGCGGTGCGCGAGACAGGCTTTTCCATGTATTGATTGTAATTGATCGAGTTTGGAACAACCGAAATCTTCTAAATTTATAATATTAAAATGCACGATACGCTTCTGTATAAATATTTTTTTTTTGCAATCCTTTTACGAACACGAGTTAAAAGGAAACGTACACTTTTCTAATATCGGCACAAGATGTTCGTACGATGTGTCCCCGTCCGTCCACGCTAGTCCATGATAATGGTCCGTTATCCATCTGTTTGTCCTCACGTGTTTGTGATTCGAAACAATCGTGTCTGCTGGAGGTGTAAATATCCAATGCCTGCTGGCAAATGCGGTGACATCCATCTAGCCATGCGGCTAGTTCCTTAACAAGTTCGTTTCCATCGTTGTCGATGAAACAGTGAAAGTCAAGTATGACTGCTAGCTTATCCTCGCACATCCTTTTTTCGTTATAAACAACGTGTTTGGTGTTACTAGGAACGCTGCAGATCCGTCCGTCTTACGGAACAGACACGTTGTATGTTGTGAAACGCTCGTAAAGAATTTTTTCGGAACGTTTGTTTTGTACCTCATATTTTCGTCACGGATCAGTGCAACAAATTTACATGTCAAAACGTCGTATACAAAAATTTCTATAGGGTACAGTACTGTGTGCTTTAAGTCACTGCAGCGTATGTACTCGTACGGAGATAACAGCTCCATGCGTCCGTCTTCAACGCGTGCTGTTCAAACACTGAGGTATGCGAGATTAGCGGAGGTTGGAATAAACACTTCTGTCTCAGCAGCATACATTTCAAACATTGTGTTCACTATGCGATAAAATTAAAGCGTGAAAACAAACTAGAAATACGCTCTCATGTAAGCGGTGTACGCGGTTCTACATAAGGGACACGTATGTAGGGTTATGGCGCAAGTCACACATGTGATAAAATGTCGACAGGGAGTCAGTACAACTTCCACGTTTTGTGCGTAACACACTTTGCACATTGTATCACGATTCGAGCCTCCTACGTTTTTTATATTCTCTTTGATCGTGTTGTTCGTTCTCCGCTGTCGCTGCTGCTGTTGGTGCTTGCGGTTCGGTAACGATACCCAGTGCCTTGATGATAAAGTTTTTATCTTTCATTAACATTACATAAGAGCACGCGGGGAAATGACGTGCATGTTCCATCTAAGCATATTCTCCACGTTCCCATTTGTTTAAACCGCCTCCACAGCAAAAACAAATCACTCTATCGTTGCATCCGGTGTAAAAGAAACCCGCTTCTGATAATTCTTTAGGCGTTATCGTTAACGATACAGGCCATTCTTTAAAACTCTTTAAACGGTTTTCCAAGCTTCTGTAACGCGGGTACGGAGATGTGATTTTTTGAATTAAGATGACCTGCACTTCTTTATCGTCTGGTGATAAGGACTTGATCGTCGTCGTCGTCGCTTCACCGCATTGCTTGAAATAGCGGTTGTTGTTGGGATTGTTATCGTCATCCTCGTGATCGTTTGAAAGCATCTTGTGCGTCCTCTCGCGAGTCGTGTCGATGAAACACTGAGCGAAGAATAGGGAGGAGAGGATAATCGTTTCCCCCTCCATGAAAATAAAATACATGAAAAATTATTACATTTTTTTTAATAAAAAAATCACATACATGTAATTCGCACATTACATTCTATTTACAGCAAAATAAAAATACATGAAAATTGATTCCTTTTTTTTATAAAAAAAAATCACATGAATGTTGTAACGTTCCGGGCTACGTTACAAATCCAGGGAACCCATCATAATTGACGCTAGCCAATTATACAGGCTGCCTACGTTGTAACGAACTGAAAATAAACTCAACACAAACAACAATAATATTTACGCTAATTATTAGGACACAAGGGGAAGGTATTCCACTTATTTATGCACCCACTTCAAAGTGTAATAAGATGACATCTCTTTGTTAACAAATTATATAAAAAAAATCCCATAACATAAAAGTTTATACTGAAATAATTAAAAAGGGTATTCTGTAAAACAAGGGATCATATAGATCATGTAATTTACCTCGGACCGAGTCTGCTTTAAATATAGTAAAGACGTCTGAATAATACTATGCTGGTCTAAGAGCTTGCAAGATTACATTAACCATTTGAAGAACGGTATTATTTATTAAAGGGATTATAATTTACATTTCCATATTAACGTTACAACGTATGATTTTCACTACTACAGTTTACATTTCTTTGGTTTTATTTATTACTTAGAGAAAATTATTGTCTTTGAAAAGTCTCTTTCGTCTATAAAAGTTATGTTTCAAATGTAATTAATTCTCGATAGCCAAGCTATCGAGTCACCTCTAAAATAAGCTTTGCTGTCCTCGTCCTGGGGTGTGACTCTTCGGAATTCTGGTAGTCGGGATAGTCATCTGTATCGTGTCTCTGGTGAATATCTAATAGCCGTATTAGTGAGTAGATAGATGTAATGCTGCATGAAGTTGGGTTGATCCACGCCGGTCCTGGTCAGCGTCGTATGGGTTGTAGACGTCCGTATGTGCAATTTGGCAGGTCACATATTCACATGTAGGGTTGTACTGGAGTTTACATCTTAAGTAGAGACGTCACCTTGTTTACGTGTTGATAATTTTTCTTATATTACTACATTTCTTGAACAAACTTTTTCTCCATCATATACATTAAAAATCACTAGCTCCCCACGTTTTTTTTGTGGTAGCTAACCGTTATTTTCAAGTTTACATAACACACTTTTGAAGAACCCTCGTTTGGAGGTGTGTACTGTCTGAACACCGCATCGTAACTCTTTACTTCATACGACTGGTACATAACAACGAAGCGGAGCGAGTACTCCGCCATAATATAGTTGCAACGTTTATTTAAATAGACATTCTTATAGCAAGATGAAACAAATTATTTAGACTTATTTAGTTTACAGGAATTATTTTAACTACTATTTGTGCCTTCAAATTATTAATTACTTACATTACGATTTTCATATATTTCTATGTTACAGACGGTTCGCTAAGCACGTTGTGTCCGGAATTAAACAGGTCAACGCATGATGATTTACTAAAGGGTTAACTGTAATATTATTAACTATTTACAATACGATTTTTATTACTTGTTTAGTTAGATCTTTTTCCATTTAAATGTCGTACTTATTCTGAGTTAGTACAGGGGTATTAGGTTTAATTGTGCGATTTAAAATACTTAAATGCTTTCTCAATTTTTTTTTATTAAATATTTTATTACCAATTAAATCGTCACAATGTAATGCACACATTACATTCTAAAAAACAACATTCTATTTACAGCAAATAAACAATAATATATAGTAAGCGTTTAATTGTGTCTGCGCACCGTGTTGGATAACGGAGTGTACACGTTGATCGAATCATGCAGTATCAAGCAGTAGGCCGCGGTCTGAGCGGGGAAATTGGTCGATGACTCGAATTCCAATCTGACGTCGACTGATGAAGACTTGAGCGACTCATCCTGTCTGCTACAATCGAAGACGAATAACGGTGCTTTTGTTATGAACTCAGTAGGTGTTAGAAGTACGTTGGGTTGACTTCTGTGGTAGTACGATTTTTGAAATCGTGTATACATGTCGTACAGCAATGCGTAACGTCCGTTATCGATATCCAGGTTCAGGTTATCGTACGGGTAGTATTTGTCGTTCAGAAAGAGTCTCGCGTTTGTCACATTGCAGTGATCGAATTCGTCTGCGTGTTTTTTTAGATTGTTCATTCTCTCGGTCTGGAAGGTGAGTATCACGTACCGCGGTTTCTCCAGTTGTGTAGTTGTTTTCACCGCCAAGTCTGTCTGTCGGTGGTTGGTAAAGCCGGTTACTCGTGCCGTTCCCAACTACGAAACGGTAAGAATAGTGGTAGGTCCTTGCGTATGATACCCAACAATCGTATCCGTACTTTGTTGTTCACGTACACGAACGGAATCATCCAAGAGATTTTGGTCAGTTCTATATCAGCGTTAGCGGGCGCATCCGTGGGCGAGAACAGAGCGTTAACGTCGGTGGAAGCGCGCAACAATATCAGTTCCTGTTTCATGTTTAAAATAACGTGCGTGAAATCCTCAGTGAATCCCATCAGCATCCTCAACGGTATGCAAAAGTTGAATTCTTCGTTTTTACCGGACGGCGTTAGCTCGTTAGCTGGAGGAGCAACCCAACCGGCGTTTTGCATCGAAACAATGTCCTGCTTGCTGGCAGATAGCACGGTTTTAATAGTGGACCTGATGCCAACGCTCTTGGTACGATCCACTTCCACGCCGGCCAGTTCGTAACGGATTTCTTCGAAGAGAAACGCGATCGCATTGTTGACCATTTTCACGTTCACAGTACCGGTGCTGGCGGTCTTTTTACTCAACTTGCCTTCAACGTACAGGAAACTTTCCATCGGTAAAGTGAAGACTTCCTGTTGCAGGATAGGTATGCGTATCTCATCGTTATTTCCGTATCGTGATGCCGACGCGTACTGTGCATGTGGATGATATTCGTTATGTGTGATGTTGTCTTCAAAGAATGGTCGACGTTCAACCGATAAGACGATACCGCTGTCCGCCATGTTACTTGTTTTTCTTGAGTTTGAATCCTAGTGAAATCAGGTAGCGTCGGTTAGTTGCTGTTAACCGTGCCAACGACGAACGTCTACTGATACCTTTTCCAAAAGTGTTGTCCTCTTTTATCTTGTGGTACGAGCCGTCGCCACCGCTCTTCATCACGGGGGTATCGGTGAAATAAATTCCCATGATTACTACACACGTTTAAAATGTATACGCACGGTGATGACTTCCCCTTGAAAATTCACATCACCGTCCTGATCGTGTACGGACACTGTAACGTTACGCAAGTGTAGTACGTTAAGTGGAAAATAAATGACGTTTCTAGGCGTTTCGACTATCTTGAATCCTGGCTCAACCGTTGGATAGAACGAGTGCAATATATGCTCGTTTCGTCCCGCCTTGTACGAACCTTGTACAGCGTTACACCTTATCTCCAAAACGTTCACTTTGTTAATGTTTACAGGCGCGTCCGACGTGTGTAATTTATACGCTTCTAACTTGCGGCTCTTGGAAAAACCCAACATGGTACCGATCGTGTGTTCCGTACATCCGAAATCGATCTCGTATGAACAATAAATTTCACATTTCAACGTGTTGTTGTTGGGTCGTAGAGAAAATTTCGGGTCTGCTAGTTCTTTCTTCAGGTACGTTTCAATATCACTGATTTCGTACACACCGGTCGGTATATTGACAGGGTCTAACGTCTTACGTGCTCCCTTTAGTACGGGAAAGACGTTTCTTCCGCTTTCCACGTTCGGTATAGAGTTGTACGTGGTAAAGTCCAGCAGTCCCGCGTGCCATTCACCGTCCGTAAGTTCAAGCGGTGGAAAAAAGTCACAAACCAGTGCGCTCGGGTCCGTTCCCGTGACGGTGACCGTAAGCGAAGACATCTTGTCGTTTACTGATCGTTCGATGTCAAAAACTCCAAACATAAATGTCCGCAGATGACTGTGTCCGACGGCTGTTTCCGCGTGTAATTGTAATGAACGTCGGTCACGTTCGATCCAAAGTACCGTATTAGCTCGACAGGAGGGCGCAGATTACCGAATCCATCAACGTACCAGACTCTGTCGCTTCGCTTCTTGTAGCATACCCAGTGCGTGCCCGGTCCGCTAGCGTCGTCCAGATTCACGATCGCGCTTTCGTCTCCCACGGTGATGTACTAGTAAGTGCGTCGCGCATGTAAACACCTCTCAAATAAGGTATACGCAATCGTTTCGTGTACTTAAAAAAATCACGATCGGACAACGGACGCACGGGTATTTTGATTAGTTTTTTCGGTACGGCCGAAGGTAGGGGAGTTTTTTCGGTACGGCCGAAGGTAGAGTCCTGAAGCCTTTTTACCACCGGCCCGTCTTCGTCGTCGTCCTCCTCCTCTTCCTGATTATCGTGCGTCGAACCGGCTTGCGTCGTCTGGTGCGACGTCGACGTTTACGCACACCACCGCCACCATCGCAGCATATCCCGCTGCCTAACGCAGATTTCGCCTTCATCGCTGCTGCTACGGCTGCCGCGTACGCTCTTTCACAGATGCCCGAATTCAAAGCTTTCACTCTTTCCCACGCTTTACCGGCTAGCACACGATCCGCTACACGTCGTCGTTCGTTGTCCTTGTACTTGCTGTAAGCGATATCGTGTTCGCGACAGGCTTCGTCCAACTCGTTGATTCCTCGATCACCACGAGCCAATCTCTCCTCTAGTTTCGTTCCGGGTCCTCAGAACCTGTAGCTGGGCAGATGTAGTTCGACCGGTAATACGTCCACCGCTCGATTGATCAGTGTAGGTACTGACTTCGCGACGAATGGTACCGCGCTTTTAACTATTTTTCCGATAAGACCACGCCCCCTTTTTTTATCAACACGGCTACGTCGTTCATACATGACTACTGTTTCGGCTGCTCTCGATAAAGAGATCTCCAATCTTGCTCTAATCAACTCGTTCGTCTCCGCCTTGTTCGTAAGTAGTAAGTCTGCCTCTTCGGCACCAAGTGAAGTACGCGCTGAGATATACGATACCACTTTCTCCCAACGGTGTTGGAACACTTTTGCGAGTTTGTACGTTTCGCTCTTCGCGTACCGCTTCGCGTGCTCCAATTTGCGTGCGTTCACTGCGTCCGTAGCCCGTGCGCCACCGTCGCCAACGTTTAGAATAGTTTTTCCTTGTGCGTTGAAATAAGCGTCGTTTACCGCGGTGATCGTGTGTCGGTTCAAAAATTCCAAGTTCACCGCGTCTCTGTTGTTCACGGGCGGAGCTAACTGCGTTATCCGCACGTTGCACCATTAGGATAGAGTTTGTATCCTTCGGTATGATCTTCGAGTCCACGTATATTTTGGTCGCAGCGTCTCTCGCGCGAATCGGTTCCCTCAGAGACTGTATGCGATGGTCCTGCGCGTCGACGACAGCCCCGTTCTTCTTGTTCGGTCCCAACTGTGTGAAACGTAAGCACGAGTAGTCTACGTACTGTTTGTTGACGGCGTCCCCGAGATCGACGGGAGCGGCGACGTTGACGAGCTTACGACCTTTCACGTCTATTCCTTGCGTCGTCGGCGGATCGTCGGCTAACAGACAGTGGTCACGCACGAAGCACAGTGGAACGGCATCGTTACCGTCGTGCGGTTCGCCCAAGTTATGTATTTTTTCCCCGCTACGTCGAAGTGCCCGTCCTCGGTCATCGTGATACCAATATCCTCTCGCAGACTGCGTCGCGTCTCCCTTCGCGCTCTGACAGCGCTCTGGTGTCTGCCGAACTTGTCAACACTAATCTCGTGAATGATGCGTCTCGACCGTTGTGCACGGCATTTATACGTATTCACGTAATAAATCGATTAGTTTTGATACGATCGTACTGTCAATGCATTTTATTCCGACAACGGAGAGTCCGCCGCTATGTTTTCCTTTTACCATCGTATTTAGAAGTTCATCGTACACGTATACGCGTGCGTCTTTGAAGAGATAAATCTTTCCGTCGATGTATCGGAACGCGTTATTGACGGCTTCTGGTAAGCCGACAAAACGATCTTTAACGTATCCGTGTTTCTTGATCGTGAACTTGCACTCGACTATCTCGCCGTAATACATATCGTTGTACAACAGAAGGGTTCGACCCGTGTATGTGTGTATCGCAGCGTTTATTTTCGTGTCATCGTGCGAACACCGAGCGTTGTGATCGAACGCGGATACCCGTTCACTGGCTGCAGACTGTGTATATCAAACATGTATACGTAGTTGTCTATGAAAAGCACTACTTCTTCGGTCCGCGGTCTCTGGTACATCCCCGAAACGTTGGTGAACGTCAACCAATCAGTCAACAGAAGCGGCGGACCCGATCGCTTCGACTCGAGATCCAATGTCCACAAAAAGTTATCGTGCACAATATACAGATGTTTGTTGATTATTAAAAATTGATTAACGTTTTCTAGCCGACATAAATCCGTCGTCCGAACGGTGTCGTTCGTTGTCGTCGCCGTCGTCGTCGTTATCGGCTTTGCTGCTGCTGCTGCTGCTAATGACAGTTGATGATATATATATCGCTCTTGTTATATGATGATGTCGGCTTCGCGTAGTTCTTCCACTATGGAGACGATTTCGTTCGTGTGCCCTCTGTTTCCGACACGCTGTGACGCCATTAACAGTCGCAATCTGTCCACCACTTCTTCGGTCCGCGGTCTCTGGTACATAGCCGAAACGTTGGTGAACGTCAGCGGTAAGAACGTCAACCAATCCGTCAACAGAAGCGGACTCCCACCCGATCGCTTTGACTCGAGATCCAATGTCCACAAAAAGTTATCGTGCACAATATACAGACGTCTGTTGATTATTAAAAATTGATTAACGTTCTTTAGTCGACATAAATCCGTCGTCGTTGTCCGGACGGTCTCGTTCGTTGTCGGCGTCGTCGCCGTTGACGTCGTCGTAGCGGGCGGCGGCGGTGGCGGCAGCGGCTTCCCGTACAAGCGTTGAATGCCTCTTATATCGTCGTCTCTCAGGTCGAACGGACCGTCCGTGCGTGGTACGTAGAATGGGTACATGATCGAATCCCTCTCGAGGGAATGAGACAGTCCTAACGCGTGTCCGATTTCATGAGTTAGCACCTGAATAAAACTGGTCTGATCGTCCGGTATTTCGGTTGCGTTCGTATAATTCCACGATTCGTAGTAGTCCATGTGTATTTCGGTAGTGTTATACGGTAAATCGGGCGGGTAGTAAGCGTGAGCGAGTATACCTCCTCGTCCGTCCAAATCGTACCCCCATATCGTGCACCTGGAAGTCAGACACCTGTGTTTAAAATATTTCATAGCGATGACCATGTCTGCGTTTATGTCGTTGGGTCGATATTCGAATTCCAGATTCGAATGTTTCCGCCATACAGCGAACGCTTGTCGCGACGCTTCTATAGCGCTGGCGGTACCGTGAAAGAACCGCCACGACAGACGTCTCTTGGCCCACGGTGTTCGTAAGGTGTACGACACGAAATCTTCGTTACCGCATCTCCGCGCACGCATCAGATTCATCGTTTCGTTGTTCAATTCTCCATTTACGGTTAAATTGTAATTCACTTGAAACGTGCGAAGGTAGGCGTCCACATCGATGGTGGTGCTGTCCGTGAGTCGTAAACTATCGTCGAGCACGTATCCGTGTCGCACCAAGTAATCTATAGCGAAATCTACATCGTTAGCGTTAACGGACAATGCGACGACGACACTTGTGCACACGATAATAAACACTAGCGCGATATCCATGTTGTCACAACCAAACGTGGAATGTCCCCGACGTGTGTACGACGGTATTATTTGTACTTTATCGGCTTTCAGAATCGAATAGGGAGCACATCGACTACTTTCGACCCTTGTGAATCCTAACGGTGTTGTGAATCGTTTCTTCTTTTTTACAACGTACAGACCGTCGCGCGGAGTGTAGTAGTACACCGAACCTCGTTCTGTGTGTAACTCTAGACGTCTTTCTATGATCAGCTCTTCGTTGTTGTATTCTTTCCGCGCCAAGGTCAGCACGTACATCGTCTCTGATTCGACGTCCACTACGAAGGCAAACGCATCCGTTCTGTATTTATTTTTAACGGACGCTTTGATCACAAAATAGTGCCAGGGATACAGTTTGGCAGTGACCATTTTGTTAACGTTAATGTGCTTACGCGGCATTAACTAGTCCTTTAAGATCGATTCCATCACGACGATGCTGCTGCTAATGACAGATGATGATATATACCGCTCTTGTTATACGATTATGTCGGTTTCGCGTAGTTCTTCCACGATGGAGACGATTTCGTTCGTGTGCCCGCTGTTTCTGACACGCTGTGACGCCATTAACAGTCGCAATCTGTCCACCAGTTCGTTCGGATCGTCCCAGTGCACGTAATAGATTTTGTCTTTTTTTCTCGTCAGCGTCATATACGATGTATCGATATTATTACGTCCGTGTCCTGTACGTTTCGGTGGAAACAGTTGTGATATTATTCGTTTATACTTTACACCTCTGTTCGCGTTCACCTGTGCGTTCGCTAAATAATACTGCTTGTGCGCGTTGGTGTCACGTAGTATATGTTTGTACGCTTTCAGATCCGAATCGTTGAAAACGTTTTCTTTAGGATGCTTCATGAACACTAGTTCGTAGAGTCCTGATGTAGCTTTGTATCGTTTACCGTTGATAAGAATCGTATCGTCCGCTTCGATTTCGAACGGTGAATCACCGATCATCCATTTTCCGTTTTCGTGTCTTATACCGTACGTATAGTCCATCAGACGATCGCGTTCGGACGAAACGATCATACGCATGTACTTGTTCGCTAACGATTCACTGTCGTATTTGTCCTGAAAATATCTACGCGCTTCACGTCTTCCTTCCGGTGTGTCTAACATTTTTTCAATGTTGAGACTAGGATCGTCCTCATCGTCATCGCCCAATGTTTCGGCTATCACGGGCGTTTTTCAGGAAACGTGGCTTCGTTCGGGAACGAAGTGGTGTTCCTACATCGATCTTACTAATTGCGTCCATCGGATCCTCTTCCTCCTCTTCCTCTTCCTCTTCACGTTTCATCTTTTTCACTCTTATCGGCTTTTCATTTGTTGTTTTACGTTTTTTTTTTCAAGCAACGCTTGCGAAATATTTTGTAACGGTTCCAGAATCGGTTTGTAACTTTTGGATAACGTTGCTTCTTCTTCACGAATCCCATGTTTTAACGCACGGTATTTCTTCCGTATGTCATCACTGATCGTGTCGATATCACGTGCTAGTCGTTTTTTCTTGTCGTCCATCTCGATAAACGGCAGTACGACAACTAAAGTCGTTTACAGCAGGACATGTGTATTTAGCTGAACGTTTGACGACTTTTTTTTGTTTAATCGTTAGGTGCGACTACTATGAAACGGTCAAAACCGACTCTGTACCTGCCGGTGTCGATAGAAGAATCCTTGTCCACAACGAGAAAGCCGTAACGATCTTTCCACGCTTCAGCGCACATGTTCTTAAACGTGTCATATTTCATGTCTGTGTTGACGTGATCGTTGTACGCATGTTTCAAGTTGCGATCGTCCTGTTTGAACAACACTATTAGATTGGCATTGTCACGAACCAACTGTTTTGGCACTTGACTGTACGTCTGACAAAGGTAAAACGCGTCCACACCGCTGTGTGGTCCCATAGAGAAATATTTGAGTATGTTGTGTTGTCTTTCACAAGACACGTCGTCGAACACCATAATAGAATCAGGATCGACCTCGTCGGGAGGCGGTACCTCATCGTTATCGTTGTAGGCGTGATAACCCATTCCTTCGTTGGAAAGTCGTGTCATCAGGGTCTCCAGCATCTTATATTTGGGTTGAAATAGTGGTTTAGAAAACACGTATAAGTTCGCGAATCTCAATCCGTTTACATCGAACAACAGGTTGAACATGGCGTTAGTCTTTTCGCACGCGGAAGGTCCGCAGATGATCGAACGAACGGTATCGGGCAGAAGACGTCCGTGTTTAAGTTTTTTCTGCCACAACCACCTCCACCACCATCGCCGCACAATTTCGAATAGTCCACGTCCTTTATTTTTAGTCTGTGCGCTTGTTGCAATATTTTCATTTGTCGTTCCGTGCACAGTCTATTTAATAGTCGCACTATATCGCAGCAGTCGGTAGATATGTAACTGCATACACAAGTGTCCGGACCCGTTTCACAGTTCGGGTCCGACCAAACACATTCTTTGTAGTGATCGAATCCGATGCCGCTTGGTACTATTTCGTTGAGTCGGAATCTCGTCACACGATTGATAACCCGTTGCCAGTACTCGTGCACTGTCAAGATCCTGAGCATGCGTTCAACGTCGTTTGCAGTCGTGTTCACGATGTACTCATCGTAACCGGGATGCGACACAACGTCTTTTACACTGTACACAGCGTGCATGTTGTCATCGTAACGCATCGACGCATACTGGTTCTATTTCCACGAGTCGAATCGTTGTTATAGCAAGTTCTTCTTGTGTATCCACGAATCGTGTTTACCATCGAATCCTAACCACCTGACTTTCACACGATCGCCTTTACGTTGTACGATCTTTTCTACCAAGTACATGTCACCAACGTTCGATTTACTGATTTCGTGTTCATAAAAACCGCCTTTCAACACTTCTCCTGTATGATACTTTAGCGAATAAGTGACGGGTACGCTGCCGGTACGTACCGCATGAACGAGGAATATCTCGTTTGTCCAATTTGGCCTGTATCCTTTGGCGAATGTCATTTTGTGTTTGCTTATACGCACACGATCGCCTACTTTGAACTTTGGTCGTTTATAATCGATGCTCCTCGCTGTGTTCTCACGAATCCGTCGTAGCACCGTACGTTCGTTGGATTCGTTCACCTGACGCGGTTTCATTCCAATCGTTCTGTGCACGCTGTTGTTGTACGTGCTGACTAGTTCCGGTAACATATCCAACCAACGGTTATGACCTTGTTCACTGAACGCGCGATACATGTGCGTTTTCAACGTACGGTTAAAGCGTTCCACAATGGAGGCCTTTTTCTCACTATACATGGAATAGAGTGTGACACCATATCTGCTCAGCAATTTTTGTACGGTACTGTTGTAGTACTCTTTCCCGTTGGCGTAATTACATCTCCTATACCGATTCCGCCGTGGCTGAAATGGCATAGAGTTTGTAGCGCTTCGCGGGGCGACGCGCCGATCACCATTACAATACCTATGCGGGCTCAGCACATTATCGCCTATCGTCTCTTCTCTATCGCATCTCTCACACATTATTCGACTCTATCATCTCTATCATATCACTTATTCTATTACCATATGATTATTATTATTATTTATATTTACGATTAGGCTATATACAGTAGGCTATATACTGTATTAATTTATAATCATAATTGTACTGTACTACATTTTGTGTTTGTAAGAACAAAATACAATGAATTTTCTTTTAAATTTATTTATATTTTTACATTGAAAATTATATGGTAATTGTGACATATCCAGACAATGCTGATATTGCGGTGAAATATATTTTTTCTGTTCTTCTATATTATATACACACGCGAAAAATGATTTTAACCGGCGGTCGAACCTATTTACGGAGAAAAAAAATAAAATAATTACTCCTATAAGAACGCATGCACACGTGAGTGAGCGCCATATTGACTGTGTGTAGACTGTTCAGAGACAGAGCGACGCGTGACTGTCTCTTCATTGTCATGGACAACGAAATCCAAGCTTCACAATAGTTGTTAGTATTGTTTCCCCTTGTAATAATTTCGTTGCGGTAAGCTAAACACCAATTAGTTCTTTTTAGCCACAGTGTCTCAAAATGTTTTTTTGCTTGGGGATAATTTTTTTTAACACTACAAACAAGTTCTTCGTACATCTTACTTGCAGTATCAACAGTATCAGAATAGAGAAAATTTTGAAATAACTGCATGATAGTCTTTCGGTCTTCCTTTTCAATGTTGTGATTTTTATCCCACAACCACCGCCACAGTGCCTGACATACATGAAAAGTGCAAAGTAAAAGTCTTATGGTTGGAAAAACGTGCTGAAGTGCATTTCGTTCAGCGTCACTGTCGTCGGTCATAATTACTGAAGGACGGAAAATTTTGTTAGTGTTTGATTCAAGTGATTCTTTTAATAACTTAAACACTATTTTATAATTATCTTCCGTCAAAGATGCATGGAGAATACAACCTATAGGGAGAGCTCCAATCTTACTTCCACAAAAAACAAACGTAACACACGTATTCGTTTGATCGCAGGAACTACTCGAGTCAACAAATACTATTTCATCCGCATTATCAAGTGCAAACACTCTTTTCATAATTGGCGTTACAATAGCTACGGTCATGGTTTTATCATCTATGGTTATATTATTCCCTATTGCTTCTAAATTTTCTTTTCTCTTTTTTAAATTTTCTAACATTGCTTCTGTCCTCAAAGTGTTCCCTCCTCCATACTGTAAATAAATTAATGATCTGTCTGATTGTTGGATTTACTTGTGCGTTTGCTAAGTTTGCAAGAGCAGAATTGTCAAACTCTTCGCTTTCAGTAATAATAATTTCATGATAATTTTTTGCAGCAGAAGGTGTCATACCACAGTTAAAATAAGAATGAAAAATTTCTACTGTTTCTTGAGAACACCTTAAATAGCTAAATGCCTCTGCTACATTAACTGAATGATTATTACTGAAGTTTATGTGGCTCACACAATTGTATCCAGTTTTTAAATTTGGGTCATTTTTGCAGGTATCCCTATTTATCTTTTTAAATTTAAAGTCAATGATTGCGTCACATTTTCTATCCCTAATTCTATTTTTATATTTTCTTTCGTGTTTTGATTTATTTTTTTGAGAGTGTTGGCACCTATAAGTCTTTCTAAATAAATTTCTCACTTGTTTCCCATACCTCTTAAACACTATCCAGTTGGTTTGTGTTGCTTTCGAAAACTCTTGTACAGATAAAGAACACTGTTCGTCATAATTTTCGCCGTTCAATTTGCAATAAATTAAACTTGTAAATGTTTCACTTTTTTCACTACAAAATTCGAATTTAGTGACTTTATTATCAATGCAAACATTACTTAAAAGCGTCTTAAACTTTTATTCGTTCATTTTGTTAGTTTAACAACGACAACACTGAATAACAGCTTATTAAAAACAACTACAAACTCGAAAACTCACTCTTCGTTCACTTCGAAACACTGACTACAGATACGTACACTAAACCCAGACTTGGTGTTCAAGGGCGAGGGGGCAGGATGACTCAGCGTTGATGAAAGGGAGGGGATTGTATAAGGCGGGAAAAGAAGGAATGTAACAACGGCTATCGCGGCTGAGCCCGCATAGGTATTGTAATGGTGATTGGCGCGGTCGCCCCACGAAGCGCTACAAACTCTATGCCATTTCAGCCACGGCTGAATCGGTATAGGACATGTAATTACGCTTCCTGTTGTCTGTCTGCAGATATTTCATTTTATTAGCACGCAGAATCGGTTCCAGAGCTCGTGCAACCTCTACACCCGTCTTCGTATTCAACGGAACGTCGTACGCGTACTTGCTAAACGCGTTAATGATCGTCATAAGGTACTTGAATCCCTTGTTCGCCTTCACGTGCGGTATCATCTCTACCAGTGTGACGATTTAATAAGCCTAAATCCCACAAAAATTAAAAAAAAAATTATACTAATCTTTAATAAGGTACGAATGAACCCTTCTCCATGCCCCAAACCGGTAGTAACCTGCCGATTTGCCAAAGTAGCAGTTAATAAAATTAGATTTGATAAACTAAATAAATCCGTAACTACCCCTAGTCACATAAAAGAGTAATCAAAGTAAAGAGCGATGTCATTAAGTTGTAAGCGAATTAAAGCAATATAATTAATAATAAGTGAGAACTACTTTTCGCGTTGATAAACTACCCGCGCGCGGACAGCCTCTTCACCCCTATAGTAAATTAGTTCAGTTGTATCTCAGACTCCACTGCTGATACAGCGTACAAAAGTATGTAGTCAATATAAAACCTGTAAACGAGGAGAAGCTTGTGTGAGATAGCCGGATGATGTAAAAATGTCGTAAATGACGTGAGCGTATGACAATGACATCTCTGTAACGAACTAACATCACCTAAATATGATGTTAAACTTTTAACATGTAACTGTTAACCGTAAGTAATATGTGCGGTACAACAATGTGAACACCAGTGAAAGTTACAACCCAAAACCTACCACAAGAATCTACAGACCTGACGCCGGACAGACGACTCATCTTTAGGAATGACAGGAGATTTTACCAAAACACGATAGCCAGAAGATCTCCAAGACACCCTGCACAACCGATAGAAGCGCCGATTCGCCGACGATGTTACACTCAGGTGACACGGAAGTTCAACTTCCGTGGTTCAGAACTTAACTTAAAATAATACATGATAGACAATTAACAAATGAAAGTAAAGTAAAACACGAAAGACTGACTTAATTACCATAAAATTGTAATTTCATGCTTAGTAATAATATGTGTTAAGTTTAATGCTTTTATGAATATAACATGTTAAAGTTAAATAAGCCAATTTTTCAGATGGCACAAAATAAAGATTATAATTTTAATATCATATACTGAAACAAAATACTCGGATCCGAGGGCAGTAAAAGCTATGTTAACTCATTAATTAATCTAATTCTGTTTGTACAAGAGGTGCAAATGTTTTTACTTTTAATATACTCATTGCTAAATTTCTTCGGAGATGTTAAAACATGATGTAATAAAGAGATGTCATGGTCCAAAAAGGTGAGTGAATAAATCTACAAACCCCTATCAATATCCCTCAATTCACAGGATCCTATTTAACATTTGTTTACATTCCAGTTAATTATGAGTTTGTTAAGATTATGGCAGCCTGTTTAATTGACCTGAGCCAATTAACCAGGTTCTCGATATTATAACGACGAGACGTTATAAAAAGCGCCACTCTGCTTTCTTTTGTTTTTATGCGCCAGTGACAATAGCAAAATAAAATACGTTACTCTGCTGTCGTCATTTAATATTTTGTAGAATTATTCACTCTGTTAGTTTAACTACCGTGTTAATTTAAAATACGCAACTCTTCCTTTTGAGTGTAGTGAAATAAGAAGTCTTTATTATTAAGGGTTAATAATTGGCCTTAACATTTAATAGTAAGTAATAATACAAAAAAAATTAAATTAATCAAAATAAGAACTCGTATTACAAAAAGTAAACTCATAAATTAGGATAGAGAGTTTTATAATCATTATTACGCAACATTATATAGGTAAGGATATTTAAATATTTAAATGTTGTAAGCCCAGGTTCATGCCTGTTCAAAAATTCCGTCCCTAACTTGTCGGTTTGACGACAATCTCGGACAGGAAAATAACCTGTTACCGCCTGTACGAAACAGTCCCATTGTTATAAGCTGCAATGTCGAGGTAGACAATACACCACCTCCCTCTATTGTCTAATACAAAGTGTTTGACCCCCTTTGCCCAGTAACAACATATTTTAACCATATGTTGAAAATTAAAATATAGCTGTGTGAGATTTCTCTCCTCTCTCTCTCTCTGAGGCGAGATTCGATTCTCTCGTATCACCTATTTGTAAATATCTCTAATGTATTTAAATTTTTACTAAACCTAAAGATAGTAAAATAGAGTGTTCAGTATAAGTAGAATAAGGAGTGTATAAGACTTAGCATCTTAAGAACATGGCTCAATTCAATCCAGATTTGTTGTTAAAAGACGAATTATGCTATGAAGCACTGTTGCGCGGACTCCCTTACTCGAACGTAACGGTCGCGGAACTACGCAATACGTTACGCGAAAGTAGGCCAGATACACCCGCACAGTTAGGTCGATTAAGCTAAATAGATCTTGATAGCGAAAGAGAAACATGTTATGCGAAGTATAGGGAATTGACGTCAATATCGCAAACCCTCCACGACGAAAAATCACCCGCTATAATCTACGTACCACACAGAGAATAGAGCATTTAACCCGTCGGATAAATAATATATTAAACTGGCCCAAAGTTACTGTAATTCTCCCAGATGTGCAAAAATTTGCTGATGAAGCATTACAGCAATTACCCACAATAATAAGAGAATTACGTAGAAAGTCCGACTCATTTAAAATGGAGGAAATTGAAGAAGCTCTGACGAAATTATATATCTCCCCATTTCAATCACCTACCCTAGAACAGCGACCCACTACCGTGAATTTCGAATCCCCCCCCCCCGGTATCAAGGATAGAACCGAGTAATGATCAGTTACTGAATAGGAACGTGAATACCCTACCGATAGCTGAAGCATCACTTCCCAATGCCCTCTACAATCTCACCAATAAGTATGCGTTACCACCCTCAGCGATGACAAATCAAGCATCGGGACCTCCTAGAATAACACCTCATGTAAACTTTAGTGCGGACCTCTAAGGAAAGATAACTCACCCCATAGAAAAAATTTTATCAGAAATCCCATACACCGATGGATTGAGTATCACCAAACTATTAGCCTTCATAAAATATCTGCTACAAATAAAAGACTTACAGCAACTAAGCGATTGCCAAATATTACAAGTCCTTCTGCCCAAATGTAGACCACCATTAAAAGATCGTGTACTGGAGTCATTAAGCTCACAACATCCAGTAGAAGAACTCCATACTACGCTGATAAGACATTTTATTCCAACGGGAATTTACGAAGAGCTGAAACGAAACACAGTACTTCGAGTACAAGGAGCTCACGAGAGACTCGCCCACTATATCGCTGACATAAGAGAAGCTTCACTATTACTGCAAGTAAACTGGAGCGAAAAGCAGTTAGTAGAAACAATCTTGGTAGGATTATCCCCGGAAGAGAGATCTCGCTTAGCACTTATAAATAAGCCCAACACGTTCGCAGAATTAGAACAATGCAGTATCCACTCATCCAACGTATTGTATTCGGATCAGAACCGACGTTCGTTACTCCCCCAGGTACAACGTAGAAATGAAACACAACCCCTGGTATCAGATATAAGAACACACCATGAAAGACGACCATTTCGAATTCCTGCAACTTCTCACTACCAAACTAAATCGAATAATCAACAACCTCAACAGAATACAAGTGATACCGTAAGTAGAGAAAAAAGATGTTATAACTGCGGGAAATTAGGACACATCAGTAGATACTGTAAACAGAAACAGCACTACCAAAAACCCTCTTATTCAAAAAACATGTAAGGCAGGGAGATCCGAAATCCTGTGTCTTCCGCCGCATCGTGAAAATAGGTAAAACCCGAGAGTGCCAAATTGGAAAAAAAAAATTAGACCCCTACGTAGAGAGAGTTATCGATAAATGCAACTCAATTACTACATGCAAGTCCAGTATGTGTCAATTACCATACATTGTAACGTACCGCTTTTTTCGCGAGGCGTACACCACTTACGAGTGTTTAGCAATTACGGGTTTCGTTAATTCCGTCCCACAGTTGTACGCCAATTCTGTAACGTACCGCTTTTTTCGTGAGGTGTAGTAGAGTTATATTGTATGCCTCATGCAGTATGCGTCACTTTTGAATTATACTAACTGACGTTTTAAACGGTATAAATAAAGGATTTTGTTTATCTTGTTTTACTCAATCTAAAAGAAATCGAGAGTGTGTGATTTGGGGTCAAGGAGGTAATTTGTTCAGCCTTATGCAGAAGAGAGAGTAAGTATCATTATTGCCCCTCTGTTGTGACGATTTTTCTGTATGTTGTGCTGAAATTTTCATTAACTACCCACTACAATAAATTATAACACGTTATAATTCAATATTAATTTTCAATAATATTGCTTTATTGATTATTGACTTTTGTCTCCAGCCACCCAAGTATAGGTATCACAATTAATCTTTTTAAAAAGAAAACATCTTCTCGACTTTACCGAGTAAACATAGATCTGTCTAAAGAACAAAACATATATGTTGTTATTTAACCAATATTACGCTATAATAAAATACATCAGTTATTACATAATTCTTATTAATTCCCCAGGGTTCAGGGTGAATTCTTTGTGTTATGAGAGTGTCAGAAATGGCTAATTGCTACGCTTTACAAATATAAAAAATTAATAAATAATTTTGGTTTATTTTTCAAATGTTACATAGTTTCCGGAATTGCCGTAAGAGAGCAGCATGTATTTGTTTACTTTTGAAATAAACATATGATACAATTAATATTTTTGTTCTATTTCACTATTAAAAAACGAGTTTTCTTCTGGATTTATTACGAAAAATGTTTATATTACCTCGCTCCGTGTTGTCCTTACTGGATTGAAGTTTTATTCTGTGATGAGGTACGTCTTGCGTTATTATTTCCTTTTCATTTTGAGTATTTCTGATGGTCTACTAGAAGTAGGCCGAACTATATTGGATCCTCAGAATGTTTTCATCCACTGGTTTTTAATGTATATCACCATTTAATTTGAAGTCCTCAGGTATAATTAGTTAGTATTCACTTTGTTTATACTCTTGCGTGAATTTCGCCTCCTCCAACGTCCAAAAAATGTTATTTTTTTATAATTTTTGTCGCATCGATTCTTCAACTACTCTGGTTCAGTTCAAAATTTTTTCTCATTAACAATACTTGTTATTTTCCATCACTCTTAGTAACACATAGTATTTTTATTATGTAGGCAGTTTGTGATTATTATAAATTTATATTTTATTTATGTAAAAAATAATTACTTTCCATTCCGGTTTATTTACTAATTTAATTCACATAATATGTTTTGGTTAATTTTTTTATGACCTTGTATATAAATATTTTATCATTTTATTATCATTAAATAAATTTATATATTATTTATTTAGTCTCGAATAGTGTTCATACCCGGTACTACTTCCTGTTGTCCTTTCCTTCCTAGGATTATTTTAATTTTATATTATCTTTGGTAGTTAAAATTTGTATGTCTTTTAAAATTAACCCTGGGTTTTCTTACAATCTAACATAATTATTTGAAACAATATAATATTAACTTGGGTATAACAAATTGTGGTTCATACAATATAAATTACAATAAATAAATAAAATCACAAAAATCAATTAGTACTATTACATACTACTTCCATAGTTTTATCCTATCCAAAACATACAGCACAGTTTAGTAATACATTAATTTCACTTTGGTTTTTCACCTCAATGGGTACACTAGAACTCACTTCGCACTATATACCACTGGAATTGTTTATTATGTGGAGTGATATAATTAAATTTTGAGCGAGCTTTAGTTCTACCCATTTCTGACTTTTATTCTCATGATTTACTTTATTGGGACCGGGTTATGTACCGTTACAACATACAAGTTGACCTTGGCGTTACTACCACACTTGGATTAATTGATTCTGGATCGACACGGGGCTTAATCAGCCAACAGCTAGCGGATACTTTAGCTAAACACAATCTTGTTAAACGTAGTCAATCGGTGAACATTAAATGCGCTACCGCTAACAAACAAAACTTAATCATAAAACTCAGCGTTACGATTAAACTAAAAATTAAAAATTTAACGTGGTATTTTCCAGTGTTAGTATACGACGAATTAGGACCAGACTTAATATTGGGAGAGGACTTTATCAGTAAAACAGATATAATTCTTGACATGTACGATAAGAAGTATTATTTTAGATTCGACCGCAGTCAAAAATATAATTTTGATTATGAAATAAATAACAGTAAAAAAGCGGAAACTTCTGCAACGCACCTAGAACACAGCGAGTCCGAATTAGATCATTTATAAAGTAAAGATAGACTGAAAATACAGAAACTAATAAAAGAATTTTCCACCGTCCTCACCCCAAAGTTAGGATTAACGAATCTTATAGACTACAAGATCAACCTGAGTGACAATAAAGTAATACGACTGCACCCATACAAATTATCACCACCAAAAATGGAAATAATGAGAAATCAAATCAATAAATTGTTGGAACAACAAGTCATAGAACCTTCCACTTCACCGTATTCATCACCTGCGTTTTTAGTACCTAAAGGCACCGATAAACATAGATTAGTTGTGGACTATAGACAATTAAATAAAAGGATAAAATTCGAGTCCATACCACTCCCCGACATCCACAGCGCCTTCCATTACTTTACAAAAGCTAAAGTTTTCACCATAATGGATCTCAATCAGGCATTTCATCAAATACCACTATCGGAAGAATCCAAACGCCTAACCGCCTTCGCCGTCCCATTCAACCTGTACCAATTTACTAGAGTACCCTTTGGAATATCCCAAGGAAGTTCTGTATGTAGCCGATTGTTAGAGAAAATATTCCACGACATAAAATTTAAATTTGTATATCACTACCTAGATGACATAGTAATCTACAGCGAATCTATGGATCAACATCTTCATCATTTACATGAAGTATTATCACGATTAAAGAAAGCCGGATTAACAGTAAACCCAAGTAAAGTAAATTTTGCTGTTAAACAATTTTCATTTCTAGGTCACATAGTAAAGGCCGACGGAAAGGTAAGTATAGACCCAGAACGCACCCGTACTATCAGAGAATTTTTACCACCACGGGATACGAAAGGAATAGCCCGATTTTTGGGAATGATAAATTACTTCCACAAGTATATCCCTCACCTAGCTGATATAGCAGCTCCGTTAAACGCATTAAGAAAAAAAGGAGCGAAATTTGAATGGACTCCACAACACCAATCTGCATTTGAAAAACTGAAAGAAAGCATAATATCACCCCCGGTATTACAATTAGCTGATTTTTACTAAACCATTTGTAGTACAGACAGACAGTTCAAATGTAGCACTAGGAGCAGTAATATATCAGGAAGTAGATAATTGTAGATTACCGATCAGTTATGCCTCACGAATTCTAACCGACCAGGAAAAGAAATTCTCCGCATACGAATTAGAATGTTTAGCTGTAGTATTCGCATTTGAGAAATTCAAACCCTTTTTAGAACATAAAGAATTTCTGTTAGAAACAGATAATCAAGCCTTATCTTGGTTATTAAATCACCCTAAACAGTTAGGTCGTATCGGACGATGGGTATTGAGATTAAATTGTTACAAATTTAAGGTACAACACATTTGTGGCACCCAAAATGTAGTTGCCGATACACTGTCCCGTATGTTCCAGCCGCCTAATAAAATATCGGAAAATAAGGAAAGTGGTGAAACATCGATTATCAATACGCTAATTACTGAATTCCCCTTGCATTTACTGATATAGCTCAGTATCAACAACAAGACCCGTATTTAAATAAGTTACAATAATAGAACAGCTAGATAAAGGAAATAATTCAGAAAAATATATATTGAGTAAGAGAGTATTATGTTATAGAGTAGCTAATGGAAAATCCTTGAGAATAATTGCCCCAGATACTATTAAACCTATGCTTATGGAATACTACCACTCATCCACCATTGGAGCACATATGGGAATAAATAAAACGATACATCGCATTCGAAAAGAATACCATTGGGAAAATATGAACAGCGAGATAGCTAAATTCGTAAAACAGTGTAAGTTGTATGTTCTGAGCAAGCCAGCGAGAAACAGTCACATAGGTAAATTAATCTCGGAGACTCCCACGACACCCTTTTCAAAAATTTACTTGGTCTTTTCTGGCCCCTACCCACGTTCAAAATCAGGTAATACCATGCTACTCATTTGTGTAGACTCATTTACCAAATTCGTCTGGATGTATCCCATGCGACGAGCGATAGCATCTACCACTGTGAAGATTTTGCAAGATAGATTATTTAAAGACTTCGGTACACCAGTACATCTAGTGTCAGATAACAGACCCCAGCAGTTTAAGTCCAAAGAATTCAAGGACATGTGTTTCAGACTAGGCATTAGGGTGGATCGAAAAAATTTTTTTTGAGATATTGGTAATGGCTCACACGGTAAAAGTTGTCCACCAGTGACACCAGTTTACTTAATTTTTTTTCAGATTTTTCTGGCGATGTCTTCCGGTGCCGCAAACGGTCTGAAGTTTCAATAAAGTCAACATAGGCAACACGCAACCAACCGTCTACAGGTACGCAATTCCAGTGAGCACAACGGTTAAAAGTAGAATATTTTTCTAGTCTTAGGTTCTTAGAATACAATTACTTTGTTTTGACACCCCTTATATGTGCAGTTCTTCGCTTATTTTGGCTTTAAAATTGGCCAAAATAACCCAGAACTCACCACGAGGAGGTGACTGCACATCGAGTTCCGGTGTCATCAGAAATCGTAGGTGTCGCGAATTCAGTCGTCTGCTCTACAGTCGAAACTTGACTGCTCTCTCCTGCACTACTTATTGACGCAGGTTGGTGCCGAATTCCACCTTTCTTCCCTTACCTTCCGCCTCTGCTCAGCTGCTTGCAGATTTTGTGTGACTTATGATATCCAACCCACCTATCATCATTTTCGCTCTGTTCTTTGGTCGTGGAGGAAGACGATTTCCCTCGCCGGAACTCGCAAATTTCTATTGCAACAGCAAATATTCAGATCTTTACATCGGCAAGAACATATATCGAACAGGCGGTCAAACGCCTCTTTAGAAAAGTCCTTATTCCATTTGGATGACTTCGCCAACCCGCGGCATTTTCTATAATACCTTAAGAGTTTTGTGATCACAGATTTCTTTGGGATAACGGGAATAGATGCTTTTTTCCAAATAACCGTCACTCTGTCCGCAACTGTTGGCAAAACCTCACCTAAAGGCATGTCGCGCCCTTTGTTTTCAGCAGACAAATTTAATTTCACCAAATTCACGAAAGCATAACATCACCACACGTCGGCAACAGTCTCCTTCAAATCACTAGGCGCACCAAACAAGTCACTATTTACACTCAGGCGAGAAATCCTCGCAGGAATTTTTTTCCGGCCCATAATGAATAGCGAATGTGAGTTGAAACAGCCAGAAGAACTGTCACACTTATATCAAGACCAAATTAAAAACTAATTCGGCACCGGCCTCTAACGTTCACTCATGGGGCATTTTGTTCGCAAATAGCACACTACGGTTAGATTACACGTAACTGAAAGAATATAATCAGAATCAGTAAACACTCACTACTAATATACTGTCAACAAACTTTGCTTGCACTCATCAAGATGACATAATCTCCAAAAACGCCCGTTTCGTCAACGTGTTGATCGCAACGACTACGACTACGCACTGAAACAAAGGTCCGCCCCTCCGACCTACCCAACTCCTCTTGTGAGCCACCGTACTCTTCCAAAATGGACTCGCCTACTAACAGACAGACACTGAGTGACTGTTTTTTTTTGCGCAGATGCGCGCAACAATGACTGCTGTTGCTGTACGTCGTTTACGCACCTGTCGCAAGTTCCAGGTGTTTATGACCGTTTTTGGGACCAAAATAAACAAAGAACTTCACATATAAAGGGTGTCAAAACAAAGTAAATGGGTTCTAAGAACCTAAGACTAGAAAAATATTCTACTTTTAACCGCTGTGCTCACTGGAATTGCGTACTTGTAGACGGTTGGTTGCGTGTTGCCTATGTTGATTTTATTGAAACTTCAGACCGTTTGCGGCACCGGAAGACATCGCCAGAAAAATCTGAAAAAAATTAAGTAAACTAGTGTCACTGGTGGGCTACTTTTCCCGTTTGAGCCATTACCAATATATAAAAAAATTTTTTTTCGATCCACCCTACTAGGCATAGACCACATTACTGTTACAGAGTATCGTCCACAAGGTAATATAGCTGAGAGGTATTTGCGAAACCTAAAATCTGCTTTAATAGCCTACCATGAAAACGACCATACCTCTTGGGACCAGAACCTATCCTGGATACAATTTGCCTTCAACTCAGCATATCATGAAGGACATAAATCGACACCCTTTGATTTGTTGTATAAATATTGTTACGTATACTTACTAATGGGATGGTTAGATTAGTTAGTATTGTTATTTTTAAATTAATTTTAAAATTCTTATTTTAGTATTTTGTAGTTTAGTAGATTCTTCTCACGTTGTAATGTAAACATCAATGATTAGTGTTGTTTAGTATTTGATAGAATTAGTAAAGTTTAAATTGAAGCTAATGTTTATGTTTGAAAAGGTTTATGATTACTAATATTTTGCTGTATTCACCTCCCCACTTACCATCCGTGAACGTCTTCGATCTTCTTGATGGGCGGTTCTATCTCACTGGAAATACATTAATAACACACAAATATTTTGTCTGGATATCGACATATGCACATTAAACAAAATAACAATGATACTCAATTGTGAATTGAATATTCAAATATTGACTGCTTGAATATTGCCGCCACCTTGTGAAATAATTGTTTCTAAAATGTAAGCTATTTATATCTATTTGATAGAAATAAAGATTTCTCTCTATTCACTGGTAACAAATTGACGTGTTTATTAACATTAGTGAAATTCAGTAAAAACTCTTTTAAAACAATTACTAATAATTTTTAAAAAACAACAAAGTTAAATAATTTCTGAAACTTCTGCAGCTCAGGGCTGGTAACACTGGTACAATGTACGATAATATGGTAATTTAGGTTATGTCTACTTTGGTTGTAAGTATTACCAATTTTCATGAATCCTTTGAATGTACATGATGCAAGATACAAAGATGTTTTATTAAACAACAATATTTACTTATTTATTATAATTAAAAAGACAAAATTTAAAAATTATTTATCTCAATACGATAGTCAAATTATCGTACTATCGTACGGTAGGTTTGTTGCATTCTGATGCTAAGAGCTGTGCACGTGCTTTAACGTTGCACTATTAAAACAATGTTATTGGTTTAAATATTATTATTAAGAACTGGAATTGATAAAAACGAAAAGAAAACTCTTATTATTGAGTCTATTTATAAGAATTATTTATGACAGAAGTGACTATTGGCAAACAAATGCGTTTTGGTTATAGGTTAGTTTACCTAGATGAGAGTAAGTTACAAAATAGAATAATTAATATCATAAAAAATCTTAATATTATCGGATCTTCACAAACACATTATTTATTTGTAATAGGATGTAGAATTAACAGTAATGATTGTTCTCGCATATTAAGTTATTGTTTTTCAAGTACTGCTGAAATCATAGTCAAACAAGCGACTATATTTACTAGTAATGGTTTGCGGTATAAATTATTAATTCCGCTTCTATTATTATTCTTTAAACATGAATATAACATATTTTAATTAAATATCGTCATTAAATCAGACGAGAACTTTTATTCATTTAATCTGATAATAATTCATCATTACTAGTTAAACACGCAAGTGTGTTTACTTGGCTAGCGTAGTCGACAATAATTTTCGTTAACTAACGAATATTATTTTGTCATTTCATTTTAAAAATTGTTAATGTATAATACTCCCTGTTTCTTTCACATAACATGACCTTTATTATACACTGGTCACGTTTTTATTAATTCACTGTATCACTCACAACACTGTCACACGATAAAAATGGGTGTTCAGTTGAGGTTAGTTATGGCTATATTACTTGTATACGCGCACATTTTTAAAATATTTTTGGATGACTGTCGCAGGCTCTGCTCGCATCGGTGGCTGGAAGACAATTAGTTCATCTCACCAAAGCTTCTACTTTCGTCTGGTGAAATCGGGTCATTCTATTGGCTTAGAATGTGGTACTCTCTACCCCAAAAGCCTTAGTAAAATTAAAATTTTAATTTTTTAGCGTCACTGCTTTGGGTTTGAGATTATCTATGACGTGCTCATTGCCATTCGAAAATAACAGAAAATCTTATAATGTTTATAAGTTTCTTATTATTAGTCTGATTGTCATTTGGATAGTGGCATTATATTGCGGACACTTGTGTCTTTAATTTAAGTCCAAACAAGTAATAATTCCGTCCATTAATAACTCACTTCACTTTATCTAAAATTCATACAGTGGTTCTTAATAAAAATAAGTTCTTTCCACTATATTTTGTTGTAATTATATCTTAATGCTTATGATTAAACGTCTGGAGTCCATTTCTCTTACAATCTAATACATAATATTAATATATTTGTGATTTAAACAAAATGTACTAATGGCGTACAAGCCATCTATGTCCAATTGTTTATATTTGCTTACATCACTATTATCCCTTATTCTACTACATATTTTTGGTACTATAACATTACTAGATACACTTACATATATTTGCTAATACTTTATTTTGGCAAATGTTATTTTGTTTACATATATAGTATTGTTTAAAATACATTATGCTCTAATCTCGCCATTCTGTCACTCTTATTTAGTTATTTTACCACATATTAGATGCATTGTTGATAGTTAAATTCTGTACAAATGTTGTACATGGTCTGTTTGGTGTACTTACTAACTTTCTGTTAGCTGAAATCTCTTTAAGTTACTGTACGATGGTTGTTTACACCTAGTCCTATGATTACAGTTAGTTAGTTTATTAAATTCCAGTCATTAAATTACTTGTATAATAATTGTGAGGTGTTCTCATAGTTGTATTGTACATTCCTCTAACTATTGGTAAATTTTCTTACTCTCTCTTTACAAGTTTTGTTAATGTTTTTTGATTAACTCTATTATCACATGGGGTTCTGTCTAATTGGTTTATTGTTATTATAATTAATCTGACTCATTTAGTTGTGTCTTTCAGTTCATATGGTATTCATTGTCTTGTACATTTATTCTTATTTGGTCTCTGTTTGAAACAATTATTGATAACTACTTTATCTAATTATTGTGTATGATTTTATGTTGTAGGTCCAGTTCATGTGAGGTTATGTGTCATTTAGTTGACAACAATATGCTTCATACTTTATTCAGTATTCATCTTAAATACTGTCATGTCATTATGGCATGTTACTACAATTGTTTATTTCTATGTTTTGCATATTTTGTACACATTTTACACTATATGTTTATACAATAATACTTGGTTTTTTATCTAACTATGTTACATATTTTGGTGGGTTGTATCTAGGCTTTGGTACATAGATTTGTTTCTATTCAACAAATTAGTTTGTTTACTACTGATTTGCTTTAACATTTGTCTATATTTTGTCCTGTGTTACTATGACATTCAGGCACATTTCATATCAAGGATTATAAAGCTTTTATTATTGATCTCTTTGAGCAATTATTTCACTTTTCTGTGTCATTAAATTGGTGGTCTTACTGAGTGTATTTGTGGTTTTACAATCTTGGATTACACTCGGTACACTAATTGTTTGTGTATTTCACTTGTTAATCGTTGATTTTTCCACTTATTTTGTTATTCACTCCCCTTAGTTATAAACAATTCACTAATATCGTCTGGGTTGCTTATTTCGGGTTAGTGTTACTACATTATTTCTTGTTGCACTTATATACAGTATTCACTGTTATTGTTTGTGATCACTTATTAAGGTTCAACACTTGGTTTGTTATTATTAATAATCCAATAATCATTATTCTTATTCTGGTTACTATATTGATTGGGGTGCTTTCCATATTTTGGGAATGTTGATGTCTTGTTCTGTTCATACATAATCTTCATTCTTCATGGTACATTTCTTCTTCTTCTTCCTCTTCTTCTTCTTCTTCTTCTGGTTATTCAATTGTTTCTTCTTCATTTTAATTGTTTGTCATGTGTGATGCTTTTCTTGGTTACTCACTATTTGTGATAATTCATGTCCATTTAACATAGTTACATTCTTCCACATTTTCACTCACTATTATGATAATCATTGTCTTATATTTGTCTCACTATTATTACAAATTAGTTTGTTTTCTCACTATGATGGTTGCATTTGATATGTGTCTTCCTTATGATGATAGTCACTTTCGGCATATCCCCTCACTATTTTGATCTATTGGGCCTGGTTGCTAACGTATTATATCGATTCATTGTATTTTCTCTTTCTTCTTTATACTCGATGATATATTCTTATGACTCTTCTTTCTTCTTCGTTGGGTTGCTTTAATATTATTTATTTGTAGATACACTTTTGATTCTCATACTTCTGTTCCTTCTTCCATGCTTGATGAAATATGCTTATGTTACTCTTCTATTTGACGTATTATATATGTTTCTATGTAACCGTTATTTTGATACGTTACAATATAAACCGAATCACCCATTATCCACAAAGTGGAAAATACATGAATTACTACCCCACGAAATTAGTGGTAAAAATATAAAAAAGATATGGAACGAAGCTCGCGCTAACTTAAGAGTGAACTTGAGAAAATCGCGAAAATATCACGAGCGGGATAGTAAAGAAGTAAAGTATCAAGTCGGAGACTTAGTGATGTACAAAATTCACCCGACGAGTAGTGCAGTTGATAAGACCACTTCCAAACTATCTTACCGATGGTGTGGCCCTTACAAAATTTACAGATACTTAACTCCCGTAACCGTAGCACTGTATGAACCCACTACGAATAAATATGTACGTAGAAGTCATGTTTCCCAGATAAAATATTATCACGGAAAGGAAAATGCTAGTGAGCAAGAAAACAAATTAAGTAGAAAAGGATAGAGGTATTAAGACGTATATCTGCTATATTGTAATTGAGTCAATACTTAATTACCAAATAGTATAAATAGGAATGAGGCCTGATCAACCTTAGATCCTGTTCATCGAGAATAAGAAAAGTGAGAAGTCAGCTGACACTGAATATAAGTAACGTTACTTTACAGTTACTTTACAATTATGTTACAATTACTTTACTAGTATTTTAATAAAATGATTCGTCAACCACGATTCAACGAAACCCTTGAAAGAGAAAAGGAAACACAGTAAGGATGTGAAACCTACTCTGTGAAGAGTAACTCCATAACAAGAGTAAGAAAAAGCTAAAGAAAAAACCGGTAGTAGTCTTAAGTAGTAGAATTAAGGTAAATTTTATATATTTTATGAACTTTGAATTTTATGTATTTTAAGTAATAGTTAATAAGGTATTGTATCTCTTGCTAATAGTAAATAGTGAATTGAGAGTGATTCATGTACCTCATGAGGAAATTGTTAAAAGAGAGAAAGGAATTTCACACAGAAATTCCGAGCATACTCCCAGTGCAATTCTGATCTATTTCCCCGTTGAAAACACATCGGTCCCTGACCCTGTGTCTTCTTTAAGTGGAGGAGTATGTGACGATTCAATAAGCCTAAATCCCACAAAAATAAAAATAAAAATTATTATACTAATATTGGCTTTAATAAGGTACGAATGAACCCTTCTCCATGCCCCAAACCGGTAGTAACCTGCCGATTTGCCAAAGTAGCAGTTAATAGAATTAGATTTGAGAAACTAAATAAATCCGTAACTACCCCTCGTCACATAAAAGAGTAATAAAAGTAAAAAGAGATGTCATTAAGTTGTAAGCGAATTAAAGCAATATAATTAATAATAAGTGAGAACTACTTTTCGCGCTGATAAACTACCCGCGCACAGACAGCCTCTTCACCCCTATAGTAAATTAGTTCAGTTGTATCTCAGACTCCGCTGCTGATACAGAGTACAAAAGTATGTAGTCAATATAAAACCTGTAAACGAGGAGAAGCTTGTGTGAGATAGCCGGATGATGTAAAAATGTCGTAAATGACATGAGCGTATGACAATGACATCTCTGTAACGAACTAACATCACCTAAATGTGATGTTAAACTTTTAACATGTAACTGTTAACCGTAAGTAATATGTGCGGTACAACAATGTGAACACCAGTGAAAGTTACAACCCAAAACCTACCACAAGAATCTACAGACCCGACGCTGGACAGACGACTCATCTTTAGGAATGACAGGAGATTTTACCAAAACACGATAGCCAGAAGATCTCCAAGACACCCTGCACAACCGATAGAAGCCCCGATTCGCCGACGATGTTACACTCAGGTGACACGGAAGTTCAACTTCCGTGGTTCAGAACTTAACTTAAAATAATACATGATAGACAATTAATTAACAAATGAACGTAAAGTAAAACACGAAAGACTGACTTAATTACCATAAAATTGTAATTCCATGCTTAGTAATAATACGTGTTAAGTTTAATGCTTTTATGAATATAACACGTTAAAGTTAAATAAGCCCATTTTCAGATGGCACAAAATAAAGATTGTAATTTTAATATCATATACTGAAACAAAATACTCGGATCCGAGGGCAGTAAAAGCTATGTTAACTCATTAATTAATCTAATTCTATTTGTACAAGAGGTGCAAATGTTTTTACTTTTAATATACTCATTGCTAAATTTCTTCGGAGATGTTAAAACATGATGTAATAAAGAGATGTCATGGTCCAAAAAGGTGAGTGAATAAATCTACAAACCCCTATCAATATCCCTCAATTCACGGGATCCTATTTAACATTTGTTTACATACCAGTTAATTATGAGTTTTTTAAGATTATGGCAGCCTGTTTAATTGACCTGAGCCAATTAACCAGGTTCCCGATATTATAACGACGAGACGTTATACCAGGTCCGCTTGGTACAAGTCGTGAAGTCCCTTCAACTCGACCGCACGTCTCGGAAAATTCCTTCTTACCGGTCTGTGCAACTCCCTCGCGATAGTCTTGCGAACGCTCTGCTGTATGTTCTTCACCTGTCGTTTCATTCTCACGTCGTGCGAACCTTGATTCACAATACGCTGGAACGTAGTAAACCGTTGGCTCAGTGCTGAACGTAACTCTCCTCGGTACCGTTCTGGTACGTCCGCCTTCCATCGCGTGACTGTAGTGAGGTCTCCGCTCCACATCCAGTTATATCATCTCGACCGAATGGAAGAACAACGCGTTCTTCTTGCGATTGCGCAAGTACGTTAAAACGTGTGCTAAACTGATTTTCATACATCCATTACGCACGAGGCTCATACCGATGTAATATCTCGTGAGCGTGTGTTGTTTCGTGTCCAACGCTCTTACGGTCTTGACAGAATTAATGACTTTCAACATGACGCTACGTATAACGTTGTCGCGGTACTCATGCATTTGCGCGACTATGACATTATCGTTCTCAGGTAGGCGCTCGCACATGTGTTTAGCTTTGAGTTCAGCGATCGGGCGTTGACTTCTCGACTCCGTATGCAGATATATCAGATACGAGTTCAACAACCAAAACTCGTCCGCCATAGCGCCCGTGCACTGTTCGTATAAATATAGGTCTTTCACTGGGTACCCTTTTTCGTGCGAATACTGCAGACCAAAGTATTCGCAATACTTGCGGAGTGTAGGCAACGCCTCCTTCAGAAAGGCTACCGAAAACAATCCCTGCGCCTTGTTGTTCACCAACGCGAACTGTTTCCCTCTCGCTAGTGTCGGTAACGAGGACGGTGGGCAGTGCACGTCAAAACTTACGTTGTAGTAGGATCTAGTGCGCACTTTGGCGCTATCATAACCGCGCTTCTGTATATTTCAATCGGTGTACGTATCGGAATAGTGCGCTCCGTAATGACAATGCAACACGAAGCGTGAGGGATTGAACTTCCGTAGGCGAGCATGTCTGTGTACACAGTCGCATAGTTCATCCGTCCGTGTGAATCGTGTAAGCCGTGAACACGTTGAACGGCGTGATACAGTTCAGAAATCGGACGGAAACGTGAAAGAAAATTCCACGCATGACGTACGGTAGACTTGAACATATTCTTTTCGTAAACCACGAGTTCTATCGGTACGTTGTTTCGATCACACTCTTCGATAAAATAAAGGCATCGTGATTTGTTGTGTATACGATCGGAGACTATCATCAACAGCACGATCGGTGGCAGATCACCGCTACGTTTCTTTATGTGACGCCAACAACGTCCATGATATCTGTCAACACCGAACTTGTAACGTGTACAGTAGTTACCACAAAATCGTTTTTTCTTCACAAAATACATGGAACAAAAGTTGGAGCGTATCGCGCTTCGTAACGGTTTTGCTAACGCGAAATGTTTCCCATCGTCGTATCGATAGACGTCCATCGCGTCATCGATCCGTGATGCAAGTGATACCGCTTCGAAATTGACATGATATTTAAAGTGTATAGATATAATGTTTGTGGAATTTTTTTTTATTTTATTTTTTTTTTTATCATGGGCACCATCAGTCAGATATTGAACTGTTTATACTCATTTAATAGTACTAGTATAGTACTAACACATAGTACTACTAGTACTACCCAAACGGGTATGTATGTACATTAGTTTATGTCGGCTCTGAAAAGAGCCGTTTTTGCGCGCGTCGACTTCTACAAGTGCTCGCGAACGAAATCACATGTAGGCATTGACGCCTTATGGACTTAGACGGGATCATTACCCACCATGCAATCCATAATTCGTACTTTACACATGCAGCGTCTCACAACATCACCGTCGCCTTCGTAAATAAACTCGACTTTGGTTAGGTCAAAAAATGTTTACGTTCGCATTCGGAAATTTACGAACGTAAAATTTAATATTATCTCGACGACTGATGTTATAAAAGCTCTTTAGCCGGTTTGCAAAAGTATATGTGTACACGTCCATATCTGAAGCAAGAATGTTAGTTTGTCGCGCTGAATTCCGCCTCCTCAGAGATAGCTGCCCGCGCAACCGTAATGGGGATTGCTCTCGTCAATTGGTCGGTATGAAATAAAGCACAGTAGTGGGAGCGGATAGCTGCGCACGCAGCCGTCATAGGTAGTATAAGTGGAGCGACGATCGCTGCCAGCGTTCACCTTCGAGTCTCGTGCAGGCTAACTTTCACGTGCTGCATATAAAATGTTTATTATTTTTTTAATTTGTATCAGTCTTCTATTGTTCTTCAAGCGAGCAAATAATTGATTTTGCTTTTATTGTGATTCTAACAATGCAGACGTTTGCTGTTGATCGTAATCATTCGTTGCGTGGCTCGTTGGTATCGTACGTTTACACGCCTGTTGCGGAGGATGAAGAATGTCTCAGCGATGTCATTACCTTTTTCGATGAAATTCACGATATGTTACGTATGGACATTCTAAACGAACTGACATGTTTGCTTACTATAAAGTGGCATATAGCGCTAAAAGCGAGATTTGTCAAGTACATCGTAAACGCTGACACGAACGAGGACGAAGAAGTGACGAGTGAAGGCTATTTTCACGGACGATGTCATACGACATTGATCGCTGACCAGAACGTATTGCCTGAATGTTTAGAAGCTTCGTACGAAAAAATCATCGAATCGATTTATAAATTCACGCGTGAGGGTAGCGGTTGGGCGTTGGACCACATAATCTCCTTACATCTCGTTCTCTCACGATACCAACCAACCGCTGGCCGCCTCCAGTTTCATCCGTACACCCCCTGAATTGTCTCGTACTAAATCCATCATCAACGTGAACAATACAGGCGATCAAATGTGTTTTGTATGGTCAGTGTTGGCCGCACTGTTTCCACAACACAGAGACAGCGAGCGTGTATCCAAATACAAATCACATATCCACAGTATCACCACTTCTGGTATAACTTTCCCACCCCTCTATGCGACATTGTGAAGTTCGAACGAGACAATTCTGACATTTCTATAAATGTTTTCGGTTACGAAGAAAATGAAATTTACCCGTTAAGAATAACTCCTTTCAGTGGCAGACAACATCACTTTAATCTATTACTTCTCACCACCGCTGACCGAAAACGTTACTGTTTAATAAAAAATATTAGCCGCTTACTGTCTTCACTAACCAAACACAACGGACGTTCTTTCTATTGCAACTACTGCCTGCACAGATTCTGCGAAGAACTACTCCTTAGCGAACACGTCCCTCATTGTTCACCGTACGGTGAACAAAGAATTCGTTTACCCACGAAAGAGGAGGAGAAGGTTATGTGCTTCAAAAATTACACTTACTGCCATAAAGTCCCTTTCGCGATATATGCAGACTTTGAATCGTTCATTGTGCCTTGTCATCGCTGCGACGCTCCTCCGCAAGCATCGTCCACCACAACGGAGTCGTTACATCTTCCTTCAGGTTTCTCCTACCTCGTAGTCGACCACGAGCGTAACATTTTCAAACCTCAGGTCGTTTGTCGCGGTGAGAACGTGATAGAAACCTTTCTCGATAGACTAATCGTTGAAGAGCGTGAACTGTACAGGATCATGCGTACCATTGTCCCCATGACTATGAGTGATCGTGACGTATCATCTTTCACGAATGCTGTCGTATGCCATCTCTGTGAAAAACCACTGACCGATGACAAGGTGCGCAACCATTGTCATCTGACTGGACGATACCTTGGCGCAGCTCACAACGTATGTAACCTCAACTGCAAGACTCCCCAACATATTCCCGTCTTTTTCCATAACTTACGAGGTTACGACGCACATCACTTGATACAAGGGTTGGGTAAATACGACGATGAGAATCTCACTTGTATCGCTACCAGTAGTGAACGCTTCGTATCGGTCACGTTGGGTGCCCTGCGTTTCGTAGACACGTTGCAATTTTGAACACGTCCTTGGACACACTTGTTGGAAACTTGCGCGCGAGCGGTGCGGATTTCGCTTTAACAAAGCAATGTTTCGAAGAACACTTCGAGCTACTCTTACGTAAGGGGGTGTACACCTTACGATTACATGAAGGGTAGCGAGAAGTTCGACGAAACACGTCTGCCCGCACGCGAACACTTTTTCAACAGGCTGAGTGAATCGCCCGTGTCGGACGAAGATTACGCTCACGCGCAGAACGTGTGGCAGACTTTCGGAATCCGTACGCTGGGCGATTATCACGATCTTTATCTTAAAACAGACGTACTGCTGCTGGCCGACGTCTTCGAGGCGTTCCGTGAGATGGCCATGCGGTACTACCAGATCGATCCGGCTCATCTTTACTCGCTTCCAGGCGTCGCTTGGCACGCGATGTTAAAGATGACCGGTGTGCGACTGGAGCTGTTGACGGATATAGATCAGCATCTTTTTATTGAATCGGCCGTTCGCGGCGGTATTAGCATGGTACCCAACCGCTATGCCAAGGCCAACAACCCGCTAATCGCTGATCAGTATGATGCTTCAAAGCTGACCTCTTTCATATTGTACACCGACTGCAACAACTTTTACGGTGCAGCCATGTCACAACCACTCCCTTACGGCAACTTTAGATGGCTCGATCGTAACGAGATCGACTCACTGGACGTACGTACTCTGAGTGATGACAGTGACATGGGCTACATACTTGACGTCGACCTACACTATCCATCTGAACTTCATTACCTTCACTCCGATTATCCACTAGCGCCCGTGCGTTCTTGCGTCAATCCTGACATACTTTCACCGTACTATCGACGACTCCACACACGACTACACTATACAAAAGGGTATAACGGATCAGAAACGCCTTTGTCGTCCGTTCCCAAGTTGCTGACGACTTTGGACGACAAGCAAAAATACGTTCTTCATTTTCGAAATTTAAAGTTGTATCTGAATCTTGGTCTACAATTGAAAGCGATCCATAGGGTGTTGAGTTTTATACAGAGAGCGTGGATGAAACCGTTTATAGATTGCAACACGCAAAAGAGAGCAGCAGCCACCAACAGTTTTGAAAAGGATTTTTTCAAACTGATGGTCAACGCCGTCTATGGTAAATCGCTGGAGAACGTGAGGAAACGAATAGACTTCCAACTAGTCTCTAACGAACGACGGCTGCAGAAACTTGTTTCCAATCCACGACTAAAGCGTATGATCCGCTACACCGACGACTTGGTCGGTCTGGCTTTACGAAACAGAACGATATTCCTTTCCCGTCCGGTGTACGTTGGCTTCACAGTACTCGATGTCAGTAAATTGATAATGTACGATTTTCATTATCGGTACGCTGTCAGCAAGTACAGTCGACGATTGACATTATTAATGACTGACACCGACAGTTTGCTTTACAGCATACAGACTGACGATGTGTACTCTGATATGAAAGAGGATCTCCACCTTTTCGACACGTCGGACTATCCCGCAGATCATCCTTGTCATTGCGACGACAACAAAAAAGTCGTGGGGAAGTTCAAGGATGAAACCAATGGGAAACCCATCAGGGATTCGTCGGACTCAGAGCTAAATGTTACTCGCTCCTGTTGTCCGACTGCACCGACAAAAAGGTGGCGAAAGGTGTACCAAGGACAGCAATAAAAAAAAGGTTACGTCATCGGTTATACAGCGAGTGGCTTTTCGATGTTCGTACGGTTTCCACCTCTGCCGTGTGTATACGAAGCGATCGTCATAAGCTGTACACGCAACGTGTAATAAAACTTTCCCTGTCTCCTTATGACGACAAGAGGTACGTACTGGACGACGGTGTAACTACACTGGCGTACGGACACTACAGAACGTGTAAACGTGCGTTAACCAATGACGATACTGGTCCTAACATGAAGAGGCTAAGGTACACAGACCAGTAACTCATGGTAAGAATAAACTTGTATTGCAAGTATAAAAATTATTTCTTACACTTCATAAAGTGCAAATTCAATAGATTTTCAGTGGATAGGGGGCGAGGTAGACGACTAGACGTCAACAGTTAATTTGTTTAACAGGATGTAATCGACTCCCGCTGAGACCTTCACACACCATGCACATGTGCAGTTATTTTTATTCGCTGACTGACCATATGTTATCGCAGCGTGTGAACTTTGTGATGGCGGGGGGGGGGCTTTGTTACGTACATAAAATTTGTTTAATAACAGGATGCAAGCCGTGTGTGATGTAATCGATGAGACCATCATGAGGGAGGGGGAATATGCGTTTAATTTTAAACAAGATGTTGACTGACCTCACAGCGTGTGTGAACACTGTGAAGGTGGGGGGACTTTGTCAGTAGCAGACTCCCACCGAGCATATCCGTATATATATATAAGCCTTTTGTCGTGATGATTATCACATTCATTTTAATTTTTCAAGTTGCATGTAAGTACTTACTGTATTTTTACGTTAATATTTGACATTACATTCACGCACACACACACGCACACAATTCATTATGTTAGTTACCAAATTATTATACAACTTTTTTCGTTACGTTTTACAGAATGAGCGGAAGAATTTTTAAAAGGGTATGCGAGGAGCAGCGACGAGTTCGAAGGTAAATACAACATTTTTCTTTATTTAACGAGTACAAACAGAATATAACATTCGACTGACTTACTGTTTATTTTTATAGTTCACAACGGTTAAGGCATGCGTTGATGGAAAATCCATCATCATCTCAACCCAACTCGAGTCGGTAAGTCCATTTTTATTAACAATCACATAATCATCAGCATCAGCCTCAACCACAGCAGCTACTCCCACAGCCTCAGCAGCAAATACAGCAGCCTCGACCGCAACCTCCACAGGTGTACCGTAACATCCAGCACCTACGACAGGATCCTCGTTTGCGGTCCCCTCCAGAAGACGCACCGTGTGTCTTCTATGATGTTATTGACACGGTGGAACCAAGGCTACACAGCGAGCCCGCCACGATGAGACTACTTCTAAGAAGTAGATTCCCAACGTGGCGATGGAGCCGTGGAGAGCTCTGTCCCATACAGGGAATGTTAGGGCACACTTCATATAGTGTGTGCCAAGAAAATTATACTGAGGGACAGAGACTCCTCGGAGTAATGTGTGGCCATACGTATCATTATTTATGTATAATAAACTGGTTCCAAACCGTGGCATTGGAGGGGACACCGCCTGGATGTCCACAATGTCGGGTGTATGCGTTCAGCAGGTCAATTCACCCATTTTCCGCTCGCATGCATATTTGAGGTATGTTACAGTACATATAAACATTATTCTAATCCATCCTACACGTATCAACTATACGTCACTAATACTGTTTTTTTTTCTGTTACAGATGGCTGTGCACAATATAATTTAAAAAATTTGTATAAATGTAAATAGTTTGATGTATATATTTATTGATCTAAAATTTCCTCTGTATATATATAATTGTCTCTGTAGTTTAATGTATATTTTTTGTTTGTTTACATTATAGGCCTATATGTAAATTTTTCTTTGCTTAATTGTAAAAATGTAAATAGTTTCATGTATAATTTCCTCTTTATATATATTGTGTGTGTAGTTTATTGTATATCTTTTGTTTGTTTACATTATATATGTAAATTCTTCTTTGATTAATTGTTTATTTTCAACTATCCTTTTTCCATGCATGATGCGTGTTTTACAAGTGAACTGTCAATCAGAATATTATATAATGCACAAATGCGTGATATTCAATTTTTACAAGTGAATTGATTTTCAATTTTGCACCGAAGGACCGAGTCATCGAGTGTTTCACAGTGATGATGTGCACATTTTTTATTTTTACAATATATACTTACCACAAAGGCACACATTCGAATTTACAGTTCACAAGTTGGCAACAATGCAATACACCTCACTGTCTCTTCACATCGACGATATCCAGACGGCGGCGGCGGCGGCGTACATATTTAAACCCGTACACTATAACACATGCACGAGTTGACAACATGGACGACGCTAAACCAGCACACATGCACAAGTTGGCAACGTCGCGCTTTTCCAACATGGCCACCCTTCCGGAAAACACCATACACATCTATACACGTACACTATAACACACGCACGAGTCGGCAACGTGGCCGACCCTTAACCAGCACACTCTTACACAACCCGACAACCTCGCCACTTTTCCAACATGGCCGACTACCAACAATCATCTCCCACCCGACAACATGGACGACGACTACACCACTCCAGGCGGCGATCAAGCCACGACCAGAGGCCGCGGCCAGGCCGCCGCCGGACGGCGAACAGCGAACGGCGAACAAACCGCGGCCACGCCTCCACCTATCAACGCACAGATAACCCCCCGCCGACGCACCACAAAATGGCCGACGCCGACAACATGGCCGACCTACGAATCACAACTTCGTCACGCCCACCACGTGACTCACGTGGAAATATTTTGAGTGTGTAGTCTAAATTCATTGAACTATTTATATGTGCTGTTCTGTGTTATCAGGGAGGGTAGATAAAAGTTTGAATACTCTCTCATATCAGATAGATGAACAATAGTAGTAATTATCTATATGGAGATTGAATTATTATTTGTATCTATGTTATATTAAGCTGGTTTACATTTGATTGAGGTAATAATAAATAACATAAACGGACGTTATTAGTAATAATAAGTATTAAAAATATTGCCGTTACTATAAATAAACTATAATATTTATTAAATTTATAAAAATAAATAATCAATATGGCCGAATCACTAGAATTACAGAATACGTTATCGGCATTATTAATATGCAGAAAATGTCTGACGACAATTAAAGAAGAAATTAAATCTAGTAAAGACGAAGCAGTAAAACAAAATAGATCACTGCAATCACTTCACGACGAGAATAAAAAAATATTGTAAAAAGACTCTTTATTCTAATAATAAATAATCAACTCCTTATTCGTGCTTGTCTTACTTTCAATTATTTTTTATTTACTCTTTTCGAAACTCATTTCTGTTGTAGAGCATGAAAAATCTCATAATCTCAGGGTTCATCTATTAGTCATGTCAAAGCATAGTACAAATCGTAAACATATTATAAAACATAATATTTATAAATAATGTTTGGTAATTAGGTGTTGTTGATGTATGTTGTGTATCAGTGGGTTCTTTGGACCATACAAAAGAACAAATGAAAAATTGAAAAAAGAAACTCTTAATACTAATTATTACTTGTGTACAATTAGTATTCACTATTATAAAGTTTTTATTGTTATTGTGATAGTATATCGCGGTAACTCGATCTTTAAATGTTAAAATGTTTTCAAATATCTTGGTTGATCATTGGAGTAATCTCACCAATCTTGGAGTTTTCTTTACAAGCTTATTTCTTGATCCTTCGCTCCTGGACTTCAAGTTTTTTGTGCCATCGATTAAAACATCCTTCTTTTAGTTATTTCCATAGTTTTTCTGTATTATTTCATCTCATATCTGCCTTTAAATTGTATAAAATCCAGCAGTAAAACTGACATGTTCTGTCTGGTTTCAGTATTTTTTCAACAATACCTTCCTTTTTATTAAAACACTAATTCATTCATTTCAGGTCTTGGCAATGATACGTTTATGGGTCACAGGTTCGATTTCACAATTTATAATTAATATGATTCCATAGAATCTCATTGTATCTTCGTCACTATTATATTTTAAGTTTGTAACGGAAGATTCTTTATTTTTTAATTATTTCCCTTGGTTTTATTTCACTATATTAGTCACCTTGTTGTTTCATATAAATTACATGTTTCATACAATATTCATATTGTAAATATGTTTATTCACTTACACTATACACTGTTTTTACTTTTTAAAGCCTATCACTGTTGTTCTGTGGTCTTCACTGTCTTGTTGCTTAGCACGTCTTTATTTAATTCGTGGTTTCGTTGTTAGACTTGTTTATACCTCTCACTTACCATATCTATTGGGTTTATCACGTTACTAAGTTGTCTTCTATACTTTCTTCTGTAAAGATACTGATTTTTTACCATTTATTAAATCTTACCATCAGAAGACTCCAGTATTATAATAATACTTACTGCTCACTGCTGCCAGAATTTCACTTACCAACATAATCCCATTAAACTTGCCTTATTATTGCCCAGGTCGCCAACATATTTTTTAGATGAATATGTAAACTTAAACAACACTCTTGCCCTTATAAAAATTGTAACATAATCCCGCTATCTGACCACCCTTAAATCTCAGAAAAATCCCAAAGAACGTTAGGCGAGTCTTTCAGCACAGAACACTAGGGAGTGGTAATGACAAAATAACTACAACTAACGCATGGTTATAGAAAAAATGAACCTTTTATTTTATTCTACCCAAATTATCTCATTTTTTAGTTATGAAAACAAAATAAAACTGTAATAAAACAAAACCTCTGCTTAATATTTTTTTTGTTTACATATTCTTAGTCTAACCCTTAATCTAAAGAAGACGAACCCAGTTTGCCACACGCACACACATACATTTTATATCCCCTAAAATTTTGGTGAAATTATTTAAATATTGAATAATAATGGTTGGTTACGTAACGGCCGGTGTTTCTCTTTGCCGCGTGATGCACTAGATATATCCGAATGTTTTGTCAGTCCCATACATTTTTAACTTTTCTTCCTTCTTCACTTCACTTATTCCATTCTGGGATACTGTTTCACTTATTTGTGTCGGTTTATAACTTTCCGTTAAAACTTAAAGTTTTTTGGTGCCCACGCGTCTTAGCGAGCGCCTGGCCGACGACGCGGCGGTATGTCGACTGACGTTACATGCGGGCGGACGTCACTGCCTTTCGTCTACCAAATTTCGTCGCTGTTCACAACCTTCATGTGGCAAATTGTTAGTAGTGGCACCGGGAACATGGTTTGTGAGTGCTCCCAAAGCGTTGACGAAATCTGGTTGCCACTGGTTACATCACTAAGATAGGCGGGATCTCGTCAAGACTTCCATCGTCACCCGACAGCCTGGCAAACAAATTTTACAAAAGCCATTTTGGTTCGGCTTGGTCCGAGCGTCGTCTGGGCGCCCCGCTGTTGTTCGCGCGTTTGTGTGCGCCACACAGCACTACAGTTCTTGGAATTGAATTGCGTTCTCCAGTCACACCTTGAATTCCATTGTCCTTTGTCTTGTAATAGTACATATCTTCACAATAAAGTTAACAACAAAAGATAAAGAATGAAGCACTCATAAACTAACACCAGAACACCTAAGAAAGAAATGATAACTGAGTAACTGTGTACAAAGTATTATATAAGGTTCAAGAACTCAATAAAACAATTAATGTAATTAACTCAGTAAACCAAAGAACAATAAGTAGTGAGAAAGAAGTGTAATGGGACAAAAGGGGGTGTTTTATTTTATTTTATTTTTATCAAATTCATTTCATTTTCAATGGTAACTCCCTGTATAAATCTGGCAGAAAGTCCACTACATAAAACGGTGTTGTTCAGACGTTTTATGTAGTGGACTTTCTGCCAGATTTATACAGGGAGTTACCATTGAAAATGAAATGAATTTGATAAAAATAAAATAAAATAAAACACCCCCTTTTGTCCCATTACACTTCTTTCTCACTACTTATTGTTCTTTGGTTTACTGAGTTAATTACATTAATTGTTTTATTGAGTTCTTGAACCTTATATAATACTTTGTACACAGTTACTCAGTTATCATTTCTTTCTTAGGTGTTCTGGTGTTAGTTTATGAGTGCTTCATTCTTTATCTTTTGTTGTTAACTTTATTGTGAAGATATGTACTATTACATATTGCCCCAACGCTAAATTTGATCATTTCAGCAAATATTGTGCAGGTGTTGATGAAATTATCAACCATTTTATTATTTTAATCACTTCTTTACTTGAACTTCCTTCTTTGGTTTCTTATAATTTTCCCTTTTCTTTTTCATGTAATTCACTATCTCTTTGCTTTATTTATTAAGTTATCTTCCTTCTTTGTGTTTTATCCCTTAAACATTTAATTTCCCTAATTATTTTCTCTATCATGTGCGGTGGCACCAGTCGGGCGGGCTCTTTTGGCTCCGATTCACCTCTGTCCATCTTACACCTTCTGAGTTCAGAGGAATGTATCGTCTGCTCAGGTATATGATTGCTGGATCATTCTACAGTCAATCATCAAAAAACTTTAAAGTAGTCTTAGTGCGACTAAAATATAATAAACATTCTGGGATTCTTCACATTATCATTGTATAGATTACATTATATCTTTCTTCTTTATTGATTTCCTTTCTCATACTCTCTAGCTCTTTATGGACACAATATTGTTGATGGGCATTATTTGTATTTACTTCTTATTGTTTATATTAAAACTTACTTTTCTTTATCACTCTTCTTTTAACACATTTATAATTCATTATTTGATTCAATGATCATTCTTTTAATTGTTTAATAGTATTTTTTCATGGATGACTGGTTGTAAGTCCCCTTTTTCCTTTGGGTACTGGGATCCATGATCTCGTACGTATTATTATTATTATCCTTTATTACTGTGTAAGGTCCGGTGTATAACAATAATAGTTTTTTCGCTATACCCTCCAATGTATTGGGTAGCTCTCTGTTTTTCAATAAGATTCGATCTCCAACTTGGTATCATACCAGCTTCGGTTGTAGCCTCTGGTATTTGCTTTTTATTTTCTCAGTTTGTTCTAGTGTTTTGTTATAGAATTTTATCTCATCAAACTTATATTCTTCTCCATTTGGAAATTGGATTAACTCGGTTATCTCTCTGGGTGGTGGTCTCTGGAACATTGCTGTATATGGGGTTGTTTCAATAAACTGATGGTATGATAAATTCAAGAAGTCTTCAGCAGCTGGCAAATACTCCGCCCACCTTCTCTGTTGGTCGAAACAATATGTTCTTAGGATCCTTCCTACTTCCCTTAAAACTCGTTCGGCCGGGTTACTGCTTGGGTGGTATACAGATGTTTTGTATGTCTTCATTCCATTCTCCCGTAGTGTCTCTTTCCATCTGTTACCCTTGAACTGCGTCCCATGGTCAGTAATAATGGACTTAGGTGTTCCTACCTCATTGACATAGTGCTGGAGAATACTGGTTAAAATCTTTTGCATCATTGCCTGGTTGATTGGGTACAGTTTTGTGTATCTAGTATAGTGGTCGAACAATATTACAAAATATTTATATTGGTGCCTCCCGCCAATTCACGGGAATGGGCCGCAAATATCAACGAATACCTTCTCTAATCTGCTTGCTGATGTTATGGGCATCATGGTACCTTATTTCTTGTCATTATTTATCTTTACAAGTTGGCATATGTGACAGTGTTTAATTTGGTTTCGTACTTTTCTATTTGCATCTTTGATATATACATGCTCCTGGAGTGCCTTTACAACTTTTAACGCCCCCATGTGGCCATACCTGACGTGGTAATCCATTATTATGTCCTTTTTTACGGCTCTGGGTATTACAATCTTCCACATGTTTTATCTGTACTGAGTCCTGATGAATAAAATTTGTTGGTGTAAGCTGTAAAATGTTGTTATTCGGCTATTTTGTTCATCGAGTCGCTTAAGAATTTTGCTCAATTTGGGGTCTTGTTTCTGTTGTCGCTCAAGTTCTCTTGTGATATTGGCCAAGTCGGCTCTACTACTAATGATATGGTACAACTTAATCATTGTTTCTTTTTCCCCTTCAAATGTCTGGTCCCTGATGTTAATACGGGATAAGGTGTCTGCGGCGATGTTCTACTTGCCGGGGATGTACTCCCAATTGAGGTTGTATTCTTGTAGTGTTAAGCTCCACCTGGTCAACCTTCCATGGTTTAGTTTACAATTTTTTAGGAATGAGATTGACTTGTGGTCGGTCCTAACGGTAGTTTCGTATCCCAAAATGTATGTATGGAATTTGTTACAAGCGAATACGACGCGCAGGAGTTCCTTCTCAGTTACATTGTAGTTTCTCTCACAGCTATTCAGGACTCGGCTGGCGAAACTGATTGCCTGATGATTTCCTTCGTCATCCTCCTGGTATAGGACCCTAAACTGACGTCACTGGCGTCACAGTTCATGTAAAATGGTTTATTGAAATTGGGGTGATGTAACATCACAGACTCTAAGAACTTATTTTTTATTAACTCAAGTGTGGTATCTTGTTCTTCTCCCCATGTCCACTTGTCCTTTGATGATAACTGCCGGGCGAATTTTGATGTTAGCTCTGAATAATTCCCCTGGAACTTACGGTAATAATTACATATACCGAGGAAGGATTGTAACTGTTTCTTGTTCTTGGGTGTTGGGAACTTCTGTATTGATTCAATTTTTTCTTGGGATGGGGTGATCCCTTGTTCTGATAGGTTGAACCCCAGGAACTGTACCTCGTCCGCTATCAATTTTAATTTTTCGAGCTTGAGAGTAATATGGTTTTCAGATAGTCTTTCCAGCACACTTTCTACCCTTCAGCAATGATCATCCCAGTTGGTTGAAGTAATTAAAATATCATCTACGTAGACCGTTGTGTACTGGAGGGTCTTTTCTCCGAGGATTTGATCCATAATTTTGATGAATACGGCTACTGAATTGACCAGTCCGAATGGCAGCCGTTTAAACTGGTAATTCCGGCCTTCAAAAATAAACGCCATGTACTTGCGGCTGTCTGGGTGTAGTTCAACCTGCCAATACCCGCAGACGGTATCCCACGTGCTGATAAACTTGGTCCCGTGAAACTTCTTCAATATCTCTTCGATCTCTCGCGGGGATGTTCGATCATTGACTATCACCTTATTAATTTCTCGCGCATCTAGGCAGATTCTCACTTTTCCGTTTCTCTTTGGGACGGCTAGGATGGGACTGGTGTAAGGGGAGTAACTAGGTTCAATGATGTCCTCGCCTATTAACCTGTTAATTTCCGCCCTCACGGCTTCCTTCAATGAGTAGATGATTGGGTAGGATTTTCTATTGAAGTTTACAGTTTCTTTAAATTCAATTTTACATTGGTATCCTCTTACTTTGCCTGGCGTATCTGAAAACACATGACGATATCTGTTATATACTTTAATCAGTTGTTCGATTTGCGCGTTATTTAAGTTAGCGTTAGTTTTCTCTCTTTGAAAAGTACGGATTTCATCAATTTTGTCGTTCCACAATTGCTCATTGTCCAACTCGTAAAAGATTTTGCTGTTTTGCGTCGGTAAAGAAAAATCTAACACACTGGAGAAAAATGGAGTTTATGAAATACACTGTGCAGAATGCGATGCTATTTATATCGGACAATGTGGCCGTGCTCTGAAACATCGCATTTCTGAACATAAGAAGGCGATTTTAACCAATACATCTAATACAGGTTTTGCAGATCATTGCTTACAACACAATCACTTCATAGACACAAAAAACATAACACTACTCCACAACATACAAAAAGGTAAAAAAATGGATTTGTTAGAAATTTTAGAAATTAAAAAGCAATAAAAAATAACAAAAATTTAACCAATGAACAGACTGAATTTTGTGTATCCCCTTTATTAAAATCTGTTATTTAGTTTAGTTTAGTTTATTTTATATTATTTTGAATGTTCATCATTATTTTAAATTTTGCATTCAGTTTATATTTAGTTCAGTTAATTTTATATTTTGCATTCATGATTGTATTTAGTTTTTAAAGACACCAGACCTTCCCTTGTCTCATGCACACACTCCCCCCCTCGCCATCACAACACAGATGTTCCAGATACGCCCTAAACAGATGTTTACCACCTACACTACTCTAACATCCTGTGTTCAGTAATTTCATTCACTCACTCTTTGACAATGGCTTAAGTTAGTCGAAACAGCTGTCAGAGTTAATTAAAAAAATTTGTGAAACTTACCAAGTGTTTTTATATATTTTACAAAACCTTTGTATTAATATGTTTCACCAAGTGCCCAACGAGTCATCAATTAATATTGTAAACTGTTTAAGATCCGGCCATAAAACCATACAGTGTATAAGTCCATATTCTTGCAAACACTGTAATAAACGTCATCATTCTTCGATCCATATCGATAATTCAATCTCGGTGTCAAAAGAGGAATAAAAACAGCCAGCTGCTGAAAAGGTCACTATTTCGGCCTGTTCGAACCGTAATGAAGAAGTGATGCTTGCTCATCACGGACTCTCAAGGAGCAGCTTATCCTTGTCGTGCCCTCTTGGACAGCGGAAGTCAATCAAACTTTATACGTCAATTACTTGCATCGTCCTTAGGTCTCAAGCATAATTTACCCGTTCTACAAAATACAGTATTTGGATGGATTGTCACCGGGAAGATCTCATTGAATCACTCGATAAACAGAACTCATTCAGTACTTACTACATTGCCCAGTACAACTACAGAAGACAACTTAGAAAATTGTGTAGCATCCTTTTGGGAACTAGAAGGTATCTCCGGCAAACATATGAAATCGTATGAAGAACAAGCTTGTGAAGACCACTTTACATCTACTGTCAAGCGTCAGGCAGATGGGAGATACATCATTAAGTTACCTTTCTCCAGTGACCCTGGAATCGCCTTGGGTAAGTCTAAGGACCACACTATCAAACGATTTATGTCACTTGAAAACAAGTTGTCTCAAGACATAAAACTAAAACAAGACTATACTGATTTTTTAAATGAGTATCTTGAAAATGATGAAATGGAACTAGTATCAGAAACGTGTGAACCACAAAATGCATATTACTTACCTCATCATCCAGTTATAAAGGAAACTAGCACTACGACATGCTTACATGTAGTTTTTGATGCGTCAGGAAAGACATCTAACAACACTTCTCTTAATGACATTCTGATGATTGGTCCTACAATTCAATGCGACCTTGTATCCATATTGCTATTCTTTCGCATTCACGCTTATGTATTTACTGCAGATATTAAACAGATGTACCGTAAGGTGTTGCTAGATGAAAGCCAATGGGATTTTCAAAGAATTGTTTGGCATCATGATCCAAAGGATCCAATTAAAACATATAAACTTAAAACAGTTACATATGGGACCGCTTCAGTCCCATTTCTTGCCATTAGGACTTTGTTCCATCTTGCACAAGAAGAGAAAGAGAAATTTCCTATAGCCGTAGAAGTTATTCAGTGAGACTTCTACGTAGATGATGTTCTCACGGGAAGGGACTCAATTGAAGAAGTGATTCAACTTCAATCAGAACTAATAAACGTATTAGAAAACGGAGGTTTCGAATTACACAAATGGTGTGCAAATCATCCAGCAATCTTACAAAATATTCCAAGTGATCAGATTGAAACAGGCTTCACGGTAGAAGAATCAGGCAACAAGGCAATTAAAACACTTGGGATTTATTGGCAGCCATTATCCGACACCTTACAGTTTAAAGTCAATTTAACCAAGCCTCCCAATATCATCACAAAATGAGTTATACTTTCTGATATTTCTCAAATATTTGATCCAATCGGACTCTTGTCTCCAGTGATAATTACTGCCAAATTGTTTATGCAAGAAATATGGCTTATAAAAGACATTGGATGGGATCAACCAGTTCCCGAAACTTTACTGATCAAATGGAATCAATACCGACTTTATTACGAGCCTTGAACCAGTTAAGTATTGCACGACGTGTGTTAAGTGGAGACAACAAACAAACACATGAACTACATGAATTCTCTGATGCATCGGAACGCTCTTATGGAGCATGCTTGTATATACGAACCATTCAAGAAGATGGAACTGCCATTGTAAACCTATTATGCTCGAAATCACGGGTAGCCCCATTGAAACAAGTTTCTTTACCAAGAATAGAATTATGTGGAGCGCTCTTATTAGCTCAACTGTTTCAAAAGTGCTACATCCTTTCAGAAATACTGACTATTAGACACATCATTCTTTGGACCGATTCTACAATAGTTCTTCATTGGTTAAATTCACCTCCAAATACCTGGCAGACTTTCATAGGAAACAGGGTATCACAAATTCATGAACTCACTAAACATTGCACATGGATGCATGTTCGATCACAGGATAATCCTGCAGACTTAATTTCAAGGTCAGTTTTAGCAGACCTCCTCATAACTCGAAGCATGTGGTGGAATGGCCCTACCTGGTTATCAGAAGATCATAATAATTGGCCCAAAACTATTCAAACTATTTCAATAAACCCTGAAATTGAAGAACGGAGAAAGAAAGTTTTAATTCACATAACAACACTACCCTCTTCCGACATAACTCACAAATTTTCCTCTTGGACTAAATTATTACAAATCACTTCGCTCTGCCAATGCTTTGTTAAGAGTTGTAAACAACCACATAAAAAGAACACTGGATATGTTACTCCTGGCGATATACATAAAGCTGAAATAACATGCATTAAAGAAGTTCAACAGGCTTTAGTGAAGATATAGACAAACTTCAGAAGAATAAGGAAGCAAGTAATAAAATCAAGTCGCTAGCTCCTTTTGTGGATGACGAAAGTATCCTCCGCGTTTGAGGCAGACTAATGAATGCGTCAGTGAATCCAGAGTATAAACATCCAATTTTGCTCCCTCCGGACCATAATATTATACGAATGATATTTGTTGAGTCTCATATTACTACTTTACATTCTGGTCCTCAAGCTCTTCTTGCGACAATTCGAAATAAGTATTGGCCCATCAAGGGTAAAATTATTGTGTGGTCAGCTGTAAAAAATTGCGTAACATGCAGTAAAAATATGCCAAGGCCTGCTAAACATCTCATGGGAAACCTACCGCCATGCAGAGTCCAACCATCTCGTCCCTTTGAAAACTGTGGGATTGATTATTGTGGACCGCTCCTCTATCGAAGAGTATCACAATGCCGATCACAGCCAGTGAAGGCATATGTAGCACTCTTAGTTTGCATGGCTACCAAGGCTAATACACATAGAACTAGTTCCGGATATGACAACAAAGAAATTTCTAGAAGCACTTCAAAGAATGATAGCTCACAGAGGAGCAATTAAACATAATATACTGTGACAATGCTACTAACTTTGTTGGAGCAAAAAACGAACTTCATGAACTACAACTTTTGTTCGTTTCTGACACTCATCAGTATCAAGTACACAAACTGTGCACATCAGTAGGAATAACGTGGCATTTTATTCCACCCCGGTCACCTCAATTTGGGGGACTATGGAAAGCGGGGGTAAAAAGTGTACAACATCACCTTAAACGAGTATTGGGAACTTATATATTACCATATGATGAATTAGAAACATTCTTGGTTAAAATTGAAGCTTGTGTAAACTCTAGACCTATAACTGAGTTGTCAAATGTCCAAATGATTTGAATCCTTTGACACCTGCTCATTTTCTTGTTGGACAGTCCTTAGCTTCCTTTCCTGTACCTGATGTAAGTACATTAAATATTAATAGATTAGACCACTGCCAACGTATTCAACAACTCTACCAGATTTTTTGGCGACAATGGTCAGATGAGTATCTTTCAACTCTATAACAACGGACAAAATGGGTCAAGGACTACACGCCACCATCCCCAGGCTCCCTGGTATTAATCAAAGAAGACTTCTGACCTCCACTTCACTGGGACCTAGGTCGCATTGTGGAACTTCACAACGCCAGTGATGGTATAACTCATGTCGCTACAATTCGGACATCTAAAGGACTGGTGAAGAGAGCCCTTGTCTGTGAAGAGTGTATGCTGGGGAGTCCCGCTGATCGGAGTGTGTTGCTGCCGCTCGCTCTGTGTGCTGTGACGTGCGCCTGTGATGCGAATTCGTACGCATCACTATCTCTTTGTAAAACACCATATATTGTTAATGTGTTTTTGTTTCGTTAGTAACAAAATAAATAAACGTAAGTTTTTATATAGTAATTTTTAAAAGTGAAGACGGATTATAAACAGTTAAACGCCTTTTCTTTAACAGTCAAATGAATTCTTAAACATTGTAAACAAATTAAACATTTCGTTGTAAACAAGCATAAACGTGTAACATGTTCTTTAAACAAAGCTTGTATTCAATTGCGTGAATCTAATTTCACCTGCCTTATTAAACAGTTAGTCATAACATAATTTCACATAATCACAACATAACATACTTTAGCCATTTTTCCACCTTTAAACACTTTGCTTTGTAATGTTAATGATTTATTTGGTACACCTCTAGAATATAATCCAGTTTCATCAGTGAACTTACTTTTGACACACTGTTAAACTGTGGTTACTGTTAATCTACAGTTAAATTATATTCCAAATTACAAGAACACTTCTAAAGCACATGGAGACTGCTTACACCAATTTAACGTTATAATGGTTTTAACAGTTCAGAACGTAAATTATAACTGATTGCTTACTACTGTTTGGATTTTATGGAAACTTCAATAGTTTTTTGTATACAAATAACATTTTGTAAATTTAAAAGTCTGGTACGTCATTTCAGTTGGTCAGGTATAACACTATTTGAGTATTTTTAGAAATCTGTATTGTCAAACTATTTTGTCTACTGTATTGTATTCCAGATAACTGAACATCAGTGACCATTTAAACAATTGAAGGAACCCATTGTGGACTACCAAGGGAAGGCAAGGGAAGAGGTGACCATTTAATGTAGGGGAAATTCACATTGATCTTACAGAAAACAAAATCCGTTCTTCAGAAAAGTGGCCATTCGTACATGTGACCACTGAATAAAGTTGGCTGTTAGGTCAGGTTTTACTTAATTTTTACTTTATTGTAAATAGTAAATTTAACACGTGTTTATTTCTTCTGCAAGTATAATATTTGACATATTAAAAAAACCTTCAAGTATTATACTTTCAGAACATATCTGTTCTTACAGTTAACACTTGTTTACATACAAGTACGGGCACACTTTGCCTACAAAAATGCAGCAATTCATTTTATATTTACCTTACTTAACCTGAATTAACTATGTACACAACCATTATTTCTGACAGGTCATTTCAGACATCACAAAACAGATGCAGAGCTGAAGTAATTCACTTTACAGTTTTATATGGTCACATTCAGACAAGAACTGCAGCTCTGTGAAGTGGACTCACTATAAGTTAGCTTGTCAAGCTGGGTAGCAAGCTACTAATACTTACATTGAGTCTATTGTGAGCATTCTGATGAGAGGCCTTGAGCCGCATATCAACATGCAGCATTTCAATTTTATCTGAGCATCCATTTTATACATTTTGTAATTCAGCTTTTTTTTTGGTGTTTCTGACAATTAAGAAATCAATTATCATTTTTCATGTGGAATAATTTATTATGAAGTACTGACCAAACAGTTACCACTTTCTTCCTGATGTTTAAATAAAGTAAAAGAAAGCAGATGCTTGAAAGAAATGTGCAGAACATACTACACAGATTCTGATACCACAACAGAAAATAACCTTAGGAAAACACACAAAATTAATTTTAGGTCTTATTTTATTTATTTATAAAAGTACATAAGAAAACATTGTTTTTATAAAAATATAAGTATATCACTACCGACTCGGAACATTGTGTTCCTAGTCGTTAGTGACATACTTATATTTAGTTAATCAACGTCATGGACAACAAAATCCAAGAATTGTTTTTATTGTGACTATATTTTATTGGTTTACTAAAATCAAGGTCTTTTAAAGCCATGAATATGAAAACTGAGAAAGTAGTCAGCAAATGTGTGGCCAACTGCTTTTTGTGGTTTATCAGCTGTTCCTGAGTACTGATCAAGAATTAATATTCACTGCCCTATAAACCATTCCCCTGTTAAAATTGGTTGGTTTGTTGTAATTAATATCTTTAAGTACTGCACACAGACACATTTTCAAATCTGAGACCATCAAAAATGTGAACTAACTTCTCGAACATAACACAAAATTTTAATATTTTTACAAAATGAAAGGAAACATTCAAAGCTCAGTGAAATATTCACCACTTGTTAGTTAATAATCCCAATGAATATCTGATGAGATCTCTTGGTCTACATATCCAATAGTCGTCCACATTGTCAAAAAGATACAACTTTTTTAGCAAACAGGTGGACCATGTTCATTGTCAACCCATAACTTCATCTACAATGTTAACAAAGAGCATCTTTGTTTCAGCAGTTTCTGGTAACCAGTGTAGAGTAGATACAACAAGTGTTCATTTTTCAAGTTTAATACCAACCTTTGAATTATGAAACTAGTATCAGAACCATTCCTGTATTGTCCAATATCAACGGCAATGGAACAGTAATTACAACAGACAAGTAGAGCTTACAATAAAACATAGAGCCATAATATGAAAATGTGGTTTCAGGATCATGCAGACTTCATCAAATAATACCACAGTTATACCGGTATATAAAAGTTGAAAAAAATTCATAGTTACGCTACTAACATCATACAAGACTCCATTATTTTACATTTGTGATTTATTATTATTATTATTATTTGTTTTTAAGACTTTTTAAAATTTGTTTATGGCATTTCTTTCATAATCTTTGTTTTATCAGCTCTTCATTTCAAGAGCTTCGCTTTACCTTTCTTTGTTGCTTATACAGTAGTTTCTTCCTTCCTTGTCAGAGTGATTGATCTTGAGCAGTAGCATGGTGGCCATGTAACCGCTGTTTCCACAGTACTGAAAATAAGAGAAAATAATATTTATTATATCCCAGAATGAATACTTTGGTTATTGAATAATTTGAAATCTGAACAACATTAGTAGGGAAACTTGAAGAAAAGCATAGCATTGCTTTTAACTGCTGGGCACTTGCACCGTCTTGTGTTGCTGGCTCGAATATCGGCAATGCTCTACTGCATACGGTCATTGATTTCGAAGTAATTGTCACTGTACTGACTGTGGAGGGGGAGACACATTCGTCCTCCCAATGTGTTGCTGCTGTATAAATTGCCAAAACGCTCAGTTAGCAGCTATGTTCATTTTCAGAACCAACGTGCAGCAGTTACTACGTACCTATTTGTGTTTTGTTCGTTTAGTCATGTGTTTCTCTGTTTGTCTTTATTATTTTTAACTCGATTATTTGTGTCTTCATTTATTCTATGTAAGTATAATGGAATCAGATCCGTTAAACCGGGACCTTCTTCTTCTGCCACCAAATTATAGAAAATACTCTAAAAAAATATTTTGGCTCTAAAAAGAACACTTGGTACTAGAAAAAATTCGAATTAATTTTTAGGCTAAGTTTTACACCTATCACAACCGCCAACAGCTGTTATGTAACCAGGAAATAGACCTGGATATAATATAAACAGTGAGTAACACATGTAATTTATATAAAATAACTATGTAACTAATCTAATAAGATTAAGCAAGGTGTACAATACTTATAACTAGTGGAGTATATCCCTAGAAACTAATTATGTACATCAGGGACAAGTAAAAATAAGATTACAATAAATCATGTTAATTATAAGGTATAAAAACAACCCTGTGACCCATAAAACATGTCGTGAAGCCAAGAGCTTTACCTAGTGAAGCGAGAGATTAAAAGAAGAAAGTATTATTGAATTTGGAATAAGCCAGAACAGATATAATTCGAAGCTGAACATTTCTACTAAAAAATAATGTTACACAGTAAATTAATGAAGGAAAGTTCCGGAAATAATGAGAAGTATATTGGGCTTAATATAAAACATGGAAATTGAAGGCCAGAAGAATTGTAACAAGAAAATAATCTGTAAAACTAAACAGCAATTTGGTGAGATGGTTCTATTAAGCTAAGACATACATTTGTTCAATCATTATTCAATTTAAAGCAACTAGAACAGTGAAATGATAAACAAAAACACTATAAACATTATAATTATTAATTTTATTTTCTCATTGTACTATTTTAGTTTGTTCTGATTAGATTGTTTCTTTTGTATAATCCAAAGAACCCATGACACAACACACATACCCAACATCACATTAGTGAACCTGATTTATAATTTTTATATTTTCTATAATATGTATGACTTTGACTGTACATTAACTTTAAATTTTTATTAACCCTGAGAAAGAGTTCTTATGTTATTGAATCTAAAGGAGCTACCGAATGAAGAGTAAGGCATTGCATGTCAATAAATTTTGATGCATGTAAAAAAAAGTAAAGAGTAATAAAATAAAGCTGAGAATTAAGACAAGACTGAACAAGAGTTAATTTGTTATTTCATTTTAAATATCACTATAATATTGACGACTCGGAACACAAAGTTTTTTATAAGTAAAAACGTAAAGTTTTACCTTACAGCCTAAACCGGCTTTCACCTATAGAAGGCTTCATCAGAGGCTCTGATGAAGCCTTCTATAGGTGAAAGCCGGTTTAGGCTGTAAGGTAAAACTTTACGTTTTTACTTATAAAAAACTTTGTGTTCCGAGTCGTCAATATTATAGTGATATTTAGTTAAGTAACGGACACGTCATGGACAACGAAATCCAAGAATTTCATTTTACATAAATTGGCACCAACAACTCATATAATTACATAGAAGGGTAAGATTTATATTAAATTATAAGTAAAGAAACACGTTACAATATGTCTTTGGCCTTTCTAATCCAAGTCTCACTACCATACAGTAGGTGAGGTATGTATGGCCATTACATTATAATACTTCAGTTGCATCTATTTCCTTGTTTTCTTCTTTAAATGTTTAATGATACAGCCACAAAGTGACTGGAAGAGACTAATTTTGCTTTCAACCTGCTTATAATCTTGGTATGTGATGCTACACCCCAGATACTTGTAATCTAGCACCTGTTCTATTGGTGAGGCCTGTATGACAATCTTTGTTCTAATACGATTTGCCCCAGAAAAAGCCAAAACTTTTGTTTTGGATAAGGAAATGGTTTGATTGTAACCTGCCAAAATGTCAGTAAGAAAAAACGACCTTTGGATGTTATTTTCATTCTCTTGAATGATCACAAGCTCGTCTGCATACATTAAAATATTTAAATAAAATCCTTTCCCCACGTATAATCCTTTGGGGGCATCCAATTTCCATTTTCTTATGGCATCATCTATATAGATATTAAATAAAACAAGAGAAAGACTGCAACCCTGCCGAACGCCTTGGGTTATTCCAACGGGCTCTAACAATCTGTTAGTTTTTATCCGTATCTGCGTTCCATTATATGAAGTTTTAATTACCTTTATTAAATGAATAGAGTATCCTCTTCTCTGCATTATCCTCCATTATGTTGCTCTATCCAATCTGTCAAATGCTTTTTCAAGGTCCACAAACGCAATAAAATTCCACAAACCCATGTTGTTCTTCTAAGATCAGACTCTCAGCAATTCTTGATACCCTATCATTTATTATCTTAGAATACATTTTGTAAATTGTATTTAATAAACTGATTCCCATATAATTCTTGCAATTCTTCTGTCCACTTTCTTGAAAATGATATAACATGGGCTTCTAACCAATTTTCTGGAATCTGTCAAGATAGCCAACACATATTAAATAAATGTAAAGGTCATAATTTGAATGAGAAACTAATTGTGAAACAAATATCAACTTTACATAATCTTTTTTTTTCTAAAGCTCATTAATATTTCAAAATCGGTTAATTTGGGTTGAGGAGAAAAATTAGGGCCCCAAGGATTAACTGAATTATTAAAATTAATTATAATACTTAATGTTAATATGAGAAAGAATAACTTTAAAATTCAGATAATGACATTTATTATTTGAATTTGAATTCTGAAAATGTACGTGCAGAATTAAATGCATGGGTTCCCTAAAATTACATTATTTTAAAACTGACATTACTAATTTAATTCAACTAGTTTAAAATAAAGCATTAAATTGTGGATTTGAAGATATAATTTTATATTGGATCATTACAAATAATAAGCTTAAATTTTTTTTAATTATTTTAATTATAATACTGATAATATTAATTTTATCAATGAATATTAATATTTTTCATCATATAATAATAGTGGAATGAATAATTATTAGTATTAATTCATGTAATATTTACATAACCGTAATTTTTGATTTCATATCAACTATATTTTTATCAACAGTAACATTTATTTCATTAATAGTTTAAAAACTATCAACAGATTTATTTATGTTATTATAATATTTGTAATATCAAATAATCAAGTGGCCTATACTATTCTATTAAGTGACAAATACTGGTGAATGACATCATTACCATATTTTAAGTAAATGGTGGTTGTCAGTTTTAGTCGGTCTCAATTCTGAGTTCAGTGGATTATGTTATTTAGTTAGCTTGATACAACATTTGTGCATCAAAATTATATTTGTGTAACTTTTTGTTTGTTTGAATAATTATAGTTGTCAATATCACAGTTGTGAATAGAACAGAAATATGTATTTCCTGTGTTATATATTTACTTGTGAAAAATTATTTGTGGTAACGATAAATAAACAAGGTGTCAACAGTGGTACAAGTTTTTACTTTATTTCAATCGCTGCCTTGAAGACAACAAATTTGGAACTGGAATTTTAAGTTATCAAGTCTGCAATCAAATTATCAGCCAATGTATAAATCCAGAAACCCACCTGTGCATGAGTTTTCTTTCACCATAGAAGTAATAATCTGTTTTATTTTTCTATATCTGAATAAATACTCTTTCTGGACGTGCCCTAATCTAGTATAAAAGTCTGACCACAACCTGCATTTTTTGTGTGTGAAAGATGACTATAAATTATGAATTTTTCTGTATCTATCACTGTCTTGTAATAAATGCATTGGTTGAGGTCTAAGTTACTGAACCTTGAAACAATTTAAAGATGTCATATTTTCTTTTTTTTTAACGTTTCTTGTGGCTTGACTAAATATACATTTATCCTGTAATTTTCATTTAAAAAATTGTTTATTCTATACAAGAAATTATTGTTTTAAAGAATCTTGTTTACGAAATACATATTCCTTGATATAGGTTGTGCTCACTGCACTAGATATGAAAACTTGTTTTTCAATCTCTGCAGCATGTACTTGCCCTAACCTAGTATAATAAAAGTCTGACCACAACTAGCATTTTTTCTTTTTTTTTTTGTGAAAGATGACTGTAAATTATGAATTTTTCTGTATGTATTTGTTGTGCTTCACTTGATCTCTCATTCATTCTTTGTTGACTGTATCAGCTTCAATCCTTAATGATGCTACCTACCATTTCAAACCTGTGGTGCAGAGACCATTCTTGCAGTATCTTGTTGTGAAAGGTACAGTGTCCTCACCTATTATACCTTTCAGGACCTCATACCTTGGTGCAGCCACAAAGATGCCACTCAAATATACTTCTTGATTTGCCCAATCATTTATATTTGTTAAAACTTATATAATAGCAAATTAAAGGATCTCTTCATTTAGGAAGTTATGATAATCTGTTCTGAGGTAATACAAAACAAGTAGAACAGAGTTCTTTGCCAAAATGTAAATAAGTATTAACAACTTTCATATGAACTATGTCGGGAACTGTAAAAAGCCAATTAAAAAAAGGTATGTTAATAAAGAAAATGCACAAAAAATTAATTGCAAGGTAGTGTGCTATTGTATCAAATTTATCTGATAAAAGAGGACATAAACTTAAGGTAGTTACCTCATGTGAGACACAAGATGTATAATTTTACCTTTTCTGCTTCATTCACAAGAAGATACAATGTTACAGTGCCATTATAAACATTATTTGCAAAGGTTTTCATCTTGTAAAAGGGGGCAATAAGAACACAACAATTTAAACTATCACAACAGGAACTCGTTTAATATTTTTAATTTAAATATGGTATAAATACAAAGGTAATACGATGTCATTTTAGTTAGTTATGTTCATCGTTTGAAAATAATATCCTTTAAGTGACACCCACTGACATGCTTACATTCTTCAAGTTGATTGAAAAAGCTATCCATTACTTGCGGAATTGCCTGAATTTTTTTGATGATCGACTGCCTGAGTGATTAAAATCATGTGGTTGTGACTGGAAAACCTTAAACTTTAGATAGCCCCATGAAAAGAAATCACACGCAGACAAGTCAGGAGATTACGCTGCCCAGAGTATTGCACCAAATCTTGAGATCCACCAATGTTTGAACACAGGTCTCATCGCTTCCATTTAGCTCCATCCTGGTGAAACCAGATGGTGTCAGTATCAATCCTTAGAGTTTTCTACACACATTATGTTACTGTTTCAGTCTGTTGTAAATATGCAGGTTCTGCACTTTTTCACACAATTAGTTCCATAAATGTTTGTATTAAATCAAACAGTATACTTGCATGGTAGTAGTGGAATTAATATTTTCTGCCTGAAAATAAAAAATTGTGTGTACATATTATTACTTTGATACTAGACATGGGTTAATGTTTATTAGCAAAATTCAACACATAAACAAATCTTATTTAAAAGTATTGATACATAATATGCCAATACTATATTAAACAAAAAAAAAGTCATAAATAACTGTGATATGTTAAGTAGACAAAATGTTTAATTTCATTTACTTAATGTTTATTTGATTTGCTAATTTAATGAATACTATATATTTTGAAAAATTGCTCAAGATGATAGCAAGAATAAATCTAATGCTAATGAAAATAATCTAATAGTTTTTTTTTTTTTTTTAAACAAAAACTATGTAAGGATAAAACGTCTTTCGACTATAAAGGCAATTTATTCTTTTCATTTTAGTATAATACTGTTAAAAGGATACAGACATTTTAGCTTTCACAGACAAATTATGATTATCACAATAATTAGTTGGCTTTTATTTATTTTCTTTTTAGTTACTCTTGTTTCAATGTTGCTAACATACTCTAACTCATTGACTTAAAAAATGGTTTATTGTGTATGGTGGGAAGAACTGAAGGAAAGAGAGGCAGAGAAGAAAGAGGATGTGTGTGCAGGGTGTAACGGCACAGTAGGTCCGTAAAGGAATTCAGGTACATGAAAATATAATTTTATTGTAATTCAAAGGTAATCAGAAATGTGAGGATAAAAAGTTTCCCAATATACTACAACGCAATATGTAACAACGAGTTGGCGTCAAGGTCATTGGCATACTTGCCGATCATCAGCAAGTCAGATGCAGCAACAATCAGACACTCCTAAGAACGTCATAAAAAATTATAAAAACGTAATCGTTGCGATGCAACACAAAGCCGTCATCTCCAGAGAACAATAGATTCGGTGACATATTACCCTTTCCACTAGTGGAATATACGCCATGTTGTCTGCCCAGTCGAAACAACACGTCCGTGCTACAGCACGCTATAAAATGCGCTGGCCAGCAATTCCCAGTAAAATTATTTAAAGTGGTAAAATGTAACAAAATGTGAACAGTTAACCAGTTAAAGAACTAACAATATACAGGGTGACCACGAGGAATAGGGCGTTTTTTAAAAACATTATACTCGGTTAATGTTGAAGTGAAAAATTATTTATTGACATAAAAATGTAGTACAATGTATGCCATTGAAGTTATGTTTGGAAAATAATGTCTGAGAGATGTTTACCTTCTTCATCGATGCACTCTTCCACTCTGCCTTTGACATTCTCCCACGCTCTTTCCAATGTTTGCTGATCAATCAGGTGGATCTCACGTCGAATCGCATCTTTAAGTTCTTCTAATGTGCGAGGTTTGGCCGCATAAACACGAGATTTTAAGTAACCCCAGAGGAAGAAATCATACATACTGAGGTCTGGAGAACGTGGAGGCCAAGGCACATCTCCATACCGGGAAATGAGACGACTGGGGAAGGTACGCCGAAGCAAGTCCATAGATATTCTTGCAGTATGGGCTGTTGCACCATCTTGTTGGAACCAAATGTCATTCGTGTTTAGTCTCCTCCTCCTCCTACGCAACTCTCTTAGGAAAAAGTTTCTGATCATTTCAGTGTACCGGTCAGAATTTACTGTCACTGTACGCCCACCATCCTCGAAAAAATAGGGACCGATGACACAGCGGCGCGATATCGCACACCACACTGTGACTCGTGGTGAGTGCAGAGGGTGTTTGTGGAGCTGTCTGGGATTTGTCTCTGCCCAGTACCGACAGTTCTGCTTGTTAACTTCCCCGTTCAAATGAAAGTGAGCCTCATCTGACATGAAAATTACATCATTGTTTTCTTCAATCAGTAGCAGCATCTGTACAGCGAAATCTTAACGCTTTCGTAGTCTGCTTCATTCAATTTCTGCACGAACATGATTTTGAATGGGTGAAACTGTAACTGAAACTTTAAAATTTTCCTGACCGATTCACGTCCCATGCGCAAAGCAAACGAGTGCCGACGAGCAGATCGACGTGGACTCTGTAACAGCGCTGCTCTTACCCTTTCCACATTTTCTGGCGTCCTTACTGTCCGAGCAGACCCAGGTGGTTTTATTTTCATCAACGATCTTGTTCTTCTTAAGTTGTCGACCCATCTCAAAATCGTTTTTTGGTTGGGACCGCACCGTGTCGCTCAATATTGAAATGATGCCGGAAAAGACATTGGGTTGCTGTCACTGACTCACCGGTTTTCACAAAACTATCGTACGCAAATACGCGGTGTTGCAACGTCCACTGCTCCATTGTGACTGAAACGGCATACCTTTGCGAGCTCAAGGCCGTCAACTAAGTCTCCCTCCCACCAACCACTGTCGAGTACAGTCCCAATCAAAAACGCCCTATTCCTCATGGTCACCCTATATAAAAAGATGTAAATTAGAGTCAGTGGCAGTATAACAGGAACCAATAAAGAATCCGGCCAAACACCTGCTGGAACATGAGGCACGTCTGAGTCAATCTTCCAACAAACGAACTCAGGAAAGTAAACTTTTCGAAATTCTAAATACAACACATTAATTTTGAGCTCATTTAAAATGTATTAAAAGAATGTTCCGAAAATAATTTGTGGGAAGCATGTGAGTGTGTGTGCATGTGCCGGCACATATAGAGAGAGTCACAAGGCATTGGTTCACGTTACGTTACCCAGATAACGTAACAATTTAAAATCAATATATGTATGTAGTTGTGATGTACGTAGAGATCATGCAGCAAAAATACTTCGCCGCCATGTTGTTTTGTAATTAACTCAAGGAGGAAGACTCCATTTTGTTTTTATGTTTTTCAACATTCAAAATATTCAGATTATTAAAAACAAGTCTTTTTAACAAAATGTTAACTGAGTTATTATTATCAAATACCCATGCTGTTTCTGTGCTCGCTTAAAAGAGAACCTGGACCCCAATAGGAAATGTTACGTTGGCAACAGCGCCACGTGGTGAACAAAATATAAGTACGAGATTTTCTAAAAAGGTAAGTCACAATAAAAAATAATATCTAGTAAAAAAGGTGAGTTAGTTAACAAATGACGACCCGAACAGTGACTATGATGTTAGTTAACAAATGGCTGCCCGAACTGTGACTTTGTATAAATAAATATTTATATAAATAAGCTTGCAGACAGAGACAGAATGGGTATTAAATTAATGTGTAACGTAATACGTAAGTAATTAGGTTATGTTGTGTTTAATTGTATGTTAGATATAGAGCAAAATTTTGATAAGAGAAATATTTAAAAATGGCAAACAATAACGAGAATGTCAGCCTAACTGACATTGTGAATGAAAGCCAGATCAATGTCGAATTAAGTGTAACTGAATCGCAAATTATGAGTGAAGGAATTCACTCAACGCCAGTCCTGTTTAAAAAAGCTGAGGATAATGAGGTGATAAGAATGATGCAATTGCTTTTCAATGCACAGAGTGTAAAATTTGATGAGAAATTGAATGCACAGAGTGTAAAGTTTGATGAAAAGTTTGACAAATTTGATGAAAAGTTTGATGAAGTGAAAAACGAAATAAAAAAACAAAATTTTAATTTTGATAAACAGATTAAAGAAATAAATGCACGTTACGAAAATATTCAAGAACAAATAGTAGAAGCAGTTAGTGAGAAATTTGATATTAAAATAAACGATTTAGACGACAAAATCAGTAAAGTAAACGAAACAGTAATTGAGAAAGTTCAGAATCAAATGATAATACAAAGTAAAGAGATAGAGAATAAATGTTTAGATGCAGTAGACAAGCAAGTAGAGATTAGAACCAAATTTGAAATTAACAAGCAGATAGACAATAAGACAGATATTTTACAAGATCAATTAGAGAAATGTAAGTGTAATGTAACAAATATAACAAAGAATATAGAAACAATAGACAAAGCCATTTCAGAACACGAAATTAATACCAACCATAAAATAAGTATCATACAAAGTAAGATTAGAGAAATAGATGAGTTCAATATACAAACTAATAATGATATATATGATAAATGTACTTCAATTGAAGATAATTTAAGCAGTGTGAAAGATGAATTACGGGGGGAGATTAACAAAAAATTGACCGGGGTAACTGAAAGAGTAATAATAACCCGAGACTTACACAATGAGATCGAATTAGAGACTTTTAGTTACGAGAACACGGCAATACACCCAATGAGATTTATAAATCAAACCCGAGAATACAACCGTTTTAGCAATAGCAGTTGGGAAGTACAGTTAATGAAAATAGTAAAATGTTTTAAGGGAAGTTCCATTATATGGGCGGAAGCACATAGTTTAGAGTGGGATTGTTACGAGGAATTTGAAAGAGCATTTAAAGGGAAATATTGGGCGGAAGACGAACAAGAGATATTAAGGAGTCGGATAATGGGAACCGGTAATTTTATAGGTCACCTAAATAATAATATCATGATATACGTCAGTAAATTATACAATGAGGCCAAGTATTTAGAGCCACCAATACCTTTTAAAACTTTTATAAGACATGTAAGCAAACATCTGCCGAGGGAAGTTCAGATAACTTTAATGACCAAGGAAATAAATAATATGAATGAGTTGGAGAGAATTTTAGATATATCGCAAAGTATTTGAGACCGAGAAGTGGGTAGGCGACCCCAACAACAGAATAATAATAATAACAATACGTATGAACATAATAACCATAGAATTAATCCCAACGGACATGGAAACACACATATAAATAATTTCAGTAACTCAGGGGATTGGAGATGTTCCAGGTGTAGGTGTGAGAATTATGCCAGCCAGCAGAAATGTTTCAAATGCAGCCTGGCGAAAGACGATCAAGGGAGGAGAGAAGGACCAAAACAGTATGTCCAGCAGCAGAGAGGAGTACCAAGTAATAGGGGAACAGCTGGTAATAACCATGGACCACCAAGGGGTCAACAGGGACCAAACACCAATAATAACAGAAACCAGCCGGAAAACTAGAGGAGACAGTGGTAGCACGGACCAGACCACTGTCCAGGGAAGCGAATGAGGTCCAACCGATGGAGGATTTCCAAACTAATGTCATTAAAACAGACATCGTTACAGATTTATTGGAGGAGGAGAACAATACTACAGTCGAGATGAGAACTGGATTAACCGAAGTACAGATAACCATAGCAGGCAAGAGCTACAGAACACATATAGATACAGGTAGTGAGATTTCAGTGATTGCTGAGAACATTTTGGGAGAATTAAGGGAGACTAATAAAAATATTCCGATTTTGCCAGTAGCAGGGGTTACAGTAGTGGGAGTTACAGGAGTACGTAGTAAGCGAGTAACCAAACAAATACATTTAAGTTTCCTGATAAATAACGCAGAGTTTGAAAACACATGTTTAGTGGTAAAAGGGCTAAGTCTAGATATAATATTAGGTAATGATTTTCTACAGAGAAACAAAGCTGTCATAAATTTTAAAGAGAAAGTAGTAGAGTTAGAAGGGGGTGATCGGTCAATCAGGGTTAATTTTGAACAGATGTTAGATAAGATTAGAGTAACTGGTATAAAAATATTACAAAAATGGGTAGGCGAGAGTGACACAGAAGCTAGAGTAAATTCATGTATAGAGGGAGAGTATATTGAGAGTTTTGAAAGAGAAAGGGATAATATTAGTGAAGAAATGTGGGAGATAAGGGCGGATGAATTTTGTAGTGGAGGTGAGGTGGTAAGGAGTGATCAACGTGCATCGTTGTGGCAGGTGATTGAGCAGTTTCGAGGAGTGTTTGCCGAGATTCCAGGAAGGGCAAAGGGTTATGAATGTGTATTGCAGGTACGGGAACACACACCTTTCATGCAGCAGAGTTATCCAGTGCCTTATTCCAAAAGACGAGCGGTGCAAGAGGAGTTAGACAGAATGATGGAGGGAGGCATTATAGAAACGTCAGTGTCACATTACTCAAACCCATTAGTTGTTGTCATAAAGAAGGACGGTAGGGTGAGATTATGTTTAGATGCGAGGAGGATTGACCAGATAATACCAGACCGTGAATCACCAGAGTCTATAAATGAGATATTTCAGAAGTTTAGTGGGATGCGATACATGACATCGCTCGATTTAACAGCAGGGTATTGGCAGAAGTAAGTAGAAAATATACAGCATTCTTGTTTAACGGTAAGAATTACCAGTTTCGACGCTTACCATTTGGATTGAATACCAGTGTAGCTAGCTTTATTAAATGTTTAGACCAGATTTTAAAACCAAAGGACTTAGACTTTTTAACAGTGTATGTGGAAGATATCTTTATTGCTTCGAGAACTTTTCAGGAACACTTGGAATATGTTTTAGCTAAATTAGAAGAAGGAGGACTCACCGTCAATTGGGACAAATCAAAATTTTTACAAACTAAGATAAGTTTTTTATGATTCATTATTACACCACAGGGAATCTCCGCAAATCCAGACAAGGTTGACTCCATTATGCACTTCTCTGAGCCGAAGACTATAAAACAACTACAGTGCTTTCTAGGGCTGTGTAATTTTTATCGTAAGTTTCAGAAGAACTATGCGCATACAACAGCTAAATTAAGTGCAGTACTCCAGAAGAATAAGCAGTGGAGATGGGGAGATGTGGAACGTGAAGCTTTCAACGAAATTAAGAGTAAATTTAGCCACATGATAATGATGAATCACCCTGATTTTAATAAAACATTTTACTTACAGACGAATGCGAGCAACATAGCATTAGGGGCGGAGCTCTACCAGGAAGAGAGTAAGAGAGAACACCTGACCATCGCATTCGCAAGTAGATCGTTGCTGTCTGCTGAGAAAAATTATACGACCACCGAAAAGGAACTTTTAAGCATTGTGTTCGCCGTGGGGAAGTTCAGAACCTACATCCTGGGAAACAAAACGGTGATCCGCACAGACCACAAGGCGTTATCCTTCTTGAATATGTGTAAGCTTGCTCACAGCCGTCTAACCAGGTGGGTACTTGTTTTACAGGAATACAATTTTGCATGGGAGTACATCAGGGGAACAGATAATAAAATACCTGACACTCTTTCCAGGGTAGACTTGTTGAACAATAAAACTGGTAGGGATTTAAAGGAGATTGAGATTTTTCAGATAAGCTGGGAGGATAGCTTGGGGAAGAGCTAAAAGACATTAGAACCATGCAAAGAGCAGATGGTAAGTCAGGTAAGATCATAGAGTTTAGAGACTGAGTTAGGTGGGTCAGTGTACAGTCAACATTTTCAAATTTATAAAGGGTTGTTATTTAAGAAAGTAGAAGGGGGTGAGCGTGATTGGAGGTTAGTTGTGCCAGAGGGGTTAGCTGATAAGATCATTTGGGATTGTCATTTGAGATATGGTCATTTTGGGGCGAAAATGTGTGTTAATGTTTTGAAAGAGTCTTGTGTTTTTAAGAGTATGGAAAGGCGGGTTAGAAAATTATTAAGGGGTTGTGATTTGTGTCAGAAGTCTAAGGTAGTGAACTACAGGGTTGAAGGGGAGATGAATTTTATAAAGGTAGAAAGACCATTTGATTTAGTTGCGGTAGATTTGTACGGACCATTGCCGAAGGGTAGAGGCGGAGTTATGTATATTTTTGTAATGTTAGACACTTTTTCTAAGTATGTGAAATTATATAGTGTGACGAGAGCTACCAGTCAGGTGCTGAGTGAGAAGGTGACAAAGGACTACATGAACCACGTGGGTAAGCCAAAGGTAATTTTATCGGACCATGGGCCACAGTTCATCAGTGGGAAATGGTGCCAGACCCTAGGATGGAAAGGAATCATCCCGAAACATACGGCAGTCTACCACCCTCAGTCCAACCAGGCGGAGCGTGTCATGAGAGAGATAGGCAGGATTTTTAGAGCCTATTGTCATGCAAAACATAGCGAGTGGCCGTTATACATCAGAAGGGTAGAAAATTGGCTGAACGGTACCACCCACGAGTCCACAGGATATACACCTCACGAATTGGTTAAGGGAACACGCCCCCCGAGGATTTTAGAACAGTTATTTGACTACCCACCTGAGAGAGAGAAAACGGATGTGAGTATTAAAATCAGGTTGGCTAATGAGAATTTATTAAGCAAGGGTGAACGACGAAAGCGTAGACACGACGCAAAAGGTAAGTGGATGAAGTATGAAATAGGACAGTTGGTATTGGTGAGGAGACACGACTTGTCAAGTGCTCAGGATAAGGAGATCAAGAAGTTCTTCTTACTCTATGAAGGACCTTATGAGGTAATAGAAGTTAAGATGAAGAATTCATATGTATTACAAAATAGAGAGACAAGGGAGATAGTAGGGACACACAATGCTACAAACTTGAAGTTGTATTGGTCATCGTAGGAGTTTTAAATAAGGTTCATTTTATACTAATGTATGTATGAAATTTTAATTTGATTTTATGTTTCCAGAAGGGACTTTCCCCCATTTTCGGGCGATCACAGATTCACCACCTCTGATCGTGGATTTTGGCAATCTGGAGGAGGACCATGGTTGGCAGTCGCCTCAGCAACGGGGTGAAAGCAACGATGGTCTTACTCCACAAACAGGTATTAGTAGAAATTCTTTGCGTACAATGGGGAAGGGGACCCCTAGTTTCGCGGAAAGGTAAGGTAGTCAAAAAAAAAAAGAGAGAAAATTTTTGATGGTGGTAGTATTTTTCCACAAACTACAATAGTTTTATTTTATAAATTGTGAAATGAAACAACCAAAATTTTGTAACTTAAATAATTAACTTTTCAAGGAGTTGTTTTCCTTCAGAAAACAAAAAATGTAATTCATGTAATGTAAACTTGTAAGATGATCCATTGTTATACTTATTATCTTGTCATAAAGAAGGTATAAGTGAAAAGCTGGAACTTGCAAAAAAGTGTCTATGTGAAAATTTTTAATGAAAAAAAAAAATAAAGAACTTGTTATTATACAAGATTAATGGGTGATTTTGGGGGTTGTTTGGTGTTATTAGAAGTGTATATCAATTGTGGAATGTAGAGACAGCAAATGTAGCAGGACATAAGTTTAGATATAAGGCGGCTATTGCAGTGGCAGCATGTGCCACTGTAGATAGCGTTATGGGTTGATGAGTAACGCACAAGTACGTTACCATCATCGGAGGCCAAAATCGGCGTACATACATTGTACAACCTTAATATAATTTTAAATTATATATGATTTTAACTGTACAGTGTATTAATGATGTTGAGTGTAAAACATGCGAATGAAGATGATTTCCCCGCCTTTTCGGGCGATTACTGTCTTACCAGCACTAATCGTGGTTTTGGACGACAACCAGCTGTGGGCAGCAATTGTAAAACTGACCATGGTTGGTTGCACATGAAATTGGTGAAAACTGAAATTAACGGGGGCCACTTAGGGGAAATCACCGGAACTATGGAACAGCTGCTATCACCTTGTTCGAGTAGGAACAGCAAAACAGGTGATAGACCCGTATTAAGGGTATAACTATGTAACATTCAGATATGATGATATCTGGCAATTTAAAAATGTAAAGCTGAAGCAAGGACCGGAGATGACAAAATTCCTCCCAAAATTCAGTCTTTGTGGAAGCAACTGGACGCCACAGTCCAGTGGGGGGTCATAGCGTGTGTGGTAAGGAGGTTGCTACAGGGGTAGTAACGTTAAATGAATATCAAATATTAAGTATATGACATTGATAATGGTGTCAAGCATAAAGATAACTTTGATTTGGCTTTGAAGAAGTATTAGTATCAGGAAAACTGATCAATGAATTTTGAATAGACAGATTGTTTGCCATAATGTATTTGTGTTTTGGTTCTATATTAGAGATATATATGGATAAATTGTTGTTGATTCTGTTAAACTTAAGGAATTATTTTACATGTTATTGCCTTAGTGTAAGAGTATATTTCTTCTTGTGTTGAAAAGAGTTAAAATATTATTGACTGGAGTCAAAATTTTGATAAAATGTAGGAATGCAAAAGAGAAAGAGACCTCTATTATAAATCTTGTTTTATCTCTGTATTCAAGCAATTAGGAATTATGGAAAACCAATGCCTATTAACGTAAACCAATGCAGCTAAGGGGAGACAGATCAGTTGGGGATATGGCATTATACAAAGCCACTCTTTGATTTCATTATTCGATGTTTCAGAGTTTGGTGATGCTGTGGCGGCGGTCCTGAGCTGGCCAGCGCGTCAGAGCAGGAATGTCAAGTACCTGACTGGCTTTGCGGTGTTGGGATCTCACAAGAGAAGTCCAGTAAGGTCATGCAGGTACTGTCACGATCACTGGACCAAGGGTAAGTTAGATATTCTTTTTATATAAACACTACAGGGGGTTGTGGCGACATGTCCTAGTTGATCCCTTTAGGAAGTATGAATGTCAATGAGAGTTTTTATGCTTCGGTATAAAACCTCTCATTGAGGGGGTTTTGTAACAGTACAGTAGGTCCGTAAAGGAATTCAGGTACATGAAAATATTGTAATTCAAAGGTAATCAGAAATGTGAGGATAAAAAGTTTCCCAATATACTACAACGCAATATGTAACGATGAGTTGGCGTCAAGGTCATTGGCGTACGTGCCGATCGTCAGCAAGTCAGACACAGCAACAATCAGACACTCCTAAAAACCGTCATAAAAAATTATAAAAACGTAATTGCATCGATGATGCAAAGCCAGAGCAATAGATTCGGTGACGTATTACCCTTTCCACTAGTGGAATATACGCCATGTTGTCTGCCCAGTCGAAACAACACCGTCCGTGCTACAGCACGCTATAAAATGCGCTGGCCAGCAATTCCCAGTAAAATTATTTAAAGTGGTAAAATGTAACAAAATGTGAACAGTTAACCAGTTAAAGAACTAACAATATATAAAAAGATGTAAATTAGAGTCAGTGGCAGTATAACAGAACCAATAAAGAATCCGGCCGAACACCTGCTGGAACATGAGGCACGTCTGAGTCAATCTTCCAACAAACGAACTCAGGAAAGTAAACTTTTCGAAATTCTAAATACGACAAATTAATTTTGAGCTCATTTAAAATGTATTAAAAGAATGTACCGAAAATAATTTGTGGGAAGCATGTGAGTGTGTGTGCATGTGCCGGCACATATAGAGAGAGTCACAAGGCATTGGTTCACGTTACGTGATCCAGATAACGTAACAATTTAAAATCATAGACGGCCGCGTAGGTTTCTAAATTCATTCTGTAATAAATCAGGGAAATTGAAAATAAATATATGTATGTAGCTGTGATGTACGTAGAGATCATGCAGCGAAAATACTTCGCCACCATGTTGTTTTGTAATTAACTCAAGGAGGTAGACTCCATTTTGTTTTTATGTTTTTCAACATTCAAAATATTCAGATTATTAAAAACAAGTCTTTTTAACAAAATGTTAACCGAGTTATTATTATCAAATACCCATGCTGTTTCTGTGCTCGCTTAAAAGAGAACATGGACCCCAATAGGAAATGTTATGTTGGCAACAGCGCCACGTAGTGAACAAAATATAAGTACAACGAGATTTTCTAAAAAGGTAAGTCACAATAAAAAATAATATCTCGTAAAAAAGGTGAGTTAGTTAACAAATGACGACCCGAACAGTGACTATGATGTTAGTTAACAAGGGCAATCAGGTGTATGGACAGCTGAAGAAGGCATGATGATTGCCTATTTTGTCAGTAGCCACTTCCACAGGTTAGGTTAAGTTGGTAATATATCTATAGGTAATATAGCCGAGTAAGACTAATTTAAAAATAGCAAATTTCCAGAAACAACATTTTTTGAGCTGATTTTTTTTTAAACGTTAGGTTTGTAATGGGGCAAAAAGGGGTATTATATTTTATTGTAATTTTATTCACTTTATACGGGCCCAAAACAGCGAGTCACCTACATAAAACGGTTCAGTGCGGTGTAGCTGTATGATGGAATGCGTCAGGTATGCAACAACGCAATACAATTCTAAGAACTGTAGTACTGTGCGACACGCCCAAACACCAGCGGGTATAAGAATTATGAGCATTAATTATGTATTTTGTATTGTATAATTTTGTGTAGTGTAAGTAGGTCAAGGTCATTTACCTGACCCAGAGAGATCAGCTGATGGGTTGTATCTTGGTCCATATGGCCCATACCTATGTTTTTTCCTTGTAATCCCGATAAACGCTAGTTGTATTTTTAATAATTTTCTTTATTTACCAGAATAACCATTAAAAAAAAAAATATTTTTTTATGCCGGCCATATAAGATATTTTGAATTTCAAGTATGCTATTGTTTGTGTGTATTACTAGTGGTTTATGAAATTATATTGTTTAGTATACAGTAGTATACCTGTGTAAACAAATGTTAGAGTAAGTGAATTCATGTTTTAATAAGGTGTTCAATTTGTTTTTTCTTTAGGATTGTTAGTGGTATTATAGAGAAATTAACAGAGTTGATAGATCTATATAAGAGTTTTTTGTCTTGATGAAAATAATGATAATTTTGCACTTCAATGAAATTTTAACCAAATTTAAATATTGGAATTTAATGTATTTGATATATTTTAATTTGAAAAAGGATCTTAAAATGTTTAAATGATGAGTTTATTTAGAAAGTAATTATCAGTGTGAGACGCGCCCAGTACTTGCTAAAGGCAGCTCAGTGTGCATGTAAGGGGAATATATTGGTTGAGGATCTGGCAGGGTATCAGGCCAAGGGTTTAGATTTTGGGGGGTAGCATGTTAGAAGGTTAGGTGCGCGTCTGTTCGATTTTATGGTGTTGGGATCTCGAATAGGGAAGTCCAGTAATCTCGTTCAAGTGCAGCCATAGTCGCCGAGCTAGGGGGTAGTTTACCCATGATGTGTAAGAACTAATGGGGGGTTGCTGGCACCATATCCTCACCGATCCTCTTAGGGGTTTAGCAATGAGATTTCTTCTGTTTCGGCAGATCTCTCATTGGGGGGGGGTATTGTAACGGGGCAAAAGGGGTATTATATTTTATTGTAATTTTATTCACTTTATACGGGCCCAAAACAGCGAGTCACCTACATAAAACGGTTCAGTGCGGTGTAGCTGTACGGTGGAATGCATCAGGTATGCAACAACGCAATACAATTCTAAGAACTGTAGTACTGTGCGACACGCGCAAACACCAGCGGGCGCGCAACCGACGCCGAGAAGCTAAAACAATATGGCTTTTTGTGAATTTGGTTCAACATGTGCTTGGTGCAAGGTGGATGCAAGATTAAGGACACACCTTTTCAGTCACGTAAACCAGTGGACACTAGATTTCGTCGACGTCCAACACACGGGAGTTACACGTGTTGTGTGTGCAACGACTACGACTTTAACGCATAAGGCATTGTAAATCCGTTATGCTTAGTTTTCTGGTGGGAGTTTTTGTTGGCGACTCTCTGCCCAGTTGAATTGCATCGTTACCCCGGCCGGAAACGAAGTTAAAAACGTGTGCACAACAATTTTGAATTTCTATTGTAAAAAAGTATTAACCAGAAGTTAAAAATGAACTAATATAGTGAAATAGAGTCAGTGACATAAACGGGACAAATACAAGAAAAAATGTGAACTAAAGAAAACTTTCGGACATCAAAAAACACGCGGCACATTGCAACGAGAGGAGCGACGCCGGTTGGATAATCCACCTCAATCCAAATAATTCATCTTTTAAAAGTGTTCAGTTCAAATAATTAAAGCAAAATGGAATTTTAAAAGGGAATGAATGTTGCGTGTGAGCAGGCTGGGCGGCCTAATTAGTTTAGTAACTTTTGTTAGTTTGGTTAGGGTATAAGCATTAGTATTAAATGGTGTAACAAATTTGGTTTCCTGTATAACGTAAGTAAAGTCAACCATATACAATGAGTATTACAGTGACACGTAAAATAAATTGTTTGATACTATTTAGATGTTGAAGTAGATATAATAAAACAGGGTTAATTTCACATATCAAGATGTATTGGTTATTGCGTTTACCTGTTTCTCTCTGCTAATGAGTACACCAGACGAGACCTTGGAAGTTTCATGAAAGGTAGGTAATACAACAAAAATCAATATTTCAATATTAATAATTTTTTTTTTAACTCGTAATGTTTAAGGTTTAGTGTTTACCTAAAAGTTTATTCAAGTTCCAGACTTCGGACCGCCCATTATCCCCAACTTTCCACTTCCGGCAAATAGCGTAGTCGAGTCACTGAAGTTTCTTCTATTTTTCCGATGATCACTTCACCAAATCAGAAAAATAAAAATACCAGCCTGTTCCCCGGAAAATTTCCTATCGATCTGTGTTAGTCGTGCATTATTTTAAAGGCAACATAACCTACAAAAAAATTGAAACTTGCAAAAATTTGCATTTTCAGATTTCCATTAATAATGGTTTTTTCTTCATAAAAAAAATTGTGGAATATAGTATTACGATAGGCGAATTTCAATATTAATTTTTATCCCGAAATATTTTGTCATTAAGCCACAATAAATTTTTCAAGTTGAAAATGGAAATTTTTCAAAATTTGGTCGTCATCACCCTGACATCACAGGACAAAGTTTTTTTTTTAAATACTCGTATTTTCATGCTCGATCAGCTAGTGAAAAACGTTTGTTCTTTCATAGCTTCCCAAATAACAATTTTTACTTTTGTATTGTGCGCTTTTAAACAGCGAATGGCCGCACGGGCTGAATCGAGTATACAGCTGAATCAAGCAGTTGATGCTCTGGCAAGTACGTAGTACTGCCGCTTGGCAGTGCATACCGGTATGTATACTCAATTCAGCTTTGCGGCCATTTGCTGTTTAAAAGCGCACATGCGCACACAATAAAAAAGTTAAATATTATTATTTGGGAAGCTATGAAAGAACAAACTTTTTCACTAGCTGATAGAGCATGAAAATACTCTTGCGTTAAAAAAAAAAGCTTTTTAAAACTTAAAAAAACTTTTGTCCTGTGATGTCAGGGTGATGAATGACCAAATTTTGAAAAATTTCCGTTTCAACTTGAAAAATTTATTGTGGCTTAATGACAAAATATTTCAGTATAAAAATTAATATGGAAATTCGTCTATAGGAATACTATATTCTACAATTTTCTTTATGAAGAAAAAGTCATTATTTCACTCATTATTAACGGAAATCTGAAATTCACATTTTGCATAGTTTAAATTTATTTATAGGTTATGTTGCCTTTAAAAAAATGCACGACTAACACAGATAGATAGGAAATTTTTTGGGGAACACTGGTATTTTTATTTTTTTGATTTAGTGAAGTTATCATAAGAAAAATCGAGGAAAACTTCAGTGACTCGCGCTCTGCTGCTTGCCGAAAGTAGAAAGTTGGGGAAAATGGGCAGCGAAGTCTGTAACTTGGATAAACTTTTAGGTAAACACTAAACCTATCGTTCAAAAAAAAAATCAGCTCAAAAGATGCTGTTTCTGGAAATTTGCCTTTTTTTTCGATAGTCTTACTCGTTTAATAGAAATTTTTTAAATTTCAAAAGAAATATATGTAGCAGCTGAGCATCACATTGAGAAGTGTTTCATATTAACAGAGGCTTGAATCACTACATTTTTCCAGGTAGTTTGTAACTTTATATTGGATGACAGAAGGAAAAAAATTACATTAAAGATTGCACGAAAGTACAAGGAATAAATAAACAGGAAAGACCAAGGAAATGTTGGGTACAGATTACGGACGAAGCTTAAAATTGGAAAATAGAAATTTCATGAAAAATGTAAAAAGTAATACGAAGTGCTGTACTAGAGTAGTGCAATATAGACTTTGAGTGATATGTTTTAGGTTGTATCAGGATTTACTAAATATTGTAATGGTAATGATGCATTTGTGACAGCCCTACATCCTCTCACAGTAGGAGGACAAAGGAATAAATCATTACATAATAAGCAGTGCACAGCCATATGGAATTGTTCCAGACAAAAAAATATTGTGTAATCTTAATCCTGTCCAAGTCCATGTGATGTAAACCAAGCAAAAAAATTTAAACCTGATAGTCGTGGGACTACCGGTAGACATGGAATCATGGGCAGACTTGTGCTTTGGGAAGGAATGAAGGGTTGGTTAAATAAACAGCTACATAAGTTTCAATGTATTTTATTTATTCAGAATTTACAGTCACCTAACGCTAGTTGATGGAATATGGAGCGATGGTAGCTGAAGTACGATATGAATATCTGGGCGAAGAGTTCCATGTTGCGACTGAACGTCAGGTCTATGCTCGTGTTTCCGAGTGTAGTTGATGGTAAGCTATGGAGTTGTAGGCCGTACTCATCGTTGATGTCCTGTAGTAGGTTCTCGTGATCGGGTGCATGCTTGTTGAAGTCGCCGCAGAGCATTATTGGTGTAGTCATGTCGGCGATCATCTTAGGGATCAGTTTACTGATGGACTTGCCGTATCTGCCGAGCCCGCGATGTATAAGATACAACACTTCAGTGTCGGGCGATCCAAGGTCTATGTAGACTCCGACTAGAACGAATTTGTACATGTTCTGGTAAGTGATCTCCATGGCTGTGATGTCGCCGGCGATGTCTTAGATCACTCTTGAACCACAAGCGATCGCAGATCCCACACACCGAGCCGAACGGATTGTTAATAAAGTGCTTAGAGAGTTCCTCGTCGACTCCTTTGAAGCGGCGACTTGGACCGGGCTGTTCTGTGCAGAGAATCGAGGGTCCAATGTTGTCGAAGCACAAGTTATTAATGTTCTCATAGTCTGTTTTCTTGCTAGCTAGCCGTACGCTCGATCTGAGTCGCTTTGGGGGCACGCCGGATGACCCAGGTATTGGAGATGCGGGCCGCTTGGGCGCTGACGGGGTTTTGTCAATCTTCAAATGGTTGCCATTGTCTAAGTTCTAGGCCGATTTCTTTGATTTTAGTCTCAAACGATAGGCCTGTTGACGCTCTGCATAGGATTTGCCGGTTTTCGGTTTGAAATTTTTGGTTCGAGTTTTATCGCGATTTTTAGGTCGAGGCATTTCAAATTTTTGAGTTCAAATGTTATTATTTTCTGTGAGTGCTTCTGGTACTCGGAATTGGTGTTATTGGAGAGATTTAGTTCTGAGGATCACAACGCACTTTGTATTTTTGCGATCGGACTTGTAGTTCCCGAGATATTTAAGTTTTAGTGGAGCAATTTAGAAATTTTTGGCGCAAAAACACCCTCACGCAGACAAAGCCTAGAGGCGACTGAAGTCAGTTCTCAAAATTCTCAGTACTATTGGTGGAAGGGGGCCGAGTGACTCGATCACCTGACACCTGGTTTGCTGGGATTGGTTGAGCGGTTCGTGAGATAGTGGTATGCCGAAAGTACATTTGAAACATAACGGTCGATTTTCGCGAAACGTGCGAGTAAGACATTACATACCTATGGATTCCATGTCAAAACGTTTGAAGTAAATATTTCAATACAGACTGTTTTCAGCGCCTAACTGAACATCCTAGCCAAAGCCCCGTGCCTTTTTTCCCAAATAACTGATGTGCCAGCTTTGGTCGAGAGGGATCTCTTCTCTGAACTCTGATGGAGAGCCACTGCATTGTCCGTCACCTAAAATGAAAAGGCATTGCCAGTGGTTAACTGGCAAATCCTCATAAGTTATTTTAATATAATCAGAATTATATTATATTGAAGTATTCTTTCAGAATATCATTAAGCACCCATCCATCACAATCTGAAAACTGAAATTTCAAAAACTGTTAGTTATTTCCATTTAAAGATAAATTTGTCTCTCCTAGTATCAAGTATCGATTTCTTTCTTAGTTTACTACACACTGTCAGTATTAACAAACTATTCAGCTGCTTACTTTATAGATTTAATATTAAACTACGTCTATCGACACACAACTTACTGAACACTATAAAAATATTTACGAAAACCCTTGAATTGTTTTAAAAATTCCTTTAATTCACAGTTTTAAAGGAAAAAACTGCCAACAAGAGTTGTATTGATTTACTGACTTTCATTAATGAGATACAAGTTCATTAGGGCACAAACACTAATGAGCCCCACGAACCACAGTATCATTCTTTTGCCAAAAATTAACTGAATCTAAAAACACAGTTCTATCCAGGCAGCATCCAGTCTAATTTTGCCATGTACCACACCAGCGAAGTATAAAAAAGTGCCGCTTCTGAAGCAACAAGTTTGGTTTTCATAAGACAAGTCATTGTGCGTTTAACGTAAAATGATTACAGACATCTATGACTGGTGACTTGTAATATTTAGAGCGACACTGTTTATCAGATGATATTTTATTCTTTGTTACAACAGTGTGTCTTGAAGAATTGTTGTGTATCAGTGTTTATTGTTGCCTTTGTTTATCTAAACTGTCATTAAAGTTCCAGTTAGCAGTTTCGTCTGGTGTCAATTATTCTAACACAAATGCTCCATGCAACCTCTGTAACAATATCCTAGCCATTTTATACATATACCAGTAGCGGCTGGTGGTTGAAAAATTTGGGGGTTGCAGTTGGTTGGATGGTTTTAAATTGTTTTATTCTCTTAATAGAAAATGTCTAAGTCTCCTCCCCTCCAAACAATACACAAGGTAAGCAAAATAGTGTAAGATATTTATTATATTTAACTGGCAGGACACAATGAACTCTGTCATAAACTTAACGAAAACACTGTTCAGTTTACGTCCTATTGAGGAAAAAATTGAAATTAAGAGAGTAGGTAGGCCAACACCAGACCTTTAAAATTTTTATAACAGTGTAAAATTAGGAAACAGAATATTTAATCATAAATTAAAAAAAAAGATTTATACAATAAATAGTCGTGGTTATGTGGGTGTGACGACACTAATGTTGTTATGTTAGTAGTTAATGTCGATAGAATTTTTTGTGAAGTTCATTGTTAGTGTCAGTCTAGTTCAATGTTAAATGTAAATAATAGTACATATAAAGGATTAAGGTATCATACCTGATGCACCACGTGTTATTTACCAACAGACTAGTGGCGCCGTGACGTACATTCGGGGTTTGCAGTCCCTAATCACACCAAGCGAGCCTATACTGTTGTAATAGGAACACCTGAGTTTAGCCTGCCAGAGCACTACTCCATTGTATTTCACCATATACAAAGCACATCAAAAAGTTGGTGTATACACCGGAGCATGTATGGTTTTAAGTATTGTTCTGTGCTTTTCAATCGGCAAATTATTAATTACAACGATTTAGCTTGAAAACACTATTATTAGTTGTTTTATTCATAATTCTATAATTTAAAATACAATGTGGGATTTCATGGAGGTTGTGCAACCTAAGCACGGGCCGCCACTGCTATATAGATATATTGTCGATAAAAAGATTGGCCAGTTAGTTAATGTCAGCATTAACTATTTTACACATTATAGGTTTCTATGAGGATTTTTTGTTTTTCTTTTGAGGTGAACTGAATAAATAACATACATATAATACATGAATGATCTGATTTATTCAAAGTCTTTTGTTTTCAAATAGTGTACATTATTACAACCAAACAATCATACCTAGAAGTTGACATATGAACAACAAATCAAGTGGCAACCAGAACATTTCAAAATGTAATGTAATGCAATGAGTAATGTATAATAATATAAACATATTATGGATGAAAACACTACTTGCTATACAGGACTTATTAACTACTGTTTATGCTCACATGACTATGGTGATAATTTGTTTATATTACTGTTTGTATCAAGTAAAAAAAATTGAATTTTGTCTAAATTTAGAAAGAAATTAAACAAGTTATATTTAATAATAAGATATTCAATAATGATAATAATGGCATTAACAATCATTATTAATAATCAATAAAACAACACTTGTCAAAATATTTTACAAAAAGTACATACAAAATACATTATCTGGATGAAACATGTTCGGATTAACTATGAGATAATACAGTCCACAAAAGTTTTAAAAAAGAAGAGCTCGGATTATTCAAATTTAGCTATACTAATCAATCAATGATAGCTAACCTTGAATAACAAAATTTCTATACATGTTATTAACAGAGTTTAATACGAATAACATTTAGTGATACTTTGCTTTTGTATTTATTGTTGAGCAATGATCCGTAAAAAAAAAAGAAAAAAAAAGTTTATATATTGTGTTACCATATTCTTAATATTTTAAAATAGAACCCAAAAGTTAGCTTACACAAAACCTTTTAACAGTGTCTTAAATTATATGTTTATAAGAACACAAAAACTATGAAAAATTTATCCTCATTACCTAAAATGCGAGAAATAATTGTTATATAATGTGGTACTAACTAACTAATGTGGTAATAATTTAATAATATATAGTTAGATAAAATAATAAATTAAATGTATAAAATTGGAATAGCTAAATGCAACTTGGTCATAATTTTACATTTAAAAAATCCCAAGAATACACAAAGTATATTGCAAATATTCAATTTCACTATTTATTTTATTGTCGCTATGTACAAATACTCTTTTTTGTGGGTGTTTACTTTGGTTAAATTAAGTCACATTACCGTCTCTGCAATGAAAATAAAGAATTTAATCCGTTTAAAGCATATTAAAGCAGTAACTTCAGTCAATCAACAAATCAATTCTATTATTGTTACCTTCTTATTATACCATGTACAGAGTATTTCAGAATGTTTGTCATATCAATGTAATAAACTTTTTCCATATGAGTATAGGTCTCGAAAAGCTTTACTTTCTACTACAGCCAATCGAATGTTTCTCCTTTTGTACTATACACTTTCTTGATTCCTCTGTGTGCATTTTTTGCTTATAGAATTTGCTGTTCTCATAATACCTAGTAAGTAAATCATTTCATCCACTGACAATTCGGAAAATAGGGGTCAGTAAATTTTCTGCATATCAACATTGTAACATTCAGCCTCCAAATGAACAGATTATCTTCACAGTTATAATCTGAGCTCAAACTGAAAAAAACAAATAAATTTTGGGTAGTAAAATATTTGCAAACAACTGTGAAGTATTCTACATTAAAATGTAAAATAATTTCATAACGTTACTTTAGTCTATTCCAATTGTAATTATCCACTTAAATAAATACAAATACCCACTGCTAATCATGAGGATTAGTTTTTCTTAGTTTGTGATCATTTAAACTCTGCTAGTTTTATAAAAAATAATTTCACTTGTTCAGTATAATGTAAATACTGACACTAAGCGGAACTGATGATTGGGTGGAATTTCATATCGACTGTCAAGTAACTGTAAGTCTGAAGCAAAGTTAACAACACAGAACAGGAATTGTTTATGACATTAACAAACAAGAAATAAATATAAACTGACACAATGTGCCATAATGGGCACAAAGTACACTAATATATTTACAAATAACACAAACTAATAATATTAAAAATGTTCTTTCCTAAGCAAACCTTTAAATCACAGTAAATCATGTGATATAAAAATGTTTTGGTTTTAAATTTTAATCGATTACTATTACCTGTTCGTTCATCCTATATTATGTGCCTGTTGAACATAATGATGAAAAGAAGTTAAGGTACTAAAAACAGAATTACATTTAGATTTATAACAATTATTATTAATGCAAAATATTATACCTAGTTCTCTTTTATGAAACTCTGAAAAAAAGGAACTTCAAAATTTACAACCCCTCCAGTTACATGTACGGGGTGGTACCTGCCAACCTTAAACTTTTCAAGCATATTTACAGCGAATTTTAGAGGAAAACAGATCTTGTACAGATATAGTAAGAAAATTTCAGGAAAAATAAAAATAAAAGAAGACAAAACTGAATAATTAAACTGCAATTAAAAATTATATGTAGGTGTTGGAAAAAGTAACAGCATATGTGTATAGAGATTAGAAAAAAGCAAACATGTAAAGAGTTCAGTTAAACAAATTTTTATTATTAAGAACTATAACTAATTATATTTAATCAATTCAGTTCTGTTCCGTTTTTCTTTTACGGATTATTTTATGAATTCCATCAAACGTGTTTTTTTAACAGTCTTTTCATAATTATGGCTCAAAATACATCAACATTCTCATCTGACATCCATAATATAACTAAAAAGAAATATATTTATTTTAAACAAGTACATTATTTAAAGTAGAAAAGTGTCATGCTGAAAAAGCTACATTTGAAATTTCAAGCTAATTTCACTTATACATACACAAAAATTCCATCACATACAATAAAGATTTCTTGTACACACACGTTACAAGTTTGTTTCTAGAATACAAGTAGAACACTGGGGGGAAAAAAAAAAAAAAAACTACTCTGCAGGATTTACACCAAGACTAAAAATAATAACGATCTGGAAAACTACAACAAATTTTCCAACCAATTTGTTCGGAAACCTAACTAACTATGGAATAAATTTTCAACAGTTTGTTTAATTTTTTAATAATTGTACGTATACATTTTCACTTTAAGCTTAAGGGTCCAAAAACAACATACATACCTTTTTTCACTTCTCTCAGTCACACACGTATAAAAACAATTTTTATTTATTTTATTTTTTTCTTTTGTTTCTTCGCACAACAAAAATATAAAACAAAAAGTTTACATAACTTAAAAAAACAAGTAAAACTAGATTACTGGTTACCTCTACAGGGAAGTATAGGGCATTAAGAAGAAAATAAGAATGCAAAGCTCAATTAATAATTACGATTCATCATATTTGCCCACATTTTTTCTTCAGCTCATTTCGTTTAACACAAAACACATTCTAATGTTTATGCACTGAACAGACAGCAGTCTTCGTTTACAAACCAGGATACTTTCACAAATGCACCCCCCCCCCAACTGCCCTTATCAGGTCCATTCAAATTTCAATAAAATAAAAAACAAAAACAGTGATAACAAATAAATTACAAAATGGGAAACCTCTCTTAGTATAAAACTGTATACATGAAGTATGATTTTTATCACTTTCCAAATTTACCTATAATTATAACAATCTGGTGTACGACCAGCCATTGAATCAATCTAAGTATAAACTCTCTTTTAATACTCACTAGAATTTTTTCTACTTATCCCCTCCCACAACCCAGAAGTTATCACATCTAATCAATAATTTTAATCAACCACAATGATTAAATGATCAGAATACAATAGTCTTTCCATTACAGTTATGTTGCACAATTTTACAAAATTTCTTTCCATAAAAAATTATTCTACACAGTATAACAATCTCAACACAAAATGTTATGATTATTCAGCAAGAAAAGAAATATAGTTATCTTGGCTACAATTTTTTTGCGGCCAATTCCACCTTACAAGTCCACAGTATAAACCAAACTTTTGTAAATAACTCACTTTAACAAACTTAAAGCTACAATTCATTATACATTAATAATAATAATAATTTCAATATAACGACTGATTTCAACCAATTCAACAATAACCTAGAAAATCATGCCAATTTTCTCTAAAATTTTAGTATTAAAATTTGATTCTATAAATCCATTGTATAACAATTTTGCTACATTTCAATTTAAACTATTATTTTTAATTTTTATTATCTAATATTTTCTAGTTCTGTAATCAAGAGTATTTTTACTTTTTTCTTTACAAAAAACTGTAAATAAGTCTAACCTTTTTTTATCTTATACAAATTTACCAAACTTTAGTACAGACTGATACTAACTGGGTATTTATATAATTTTACACACAACAGAAAAAACAAATTGTGTACTGGTTGAACGGTGGGACAATAATTATTATAAATATGAGCTAATTTATAGTAGAGTTATCGAGAGGTTTTCCCGTGTCTGGAAGTGCCAGGGAGGATATAAGGAGGGGATCACGTATGCTGCTTAACAACGATAACACCTGGGCGCTGATGTTGCAGTGGAGTTGGTTGGTGAAACTGCAAGAAAGGATTCATTTCAACTTTGAGTAATCGCTGTGATGGCTTAGTCAACGCCAAAGGTGCATCCTGAGTAGGGGACAAATGACGAGCTCTAGAAGCACCCCGTGGCGACTGTGGGGCTTCACCTCCTGTGTTGTCACTAAATAATGCATCACCTTCTAAGTGGCGGATAGCTTCGACAATTGTTTCCAGATTCTGTCGTGATGTACTTGCAAGGTACACTCTGAAAGACATAAATCAACATTACATTACTACTGACAAACTTCTTAATACTACTACAGTTTAATGAATGCTTAAAAACAAAGGAAGTTCTTGTTGCAAAACTACACAATACTTATTATAACCTGACAGCTCATATTAATAATATGCCCATAACATCAGGACAGAATAATAAGATTTAAATTTTTTTTTTTTTTAAATCAAAATCAACAAATGATGGTTTCACAACTACCGGTACTTTAATTAAAAAATAATAATTAACTGATTAATACTTGTACAATGTACAAGTATTATTCATAAACTCATAATTTTGTTTCTAATGCTATGCAGATTATTATCAACAATACTTTCTACCTACATTTCAAAAATGTTTTACAAATAATGTGTGTACAGGTATCACTTTAGTTATATTTACAATAGGCATGTTGAAGTGAGAATATTAATGCATCGTAACTTCCATAGGGAGAGTTTTTTTCTTCCTTTCATTTTAAATTGTTCTGGGTGGCTACACCCATTGATTGATATCATTCTTCACCCATAGATTTCAGTACTCAGCATTACACAATAATTATATCTGTCTTGATCATAACATAGAAGCAAAATAAATCATTTTCACTAAACTAGTGCAAGGCAGATGTAATAAAAAAATCCATGGGTCAAATATCAAAATGGACATGACCCATGGTTTTACATGTCAGAAGAAAATTACGACTAATTTGTTTGCTACTGCCTTTAAAGTTTTGTGAATCAATTACAAGTTGTTAAAGACTTCATTATGTATTCTCACAGGCTTTATAGTATTCTTGACTGGAAAAAAAGCATTCAAAAAAAGTTCCACAATCTATAATAATATAAAATTTGTGTACCTCGCTTGTGGTATCAGGTCATCGCCTGATCCTCCTGTAGGAGACGGCAGCCTTTCTACTTCAACTTTAGGTTCAGCCTTGATAGCAGCCTCCAGGAGTGACGGAAGGCGTGGTGAAGCAGGTGGTGAAGGTGATGGGACAGGAGAAGAATTCACAGTAGCTATCACGGTTTCCGTGTGTGATACTGGCTGTAAACTGGCCGCAGATACAACCTGGAGTGTCGCTACTGCGGCTGCTGTTTCCTGATTCTCTGAGCTTGTACTTGATTGTGACTCCCTCCTCAACGGGGTAATCATTGCTGGCTGACAGTTGTCCTGCAAAATGTTTAAGCACTCATTATACTAAAAATTAAAAAAAGTAAGCAGAATCATGCTTTAGAAATGATAAAACAATTCTTTATGAAACAGTACTTAAGTTAAATAAGCAATTTTAATTTCTGCACCTCTCTAAACATTGAATAATTGTAAGAACACCAATACGAACCAAGTTTTAGTTTACCTCATCTCTGTGCTGAAACTGAAGTTGCACTTGCTGTGTAATTTCACGAATCCTCTCTGGGTATAACTGTGACTCATATGAACGTACTTGATCCTCAAGTATCATTCTCAGACCTCTTTCTCTATCCAGCTGAAGACGCAGCTCTATCAAATCATTGTTGCTGTTTGCACTGCTGGGCTCGTCCACACCTGTTATAATTGTAGGCGACACACTTCCCGTATTGTTGATGGCTGCAGCAATCATAGCAACAGGCTCCGGACTCATACTTCCAATTCCTTCATCAGAAGATTCAGATACTGTAATACCTGTACACACAGGTAGTATTTGAATACAAAATGAATAATAGTTCGAAACATTAGGCTAATGAAACTGAACGGAACACTGTGTTCCACCTTTCTAGAGAGCTAGGTTTTGTTTACAGTCTTCTTCATTTTAAAATACATTTTGGCCAAATATCCGCTAGTGGAAGTCTTCACAAACACCTCGAAACATTAAGCTAATCTAACTGAATGGAACACTGTTCCATCTTTCTAGAGAGCAAGGTTTTCTTCATTTTAAAATAAACCTTTGTCCAATTATCCACTAGTGAAAGTCTTAACAAATATCTTGGAGATATTTCTCATTTATTCAAAACCTTAACAAGTTTGTTATTAAATGCTTGTTTCCAGGAATGAACTCATGATTTTATTTAGATAGGAGGCTAACACACAACCAAGTATCTCTTCAAATTATCTATAACCTCAGCAGGATAAAACAATTACTGCCCCCCCCACATAATTTGTATGTTTATAATTTATGACAGTTTGTAGTTTTATTTTCCGAGAGACAGAAGTTTTTTAAAAAAGGAATACAAATAACATGCAGTTATAATAACTGCAAAGTACAAAATGCTCTTTAATAACATGCAATTATAAGGTATAAATGCAAATCTTACCTGAGTCCGTTTTACGCTTTTTAACAGCATTACTTGCTTCACCTTCGTGTTGATTAATCAATCGCTTTAACTGACAATTCTGTGACAGAAGTCTAGTCTTCTCCTGTTCTAATTGGTATATATATTCAGCTGTTTGCTGTAGTATTGCCGCCTGTAACAAATAACATTATTTACTAATTACATTATTATGGTAAGTATTGGAGATTAAACTAAAAAATTCAAGATGTTTACAGTTAGCTGGAAAATACTGAATCAATATAGGTTCTGGTCTTACTAATGTAAGTATTATAACAAAACACTCGTCTACATAAATATAGTCCACTTTGGGACATGCACACAAAAGCACTGTAACTACTTATTCTTCCTTTTCATTTAATTCTACATCAGTTAAGTTCAATTAGAATAAATTACATGCTGACAAAAATTTCAATAAATAAATTAAAGCTACAGAAGGGAAACAAAACATTACAAGAACACAGTTTCTTTGTTCAAATGTTCAAGGTCTTTCTTATATTCTCCTTTTGGCCAGGTGTGCCAAAAGCATGCCAGCCAGAAGGTACTAACTTGTTTAAAGAGGGGTGAGAGAGTGGGGAGGGGTTTCCTATCTGTCAGCTTTAGATTAGTTGCTAGTTGCAGCCATTCTTCACTTTCCTTTCCCTTATATAAGGTAAACAGCTGTTACTTCCTCTCCGCTATTGTTCCTTCTTACTGTGCTGTCAATTTCCATTATTTTCCCTTCTTTACTAAACCTTTTCACATCCTCTCTCCGACAATTCTATTTTTACAATGTACAAAACTACAATTACTTCCAATGATTTTATGGGTTACTCATTCAATAATTCTTAATATGAAAAAAAAAAGTTTTCAAAACAACCGCAGTTGGTCTTGGTTTGATCGCAAAACTTATTATGGTTTATCTAAACCGACTGGATGCATTTTTGCCATCTCAAACGAACTTATACAGTGCAGTAATAAAAATAAGTTCATTAAATAAAAGTGCAGAACTGATACCGGGTCCCCGAAGTACGTGGGTCACGGACACATTAAATTATGCACAAATTTTGAAAAAGAAAGAACCTTCCCAAGAGAAAGGACGAGCGCGAATCAAGATAAAACGTGTATGTGGGAACGCTGTGTACATTCGTTAGACAAGAAACCATTTCAACTTCCAGTGCACGACGGACATTTCCTGTTCCGGCCCCTCTACAGATTATCTCCGACTGCCGCCGCCAAGCGTTTTGCGACGTCGATTTCTTTCTAATTTTGAAATACCATTTCTTCACACAAGTCTTGGAGATTATACTAAAATATGCAAGATATTTACAGTTAGCTGGAAAATACTGAATCGATATACGTTCTGGTCTTCAGCTCTCATTTGTAAAATGTTCATATTTTTCATAAATAATTTAAAGCAGTGGTTCCCAAAGTGGGGTCCGCAGACACTATTAAGAAAATCTAGGATATACCGTAATATTCTCCGATTTTTTATGCTGTAAAATCTAAATCTAAATTTTAGAATCTTAAAACAATTATGGTAGTAGAAGATTCCAGTATTTGGGAGGGGAGGGGGGTTCAAACTAATTGTATTTGTAAAAGTAATTTCAAACTAATGGTTTTAATAATGTCTTTAAATCATGTCGTGTAGCAGATCTGTCTGTCAACAGAACTGACTAGACCTCTCTCTTACACTACAAAAAGAAGACTCATTGGCAGAACTTTCAACTGACAGTTCATTAAAATTACAGACAGCTAGCTGACTTCTGGTTATATAATGTAATGACTGACTATCCTGAACCCTGAACTCGGAAAAAGAGCTTTGAAGTGTTTAACTGTCTTTTCCTGTACTTATATGTGTGGAACCGCAGTCTCCCTGCTCACTTACTTAAAGTCAAAGTTAAGAAATAAACTTGATGTCGAGAGTTACTTAATATTTAAGTAATCATACATTAAACTCAATATTGCAGAGCTAATTGTGAAAAGCAGCTTCATTGTTAACATTAAACTATGTTTGATATCATTAATATTATAATTTTACAAGTTAAGAGAAATTTAATTTTGATACATTTATAATTAAAATATAAGAGTTTCTACCATATTTACTGTTTGTTTTATTTCAGACCTCGGACGGGGTCCGTGAATTTTTAATTTTTTGGAAGGGGGTCCGCGGATTGAAAAGTTTGGGAACCACTGATTTAAAGGGATCGATAAGCTGTTCCGTTGTTAACCGTCAACTGACACAAATTTTAAAAAATTGTACAAGTCTTTCGAACTACTTTCCGCATTCGAAAATAAGCGAAATGATACGACTAACGTGAAATTTTAACAGATCATCTCCCACATCGGTCGTACTATGAAAATCCGTATTACCAAACAAATCGACGCACGTTGTCCAGAAGAGGGTTAAATTTGCTTTACAAGTGTTTATCTGTACAATGTGTTTAATTACCAAATTTAAACTTCACCGGATACCGGTTAACAAACAATGCGTTTAAAAAACTGTACAAAAGAAGCCCCATTTTACACGAATATAAAGACTATCCGCATCCGAAAAACGACCATTTAAGGACGAGGCTGCCACCGTCTCCTTGCATACGTAATCTGATTTATATATTATACACGTGCATGGGTATGCACGAACCTTTAAGTGTTTTTGTAAAAGGAAACGCCCATAATGATGCAAATTATACGCTAAACTGGCGAGGTAGGCAAACGCGGATAAATGACGAATCTCGTATAAAAATAACTCCTTTGAATGAGACAAGATCAGCTGTTTGAAAACAACCCACGATGGGCCTCGAGTTAGACTGGAATGTCGTCAGCTGTTCAGCTGTTATTTCTAAGATGGCGGCGGCGTTTGTCCGCCATTACAAGGTTACATAGCAAAGCCACGCTCACGTTTGAAGATCACACTCTCCCTAACGGCGACGAATACGTTCTATTTATAGTTTTGCCTACCGACCCGACTTGTTAACCATAGTCATCAGAAGTAATTAATCTAATTCTGTACAATACTATTATTTACATAAAATATACTGACACATGATGAAATATCAATCTTGCGAGTGTGCACGCGCGCGCCCGACTAAACTGCTACCAGTGAATCTGTACGAATGTAAATATTTACAAAATAGGTTATTTTTAACACAAACAAAACCTTTTCCCACTTAAACAAGCGTAATCACTCGCATTTTAACAACCCATCAAATGACAAGACATGACAAATTGGAAATGACAGATGCTTCTAAATTCTGCACTCGGACAACCCGCCTAATCCAAGGCACTCACAAAATTCCCTCGCTTCAGTTTAAATTTTATACAGTGCATATATATATAACATAACACTGTATATATATAGTGCCTATATAGCATCAGTGTAAACAAGAAATGATAATATAATAAATTGACTCAGTTCTCACATCTGAACAAAACCGGCATTCAATTTTGAACTGGTAGATTATCTCTAGTATTGTTTTTTAGTTCTCAGTGGGCATTGTTAATCTAAATTTTAATTTAATTTTTTCAATGACCGGCCGTATACAAGAAGTTCTGACACACTTATTATGACAACTGTAGAAGGCTCAACAATATCATGCGAAGAACGGTATTATTTTGAAGCTGATTGTACATAGACTTTTCTTCTTCGCTGGAATGCAGAATATAATGGACGCGAGTGTACAAAGGCGCATTCCAGGCGGAATAAACTTGGCAGAATTCTGTGCGCGAGTACGAGCACACAGCTTGAAGGTCACGCTGGATACCTCAACCAATCACATACTAGCTCCAATGTCAAGGTCACGCCGGACACCGCCATCACTTTCTCCCGCCAATTCAAAAATATACCAAGAAGAACAACATATAGTGTATATTTAAAACACTGCTTACAAACAACAAAAGCACAAATGTCACATAATAATACGATTATATTTACGATCAATAGTCGTAACAGGCGTGTAACAATAAATTATTGCAATCAGAATGATCAATATTGCACACCACTATATATAGTGGTGTGCAATATTGATCATTCTGATTGTGATTTCAACCACTAACACAAATTTCTTCATTAAATAAATTATTGAAAAGACTCTTGTCTAAAACGCGACAACCACAGGTAATGCATATGTTGAAGTTCATGTTTTTACGTTTACACAATCACTGCGCCCTCACAACTACAACTTACTGGCAATTTTCTTCTACTTGTGTACTTTCTTTATTTACTGCAAAAATCTACTTGTGTATTACTTAAATGAAGAGGGAATAATATTTACGAAAACAAAATCAACAAGCTTTACAAGTTTAGAATTTGGTTTAGCAATAGATAATAATAATAATAATAATAAAAGCACTAGAGTACAATTTTAGCCATTAATAACTATTCTGCTGTCCTAAAGCCATTACAAACGATTTAATAACAGTAAGCATAATGCTAAGCTGACCCGATACTATTTCTAGTGTTACCATATAACGTTTGTTTACGTTATTGTATAATTGTTGTTTGTTTGGATTCTGAATTAGAAACAAATTGTTTGCGGAAGCGTCTTGTCAACAAATCAAACACATAACAACAAAAAGTTTCAAACCGTTGACGTCGTGATTTTGAAGAAGTAATAGAAGATACAGGGGGGGTAAAATTAACAGAAGCTGTATGACAGCACAGCAGACATATGGCGGGAAACGTAGAGCGCGCGCAGAATGGGAGGAAGGAGGGAGGCGCGCACTGTGCAGGCAGGTGAAAGAACCGCCGTCCTTGCAACAATGTCGAGCCGCCACTACTACTACTATATTAGTATAAGCATGCTGTTGACTCCTCCATTCAACTGTTCAACTCTGCTTTGCTCTGGCCTTCATAGACAATAATAATAACAATAATAAAACAAATTTAAGTTGAAGAGACCGCACCGGCTTCATCGTCATCTGTTCTTTTACTGCAATTTCTTCACGTTGTACAAATATTTGGGAGACGATCAACCTTGTTGTCTGACTATGTACGTAAACGAGAGATCTATCTATTGAGATTCTTATATAATATTAAAAATATTAAGGCATTAGAAATAATTAAATCGTTGTCATAATAATGCTTCTTTGACTATTTGCCTCTCGTTTGTTGTCAATAAACAAAAACAACTGGACTATTATGACTTGCGTCAACACAAAACCCGGTCGGTATGCGTACCTCAGCTGTTATTGTGTACGGCAACAGAACGCACGCGGGTCTAGCCAGCAACTTTCTACACAACACACGGAGCTATCATAGATAACCTTGAAATTTCTGTTGAATTTCAAATCTGCAGACAATATTATACAGATAAATAAAGACATTTATAATTCTGCCTAGTTGCATGCATACATATTTATGCGTTTCTCAGAGTACCGCGCACGCTGTCAATGTCCTTTACATAAATTTGTGACGATTCTTACGATACAACCTTGTTTATGCCGCGCGCGGTCTCATGCTAATATATTTAAACCAAAACGTTTGACCACGTAATTCTAACATATACGGCTTACACAATTTCTGCTAGCGCAGTAAGAAGATCTTTGTCGTAGTCTCCTAAAAATAAATAAAGGGTGCAAGGAATTCATATACTACTTTCACTTAAGGCATACTCACCAGTATATCAGTTTTTTGTCAATAGACTTTGGCTTCAAAACCTGTCCTCACGAGAAAATGACGGTTTTTCAAATCTATCGATAATTAATACATCATTACAAGACGTGAAAACTGTACCGCTAAAGGTCTGTGGACGTCGAGACATGACGTCATAGGCGCCGCCACCTGACCACGCCCAACGCTGCTGAGTTCGCAGTGTCGCCGAGAGCGTCTGCAGGAGCGCTGCTGTAGCATCACAGCCTTGAAAAAGGCGGCAATAGACCCCGCGATCAATAAAGCGTGAGTGAACCCCCCCGCCCTTCAACGCTCCTCGTAACGTCCCATACGCTCATAGTATGACGATACACGGAGCGTTTACAAAGCTTGTACGTCTGAACCATTACACAGTTGTCAAGTGCGCCAGGTTAAACATGCGCATTTATCATCAACCCCGATCTGTTATCACACGAGTATCGGACAATGGGTTTACACAGTTTTGTAACAATCAAACAGTTCAATACGGTGATCAAACTTTCCGTTGTAACATCTAACAACTATAGAATTATTGATTTCAATGCAAGTTCTTAGACTTCACAAATATTTCTTGTCTTCTCTGAAGTACTCCTGCTACGGGTTGGAAAATGTATGATCTGTAAAATTCGTAAGTTGGTTTTAACTAATTGGCATGGTAAAAAAAAGAGAATCGCTTAAAAACAGGAATACAGATCATGAACAGATATGGCCCTAACTGTGCAGAGGGGTGAGCAGACGCAACTGGTAAGGTAAGGATAAGGATGGTAACGGTTCATCCGTTACGAAAAAGACAAACTTAGTAGACACACAGGAAAGGAGGAAATGACAACCCTTAACGGGGCGGGGCGGAATTCGTTTGCAACAGCCTGACGCGCTACCCTCCTGCCATCTGATCATGTGGCTTCCATCACACATTTATAGAATTTTATATTCATAAATGGTCAAATTTTTCTTGTTATATATTTTATATTATCATTAATAATAAAACTTTTTACAAGAATATATTTTATTTTGTAAATTACACATGTTTCGATAGTAATCCAACTATCATCGTCAGATATAAATTAATAAATTCAGCATTTTTAAAAATAAATTGTTCAAAACAGCTGTTTTATATGTAGACTAAATTTAATGTTTTGAATGTGTATATAAAATATGTTATATAATTAATTGTAAAATATAATATATAATATACATATGACCTTATGGGAAAATTTAGAAATATTTCAACATAAAACAAGTAATAAATTAATACCAGAACAAATTCAGATTAATACAAAAGCGATAATATGATCAAAATTACTAATTTAATAAAATAATAAATATTTATTATTATATTTTACAATTACTTGTATACCATATTTTATATACACATAAAAACATTAAATTTAGTCTACATATAAAACAGCTGTTTTGAACAATTGATTTTAAAAAATGCTGAATTTATTAATTTATATCCAACAATTTAATTGTTATTAATTTATAACAATTATGATAGTTAGTTGGATTACTATCGAAACATGTAATTTACAACATAAAATAGGTTTTTGTAAAAGTTTTTAATATTAATAATACAAAATTTATAAAATTACAATAAATAACATTTAAGTAACTTTTCTACTATTAATTTAATTTACTATTAAAATTAAACACATGAATAATTTATTTAATCTTTTTAAATGGTTTAAACAATCTTCTTCCCAACTCAAACTGCACACGATTTACTGGCTCATTACGTTTATTACAATTCGGCACCCTGTCTTGGACATACAAGGAAATGGCTACATTCTCGCTGTGCAGATTTGCATATCGGAGCTACTGGTATCTCACAGAAAAGCACCACTTGATGATTTTCAGTAATGATTTTTTCAACTCGAAATCTTACAGGTTATTCGCAAAAAATCAGAAAAAGGTTAACAAATGCCACTTCATGACTTAAAATAAATAACTTCGTTCCTTAAACGAATTCTGGATCTGGTATTCACATATGCGTGAACTGCCGTAATCTACAGTTTACTAAGTTTGTCCTAATTTCAAGCCTATGACTGGAGAAAAACTTCTTATAATGAGAGAACCGAGTAAATGTTTTTCATCAGCGCAAACGCTTCTGAGCAAACAGAGAAACCGTTACGTGTCAGGTTTGTAAAACTTTACTTGCATTTTCTTAATGTTTTTTTAATTTTTGCCCAAAGCGGAGGACACATTAATCTCTCTCTCACCCATACGGTAAATCCAAGTCAAAAATATCCACAGAATGTAACGTTTTACCGCCAGTAGAGGCACTTATAACATACATTGTAAGGAGAGACTAATTTCTGTAGGTCGCCTATTCATTCCAACAAGCGATTGCAATAGAACAGAGAATGGTAGGTGGCGTTTTATATTATCGAAGCAAACAGACAGACGAGACGCCCGACTGACGCGACGCCGTCCCTGACGCAATGCGACGCCTTGGCTAAACTTCCATTATTTCTGCGGTTAATAATCTTCACCCCCCCCCCCCCGAAGTGGTCAATTTGTTTTCTCAACACTTTTGTTACACCAGACAGCCCTCTTCTTCCCCGTACTTTATCATCAGGAAATGATGATCGTACTCGTTTTATTTATAACTGAATCTTCTGCGTAAGATACAAAACACGACAGAAAAACGGCAAACTAATGTGTAGAACAGTCTAGGAATCGGAAATTCTTTAAATTTTCTCGCTCATCAAAATTACGTTCATCTGGTTCAGGCGGGACCACAACCCGAAAACGATAACGTTTGTTAGAAAACCGAGAGGGATTTACCATAATCTGCTTAATGATATATAATTTAATAAGGGCACACCGCAATTTTGGTCTCGAAGTAAACAATGTGTATACTCTACCTATATATGAAAATTTGTCAGAGATGCGATTCAATCCGATTAAGCGGGCCTGACAACGCGAACAAAAATGGTCAAATTGTAACGTAAACCGGTTTTAATTTTACGTCTTTCAGAATAAACATCCACAATTACCTAACGCTACTGGCTGTGTCCTTACGAGTGAACATTTATGGTAGCTAACCTAATTATTCTGGTAAATGACATTCAAGCGTTAAGCCTTACGATTCCAGCAATTAGATACGCGTTGTGAAATGCACAAAAAATTTACCACCTGCCGAGACTGTAAACTCTCGGTTATTTTAGTTGATAATATTCCCGGGGATCATTTACATTGTTCCTAAATCTAAATCGTACAAAACGATCATACTAAGGAGGCCATTGACAAACAGCTGACTGTTAGTCTTTGTTTTGCTTCAACTAGTGGGGCACCTCCTCACCTGTGGCTTGATTGCAGCTTCCGGGACGAGTGCTGGTCTTTCTGACAGGGTACCTAGAATGGGAAGGGACACGCCAACGCGGGCCTGAATATTACTGTGAATGATCAATTTTGATCCTTTTGTAGCACTGTCTCTGCTTCTGGCGATTCGGGCGGCATCCGTGCCGGTGGCAAAAGGTAGCAGGGCCATGCAGTGTACTAGAAACATGTTTGGGGAAGCGTTTCCCTGAGGAGAGAGAGAAGTAAACATAGAAGAAAGGAAGTTACTCGGGGCTATTCAGAAATAGCTTACTGAGGCTGACATTAGTGGGGGGCCATCGAGAATCGCCCAAGGCCGTTTGACCCTGATTGTGGGTGGAGGTTCAGACATACTGATGGTTCGTAGGTAAGGGAAGGAAGACGTCGCTGCCGAAGCAAAGTGAGTTTCGACCGGACAAAGGCAGCAAGAGTTGGACTCGAAGACCTCCACAAATTACACAATTTCTAATGAACCATGGAGATCCTGACAAGGAATAGAAGGGTTTGGATTAAAACTGTTCCGATCGACAAGAGTGACCACCAAACGGGTGCAGGATAGATCAGTACTGACGGAAGAAGCAAAAGACAGATGGTAACTTTAGTGAGCAGGGCCAGGCGGTTGCGACACGAGATGATGGGAAACAGTTTGATTCGGACGCCTAAATACTTACTGCCAGGCGATAGGTCTCTCTTCTAAGGAGAGGGACTGGTATCGGAAAATGCACTTACGAGTGAAGCAGATCGCCTCGGATTTCTTCGTACTGATTGCCACTCACCATTTCCTTAGCCAGTCCGGAAGCAGTCGGGGACAGGAATACACAGCGTCGTCGGCGATGAGGGACTCCAGGTAAAACTGGCAGGTCGTTCGTGTATGCGAGGTACAGAACGGGCCCGAGGACAGAGCCCTGGCGCATCGCCAGTAGCGATGGATCGAACTGAACTGAAGAACAGGACCAGTCGACGCTAACCCTGAAGGTGCGAGCAGTAAGGTAGGATCACAGAAAGTGCACAATGGTCAGAGGAATGAGGGAATGGGCCAGTCTGAAGAGGCCTTCGTACTGCACGTTTATTAATACGTACGACATTTATAATACGGAGCTGGCAAACTTGTGGTGAACAGAAACGTAGGAAAAATATATTCCAGCACAAAGTGGCGGTATTGGTACTGTGAAATAACAAAGAAAGAGTTGCAACAGAAAACTGTAGGCAGACGTGTTTAATCTATCAGGAAATGATTTGGTAAACTATACACGAACGCACATCACATGGTGCAAGCTATTATCACCCAGTACGACCAATACCGATAAACTGGCAATAGCTCTCCGATACACAGTCATCAGACCAAATCAGAATGTATACAAAAGTTAATATGAGAGCACGTTCTCTAGAAACATCTAGTTGCAGTCGACTCACGAGGTTCAAACGATACAGAAAGCATATATTGCATTGTGCAGACCTCAAAATGTACATGACCGTGTCTTATTTGTGAGAAAATGTCAGAGCTGGCAGATAAAACCATCTTAAAAAATATGTTAACGAAATACAACGGAACGTCACTAATTCGTCTCCCTCTGCAATTCATCACCCACTTAAGCTTTTTTTTCTTTTTCTTTATTAACCGGGGTTCTAATAGTAGCCAGGAGAACGGATTGAAGAAGAAGATGACCAGCCAATAAAACCTGCAATCTCTCATAAGGAAGCCATTCAATCACTGACTACAGTAATCAAATGGTACGAAGGCCAAGAGGAAGCAGAACTGCCTAAAATAATTTCACTGCGTCAAATACATAATTTGGCTCTTGAAAAGTACGGTTGACAGAAAAAAAAACGGAAAAAATTAGATTTTTCACAATCATTAAACAATTTATTTTTGCAATTACAGCGGTTAACTCGTTTGAGTTTAAAAATTTCCATCAATAAATATGTTCAAGCATAACATTAGATTGTACATTGCTAGTGTTGCAATAAAACATTTTATATTGCTTTTAATGGGTTTGTTTCTTACTCCCTCACTAGTTAGTCACCCCTTCGGCCCCGTAGGTGACTGGTAGCAAACGACAGAAAGGAACATCTTGTAAAAAGAGAAAATCATTACTGTCAATGCGAAACAAGCTGTTGGTGTACAACACTGTCTTCCAAGCCTGTGTGGACATACGGCTTACAGCTTTGGGGAACTGCATCTAAATCCAATATCGCCATAATGGAAAGGTTTCAGACCGAGGTGTTGCGTGCCATAACCAACACACCGTGGTTCATCAGCAACTGGTGACGACGAAACGTCTGTAAACACAAACGATGGAGCCGGCAAATAATGTTTCCAACTCTGTTGACACGTTAACAAGGTTCACCGAATGACTCATTAATTTTTACTTTGAAGCATTAGATAACAAGCAAACTGTTAAAATTATCACAAATGCTATTCATGGCCGTTTCACTAATCTCGACCTGCCCTCGGTTAGTGAAACCATTGCGACGTTCAGCGAAAGATATGTGAAACGGCTTGAAGAGCACACGAATCCTTTAGCCATAAATCTACTGTACAACAGCCTACAGAGACAAGACGTTTAAAGTCAACATTTCCTCTGGCCGTACCTAGACTCTAACACTATAAATATATTATACATAACATGTTACTTTTAAATATTCATACATAAATACTAGTCAATGGACTAGTTCTCTTCATGCCACGTATTCTGTGAACATATACGTAAAAAAATTCTTGTAAAAAGAACCTCAATGTATTGTGGTGTTTCAAAAATTAATATCAAGACTACTGTAGTAGGGACTTGAGCTACATGAGAAAGGTTTTGGTGTAAACTCGATTAACGTGAAATGCTATAAGGACGAGAACGAGAACTGATACAGAAATAACGTGTAGTAGTAGTAACGGTGGAAGGCGACAAGCCAACCACGTATGTTTTAATAACTGGAATCTACTGGTAGAGCCAGCTGTGACGCACGGACCGGCGCATTCCTCGGCTACCTTGCGACACACATACACTCACCGGCCGGCCTTAACGTACACGCCCGGTTAAGTTTTTCCAAAACAACACATCGGGGAAAACAAACGTTACGGGTTACTGGTACACGTCTCAGCGACTAAACAACTGACAAACACACTTCAAATAATTCCCTTCTGAGCGATACATTTAGAATTCTTTAGAAATAAAATTTTTTTTTTGTATTAGCGGGGGTCCTACAGTCTATGCCGCATCCCGCATTTCGATCGCAATTTTCCCTATCCTTCCAGTCATCATCTTCAATAGCTCGATCTCTCATGCTTTTCCTAATTCCTGTTCTCCATTGTGTTGTCCGTCTTCCTTTTCTTCTCCTGTTTTGTGGTGTGTAAAGTCAATGCTTACTTTGGCCATCGCTTCTCCTCCATCCTCATTACGTGACCATACCGTAGCAACTGTCTGGATTCTATTCTATCTGCTGTTGTAACTACGCGCCCTGTTTTCCTTCTTACCATATCTTCGTTTCTAACATGTTGCATTCTAGAAATGTTACACGCTCTTCTTAAGAAGTCCATTTCCACAGTTTCTACCATCTTTTTCTCTTTATCTGAAAGTTGCCAGCATTCACAGCCATAAGTTAAAATGGGCTCCACAATAGTTGTGTAGATTGTCAGTTTGGTTTGAAGTTTCATTTTATTCGAGCAAAGTAACGAGTTTAGCAAAAGAATAGCCTTTTTTCCCTGTTGTATCCTATTTTTGATGTTATTTTTTGTTGTTCCATCTTCTGAAATAATGCTTCCCAAATATAAGTATTATTTTAAAAATAATAACACAAATCATCACACATAAAACAGTAAGAATAATACCGCCTAACTTTTCCATTTGTGTTATTAACGAGTTTATGCCGAATATTATTTTTGTTTAATTTGAGGGTAGGTGAAAATCTCTATAGACACTAGGAACCCCGTAGTTCCTAGTAGTGTGGCACTCTAACCCACTAAAAACACCTCCCTTAATGCTACAACTGAGCAAGCTCATCCAGTAGCTTCTTCACGGGTGATGGGGTGAAGCCCAGTGGCTAATCCCAAGATTATTCTGTCTTTCTCTAACGTAGAGTTATGGAGCTATACGTATTAATTGCTTCCTATTGCGATGCCAGATCATGTAGCTTCTGTCCTTTGAGTCCTCTCAGGACGCATGGAGCTTCTTCCACCAAGTGTTGCATTATTGGGTTATCGTGGATCTGATCGTCTGATCATGTTTGTCTGCATATTCTGTTATTATTTCGGTGACATATTCTACATTGAGGTCTCTATGTAGGCTGTCGTTCCTTATATACCAAGGGGCATTCACTATGCTTCTGAGTACTCTGTACTAAAAGGTTTGTATCTTTTCTAAGTTTGTTTTCTTTGTACAGTCCCACAGCTGAATTCCGTAAGTCCACACAGGCTTCAGAACTTGTTTGTACAACAGCAATTTGTTTTCAACTGTTAGTTGCGAGTTTATCTCTAACAGCCAGTACATTTTTCTGTATTTTATGTTGAGCTCCTCCTTTTTTTTACATGCTCTGAATTAAAACTGAAACTTTTTTTGGTACCCACGTTTTGTACACGTGAATTTTATATTTGTACTTTGCAAGTGCCGTTCAAAACAACTTGTAAGTTCTTTTCCGCTATGTCCTGGAATTACAAAGTTTTAAAATGGGAAGACACGATACACGACAATGTACGTTTCTATGCTTTTACTGCTTTGAGAGTAAACTCGAATGACAGTGTGAAATAGGAATCAGGAATTTTAACTTCCCCCAATAAAGTCAAGTTACGAAATAGTAATATTACGTTTAATCACAAAAATCGAACTAATCTACGCATAGAAACGGTGTCTCAGATTAGAGACAAGTAACAGAATACTGAATGCTGTATTCATAACACGAACTCGACAACAAATCTGAAGTAACAGATTTTTAATTAGCATTCATGTGTAGCTTCCTATTACTCAACAGCCAAGATAAAAAAAAAAGATAAGCGTTGAAGTTATAAATAACCGATGTGGGAAGCGAACATGAAGACAGTAGCGTGATGCGCGCGCACACAGGATGTCACTCGTCAGCTGTGTACAGTTGTCGTGACGTCACCACTCGTGTTACTACTACGCACCACTCGAGTGCACTTTTTGTGTTTCTGCCGCCGCTGCTCGCTATTGCCTGATTGCTTTTTTTCTTTCATTGTACACCTCTGTTGTAGACGTATACACAAACACGCACGCACCATGACAACGGAACGAACGATACAATACGACAGAGAAAACTCGTTCTGGTGCATGCATTTTTAGCCAGTTAAAACTTTTCAATGAATACGGCGCTCATACTTTTCTTCACAACGATCGGCCTGAATTCAGCAACGTGCCCGGATACTGTATTAAATGTTATAAGAACATTACAGTAGAACTCCATTTATCTGAACTCCAGTTATCCGAATCGTAATCAGGAAATTTAAAAAAATGCAATTTCTAAAAAAAAAAGTTTACTCAAATTGCAGCTGCCGTACTGACAAAAAACATAGTAATCAAATGAAATACATATAAGACTGTGTTAGCTATGCATCATAGTTTACGTACTTAAAATTTATTTTATTCGTGTAATAAAAATAATCAAAAGTGATTTTTGAGCAATTTTCGGTTTTTCTTTCACAACATAACGTTTTTCTTATGTTTGTCCCAATTATCCGAATTTCTGCGTATCCGAATTACGTCTGGGACCAATTATTCGGATACATGGAGTTTTAAAGTATTAGTATTTAGGTTTTTACGGCATGTTTTATTTGTCTGACATCAAACGTTACGCCCATTTTACAATGTGGCATCTCCAGTCCTCGACTCAAACAAAGAGGAAACCAAGAACGTTTACGATCCCGATACTAGAACTGTATCCGTTACATTATAACCAGCCAATCAACTCAAATCTTTGTGAATAAGTATAGAGTTTCTAAGACCTTCACGAACGGCGTCAACGAAGTTGGAAACGTACATTATTTGCCGGGCTGTTAAAGCCGTGGTCCATCGTTTGACCAATTCACCCCAGTGATGAGGCAGAGTGGCGGACACCGTGCCGATTGCTTCCAACATTGAAGAAGGCCTCCGATGGTGATGACGAGAAACGCATGTAAACACAAACGATGGACCACGGCTTTAACAGCCCGGCAAATAATGTACGTTTCCAACTTTGTGAACAAAGCTTTCCATTTCTAATCCAATAAGAATAATATGCGGTGAATAAAACAAGGTTCACCGAATGACTAACTAATTTTTACTGGGATAACAAGCAAAACTCTTAAAATTATCACCCTGAGGCACTAAAATACATCGCGGGAGACAACAATCACCGAAGCACATGAGAACTTTTGGAGATCAGTGAATGGAAGTTAGAAGGTCCCCCCACTATAACTGATCAACGCCGTTTTAAAACTTACAATTTCGATTAAAATTAAACTCCCGGGCTGTTTGGCCGTGATCCAAAGTTTGTGACGAAACCAAACGTTTCGGCCTCTGTGGTCCTATCATCCCACTGAAGATGGCAGTCAGTGGTACTGCCGAAACGTCTGGTTTTGTTAAAAACTTTGGACCACGGCCAAGCAGACCGGGAGTGAATTTTAATCAAAATGACGCTGGCCGTGTAAGCCTTCGTGCAACATTAAGACAATTTGTTTTAAAGGCCAAAAATTTCCCTTTCGATTTTCTTGTGGGCAGTAGAGGAGTAAATGGCACAGTGCCAATTTCAACAGAGAAAACGAATTTTATACCAAAGACACGAATGACAAGAAAAACGGATATAAATTACGGTTAATACGCAATATGTAAATAATATAAACGATACACGTAAGGTACAAAAATAGTAATTTTGCAGTCGACGCATAGACAAAAAACAACAACGACGTCCGACATTGCTTGTGTACTACACTGTCAGCGAGGGGCAGAAATAGCCCTGTGGTCTAAAGGCGCGTATACAATCTGTCCGCCGTAGTATACACGAAAACAACTGTCAATGTAGAGAGAAGTGCGTGAACGCGGCAAACCGCTGACCCACCTGAAGTGCAAGTTGTTGACTGCCTGTGGAATGTAAAGATGAGGAGGGTGGGGGGAAACGGTCGCCGATCCTTACCAGATAAGGCAACATCCACACACACAGTAACTGCAGCTACGCGTGCAAATGCAATGCGTCATCCGGAAACTTTCCAATCCATACCGCCCCGTTCACTGGACCACCTACATCTACATCACTCACACACCACCACCTTCATACAATACTTACATTGGTTCCACACACTTTTCAAATTACAGTGGAACTTACTTATAACGAGATTCAAGGGACCGGACAAATGTGCTCGTTAAAACCGGGTGCTCGCTACATCCGAGTTGTCGACTCACAAGACTAAATTTTTATGCCATAATTATCGAACACACAATACTATAGAAGAGGAGGCTTTGCACAATACAATTTTGACATGTTTTACATTCTATGCTTAAAAGTGAAATTTAGACTTCAAACATTTTTTACACGCTAACATTCTTTGCTTAATATTGGCGTATAGTGTAATGGCGAAATATAGTAAAAGTAACTGTGTAGTAAAAACTTACCAAAAATCAGCCGGCTACCTGGCAAAAAAAGCAAACCTTTCCATACCACATGTACAATATTTATTTTTAAATTACAAACGCTCGTTAATCTCAAATGCGTTCCTACTCGTTAAAAGCGAGTTTAATTATAATACTCTCGCATTTATCTAAGACGAAAGATTCTTCTTTCAAAAATCAGTAAGAAAACACTATTTGTTAACAGAGTATGCGAAAATAACTCTTTTAATAAAAGTTATCAAACAGCAGGCCATTAATTTGGGAATGCATTTCCCTTACAGCAGGCGACTGTAAGGAAAATGAATTTGACACATCTTGACATAAATCTGTACAAAACTGATCAAGAATATTTTCTAACTGTAAAGCGAAGCGTAGTAGACACGATAGCGCGACACGTATGAGTGAGCCCAATTTATTTCCGTGTTAGTTGAGACTTGAAGGACAAAGTCTCGGGCTGATCTGGAGCGAGCCCCCCTTCAGCCGAATGGAAGGATGTGAGGAGACGCACGCCAGCGCAGGCCGGAAGCGAAGAAGATGGAGGCAGAGTAGTGCGTGCGTGTGTGTGTGTAGCCATATAGGTAATGGAAGTGCCGTAAAGTTTATACACGAGGGCGGCCAAGACAGGGACGAGTAACTCAGGTCGCCAAAGCTGGAAGGAGGCGTCAAGGTAGGCGGGGGACACAATGAAGAGGGCTAAAGACTAGATAAATAGTTAGGGAAAATTTAAATTGTTATGTGGCCAGGAAGGATGGCAGACTGAGTATGTTTGAAGATGGGAATTACGTGTTTCTATTTCTATGACGCTGGCGGCGAGGAGTTCTGGGAGGAGGTCCATCGGCTATGATAAGGAGGCGGTTCATAAGGAAGGAAGGTCTGCGGATGTTGCGGGTAGTTCTGTGAAAAACGGAGGTAGATGCTATAAAGGACAACGTCCCAGTAATCTTTATTAAATTCTGAAGGACTGATCGGTTAGAGAAGACGTGAAGAGATAGACTGCTAGGAAAACGATGGATGGTCTGAAGGAAGGACGAAAGATGCGAGATAAAAATTAGGGTCGTTGGCGAGAAGAAGCCTAGGCTCACTCGTCGCTTCACGATCTTTTTACCTGTAACGTGATTCAAACATTTCGATTTCGCGATTGTGACGGTGATAAAGCTTTCGTTAACGTAACCTCTACTCTTAGATATTACACTATTCTTGCAAGCATTTACTTCCTGCAACTGTATATAACAAGACAAACACATTAATGCGTAAATGCGTAATCAACTTTCAAGACGAGTGAACATTATAAAGTGTTAATAGTATAGAATGTATTTGCATTACATATGCCACCAATGACATACGATACAATGTAACCCATCGTATATTCTACGGCTTCTGCGGAATGGGGGTTGGGGGTGGGGTCTACACAACACACCTACCACAGCGTACACCCTTTCCTAACTCACTACACCTTCAAATCTAACTTAAATAATTATGGATCACTTAATACGCAGACATTTTCAATGACAAAATGCTGACGGACACCAGATTATAAACATTATTTATTTGACCTTTATAAGGCGTGATGTGAAAGCGAGTAAATAAACCAGAATGGTGGGCGCACACCGCGCGCGGCGTCTAAATTTGGTAAGGCGGTAATTGGTTGATAAATATTTTTGGACGTGTGTCTAATCATCACGATCTGGCGGCGCACACGAGAAGGAAAGAGAGAAAGCGACCCGTGAAGTGAATGACCTGACGTTTTTATTTTAGTTGCGTTGTACGAGATTGTTGCGTCACTTTCAAATAAATGATAAGAACCTTTTTACCTGTACGAGTACGACCGACGACGTAGCAGTAACGGCCTAGTAAACACGACACGAGGATTCTCCTCCACGCGGGCACTTACTGTTTATCTACGATGCGGTTACTAGAAAAGGGATTCAAAATACATGGGCGCGCACTCATTTCCCACTTCCTAAACGGATTTGATGATGTCAGTCTCTTTGTCTTTTTATTATTATTCCGGCTATACAAGGTTTAAACATTTTCCAGAACCAAAGATTACAGAAGTGATTGAATTCTCATCTTCCACTGCTGCTAGTCCATACAAAGGTCTTCTTCAATTTCTCGTTCCCTCAGTCTGAATTTCTTTTATCCAGGTGATAGGTGGTCTTCCTCTTTTCCTTCTTTCTGGTGGGGTCCATTCCATAACTCTCCATGGCAATCTTTCCTGTGTCATACCAGGAAATGGCAATCTCCCCATCGTGTGTCCATACCATTGTAATTTTTTGTTTGGATAAAATCAACAATTGAATTTCCAGATTCATTCTATCCTTAATGACTTCATTTCTAATTTTCTCACGTCTGGATACTCTTGCAGAACGACTCAAAAAGTCCACCTCTGCTGTCATTAATTTTGTTCTTGTGTGTTTATTAGTAGTCCAAACTTCTGGGCCGTAAGTCATGATACTTCTAACAATGGTTTTAAATATTTTGGATTTAGCTTTTCCTGCAATTTGCTTAACCCACAGGATTCCATTTAATGTAGATATAGCCATCTTTCCCAAATTAATTTTGGACTGTATTTCTTTGTCTTGCTTTCTACTGCCCGTAATTTTCACCCCTAAATGCTTGTATTTCTCTGTATATGAAATCTTCCCCATGTCTTCCTCCAACATCAAGTCTTGATGAAGACATGACTTACTTTGCCCATCTTCTTCATGTTCAGGCCTCAGAAATATAGCACATGAGAAAAGTCAAAGGAATGTATAAACTGAAGGAGATTTGGAGAGTACTTCACAATTCTTGTCCTAATATCGACTGCTTTTCGGAACTACCTACTAAATCAGTAAATTTTGTGTTTGTACATCTGTTGCAAAATGCTAACGTGACAGTATTTTGTGTTTGTACATCTGTTGCAAAATGCTAACGTGACAGTATACAAATACTTCATCATCATCATCATCTTAACAAGACGGCATAGGCAAGGTGCTGCCTGTTCCACCTCCACCCACCTCCTCCTGGGTCTACCCACACACCTGTGTCCTATAGGTTCGTATTTTCAGACTTGTTTTGCCAGTCTGGAATTTGACTTTCTTTCTAAGCGTTCTCTCCACCGTTGTTTGTAATCTTTTAATTTTTCATTCAAGTTAAAAACTTGTAATTCCTCTCGTACATTTCTTATACGGTCAAGTTTAGAACACCTTTTAACTACTCTTAAGAATGCCATTTCCGAGACCTGTATTTTACAGTCTTGTTTTTTAGTACTGTCTTGTCGATAATAAACTAGGCAGGTTCCAAATTATATGTGGAATACTGAGAAGGACATTGAAAAGGAAAGGTAGACAAGAGACTTGTACCAAATTCTATAAGGCTATCAAATTCTATAAGGCAATGGCAGTACCAGCATGAAAATCCTATCCATGAAGTGATGATAATACGTTTTTTGGATGCCCATAATTCACACCCATGACAACTGCCACAGCTTTGCAAAACTTTAATTTTGTATCTCGACGTACCTTGTTTCTAAAAATACGGTTCCTTGTTCCACAGATGGTCTGCAACTTCCCTAACTTAACATCAATGTCGCAATTTCCATCATAGCCAATATCATTAAAGTGGGTCACCTGGTCTAGAATTCGATCACTAGACCTAATCATTATTTTTGTTCTAATTGGCTCCTTATTTCGAAACGCCATTACCTTTCTTTTTTAAGTGGAGATTTTCATATTGTATTGTACAAATACTTAATGCAGCAAAGTGCGGAAAACATTGAATTTATCAGTCATAGAGTTATTATTATTCCGGCTGTACAATGTTTACACATTTTCCGGAACCAAAGCTTACAGAAGTGATTGAATTCTCATTTTCCACTGCTGCTTCCAAAGATCTTCTTCAATTTCTCGTTCCCTCAATATAGTCTGAATTTCTTCTATCCAGGTAATAGGTGGTCTTCCTCTAAATACCCGGGGCGGACCAAAACTAGCAGCTGCTGCATTGTAGTTGGATACTGGTTTATCAAAGGCTAAGAAGGTAAACCTTGATTAAAAATTGCCTGGTCCTCCAGGTTGGGGGTTAATGCAATGGGCCAACTCCCCATTCATTGGTAAAAAAGAAAATTTTAAAAAACCAAATCAGTCATAGAATCCCCAATATTAACTTAGTTTTATTTTAAGCTCGAGAGACTTGCACCGAATTTTACAATCGTACGTCAAGAGACACGAACTCGATGAAAATAGAATCAAGAACGTTGATGTTAAAAATGGGTAATTCTGAAACGAAAATCAATATAAAGTAACTAGTATTTAAGTACTATTTGTCTTTCTTTTACAAGTTGTCACTCTTAACAAAAATTCTTCTTTACTGCGAAACGTCCTCCGTTTCATTTCATGTTAGAACATTAACTGTCTTAGTTTTTCGCAACCCCATCCACGCTTATGTTTACAGAAGGCAAGTGGGTTCGGATAGGATAGCTTAAAACGTCTGGAGCAGAAAGGGCAGTGAATCTGGTGTCGAATACAAACGAGCGGAGGAACAATTTATTTATATTTTATAAATAAAGCGTACATGTATAAGGCTGATAGTTTTAACAACGTGGAAGTACGACGTCACGCTCTCATGGAAAAGACATAGTTAAATTTATCAAATCACAGAGGGTTGCGTTGGCTGGGACATGTGGAAAGAATGCGTAAAAGAATGCTGAAGGGAAGATTATATATACTACCAGACGTAGAGGCAGACCAAGGATGAGATGGTTGGATGGTGTAATAGAAGATCTTGCTAGCATGGGAATCGGAGGGTGGAGAGGAAGGGCGGAGAACAGGGGGCATGGAGGTTGAAGAAGCTAAAGCCCACCAAACGCTGTAATCCCAGACAAGAAGAAGAAGTACGTGTGCAAACGGTATAAACGATTACTTTGTGTAGTAGATAAGAAAAAATAATGTCTAATAAAAGAAGACGTTTCTTCTATCGATAGTGTCAATAAACCCGTCAAAAGGAGGCGATACAGTAACACTTCTTATCTGGGCCCGCAAACACGGAAACAATATACTGTACTATCAATAATTCGATAAACGTATACACACACACGCGAATGGCTGACGTTTCGGATTGCGAGCGTGTACAATCTCGGACTGGGTGTTGTTTGGAATGCAGGATCAAAGCATGCGTACATTCCTCGCACACCTGTTCGCCACTTTTTCTTGCCAGCAGAACGCGGCATTCCGAACTATCCGACTAACGAATCTATGCGACTGTATTTATATCGTTATATCCATACTTTCCAGCAAAAACAAACGTTATACGCGCTATCGAATATATTAAATAACAACAACTAAACAACGTGGCTGGCCTTGAGCTTTAAACATAAAATCCTTTACTAAACGTAAATAAATATGTTTTTATAACATCCCAGAAAGGGTAAAACAAAATAAAGACGTTTTAGAACGAATCTTATGACGTACGGTAATCGGAACCGTAGAATCACACACAGTACACCACAGCTGGCCGGATTACCTTGTCAAATAGAAAGCTTTTGAGCGGTGGCAGTGCGCGCGGCACGGCGAGGTCAAGAAACTGAACGTGGCGCCACAACGCCTGCGTCACAGCTGTTTTATTCACATAACCGCTCGCTGCTACCGCACCACGTATGCAGAATAAAATTAGCATTATGCATCACATAAACTAACCGCCGCTCTGCTTCCAACCAAAATGTAAACCGCCTGTTCATTACGCAACGATACAACCAACAGCAGGCATGTTCTTTTTACACCTTCACGGCACCGTCACACACACACACACACACACACCTGTAATTTTACCCACAGTGAATCTAAAACAGTTTCTTTTAGTACAGTTCCAATTTATGCAGAAAACGACGTTCCCATATTTTGAAAACTGTAGATTTGCAAATATTTTGAAATAGACACAAATTCAGTATATACAGAAAACACACTACAACTGACACACTAATACACAACTCTTCCAATCACCCCATACAGCACAAACTAGCTGCCTTCAGAACTATGATACATAGACTTAACAACATCCCACTAGATAAAAAAGACTACCAAGACGAACCAAACACGATAAAATATCTAGCAGAATCCAACGGATACAACAGAACAATTAGTCAATAAACTCCTACACAAAACAAACAACAGACAAACACGGAAAACAACAAATTCATATCACTAACATACATCAATAACCACACAGAAAAAATAGCCCACAAATTCAAAAAAGCAGGATACAGAATCGGATACAAAACTACAAACACAACAGAACACACACTACCAAAACACACACACACACACAAAGCACAAAACAAATTCGATCTACCTGGTGTTTACACAAACTAAATTGCTCGGATTGTAACGCATTCTACATAGGCCAGACAGGACGTAGCTTCAAACAAAGATACATTGAACACACAAAGTCATTACACTCCACTACCGAATCCACCTTTGCAAACCACCTCATTGAATCACACCACACATACATAAACATCAACATTATCATGGATATTCTACATGTACACACAAAAAGCCGAAAACTAGACACTCTTGAACAATTGGAAATATACAAACACATAAAAACGACATCATAAACGAACAAACACAATTCAAATCACACGATTTATTCGAACATATCACACCCCATTTTACGTTCTTACCCATAAAAAAAATTTGTGTTCCGAGTCAGCAGTGATTTAATTATATTTTGTACATTTGCAGTACCTCAGCTGGAGTGAGACAAGGGGATATTCTTTCGCCTTACCTTTTTGTTGTATTGATGGACTATGCTGTTATCAAGGAGAGTCAACAAAGAAGTAGGAAGTTTAATACGGTAGGCAACTGGAAGCTGCAACCTGTGTATTTCTTAGACCTTGATTTTGCCGACGACATCGTTCCGATTGCCAGCACAGAACAGAAACTGCAGTATAACATAAATATGTGGGAAGAAACGATGAGGAAGAAGAATATGATTAGCCCCACCAAGACAAATGCAATGACAGTTAGTAGGCAAATTGAACAATTGGTGACATTCAAATATTTAGGTGCCGTTTTCAGCGAGGATGGCAGAATTGAGTTAGAGTTGAAGACATGAGGATCTCGGCTGCAAGCAAGCTTTACGGTGCTATCAACAGGAAGTTTATGGGGAAAAAGCGAAGTGTCACAGAAAACCAAACTGGCAGTACACAAATCTCTATATGCTCCAACACTGACGTACAGCTGCGAGTCATGGACTCTGAATGACAGACATAAAAGAGAATACAAGCACTGGAGATGAGATTCTTGAGGAGAATTGAGAAGAAAACTCGTAAAGATAAGGTAAGAAACGTTACCATTCGGAAGAATTTGAAGATATTCTTTTCAAATGATAAAATCGAAAGCTGGCAGCAACTGCGTTGGTTTGGCCGCGTCTGTAGGACGAATGGGGAACCCGAGACGAGCACGGGAGGATAACATCAAGAAGAGTGTAGAAGGCAGAGGAGCAGTTTGGGCCCGTGCCAGGGTTTTGGCACTGGACAGGACGAGGTGGAGAGCTCTCTCGAAAACCTCGACACCCGACGGGTAGAAGAGGATGACTAAGAAGAAGAAAAAGATTTGTAGTACTTGAAAAGTACTTAACTAGCAGAAATTATTATCCGCCGGGCTGTTGGGCCGTGGTCCACAATCAATACGGTGTCCGCTAATTCACCTCAGAGATTACGTGTTTAAGGACCATTTTCAGGTACCAGTCAGGTGAATTGGGGGACACCGTGCCCATGCGGACACTGACGGTGGAGCCGAAACGTTTGTCCTAACAGTCCGGCTGGCAATAATAATTGGAAGCTTGCCGTGAAAGCGTAAGAACTCGCAGAAATTAGTTATGAAATTCTGTAAGAAAACAAACTTCAGTACACAAACGTTTGTCCTAACAGTCCGGCTGGCAATAATAATTTCAACAATATTGAAGCTTGCCGTGAAAGCGTAAGAACTCGCAGAAATTAGTTATGAAATTCTGTAAGAAAACAAATTTCAGTACACAAACGTTTGTCCTAACAGTCCCCGGCTGGCAATAATAATTTCAACAATATTGAAGCTTGCCGTGAAAGCGTAAGAACTCGCAGAAATTAGTTATGAAATTCTGTAAGAAAACAAACTTCAGTACACAAACGTTTGTCCTAACAGTCCCCGGCTGGCAATAATAATTTCAACAATATTGAAGCTTGCCGTGAAAGCGTAAGAACTCGCAGAAATTAGTTATGAAATTCTGTAAGAAAACAAACTTCAGTACACAAACGTTTGTTTCAAAGCAAGACGAGCTGAAACGTGTCATCAGACATGTTTGTCACAAATTATCGAATACGAATGACGTCTTCTCTCGATAAATCAGCTTTACGTCAGAAAGTGAATATTTGATTAGCCACATGGTGTGAATCATTCAGATACCCGTGTGTTGCTGCACGACTAACGGAAATGGAATACAACACGTCGGGAATGTCGAACCGACAATCGTCCGTGTCACGAGAACGATACGTCCACCAGGTGCTACTAACGACGCCCGTAAACTTAGAATTAGATTCTGTACCCGTTCTCCATTTGTGTAATTAACTTTTTTCGTTGTCATTTATTAATACCATTTGCACTCCATCACGTTTTACAGGTCTAATTACGAATCGCTTCAGTGCAAAATAATATTTCATCGTGGCTCGAAGGTGTGGGCGTGATGGTCCGTCGTAACGGCTACGTCTCCGAAGACGCTGGGACGCCCAACTGATGGCGGGAACTGTACTGTCTGACATTTCACGAACTGTCGCTTTCCTTTTTACAGACTATGAGCTTACCAAAATCTCCAATTCCTTCAGCATTTCAAACAATAATTAATACACACTAAAGACCCATCGCCCGCAAAAAACGAATAAAAAAGATATTGCCATCGGCGAGCTTTGTAAACAAACACTGAAAACTTTGCGGCTTAAACGTTATAGATACAGGACAAATACCACGTAACTAACTAATTACTCTCCAATTGTAACGGACAACGATTTATAAGCATTGGCATGATTTCATTTTGTCACACCGATTCAACGGGGTAATGTTTTGCACAGCACAGTTGATACGCCTACCTACAACTAATTTACCATTGATGTCCTGAAGAAGACTTAATATCTGTTCTGCTCAATGAACTCTTATTGCGAACGAGTCTCAAGTTTATTGTATTATAACTAATTCAAACACTTTTTGCTACTTCTTGATGCATATAATATATTTAATATTTATAATGACTTTACCTCAAGATGTTTTCTCCTTATTTGGAACATGTTTCGGGACGCTTTGTGTTCGCATCCTCAGCCTTCCTAATCTTGAGTCTTGTGAAGTACTTGCGTCTTGGTTGGTTGTTGTGGTTTCCTGTTGTTAGTTCTTGGAAACGACAGGAAACAACAACAACCAACCAACCAACCAAGACACAAGTACTTCACAAGACTCCAAATTAGGAAGGCTGAGGATGGGAACACAAAGCGTCCCGAAACATGTTCCAAATAAGGAGAAAAGATCTTGAGGTAAAGTGATTTTAAATAATTTAGTTCCATGAACAAATAACTAATTTAATATTAAATCAATGCAAGTGAAAATGCTCACATCTATTATATTTGCAAACAGAAACTGGTAAAATTGTTTAATACAACGCCGTTTTAATGTGCTTTCCGTATATTAATAAACAGATATTAAAAAAAAGTGGAAAGTTAACACGATAATACGAAACGTTACTTCACCGAGAACTGTTTAAAATAATAGTTATGGTTCAAGGGCCTCACGATGAGTATATCACTTAACATTCCTATGTTGGAATGCGAGTTGGCTTCATTCAAAGCGAACGACAGGAGAGGAGGAAGGGGAGGGGGAACGGAACGGACAGCAGAGGGGAATGTGGCGGGTGTGGCATTGCACGGAAATACCAACCGATTATGAAACAACTCCCAGCTGATCCCGCAGCTCATCGCCGTCGTTACAGCTGATTTTCTCTGAAAACAGCCAATGGCGGACTGTTTGTAATAATATACAACAACGTGCTCGTTATCGGAACTTCCACGTTTTTCAAATAGTTATACCTGAATACTTTCTAGCAACGATAAGGAAATGTGTTTGTTATTTTCGTTTACCAGAGTTCAATTTAATTAAAATTAAAGAATTTGATAACTTAAAAACAGAGTTAATTAATTGGCTGCCGACTCGCAGACTTACGACCCAATTTTAACCTGCGCGTTGTAGCATCAATAACCGGGCGTTTCGAACAATATTACGTTCACTTTATCTATCAACTACTGCCTTGGTTTTTCTCGTATGTCGACAGCTAACGGTGCATAATACTTGCGTCATCATTTATTTGACTGACCTCTTCTTATAGAATTAGTTATTTATTTTTTCTCTAAAAAAATCTCGAACCCACTAAATCACTGGCGTGTGCAGGTGACAAATATTAATTATTATTATTTCTTTTTAACGATGAAGGGTATGCGAGGAGCGGTCAAAAAAGTATAAAACAAATTTTACATTATTTGTGACACACAGTTGTGTGTTTGACGTCGTAACAAGTCCGCAACAATTGTCCTGATGATGACAATAAATACGAAACGTCGATACAAATAATGTAAAATTTGTGTTAATACTTTTTGACCGATCTTCGCAAACCCTTCATCGTTAAAATTCATTGATTGACGGTCATTAAAACATTAAGGATTGATTATTACTTATTGCACATAACACTTAGACCTACTTTACAGGAACAATAAAATAACACAACGAATTTTTTTTTTCTGAGTAGGACGTTTCAGGAGGGGGATTTTAATTCCCCCAAACTTCCCTCTTCTCTTTACGCCTTTACGCCCATAGACTGGGTTCCTCCAAACCAACAAACTAATACGAATTGTGATCCAAACACATTTTACATTGTACCAACATAGACTGTATATACCGATCGCCGTTCAATCAAATTCTCCATGTTTAGATTTCAAAGTCTGAGCAGTATTTCACTTCCTTTAACATTCTCCCCAGTTTTGATTTCAAAGTCCGAGCAGTATTTCACTTCCTTTAACATTCTCCCAATTTTGATTTCAAAGTCTCAGCAGTATTTCACTTCCATTAACTGCAAATACCGTTACAGAACGGATCAAACGAAAAAGTATCACAGTAACAGGCACGTGAACGTTGAGCCGAGAATCTAGAGAAACTTATATACGAGTGAAAGAATTCAGAACACTGTTACATAATAATTAACAAACGAAACACGATAATTCGAAGTTTCAAGAAGTAAAGTAATAGTACGTATATAATGCCTGTGATGTAACCGCAGAGGAAGGTTGTCTGGAAGGACAAGTATAGGCGCAGGCGCCCCCTCTCTTTCAATTGTTGTAAGTTTTCTTCCAAGAACTCTGCCTTTCCTTGTAAAACATAATTCTGGGAAATCTATTTACGTTTCAACCACACAACACTGGCACACAAACAATGCAACTGAGGAGGCTGTTTATGGAATACTAATAACCGCTAATTGGTTATTCATCGCTGCAGCCAAGTCTTTGACGAGATGGCGAATGTTTACTTTTCTGTGTAACCATTATTCCTGAAGAAAACTGGAAAATAAAAAAATTATAAAACTAACTTCACGGCGTGAGTACGTACACACTCGGATATTGCTATACTAAGTATATAGTACATGATACAGTGTTACTGCGCGACAAAGCAATAACTAACTAATGTACCGGTTGTTGAAGGGACCCTACATAATAAAATCAGATACGGATACATGGTTTACGTTTCTCACGAACTAAAATGAATAAAAATTTATAAAGAATTGTATTAACTGTGCACATTATGTTGTGAAGATGTGAGATTTTCAACCGACGCTACTGAAGACGGGTATTAATGCCGAAGAGCGATCAAGTTGAAATAGAAAGGTATAATATTTAGTATTAAGATGCACATGTTTACGACGTAACGCAATATGTGTTTTGGTAGGAGAAAGCCTCAGCACGAAATAAAATTAAAAAAAAGGAATACACAAACATACGATAAAGCGTTTCTGTAATAAAGGTTAAGTGAGTAGTAAACCATATTATGTTGCAGAAATAAACAAACAGGACGTTATATGCCGGTGAAGCTATGTTGGGCGGGCCCGATCAGCTGATACTACTAGTAAACAGCTGTTACGCTATTTGTGTCGTGGGTAGTTGGTCCGGCGGCGTCCTATAAGGCCTTGTGCAGAGCGCCGCGCGCCAGTCTCGACACAAGCAAACGGCCGGCATGCGCGCACTTTCACACACACTCAACTCAACCTACATCGTTGGCCGTCGCCATCGCTGTTGCAGATATAGGCCTAATCAATAATACTAAAATTGGGTTTAACGCACGCCCAACAGCCTACACACAGTCTGTACTCCGAAAGTGAGTCATTTAACGCGACAAATATTATCTTCGCGTCGTAATTCACAACTCGCGTTACAGAATGCACACACAAATACTGCTGTACCTTTCATTGTACAAGATAACGTTTGGCAAATGCATATGGACATAGACTCAAGCTGTAGATTGTTAAATTTTACCTCCTTTTACGTACACCTAATCGCGACAGACCGATGCTGTCTGTAAGTAATGAATGGGGGTCCCACATACCGAACAGAACGAAAACAATCATGGAAGACGAAATACCAAATTTTTTTATCCATAATGCACACACACTGGAGTGAAAAAATATTAAATTTCCCAAAACTAGAGGACACGTTTTTGCGTAAACATGTCAGCGCGGATAAAAAACACCGACAAACGCGCGCGCATAAAAACGCGTTGCAGTTAATTTATGATCTGAAATATCGTCTTTTAAAACAAACAGGTGTCGCCCACAAAAACGGCTTATCTTGATGCTTCCGATAAAACCCTCGTGGTGCAAGACCACGTGACCGTGAGACTGAAGTCCTTGAGGAAGGCCGTTAAGAGTGCAGATGTCTCACATAACAATGCTAATTACACAGTCAGTATACCGCACACCGGATAGTAACGTGTTCCCTGTCGCTACGTCTACATGACAAGTCAGTATTGTAAGAAGCCAAATCAGGATCCTGGCAAATATCTACGCAACCGTCCCACGAGGACTTCGCATTCCTGTCTTGCAGTTCATAAATTAGACCTCCCTATGTCACTTTAATTTTCCAGCTATCTTGGCTTACAACTATTGATCTGATTTCATTCTCTACAGTGTTCTAAACATTGTACAAAACAAGTCCCATCATCTCGACACGAACGTTACATTTTTATTTTTTTTTACTAATATTTTTTCCACACTTACTACATTTGATTTATTTTTTACTACGAAATCTTAGAAGGAATAGTGTTTATGTACGAAAGATGTGAACAGCATACAGTGTACGCATGTAACATATCAAAATGGCTTATCTTGGCGTTTCCAATCAAAACCACGTTGTCCAAGACCACACGACCGTGAAAATCGAGTTCTTGCGGTAGGCCTAGTGTGCTTGTGTTTTTGCCTATTCTGAAAGTCGAAGTATCTGAAAGCGAACGCCGCAGATGAGAAAATGAAAAGTCGGAGCTACAAAAACCCAATAAACACGTTCTATTTTTCCATTAACTTCAACGGCGTGACGGTGAAATGGGAATTCCGAAAAAGGTCTTGGGAAATGGTCCGCAACAACTATCGTTCGCTGTATGCGGTAGGTTTTAAACATACCCGTTCCTGTCTTATATAGTCAGACGCTTCACGTTTTGAGCAGTCTGAAAGCACAGGATCTTTCATACGCGGTGTTATCCATCAAATTAAAATAATAAATTCACGATGACACTCGAGTCTAAGGACAATCTCTAGACTTGGAACGCCACGAATCGTCAAGATATTTCGTTAACATTCTGGGCAGCCGCGCCAATGCAAAAACGCGTATTTACTGTTTTAACGACAAAAGTGAAAGTTGCATAGACTGACTGGCTGGCGTGAGTTGCATAGATTATAGCATGTAACTGAAGGCCGGATGCCGTCAGCAATGACCTAATGCGTCACAAGTAGGCGGCAACCTTTGTCGTATCGTCGCCTCGTGATAAACTATACTACTACTATACTCTCTCGTCTCCGAACTCAAACATTAGAAAGCATTCTTCAAAAAACACTTTCTTTTTAATGTCTGAGAGGACCCAACCCTAAAAATCTAAATGGACCCATATAAAAAAAAAAACATTTATGAGTCCAGACCGGACCGGAGTTCTTCAAAATTTGTTTACATATTGTTCAATAAATCCTACCCGTCTACTAATTTTATTTACTTCTTGCTGCGCATGTCCTTCCTGTCCATTCCTTTCCCTGGCGCTAAAACCCATGGTGGGGTTTAGCCTGTTCAATGACTTTCTTCCATTCCGACACATCCGTCTCCATCCCCTCACGTTCATACATCCAACCATCTCTATCTGGGTCTGCCCCTCTAATTCGTCTTCCTATCGGTCTCCAATCCGCGATTCTCTTAGCCATTCTTCTGTCATCCATTCGCCTTACGTGGCCCAGTCACTCAAGACTCCTGCTCTTAATAAACCGGACTATGTCGGCGGCACCCTGAATCGGTTGGACCAGTTCACGGTTCATTCGAATCCTCCAATATCCATCTTCAGTTTGTAGAGGTCCAAAGATACTTCGCAAGACTTTTCGTTATCTTGCTACGCGTGTAAAGAAAATTAAACGATTATTTCCAACAAACCCACAAACGTGTTATTACAGGATGCCCGCACATATGTATATAGCTCTCTCATTTAAGTACAGAAAATTACATAAGGCAGAAACATAATAAGTCATTAAAATCCATAGAAATTTATAACATTCGTAATAAGCAATAATTAGAATTTCCAACTACACTACTATTACTGGGTGTTATTTGTTATCTTGTAATGGTTCTATTGTTATTATTCTCTCTGGACCATTTTCAAATATTGGCTTTGTTACCATTCAAGTTCTTCAGCAATGAAATCTTAACATTATGGGGCCGGTGGTCAATTTATTTAAAAGTAAGACAAATTCTAACGTCGGTAATTAGGAAGGCCGGCGTCAACTACCAAGTGTCAGACAGATTAAAAACACCCTGCCCCCTCCCCAAACGCAGCTCACTAGAAACGTTGTTACTATTATAAAATACGCACTTTTTGATACGATAATACAAACAAAATATTGACCACTTATGCGTCTGTTTACACACTACACGTGCGCGAGCACAGTCAAGTGGAACAAGACATGTCCCAGACGATCTTTTAAATAAACCTAATCCTGATACGTACGCGCGTATAGCAAAAACGTAAATCTGAGTATATTCTCAGATATGACTTCAACCGCTTAAAAACAAACGTTCCGTCCAACAAACGTTACAATAAAAAGCTGTGATTAAAATTTTATGAAATATTTTCCATAAAATTTATCGTTTTTCTCTTCACGTGGAATTGATAAGTCACAATATTACAAACTAGCTTCCGTATTTGAAACATTTGAGAACGGGAAACAACCTCATTGTGTAATCCGGTTTTTGTCAGTGATTTCAGATCTCATTACGATGGGTCTCATTTGGACACTAAACCGTAACTACCCCTGAATTTATACTGCACAGAGAACGTCTACTCTATATTTTTTCTACTAAATATGGCATACAACTATACAACACTTAATTTTAAAGTATTTTCTGACAGTTTTCCACAAACAAGTTATTTCAGTAATAACGAGCATGTACGAGTAGACGTATTTCATTTTTGTGCTTAATGGCTGCTGATTTTATTTATCTCTTTTTATTTTATAAAGTGTGCTAATGGCACTTTATCATTCTGCTTATCTAACCATCTTTCTAATGTACACATTCCAGCAGCATCAAAAAGAAAGCTTTTACTCCATTACTAAATATAAATTGCATAGATTAGAGACTTTGTTCGTTTCAGAAGCAATTCTGCGCCACAAAACTCTGAAACTGTTTAACACAGACTTATTCAAATTACGTCACAAAAATAATCACTGAGCAATTCTCGACCAGGGTCATGATTCAGTAGATTAGTTTAATTTCTGCGTTCTGCGGGTTATTACAGAAGCTGTCAGGTTTAAGACAGAGAGTGGCGATACGTTTGTGTCGTGCAATTTTTTGTTTCGTATTTCAGTTCCACGGCTTTTGACACATTTACCCTCGTCTTCAGTTAACACAATTCTTCTCTTTTGCCTCAAATCTTAGTTACATTTTTCAAGAATTTTGAAGATTATAAAGTTGGAACGATAAGAAGAACACTGAATGGAAAGGTCAGCAGAGATACTCTTTTGAAATTTTAGAAAGTGATGGCAGTGCCGTGCGGCCATCGCGGCAGTAAGACTTGGGCACTGAACGCAAAGACCCAACGCCGGATACAGGCTAGTGAAATGATTTTTTTTATGATCACTACTAGGAGTATCACGGAGGCAGCGGCCAAGAAATGATTATATAAGGTACATCCTTGGAATATAGAATCTAAACGAAAGTATAAAGCAATAAACAGGATTGGGTATACCATGTTGAAAGGTGCATAAGAACAGGAGGCCAAAACAAATTTTGTTTATAATCCGAAAGGACGTCGGAATATTGGAAGGCCAAAGAAAAGATGGTCGGACCAAGGAGTGCGCAACGGATCGTAAGGTGTACAACCTCCAGAAGAAGAATTATAATATTACACAATTTGTGCCGAGTTTTGGAATACTCAGCTATTTCCCAGTTAATTATGTGACTGTCATTGGGGGGTATGTGAATTAATTATCTGAGCAGTATTCGTCAGGCAGCTGAACGCAGCTCATCAACCTTCTCTCCCGGCGGCTACCAGTTTGAATTTAGTCTGCTAAAATCTACCATGCTTAGATAAACGACTACGCGACTCTCCGGGTTCCTGACCTAAGACGATCACCCGATTCACTTCAGCTGGTGGCTGAACATCTGCCACCAATGGCATTAAACGAGTGATTCTCCGTCTGTGCCGTCGGGAGGAAGAACTGGACAATACACCATGGGTACCTCAGGTTTTGTGCCGGATTATACCAGGCGACATTTAACCCTTTTATAAATAATTTTTGGCCTCTACAATGTAGAACATCTGATTCACTTCCTAGAACATCTCCAGTTAAAGTTGTTGGTGCGCAAGTCCAGCGAGACAGTTAGTGCTTACAAATTTTGTCTGTTTTATTTTACTAACGCTTAAGCCCCCCCTGAGTAAGTGTGAACCCAGATGGGGTCATACGTCACCGAATTTTGATGCGAAATTTTCTTTTATGGTAAAAGTATACTTACAAGGTTACTTGAAATGGTTGAATAAAAAATTGTTATTGTTGTTTAACTACCGAGTTTAATTGCAAGTCCCGTCATACTGGACCCAGCGCATTTTTGGCTTCTCTAGGCTCTTGCCTAGTTTTAAATAACTAGTGGCCCCTTCAAAAAAAAAAAAAAAAAAAAAAAAAAAAAAAAAAAAAAAAAAAAAAAAAGTTTTTTTTATAAAGTCTAAAAGTTTGAAAGAGGGGTTACAAATTTTGTAGTTTATTAACGCAATTATAAGTCTGAAATTACTTAAATATCAAAAAAGTACTAGAGAAACTGGCAATACTGTGGGCAAAGAAACATGTTTTACTAAATTTTACCAAAAGATTTGCATTTTACAATTCTGCATTGAACAATAATCTTGATTCGGAAAACATTTACTTACACAGAATAGTTCATTACGCACAATGATCAGAACAGACCAGCAAAAACGTATCCATGTAAACTACTACAATTATGTATGCAGTGACACGGACGTGAGAGTTCTATATTTACAGGAAAGGTGAAGTGCAGTATATTTATAGACGTACGTTATTTAGAAATTAGTATATAATTTCGGAAAATTACGCAAACATTTCGCAGAAAACGAAGTTAAAAATTATGAGTTAATTATAACCCATAACGGCGCAGTTGTATACAATTTCGAGCGAAACAAATCGTAGAAACCGGTTCTGCAAAAGAATGTTAATTCGCAAAGAAAGTCTGTTCCATTTGCGTTCTGCTATGTTTAGATTCAAACAACCAATACCTCCCCCCCCCCCCGCCAATCAACCAACGACTGTTTACACTATCAATAACGTAATTCATAATTTTTGTAAGGTATACTATCCACGATTATAGAAGAAACACAGATATACGGCAGGAACTGAATATAATGAGTATACTCGACAGGATGGTCCAGTGTCGGCTGAATTGGTGGGAATATCTTTACCGAATGGATGAAATAATCCTTGAAGATGATAAATGATAATTTTTCTGGGGTTTGATCACCGCGATCCAACCATCCAAAGTTATGTGTGACGCACCCCCTCTCCGTTTTTACAATAAACATCTGGCAAGCTAAGTGACATTAATGGACTGAACGATCGTTCAGAAGAGAGTAACTGCTACAGCATGGAATTATATCTACGTTGCGCGCAATATTATTGCCGTGACAGACGGTTCTCAATTAACTGTGTCAACCTGCGGTGTAGACAGCATTACGTATTGACGCGTGTCCCAGTTCGCGCGTGGATGTCCTTTCACGTTTTCACAACTAAGAAACGTCTTTTACTACGACAAGTTCAAACGATCTGTGGCCAAATCTTAGTGGAGGAGATAACTGGATAGAACGGCTGATAACTTAATTTCAGTCTGTAGCCAAATAATCGTCTTCCGTGTGGTCGTGAAGGTGACCACTTTCTGGTTGGTATTGGTATTAGTATTCGTATCAAACTGAATACAGTCAGCGTTTGTAATTATGCCTGTTTTAGATACGTATGGAGCAATGGCGTGGCGTGGGTATAGGCCTATAACAGCTGTTGCCGGTTGTGATTCTAAAACAGCCTAAAAGTTTATTCGAATATTTCCTAGTACCAAGTGTTCTTTTTAGAGTCAACATATTCTTTTTAGAGCTAAAATATCTTTTTAGAGTATTTTATACATTTCCCTGGCAGAAGAAGAGGGTCACGGTTCAACGGGATCTGACTCCATTATACTTACACAGAATAAATCACAACACAAATAATCGAATTAATAACAAAGACAAAGAAAGAAACACATAACTAAACGAACAGTAACTGCTGCAAGATGGTTCCGAAACGAACATAGCTGCTAACTGAGCGTTTCGCCGGTTTATACAGCGGCAACGCATTGGGTGTCTTCCTCGCGTTTGAACAGTGACAACTACTACGAGGTCAATGACCACATGCAGTAAAACATTGCCGACGTCCGAGCCGGCAACACAAGACGGTGGAAGTGCCCAGCAGTTCGAAGAGAATATGCTATACTTGTTAGAACACTATACTTTCCTTCAAGTTTCCCTACTAATATTATTCGCATTTCAAATTATTCAATAACTAAACTATTTATTCTGCGATATAATTAATATTATTTTCTTTCATTTCCAGGACTATTGCCGCCACGCCACTGGTCTAGAGACAAACAAGTCGTCAATTAATTATCGGCAACAAACTCACAAAAGGACACCTATCGACAATGGAAGAAATAGTGTCATAGCAGATAACGAAATCTGTGAGAAAACGTAAAAAATGCGAGTATACCATCGCAGTTGTATCGTGGGGTTATTGGTAGATTTACTCAAGTCCACTTACGTAAAAACCGAAATTAAAGTTTTCACGTGCAATGATAATTAGCATTTAGCATTTTCACTAAACTGATATCAAGGTTAATTTTCATTATTAATACTTCTTTTTTATTGAGTACATAGCTGTTAATACAGAAAAACAAACGCATAAAAATGTCATCTCTGAAACATCATTAAAACTTGGACTTGGTGCAGTTTTACCAATAAGTCCTCGATATATTCTTCTTCTTCTATGGCGTCACAGTTAGGAGTCGAATCTTAGCCTCCATTTGTCCCTTTCCTTGGCGATCGATGCCCATCGTTTTATTTTAAGTAAAGTATCAGCATCCCTCGCCACTGCGTCAATCCAGCGATGTTTGGGTCTTCCGATAGGCCTTCTACCTTCGATTTGACGTCCTAGGTATTCGGTTGCCTTCCATCCTACCCTCGATATATACTATGTGAAAATCTAGAGCTTTACAATTAAAACACCGACCGAATCCCTATCCAAGAAATCCTGGGTTATAACTTGAAAACAAATATTATAATTCAGTACAATTATTGATGTGTTTAACTTGTTTCGCTGACACAGGTGGTTTTAAAGAAGTAGGAGATATTTTCGAACGAACACACACACACACGCGCGCTTGTTAAGTACCCTATTAAATTACTGTATCTAATAAATAATCTAGTCTTCAAAGAATTTGTGTTTCCAAACGATACTCAAACATACTGAAGGAGACGCGATTAAAATCTTGTGTACTCCTGTCACACGTAATTACTTATCTTCACCAAAGCGTCGGAGGGTATACTGTGGCAAAGTGTGTGTCTACAGACGTCTGCAGAGAAAGTTCGCACAAGTTTTTTTTACTAGGAACTGCAATGCATATATGTGGGTCATGTAGCAGACGGGGATTAGTGGCATGGTTTTCGTTTCTAGGCCGCGTTCACTCAGACAGACACACCAGTTTACTTGACTTTCTACACACAAACTAACCTCTCTAGACAATACAAATAATGCCGCCGAATCTAATTACCAACAAACTAATAGAACGAATGCTTTTTGCGATAACCAATAACAACAACAACAACGATAAAATAATAACATTTAAACGAATGAACAAAACGCAGTTCAAAAAATTTCTGTTATAAATACGAGGGTCATATAAGGGTTGAAAAGTTCGCGGAGCGACATCTGTAGCTTAGCAGTAAAACTAAAATTTTTCGTGTGCTGTAAGATTTGTATTTTATGTGAACTTCTGTTAATTTCCAAATCTAACTATCAATGTATTCATGGTTTAGAAACTGTTTAAAATTGACGTGTCATGCGTGTTTTGAAAAAGAAGACAAAATCAAACATCGCGCTGTGATTCTTTGTTAAAAATTGTATAGTGCCAACGGAAATTCAGAACGAAATCGTAAATGTGTCAGGAGATGCCCCGACTTCAAAACCAACGGTTTGTAAGTAGGGACTTAAACGTGGTCGCACTGGACGCCCAAAACATGAAACATGCAACAACTCCAGATGCGGCAGCCATCTTGCACAACGCTTTTTCACACCAAGTTCTTGAGTTAAAGTATTGATGCACACGTTCATATGAGATGCCTATGATTTCGGCAACGTCATCCACTCCTCAATCTGCGGTCTTCCAACACCCTATGAAATGTTTTCAATAATTCCATTTTTTGTTGCACTTTTTGGAAGTTCACTGCTGGGATCGTCTTCAGTGCTTTAAGCAAGGAGTCTCTTCTTAAACAATTCCTAAAATTCTTAAAACCTAACAAATTCCTTTTCCTATTTTCTATTACCTTCAGGATTCTTCTCTCTTCCTCTATTCTTAAAACTTCATCATTCCTTACTTTATCAACCCACCTCACTTTCTCCATGTGCTTGTATGGCCATGTTTAAACTCGAGTGTGCCCCACTAACCGTCTCTGAAGGTGCAGCCTCTCCTAAAACACTTATAATTTCGTTTTGATTTTCCACTGGTGCTAAAACGTTTTTAACAGAGAATTCATCACAACACGATGTTTGATTTTGCGCATTTTAAAAACACGCGTGACAGGAAAATTTCAAACAGCTGGTAAAGAGTAAATAAATTGACAGATATATCTCGAAATTAACAGGTGTTCATGCGAAATATACGTTTTGCAGCACACGAAAGATTTTAGGTTTACAATTGGGCTAACAGATGTCACTCCGCGAACTTTCCAACTGACCCTCGTATGTGTAATCCTTACGATCCTACCGATCCTTACTTATATAACTAATACAAGTACTATTTAAATACTGACAATCTCGAATCCGCATTTCACGTTTACGAAAATGAACCAATATCGAATACGTATTTCACCGCACCGAGTCTTCCCTAACTATAAAAATATACGGGTACAACAAAATCTGCCAGATTATATTATATAACAAATAAAAATAGTTTTGATAAACGTTAAGTTTTACCGATACTTCTCGTGTTATGAATGGGGTGCAGTCGGTCAACAGATTATAAATACGTCTCTTATCTCCATACAACGACGACAAGATGCGGCTAATTACCTTGCGACAATTGTGTAACCATTATCATATGGTAAACACCTGTGTGCTGATAACCCCCCTACAGAGCCTCTTTCTAAAAAAAAAAAAACACGAGCGTACGAAGGTTGACGGTGGGAGGCAGACGGAGAATTTCACGGAAAGAAATTTCTCTTTGCCGATTCATGTATCAGCTGATCGTGTGACGTCACGTCTGCCCTCAAACAGCTGGCTCCAGTGTTAATTACTGGCGTGGAACACAACACTTCAGTTCGACCATGTAATCTTGACGTTGCACAAGATGTTTACCAACTGATTTTAAATACGTTTCGAAATTTTTAAATTTCGTTCGACTCTTAAATTTTGTGATAACGTACACACTTTGTATTCTGAAATTCTTAAACTGAAAACACAAACATTTAATATACTTGCGGCTGATACCGTTGTATTATAAACATTTTAATCGCACCGGACTCAATTTTTGTATAATAATTACAATGTTTCACACGTTCTGGAAATAAAGCTATGGAAACTTGTGTGACACACTTGCATGCGACAGATGTTATATAGGCCTAAACCTTGACATATGTCTTTCTATTATAAACTTCAAATTCTAACTTGAATGGTTGCTGGTAAATGGTAACTTGAATATATATATTCGAACACTTTTTGCTACAGTCTATTTCTTGGTGCACGTATAATTTATTTAATATTTATAATTTCTTTACCTCAAGATGTTTTCCCCTTATTTGGAACATGTTTAGGGACACTTATTGTTCCCATCCGCAGCCATCATAATTTTGGATCTACTTGCATATATATTGTGTTCTGGTTAGTTGTGCTGTGGTTTCCTGTTGGTTTTTGGTATTCTAATTTGGTATTATTGTGTGTGGGTGAGGTGTATATATTTATTTTTTGGGTGTTTTCAATGTTGAGTATTTTGAATAAACACAAAACACTACACAATATTTAAAATACTTGAAAACACATTACTTGAATATAAAATATTTCAACATTGAAAACACTCGAAAAAAATAGGCTATATACACCATACCCACACACAATAATACCAAATTAAAGTACCAAAAATAACAGGAAACCACAGCAACAACCAACCAGAACACAAATATGCAACTTGATCCAAAAATATGATGGCTGAGGACGGGAACAATAAGTGACCCGAAACATGTCCCAAATAAGGGAAAAAACAGCTTGAGGTAAAGAAATCACACACACACACACACACACACACACACACACACACACACACACACACACACACACACACACACACACACACACACACACTTCAGTCTTTCATTTATCTCATCATAATATATATCCAACACAATCACACAATCATAGTGCGACCTTCCTTCATAGAACATCAACCGCCTAGTGTTTACACACGATATTCCATATGTCGTTTATCGCAATATATTAAATACACTTACGGTAATAATAAGCCTTTGGAAATATTATCTGAGAAAAAAAGAACAGTACGGAAGTTGAGTAGTATGAGGTGAAGACAGGTCATAGCCCGGGAGTAGAGAGGGTGGCGTGGAGCCCCAGTATCGACCAGGGCGGGGTCCGGTCGCTTCTCACACTCCATCTCATCCCTACAGCCACCACGCGCACGCACACAAGTTTGCAATATACAGTACCGCGGAAACGCTTGTCTGTGCCGCCGGTGTAAACTTCTGCTGGACGCGTGACGCTAAAAATCCTTACAATTTTCAAGCAACTTTTCGCTCACGGTTTCTTAGACGCCTAATTACTAACATTATATTTTGTTTTTCATCATCACCACTCCCAAGGACTACGCCTTACACCTGTTCAGGAACCCATCTCCTCCTAGGTCTACCGACATCTCTCTTCCCAGTAGGGTGATAACCCAAAGCCACAGGTAGACGGATATCAGGCATGCGATTCAAGTGTTCACACCATCTCCTTCCGTGGTCTTCAATCTTCTGGTGCAATGATACAATGTTTAAATCGCGTCTAATATCCTCGTTCCTTCTCCGATCCGAAAGAGAACAACCTTGAGTACCTCTTAGAAACTTCATTTCGGCTGCATGAATCTTCTGCACGTCCCTTTTACCGAGAGTCCATGTCTCACTAGCATACAGGAATGTAGGGACAGTCACAGTTTTATAAAATTTTATTCGGGTATCCTCCCGTATATTTTGTGTTAAAAAAAACGTTATGTTAGCTTACATGTACTAACTTTGGGTACTGCCACAACCAAGGCAACGTTATCAGTCGTTTTTAGCTCCATGTAGCTGCGTTCTGTATGACACTACTGGTTGGATTCATCAAAGTGGTAAGTTGCAATTAACGAATATTATTTGTGTCAACGCCGCGGCCCACGTGCAGCAATACTTCTAAGCGTTCCAGATATTGCACGAGAGGAGTTACAGATTAAGAAATTAGAAGAAACGTAGAAATCCAATCTGTGGCTGTATTTATATAAGGAAGACACTTCCATTGGTAGAGATACTTGTGACGCTCGGAAGAGACAACACCAGTGACAAACGATTCGTGGAACCAATAATAATTAAGAATAATACTAATGAGATAACCTCGACAATCCTGGGCTAAACAGTGATACTGTCACAGAAAAAAAGTGGGAGAACTTTGTGCGAAATTAAGTTTCAGTGAAAGTATTTTCTTCTTCTTCCTTTATGCCGTCACAGTTCCGAGTCGAACCTTACCCTCCATAATAATCCGCCTCCAATTTTCCCTGTCCTTGGCAATCGATGTCCATCGTTTTATTTTAAGTAAAGTATCAGCATGCCTCGCTACTGCGTCAATCCAGCAACAGGCCTTCTACCCTCGATTTGACTAAACAGTACCTTCCTACGTATTCGGTTGCCTTCCACCCTGATGATGTGTCCTGCCCATTGCAAGCTATGCAGTCGAATGGTGGTGGCCAGATCACTGTCTTTATATAGCTTGTATAGTTCCTCATTGTGACGCATTCTTTATGTTCCGTTGTCAGTGAACGTATACCCTACATAAAATTGTGTGAACTACTGTATAAAATATAATTATAGCTTTGTTGACGACTGGTATCAATCAAGATTTACGATTGAGCTCATACTTGGCTTTGGTTTAATTAGGGGGACATCTTTGCACCCGTGGCTTGATTGCAGCGCCCGATGACTGCCAGATGAAACAGTGCTGACCGGTTAACTAAAAATAGGAAGAGATCCCGACACGGTTATCCGCTTGAAGGCGCCGGAATTTTGTGATGCTTTTGTAGCAATGTCTCTGGTGGCGATTCGGACGGGAGATACCGCTCGCCTCGAACATAGTAAGGCTCGTTCTCCGCGAGGCAGAGAACCTCTCTGTGCCGGTGGCAAAAGGTAACAGGGTCAAGCAGTGTGCTAGAGACATGCTTGGGGAAGGATGTCCCTGAACAGAATAAACAGAAGGAAAGTAAGTACAGTGGAACCTCACTAATTCGTTACTAACTCAAGCTTTTTATTCTTTTTATTTATTAACAAAGCGAGTAACATATACGATCTAATTATAGCCGTGGTGATTGTGACCGGGGTTCTAATAACAGCCTGGAGAACAGATTGCGGAAAGTATTGGTTCCGAGAATGGGTATTTCGTATTTGTGTACACGGCACAGTGAGTGTTGTGTTGTGTTGTTACAGCGTAATACGTTTCTAAAAATTCAATCGGATTGCTGGTGCTTGGCAAAGTATTCCGGAAAACACTCTAAAATGTGCCCGGAATAAGTTACGGCCATTTGAATTACAACCAGCGTCCAGAACCAGAAGGTCTTGACCCCACATCGGAATTATTAAATATCTGCCAATCCCTACCCGCATTTAACAGTTTGAACGAAGACGACATTAAAAATTGGTGTGAAAAATACTTACCGGATGTGGGCCACGAAATGTTTAGTGATGATGAAATTGTTACATACGTGACCACCACAGAACCTACCCACAATAATTTAACTTTTTTTTTGCAATTGCAGTGGATAACTTGTTTGAGTTTGAAAATTTCCAGCAATAAATATGTCCGAGCATAACATTAGTACTGTACATAGCTAGTGTTGTAATAGAACATTTTATATTGTTTTTAATGGGCTTGTGTCTTACTCCCTCACTAATTCGTCACCCCTTCGGTCACGTAGGTGACGAATTAACGAGGTTCTACTGTACTAGGGGCTGTTCGGACATAGCTTAGCGAGGCTAACATCACGGGGGGGGGGGCACAAGAATCGCCCGAGGGCGTTTGACCTTGACTGTAGGGTGGAGGTTCAGTCGTACTAACGGTCCGTAGGTAGGGGAAGGAAGTATTCATCCTGTTCTCTGAGTTTTCTACCTTAGAAACGTTATCTATCGTTAATAAAACGCTAGGGCCATCCTTACCGGCAACGTCGCACAAGAAGTGCTTTGCTTTGACGTTAATTCAGATTATACAAAATGTCGTTATAGCGAAGCAAGCAACCCGCTTTTATCATAAGATTCTTCAAGGTTCACGCCGTATAGGTTGATTTAATAGAAAACGTAGAGGGTAAACGGCTAAATTTACCTACACTTACGGAGACGCTCCATATCACAAGGTATTTCTGACGGCCTTGATACGAGACTCGCAAGCTGCCTTAGGCACCGTACGCTTGCTGCATTTTTTCATGTAACCGAGGCGTACGAAGGAAAAAATAAACCCAGAATTAGCAGCAAGACTGTTTATAGAAACACACCGCTACACTGATCTTTGACTTATAAATTCACTGTACTCGTTTAATAATAATTAAACGTTTTATAATTATTATAAATAATATCCACATAAATTCGCGTTATCCTACAACGAACGTTATTAAGATAATTAAAAAAAATTATTTGTCGTAAGTCACGCGGCTAAAATTACCTTACACCTGTTTCAACCGCGATTCTTCAACTACACGTTATGCGAATCTTCTACAGTTCAAAAATCTTTTGACGTTCCAACTATCTCGGCGGGCATTAGATAAAATAATCAATTTAGGTTATGTAATATACACTGCATTACGATATCTACGGTTATGTGTCGATTCCCATTGATAACACTGAATCTCGTATTTGAAGCCGAACCTCCAGTGGACCGGACTTGACTTTTATCGATGTAATTTGTTAATATTTCTAAAATCGGATGTTAGTAAAGATGTTTGTCAACTACATAAAAACGTACCAGGTAAAGTCATGCAGGAGTGTGTAAGAGATATAGTAGTAGTATAGTAGTAGCGGTGTTTCACTTCGCGTTCTTTGTCTCGGCTAGGTCTATGATCTGGCTTCAATGTCAAGAGAGAAACCTAATTCTCTACGGTTGAGTCATGCGATTTGATGTACATCGCTGTTCTCACAGAGCTCATACAACGCTGCTCTATTACATTATTGTGTGTGTGTGTGTGTGTGTGTTGGCGCGCGCACGCTGCATGCATGTTGTTTATATTCCCTATTCCTCGAGTAAATTTAAACATTTTTCAATCTACTTCAGTGTGAGAGAGCAGGCATCAGGGGCGAAACTAGGGGGAAATATATCGCTCTCGAAAAAAAAAAAAAATGGAGCAAAAATTTAAAACGTTGTTTTTTGAAATGTAATTAATTGACTTGCAAGTTTTGTCAATTTTAAAAAATTACTTAAGCAATCTACAATAACAGGCCTTATACTCAATAATAAATATAACATATATTGAAATTGTGCAAAATGAAAATAAGTCGGCTTGAAAGAGAGTAGGATACGGTACGTTTTTCTGCTGGTTACGATAAATAGGGACATATCTTTTTATATTTTAACTTAATGTTACATATTGATAACTTCAATCACAAAGCACATAATGTGAATGAGTTTTAATTTCTTAACATTATTTTTCATAATGGACATGGGTTGTTGTAATAGACTCAACCCAGCTCTGAGATACAAAATATTGTAAAATTAAATATACGTTCATTAAAAAATTTTCGTGTTCTTGCACGTGTGTGAAACCCTACAACAAAAACACACACATACACATACAAAATTTACTTTCTTAATTTTAACGTTCTCTTTAAAGTATTTATATCCCACAGAAAGGTATTAATAGGCTTCGAAGTCAAACTGTATGTTATTAATTGAGTTTTTCGAAATTAGTGAATTACAGCCATTAGTTAACCCATTAGTTTTAATTTGGTGATACAATTTTCATTATAATATGAGAAAAAAAATACTCTAAGAAAACGATATATGGTTGACAAAAATCCCCCCCCCCCCCAATGAAATCCTAGGTTGGTCCCTGGAAGGCGGGACTGTGCAAATTTAAAACAATATAATCAATAACACAAAAGGAAATATGAGTTCCGCGACTGGTATTATCTCGTCTGAAAAATGTTATTTAACAACCCCAATGTTGCGTTACACGCTGTTGCATAACGGCGTGATAGACTAACTGTCGAAACAAAAAAATCAGCGATAAATAGCGACCTTAACCCGTATAATTAGAAACGTTACAACGGTTGGGGTCAGGGACGCCATAATCTTGGCGCGCTCCTCCACACTACATTTACCCCCCCGACCCATAACTCACATCCCGCCACTTGCTAAATTTAATTCGGCCCGCTATTATACAGTAGTAGTGTATATATATGGACTGTACACGCCCAGAGTCAAATTAGACAAGTGGCTCCCCCGCCTTCCGATGTTAACTACTATGCTGGGATAGTGGTTTCTCCCGCGCCAACACGCGATGTTTTTTTTTTTTACATGTGATAATCGTCTATTTTTGTTTGTTTGTTGCAGTATTCAAGCCTGTGCCGTTATGAGATAGAATTGCCTCACGTTTCCTACGTTAAAAAGCGTGGTAACTATATTTTCCAATCAGTATATGATTTTTATGATCGTTTCTCCGTACTGAAATGCCAGTCGAATTTAGAATATCACTACTCAGATTATTCGACTTTGATGAGGTTTAACACAGGACTTTGGACTTGTGAATATTTAACAAACAAACATGCAATTTTCAATCTGTAATATAACGACAATTTTCCGCATCAATTGCTACACGAAATAAAAAGCTAAAGGAATGTGAAATGTATGAAGAAAGTTTAAGCTAACCGTAATTTACACGTCTCTCACATACTGAAAATTCATGCGTTATTTCCGCGTTTACCACGATTTCATCTTTTCTTTTTCCTTACTTCTGACTGTTACAGTTTTCAGTACAATAAAAATATTATTATATATATATAAACTTTCACTATTGAACTTACTTTCATTTATCTTTCCCAAACGTTTCGAGGTGATGTTCCTCTTCCACTAAATCAAATTGTTTCAGTGAAAGTTTATATATATAATAATATTTATAAAGTGAACGAAGAGGATGAATCAACAAGATAATTATAAAAATATTGTAAAAGCAGAAGATGGAACAACAAAAAATGACATCAAAAATACGATACGACAGGGAGAAAAGGCTATTCGTTTGCTAAACTCGTTACTTTGGTCGAACAAAATGAAACTTCAAAATAAACTGACAATCTACACAACTAGTGTGGAGCCCATTTTTAACTTATGCTCCGAACGCTGGCAGCTTCCAGATAAAGAGAAAAAGATGACAGAAACTGTGGAAATGGACTTTCTTAGTAGAGCGTGTAATATTTCTAGAATGCAACATGTTAGAAACGAAGATATAAGAAGGAAAACAGGGCGCGAATTTACAACAGCAGAAAGAATAGAATCCAGACAGTTGCTATGGTATGGTCACGTAATGACGATGGAGGAGAAGCGATGGCCAAAGAAAGCATCGACTTACACACCACAAAACAGGAGAAGAAAAGGAAGACTGACAAAAAAGTGGGGAACAGGAATTAGAAAAAGCATGAGAGACCTAGCTATTGAGAGTGAGAAATGGCGATCGAAATGCGGGATGCGGCATAGAATGTAGGACCTCCGCTAATAAAAAAAATATGCAGAAGTATTCTATTCTTATAATTTACACACTCACACACGCGTGCGCGAGCAATTTTGAATTTATATATACTTATAAATGAAACTGATAAAAAAATAAAAAAATATTAAAAATTAAAACAGACACGTTACAAAAAAAAAAGAGGAAGACGATCAAAGCTAATTTTAAACACGTTAAAATGATTATATTTATGGTGGACAACAGGGCACTGTCTTCGAACAAACGAATCTTATGTCCGTTTTCCAGAATTTGTTGTCCAAGACAAAGACCACGAAACAAACAAATCGACGGTATTCAGGACCATGCTCGGGGACATATATAACAGGTTTTAAACGACGTTGTTAAAATTCATTCCCGGGCTGTTTGGCCGTGGTCCATTGTTTTCCACAAAAACAGACGTTTCGGCAGCGTAAAATCGAGGTAGACGTTAGTGACCACAGTACTATGGTTAAGTTAACGAAACTCGATTTTACACTGATGATGGCAGTTGAAGGTACTGCCGAGAAACGTCTGTTTTTGTGGAAAACAATGGACCACGGCCGAACAGTCCGGTATAACAACATAGACTCCGGTCGTGTAAGCCTACGAAGTATATTAGGTTTCAAACGAGTTTAAAGTTCGCGTTGTTGGCCGATTTTTCCCGCCACGACCGGATGGGGCACGGTAGCAGTTTTTCAGAACCGTCAGAGTCTGAAAGCAACAAACGCTGCTGCTACACCGCTTTCCTCGCTTAATATTCCATCACGACAGTTTTCCTTTTTTGATCTGTACGATTTGTCTAGGCTAAGCTAAAAAAATTCAATCCTGATGATAGAGATGAAGGAGCTTAGCGTAGCCAAAAACAGTGAGATGGTATATTTAAAGAGCCCGCCAAAATGAGTACCATACGGGATAGCATAGCGTAATAAGCGAGAACATTTTAACCGGGTTTTTACCGTACTATCGTGAGACAAGGCCGACAGATCTACAAGATCTGTTGTTGTTCCACTGTTGGGGAACGTGAGGATACATATGAATGAATGAACGCCCTAGCAAGGTCATCGGATTCGACCACAAAGCCGGTCAACTTCCAGGATCCGGTCAGATCAATTGAGCCGACTCCCTCCTCCGGTTTAGAACCGTTAGAGCTGGCTGACTCACTGCCGAAACGGAACAGTTTCTCGTGTCCGTGGTTGTTTGTTTTTGCTATACAACTTGTTTGTGCAATCACGCTCACCGATTACAGGATAAAGAGAGAAGAGACGTGGGCGCTCTCTCTTTAGCTTTGTATTTCGTCTCTTCATGTACCTTCGCGCCACCGTCGTAAATATAATAAGTTAATGGAAGAATATTGACACTATATAGATTTCTATAATATTCCTTTGTAAGTAACTCGTTGAGTTTCCAGCAGGTCTCCCACGTAATATCTTCAAATAAATACTACACTGCAAGTAGGTTTATTTTCACCTGATGCACGTTTCACAGAAATTATTCACAGATATGTCTGAATTGTAATTGAATGTTTCGCGTTAGATTTGTTTTATTCGAAGTTCTAAAGTTGCTATATAGCTTTCACTGAAGTTAGTAGTATACATAAATTTACAAATTTAGGATATAATGTCTGGCTATTGTTTGGAATTTCTAAATTTTGGTTATTTTTAGTAGGTTTATTACTTTTTAGGTTATTAGATTTTTTATTTGTGTTTTTAATTTTTTTTTTTTGTGTTTATTTAGAATTGTTAACATATTAGTATGTTTAATGTTCCAAGTAGGAGACTCTAGTGTGTTGCAAATCATTCAATGCGTGGGCGAAACATTCAATTAAAATTAAACAAACCTCTGAAGATACAGAATAATTTCTGTGAAACGTGCGTCAGGTGAAAATAAATCTACTTGCAGTGTATTTGTTTGAAAATTTCTATAATAATATCTCCCAAAACATCATATTTTCCAGTTACGAATGCCCGTTCACGCTGTTCATATTGGAATTTGATTAACTTTTACGAAATCATAAACCGGTGATAAGGTACATGATACTGTTAATGAGAAGCGGTCGTAGTATACTACAAAAAGAAAAAACTCTATGTTTGATTGGGTGTTAATGAAAGCGGTAAATGCGAGTGGGTACGATGTACGCTCGTATAATACGGCGCGTAAAGTTATCCTAAAAACGCGCGGGAACACAAGGCAGAGAATGAGTGCTGGCCGGGGTGGTGGGAAGCCAGATCGTTACTGTCGCCATGGCAACGATCAAACCGGGTCGTCTGGCTTGTTCTTACGTCATTGCCAATCTACATAGTCTGCTCGCACAGGACGCGTCGTACTCTAACAAATTAATATAAAAAATATCTGTTTTACTACAACAGACAAATCGTACAGATAGAGAAAACGGCCTCTGGATATGTGATCATGCATATATTAGAAAGGCACTAAGCTAAATTTTAGAAAATCTGTATGTCCACCATCTTTTACGTCTTCTTTACACGAAAAAGATAAGACAGTTATTAGTTCTAATTATGTTTTACGTACAGGAAGGAATAAGCTGCTACGTATTCTCGGTCCTCTTCTATGGTGTAGAATCTTGGTCTTTGAAGCCACAACTAAAAAATTAGAATCTTTCGAAATGTGGCTTTACCGTAGAATACTGAGAATTTCATGGACAGCACATATAACTAATGTTGAAGTTCTCGTGAAGAAAGAAAGGGAAGTTATTAACACAGTGAAGATAAGAAAGCTTCAGTATCTGGGACATCTCATGAGAAATGAACAGAGATTTTACTTATTGCAGTCCATACTACAGGGAAAAGTACTTGGAAAGAGAGGAGTTGGGCGACCGAGAATATCAAGGACCTGGTTTCTCATGAATACAACTGACTTATTCCGTGCAGCAGTACAGAAAGTTAAAATAGTCTGTATGATATCCAACATCCGAAACGGATAGGAACTATCAGAAGAGGAGCAGTGAATACCGTACACGTGAAACTCACTTCAGTAATCAATCATTAATTTTCCAACAGTGCTGATCCTCGCAATGCTAAAAAAAATTATTTTTCGTTCTGTTAACAGTTAAACAATTTTTTTTAAAATTAAAATTACTTTGTGAATACTCGCTTTATTTTAGATAGTGGTGTGGCGTCCATGTAATCGCTGTTGCCGGCGGCAACAGTACAGGAAATGAAAGACAATTAATGATATTACACAGTAAACACTTTAGTTATGGAATAGTTCGAAATGTAAACGATATTAGTACGGAAACTTGAAGAAAAGCATAGCATTGCTTTCGAACTGATTGCAACTGCACCGTCATTTTAATGTTGTGTTGCCTGCCCAGATATCGGCAACGCTTTTCTACGTATGGTCATTCATGTTGTTACTACGACAAGGGGGGAGGGTACACACTCGTCCGTCCAATGTGTTGTCGCTGTACAAACCGGTAAAAACGCTCAGTTACCAGCTTGTTCATTTTCGGAACTGTAGTGTACCAGTTACTGCGCACCAATTTCTGTTCTGTTCTTTTGGTTCGATTATTTGTATTATAATTTATTCTGTGTGAATACAATGGAGTCGGATTCCGTTGAACCGCGACTATCTTCTTCTGCCATCTAAAGATAGAAAATACAATTAAAAGTGTTTTGGCTCTAAAAGGAATATTTAATACTAGAAAAAATTCGAATTACGCTAGGTTTCAGACCTAAGTTAAGCGGCAACAGCTGCTATGTACCCACGCCATGCCACTGTAGAAGCATTCTGATAAACGTAATCGATCAGGTCTAACACCACCTACGTGGGCAGAGAATCGTAGGCAAAATTCTTAAATAGTTGAAATTTTTTAAACTGAGCACGAAAATAAAAACGTCTTTCGACTGGATAACGTGACGTTCTTTTAGTTTAACGTTTTTCTTTTAACGTGTCTGCATAAATAAATAATGCGCAACAACAATAAGATCACATTTACAAGTAGAATATGCTGTGGTGGCAGTTGCTGTGTTGTTGAAGCAAAATAAAGTCCGCAGATAGCGGCCGGCACGGCTATTGTACGCATTCTTATTCCTTATATGGCTATGTCTCCGTTAGTCACAACGTGGCGCAGCAGCCGCCACAACACCGCGCTCCCATAAAGTACTTTCTATACTTAACCCTTGTTTATCAAACACCACAATAAATAAGAAATTATTAAAATTTGATTCTTTGAGCAAACTCGTAATCTGTAGCCTGTTTGAAGCATCGAGTAGAAGACTAGATTCTTTTTCCGTGCACACCGCGCCTACAGCCCGCTCGAAAAAGTCAACTGGGTATAGATTTATTGTGCGTCTGATACGTGTCCGTTTTACGTTTTTTACAGTTTTGTAAAATTGGGGAAGATTTTTCATGCAATAGTAAAAAAAAATCCGCCCAAAAATTTTTTAACGATCCCCCCCCTGTAGGCACCCCTACAGAAGAGTATGGCTTATATTCACGCGAACAAAAATTAATTTAATTAAATTCGTATCACTTATTATCGGAGGGCACAGAAGTGTATCAGGCAATACGTATAATTTCCTAGTTGGCAACGTTACAATTGTGGACTGGGTACAATAAGCTGTTAGCTCGTCTGGACGGTTCGCCAGCCAGACGGAGTCGCGCGCTCCGTTCCGTACAGCAATTCATAAGCGGAGTATCGTAGTAGGGCGTGGCTGTGTGCGAGGGTGAGTTACTCTCTGTCGCGCGCGCCATTACAACCGGCAGACTACGGATCGATACTGCTGCCGGCGCTACCCCTACCCCTACCCCCGCCGACACTACCCCATTTACTTCCTTCCTCGCGTCGACACAGTTCGCGTCAACAATTTTCCGCTCTACCTTACCGCCAATATCGTCGCCGCCGATAATAAAACGATATTTTCAAGCTGTGGAAATATTTCCACACAGGTTTGAACGGGCTTTCAGTGTGTGGTCGTGTGGTCCGTACCATTGCTCGGTGTAAAATCCGTAACTAATATAGTATGTTAAAAAATCTGTCAACGGTAAAGAAAGGCAACGTCTGTGTAAGCTTTGCGATGCAGGTTGCAACTATAGTAGAACCTCACTAATTCGTCACCTACTACGGAACCGAAGGGGTGACGATTAGTGAAGGAGTAAGAAACTAACCCATTGGAAGACAATATAAAATGTTTTATTACAACACTACCAATGTACAGTACTAATGTTATGCTCGAACATATTTTATTTTCTATTTGTATATCGGCTGTCTGAGGACCACATGCCAAATTCAATTCTTTATTCCTTGTTCTTTTATTTTTCTCCAATATTCTTTCATCTTTTCACAATGTCTCTTCTTCCTGTCTTCAGTCCACTTTGAACCTGCGTTCTTCTCTCTCCTACCCTGGACTCCTCCCATTTTTAACACTTTGCCCGAAAAACTTCTCTTTCAATTGCTTCTTCTGAGTTTATATTATTTTTTTCTAAAGCCTTTTGACTTCTTTAATCCAACTTGATGTTGACTTCTTTCCCCACAGATATTTGAAGATCTGTTTTGTTAACCTATTGTCGTCCATTCTATATAAACGTCCAAAAAATAATAATCTTCTTTTTCTCATTGTTTCTGTTATATATATTCTCTATACTTTGATACATTTCATCATTACTCCTTAATTTCCTACCTTCTGAAGTTTTCGTGTGCCTAATATTTTCCTAATAATTCGTCGTTCCAATATTTCAGTTTGTCTAAATTATAATTCAGTGCTAGACCACTTGCATATAGGCATTCTGGCCTCACTACTGTACTGTAATGCTTTATTTTCGCATATTTAGATATGCTCTTTTTATCTCGAACATATTTATTGATGGAAATTTTCAAAAACTCTACAAGTTAAGCACTGTAATTGCAAAAAAAAAAAAGAAACTTTAATGATTGTAAAAAAAAACTAATTTTTTTTTGTCGACGTGCTTTCAAGAGCCAAATTGTGTGCAGTATTTGGCGCAGTGAAATTATTTTAGGCAGTTCTGTTTCATCTTGGCCTTCGTACCACTTGATTGCTGTAGTCAGTGATTGAATGGCCTCCTTATGAGAGATTACAGGTTTTATTGGCTGGTCATTTCTTCTTCAATCCGTTCTCCTGGCTACTATTAGAACCTCGGCCATAATTAGAGCGTATATGTTAATAAAAAAAAAAATAAATCCTGAGTGGGTGATGAATTACAGAGGGAGAGAATTAGTGGGGTTCCGCTGTATTTCGTTAACACATTCTTTAAGTTGGTTTCATCTCCCAGCTGTTTATTTTAGGCAGTTCTGCTTCATCTTGGCCTTCGTATCACCTGATTGCTGTAATCAGTGATTGAATGGTCTCCTTATGAGAGATTGGTAATTGGCTGGTCATCTTCATCATTAGCTTCTGTAGGTTCTGTGGATACGTATTGTCACCGGGCAAAAAGATGAAGTGCGTCCGATGGCGTGGCGATGAAGAGTGCGAAATTCGCTCTGGGCTGTGCGTCGCAGAGACGAACCGCTCGGTATCTGAGTTCCGAGCTACCTTCTGGAGCTCCTGCCTCGTGGCCCTGCCCAAGTAGGGCGTGTGCTCTATAGCAGGCCGATTCTCGGCTGTCGTGCTAGCCTACACTAGCGCAGTATACACCGAGGGCGTTTCCACGAATCACCTGGACGTATACGGTACCTGCCCAGCCCAGCCACTAGAGGATTGTCTGGGAACCTCGCCGCACGTGCATAAAATTTGTGTGCAAGCCACCTGAATGTTTCGTCTAAGGAGCGGACGCCAAGTCCTCTCCTTAGAAGGCATGATGAGAAGCGACTGGGGACTTTGGCCGCTAGCCGAAGACCCCTGTCGAGGACGCTCTGCAACTTCTTTTTATGCACTGCGGCGAGGTAACCCCAAACCGGGCAGGCGTAGGTAATGACCGGCAGCAGATACGCGCCGACGATCATCCTGCCCAATTTCCTGGTCATGGCTGAACTGATCAGGAGTGGAAACAGTAAGCTCAGACGAGCGGATGCTCGCTTATGAACTGTCTGAGCGTGGGTACGCCAGGTGAGCCGACGGTCGAGGTGTAATCCGAGGTACTTGACCTCTTTGGACCAGCGCAAGTACGTTCTGCCGATACGTAACTGACTAACAGGGTTCTTCCGTCGCTTCGAGAATTCGACGGCTACACTCTTGGTAGCGTTGAGTTGCACTCTCCAATTTTCAGTCCAGTCCCCGAGCGTGTCGAGCTGGCGCTGCAGTCGTAAGACGGCTCTTTCTACATGACGATCAGCCGTAAATACGGCCGTGTCGTCCGCAAAGAGGGCCACCTGAACTCCAGGCTGTCTCGGCACGTTCTGCCGGCCCGGGTTTTATGCACTAACCGTGATCGCTGATTGGCTGGCTCCGAACACGTAGTTGGTGTTCTCGGCGGCTGTTGATCCCGGATTGGCTCGCCTCGTATTCTTCAGGTGTCACGCGCCGTGTCGCTGGTACCTGAAGAATACGAGGCTAGACACACAACAGACGTACTTTTTTGAGAGGTACTACTTTTGAGGTCACGTGCTTCAGCTGCTCGCTCTGGAAGGACCTCCTCTCTTGGACCAGCTCTCTCTGGACGACTTCGGAAGCTTTCTCGCTGTAATCAGCCGCTGCCCTGCTGCCTTCGCTTTGAAGAGGACAGTCAAACAACATCTGCTGCCCTGCTTGCTGGAATTCATCAGGCCTTAGAAGACAGAAGACTACAACTCAGCTGGCTGGTGAACCGAGTAGCCAACACAAGAACAGCTGAGTTCGTCGGACCTTCTAAGGGTCACCAGCCAAGTGACCCTTTTCAGGACCACCAACTTGCCGCTGAAGAGGAAGCAAATAGCCTGCCAGAGCTTTAAGTTGCGCAGCGCATCTTGCCCGCTGACGCTCAGGCTCTTAGGTAGCGCTGCCTAGGACGATCCTTGCGAGCCCCCACCAGTGGTAAGCGAGTTTGGATATCGCCTAGGTAAAGAGGCCGGTGGACACCTCTCTTGGTAAGGAGAGGTATCTAACGAAGCCGGTCATTAGCCCAGCTCATAAACAGCCTGAGCGTTCCAGTTTCCCCGCTTGCGATCCGGCTCGGGCCGGACCCTAGGTCACTGGTTACCGCCGGAGGCAGCCTGGCTGCCTCTGGTCGGCGAACCTCCCGCTCGTTGGCGGAAATGCCCGGTTCGGGCCCGTCAACGAGCACGCAGTCGCTCGCCACTTCCATACCCCACACGCGCCGTGTTCTCCGCTTATGGATGCGGACCAAGTTGATCCCCGGACGGTTCCGCTTCCCGGCGACGAGACCGACGCTTTCGTGGCGGTTGGGCCACGGGGGCGCCCGGTTAAGAAACCGAGGCGGAACCGGTCCTCCTCAACCTCTTCCTCGGCGTCCGCCATGGAAGTTGTCCCCGCCGATGGCGAACCCGGCTCGGGGCCGACTGTGCCCGGTGATGCCCAAGCACCGCCGGCCACTCGTCGCATCGCGCCCGTTTTCGTTCACGGCGTGAACAACGTCACCGGTTTTTACCGGCGACTGATAGTGGCTCCCGGACTTTCCCCGGCCAACGTAGACTTGAAGCTCCTTGGGGGCGACACCGTCAAGATCGTTGTCCGAGGAATGGACGAGTACCGCAGTGTCATGGCGTTCGTCGAATCCGCCAACCTGCAGTTCCATACCTTTTCCCCAAAACACGTGAAGCCTCTGTCCTTTGTGCTCAGAGGTTTAGACGTGGACTCTCCATTCGAGGAAATCCTCGATGAGCTGCGCGAGCTGGGCTATCCGGTTCGCGCGGTACATCGTGTATTTGCTCCTGCCGGACCAAGGCGTCCAATTCCCCTGGTTCGCATCATGGCGGAGAACAGCGAGGCAGGCGCAAGCCTACTCTCTCTTACGCGGCTTTTTGGATTCCGCGTAAAAGTGGAAAGAAGCCGCGCTCCCGGGGCTCTGCCTCAGTGCTACAGGTGCCAACGCTTCGGGTACCACTCAGAAACTAGTTCAAACGCTCCGGCGTGCGTGAGGTGCTCTTTACCTCACGCCAGTAAACACTGCGATGCACCTGCTTTCAAAAAAGGTGCATCAACTGCGGCGGAAGTCACCCCGCCAACTACCGGGCATGTCCGGTGTTTCAGCGGGAGCTCGAGCGGCGAAAGCCGAAAGGGCGCCTGCCACCACCGAGGCATCCGGAAGCTGGTTCAAGACCTGCAACCGAGCAGCTAGGCCCTTCGCCTCCTGCTACGGCTGCCGTGTCTTTCGCCGCAGTTGCTAATAAGCAACGTAAACGCAGCAAAGGCCCGAAGCAAACACCTGTGGAACAGGCATCTCCAACTCGGGCTCCTTCCCAGGCCCCTGTCCCGCCTATGGCGAAAAAGCGCCGAAACCTCGCGGCATCTAGACAAAGTGAGACAGACCAGCCATTGTCAAACATCTCGGTTGTGGAGCCTGAGAATACTCAACCCTCCCCAGCACCGGAGAATCCTGCCCCTGCTTTAGAAGCAGCCTCGCCTGACCTCCCGCCACCGCGGTTTCCCAACGCAGGCAAAAAGAAGCGGCATCGAAAGCCCCGTGGCGCTCGCTCCCGGGCTCCTGCCAACCCAGCCGCACAGTCCAGACAGCCTGCTCAGCGCGTAAAGACCGACGTATTCGCATCTGTCCCTCTTCCTAGCACCTCCGCTAGAGGCGCTACACCTGGCCCTAAGCAAACCCTGGCTTCCACCAATCCTCCGATTGATAAGTCTCGGCGCTCTTATGCGCAAACAGTCTCCGGGCACTCTGCCTCAAAAGCCGTACCTGACGACTACCATGTCGTCCACAACTTCCTTCAGGTCCATCCGCTCCCGCTTGGAGACTGGCGATATAACCGAGAGGTTCATGCTCTTGGTGGAAGCCGCCACTTGTGTAGGACTTCTATGAGTCGGGTCCTCAAACGTGACCTCTCCATTCTTTCTTGGAACGCCAACGGGTTGGCTAATAAGATCCAGGAACTCCAAGAATTACTGGCCCGACTCAAACCCGATGTAGTGCTTCTCAATGAGACCCACTTGACCCCCTGCGAACCGGTTACGACTGGCCAACTATGTGTGCTATCGAAACGACAGACCGGGCACTGCTGGTGGCGGTACTGCCGTCGCGGTGAGGCTCACTCTCGAGCATCACCGAGTCGTCTTGCCTGCAATGACTCACCTCGAAGGCACCGCTGTGGAGATGTTACACACTCTAAGCGGTGTACTGATGGTCGCGGCGTATAAACCGCCGCAAAAAGAGCTTCTTCACCCCGATCTAGCTGTCGCGTTCGATGCACACAGGAGGGTCATCATGGCCGGCGACCTGAACTGTAAACATCGCGATTGGAACAGTCGCTTGACTGCCCCAAACGGGAAGCGTTTACGCAGGTTTGCTGATTCACGCAGGGTAACAGTGATTGGGCCTACCCAACTTACGTTCTACCCCTCACAACGCCACGCGGCTCCCGATGTCTTGGACATAGCGGTGATCCAAGGAATTGACTGTCCGGTCCACGTGTCCGCTCTAACGGAACTATCGTCCGATCATCTCCCCATCTTGATACACGTCGCTACCCAGCACGTCGTACGCAGAGATGTCAGGAAGGTGGTAGAATGGGACCGCTATGGCCCGGCGTTAAGTCGCCGATTGCCAGAGGCGGGACCACTCGAAACCGTCCGCCAAGTCAACGAGGCAGTTGCCGCGTTTGACGAGGCGGTCGTATCTGCGATCGACGCGTCTTCCAGGATGAAGCCTGGCGTCACGCCCCACTGGCAGCGGATCCCAGAACAGACGAGTGCTCTCGCTTGCGAGATAAATCGCCTCCGGAGACGCTGGCAGCGGACCCGTGATTCGGCCGACAAGGCAGCGTACAACCGGGCGACCGGCATTTTACGTCGTGAAATGCAGGCCTACCGGAGACGCTGTTGGGAACTCGCCGTGGCCCAAGCAGGGGACGGATCGGACGAAAGTAGCCCTTATCGGATACCTTCGGCGTTGGTAGGGAAGAGGCGCCGACCTCGTATCCCAGCCATTGCTGGACCTTTCGGCCAAATCCTGGCTCGCCCGGAGGCGAAGGCCGAGTACTTGTGCGCGTGTTTCGAGCGACAGCTGATGAGACTGGTGGAATACATCACGGGCGCCGGCTGCCGGAAAGAGCAGACTGTCACCTGTTTCCTAGATGTGGAAAAGGCCTTTGATAGTGTCTGGCACGACGGGCTCTTGTTCAAGGTCCGGGAAATCCAGCTCCCAGATTGCTACCTTCGCTTGATTGCTAGCTTTCTGACGGAGAGGACTTTCTGCGTGAGAATAGACGACCATGTCTCTTCCGAGAGACGCATTACAGCCGGGGTACCTCAAGGTAGCGTGCTAGGCCCTCTTCTGTTCTCCGTGTACGTCAACGACGCACCCAGAGAGCGTGGAGTCCAGATGGCTCTGTTTGCCGACGACACGGCGGTCTATACCGCCGATCGGAACGCTGACAGAGCTATCCCACGACTTAGGCGCGCACTCGATGCGTATTCGACGTGGACGGAAAGCTGGGAAGTTGCCGTCAACGAAACCAAGAGTTCCGTGGTGCTATTCTTCAAGCGCCGGAAAGAACCGCGAGGCCGAGTGAGACTCGGTAGAACGTACCTGCCCTGGTCGAGAGAGGTTAAATACCTCGGTGTCCACCTTGATCGTCGGCTCACCTGGCGTGCCCACGCTGAGACGATGCGAAGGAAAGCGTCCGCTCGTCTCGCGCAACTGTTTCCGATACTCGTTAACAAGGCTATGACCCGCAAGCTGGGTAAGCTCCTCGTCAACGCGTATCTGTTGCCGATCATTACCTATGCTATTCCCGTCTGGGGCTACCTCGCAACCGTTCATAAAAAAAGGTTGCAAAGCGTTCTCGATAGAGGTCTTCGGCTAGCGGCCAAAGTCCCCTATCGGTTTTCTTCTCGTCTTTTGGAAGACACCGCAAGGCGACTTGCACGTAAATTTTACGCCCGAGCTGCGAGGACCCAGACAAACCCTCTCATAGCTGGCCTTGGCGAGTACCGAACACGTCCAGGTGATTCTTGGAAACGGCCTCGACAAATACTGTACTAGTCGACCTAGTACGAGCATGTCGTTGTAGCGACCATTAAAAATAAATAAATAATATTCCGTCTGGACATGACCACTAGGCAGGAGCCCCTACCGGAGGCTCGGTACTAGTAAACCACTGGGTCGTCTCACGACGCACAACCCAACAGCTCTGGCACTGGGGGCTAGACATACAGGCAGACCCGCAGGTCGTCCTTGACGAACTGTGCAACGCGGGCTACAAGGTTGTGGGAGCCTCTCGGTTGTACACAACCTATGGCTCGCGTCGACCACTTCCCCTGATCAGACTCCAGGTAGAGAAGGGCGAATCCTCCCAGGCCCTTTTAGAGTTGAAACGGCTTTTCGGGCTCTGCGTTAGCGTAGAGCCCTGCCGTCAGACCGGGCGAATTTCCCAATGCCATAGGTGTCAGAGGTTCGGCCACAGCAGCTTCAGCTGTCGGAACGCGCCGACCTGCGTCCGATGCGGACTTGACCACCTAACGCAGGCCTGCGCTGTTCCTGACAACCACAGATAATGTATTAACTGTGGCGGCGTCCATGCTGCTAATAACAGGCGCTGCCCAGTCTATAAAGAGCAGCTGGACAAACTTGTAAAGCCAGTCCAGCCTAAGCCTCGACATGTTCAGCCAGTAACATCGGCCAAAACCTCTGAGCCCGTGGTACGGAAACCAGCCCCTAGGTCTCCTCCGGTTCCGAAACCACCAAGTGCAGTGAGCCCGAGCAAAGCTCAACAAGCCACACCAAAAGCCGCGCCCCCTGAACCGGAACGCGAGATACCCGCCTACGCGAAGGCCCCGTTGCCGCAGGATGACGAGGAAATTGATCCTCCACTGCCGCCGCCACCCAAGCCTCGCTACCCCAGATCAGGCAAAAAACAAGGCAGCCCTCAGGCCAAGAACACGGGCCAGCCAAAACCTGCCACTGGACCCAAGCCTGTCCGCCAAAAGCCAGAGCGACCACCTTCTCCAGAAGCTGCCCCCAAGGCTTCCACCGCCTCGCCCCGCCACCGCCGCAGCTGCCGCCAAGCGTTCTCCCCAGGCCTCATCTACCGACGATCTCGCCGTCGTTTCCGACTTTCTGGCAAGCTACGACTTGCAGAAAGTAGCCCAAACTTTCCTTAAACTCAAGGAACGCTAGGCAACAGCCTCGCCCCAAGACAAATTCCTCCTCTTGGTGGAAGCGTGCCGTATTATTGGTCTGTTATGAACGGACAACCACGGCAATCTCTCAAGCGAGACCTCGAGCTCGTGGCGTGGAACGCCAACGGTCTCGCTTCCCGGCATTCTGAGCTCTTAGAGTTCGTTGCCCGACACAAGCCCGATGTGCTTCTTATTGGAGAGACGCACCTGACCCCGCATCGTCGATTCCGACTACCCAACTACGCGTGCTACCGGGATGCCCGGTCGGATCGCGCAGGAGGGGGCACAGCCATCGCGGTGAAGGCGAGTCTTCGCCATCACCGCGTTGTCCTGCCTCAGCGGCGGAACCTCCGAGTGCACCGCGGTTGAGCTCCATGGTGCTCTCGGCGGTCTACTCGTGGTTTCCGCTTACAAGCCTCCACAAACGGAGCTCCTGTCGAAAGAGCTGGAGGCCGTCTTTGGCGCACACAGAAGGGTAGTCCTGGCGGGCGACCTGAACTGTAAGCACCCTGATTGGGGGAGCCGCTTGGTGAACCCAAACGGGGCCCACTTACGCAGGTATGCTGATGTGGCTCGGGTCACAGTCATGGGTCCTACCGGGCCTACGTACTATCCGTCGAGGGCTAACTCCCGCCCTGATGTACTGGACATTGCCGCGGTCAGGGGCGTTTATTGCCCGGTCCACGTCTCCGTCATTTCGGAACTGTCCTCGGACCATTGCCCCATCAGTGTGCATATAGCTACCCAGCACTCTACCGTCCGCGACGAGCAGACGAGGGTAATCGAGTGAGAACGCTTTGGCCCGGCGTTCAGTCGCCACCTACCTGAGCATATCCCGCTCGACACTACCCAGCATGTCGACGAGGCAGTTGCCTTATTCGACACAGCCGTAGACTCGGCGGTAGACGTGTCCTCCCGGATGAAGCCGGGGCTCACGCCCGACTATCAGCGTATCCCCGAAGAGGTGTCTCAGCTCGCTTGCGAGAGGAATCGCCTCCGGAGACGCTGGCAGAGGACTCGTGACCCGGCTGACAAGGCTGCGTTCAACAGAGCGTCCGGCAAGTTGCGTCGCGACATGCTGGCGTTCTGTAGACGCAACTGGGAGCTAGCTGTAACACAGATGGATGGCCCTGCCGAGAACCGTAATGTCTGGCGGATTCCCAGTGCCCTAACGGGAAAGCGTAAACGCGCGCCTCTCCCCGCACTGGTCGGACCCGGCGGTCAACCCCTTGGCCGCCCCCTCGAAAAGGCAGAGTTCTTGGCTGACAGTTTAGAGCGGCAGTTCGCTCCCAACCCATCCAAGAACCCGGCTTTCACTGAGCAAATCTGCCGCGAGGTAGAGCGCTTTCTATCGGCCGGTATCACAGTCCAACCGGAGCCCATCTCCCCGAAGGAGGTCTCTGAGAGGATTGTTCAGCTCAAGCCCCGGAAGGCGACTGGCCCGGACGGAGTCATGAATTCCGCCCTCCATCGCCTTCCGGAGCGAGGAACACAGTTCCTCTCTGACCTGTTCAATTCATGCCTCAGACTGGCCTACTTTCCGGCGAAATGGAAAACGGCTACAGTAATAGTGATACCCAAGCCGGGAAATAATTCTTCTCGCGTGGAAAACCTCAGACCCATCAGCCTCTTGTCCGCGACGTCCAAGGTTTTCGAGCGGTTGATCCAGCATAGGATCCGCGACCACCTAGAAAGACTAGACGTGCTGATCCCCGAACAGTTCGGCTTTCGTGAGCTGCACTCCTCGACTCATCAACTGATGAGACTCGTGGAATGCATTACCGAGGCTGGCTGGCAGGGCAAACAAGACGACTGCGATCTTCCTAGACGTAGAGAAAGCCTTTGACCGCGTGTGGCACGAGGGTGTCCTTTACAAGCTCACGGAAGTCCTTCTTCCAGATTGCTACGTTCATTTGATCGGCCTCGGCCGCTTAAAGTAGGCCCGGCGAGGTGCCCTGGACCAACAGCGTCAAGTACCTCGGGCTCCACGTGGACTCCCGACTCACCTGGCGAACCCATACACAGTATATCAGACAACGCGCTTCGGCGCAAACTCAGTAGACTCTGGCCCGTGCTATCTAATCCGGCAATGACCCCCCGGCTAGGTAAACTCATAGTCAACTCGTACGTGTTGCCCGTGATTACCTACGCCTGTCCTGTTTGGGGATACCTGGCTCGTGGTCATAGAACAACGCTCCAGCGCTTACTCGATCGGGGACTGAAGCTTGCGTGTAAAGTCCCCCGGAGGTACTCTTCTCGACTTTTGAGGAGAGGACTCGGTGTCCGCTCTCTTGATGACACCGTGAGACGCCTGAAGCGTAGATTCTATGTTCGTTCCGACAGAGTGACTCACAATTCCCTCATTGCCGGACTTGGTAAATACACCCCGCGACCAGGTGAGTCCTGGAAGCGACCTCGTTTATTAGTCCCGGTGGTACAATCCACCAATCGCAGGTCGCTCCAGACCCCCCCATAATTAGGTAAAAACATATAAAAAGAACTCAAGTAGACCCAGTGGCAGGAGTCCTTTCTTAAGACTCGGGACACTGCACTACTCGCGACCCGCGCAACCCCCAGTCGTGTCGCTGGTACCGGAGAGCAGACGTAATGAATCGCTGTTGCCACAGTATGTAACAATTTCATCGTCACTAAACATTTCGCAGCCTACATCCGGTATGTATATTTCCGAATGAGTGGGTGACAAAGTAGTGAGGTTCAACTGATCGTTCTGGTAGGCCTACAGTGTGTTTACACGCTAACACAGCGATTACATCACTACCTTATGTAAACACTGCGTCATGGCAACGTCTGACGTCCATATATTATGTTATAACGTATAAAATATCTCAAAATATTGTTATATCGATAAAACGCGGTATTAATTCCTGAATAATGAAAGAATTCAACAAACCATAATGGAAACCTGTTTCTATTTCTCTCCGTAAAAATTACGGAATGCGTGATAATAAGTATTTCGCGGCTAACAAAGAGGCCTAACACAGAACGCGACGCGAGAGAAGAAAAGAGGAACGCGATTTCGTCCACCTGTTTGATCTGCCATGATCGTCTCGCTATGGCTCATCAAGCAACAATGAACCAGTACAATCACTGCCAAGGTCGTACAACAAACTGCCAGGCTTCCACCAGCGCTCGTTCCTAGTAGTAGTAACGTGTGCCAGTGTTCCAATATTTTCAACACAACCTACCGAAATTCCTTTGCTTTTAAAGGGGGGAACACTGACTTTACGAGGGTCAATTGAAAAGTTCGCGGCGACAACTGTAGCTTAGTGGTAAAAAGACAATTTTTCGTTATGCTGCTGCAAGATTTATATTTTATGTGAACTCCGGTTGATTTCCAAATCTAGCTATCAATTTATTCATTGTTTAGAAGCTGTTTAAAATTGACTTGTCATGAGTGTTTTAAAAAATGGACAGAATCAAACATCTTGTGTGATTCTTTCTTAAAAATTGTTTAGCGCCAACGGAAATTCAAAACGAAATTCTAAATGTGTCAGAAGATGCTGGGACTTCAAAACCAGCGGTTTGTAAGTAGGCACTCGAGTTTAAACGTGGTCGTACCAGCATTGAAAACGTGGTCGCACTGGATGCCCAAAAAATGCAATAATTCCAAATGCGGCAGTCATCTTGCACAACGCTTTTTCTCACCAAGTTCTTGAGTTAAAATATGATCCACACGCTCATATGAGATGTCTATGATTTCAGCAACGTCGTCTACTCCTCAATATGGGGTCTTCCAACAACCTATGACATTTTTTCAATAATGTAATTTTTTGTTGCACTTTTTGGACATTCACAGTGTCCAAACTTTTTGTTGCTGGGATCGTCTTCAATGCTTGTACGACCACGTTTAAAGTCTAGTGTGCGCGACTTACCGTTCCTTTTTGCGCAGCATCTCCCAACACATTTACAATTTTGTTTTGATTTGCCACTGGCGCTAAAACGTTTTTAACAGAGAAATCATCACAACACTATGTTTGATTTTGTGCATTTTAAAAACACGCGTGACAGGAAAATTTTTAACATCTGGTAAAAAGTGAATAAATTGACAGATATATCTGGAAATTAACAGAGTTCACGCGAAATATGTCTTGCAGCACCCGAAAGATTTTAGTTCTACCACTGAGCTACAGATGTCGCTCCGCGAACTTTTCAACTGACCCTCGTATTCCACGTGGCAATGACAACAGATATTCTGCTTACCGTATTTGCCAATCGATATATTTGCGGTACGGGCGTTCAAAAAGCGATTTTATGAAACCTTGCAATAACCCCTCACAAAACACGCGTGCGAACGCACAATATAAATAAACAAACGGATAAGGACAAATATACGTTCCTTTTACGATAGTAATAAATTTAAACAGGTTACAAATTTAAATCACTGCCAACTTGGCATTATTTTATAAAACTAAGCTATTGCCAGAAAAATTTATAAAACGCGTGTCTTTCGAATCTGACAACAAAATCGTCAGTTCCTTTTTAATCTGTAAAGCACGATTACTCAGATAAATATAGATAAACATTTAACCAAACAAATATAAATATATAGCCAATTACAGGACGCCCTGAAATAAAATATTACCATTTGGATAAAAAAACAGACACTACCTGAACATAACACTAGAAATATAGTGACTATACTCGTAACTAGCTCTTCTAAAATGCTTCTAAAAGTGACATTTTAAATGATGACTGCGTAAAATACAAGATCTTTTTGACTACAAAATTTGAATGAGAAGTATTGGCCTTGACCGATTACTAGTACTGTGAAGTTCGTTTAGACAAAAGATTTTCACACCGGTCATTTTTTTATTTTTTAGAGTACCTATACTATAAAAATATGTGCTTCATTTTACGTTTCCATTCCATTCACTGATGCGATAGTGAACTGTAGCAAATTTACACAACTGATTGTACTGTCAATACATTTTCATGTTGTAACTAATATTTAATATGGCCAACTCAGAAGAAGCTCACGGTATCCGGAGCCAGAAAGCCTAATACACCGTCACTTTAGACTGAAAATTACTCTTCATTATCTCTGTATTAGAGCAATTGATATTTGCAGCTACACTTTCAGACCAAATAACATAATAAATCATTAAAATACAAATATCAACAACCACACTAGGCGCAGACCATCACTAGATTCCAATTTTTCTGGACAGAGGGCCATGAATGGATAAAAAGTTTGAAAGATTGCGACAAAAACTCATTATATCGACTCTTTTCTCACTGGCAGTCAACAACTGCTCCCAATTATTACAACCAGAAACTTCATAATTATATTACAAGCTTCCAATAAACTAGGCAAACCTTTGAACTTCCAATAGAGCAATTTCAACTCTAAACATTGCAATGTTTTTAACACTGTTGCACACCACTATGATCATTTCCGATCTGATGATGAGCTGAGAAGCTTGAAAACGCTAATCGGAATAATTTTTCTATAGTGGTGTGCAACAGTGACAATTCTGTTTGTGATTATAACCACTAACACAACTTTCTTAATTAAATTCCAATGTTTTTATACGATATCATGATTTTGAAATTTAGTTAACAAGTATCAACTAAGACTAAACATCACCGACAAAATGTCACAAGGCATTCTATACCGATACAGACGTGTTTTGTTTTATCAGCAACAGTGATAATTCTGTTTGTGTTTTGTTTTCGAAAAGCTCGTACAATAATTCTGTGAACACAAAGCTCACGTATGAACACAATGGAAAAGCATGTAATTTCCCACAAAAACAATGTTAAAACGCGTACGTTAGACTGAGACAAATAATGTTGAGATGCCGTTCCGGAGGCTTTCTCTATAAAGCGACGCGGACGGCGCGGCGGCTCGCTGCAGGCAAGGATCAAGGCCACAACTAGGCAGGCTTCACGGTCCGTTGCTTCGCACCCAAATACTCCTGCTGCTGATGTCAACACGTCCGTTGCGCAATCATCTCTCCACTAGCCACTTTCTCTCTACCCCTTCGTCGTCGTACTAGACGGTGTCAAGAAAAACTGTTTGTAAAGATCGTTACAACCAAAGTCTTCTCAACCATCAGCTTTTGCCTTCTTGTTAACTTCTATAAAATTATGGCGATATTCCTAGGCTAACACATGTTGCTTTTCGAATCTATAGTTAAAACTGGAAACAGACTAAAAAGCATAAAGTAAACAATAACAATGTACAACTTTACCATTAGGTTTGCACCAAACGCGATGTGACATGGCCAGCTCTAGTAGAAGGCCGGAACATTAAACGTGGCAACACTGGAATCAGCTGATATTTTGAGGCCGACTAGACGATCTCTTATTAATTTATGTTTTTCAATAATCAAATCACGCCATTTTTAATTGCAGGTTAACAGTAGTTTTATAATTCTTCACTTTTTGCAAATTAAAAGTTTATTATGTAAAATACTGTTATATTATTTAAGGAATATAATAATTAACTCATTCATATGATAATACGAATTCAATAATTCTAACAAAATTAATTCATTAGACCTAACACTAATTCCACTAATTTCTTCAACTTAAATGTATAGTACCAAGTGAAAACATACCTATAATTTTGATTTAGCTATAAACAGGCCTACTCATGATTAATGATATGATTACTCATGGTAATGCTACGAAATTAAATCAAAATATAACATGTTTACTTTAGCTATTATATTACACTGTGCTTATAGGTCTCAGACGCAACGTTGCCGCGTTTAATGTTCCGGGCGTCTACTAGAGCCGGCTCATGGATGTGGTCAAGACAATGTCTTCAAGACGCACTGACTTGAAGTGGGCTAAGGTTGTTAAGAAGAGAGGTAAATAAATGTGAACGCTTTAAAAGTGGAGACATAATGAGGAACTAGGATTTCTCAAAGTTTGGAACCGATTATTTCTTAAATACGATGGAAAAAAGTATCCAATTTTTCTTAGAAAAATATGTGACAAGTACAATTTTGTAGTCGGCGCATTAACGGAGCATTTTCGTTCTGTTGGGATAATTGCAAACCGGATGCTAACACCACGGTCACCCGTCCAAGCGTTACCGCCACACGCCGTTTGACAGCGATTTGGAGTCTCACGTTTATGCAACACGGCTACTGGCGCAGTGTATTACGCCAAGCGAATGGAATTTGTGGAGAGAAATAATTGTTGTTTGAAATGTTATTTAAAACGCTGTACGCTGCGCAGACTCGACACAAAAGAAAAGAAGCGGACAATATTATCTGTAACAATTTTTTAGACGAGTCGTCAATACTGTTATTACGCGAACGAAGGTTAAAAGCCAGAACAAAGAAGTGAAGGCGGGAACACTGCCATTCATGCGGCAAACAGCTGGTTGACTTGCACACGAGAGCGCTACGCTACATACAACAGTAACAGCATAGTTCCCGCCGCCGCGCGCTACTCTACTCACGCGACCTGGTCAATCGACCGTCCCTGTCCTGTCTGCCAATTGCTAATTAATTAACACATTACTGCACTGACGAAGTCTGATAAAAAAGTTGGTGCAATTTTTGATTTTGTGCGCCACAAATATACGATTAAAAAACTGTTTTTATGTAACGTTTCATTCAATTACAATTCAAACAAACCTCTGAAGAGACAGAATAATTTTTGTGAAACGTGCGTCAGGTGAAAATAAACCCACTTGCAGTGTATTTACTTGAAGATATCACATGGGAGACCTGCAGGAAACTCAACGAGTTACTTACAAAGGAATATGTGACGTTTGTACCCCATCTTAGTGACAATCGTTTTAAATTTTAACGCTATTGGACGAATAGTTATATTTGACAGTTAATTGAGTAAGTTATGTTTTGGAGTATTTTTTGGGATTTTGTTGACATACTACAACGTAAGACTGAAAAATATGGAGTGAATTTTGTGTAAAGAATTAAACTTTTCAGTCACGGAGAAAGTATTGCAGAAGACTTCTGGCAAGCATGCATGAACAAGTAGTTCAAAAGCTTCAAAAGAATGTCGCGAACAAATTGAAGATCATGGCAATCATATGAAGAGTGTAGTTTGTTTTCCACTAATTTTATAACCTAAACATTTTTAACTTATGTACTATAAAAATCCCTGTAACTTCTTCGGTATTCATAAAGGCTTAGGCATCAGTATTTTTGTTACAGATACGAGGTCTCATAAAAAAGTTATTGCAATTTTTGGATTCCATCCGATATAAATGTCCGATTAAAAATGTGTTTTTGTGTGACGTTTGTTGTACCCATTTTAGTGACAATCGTTTAAAAGTTTAACGCTATTGGACGTATAGTTTAGATTTGACACCTAATTGAGTAAGTTATGTTTTGGAGTATTTGGCGATTTTTTTTATATTCCACAACGCAAGATTGACAAAATATGGAGTAAATTTTGAGTAAAGAATTGGATAAACTGTTTGTCGTGAGAAAAGTATTGCAGACGACTTCTGGAAAGCCTGCTACGCATGAACAAGCAGTTCAGAAGCTTCATAAGATTGAACAAGTTAAAGATCATGACAAGCATATGAAGAGTAGTATTGTTTTCCATTAATTTTTATCATTAGGTGCAACGACAAAAAAAAACATTCACACACGTCTGGCATTTTATGCCACACGTGTGTGAAGCTCTTCTTAGGAAGCGGCTAATTTCCGTTTATGGAAGAGCAATTTATGGAAACTGCACGCCGACAGTGTGCCAGTCATTACCTTTTCGAGACGTTTGGGCAAACAAAACACTGTACTGACGCCGCAACCGCCGAAAACGATATTTCTTCTTCCGAATAATGAAAAGCACCACGAAAGAACGTTTCGCGACTGTTGAAGGTGTGAAAAAAAAGTCGCTAAGCGAGCTGAAGGCTACACAAAAAAGAGCGTTAGAGACTGTTTTAAAGACAGAAAAAAAAGCTTTGGTATAATCGTGTTACAACCGACTGATGCTATATTGAAGGGGGCATCGTAAGCGTGGGAAGATATGAAAACCTTGGTGTTTTCGAGAGGAAAATTCTGAGAAGAATTTGTGGACCACTGTGGGACGGAAAGATGTGGAGGATAAGAAAGAATCGTGAGCTATGGGACCTTTATGGAGAAGCGGACATGAGCAGGCCAGGGTTCTACAGTGACCGTAGTGCAAGAAGAAACAAAAAATTAAGTGTGGACAAAAAATTAAGTGTGGATGAACCAATGCTTAATTTTTTCAAATAAATAAAAATTGCGCGAACTTTATGATCAAACCTCGTATTACATACTGACTGATGAGGTATAATCATATGCTGCTCTCTGGATTCATCTTACCCATTAATATGTATATACACAGAAAAATGGGGACGTCAACTGCTGGAATTATAGGACGTCTGTAACCAATCCATTACACCGGATACGTTTATTAATTATTATTCACTCTGATGGCAGTAAACTTGCAAACATTATTCGCTATTTATAGCCGTACATCAAAGAAGCTAGACATCAAACAACAGACGTCTGCCGATCAACACACACAACAAAAACAAATATATATCCGACAACAGTGAACGCTTATGAATGAACGGAACTCTCTTCCACGATCCGTCAACGTTTACAGACATGTGGCTCGATTAGGGCTGCCAGATCAAAAATCATAAAATCCGAACACACTTGTTAATTTAGCCGGACAGCAGTTTTTTTACATTAAAAAGCAGCATTTATTATGTTCATTCAATACTACGTGGTCGGGTGTACATAGGCCTACTGCATACTAGACAATAAAACGAGATCAGCTTGTTTCATACATAAGATAGGTTTATTATCATTTCACATACAAACATAATAAGACGTGTGAATTAAAAAACGACAAGCCACGTAATCATCATAAAGAAATAGAAGTAACCCCGTTGTTTTCCTCCTATGTGTATCGGCCATCTGAGGACCATATGCCAATTTCAATTTTTTATTTCTTGTTCTCTTCTTTTTCTCCAAAATTCTTTCATCTTTTCACTAGCTCTCTCCTTCCTGTCTTCAGTCCACTTTGAAACTGTGTTTTGTTTTTCTCCTACCCTGGACTCCTTCCATTTTTAACACTTTTGCCCAAAAAACTTCTCTTTCAATTGCTTCTTCTGCGTTTATATTATTTTTTTCTAAATCCTTTTTGATTTCTTTAATCCAACTTGATGCTGGGTTCTTTCTCCACAGATATTTGAAGACCTGTTTATTAACCTATTGTAGTCCATTCTATATAACTGTCCAAAAAGTCATATGCTGTGATATATTTCATCATTATTACTTAATTTCCAACCTTCTGAAGTTTTTCGTGGGGCTAATATTTTCCTAATGATTCGTATTTCCGATATTTCTAGTTAACGCCATTCTTTTATTATTAAATAAATTTAATCTTGTTTTATATTAAATAAATAAACACTTAATTTTAACGAAACACTTGCATCTTAAAATTTAAACCGAATATAAATTTATTTGAAGGCTTTGATGATACTACTGAGATTACCAGTAATATCATAAAAGGCCTAAACATGATGAAAGGAAAGACCAAGACAAATCATGGGGCTGCTAAGCTGGACATGCCCCAGTGGTCGCAGTGTTCGGGTAAACCCGATGACTGCCTGATGCGTCTGAAAGAAAGGAATGTAAATAAAAATCTGGTGCGTGCATTTGTTCAGATCTAGTACCTTTTTCAGGCATAAAAAATGTGCTATACTTTTACCATAATACTACTTGCAAATTTGTCAGACAAACAGCCTAACAAACTCCGGACAGCCCGGACGTCTGGCAGCCCTAGCCACGATGTAAAACTAATTTCCGATATTAACACTCGACACCAACTTTGTCACTGCTTATTGCCACACTGCTAAATACTTAGTTCTTGACGAGGCCTTTGTCAGACAAAGGTATAAAGGAGTGATGAACGCTGTAATTTTAGTCCTTTTAACAAATTAGGACGTAAACCATTGAATACTACTACAACTATACTTTCGTTTTCTTCAGTCAAAGTGGCGCAAAGAAGGTCGGAACATAACGGGTTTGCGGCGTGAAGCAACGGACCTTGTCGGGCCTCCTACAAAGTACAGACTGCGTGGTACATGCCCGAGGTCGGTTATCATTCGTTCCTACTCGTTAACCTCTACGCACAACAACGTATGGCAAACAACTATAAATTCTGCCATTTAAATAACATCGCCAGCCAACTGAGCTTCGGTACAATAAAACCGTTTTGAAGGACTTCAGCGGAATTTTTTGTCTTAAGCTTACGCGGCCGGTGTATTGTTGGGCCGTGGTCGGCTGCTGTGAATTATCGACATCGTCCGTATCCCACAGACCGCAAACAGCGACAGAGTTACGGCACATCTTAGGCCAAACGATACCCGACACAAGTACCGGGTGTCTAATATCCCGTTACTTAATAACAATTTTGGAAATACTGACTTCAGCAGACTTTATCCTCGACAACTACACCTACGTAACAGTATGTTTCGACACACACCTATTGTTCCCATCATAAGCCATCTTGATTTTGGATTTTGTTGAGCCCGGTTGGTTGTTGTTCTGGTTTCCTGTTGATTTTTGGTATTTTAAATTGGTATTATTGTTTGTGATTGTGGTGTATATATTACACATCCCAGACATAACCAACATGACACTAATAAAACACATACCACACAAAGGCACCAGAATCAGCATATGGGAAAATTTACTTAGCCTAGGTATATACAAACACAAAAACTAATACCTGAACAAATACAAATCAATACAAAACATGACACAATTTTCAAAGCACTCAACATCGAAAAAAAAAACTAATATATACACCACAATCACATTACTGGTGAAAAACTTCCCAGTTTTTAAAATCTCTTTTAAAAAATCAATTCAACTAATATGAACAAATCATCTTGCATCTGACATATGGTTTCATTGGTTAGACTAAGAAACGAATGAGATTATACGAACCAAACGATGAAGATAAATGACTGTCAAAGTTATTCTGGCCAAATCTTTTGAAATAAAACTGGGGAGCTACCAGTGGCGTATCTATAATTTGTCTGGGGGGGGGGGGTCGAGTCGGCTTAAGAAAATACAAATTAACACCAATGAACATTACTATCGTTAAAGTGTCTGAAATCAGTCCCTTTAAAGTAAACGGTAATAACACAATAAAAATACGCGTTGTTGGAACATTCTTTACAAGATACTTATTGACTGAACTGATTTTTCTGTATTTCATATTGGAAACGTATACCCTAATACTGTGTAAAAATCCTGCACACGCACGCACGCACGCACACACACACACACACACAGAGAGAGAGTTACTACTAATATATTAGCGTACACAGCCGAAAAAATAATAAAACTGCATTAAAATTAAGTGATTAACCAAATTCGTCAAGTTTTTCTCGACCGTCGGGGGGAGGGGGGGTCCGGTCCAGTTCGTCTCCACCGTAAATACGCCCCTGGGATCTGCATGAAAAGGCTGTAAAATTCTCACCATTCCCGACAGGTGTTACCTGCACGGGACCAACATAGTCACGTGCATACGTTTTCAACACCAAGAGACATAATTTGAAAACCATACGAAAAATAACGATTGAAAACAAAACTTCAAACACGAAACAAATATGGAAGTGGAACAGTAGGCCTATAATCGATACAACTGCGTGATGGACTAATCCTGCGTCATGAGCCAAAACATTTACATTATTTATTCAAACGTCTTCTAAATAAAAAACTGTTACACGTCAGCCAAATATACTTTTACGATGACACAGTTATCAATGTGCGTGGCTCGTTGCCAACACAGTCGTCATATCACTACGTACTTCTACACGGGGCACTAGTAGAATAAATAAACACTACTAAATATGACATATTTATAGGGATGCCATACCTGTATTTATTTACAGGTACTTTCCCCCACAGTGGCAAACTTTTAAGGCTCGAAATCCGGTTTGGGGAACTGGTGGGGATTTCCTTTCAACTGTGACTATTCAAAGCTTCAGACAATTGGAATTTCTTGACAGAAAAAAATTAAATACAATCAGCATTGGCTTCAACAGCAGCAGACTTGAAATCGACACTGTAGACCTAAACAGGGAATGGAGATATTCTCCTTAGGGATACCAACATTTACAAAGATAGTGATGAAAGAGTTTATTCAGGTTTTAGAGAGAAGTGGAAAAAGCACTGAAAGTGGGCGATAGTGAAGCTTTTCCTAGTTTAGATACTTTTGAGACATATATGGGTCACGGGACGCATACATGGGTAGCCTATGTGGAGAGGATTTTGGTGTTATTAATCTTAATAAAAACAAAATCATAAATATATTAGGGATGAAACACTTTGCGACCTGTTACACGTACAGACTTTCCTTAAAAAGAAAATAAATCTTCTTTTGATTTCATTATAAATGGTGCAGTGATGGGCAAACATTGAAGCTGTATGTATAAAGTAAAAATTGGTGTAAATTATTTTTGTCATTTAAGTAATTGGAAAATTGTGTAAATATAGAAGACTATAATGAATTAAGATCAAGAAAAGAATTTCCTAAGTATTCAGCTCGAGCTCAGTAGGTTAATGCTTTTTCTTTTATCACAGTTAAGAGTCTTTAAATATTTACGGTATTCTTGTAATAGTATTTAAACAATTTGTGACAATGGGGATTTTAATGCCAAAGTTGGAAAATTTAAAGTAGCTGTGTGATGAAAAGACGTTTGATTGTCCTGGCAACACTGCATATTTAGTATACAGATTTAGACGCTCCAGCTGTACATCAAAAAGTATCTTGCTGAATCGGTTCACGAAGACTTTCTAAAACAGCGACTTCCAACTTGCAGCCTACAATATTATATTGAAAATTTCTATACCTTTTAATAAGTAAACGAATAATAAAATACTATTTTAACTGAGAACGAATTTGTAGGAGAAACCTACGAAGACACGATCACCGATTAAGTAGTATCATTTTCACGGATTAAACCAAAACTGCTTTGTTCCGGTCTCAAATAGGAAAATATTATAGCTGGTCTCTCCAGCGTTTCCTCGGACGTCCCACAACCTCTCCGTCCCTTCGGCTTATAGTTCCAGAGTTGTTTGGGGATGCGGCAGTCATCCATCCGGCAAAGATGTTCCCACCAATTCAGCCGATACTGTGCGATCCTGTCGAGTATACTCATAATATTCATTCCTGCCGTATATCTGTGTTTCTTCTACGATCATGGAGAGTATACCCTGCCACGTGCCTGAGAAATCTCATTTATGCTTGGATGCGACTGGCTTGGCCTTTCGATAAAGTGCAATTCTCAGACCCACAAAGAAGTGTGGGAAGAGCCATCATCTTGTAGAATTTTAGGCGTGTTCCTGTACTTGCTGACTTAAGGGTTCGCCTGATGGTCCCGCACATAAGGTTGAACTTATGCAACCTATTCACAACGTCGTTGCTTGCATAAGACACACTGTAGCCCAGGTATTCAAAACTGCTAACTTGTTCCAGAACAGTACCATCCATAATAACAATTTTTGATGAGTAAACGAATAATAAAATATTATTTTAACTGACAACGATCTTGTACGAGAAACCTACGAAGAAATGTTTCACCGATTAACTACTAACCGTGAAATAGAACTTGTTTAATGCAACGTGTCTTCTTTTACTTTCATCACATTACAGGACCCATCGCTAGACAAAACAGGCGAGCTTGTCCCGTTTCGTCCTTGATTCGTAATCAATCACGTCTTGTATTCAATATTACGTTAAGTGTTTTCGAACTAGAACTCGACAACACAGATAAGACCCGCTGATTTGAGTTCTAAGAATTCGTTAATACTCACTTGAGATAAGAGAAGTGAGGAATCGAACCCCGTTTTTTACACTGAAAAGTTTATACAGTATAACTATATTAGTAAAGCTCCCCAAGCTAGATCACTATTTTGAACTAAGCAACACAAATTTCAATATCAGACGTTAGATATTTCGATACAGCCTACTTCACTACAATAAATAAGCTTGACAGTAGGCCTACGTAGTGACGAAACACAATACTGAGTGCAGCTTTACGAGTAACCACACCACCCTCTCAATGAAACTCTGGCTACAGATTACTGCTGGAAAAATTTGAACTACACGAAACAACAATATGATAGAGACTGTACTTACTACCCAAAAACGACAGATTCTAATAAAAAGTGTAATAAACAGGTACCGAATGCAGTAAGAATTTCTTCTAGACAGGCCAATACCTTGACGAAACCACTGCAGTTCGAATTATTAAAATCCGGGCTGTAAGGCCGTGATCTTCCAAAATCTTCATGTCGACAGACGTTTCGGCCTCACCTCTAGAGGCAATCTTCAGTGATAGGACTTTATAAAAAAGCTGACAAGATGTACGTCACTCAACCACAGTACCATGGCAAAGGCTGAGTGGTTCCGAAAAGGGCCTTCTATATATTAATTTTCAGAGTTTGCACGAACTCTATCCTGTTCTTTTCTATTTATATGTAGAAGGCCCTTTTTGGGACCACTCAGCCTTTGGCACAGTACTGTGGTTGACTGATGTACATCTTGTCAGCTTTTTTAAAGTCCTTTCACTGAAAATGGCCTCCAAAGGTGAAGCCGAAACGTCTGATCACGCGAATAACATCTATCGCCATGAAGATTTTGGAAGATCACGGCCTTACAACCCGGATAATAATTTTAATAATTATGACGGCGGCCGTGAAAGCCAATAAAGCAGACTACATTACAGTTCGAATTTATGCGTAAAAAAAAAGAATAGCCTTAATTAAAAACACTGTTAATTATAGCACCAGGGAATTATAACGACCGTTTTCGAGCAACACGAATGACGTGTGTAACTGGAGACGAGAGCGCGCGTATATACTACGTATTGGTGTCATATAGTACGAGAGAATTGGGTCAGCGCACAAACACAAGGTAAACTAACCGTCTAGACTGGTGCTCTGCTCTGTCCTGTGCCAATTTACATATACACGCTGCTGGTATACGTCACACCGTGACAATGGCCACTTTGTCTCAGCGAAACTACGAGAAAGCTGCCCTAAAACGGAACCTTATCAATTTACACTCAGAAAATGGAAAACAAATGTAGGAATTAAAAATTTTCAGTGTATATTACGATAGAAAAAATAAAATACGACATTCAACAATACTGTTTGTTTTCACATAAATCCTACTATTTGCGAACAAATATCGTTAACAAATTGCAGAGTTGGATTAATGCTATTGTCCCTATTTCAGTTGCTCTCTAAGCTAGCTACAGAGTAGTAGACTGTTAAGGTACTTATAATAATATTACTTAATACGTATAACGAGTCTATAATATAATATTATGGATAGAAGAGGATACCTACAGCATTTAATAATTTCAGTTAAGATCCTTTATAAAAGTACATCTGTAGTCCTGGATCTGAATGGTAGGCTCACGGGTGACATTACAATAAATAAGAGACTTAGGCTAGGATATTTCCCCAACCCTACATTGACATGTTGAGAGCATGGAAATCCGGAGTGAATTCGGGATTACAGCTTAACAAATCAATTTGTATGGGTTCCCTGCTATATGCGGATGACATAGTTCTTATTCAAGAAAATGAGAAGATTTAGAAAGAGCAATGTTTCAATTACAAGAAGTGGCAAGAAAATACTCATTGACAATTTCAGTAAGAAAGACTAAAACCATGGCCTTTAAAGATAAATATCCAGGGAGGACTAAGATAGTTACAAGCACTTTAGAACAAATGAGCCGTTTCAAATATCTCGGCTGTGCAGTAAGCTATGAATCTGAATGTGATATAAAAAAAAAAAGAAAAATAAATTTAGGAATATTTGTGGTACGATTCATAGAAATCTTAGAAATAAAACAAGACACAGCACAAGGATTAAATTTTATAAGATAACTGCAATACCCACGTTGATTTATGCAAGTGAGGCGTGGGTCATGACAAAAAAGGAAAGCGGCAAGATTCAGAGTGCTGAAATGCAGTTTCTTCAAAATACTTTAAATTATACATTGCAAGATAGAATAAGGAATGAAGATATCAGAGCAGAACTCGAAGTAAAGGACGTAAATGAAATTATTTCAATTTATAGAAGACAATGGTGGGATCAACTGCCGAAAGGGGCACTGAACGTGGAAGAGACGTGGGTCGTCGGAGGATGAGATGGGTGCCGAAACAGGTTTATATAACCTAATTCTTGAAGAGGAGAAGAAGACGGATAACGTTAATCTGTTGATAATAATACCTAATACTAGAATATTAAGATATATAGAAACCGTTAAAGACAGCAACAACGTTGGAAAATGCCCATTTCTAGGGTAGTTAGATCAGTAGACTCCGAGCAAAACAACCCTTTCAGGGGGGTATTTGAGTATCCGTACTTGAGCCTACGAATAAAGACAAAACTTTACAAAAGATATACGAGGCAGAGCCGTTTAAAACTGCTCAGCAGTGACAGATTATATTAAAAACGATAAACTATAACATTAGTAACGTTCAAGCACGCGACAGTTGTTCACATAAAAAACGAGGTCCAACATACTCCACTAAACGTCAGATTCCTAACTTAGAACACTCGATCTCTCAATGGGAGAGGGGGCATGGCACAAGGCGTTCGGCGTACGCAAGCTTCTTGTGAAGTGACATTAACATAAATTGTTTCTTTTTGGACTGAACAGTAGCCGTCAGTGTTTGTCCAAAGTTTGACTTCTGACGAAGGCAGTCGTACTCGTTGACAGTATTTCATCCTATCTGAACGCCTCCTCCCTCTTGGCAAGCCTGTTCGGTCTACAACGTTAAAACTCCTACCATCCTCCCATGTTCAACGACAGTTAATACGATGATGCTAATTTAGCTGGGGTTCCTCAATTTAAATTAATCAACTTTTCTAAGTCCTGCATATTTCCATATGTCCATAAATCCATTTAATGTTTATACTTTACCTTCTTCTACACTTCTCTTCGTCCTGCACGTTGTTTCGTTATGGCCATAAATCCATTTAATTTTTCTCTTCACAGCTACCTGAGGTTATTATTTTTCTTTGACAATCACACGCTCCGTTACAAGCCCTACGACAGACAAATTTCGTGCTTCTGACATCGCAGCGTCTATTCTTCAACAGTAGGAAGTCTACTGCACTAGGTTATAACAATAATAATCTTTCCCACCACAATACAACGGTTGATAAATCTTCAGATTAAAAAAAAAAAAATAGTCTCGTTGTTCCCACCCGAGAGAGTTGCGGCGTTTAAGGCCAGATTGTAAAAGGCAAGGCGAGGTGCGTGGCTGGTTAAGGTCATCCAGTCCAGTAAGCATAGCACAGCACAGCGCAACGTACAATGGGATGTAGGAGCGCGAAAAGAACGGAATGGAACGCGCGCGTCAATGAGATGTGTGTGGTGTGGTGCGCTGGAGCCAGACAGACGTAGACAGACATCACGTGGCACAACGAGGTCATAACATCGGATGTTGCCATTGCCTGCGCGCCAACTGACTTACCCACAATACGGTAAATACAGTACACAATGTTATAATCCCATCCTCCTTCAACAAGTTTAATAAAATATAGACCCTAGACAATAATCATTGTTTTAATGCTATTAAACTTGGCCCCGTTCACAAAATTCCGCATGGTCAGGTGACTTACCACACCGCATAGCCATATGCGTGCGCAGGGTGATTACAATGGGCGGGGGGATATGGAACACCCTCAGTAAAACGGTCTATAAAATTATCTTTTAAAAAAGAAACGGATTTAATTAAAAACATATGATTATGTTATTTTTGTGACCTAAACAAAAAGAAGAGAACGTGACTAAACAAACGTAATAAACAAAAGCCTTAAATAATATTTATTGAAAAATATGTACTTTTTATTTTTGTAAACCAAAGGGGGGACCAAGGTCCCTCCCGTGCGCACGCCTATGCGTATAGCGGATAGGAAAAGAATCAGATCGCAAAGAATGAACGACGACCGCGCAGGACTGCTGGTATGTGTTGTTTGCGTTATACTACCGTTACGTGCCATTCAAAACAGTTGTCACCTAATTTAGTTTTAGATATTAAAATAACTGCTGTCCTGCTAAAACTTACCTCTCGGTTTAATGCTTCACATACATTTTCACAAAGTACGAGCATCAAAAGCTATAGTGCCATCGCATTCTATACGAAAACTTTTAAAATTAGTATTTTAATCTGCGAAATATATGAAAAGGTCATACTAGGATCCCTCGAGAGGTAAGACTGGCTTCAAGGTTGGATCCTCTCATGTTCCTCACGGAAATGAGAAATCCAGAATTCTTACCATATAATTTTATGAATATTCGATTATAAATCATTTCTGTACACACATATACGAAGTAATAATTATTTCTCGTGTCCAAAAGTCTGTAAATTTGATAATTGTTTTATAAGTTATTCAAATTGTTTAAAAACGTTCAACCTAACAAAAACTAAAACACTTTGTCAAAATTTATTATTTAATTTGTTTGGCAAATTGAACATTTATTTTGCATATATGATTAGAAATGCAATTTTTACTGCACCAATATTCTTTTTACCAAATTACAGCAAATGTCCATCATTACTTATCAAACGTGTATCCTCAGAAATTGTACAGTGGGAAATCAAATGAAACCACTCATAAGAAAAGGGGTTTTCTTTATTAATGGTCAACACATACCAGCAGTCCTGCGCGGTCGTGGTGTGGTTCATCCTTTACGATCTGACACTTTAACTATCTGCTTTACAGTGTGGCAAGTCGGTTATTTTACAACGTTATGGCAATTTAAACTTCAGCCCACGAATTCACGGTTACACCACATCATCAAATTGACAAAACGTTTGAGACGAAAAAAATAATATATAGAAAACATTTCGACCACGGAGTCTACGAGAAAATAAACTCACAAAAGAGATGCTACTTTTTAGCTTAGACGCCAACTTTTCAATCGCAACAATATTTTTCAAGTGGAATCACAAAAACAGTTTGCAACTGCACTGATCAAACGTTTAAAGGAAATAGACGTTACATAACAACGATACAGTACGTTCGTTCAATATTGGTGTGTACGCCTTCGTTTGCGGAGACGCCAAAAGTTATTGTCTTTCACTGCGTGCCGTGAAAAATCAGGTCAAGCTGCACTAAACGAGTTACTGTGTTTATTTTCTGATTCTGAAAACTAATACGATCCAAGCAAAATCTGACTTATTTTCAACAGTTTTTTTGTTAGTATCCATGCTGTCTCGTGTTTGGGCCGGTTTCCCTACACACTCATCTACAAGGTTTTAGGTTTTTAAAAACCACGCCTTTCTCTTTCTGTGGTCTTCTATATAATTGTTTTCGGCTGTCTTAAAGAATTTATTTTCCATAAGAGCCTCTGCTCCCCTTTCAAATGCCCCGTATTCTTATGCTCAGTTTTTACTTTGAACTTCAAGCCTACCCAATTAACTTCGGCATGTAGGCCTATACCGTACTTTCTTCTGAAAACTATGTTGACGGTGTATTTCATTATGACGGGATTACATAGCTCTTATTTATTTTAAATCGGTGTAAGAACGGTTTAGTTGCATAACGTGTCAAAACATTGCACGCTAACGACAATAAAATTAACTAAAGTAGGACCGATGGGATATACAACCGTCCGATAAGTTGATAACCGCACCCCTGCTAATGTTGTCTGATATGGCAATCTCGTAAATGGACAAAAATTAACTTCTACCCGTACGTAGCGTACACATTCCTTATCGAATGTAATCCACAATCTACATATTTATTTACGCTCAGAAAAGGCCTATGAATTGCACGTCTTGGAGACTTCATCGGATTGTGTGGCAGTGTTACTGATAATACCTTTATGAGTTTTAAGATTATCAAAAACTACGTATACACAATATGCTCAGCGCATATATAATGAGGATTTAAATAATAATAAATAGTTATCAATAATATATAGTGACAATTCGATCATAAGCAAGATGGAGAATTTTTAGCTACCCTCCCCAAATCAGAGGCGTATTTACGGGGGGGGGGCGGAACCGGACCCCCCCCAGGGTCGGAAAAAAAAAGTTTTAGGCCGTTTTATTTTATATTTTTCAAATGTTTACGATAATATAGTAGTAGCTCTTTTTTTTAATATACGAACAGGTTTATTAAACAGCATTAGGGTACACGTTTGAAATATGAAATAAAGGAACGTCAATTCAGTTAGTATCTTTACCAATATTTCAATCACGCGTTTTTCGGCCACTTTAAGGATAGCAATATTGATTACGCTTAAGTTGTTTTTCCTTTTGTATGAACCCCCCCCCCCCCCCAAGGCAAATTCTAGATACACAACTGCCTCAAATACGAAATTTCGCGAGAGTAACGATTATAAAATTCTGCGTTATTTCAAACCACACATTTTTTTATTTTATACAAACGGCTACGTTTAAAACAAATCGTCAACAATTTAGGACAAACGCCCAAAATCTGTTGTCGACGCGTCGCGATCTCTCCACCAAGCGGTAAATAAACAACAGCTCGTACATGAAATTTTGCACGTAGTCACAATTGCCGGCTGGGTCGTGGAAGTGTTGAAATGTCAGCCAATCTACTCGATTGGTATTCACACTACGTATATACTCCTACATGTATCTTACGAACTGTACTAATTACAACAATCTTGTACTAAACAGGGAGATGCCCTAGCCTGCCTACAGTTCAAGATTGCACCTGAAAAGGTAATACGAGACTCTATAATACAAACAGGGCATATTTTTAATAAAGGAGTCCAGCACCACCTAGCATATGCAGATCATATTATCAGCAGAAATGAAAATAATCTGAAGAATGCCTTTAGAGCACGTGACTCATCGGCTAAGATTATACGGCTAGTTATAAATGAAAATAAAACAAGTTGATGGCTGTGGGAAGAAATAATGATAATATTTCAAATTTACTAATAGATGGCTATAATTTTGAAAGAATAAAAGGTGCTTCGTATATCTGGGGACATATGTCGGTGCTGAGAATAACTGCACAAAAGAAGTTGAAAGAAGAATTCTTTCGCTGCTAATAGAAGCTATTACGGGCTGAATAAACATTTTAAATCAAGACTATTAACCACAGAAACTAAAGCCACGCTTTATAAGACACTGGTAACGCCTGTATTGACGTATGGCTCTGAGTGCTGGGTACTCAAGAAAATTGATGAACAGAGGCTGGCTGTGTTTGAAAGGAAGATACTAAGAAGGATTTATGGGGCAATGGAACAGAACGGAATCTGGAGAAAGAGAAATAATAATGAATTATACGCTAAGTACAATAACATTACAGTTGTCCGATTTGCCAAAATTAATAGATTAAGATGGGCAGGACACGTACAGAGAATGGATGACGAACGTACGGCAAAAATAATTACGAAACACAAGCCAATAGGAAAAAGGAAGATTAGAAGACCGAAGAACAGATAGTTGGACCAGGTCGACAGAGATGCGAGGAAGCTGGTGGCGGATGGCAGAGGATAGGAATAAGTGGAGACAATTTCTTTTGGAGGCCAAGGCCGGTCTGGGCTGTAGAGCCATGCATGTATGTACATCTTTTACGGTATACGTTTTGGTTAATTAAGAATAACCAGCAAGGGGTGTATATTTTGTGTTATCACGTGACAGCAACAGTTTACGGAAGAGTACCGTTCGCTGTAAATTTCATACCGACTTTAATAGCTACAAGTTTTTACCAGTATTACACGAAATTATTACAGTTACCACTAAGAACACAGCTTATCGGTGTGCGCCCAGGAAAATTGGCTTACAAGTGGGCGTGACACGCATGAACGGTTATAACCTGATCGGACGCAAAGGCCATACATCTGACGTCGGGTGGTATTCACAATATACAATGTTCGCGAGCATGCCACCATTCGGTAACGTTCTTGTTATCCTTGCTCGACTCTCTCCTCCGAAGGCGAACACAACTTCAAAAAAACATCACTACTTTTATTAGTGACACTAACTTACTTACTTACTTACTAGCCAACGCCCACCCTTGGCTGTTGGGCCATTAGGCGGCGCGCTGACCAGCAGAGACGTGAGAGCCTTGCCGTACCATCTTCGTCTTGGACTTGCGTGTCTGAGATCAAGGCTGGACATGCAATTAGGTGATCCGCATTCATGGAAGCGTATCCACAGAGAACACATGTACGTCCACATGTGATCCACAAGCGTATCCACAGAGTGACACTAACTCGTGTACGTCGTCCGCTAGTTTCAAAACCGAATTTAATGCCATCGTACAGGAAAGCAGGCAGAAAAATATAGTTTTCTTCAGTAAAAATAAAACTATTTTCTCGGCTGTCGGGTCGTCCGTGGTCTTTTCTTTAGTCACACGTTTCGACTGCAACTGCGGCAGTAATCTTAAGTGGTCTTCCGTCCTGCTCCTCTGGCGACTAAACGACAACGCGACCCGGAGGCGCGGAACAGAAGACCACTGAAGATCACTGCCGCAGCTGCAGTCGAAACGTTTGGCTCTACGGGAAGAGGACCGCGGTCCAACAGTTGGGAAAATAACTCTACTGCAGATAGCATCGGCCGTGAAAGCTTCAGTGTTACGAAAAATACACTTTGCCCGTTTTATGACACGTTATTACGTTCTTTAAGGAGCGGTCGTGGCGTAGTGGCTAGCGTGTGGCGCTGCTACCCTGTCGGCGCGGGTTCGATTCCCGCCGGGTCCATCTGATTTAGATACGACCGTTCCCTCTCGCAAGGCAATGGCAAACCAGCGAGAGGTATTCAGCCTAGTATAAATCCTCCCCAACTATGCCGTTCGGATCCGGCGTTAAACTGTAGGTCCCATATACCTATGAGAGACTCTGTAACACACGCACCACGGGTATATGTGGGGAGGTTGCAAACCAGTCGAAAGACTGAAGGACCCAATAATATTAATAATAATAATTACGTTCTTTGGCAACACCAACGAGCAGGTCATACAGTGAACCTGTGTGTCTGCCCTTTTCCGAATTTGTTTTTGTAGATGCTATGTGAGTACCAAAATAACATAATTATATGGTATGCGCTACAAAAACATGTTGACGACTTGAATAACAAACATGACGTATTTTCTCGGAACAAGATTTGTAGACTCAAAGGAATTTCCTGTTGCAAATAAATTAAATGTGACCTTTAGCGATAAACGAACCGGCGAAAGTGGTTTCTGTCTGCAGACAGCTCGTTTTTTTTTTAATTGCGTGTGTGTGTATATATATATATATATATATATATATATGAATTGAGAAACTGAATAAGATGATTAACAAAATTCTACTTGACACGAACAGTACTTACAGTTTAAATAAGTACGCGCAAATTTTAATACCGAAGAGATACAAGTAGAGGTAGTGGAAAGGCTTGAAAAACTGAAGTGAGAAGTTTCAGAATTTCTGACGACACTTCATGTAAATGAAATATGGTACTTATTATGGGACAACTTTCGAGAATTAGGAGGCGTTGGGCCCGTTTCGGTTTGAATCATGTAAGTTCATTCGGGAGCGTGTTAACGGGGGGGGGGGGGCGAACGGGACCGGACCCCCCGTAGAGGATCGAAAAACTTTATGAATTTTGTTAATTTCTTAATTATGAGCGTTTTTTTTCAGCGGTGTACACTAATATAAATAGTAACTCTTTTTTAAATATAGATGTTAGTTTTTAAATTAAGACTTTCGGTTTTGAATCATGTTAAGTTCGAAGTTCGTTCAGGGGCGTGTTTACCGAGGAGGGAGGGACGAACGGGATCGCCCCCCCCCTAGAAGGTCGTAAAAGTTGATGAATTTTGTTAATCTCTTAATTTTTAGCCTGTTTTATTACTTTTTAAGCATTTTTTTGTAGGTGTACACTAATAGACACTAATATACAAATAGTAACTCTTTTCTAACATACAGAAACAGTTGTATTACGTTTATTATAAACAGCATTTGCGTATAAGTTCGAAATATGAAATATAGGAAAATCAATAGGTACGAAAAATAGAAACGATTCATCGGTACCTGAAAAATAAAACACGGAAGGATACCCGAATGAAATTTTATAAAACTGTGGCTGTCCCCACATTCCTGTATGCTAGTGAGACATAGACTCTTAGTAAAAGGGACGTGCAGAGGATTCAGGCAGCCGAAATGTAATTTCTAAGAGGGACGTTAGGTTGTTCTCTCTTGGATCGGGGAATAAACGAGGGTATTAGAGGCGATTTAAACATTGTATCATTGCACCAGATGATTGAAGACCACAGAAGGAGATGGTGTGAACACTTGAATCGTATGCCTGATATCCATCTACCTGTGGCTGCCTTGGGTTATCACCCTACTGGGAAAGAGAGGTTGGTAGACCGAGGAACAGGTCTAAGGCCTAGTCCTTGGAGAGGTGATGATGATGAGGAAAATCAATTTAGTCAACACGTATCTGACAAAAACAATGTTTCAATAACGCGTATTTTTACTGCGCCATTATCATTTACTTTAATGGGGCCGATTTCATTAACTTCAAACATAGTAATCTTTATTAATCTTAACTTGTTTCTTGTTTTGTATGCAGTGTCGGGGGGGGGGGGAACCAAATTCTAGATATACCACTGAGTCTGTTTTTATTTTGTATGAAGTGTCCCCCCTCCCCCGGACCAAATTCTAGATACCCCAATGAGTTCATTTAACTTTTGCCTTTCTGAAGTATTCGCACACAATATCACGCGTTTTAAGTTAACATGAACCACCGAGCGACCAACTTCACGGTTCCGAACGGCATAAACAGAAGGCGGGAAAGTAGACAGATAAGAAAGAAAGAAAGATCGGGACGGGGGCCGCATCCGTCCATAAAATGTAGAACAGACAGCAGCACGGCGGGAGAGCGAGAGGAGGTAAGAAACGTTGAATGAAACAAAGCGAGTTGCACGTGGGTAGTAGAAAGGTAGGCAGGTAGAGGTAGGAGGGACACCACACTATGCCCACGTAACTTACGCGATCAATCCAAACCCACATGTTTCACCACGTCGTCCGTGTGATTTAAAATTTAAACACAACAACCACCCAAATTAAATTCCTGACGCCGTGTTGTTTATGTACACATATGGGTACAGTATCTCCACGCAACGCCCATGCTTGAAACGAAAAGAAAGTGTCCTCACTCCTCACTCCATATTTAGGATAATTTTTTTTTTTGACGTGTGTACGTGGTCCGGCGGAAATTCTATTCTATTTATTTTGCGTCTGTTTAGCGAGTTTTCGCTCCGATTTTACTCAACAATTATTTCCGCTGACACTGATTTTAATGCTCGATAATTAAATATAACCGAAGGACAAACGTTAAAATAGACGTTATGGAGTAAAATAATTATTTTCACATAAAAGAGCGAACTACAATGTGAGTCGCGTGACACTATATACGTCAGGCTATCCGTTGAAGGACGCAATACAATGTTGACGAATGATACACGTGTAAGGTAGGCCTACAGGACGAGCATACGGGCCGCGGGCCTGTTGGCGCGCAGGATGCAGAAAATCCAATCGATACCGCAATACCACTCCTTTGACCTTTTACTGTAGTTTTATTACCGTTGCGCGCTGTCGTGGCCGAAGAACAAAAGTCCACCGGCTCCTTCGAATTTATTACCCGCAGTACAACGTTCGGGGGAAAAAATATTGACTTTTTCCTGCTATTAATACGACAGACACCTCGACAGCTGGTAATTGGCCCAATTAATACGACTGACCACCTTCCCGTTTAGTGATACGAAACTTTTGGTATACAATCTTTTAGTATCTAGGTAATTAACATTTCTCAACGGAATGTCCCCCTTTTGTTCGTACCTTCTGGCAACAATCTTAGAGCGTTCAGAATTTAGGAAAACGTGTGACTTTCTTCCACAGTACGACGCACGGCACACTTTTATTTTTTTCAATCTTCTGTAAACATTATGATTCTTCATCAGACTTGCAAACAGTACAATACGAAAATCTCCACTATAAAAATACAGGTAATAGTATTTCGAGGCAAAGAGCGAATGAGAACGAAAGTAATGATTAGTGATCTAATTCTAGAACAGGTGAGTCACTTTAATGGTATTGGCTGTGACAGAAATTATGATAATGGTGTCAAGTTCCAGACGATCTGTGAAACAATCAACCGAATTTTTAGAAACAGGGTACGCCGAGATACAAAATTAAAGTTTTCAAAGTTATGGCGGTTCCTCTGCTGTCGTGGGTGTGAATTATTGACAACAACCAAAAAACATCGTCATCACTTCATGGACAGGACTTCTCCTGTTCGGCCTCTTACTCATAAGCCAGCTTCGGAAAGCGGGTACTGTCCTATGGGTGTGAATTATGGGCAGCAACCAAGAAACAAGACAGTAAAATACAGGCCTCGGAAATGGCGTTCGTAACAAGAGCTAAAAGGTGTTCTAAAACTCAACCGTATAAAGAATGGGGCTATAAAGAGTTGCAAGTTTTTAACTTAAATGAAAAATTAAAAGATTACAAACAAGGCCGGAAAGAACACTTAGAAAGAATGTCAGATTTCAGACTCGCCACACAAATCTGCAAATACAAGCCTATAGAACGCCGGTGTGTGGGAAGACTCAGGAAGAGATGGCTGGAGGATCTTTGAAGGCGGAACAGGCAGCACCCTTCCTATCCGGTGTTGTGAAGATGATGACGACACTGTGATTTCCTACGGCACTTATTTACTTATCCTGTTTAGCACAATAACTTTATCCTAATATTATTTAAGAAAATACTTCATACACGTTTTACTACATGGTATTTTTACGTAAGGACTCACAATTTGCCGTGTTCAGTTACAATTCGCGCTGTATTTCTAGTCGGGTTTGTTCGAAAGCGTCAACATTTCCACAAACAGGGATCGTTCCAGTGGATCACACACTATTGCCAACGTACAAGAACTAAAATATTTATTTTATCCGGATACATAAAGGCTTTCAACGATGTGCATAAAAGCAAGATACAAGCAACTCACAAAATTTGATCTTGTCTATCCACACCTGTCGATGTGCACTGTTCATTCACGCAACGCCGACTACCCTGAATATCTTACGTCTTTAATAAGCAATAAATTCTCAACACACAATTATAAATGGCACCGACAAGAGGACATAATGCGCCACTGTAAATGTTTCGTTACACGACCGCAAACTGGCGGCGACGTTAAGTACGTTACACAACGTAGACGTGAAGGGAACTGTATCTACGTGGATGACATCATTAGCCAATTATCCACGACCATACGTTATCAGCTGTTGGCAAGGTCTAATTCAAACAGCACAAGGACACTTGAGAGATTTAATAACAAGTATTGTGTGTGATCTACTTCCTTTACAACTTGTAAACAACGGACCGATAGTTCGCTCGCACATATTACTCGTATACTCGTTCCTGATCGTCGAAAACGTTTATGGTCGTTTACGGTAATATACAAGTAGGCCGTAAGTCGCTTGACAAAAACATTTTTTTTTTTTTTGTATAACTACTGGTGCCAAGCGACTTCAGGCCCCTGTATATGACATAACCGTACTCGAGTTACCATTTTTAGTAGCAAACCACACTCATACAATCAATATTGACTTGTTACGTGGGCATATACAATACAAAATATAGAGCTTGACTATTTCTGGGGACTAGACATCACCACATCGAAACCGTCACCAAACATTACGATAAGTCTACAAAATTTAACAGCTTCGGTTACCGTACTGTAAAATGTATAATACAGTAAACTCCCGATTATCCGCGGCAACCCGCGGTTTTGTTTTTTTATAATTGGTTAAATAAACTCCGGCTGAATAATCAGTCTTCTGTTCCACTAATCTTACTTAATACGCTGTTTTATTCCTACCGTAAACGATACTGTTTCAGATTTATTTTTTTAGTATTTCCTGACATTTTTTAATTCATACCTTTGCGGTGATTCATTCACGAATCTGATCTCTACAGCGCATGAAACCGTGGGAGACGTTCATAAAGGCTATATAACTTTTGTACGTACATAAAGTAATACTCAAAAATGTAAATGTACTTTAGAAAAACTCAATGTAGATGATACACATAAAGCAATTTATTAGTGCAACTTCTTCTGACGAGATGTCACTACGTGTGAATTAGTATTGAAATTGCATACAAAATGTGGTGATTATTAGATACACAGTTTCAGTACGTAGTATATACTGCTATTCGGTAATGTTCCGCTTAATATGGGTATTCACGAGGTCCTTTGACGAACATCTTAATAGGGTTTTACTGTTTCACTTTTAAATAAACAGCTAATGTTAATACAGAGTTTTCATTACTATTATTGTTCGAAGGCTTTCACGGCCGGTGTCAGTTGTATTTAAATTATCCGCCGGGCTGTTTGGCCGTGGCCCAAGGTTTTCATTAAAACCAAACGTTTCAGCAGCACCGCTGGCTGCCATCTTCAGTGGATGTAGGCTGAAGGCCATCTTCAGTACGGTGGTGAAGGCTGGCTGTGGGCCTGATGTACGACACTCCGCGTTACGTTTGACTCGAATACATTCACTGAAGATGGCAGCCAGTGATGTTGGGGAAACGTTTGGTTTTAATGAAAACCTTGGACCACGTCCAAACAGCCCGGCAGATAATTTAAATACAGTTTTCATTACTTTCTACTCTTTTTGTACATATTGAGGATTATTCGGGAGTTTACTGCATTTAAATTTTAATTCCATATAAAAAAACAAAACTGACCTTGCTTAGTTTTTCTCCTTCATGGTGTGGCAACAGTGTCCGAAGCGATTGAAAGCCAGCGTTGATACTCTGCATTCTTCGCCTCTCGTTAGAATTCGCGATCTCCCGGCGAATCCTCTTTTCCTGTTCCATGACTCCGTGATGACTTCGATTTCCTCCAGAAACTGGCGATTCCGGCCGCTCACCACTCAAACTGTAATAAAACGCTTACTGTACAAATGCCGCATGCGGATGTTTTCACACTATTCTCATAGCTAATACGTTCTTTTTAAGCGAGCTATACAATCTAAACTTTACAGTGCAATTTTGTCTTACGATCTACGAAAAATAAATATAATTAAGAAAGTTGTGTTAGTGGTTATAATCACAAACAGAATTATCACTGCTGCACACCACTATAGAAAAATTATTCCGATTAGCGCTTTCAAGCTTCACAGCTCATCCCATCTGACGATGAGCTGTGAAGCTTGAAAGCGCTAATCGGAATAATTTTTCCATAGTGGTGGGCAACAGTGATAATTCTGTTTGTGAAAAATAAACAAACGAAATATTCGAGAGAAAATATGCACTCACTGTTATATCTTAAGTAAGGTATAACATAACAACATAACATAACTGGTATACCATAAGTAAGGTTTAACATGTTAACATGATACTGACAAACATGAGGCGAGCATTAAGAAAGTGTCCGCGCCTTCTCAAACACAAATTTTCTAAAATAATTATCAAAGGTCTGGGACGGTAAAACTATCCCACTGTAAAACATATCAATGGTTTTATCCCAACACACTCAACATATCAATTGTAAACTATCATATTCATTGTAAAACATCTCTTACAATTTACTTCGAAGACTTACACAGGTGGAGTCAATGTAATTAAAATCCATTCCCGGGCTGTTTGGCCGTGGTCCTTCAGAAACCGGGGGATAACCCCGGTATCCCGCCATCTCAGTACAAAAGCCAGTGAACAAAGCAGGTGAGCTCTCTTCTTTCCTAGTCCCTCAAATCGTCGAATATTCTTGAAAACCTCCTCCCCGTAGAGGTGTTGTAAAATACTTCGAAGGCTTACACGGCCGTGGTCCACGACCAAACAGCCCGGGAATGGATTTTAATAACATATCTTACAACTGATGTGATTTTTATAGCTGTTGGGGCGCTGATTACAGGATAATTAGTGAGAAAATTCTTCGTGTAGCTTTTCACTTTTGTCAAGTCTGTAGTGGTTTCACTATGAAAAAGGTCGACTATATATATTTTAGTGTGAAACAGTGGAAGCAAGACAAACTGTGGCCTCCTCATAAGGACCGTTAAATCTATGTGGAAGAACTTGGACAGTGGTCTCGTGCACGGTAAGAAACGTTTGGAATACTCGCTCTAAAAGTCACATTCATCACTGCTACTTCTGTTCTCGTAGTGTAGGCCTATACGGATTTAATTTGAAAACCGAAAAGGAAATTTCTTATTCCAATCTTCGATCTGCAATACGTTCGATACCTCACAGGCCGGAAATACCAGCTTCCTACCGTTTGATAAATTGGAGGATGATGACTGTGAGGTATATCTGAGGCTTATGATAACGATGATGACTGTGGTGTTTATAACCCAAGTAGTATATGACATGGTTCAGAGCAGCGTTAGCCGTGTCATCTATTAGGCCGTGGTCTAAAGATGTTGACTACAGACGTTTCGGCCTCGCCATCTGCAATGTAAAATTGTTTACGCAGTCGTTCGCAAAACAGTTTTGCACTGAAGGTGGCGTCCGATGGCGAGGCCGAAACGTCTGTAGTCAACATCTTTAGACCCCCCCCCCCAACGCTGACGCCGGCCGTGACAGCCTCAGATCAAAGGTCTTGTGAAACTCTTCAGTTTATTACGGTTTCTTGTCAGATAAAAGGAATCAAGAAGGAAAAGACAAAAATAACTTTTTTAATCAGATATTCAGATTTCAAATAGTCTTGAAACTGTAGGCATACACAAAAAGAGCCTGACTGGGAATTAAAAGTTTTGATTCTTTGATTCATACGTTCCTTGTACACACATTCATATAAACCTTCTGAAAATTTAACTTATTTATTATTTATACACCAAGGGATTCTGTATCATATGTTAACGAACTAGTGTCAAGATATCATAGTTTTGTAAAAAAAAATATATTGTTACCTTTTGCTGCACAACTTATTAATTTGATTCTCTGTCCTTTTTTAAATCACGTTACTTTTGTTGGTAGTCTCAAAATAAAAAAAAAAAATAACTGTAATTCGTCACCTACTCAAACCTTTTTTTCTTTTTCTATACTGACAAGTGAGTAACTCATACGCTCTAATTATAGTCGGGGTAAACCAGAAACATGCTGATTGTGGCCGGGGTTCTAATAACGGATTGGGGAAGGTACTGGTTCCGACAATGGTTATTTTGTACTTGTGTACACGGCACAATAAGTGTTGTTTGAGTTTGTAAATTTCCAGCAATAAATGTTTGAGCATAACATTAGTACTGAACATTGCTAGTGTTGTAATAAAACGTTCTATATTGTCTGTAATAGGTTTGTTTCTTACTCCCTCACTAATTCGTCACGCGGTCCCACAGATGACGAATTACTGAGTTTCTACTGTATAAATTGGAGCTAATAAAAGAAAAAAAATTTAAATTAATTATTCTAAGTGGGATGTGACGTTTTGCCCAGGAGTCCAACCTTTAGCGCCATAACTTTGGGGCTTTAAAAATGCTAACGCTAATGGTAATGGTAATGCTGAAAAACTGTTTGGAACCAACGACTACCGTCGCTTACAGCCAAACATGATCTCGCACGTGTACCTCTGTGTGATGAGAACCGCTGTTTAAAGCTATGAGAAGATATCTGAGTATTGTTTGGAACCAACGACTACCGTCGCTTACAGCCAAACAATGATCTCGCACGTGTACCTCTGTGTGATGAGAACCGCTGTTTAAAGCCATGGGAAGATATCTGAGTATTGTTTGGAACCAACGACTACCGTCGCTTACAGCCAAACATGATCTCGCACGTGTACCTCTGTGTGATGAGAACCGCTGTTTAAAGCCATGGGAAGATATCTGAGTATTGTTTGGAACCAACGACTACCGTCGCTTACAGCCAAACATGATCTCGCACGTGTACCTCTGTGTCATGAGAACCGCTGTTTAAAGCCATGGAAAGATATCTGAGTATTGTTTGGAACCGACTACCGTCGCTTACAGCCAAACATGATCTCGCACGTGTACCTCTGTGTGATGAGAAAAGCTATGGGAAGATATCTGAGTATGTTTACGTCTTGTCTTTGACAGTATCGCACATGATCCCGGTCAAACTGAATTGTGTTTGAGTCCACGACGCTGTCAACAGACACAGTTTACTTTGACTGACGTGGACAACCGTGTTGTCAGACTACCAATAATCTTATCTGGTGTTCAACCACCAACGGATGTAGGGGATACTTTCGGACTGAATGTATCTCTTTCCCCATATTTCACATTCCAACAACTTAATAGTGAAAAGTACAGCCTAAAGAGCAGCGATTCCCAAACTTTTTTAGCCCACGGCACACTACAAATAGTCAGAAGCTGCGGCACACTATCTTCCTCAACATACGACCCTCCTCACCGTCAGTACCTTTCCGCGATGTCTTTAAAATCACACTGCAGCGTAATATACCATAATAAGGAATGTTAATTACCTCAATACCACTTGTGGTTTCCCAGTTATGTCAATGAACTTTTTTACGCAAATTTATCAACAAACTTAGATTTTTGTGACTTACAAAATTACAAAAAGTCATTGAAACATATTTTCTCATAATAATTTTTATTTGCGTTTTCTTAATTTAAAAAAATAATGAGAAACAGAAAATATTACAAGACTAAAGTTTGTTCCGTATTAACTAGGTTTTTGTAGTCTTTATGCCTCCAAATTTTAATGCGATACATAAGATTTGTGTTTTTTCATTAGACCATTGTTCCGCGGTAGAACAGTGGACAAACTCACTCTCATGTCGTGTTCCGATATTTGAAGTTGACATCGATTTCTGATTTTATTTGGTTCATTATGGAAAACGCTGACTCATATATAAGATGTAGAAAGGGGAACCAGCTTTTTTTTTTTGCCGAGTCAGACATTTTATTTTATATTTTTCCAAAATTTCACGGCACACCCAGACGGGCTTCGTAGCACACAGTTTGGGAAATGTTCCTATAGAGTAACTGAACACTGTTTGAAACAAATGTGCAAACAGTAACTTGTTATTACAATTTTTATGGTCGCTGTTCACACAATATTACTGTCACATTTCATTTAGAAATACTAATTCATAAATACTAATTTATATATAGCCGGACTAACGTTAATCAGAAAGATGAAAAATATCCTGTTGAGAAAACGTGAAAATCTATAAAATGTAGAACATCGGAAACATTTTTTGACACCAGGATCAACAGTCCGAATTCAATTCTATATAAAAACATACGTTATAAACGTATAAAATATAATACAAACTCATGAGTTTTAAAAGTGTAAATAATAAAGAGAATTTGCAAGTTTTTACTACGTCAAAACGCTGTCCAGTATCACAAAAAAAAAACTAACACGGTTCAGAGAATGGACATAGGATGTGCGAACAAACTGAACACTGGTGGAACAATGATTACGGTATTTTATTCTACAACAAACGTACAATTAAAACGATTGATCGTAGTATTTTGTCTACATAATTTATAATTAACAAATACAAAATAAAAATATGTATCAAGTTACACGATCCACATAAATATTGCAGTAATACAATCCAAATTTTTAAGTATAAATCCATTAATTTCAACTTTTATCACAGCAAGTATAGTTTTAACTCTACAATACTTCACAAAAAAAAAACTACAAATGTTTAAACACTAAAAATCACAACAGACAGTCTAAGTCATTGGAAGTAAAAAGTCATACTTGCATCACCATCTGGTCGCTTATATACATACAGCTGACGGCTTCCAGAACATTCGACGCGACGGCCTGTTTCGAGAAAGCCCCAGACGACGGCGGAAGTGTGACCGCACGGTTTGATTGTCTACTGACCTGATTTGTTTATCCACAAGTTACGTTGTAAATAAATAATGAAAACGGCCATGCTGTTCATTGCAATTCCTTCTGGAATGTCTTTAAAACAGCCTTCGATAAAAGTAAACCATATTCAATCTACACTACACACTGACTATCATTTACTGAACAATAAGTGGGCTCTACGGTTTCGTAGTATTAAGCACAAATGATGTTACCCCTACGTCCTAATTTAGCGAAAGTTATTTTATTACGTATTTAGGGTTGCCAGACGTCGGCTTTAGGCGGACAGGTTTGACTTTTTACAGTTCAGTCCGGCTAAAAATAAGCACGTCCGTCCGGCCTGTCCGGATGTTGTTAGGTTTTTTTTGTCTGACAAATTTGCAGGTAGTATTGTGATAAAAGTATAACACATTTTTTACGCCTGAAAAAGGTACTAGAGCTGGAAAAAATGTACGTGCTAGATTTTTATTTCCCTTCCTTTCAGCATGTTTAGGCCTTTTATATTACTGTTAACCTATGTATTGTCATCGAAACCGCCAGAGATTCAAGTTTTTCGTTAAAATTTAAGTGTTTAGTAAAAAAAGATCAAGTTTACTAAATATATCACTACCGACTCGGAACACAAAGTTTTTTAGTGGTAAAATCGTAAATGCCCAGCCCTGACCTTATAACCTTATAGCCTGAACCAGTTTTCGGTTATTATAAGCTTCGTCAGAGGCTCCACTAATTATATTTAGTTAATCAACGGACACGTCATGGACAACAAAATCCAAGAGATTAAATTTAGTTAATAATAAAATAATGGAGTTACTTAGAGTTCTTTATAATAATGATTACAGAGCTTGTCTTTCTTTGTAATTCATGTCTTATTACGTTTGTTTGTGCAATGATAATAAACCTGTCTTATGTGTGGAGCAAGCTCATGTCGTTTTATTTTTTAATATGTAGTAGGCCTAGATATACGCAAGAACGAACATAATAAATGCTGCGTTTTAATGTAAAAAACTGCTGTCCGGCTTTTCAGGTAAAATGTCCGGCCAAATTAACAGCTGTGTTCGGCTTTTCTGATTTTGATCTGGCAACCCTACTACACGTGTTGGAAAAGTGCTCACTAAGTCCCGTAAAATCAGCTGTACAATGCCATAAAGTCAACCATTTCCTAAATGTCCTTTACAAAAGCTAAAGTAAGAGCAATTTAAATACGAACTGCACTACACATATTCTGGAAGGCTTCTTCGTCATTTGAGGTCAGCAAAGTCTTTTTCCAAGACGATTTAACAACATACCACGGACATAGCAACACAAATTTATCGTTAATATATAAAATACAGAACAGGCTTTGTAATTCAAGACAACAGAATTAGCGGAGACTGCTTTGAAGCACAAAGCTCTGAGCTGAGTTGCATTTCGTTATGAAATTCTACCTCGTCCGACGATTCACGTTTGTATAACGCGGATATGAAAAAAATCACGTTCTCCTATTATACTTTTCACTCTAAACCATACTGAACACAAGTTTCAAAACGTGGGGTAGGTCACGTGCGTGCGTTTCGGCTTTATACGCGTCTATGTGGCTCAACATAAACACAAGTGGCACGTCTTTTGGCAAAAAGTGTAAAGATGACTAGAATTTCTAGACTACTTTTGAAAGTACCGAATTCGAAAAACGTATTATTGTATTCTGTAAACCATTCGTACGTATAAATGCCATAATTCCTAGCTCAGTAAAAATTATTATTCATGAAAGTCTACAATTAATAGACAAGGCCGGTTTAAATGTTACCGACACTGATACGAAAGGCCTTACGAATTCGCCGAAGTTAAAAAGAGTATCATTATTCCACCCCTGTACTGTAACGTGCAAAGTGTTTACGTATCAAAATCAGTTGTGTCGAGGCTAATGTACGGATTTAGACGATCAGCTGATGTGAAGCGTGCACTGCGGTAGTGGGGCGTTAATGACTCATACGGAGACCTTCAACAACGTACCGCCACAGCTGTACACACGTAAACACTTTTGTGTATTTTATACTTAATGAAAGGGTAATGTGTGATTTACTAGGCGAACGCACGCACGAGTCGGAACCAGTTTTACACCGCGTGCATCGTGGTAAATATAACTATGGTACCAGGAAACGTCAAACACTTTTTAACCGCAACGAACTCTTGAAGATTAGTCGCTGCAGTCTTGTCCAAATGAAATTATCCGAGTACTGCAGTTAACTTTACAGGTAAGATGTAACGGGAAATAAACATTAAATACTGTATAACAAAACTCGGAACTGTACCTTTATCCGTTCCTGCAGTACATTTTCGATATTTTTAATATGCGATTGTATCGATAGATTACGAAGAGGAAAAGAAGAAGTGTACTAATTTTAAATTATCCTAATTCTTACTATGCAAAGCGAAAGTACGTGTTGTTTTCATTTGTGAGGTTAGGTGACAATGGTTTTGGTTTTTAGTTTACTGCTGAAATAAATAAAAGCCATGGTTGAGGAAAGCATAACGTTTAATGTGTATATAAGCATAAGTATATACAATGCTTATAATACAGTAATACTTACAGAACCTAACGTTTTTGAGTTCACAAATTAACAAAACAACAGCAAATGTAAATTGAAAAATACAAATGTTTATGGTTAATGGAAAGCACACACAAAAACAATGTATTAAGGAATGACAACATACGGTGTACATAATGGACCTTCTTTTTGGTTAACCACAAAGCGAGTACTTATTACAAAACGAATATTACCGAAAAACGAGTTCTCTGCCACACACAAAAATGACATGTACAGTAATAGGCAAGGGGCACCCCGCCTTACTTTTGAGTTCGGTGGTTTTTCAGTGATCTATTCACAGAACGAGTATTAATGAGAAAACGAGTTTTACTGAAAACCGAGTTCTGCAACAAAAAAGGAGACATGTATAGTAATAGGCAAAGGCCCCCACCCCGCCTTACTTTCGAGTTGGGGTTTTCCGTAATTTCAGCAAAAAAAAAGGAGTTTTATATTACACACGTATCGCTTTCCATGTGTAATTTCAGTTCTCATATTAACCTAACATCAACATTTGGGGTCGCAGGTACGCAACAGTGATATAGTACTGCTACCATCATTCTTCATTAAAAAAGGACCAAGAATACCAACTGCAATCGCAAGCCAACTACTTTGCAACATACGAAATTAAAATTTGTATAATTCTTTCACCTACGTAAAATTATATGCGATATTCACTAAAGATCGAGGCCAAACAATCGCATAATCGAAATATCGAAAATGACTGCAGGACCGGATAAAGGTACAGACCCAAAACTCTTAATTACGCTAGCATAAAGAATATCAAGACATAAATTATTGAGTTATACACTAACAAACTAGGAATAATGTAACAATTACTTCTGCTGAAAAAAATATTTATATGCTCAAATGTTATGGGTCATACTTTAACTTAAAAACTGTCGAGAAATACAACGTCCATCGGATCTTATTTAGTTTAAAAATCAAACACTTCATCGCATGTCTGAAGGAATGGGGAAGTACAAATAAAAACCGAACAGGTAGATAAGGAAGTAATGTAGAGTAGTAAGTAGGGGAGACAGATAAAAGGTCAGGTCATGTAACAGCGGGTGAGAATGCACGACGTTCACATTCCCAGAGTCTACTCTTATATAGAATATGATCGAAATAATCCCAGTCAAGGCGCGACACTGCTTTTCCATCTTATCTACGTACAACTGTTTATCATTACTATACCGTTTCTATGAAATGTTTAAAACGGTGACACGGCCACCACCACAACAACAACAACAACAAGACTAATGTTATGAAAAATAATCACTACGTAGAATCACGTTCTTTCGAACTGTTAGAAATTACACACTCGATTATTTCGTTGCTACTCTTTCGCGTTTCCTTTAATTACGAAACGCTATTTTAGCACATTAAATAATTATTCAAGGATAATATAATTTGGCCCGAATACAAATTTCGGGATAATTGAAAACAGTTTACACAATACGATCAATTAACAGAAATTTATTCGCTGTTAAGAAACGTTTAAAAAATTCTGATGTAAGCAATTTTTGTCATTTCAACGTTCACTTGACTCAGCTGTTCAAATAATCTACAGCTGATATTCAAACATATGATTCGACTGTGTCGTCCTTTTCTGTATACACAGCGTTAAGTATTTGTGTTTCGGAGTCACATGAATATGATGAGAACATTCTATGATCGCGTCCTTGGTGTATCATATGACTCGCTGTCACAGCTCACACATGAACCCGTCCAGATGAAAGGAGGAGTTGGTCGATTTCAAGTTATCGATATTAACACTGAATATCAATGTTTTCACGATAACTTCATTTTAAAATACCAATAAATCTTACTACTGTATTTCATCATCGATTTTTCTACGTCGAATATTACAGTATCAAACGAATCCACAATTAAATCTCAACGGTTCTGAGTAGTCACCAGCCATTTGGGATTATAAAAAAAATTGACACATACGGTTTATAGATAACACTTAATTTGTGCCAAATCATCATATACAGGGTGTCCCATGAAGAATGGGGCATACTTCAGGGATGCATTCTACATGCTGAAATAAAGAAGAAAGTTCATGTACACATAAGTCTGATAACGCTTTGCGACCTGAATGATTTACGGCCTGCAAAAAATTTCACCTTGATTTCTTCTCCAAGGCTCCTACTGAAATCCTTGGAATTTGAATGGTAAATCTGATGGTTTCATCTGGTGTTTGGCCTGAAAAATTGAAAACAGAGAGAGTTGCAGAACTATGCCACGAATCACTATTGAGAAATTTCGTAAATCTAAAAAGTGATTAACTAACATTATTAACAATTAAATTCACATGAAACCTAAAAAGTGTGTTTCTGACGCCACTTTTTTGAGATTTACAAAACTTTTAAAACTACTCATGATACATTTCTGAAACACTCTTTAATAAATTCTTCAGGTCAAAAACCGTATGAAACCATCAAGTTTACCCTTTAGTTTTACTTCCAAGAATTTCAGTAGAGCTTAAATTAATTGTAGTTCTTGGAACAGAAATCAAGGTGAAATTTTTCGCAAGCCATAAATCGAAACCGAAGCGTTTTCGGACCTATATTTATATGGAATTTCTTCTTTATTTCAGCTTGTAGAATACATTTCTGAAGTGTGTCCCGTTCCCAAGGGACACATGTATACAATAACATTTCATTTATGCTGCGAATAACACACACACACTTTCTATATAAGGCACTTAACTACTCAAGTAACCCACCTTTTACGACAAAAATATTTTCCTTACTTAATGATGCATTTTTGTTGTTAATAATCAAATCAATCAACCCTGAAGGGAACATGTTATGCATAGTTTCTGTGTGTTTAAGAGAGGTTCCGTGTTAATGCAGATTATTACTAGAGTAACATATTTACTAATATATACATCAACTAATTTACTTGTCATGCTCAAATCGATACACCTATAACACAGATAATACGGTGGCGTTTATCTTGTCGTTCGTGATATCGCGCCGTCTCTATCATCCCAAACCCTGACGGACACCATCATCCAACTCACAGCACAACGCATATCCTGTAGTTGCTAGTAATGCCTTACTCTACTGTTTCTTGACATGGAATTTTTTTATGGCTACTTTTCATTTGCATCAGGGCGATCTGTTTCGACTTACATCTTTTGACAGGAAAGGACTTGGGAAAATTTGTGGACCCATTAGGGAAGGTGAAGAGTGGAGAATAAGGTACAACACACAGCTCTACGAGTTATCTAGATTGCCTGATATTGTGACATCAATTAGGACAGCTAGGCTGAGATGGGCAGGACATGTACAGAGAATAAATGAGGAGTATGTTGTTAAGAGAATTATGAAACGCATACCAGAAGGAGAGGACGTGGAAGACCTAGACTACGATGGACTGATGGAATCCTACAAGATGTGAAGAAAGTACTCGGAGTGAAAAATTGGTGAAGATTGACTAAGTATAGGGAAGTCTGAAAGAAAATCCTGAGGGAAGTTGAGACCCACGGTGGGCTGTGGAGCTACTGATGATGACTTTTCATTTGCAAACATCTCACGTGCTCATAATTACAGATAGCTATCTTTTTGTATCATCTGAAAGCCCAATGAATTAATACTTCTCTTCTTCGTGATGTCCGAAGCAAATCGAAGTCTGAATTCGGGCTTCCGTTCGTACAGTCACCGCCACAGCAAACGTTTTACACCGAATTACATACTTAATTAATTTTTTTTTAATGTTTGTATTGAGCATCTTACCTGACTAAAGCAATAAGTAGTCACTGGGTTGCTGGGATTTCGTGGTGAACATTCTTCTTAGTCCTTGCTTTCACCATTTCCCGGATCCCTAAATAAGAACACTATCACACTCCTTGGATGATCTCTCTGCCACAATCAGTAGTAGTGATCGTGTAAGCGTACGTTTCTCGGTTATGTAAATAACAGCATTGTGATTCGTACCCAATACGTTTAAAGCACGTTTTAAATAATGTTGACAAAAATACTTTAAGGAAAATAAAGACCTGCCACTTTCTATAATTACGCGCCACTTCCGTCATTCGTAAGGCATCGTAATATATCCCCTCAAGTCTCGACATCACTGCCTGCAACGTAAAAGCCATTAATCGATCAATTATGACTTGTTCTTCCTATCACGTTTTTAGTACGCTACCTATCTGAAGACGCCTGTAATTCTTCCAAGAATTCAATGAGCCAAATCGATTTTTATTCAGACTCCTAAAATTTGAGCAGTAATTATACAAAAAAAGAGATGTAATTATTAAGTAATGCCATAGCTTATAAACATTTCGGCGTGTACCCTCGTAATATAAACGAATGAATACTAATAACAGTAGTAGAGGTGGCCGTATACCTATAACAGGTAGTTTGGAATGATTATTTTTGTGGAACGGATATAACACTACTAAAAAGTTGAAATACCTGTTCCGAGCCAACGATAACTGAAAACTAAAGAGTCGAAATACCCGTTAAGATTACTCCCCCCCCCCCACACGCAACTAACGAATAAACAAGTAAACGAGCACTACGAGTACAAAGCCACTTTTCGGTATTGAATACTTCATTCTGCGCATGTGCCGATTGCCTTACAAGCACGAAACGAACCAAAACAGCGAGGTTCAGAATATCTCTATGCCAAAGAGACGAAACTGTTTTTAATAAATGAAAAAAATTCAGACTGATGTTACGTTTATTCTCGTGTGTTATGAAGATATATAATATAGATTACAATAACAAATTATATATTATACTAGTCACCAACTTGGTAAATTTTTAAAAAGCAAATTATATTATGTTATAACCTACAGAGTGGTTGATAGGGCATATAGTGCATTTTGTTAATGTAATTTCGGAGACGATTTTAACTTCAATGCACATCTCACGTAGATTTTTTTTACATTATTTGTTGTGCTATTACGTGCACTCTGAATTTCATTGCCCGAGTTTCGCAACTGATTTGTCTAACGAAAATGGAATCAATAATTTAATATTACGTCTGTCAGTTTGTTCACTCCTAGTGAAAACTTAAAATAGTATTCCCAAAGGGAGTTAGGCCTATAAATTCTCTTGTTTCTTATTTTCTTTTAAACAGTAACAGCTTAATAAAGTCACAGTGTAAAGTGACACTGATAATACTTTTAGTTTCAATTTATTTCTTATAACAACAGGTATTTGTACGTGTTATTTTTTGGAACGGTTTCGTTGTTTTCAAATACTAGTTTAGCACACCTAGGTAGTTTTTATAAAATTCTACACGGTCGGTTTAATAAAACGAGGGATGTGTAATGTAGTTATGCAGTCAGTCAGCTGTTGGCTTGTCTCGGCGCCTAGCTAAATATAAATGCAAAGCAAAGGAGAGGTCTGTAGTTTATTTCTGTCTGGACTGTCCCCGTATCACCTTACCCAGTTAGTATTTTAGCCTATACAGCCTCCTTTCCGAAACGCGCTTCTACACAAAACCGTACTGCTAACTTAACTTTATAATATTACACACTAACAGAATTTATCTGATGTACTATTGGACGTATTAAATGCAAAGAACAAGACAAATCTCATAGCCGTATTCTTATGTTAGAACTTGAATAGCAGTTATAACGTCTGCATCTCAAGAGAATGCTTTCCATATTGAAACTACTGATAGTTTTCATCTTTCCACATCACATTCGGCATGCCGATTACATCGAACATGACTACTATTCGTAGTTTACGTAACCTACGCATTCTACGGCAGGGCTTCTTAAACTGCTCAACTTGGCGATCCCCTTTACCCGAGTAAATACTGCGACCCTGGGTATAGAGATATGTGAACTAGGAATACGAATGCCAACATTTGCTAATAATAAATCATAAAGAAAATTTATTCGAAAACAATTCTTTAGCACACATACGAATATAATTTTATCATGTATTAAAGACAGAGCCAAAGATTCGTAATAATGAGCTGGGTGTGTTTGTTTACTTTTACATAAAGACTTACATCTTGGATGAATATTTGATACTGCAGGACGTAGAGCTTCTTCAACGTTTTGCAGAGTTGACCGATTTTTTGATTTTATAAACGTAATGCTGAAAATGCCGCTTCGCATAAATACTTAGTACAAAATGGTAGAAGTATTTATCGGCCCATTTCACAAAGTGTTGGAAATTCTGTCCTAATCCCGATTTTTTTTTTTGTAACTGAAGTTTTAAACCTGTGTGGCTCGATAAATTCTTCTTGAGCGTTTAATGGTAAATGACAGATTATCATTTCAAATGAGTGTGGTTTATGGGCCCAATATGTTTTTTTCAACAACAAAATCTGAAAAAAATATATTTGAAATTTATCTCCGGACATTTTTAGTTTTGCTAAAATTTCTGCGACCCCATATAGGGTCGCGAACCACACTTGGCGAACCCTGTTATATGGTATTCGTAGTCGAGACAAAAAATTCAACTGGATATTAAACATTTACTGGATACTTTGGGAATACAGCGCTTAGCTAGAACAGCACTAAAAACACGCACACAGAAGTCCGAAACTATTTTCCCAGCTTGGGCTATTCAAATTGGGCTTGAATTCAACATATATTATTGTTACGGTATAAAGTACTATAGGTTTTTATCTAAAGTCAAATAAAACTGTCGATGGTTATTATAAACACTTTCCGGGCTGTCAGGCCGTGGTCCGGTGTTAGAAATCGCAAACGTTTCAACCACTCCGTTGGCGGCCATCTTCAGTGCTGGAAGGACTGAATGTTCTTACAACGGTCTCCGTCAGTAAAACCTGACGGCTTCAGGTTACTGTGGCTTCACAGCGCTGTGGTTTTACTGACGGATACTGTCAGTAACAACTGATGTTAAACGTCTCATACAGAACTGACAAGTCAGGTGATGAGTATTACACGTATAGGCTTACTGCCGAACGAATGAAGCGCTACATAAGATATTCGGCTGACCCAAAAATCATCCACTCACGTTTGTTACCCACACACAGTATTATGTCAACGCATCAAATATTCTGCAATTTCCTGCAATTGCAAACGGCAAAACGCTTCCAACACTTTTCTCAAGTCTGAAAACATTACAATTACGACGGTACAGTGTAGTTGCATGACCGACAACACCATTCCATTCACTGTAAACAGCAGATGGATGTTTGTATCATACGGAAAACAGGAAACGGGCACTATAGGTCTACAGATTGTTTATCGCATGTGTATAAACAATTCGGGAAGTCAGTAATAAGGGACGTCAAAACTGCAGCTAATGACGCGTATACAGAGCAAACGCTTCACAAACTATCCGGGCCGTAAGGCAGTCGTCTACTATAATTCTCATGGCGACCGATGTTGTATCAGACGCTCCGGCATCACCTCTGGAGGCCATCTTTAGTGAACGGTCTTAGAAACGACTGACAAGGTGTGCGTCAGTACTGTGGCAAAGCCTCATTTCAAAAACCGTGGTGAGGCCGAAACGCCTGATTATAACATCGATCGGTATGAGAATTACAGTAGACCACGACCTTACAGATAATAATTTGAATAATTATGACGCCGGTCGTGAATGCCTAAGAAACAGGTTAAAACTTCCGTAACTTCCGCCAGTCGTATTTGCTCATTACATATTTAAATCAAACCTACACTTTACCGACACATACGTCGATGTAGGAATTTAATAAGTGGGTAATGTTTCTCATTTTTACTTTCTTGTTACAAACTGCATGTATTTATCTCTACAAGTTATTACAAAGCTGCAAAGATAATGCTCTTTCTAATTCTTAGGTACGCGAAGCAGACGGACATAATGACAAATCTCGTCAATTAATTTATCATAAGTTCAACCTTATGTGCGGGACCATCAGGCGAACTCTTATGTCAGCGAGTAAAGGAACACTCCTAAAATTCTATGAGGCGATGGTCCTTCCCACAATTCTTTATGGGTCTGAGAATTGGACTTTAACGAAAGGGCAAGCCTGTCGTAGCCACGCGGCTGAAATGAGATTTCTCAGGCACGTATACTCTCCATGATCGTAGAAGAAACGTAGATATACGGCAGGAACTGAATATAATGAGTATACTCGACAGGATTGCCCAGTATCGGTTGAATTGGTGGGAATATCTTTGCCGGATGGATGATTGCCGCATCCCCAAACAACTATGGAACTATAAGCCGAGGTGTGGGACGTCCGAGGAAGCGCTGAAGTGACCAGCTTTAGACTTTGCCTGTTTGAGACCGCAACAAACCATCCTTGGTTTAACACTTGCAGATGATAATAATTTCGCTTCATATCAACTATAATTTTGACTATTCACAAATATTAGCTACCACATATCTGGGGTCCCCGTTAACCAATACAAATCTAAAAATATATATATTTTGACAGTTATACGTATCTGGACTAGTTACACTATGTATACAATGAAATATCATGGCATTTTATAATATTTTCCTTATGTAACGATTTCTTCGACAACCAAAACTGTCCCGCAGATTAAACCCTATCGTTTAAGCCACTTAACCCGATTAGTGGCTGTGAAAGTACGTGTAAAAAAGTAATTTTGTAATATTTCTACATTTTAATCAAATTCTTAAACTGCTTTCACGTCACCTTGCATTTATATAAATAAATAGAGGTTAATAAGGAGAAACGATTATTTGTTAGGGCGATGCATGAAAAGCAGATGGTCAGAGTAAATTGTCTACTTTCATCAAAACATAAACATGGATATATGGAACAGATCGAATCAAGTCCGTCCCGTATAGAGTACAAGGTGAATCCCTCGTCGGGTACGCGGGGGGGGGGAGAGAGAGAGAGAGAGAGAGAGAGAGAGAGAGAGAGAGAGAGAGAGAGAGAGAGAGAGAGAGAGAGAGAGAGAGAGAGAGAGAGAGAGAGAGAGAGAGAGAGAGAGAGAGAGAGAGAGAGAGAGAACTCACCAATATAAACACAAGACAGCTGTTCGGGGAGTTTGGTTAGGGACCACCTGGTTAACATGGCGGCGGCACGCTGACACCCAACAGCTGGCCATAACTAGTAAACTCTTTGTTCTTTTAACAGCATCGCTTTCACCTTCAAACTGTTTCTGATTTATGTTTACTACCGTCTGCTTCAAACGCACCGTATACATACACACCTCTACTACACTCGTACTGTTCCGGCGTCTTACAAACACTAAGCAGACACGGTTCCTAACTTTACATGTTCTCAGTCGCACTCGAAAACTGTCACGATTTTTACATTTATTTCGACTTTTACGTGCGATTATCACCGTGACGAATTAAAACAAAAAAAATCCCACGGCTTTAACAGTCGACATATATTTCAGCTGAATTCGTGATATCACTGACAACAAACTACAGCCCGGCAAGCCGAAGTTCTCATAACAACGAAGCCGCCCGTGAAAGCTTCGGACAGAATATCAGTAATGTTTCTGTATCATCGACATCGTCTGAGGCGAATCGAGAAGTAGGGTTGGCTGTCCAGTCTGAGCCGTATGGCACAATATGATGGAAGGTTTGTGGTCAGAACTACACTCGGACGACTGAAAAACGCACATACTCTGCTGGGGATCGAATTTAATAATATTTACAATAAGTTTGGCGAAAAGACTTGATTGGAATAACATCACAGAAGTATAACTGCACTAAACCTACATAAGCATCTATACACGTCCTTCATTGTTCATAAACTCTTCCGCTGTCGGTGAGAACCAGATACAGAGACGTTCCTAATTATGGCTGTTTACAGGATGGGATACCTACCTAATGAAGAGTTTTTGCGGAGAGTGGGTGAAAATAGGACGTCGACTGGAACCACTGTAGAAAGGAGACGTAAAATGGTTGGTACGTCATTCACACTGGTTCATTATCCTTATCGAGGGGGAAAGTCCCAGCCAGGAGTACATGGATTGGATAAAAGAAAGAAGAAGGTATGTGGTGGTCAAGAATCTCTCTAAGGAAAGGAGAAGAAGACAGAATGGGATACTCGAAGACAATACACGCCGACTCGGTTACGGGTGGCGACATAAATAAATGTTATTTGTGTGATTATAATCCGTAGCATAAGACAATTAATTCATTCTTTTGTCTACAACCAAATATGGCAGAAAAACTTTCTAAGCGGCTTCAATAAGTAACAGGAAACAACGATAACTGACAGCGTGCCTTTGTCTGCGCCGTGTGCCAGAGCCTTCTTTCTGCCCATATAGGAGCGTACGATGGAAAATAGCTCGTTAAGTACGAACGCCAGCGAGTTTCGCCACACTCTCGTGAAGAATCTCGAATATGAATTCGTCATCCCCTGTTGACGGTTTTTTTTTTCGTTAAATTTTATCGCCACAACTCAGCAGATTTTATCACCACATACCAGCAAACAGTAACAGCCGGGCGCTCGTAACAATTACGTAACACACTATGAATCATACCACTGGCATCTTGCATGGAATGTCTGTACACACACTTTGCTGTCAATTCGTTCGCTGCGGCGTTCCGTGATAACGGTTCTGGCATCTTTTATACACTACCCTACAAAAGTTTCCTCTCAGTTTTCACCACACTTTATATGAAAACATCATCATCTACTCCAACGACCGTTCCGGAATTACACGGTTCAATTGGACTGTTCGATCCACCTTGTTCTTGGCCGTCCTTTTGGAACGTAATGCACCATCCGTCTCGCTGTTAGCTGATGTTTGTCACCTTTGGTGGGCTACATAAATACTCTAAAAGACTTTTTTACACACCTTCATTAACATCTTCACTCGGTTATTCGGCTCCTCCTACCGAACGTCTCGAAATACGGGTGAATCCTCTATTCGGATTGCTTCCATCGTAATATTTTTCCCGCTTTACGATGGAAGCGGTCTTAATTGAGGATTTACAAGTACGAAATCACTCATAGCTTAGACGTTTTAAATCTCGAAATACATACACGCGTGCGAACACATTAAGGTTCCCAAACAGAATATTTTATATATGTTCATGACTCCTCGTTTACTATGTTCACAGCGCTTTAAGTGCCGAACTGGATGTAAAGAACTGTAAATAAATAGTAACGAAAATAAAAATCAGGTACAAAAGTAACCCCAGACGAAGATACGAGCACGACAGTTGAATTCGGGGTTCATGCCTATCGGGTGGGCGTCTACAGTATTTTTCGTTACACGAACGCAAAGAAAAGTTTACAAGCACCTTTTGTGGTTATATAAGAATGGGGCCAGTTGGTATCTAGCCTCGTTCACACATATCGGTTGAGTAAGCCAAACACCCCAAACAACACTATTAAAGATTGTACACTTCTTATTCCAATCCTCCCTCTTCTACCGCAAGGTGTAGAGGTTGAGCAAAGGTCTCGCCACCCTGGTCTCTGCACGGCCAGGGTCTTGGCTTCATTCCACTGCACTCCCAGACCCTGCAGAGAGCACCTCATATTGTCCTCCCAAGTCACTCTTCTCCGGCCCCTGGGTCTTACACCAGTAATTCTTGCCTCATACAGTTGTTTTTGAAGTCTATCCCCTCCCATCCTCTGAACGTGTCCAAACCAGCGGAACTGTGGTTTCTTAATTTGATCTTTCAACGGTATCTGTCAAACTCACTCTTTTAGTAGTGTTTCTGACTCGATCTCATCTTGTCTTTCCTTAAACCTTCTTGAGGTATCTCAGCTTCATAGCCTGGAGAGAGTTTAGATGCTTCTCAGTAAGAGCCCAGATTTCACCCCCATTAAGTAAGAACTGGCACATACGTGTTTCATCTTAACTTTCTTCGAAATTTCTCCCTTACAGGTTGTACACAATAAACTAAAAATACGGAAACACGGTTATTCGAAAGGCACTACTTTCTGACGTAATTAAATTGACTCTTCTTTAACTACAAATCATTAACCCCGTTACTAGTAAAAAATATACATTTACGTACTGACTGAACTTGTTTTTCATTAATTTTAAAAAACCCATACACCGTGTCGACGTCTGGGGGGGCCATTATGTATAAACATCACGCCGAAGTCAATGCATTCATTAAACTTCCCAACCGCTGATTCTCTGGAGAAAATTAAACACAAACGTGCGCGCGCCCGTGGTAAAACGGTCTAGTGATCACGTTAACTAGTTCGTAACGTGGAATCAACGTACGGCCGGCCAGTCCCGTAGGTTTAAACGGCGCTCCATGAATGTAAAATTATGAAATTATTTTATCTTTACGACGAAATAATTAAAACATTTTAATATTATACAGTCCAGAGTTATTACATTCACTGGTATCACACGAGAGCGTACAAGGCAGCAACATTATACAACACACGTATAGGCGTATTCGGTCCCCTTATATTGGTAACAAGCAGATCGACCAAATGGGTACGTGTCCTGATATGTAATACTCCTGATGTATAACCATACAAAAACGTGATAAAATCTTTTATTTGCGTTTTACAGTAACATTGTATACATTACAAAATAATCAAAATTGTATAGTCTACTTCTACAAACTGTCTCAATTATGAACGCATACGTATTTTGGTTGTGTTCTTCTCAATTACACGCCTGAAAACCATCATTTGCTGCAATCCTTCTTGATCAGAATCAAATATGATTAGAATTAAATGATTATGTTTTTGAAGTCTTCTTCCGGTATGGACCGCGTCAAATATGTCTTGTATGACAAAGTTTCACTCATATTACAATGAGTATCTTCAGGACTAACCGAGTGAGTATCCTTCGGTCGCTTAGACCTGAGGATACTCATTGTAATATGAGTGAAAGGTTGTCATACAAGACATTTTTGACGCGGTCCATACAGGAAGAAGACTTCAAAAACATAATGGACATCGGCCGCGGAAGCCTACGTGAGAATATAGAATAAAATGATGACAAATCAGCAGAATCAAATTGTCTGTAATCTACAATAGGATTGGTTTTGTTTAGACCTGTGTCGCTTGCTACCGGCCGTGGGGATTCAATTAGTTACCTAACTGACCGTGGGTGTTCGCCGAGGCCGGGTCCAAGATTCACCTGACACAGATGAGTTGCGATCGAGGGCGCTGATTAAAGAGGACACAACGGCGACAAAACTTTCGGGAAAGTGTTCGTACGGTAGCGTTCAGGGAATTCACCCCGCAGGGAGTCTCTGATGGTCTTGTTGGAAGCCAGGCACTGGGCTTTACACGCCTAGCGCGTTCCTCGGTCCAGGAGTGACTGAAGCTGTCGCTTATGGGTCTTGGCAAAGTACAGAGATCGCGTAGGTAACCATCGGCACCACATAAGTAGTGACGATGAGTTTCCTTAGGCGGCGGGTTATTGAGTTGCTGCAACGCATGGGGCGGAGTTTATAAAGACGATTGGCAGTTTTTCGGGCTACTTGTGTCCGCCAGACCAGGGCAGGACTGTCTCCAGGGAGCCTTCTGCGTCTGGAGAAGACTACGGCTGTGCTCTCGGCCGCGTTGATAGCGACCCTCCGTCTCTCAGCCCACTCGTCGTAGTCGTCAAGCTGTTCCTGGATCCAGATAACAGCCGTCTCTAGTAGAAGGCCGGAATATTAAACGTGGCAACACTGGAACCAGCTGATATTTGAGGCCGACTAGACAACCTCTTAATTTACGTACTTCAACAATCAAATCGCGTCATTTTTAATTGTCGGTTAACAGCAGTTTTATAAGTCTTCGTTTTTTACAAATTAAAAGTTTATTCTGTAAAATACTGTTGTATCATTTAAGAAATATAATAATTAACTCATTCATTTGATACGAATTCAATAACTCCAACAAAATTAATTCATTAGGCATAACACTAATTCACTAATTTCTTCAACTTAAACGTACAGTACTAAGCGCGCATAGACCTATAATTTAGATTTAGATTTAGCTATAAACAGGCCTAGTCTTGATTTTAGTAATACTATGAAATTAAATCAAAGTATAACATGTTCACGTTTGCTATTTTGTTACACTATGCTAGTAGGCCTCAGACGCAACGTTGCCACGTTTGATATTCCGACCTTCTACTACAGCCGGCCATGTCTCGGCCCGACAACCGACGGAGTATCACATACGCATCTACGTTTTTTTGTTAAAGATCTCTGTGACTGAAGTTTTGACCGTAAACAACGATTATGTTAACCAATCACTTTCAACAGAAACGATGTTTCACAAAGAGCCGAAGATCTGCCACGTAACACAACCAAAACAGAATTTAGGCCTACGTTTCTTATTTCAACCCAGCAGTATATTTATAGGCACTCCTTTCTATTGAAATTATTATTTAATTACAGACAGTTCCTGGCTGCTTGCCCACGACCTACATACACATACTTTGTTTACACACAAAAAACCGATTTATTATTGACAGCAACATATGTAAATATAACGATAAGCAGGAAACGTGGATGTATTATTATTAATATATGAAACCACCTACGTAGACCGGATAGCTGTGCCAAAAGCACGCTAGTCCTTGGACACAGTAAACAACTTATTCTCACCCAATACATGTAAACAAACGGGGGGTGGGTGACAGGTCCCAGTCCAAATCGATCCATCAACATGACATTTTTTGTCGACATCCAACATATATTTTCAACATCACCATCATCATCATCATCGTCGAACTGGTCTCATCAGTGTCACATTACATTAGGAGGGGCTTGGGAAGAAAACGTCACTATCTGAGTGCATTGTTATGATTTTTATATTCGAAATTTTAAGGAATAATTGTACGCCCTTGCTACATAATAAATGATTATAAAATTATAAAATCGAAGCCGCGAATTTATTACCGTCTTTCCCGCGAAAAACAGTTCGTAGAGACCAGTAAAACGGTCTTCCCCGCTAATCAAGGTTCGGATCAATCGCTGATATACACCACTGCTCTTTGTATAACTTTTTGGTATTCTTTACAATCTGGAATACTAAAAACTATTTTGGAGACATAATATTTTGCTATTCGCTAAAACACCTGTTAGAATCTTAAAATATCGCAAACTGTATGTGGTTTTATAAATTAAAATTATTTTTCAGAAAATGACTATTGAATCCCGTATTAAAAAGTTACGCGAACTTAATTTCTGAACTCTGCCTGCAAAAACTTAAATCCAAAAATATTACAAGCTATTTTTTTGTTAATTAAGAAACTGGACATCACATACTTCTACTAAAAAATATTAGACATTAAAATAAACCGTTAAATGATGCCCTAAGCTTTCACGGCCGGTGTCGTAATCATTATAACTACTTTTTGGGCTATCAGGCTGTGGTCCTAGGTTGGTAAAAGCAGACGTTTCAAGTGGCCATCTTCAGTGCCGGAAGGACTAAAAAGTAGTGACAACGGTCTCCGTCACAGCACTGTGGTGTCCTTCCGGTCCATCTCAGTTCTTTTTACTCCTTCAGGCACTGAAGATGGCCACCAATGGAGTGATCGAAACGTCTGCTTTTACCAACATAGGGCCACCGCCTGATAGTCCGGAAAGTAATTATAATAAGCCGTTAAATGTGTTCACACATCTGGAAAAGTATGTAACTTACGTGAAGCTAGAAGCGTTTTTTTTTACACTTCTGAAAATATTAACACAGTTGTAATATAACTTGCGCTGACAAACGTCAACAAAGATAGTGACGCGATGAACTCTGTTAAATTCTATCTGGGGGGGGGGGGGAAATGTTAACGCCTTTTTTTATACAAAATGGATGATTTTTCATTTACCGGTTGCACGCACAATCAGTAAAAATTATTTCACTTAATTCCATAAACGTTATCATTCTAATGGACTCTTTACAAAATTCGCGATTAACATTTTTACAGGTTTCGCCCAATTTATCATGAATTCTCTTCGCATCTTCTGTTCTGACGGGACACTTCCAACGCTCTCGTCTGAGATATGCGAGGGCGTTGAAAAGCAAATACTCAGTAACTCGGAATACTTGCTGCCACGAATAATTATAATGAACTGATAAAAGTCAAGTCCTTTGGACGTACGTTTGGTATGATCACTATTCAGTACTGATGTCATTAGGAATGTATACGTTACAGAGCAAGTATACGCATGGTAACTAGGCACGTGCCTAGAGGCGGCACAAAGAAAATATATATTAACAAAATTAAAAGAAAAATAGCCCACATGATAGAAATTATTTATGGCACTAAAGTAAAGGCTTTTTTTTGTATCGGGCATCTAAGGACCACATGCCAATTTCAATTCTTTATTCTTTTCTTTTTCTCCAATATTCTTTCATGTTTTCACTGTCTCTCTTCTTCCTGACTTTAGTCCACTTTGAACATGCGTTTTTCTCTCTCCTACCGTGGACTCCTTCCATTTTTAACACTTTTGCCCGAAAAACCTATCTTTCAATTGCTTCTTCTGCGAAAGTAAAAGCTTTATTATTTAATATATTGTGGAACACATTAACTATGGTACATATTTAATTATTCTCTACTATGAAAGAAAAAAAATTGAATTTCCTCTCAACCCTTCACACTGAGAATTATATTTTAAATGGACACGGATCTGAGTACAACAACCTTACTGATGAATTTGCCATGAAGAAAGCGAGGCAAACCTTTACCTAAGACGAAATTGATTGTGATAGTGACAATAAGACATTACATAATAACCAATAAATAACGCTGTATGTTTTTAATCAATTATTTGTTTCGTTTTCATAAATAAACGCCTAATGTTAGCCTATTATAAATTCCTATAACAGATTATTGTTTTTAAATTTTTTACATTAAAAATAAATATATTCGTAAGTTCATTAAAAGCGAAATTCCAAGGAACGAGAACGTTAAGCTGTTGTCGTTCCCGTCTAAAAACGGAGGAAGGATCTCTACAGAATTTGGGGGGGGGGAGCATATTTCAAAAGCCGGCCCTGAGAGTATACTACACAGTATATTATTGGAGTTCAGATGCGTAAGATAAAACGGCGTCATATTACGTCCTAGTTGGCGACAGACCAACGGCTACGTGTGCGGTATAAATGTATATCCATAGGTACACGTACGCCTCGCGACCGTGATCCACAAATATGACACTCGAAATACGTACGACTTTATCTTAATACTGGTCTGGTCGCGTGTCAAAATAGACGACTCACCTGAACTTCTTTCTACAATGCTGAGTCATTATCAACAGTAGTCTTCTTTGTAGACTCCATTTTACTGGGGTTACCGATTTGGTGCGTTTACTTAATAAAAACAAAATTAAAAAATAAAAACAAAATTAGAAAAAAGTTACTGGCACTTCACTAAAAAAAGCAGTTCTCGGCGCTTCCCTGAAAAACGACTAATTTGTGTAAACATATGGTCACACAAATATCGTGTAGTTTCGACCCAATCAGTACGAGTGACATTAGGGCAGGAAATCAAAGAGACGGCGCACACCGGAACTGGTGTCTTGTGATGAAGCGTTTTGATACGTGGTTCTCACGTTCCATACTTCGGAATACGACGACGAGATTACATAATCTCACGCAACATTCCCCGCCGGATACTCCGCGCAGCTGTACACGAATCGATACAACCGGCGAGATCAATAGCTTTACGAAGATATCTCAACAATCAGATCACGATGGCAGTCTTCCGTTTGGGAGACATACTTTGGAAACAGATCGGGCAGGGCTGAGGTTTCGTTTCGAGTTCACGGCACTGTTAGTCAATATTCACATATAATAGGCAACGATTGCAGCATCAGTGACGTAACTTGGAGCTGCTCCTGAGAGGGGGTGGGGGTGAGACTAGCTTCCTCAGGACACAGAAATGAGAGATCCAGGATTCTTTCCGTATGATTTTATATATTCTTTGAGTAAACCAACGTAAAGGATAAGGGTCGAAAAAACGTGGAAAAACGTTGGCTTCAAAATATTCTATCCTGATCCCTTGTTATTCAAATTGAATGTAATAAATCTCACGGCATTAGGAATCACTTTAATCTTAAATCTGTATTTCTAATAAACCTTGTGAAAACGAGTCTCTGAAAATATTATGAAAAACTCAGTTTTATTACCGATTCGCACTTTAATTTAAGCATGTTGTCTCAAAGAATTTTTAAGCAACTTCTTCTATTTCGTGTTAAATACGTTATTTTTATAAAAATTCCTCCAATACAATATTCTCATTTTTCCGAATTAAAGTCAAGAAACTGATAGTGTAACGGTTCAAACCACAGAGATATTACACTAGAGGAGTCATGACATAGGGAAGTGTGGGCGAAAAAAACAAAGGTAGGTTAAGGTAGTCTCTGCCTTCGTTTTTTGGCGCGTGCGTAATTTCTCCTTAAGGCTGCAAATACGTACGTTACTAATCAAATGTTGAGCGATTGTCAGTATTAAGAAAACACTCACTTTGTTAATTTAAAATTTAATACTTGTTTATTTCTATAAATTATTTATACCACTTATTTTAACACACGAGTTCGTGTTAAGTGTAACGAGGCTACGTTAAGTGTTACGGAATTTCCCTGGGAGAGATAAAATTTCGAATAGTTCTTGGGGGGGGGGGGATAGTTCCTCCGGTAGTTACTTCACTGACCGGCACGATGAAAACGTCATACAACCGATCCAAACATGGCCCGTATTTACACGACTTTTGCCGATTCCGATTTCGAGTTGTAGATACGGTTTACCTAAACACACTGTGTAATTTGAAGTTTGTATGCTCGTACGTTTCAGCAGACAGAATAAAATGAGGTGACAGAGTCGCAGCTGCGAAACTGCGTTGTCTACTCTCGTCGGGAAAGCGGTTGGAAGACTGAAATACCAGCGTCAGGTGAGAGATATTGAGGATTTCACAACGTGATTTTGAGTTGTGAAAATCACTACCAACAGCAACATGGATCATTGCATTGCATTATGTAGCGGGGTGTCTTTGCGCCCGGGGCATGACTGCAGCATCTGGGTCGAGCCCAATGGCTGCCTGGTGATAGATGCCTAAAACTGGAATGGACAACCGCCAACACGTTTTCCGTAGAAGACTTTTGTGTACGGCTTATTAGAAGACAGGTGTCGCCCGTCTCAAGCCCAGCTGGCAGACGCCTTGAGGTGTCGGTCGCTCCCTGCGAGGCACAGAACCTCCATGCCAGTGAGGGACGTAACGGTAGCAAGCAGCGCGGTCGTCGTGCAAGGAGGGAAGCTTCAAAGTGGTTGGGACTAATGTTACATTTTAAATATTTATGGATGCCTTTATGGCGGGGCATCAAGAATCGCCCGAGGGCGTTTGACCCGGATCGGTGGAAGTGGCTGCGTGGTGCTGATGGTCCGTAGGTAAGGAAAGGATGAGGTCACAGCCAATGGCGTACGCAGGGTCAAGGCCCCCCCTCAACCGCAAAAATATAATATGTACTTCCTTAGTTTACTTAGGCTCTCGTTTAAAATTACAAAATTGCATATTTTGGCCAATTTGGACGGGGATATAAATACTAACAAAATAAGTAGTTTATAATAACAATTGTTACTTCAGTTATAATTTATAGTTCATTGAGCGGTGTATTGCGCTCAGTGTAACGTTCGGTAAACTACCTGTTTTCTCTTTCTCTCTCCTCTCGCTCTCATTTGACAGCGCGGCCACACGCACGCCACTACTACCAGTGAACCCTAAGTAATTTTACTGAAGTATTAAATAAAATTTTTAAGATACTTAAATAAGGAGGCCTACATAAACCTTTTTATAAAAATATTATTTAATACTTATGTTAAATTCAGCACATTTTTGCAAATATCAGTCGATAAATAAAACGAAAATTTTAAAATGTTCCTAATTTCGTATCTTGAAATAATGAAAAAAATTACGTTAAAAACACTTCATATTTTTACTTGAAAAGAAAAATAAAATCGTTATATATACACTACTATTATAAAATAATTAATTTCTAGGAATATATTTTTTTTTAAATTTATTGTATTTTCCGAACGTATAAACATAACTAACCTGCCTACCAAATCCTGCACGCCTACCCTGCGGCATGCAGGGCCTACGAAGCATGCACACACCCCACATTGTGCGTGCAAAATTTCGAGTTTTCATGCATTCCTGTGGCGTGCGAACAGAAATTCGCTGCACGAGCCCGGCCACGGGTGAGAGAGAGGTGGGCTCTACATGCTTCCATATATTCGTCTATTTTCGGCACCGATCGGAGGTAGTCGTTCAGACGATGCACACGTTGCTGTCATCGTCCGCCATTTTTCGCGTTTGTGTTTGTTTAAGCAGTACGGTGTTTATTAAATCCGCAGTTTTTGTAATTTTGTTAGTGATTGTTTGTTGCGTCAAAGATGGAGACTAATAAATCCAAACTTGATGACATGACAAAATTACCAAAAAGGAAAGTCAGCACTTCGGATTTCTTTGTAACAAAAACTAAATTCGCGAAGTGTGATAGTGTAGCAGAAAGGCCTACATGTTCTTTGTCAACTTCTACATCGTCTCAGCAAGATACTTGTGTTGTGAGGCTTGTGGCAATGAACAACAATGTTTCCGGACTTGTTTCTCAATTCTCTGACAATAGTGAAACTATAAATCCTGGCTGTTCTGACAAAAATGTTCTTTCACAAAACGAGTCTTCATTATTAGGTAAAGTAACAGACATTAGTAATTTATTATTACAATATAAATCTAAAATTGATGATAACCTGAAGTATGCCGTCCTTTGTAAAAATTACACTGAAAGTATGGCTGACCACAACTTTCCTGTAAAAAAAGAAGGTGCAATTATGTGATCATTCCAGTATTCTTGGTTGGTGAAATATGATTGGTTGGTTTATTCTAAATATGAAGATGGCGCATATTGTAAATATTGTATTCTCTTTGGAAAAACCACTTCTCACAACGCTAATAATATTGGCACTCTTTGTTAATCGTCCACTTAAAAAGTGTAAAAAAGCATTAGAAACATTTAAAAATCATTGTTCACCTCAGTACCATGTAAACAGTTTACTGGATGCAGAATCGTTTAACAAATGTTCAAAAATATAACTTGCTATGTACAAGAACTTGCAAACAGTTCAGTGAAAAAGAAGATGACTGAAAATAGGAAGAAGTTGGTGAGTATTGTGAAAACAATTATTTTGCATGGTAGGGAAAATATTCCTCTTCGAGGGCACAGAGAAGGCAGTTGCTCCTCTCTTCTGGAAGAAGATGAACAAAATCGAGGAACCTTCAATGCTCTCCTTAGATTCAGAGTAGATGCTGGTGACAGTATATTAAAAGCGCATCTCGAAAAGGGTTAAAAAATGCACTGTATGCAAATCCCCGCGTTCTGAATGAGTTAATTGCAATGTGTGGAGACCTGATCAATGAAAAAATAATAACTGATATTAAAAAGTCACCATATTTCTCCGTTTTGTGTGATGAGACCACAAAAATCGCCGGTACTGAACAAAAGTCTGTCCGTTTTTTGAAAAAATAAAAAATTATTGAAACATTTCTTACCTTTGTTGCATTGACCTCATTATCAGGAGAGGACTTGGCATATTAAAAGTTTTAAAAGACCATGATTTGGATAGTAACAAGTTACGTGGTCAAGGGTATGACGGGGCATCAAATATGTCAGGAAAATTGCATGGTGTTTAACCTAAAATTAAGGAAAAATAACCATACGCTGAATATACTCATTGCTGGAGCCATGTTTTAAACTTAACAGTTGTCTCAGCTACAAATAGTGAATCTGCCTCCCGTTAGTTATCGGAAAGTCATTAAAACCGAGGTGTTTCAAGAATTTGGAGACAACACTATTGGGTATTAGTTGGCACGCTAACAAAAAAGTGTGGATGACATCCAGGATTTTTGAAGACGGGTTACAAGAATTTAATAAAAAAATGCAAAACAAAAACCGCGCGTAATTTTTTATTACTGGATAATGCGACATGTCATCCAGTTTCATCACTGTCCAATGTCAGACAGTATTTATTCCACCAAACACATGTCGTCTTCAGCCACTGGACCAAGGAATAATTCAGACATTTAAACTATTTATCGAAAAACGTCGGTTGATTGTGTCCCATATGGATGACAGCATTTCAGCATTTGGCCTGGCGAAGAAAATCATTGTCCTCGATTAAGACCGAGGAAAATAATTATCTTGGATCAAGACCGCCTGGAACGAGGTGGCTATTACTACCATTAAGAAGTATTTTACAAAATGTGGCATTCAAGTTCGCGACACTGATCTGCAGGCGCAACATGAAATTTCGCAAGTACTTCAGACACTTGCTACAGTTGTTGGACTGCGATATGATGAAAAATGTGGAAATGGAGAATCTACAATCCTGTGACGATCTCGAGGGCACTTGGGAGGATCGATTTCCGTAAGATTACAAAGGTAAGTCAGAAAAACTTCTGTGTTTACAATCCAAACTTTTTGAAATGGTCAATTAAAATCTGCACTATTCGGGATATACACTTTTACAATACTGTAATTTTTCTGCTTTTTACAGATACGGGTGGCGATGACGTACAGAGTGAAAAAGAAGGAATTAATGAATATTAGAAAGATTAAAAGAAGTGCTACGATCTCTTAGGCGGATCAAAAATATTTGCGTTACTCTCGATAAGGGATGCGGAGAGAATGTTGCGGAACACTGTAGTAACCTTTATTGTTTGGTCGAAAATTAAGCAATTAAAAAGAAAACTGCTAGCGCACAACAACCTACATTAAAATACTATTTTTCAAAAGTGTAATCTTTACCAATGTGTTTGAATATAACTAATTTCACTGTAAACATGCTGTAAATAGGAAGTACAACTGCAGCATACAAATGCAAGTACATAATAAAATGATATAGTAGACAATGTGTATTTAATATGCTGTATTGTTACTATCCCCGCCAACCCCTTTATTAAACGGCCACATTTTACGGTGATCCAAGGGTGGCCGCTAAAGACAGGTTTTACTGTACTATAAGTTGTAGAAGAGTAGGCTAATATATGGACTGCTAAGGTTGAAGCCCCCCCCCCCCAGATTGAATTCTGCGTACGCCACTGTTCGCAGCTGCAGCAAAGAGAGTTCCAGCTAACGACCGGACAAAGTAAGAACTCGAAGACCTCCTCAAATCACATCATTCCTGACAAACCAGAGATCTCAACAAGGAACCTTTCGACAAGAGAGTTTTCGAATGGAATCTTTCCAGTCTGCAGCGGTTGATGGTTGACAGAAGTGACCACCAATCGGGAGCCGCATAGGTCAGTACAGATCTGAGGAATAAAAGATAAACGGTGAGCGCCATGCGGCTGCGCCGTGAGAGAAATGGGAAAAGTTTGCCTCGGAACCCGCGAGCGCTGTCGTGGGCGTTGAAGCAAAGGCGCCGGTCTTGCCGAACGCCTAGATACTTTTCACCGTCTCCTTGTAGGCGATGGGCCTCCCTTCTAGGGACAGGGGCTGGCATCGTGAAATAGACTTATGCGTGAAGCAGATCGCCTCGGATTTCTCCGTCAACATGCATCATTTTGAATGAACAGGATTTATACCAGGGAACTATCGGCTCAAACCGTTTGATACGTTCTGGGTTACCCAGATTACTAGAGAGACTGACCCAGAGCTCTGTATAATGTACAGAGGTTTCGGCCTCCCCTCTGGGGGCCATCTTCAGTGTGCAATAACGATTCGCTAACTGACAAGGTCTTCGCCAGTTAACCACAGTACTGTGGGTAAATAAAGTCAGTTATTGTACACTGACACAGCGAGGATACTATAAACTATTCACACCGTCATTAGCGTTGGGGCGGCTTACATGCGAAGGCAATATATCACACAGAAATAGGTCTCATGACTTTCAAAGTTCTGTCTACACAGAGCCATTACATCAATCATAACGCGAGCGACATTAACACGGATTGGAGAGAGAAAGAATTTCCTTTTAAAGTAAAGACACGAGGCGGTGTCATAAATGTATACTTTAACGATCGTCTAAAGACTATCCGAGCTCAGATGCCGGACAGCGAATTATTAAACCAATGAGGTTTATAGTTTTTCTATCCAGTACAAAGTTGGCTGACAAACACATAAAACTCACTTTTCATGATTACTCCAAACAAGGCCAACATTTCACCACGTCTGTTATGAGCAGAGGAAAGCCCCGGGGCAGTAACTATGTTCCGGAAAACCGTTTGGTTACGTAGTACAAAATAGACGCCTCACTTTAATTCGCAACACATATGCGTATAATATTTCGCTGTGAATCTTCGTGTTTTTTGCAATATCGACTTCACCATTAATAAATGCTGTGATCTAGATCACAATCTGACGTCCCCTATCCCGTCTTCTGTGCGCGAGTTTCAGAAAATTTACTGGAGAGATTACTGGGAAGCTAACTCTAACATCCAGTTGGTTCTACCCGAAACTGTGTCACGGCTTTGTGACTGAAGGCGACTAATGATTGGTGAAATATCAAGTTGAAATGTTAGGCCGTGATCGGTTGCTGATAATTAGGGACACATCCGGGTTACGTTTCCCATGGGTATCTTCTTCAGAGCCGCAAAGCGACAGAGAACAACAGATCTTAGCCGAACAATACCCGAGTACTTTTACCGGGTATACGCAAAGTTGCCCGGCTAAGATCTGCCGTACGTGTGTAACTGAGTGACTGAGTTACATTTAATATTGGTAATACCCTGTTTTTTACACTGAATTCTTCTTCACAAGACATTTTATAATAGGCTTGAGGATTTACGTTTCGACAGGATGGGAAGTCTGTAGCCGGTGTCAATCTGGAGGATGTTTACCTCGATGTGCGCGCGCAGCTGTGTAGTATGCCTACACGTACGCGCGCGCATCGGTGCGGAGAGAAATTACTTGTTCACGTCTTATTAAGTACCATAGAATTGTCTGATGAGTTCATTCCATCCCAGGCTTCCATGCGTAAAACTATTGAGACTTTTATGGATTGAATGGTTTTAATGTACAATAAACCTCAATACAAGTTAATTACTTTTTAACTAGCCTACTACTGCCGACAAACTGTATTTTGCTTTGCTTTAATTAGTGGGGTGTCTTTCCACCCGTGGCTGGATTGCAGCTTACAGGACGTGGCCGATGAAAACAGTGCTGGACTTTCTGACGGGGTCCCTACAAATGGAAGGGGGCACGCCAACACGGTCATCCGCTAGATGGCGCCCGAATTTTGAATGGTTATTTAAGTATGCTTTAGTAACAATGCCCGTAGTGGCGACGTGGAGGGCAGGTGGCGCCCGCCTCGGATACAGCAGACGCCTTAAGACGTCGGTCGCTCTCCGTGAGGTAGAGAGCCTCCGTCCAGATGATAAATGGGAACAGGACCAAGCAGTGTGCTAGAGACAGGCTTGGGGAAGGATTCCCTGAGGAGCGTAGGCGAGACAGAAAGAAGGAAGGTGCTCGGGGCTAATCAGAAATAGCTTGGCGAGGCTGACTTTACGGGGCTATAAACTGTATACAGGCCTTCTGTCGACCAGTTTTTCACGGTACGGTCAAATTGTGGAAAAATTATTACAGTACAAGCCTCTCAAATATTTACCAACTCCAAGAAGGCATACGATTGTGTGGCCAAAAGTAAATTACACTGTAATATTCTACGGAAAAGTCATGAGTACTCATAAAGATCGTTCATGTCGGACGCTAACCAAAAGAAAAGCCACCTGTATGTTACCATACTGACGAGGGAAATGTAGGCTATGTTCCAATACGAGAAACCAGTGAAGGGCTAATTAGAAATCATGACATACAGTAACACTATAGATTATCGTAAGACGAATTTATAAAAATTCAACAGCTTAGGTGGACCTGGCGCGAACGGATAACGACCGGGACCAAAAAGACGAATGAGAGGGTAGACATTGTGTAACAGACGTAACGAAGCGTTCTTGGGAGCTCCTTGGGGCTGATAGTAATCGGGACGGATGGGGTGGAAGTTGGGATAGAACCGTAGGTCACATAATGGACCGCAAAACTACAAGAAGAACAGTGTTCCCAACTTTGTCGTGTTTACTTGCTAAACTGCTACTTGTCAAGTTCCGGGCGAAGGCTTTCAGTGTTTCCACCATTTTCAAGTCCTACACCACGACCTAAGACTTCGTGGAAACGCTGAAAGGCCTCGTTCGGAACATGACAAGTAGCAGTTTAGCAAGTAAACACGACAAAGTTGGAATTACAGAAACTGCTAAATCAAATAATAAGATGAACAAAAACAGTGTTCATTGCTAACAAAACCAATTTCATTATGAATCTTAACTCTTATGTAATCTTAATCAATATCGTCTTGTGACTAAAGAAGTCTGTAATTTACGAATTATATAAACCATAAAAACAAAATACGATCCCTTATTCATCTCTTTCGTCCAAACACCTGACTAACATGACTTTAATACCAACGACAAAACTTTGATTGTAATTAGATATCAGACGATTGTACGATACCTAGTCTCATGTTGCACACGTAGCATGCAAATATGTATGGACTTAATATTGATACACAATATCACATACATGAATCGACTCCACAGCAGTCTGCTGCACACATGGCAGTAACAAGAAATGTTATCACTTTGTTTTCAATAATTCACAATCACCACACTAAGTTAAAGCGTTTTACTGAACACATAGTTAACCAACCACACGTACATAAACTCTGGTTGTCCTAACGCACAAGTTCATATTCGAATCTCCAAACTCTCAAGTTTTGCATCATTAAACAATGGCTGTCCAGAAACGAACAGTTTACAACTTCAAACTGTACAACCATGCGAAACAGAAAACACAATTTCTACAACGTGAATTTTCGCCGCTGATTTGTGTACGTTTTCTTGCAACGGGTAAATTTTGTCTGGCCACTTGTAAAAATATATGGATTTTGACGTAAACTAATAATAAAACGCACTACTACGCTGTTCATTTCAATATCGCCGGCGAATACAAACGTTTCATTCTCACACGTCACCAACAACAAGCGATACTCTCTTTCATCATCACGCAAAGTAAAATATTTATAAACACATATCAAGCGACAAAAGGAAGTGAGTCGAGAGACCAGCTTTCACCACAGCAGCCAGCACAGCTGATCAATTAACAGATATCACATAAACAATGGCAAACGTTGTAAACACGATCACGTGAAACAAGCTCTGCTTAGTCAAGGCCTAGATAATGAATGATTCAAGCACTGTGTGTTTATTTTTTTAGCGCATACTATCGATAAGTCGAAATCGGTTCATTGCACTGCGCGAATATACCTTTGGATTCTGTTATCTGTAGTCAGTCATTATTGAAGTTCACTACGACTCTTAAAAAAAATATGCCTTTCATAATATCATAATTAAACGTTATTTAATGACGATGATAAATGCGAATAATATGCACGGTAATCAAGATCCCTCTTGAAGCAGCTGATTAAGCTTAAAATCATTGGCCGATTTTCTGGTAATCTACAGCAATTTCTCTGTGGCCTGACCTGTTCACGTAAGCGATCCAAATATAGAACTTTATCACACTGCATTATATGGGAATACGTAGTTTTATTCTCTTCAATGAACAACCGTGGCTCTACAACCCTTGGTGGGTCTTGGCCTGCTCCAAGAGTCTATTCCATTCCTCCCTATTGCTTGCCCTGGCTTTCCAGTTTCTTATGTTCAGCTTTCCGAGGTCCTCCTCTATCTGGTCTTTGAATCTACTAGTTTTATTCTCTACTGTTTCATTTTACAAGATAATCTAAAGTTTCTAGGCTGCAGATATCATACTTTGTTCTCAGAATCACAGAGATGTCCGTCTGAATTCTTTAAAGTTCGTCTTTTCTGTCCCGGAAGGCAGAAACAATATCACATTTCTATTCCTTCTCCAAAGGATATCGTTTTCAATTTACATGTTGTCCGCTATGTCTCGGCTACGGATCACCGATCAAATTTTTTAATAATATTTATCACGTAAAATTCGTTTCAGCTAGTACACGTTTGAGAACTTTTATACTACTGTCGTCTACAATACGTTAACTCACTGTCGCTTTGAGCCAGACACTCTAAACCATACGTACTACGCTTAAAATGAGGTACATACCCTTGTGCTGACACATTAGACTTGCTAATTTTTTAAATCCTTCATATTGACAATTTTCCATCAAATTTAACGGCATAACTATTATTACTCTGACACATTAATTCCATTAGATTTTATTAGTATTCATAAATATTATTAATATTTATATTAGATACTTTTCCTTTTTATTGTGATTTTTCGTTAATTTTAAGGTTAAAAGTGGCCTGAATTATATCTGTTTCCCGCTTCTAGCAGACGCATTTTTGAACAAGCGAAGCTTCAGTTTTTCTCGATCGTTCCGCATTCGTCCGTCTACCTATTTGGGGACACGATGACTTTGAAGGATGTCCTCCAACCCATTTTGTAAAACTTACTTTTACCCCACAGACTGTCCTGTATTTTAAGACCGATCCTCTCAAAAGAAGGAGTGAGGGGGTCCAAATTTTGAAAAAATAAACGCAAAAACCCACGTGAGGTATCACATTAACGTGAATTTTAAGTAAAGTCTGATTAGTGTTCGGTTTTGGAAATTTCGGGACATCAGGGCCCAAAAAAAGGATCAAATATTTTTAATTATAAAAATTCATGTTGGGCACCAGAATACCCAAATCTGAATGCCGTGTTTACTTTGAATATATATTTTTTAACATTACGGACATCACGGACCAAAAAATGGAAGTCAAAATTTTGGAAAATTGTAAGGCTATTTAGAGCATCGAATCGTGAGGAATTTTATTGAATATACGAACTCAGTATGATTAATAATTCGACAAAATTAATATCTATAAACACCGCTTGCGAATTTTGGACAATCTTCAAAACAAAAAATACATAGTTATCAGTAGAAATAAAAAAAATGACCTCGTGCTACTTCTTGGTTAACACTTTTCGAATCGTACATACAAATAACTTCAATCATAGCTTAAAATAAATACAAATTGTATAATACATTAATGTATTTTGTTCTGCAACTCAAGAAATTCACCATACTTTTTAGTTTTTCTGTTTGTCAAAAACGTTTAAATATCACACCGTTCTGTGTATCACGACTACTCGCACTTTATAAGCGGCCTCGTATTCACAAACAAACAGTTATATGTTTAAAAATTTCTCTACATCCATGGGTTTCTGTTCACACCATAAGACCTGAAAACAGCATGCAAAAATATGTCCTTTTTTATTATTTTCGCTTACCTAATCAGCTTCTACAAATTTCTTGATGATTCTGATAGTGCACGCCACTTCAAATTCAAAATTTCTCCAACATCTTTTTCCCATTTATTTAATTAAAGCCTTTTTTCTAACTCACGACAATCTACATGTAACAATGCAGTATTTTGTGACTATAATTTTTTTATTATTTCATAAGCAATCATTCATTTCAAGATAATATTTTCAATTATTTTAGTTCCCAAATCTTTTCATAATGGTGCTGATGTATGTAAGCATGGTCACAGAAGCACCAAGCATACACAAAAATCCTTATTTAAACAGGATTCACAGCCGTTTCCTTAAGTCTGGTGCACAGAATGTATTTAGAATTGACACAACACATATAAAGACAGTGACACAAAATGATAATCTGACACTTCAGTTTAAGGTAGCTGGTCTGACAAATGCTCAATATAAACATTAAGTACGTTAATTTAACGAATCTTATCAAAATCAGAATACCAAAGCGAGCAATTTTTATCTCAGAATCCTGTAAATTTAATTCACACTTTCAAAATATAGTTTTTCAGATAGCCTAGTTTCTAAGCACTAATGCAAAGCCTTTGAGGGTAAGTTTTCATTACACTTGATTTTCAAGTAATTGTTGTACTTTAGGCTTGTTAAAAATAAAATTCAATGCTTAAAAGCATTTATAAAATTATTTCTGAAAGAATTATCAAATTATATTTAACTTTTTTGTGTAATCCGTACTCATTTTTTTATATAGTCACACAGTATGCTGATTTAAAAAGAACAGGTTGCTATAATTGTAAAAAGACTTTGTGTTATTTAATTTTTTTGTGTTCATTACTTCCATCTTAAAGACATCGCTGTTCTTGACATTGTATTTTGGATGTGAAACAAATTAATATTAATTAAGCGAAAACCAAAATTTTGTATTTATTAACCCTTTTATATTCCATTATTTAGTTTTTTTGTCTTCCAGCTCACATTCTTTACTTTGTAAAAAAAAGCTGGGCACTGCTTCGGGGGGCTTGAAGGCTCCACTTTTTCCTTGAAGATTCACCTTCTTCCTATACACTTTTATAAATTCTTTGGGTCCCAAAGTTTTTGAATAAACCAATGTGCAGTATATGGGTTCAAAAAATATGAAAAAGCCCTGGTTTCAAAATATTCTATCTTGATTATGTGTTCTTCAAATTAAAGGTAAAAAATTGCATGAGCTGAGGAGTTCACTTTAATTCTAAATTTATACTCTTACAAGATAGAGTGAAAATGAGTCTTTCTTAAGATATTTTGAAAAACCTTGCTTTATTACCACTTCAATGTAATGATGTCCCAAGAATGTTTTAATCCAACTTAATGTTTGTGTTAAGGTATGTTATTTCTTTATGTACAATCCATGAATAAATTCTAATCATTTTCTTGAATTGAATACCAGAAACTGCTAGTTTACATGTGCAAGGACAACTGACTGTTCAAATCACAAAGATATTAGACTAGAGGAATCATAAAGACAACCCTGTAAGGGGAAAAGATAAACATAGATTAATAGGCCCTACCTTGGTTTTCTAGTACACATGTAATTATTTTTTCAATACTGGAAATATGTATTTATTTACCAAATAAACTTTATTTTATTAATTTACAACCACTGTAATTCGTTTTATTTCTATAAATATTTATAAGCCTTATTTCCTAGCCCAGCTGGAGTTGTAATCTGTTTTAAGTGATTACAGAATTTCGCTGAAATTTTTAATAGCACTCGGGGGATTGATACCCCTACCTTGTCACTGCCAGCTATCATCATGACGATTCAATGTGCTAAGCACTATTTTTTTATTTTTAGTTTATTATTTATAATTTTATTATGTTTTAAAAGTATAATACACATAAGATGACCCCTTGCAACAACATAAATTCCAACTTATGGGAATATGGAAAACGCTAAGTGTGTTTTAGGTAGTGTCTAATTATTAGTACCTCTAAAACATTTAATGTTTGAAAAAACAATTAGAGCTTACACATTATACGCTTATGGTACCTTTGTACATTCCCTTACATACTCACATGGCGGAATTAAAAAATATTAAAACTACATTTTAGTGGTCATATAACTGTTCCAATTTGTCAATTAAACGTTTACTTCTATGAAAGATAAGATTCCATAAAAAAACTGGGAGATTAAGAAGTCTTTTAGAAAATATCTAATTTTGGAAGCTTGATGAAAACTGTCACAAGGTTGGCAACATCTTACCTTACACTGAAACTTCAAAAGTTATAAAAATATTATCAATCTATTATTAAAGAGAAATATAAATTTGGCTGTCAATAAATTCTGCAATCTGTGCATGTCTGTTTATGATCTTTCAGTCTGTGCATGTATGTTTTGTTCCTTACTACTATTATCTAGCAACTTTCCAGATTATCATTACTAACAGGATAAATAAATATTTTACAAAAAAAAGAGTGTAAAATAAAAGAGGACATCTTGAGGTATTTGTCTAGTTCTTCAGTATCACTATGGTAGTGAGGTTCTGTAAATACTCAATAACTGTTTGATCTATGTCATACTTTCGATCTTGAAAGTAATAACTGGTTACAAGATTCCAAACTCTTAAGAAAGAAAAAGATCTATAATGTATATGTTATGGTAGATTTAAATTTTGCTACTTTCTATTTTGTCCACTGCAATCAATGTTATCAAAAGTTAAATTCAGCGAGATTACATCACATAAAGTAACTTACTACTTTAAATAAGAAAGATCGATACAGTCTATATTTAGCTTTTGGCTGTAGCATTTAGACTAAGCCAACGAACCACAGTTAAAACATGGTAAGGCTGCAAATAGCCAAATTCTCACCCAACAAGAATGTTAACATTATATGCCATAAAACGCTTGTTTATATACGTCCCCCATATAATATTTAAAGAATACATATACATTTTTTATATGAGAAAATGCCAATAAACAGTACTTTTTTTTAAATCAAATATTATTTATTTACTGTAATGCCAGTGACATATCAATAGTTTAAGATCTCTGAAGTCTTATCAACAAACATGTACCAAATTCTTCACGAAGAGTACTTTATCTTGTCCTTAGGGTTTTTTATACCCTACCCCACACGTTTGCATTTCAGTGGAAAACCTCGAGGGCATCAATATATAAACAGTATACAATTCAACTTTCATAAGGAAAAGTTATGTCGACTATAGTCATTTCTAACATAAGTCACTTATAAAAGTCTCTATCACTGATTCCTATTTTCTATACACACATTAACCAACACAATAACTTAAGTCTAACTTGAATGGCAAAATGCAATAAGAACTGAATATCTTCACGTCAAGAAGCCTCAAATCTTAATGCTTGAAACACAATATAATTAAATAAATATAGTAGTAGCCTGAATGAGACATCAGGCAACAATAATTGTGTACAAAAACTAATATTAGACACTGATTCATACCTTTAAAAACACAGGATTATAAATGCACTTCGTTATTATATTAAATATTACATTAACAGAACGAGCATGGACATCTATCTTTGTAATAAAGACAGCAAATATTTCTCAAATTATTTAAATTCTAAATTTTATCTTCACTTCTTCCAAATGAAATATATTCCACTATCAAATTTATTCTCATTAATTTGGTTTCTTCGGAGTTAAAAAGGGCTCTTCTTTTAGAATATTTAAATTATGTGGTGTACAAAATGCATACAACTTTACTAGACGGGTTCCTTAAAAATCACTAATTTCTCAAATTGCCAATCAGTTAAATCAGGCAATGGTTTAGTAGTTACTCCTCAGTGTTAGAAACTTGTAACTTTACAATGCATATAAGTAAATCAGGTCCTAAATACATTACGTTGCACTGGTGAAATATCCTTTAATATCATATCCATACATGAGAATACTTTGTTAATAAGTGTTTAAATGTCCCAATATTTAACGCTGTGGAACAGTTACATAAATATCATAGCAAATTATGACAACAGCAACTCTTCAAAAATTCTCTAAATGCTTACACGCAACACAAATTTCAGTATACGTTAATATGTTAGTATAATCTCAAAAAAAAAGTTCAAAATTTCAGCATTAAAAGAAAATGTCATAAGACATCAAGGACTTAAAAACGGGCTGTGTTCATAAAGAATGAAATATTAAACAAACGTAATCAATGCTACAAGTACCTTGCAACATAAATTCTATAAAATAAAGTGTATGAAAAATTAAACTGCAATACAATATGAGGGCTCTAGAAACGAACTGTAAACACAAGGCAACAATAAAAGTAGTAAATGAATACAAAAAAAAAAGTTTCAAAATATTATACAAAAACATATGCCGAACACCGCAGTGTTTATTTCATATTGATTCTGGCTGTCATATTTTAATTTGAATTCTTTTACAGCTGCGTACCATTCCATATCACTGAGAAAATAATATACAATAACTATAAAGTGAAAATAATTCGCTAATTTAATTGTAAAAATCATTCAAAACGATACCGTTACTTTTGCTATACAAGTTTGGTAAATAAGATTTACGATAATGTTGTAAATGGAGACTATTACATATGGGCCTATTCTAAAATAATCAAATCAAGACAACTAAAATAATAGTTTCGGCTTGTATGCCATTTCCATGTTCTCTGACTGTATGGTTATTCTTTTTTCTACTAAGTTCTTAGTTTTAAAGCTGTGCTGTAAGTCCAACAGAGTAGCATGAAAAACAGTAACAAAGAAATGGGTTTCTGAAATTCATTACTTTAACGAAGAAAACTAAACACTGATATACAAAAATCTCCAAAATAAATAAATCTGTTTTCTGAAAATATTTTGAAAGGTCATCCTGCCTGGAGTATTAATGGTTACCGTATTATATTAATTATCAGTATCTCAGACTATCATAAAACTATTTAACCCTGCTGAAATATTTTTGAAAAAATTTCAACATCACTAGTAACTAAACCAGTCTGAAAACAATTACGCAATGGTGCTGTGAAAAAGAAAATCATCATTCATATAACCAATGCAGTAGTTAAAAAGTCCAAAACAAATTAAAAATCTTTATAAGTGAACACACGTTTTCATATAATTCTGTCCTTGAATTTGATTCTCGAACACATGTTCAAAACGCAAACTACTACTATAAACTTATTACACAAGTTACATGTAATAATAATCCACCAGTTCCGTACAACATAAATTGTGCTATACGTGAATTAAAACATGTGTTAACATCAATCGGGTTTAAAAAGTTATGAATTAAATCACTTGTAATTACGTTACTATGGGACAACATGGCGCAGTCCCAACAGCTGACCTACCGGCGGGAGGGTAAGCCACGTCTGGAGCGACTATCTTGCTTGCATTCAATGACGAGACAAGTAGAATATTCGTCTCGATCGTCAACACAGTCTTCACTGTTCACGCTTTCATCCATAACAAGATAAATTTGTTATTAACATTTCCCACTAACATCTAATAATAAAATAAAACGTTCTTAAAAATTCTTTCGCACACCAAAACACGTTCAACTAGGCCTAGTTCCTCCTTAACTCTATCACAAGGCGCGAGAAACAAGTCGGGCGTTTCTTACCTGCAATAAGTTCCAATATCTTCCTGATCGTAATGTTGTAAATCCTCTAATCTAATTTTTTCCTCACTTCTACCTAGAGTAGACATATTATTCACAAAACACACTTATAATTAAATTAATTGTTCTTCACCAGCATAGAAAAATAACACAAATCACTAATTCGAAATCTCACCGTACGTACAACGCCTCACAGCGTTTTGTTATGGCGTTGTTTGGCGGGAAACAGCTGAATAGCTGAGTATCATAGTAATATCCTTCCGCCCATAATATTCAACGATTTTTATCGATACGATCAATATTTATAACCGCTTATAACCCCGTACATCAAAAAGTGTTTTTATGTTTAACAAATATAATCCTTATGTATGAATTTCTAGGAGCATACAGTACAATTAGTAAAAAAAATTGGAACTACTTTTTCAATATCATGAAACAGGAACAATGGTCGCGGGAAGAAGTTAGTCATCTGCCAGCTGCTTTTAAACGAAATAAAGATTACGGTTACCAATTTTTGTTGAATGTAACCTATATTGTATTATTAATTGTTCGTCCCTGCAAATAAATACGGAAGTTAAAATTTGAAACGACTTGCACAGAACATAGGTGCTTCTTAATTTAATAAAAATCAATAAGTAGTCAACAAATCATTTCACCTGGTTTACTAGTTCGTTACTTAGATAATTAAAATCTTCACGAAAAACACAATATTTGGGCCCCATAACTCGACAAAAATTATTCCATAATATCGTAGTACTTATTTTTCTTATTATTTTTGGAGTTAATTTAATGAGATTCGACCTTCTTTCTACATTACGATGCCATCTATTGGACATTACTGTAACTAAAAAGCTGGTCCTGTACTTACCATCTGTAAACATGTACCCTTTCAACAATGAACTGATTTTTCTGGCAGGCAGGAAATATCTTAAAATAAAAAGAAAATTGTTGCTTTCTCATTGAAAGGAGAAAAATACTTCACTTTTTTATTGTTGCCAATTTACCATCACCAAATGCAGACCAATTTTTACGTAAATTTATTTTTAAGAAGTATTTATTTATACTTAAGAAATTAAAATTTGGGTTGCATAATTTAAAAAACCTAAAAATCCTTATTACTTATTCCGTATTATTAGTTTGTTGCAAAGAATAAAATATAGAAGTTCTGATGAACATCCCACAATGTACAGGTACTCAACTTCCAGAGAAATGTTCCTTAAAAAAATTATAGATAAACCGTTAGTTCCAGTTCAGAATGCCTCTCAAAACCTTTTAGACAGTAACCCTAAAAGGACATAAAATGAGTCAGGGGGATATAAATTTCTCAACTTTCAACAACTGTAATTCTGCACTTCACAGAACATTTGTCCAAGAACCAAGAGATGTTGATTCTCTCACTGATACACACAGAGCCTACAGTTTGTCATCAGTTTTGATTGGCAAACATAATATTATTATGCAGTTATAACTACCACTACTACTTGAGAGGGGAGTCACATTGTAAAACTAAAGTAAATTTTCAACTTTAGTTTTATTTATTTTTTCTTTACTGGTAACTACCAAATTTTGTAATGGATAGGTGGATTACAATCTTGTTAATTCTAGATCCCTTCAATGACAAATGTCAATTGTTTGGCAATTCGTTTCTAAAGCTCTTATGATACTGATGTGATCAGTGAAACGTCCGTCAGGTGAAAATACAATAATAATTTTACTTGGAGAAGTAGTTAATATTTGAAGAACTATTCATAATATTGAAAAATGTATGTACATAGTGTTTGTTTTCATGAAGGGCTAAATTTCATAAAAAATTTGCCCAAAAATTTCCCACATCCAAACTGTTTTGGATTCTGGTGATTATACAGTATTCAGTTTCTTACAGGTGCAAGAACAAATTTTACAAATGAAGTTGTTAGACTGACTTAGGATTAACGATTGAAGAATACTGTATTTTATCAAAAAATTCTAAAATTATAATAAAACACTGTTGAATACATATTTAAGATGTGGTTGAATGACGTTTAAGATTGTGGAATAAGTTGGCTGTTAATTTCCATGATTACTCCTAGATTGATAAAACTCTATGTACAGAAACAAGTTACTTATTATGTGAAAATTAATAACTTACATTTTCATTCTGAAAATTAAATATTTACTGCCATTTGATTTTTTATTTATGCCTTGTCTTCTTGAATTTCCCACATCCAAACTGTTTTGGATTCTGGTGATTATACGGTATTCAGTTTCTTACAGGTGCAAGAACAAATTTTACAAATGAAGTTGTTAGACTGACTTAGGATTAACGATTGAAGAATACTGTATTTTATCAAAAAATTCTAAAATTATAATAAAACACTGTTGAATACATATTTCAGATGTGGTTGAATGACGTTTAAGATTGTGGAATAAGTTGGCTGTTAATTTCCATGATTACTCCTAGATTGATAAAACTCTATGTACAGAAACAAGTTACTTATTATGTGAAAATTAATAACTTACATTTTCATTCTGAAAATTAAATATTTACTGCCATTTGATTTTTTATTTATGCCTTGTCTTCTTGAGTTTTTTGAAAATTCTGTTTGTCACATAATTGTGAATTTCAATATAGGTTTATGAAATAATATTTTTATTTAACATATTTGTTGAATATTAATTTTGTTTTTTGGATTAAATGTTAGAATACTGTAAGAGTTGTGGCAACAAAGAACTCGAGTAAATACTCTTGATTCATTAAACACAAAACATTTACATATATCAAATAAATAAACAAATTCTGTGTAGAAACCATACTGTGTAAACTGATTAGTCACATATTTTCAAAAACGTGATTAGCAGACTGTAGTAGTGCATGGTAATTAATGTACAAATAATGTAAGAAGGCTTTTACATCTATTACAGGCCAGACAACAATACTTTATTGAAAGACACCACATATGGCACACTGAGTGTTCTGACAATATAGGTGAGATACATATAATGAAAAAAATTGTTTCCTGAATGATAAGGGGAAATTGGAAGAGGAGGATATCATGCATACAACGCTAGAAGAAACACTATCAACTACAAAAAATACGCAAGAGAAAAGAACAGTTCTAAAACTAAGGCATAAAACATGATAGTTGTCTAAAACCAGTACAGCCCCTTTTTACAATTCACTACACTTGAAAATTCTTTCTTCAGATTATCACATTTTGTTGTGTTAAATTTACAGAGGTATCTAAGGAACTTGCACACATTTTGGTTTCAACATTCAAGGATGCAGCCCAAGTTTATTATGACTGTTAACATCCATACACCACTAATTTCACTGACAAATGAATACCAAAAATTGTGATTTTTGGATCACTGAAAATTATTTTAATACAGTGTTGGAAAATCAGATTGATTTTAACACATAGTAATTGATACAAACACAAAAACACCCCTCACAAAAATTTATTTGTCTAGTTTGCGATAAAGGATCCTTATAATGAACAATACATATTATAATAAAAACTATATTGTACACATTGCAATCTACATCCAGTACGCAAATCATATGGACCAGAGAAGAGAAACTTATCACAGAAGAACAGTAATGGTTAAATATAAACGGAAGAAAATGAACCTGCAAAAATTACATTTACAAAAGAGACTTTACTGAATATTTTGGTTATTTGTAGATATTATTTTATAAAATTAGTCAAGTTCTCTGAGCTACCGAACTCAATCCTATTTTCAATACAATACATTTATTACTAGATAAAATCAAATGAATAAATTTTATTTATTAAAACTGCAAAAAAAGTTGTCTGCATGTACGTATTTCTGTGTTAGCCAAGAAACACCAGGAGAAGGTGACCGTGTGTCATTACCATGGATAATGGAGATTTTGCTGAACCTTAAAAATTATCAAAACCTTGACTCTATTTTTATTTTAACTTTTTTTTTAAATAACAATTGTAAAGCAGACAATTATTATTACTATTTTATTTTTATAAATACAGTAAAAACTAAAAACCCAAGTTTATTTTTTTTAACCATAATGCCAAAATAATAAATAATTAAGTGCTAGCTTTTAAGTATATGTATGTTTCTGTATGGAATACTTTTCACAAACATAAGTAACTGATAACAAAGTGTAAAGGTAGCTTATACACATTTTGAAGGTGGCCAATATTTGCAAGGGATGTTAACACATATTATTTTTGTTAAATTATTAAGACACCAAGTTCGTAGTTTGAGTAAAATTCCTCACTATTTGGTGCTGCCCCACACAGACGTTTACTACAGTTTATTTAAATTTTGACTGTCATTTATGTCCTGTGGTTTCCTTTTGTTAAAGAATTTTTAGTTTAAACATTACACGTGGAGCTGAGTTAAAATTCCCTTTAAAGCTGCATCTGGCATGGATTTTTACAATTAAAAAAAATGTTGTCCACCTTCTTTAAGCTCGGTTGTTATAAAGCTTTGAAATGATTTTGGTTAAAATTCTTTTTATTTTGACACTCCTCACGGGTTATGTGATTTTTTACTTCCATCTTCCATAAGGAAATGGAAGTATGGTGATGGAAAAAAAAATCGTGTTCGAGATAATTGCAGATTCTGATTGTACTACACTCAAAACATGAAAAAAAGTCATTCGTGTTCGAGATTATTGCAGATTCTGATTGTACTACACTCAAAACATGAAAAAATATCGGTATGGACAACCATACATGACTTCCATGTTCTAAGATTTATATTTAAAATCATATTCGAAATGGAATATTTCCATAGAAACTACTTCTTTCTACTTATTGCTTCAGCCTTAACCACAGTACTGTGGTCACTAACGTATACCACATCACGTTTCCGCACTCGATTTTCACTGATAATGCCAGTCGATGGCACTGCCGAAGTCTGGTTTTGCAGAAAACATTGGACTACGGCTAAACAGCCCGGGAAGGAATTTTAACAAAGAACTACTTCTTTGTTGCTGATAACGTAGTACACATATAAAAAAAATCTCCCCTCCACCTTCAACTATAATTTTCATTAATAGAAAATTACCCCCACCCCGTTCACCTAACCTCTTCATTTATAGATATTTCATCTACGTTTCTACAGTGGATTATTATGAGCTTCTTATCAGGATACTTTATTTATCAAAATTAAGTACTTTACTCTTGTTAAAACATAAAACGTTGCTGGTAAACTACCCCTTTCTCTTAACCAATCTTCACCAAAATCAATAGACCTTCAGTCCTCTACAATTCAGGGATGCATGAAAAAATTATTTGATTCTGTTTGAATGTGCGGCAGTCATCGTTCGTCATGAAAACAATTCTCTTTTTACAACATAAAATGTCACAGGTAAACTAACCCTTTCCCTTAACCGATCTTCACCAAAATCAATAGGCCTTGGGTTCTCTACAATTCAGGAAGGTATGCAAAAAATTATTTGATTCTCTTTGAATTTACAGCAGTTATCTTTCGTAAAAAAAATTACCCTTCTTAAAACATAAAATGTTGCTGGTAAACTACCGCTTTCCCTTAACCGATCTTCAACAAAATCAACAGACCTTGAGTTCTGTATAATTCAAAAAGGTATGCAAAAGAGTAGTTGATTCTGTATGAATTTACGGCAGTTATCGTTCGTCATAGAAAAAATTACCCTTGTTAAGACATAAAATGTTGCATGTAAACTACCCTATTCCCTTAACCGTACTTCACAAAAACCAACAGGTCTTGAGAACTCTACAATTCAGGCTGTATGCAACACATTATTTGATTCTGTTTGAATTTGCGGCTGTTAACGTTTCCCATAGAAAAAATTACCCTTGATAAAAAAACGTTGCAGGTAAACACCCCTCCCCCTTGACCGATCTTCACCAAAAACAACAGGTCTTGAATACTCTACAAATCAGGGCTGTATGCAAAACATTATTTGATTCTGTTTGAATTTGTGGCTGTTATCGTTTGCCATAAAAAATACCCTTGTTAAAACATAAAACGTAGCAGGTAAGCTACCCCTTTCCCTTAACCGATCTTCACCAAAAACAAAAGGTCTTGAGAACTCTACAATTTAGGGCTGTATGGAAATAATTTTTTGATTCCGTTTGAATTTGCGGCTGTTATCGTTTGCCATAGAAAAAACCCTTGTTAAAAGAAAATGTTGCAGGTAAACTACCCCTTTCCCTTAACCGATCTTCACCAAAAACAATAGGTCTTGAGAACTCTACAGTTCAGGACAATATGCAAAAGAGTAGTTGGTTCTGTTTGAATTTGCGGCTCTTATCATTTGCCATAGAAAAAAATTAAACCTTGATTAAAAAAAGCTGTTGCAGGTACACTACCCCTTTCCCTTAACCGATCTTCAGCAAAACAAAAGGTCTTGAGTACTCTACAAATCAGAGCGGTATGCAAAAAATTATTTGATTCTCTTTGAATTTATGGCAGTTATCACTTTGAATTGTAGAGTTCTCACGACCTATTGTTTTTGGTGAAGATCGGTTAAGGGAAAGGGGTAGTTTACCTGCAACGTTTTATATTTTAACAAGGGTATTTTCTAAGGCAAACGATAATAGCCGCAAATTCAAACAGAATCAAATAATGTTTTGCATACAGCCCTGTATTGTAGAGTTCTCAAGACCTATTGGTGTTGGTGAAGATCGGTTAATGGAAAGGGGTAGTTTACTGCAACATTTTATGTTTTAACAAGGGTAATTTTTTATATGAAGAACGATAACTGCCATAAATTCAAACAGAATCAACTACGTTTTTGCACACCTTTTTGAATTAAAGAGATCTCAAGGTCTGTTGATTTTGTTGAAGATCGGTTAAGGAAAGGGGGTAGTTTACCAGCAACATTTTATGTTTTAAGAAGGGTAATTTTTTTTTTTGACGAAAGATAACTGCCGTAAATTCAAAGGGAATCAAATAATTTTTTGCATACGTTCCTGAATTGTAGATAACTCAATGCCTATTGATTTTGGTGAAGATCGGTTAAGGGAAAGGGGTAGTGTACCTGCAACATTTTATGTTGTAACAAGAAAAATGTTTCCATGACAAACGATAACTGCCGCACATTCAAACAGAATCAAATAATTTTTTGCATGCATCCCTGCATTGTAGAGAACTGAACGTCTATTGATTTTGGTGAAGATCTGTTTAGAGAAAGGGGTAGTTTACCTGCAACGTTTTATGTTTTAACAAGAGTAAAGTACTTAATTTTGATAAATAAAGTATCCTGATAAGTAGCTCATAATAATCCACTGTAGAAACGTAGATGAAATATCTATAAATGAAGAGGTTAGTGGAATGAGGTGGGGGTAATTTTCTATTAATGAAAATTATAGTTGAAGGGGGAGAGGAGAATTGTTTATATGTGTACTACGTTATCGGCAACAAAGAAGTAGTTCTTTGTTAAAATTCCTTCCCAGGCTGTTTAGCCGTAGTCCAATGTTTTCTGCAAAACCAGACTTTTCGGTAGTGCCATCGACTGCCATCATTAGTAAAAATCAAGTGCGAAAACGTGAGGTGGTATACGTTAGTGACCACAGTACTGTGGTTAAGGCTGAAGCAGTAAGTAGAAAGAAGTAGTTTCTATGGAAATATTTCATTTCGAATATGATTTTAAATATAAATCTTAGAACATGGAAGTCATGTATGGTTCTCCATACCGATATTTTCGAAAAGTGTCTGTTGTGTGTAATTTTTTTTCTATGGTAAACGATAAGAGCCACAAATTCAAACAGAATCAAATAATTTTTTGCAAACAGCATTAATTTGTAGAGTATTCAAGACCTGTTGTTTTTGGTGAAGATCGGTTAAGGGAAAGTAGTAGTTTACCTGCAACGTTTATGTTTTAACAAGGGTAATTTTTTTCTATGGCAAACTATAACAGCCGCAAATTCAAACAGAATCAAATACTTTTTGCATACCTTCCTGAATTATAGAGAACTCAAGGTCTGTTGATTTTAGTAAAGATTGGTTAAGAGAAAAGGGTAGTTTACCTGCAACGTTTTATGTTTTAAAAGGGTAATTTTTTTATGATGAATGATAACTGTCGCATATTCAAAGAGAATCAAATAATGTTTTGCATCCATTCCTGAATTTTTAAGTATTCAAGGTCTGTTGATTTTGGTGAAAATTGGTTAACGGAAAGCGGTAGTGTACCTGCAACAGTTTATGTTTTAACAATGGTAATTTTTTCTATGACGAACGATAACTGCCGCACATTCAAACAGAATCAAATATTTTTTTGCATATGTTCCTGAATTGTAAAGGACTGAAGGCCTATTGATTTTGGTGAAGATCAGTTAAGAGAAAGGGGTAGTTTACTTGAAACGTTTTATGTGATAACAAGGGTATTTTTTTTCCAAGACGAACGATAACTGCTGTAAATTCACACATAATCAAATAATGTTTTGCATACATCCCTACATTGTAGAGTTCTCAAGACCTATTGTTTTTGGTGAAGATCGGTTAAGGGAAAGGGGTAGTTTACCTGCAACATTTTATGTTGTAACAAGAGAAATTTTTTCATGACAAATGATAACTGCTGTAAATTCAAACAGAATCAAATAATTTTTTACTTCCATGTTCCTTAAGGAAATGAAAGTGTGGTGATGGCAAAAATATCATATTCGAGATTATTGCAGATTCTGATTGTACTACGCTCAAAACATGAAAAAAAGTAGTTTTCCGAAAAGTGTCTGTGTGTGTTTCTGTGTGTCTGTCTGTCTGTCTGTGTGTAGATTTTTTTTTATGGCAAACGATAACTGCCGCAAATTCAAACAGAATCAAATAATTTTTTGCATACAGGCCTGATTTGTAGAGTACACACGACCTGTTGTTTTTGGTGAAGATCGGTTGAGGGAAAGGGGTAGTTTACCAGCAACTGTTTTTTTTTATCAAGGGAAATTTTTTTTTTTGGCAAACGATAACAGACGCAAATTCATACAGAATCAAATAATGTTTCGCATACAGCCCTGAATTGTAGAGTTCTCAAGACCTATTGTTTTTGGTGAAGATCGGTTAAGGGAAAGGGGTAGTTTACCTGTAAAGTTTTATGTTTTAACAAGGGTATTTCCTATGGCAAACGATAACAGCCGCAAATTCAAACCGAATCAAAAGATTATTTGCATACAGCCCTAAATTGTATCTTTCTCAAGACCTGTTGTTTTTGGTGAAGATCGGTTAAGGGAAAGGGGTAGTTTACCTACAACGTTTTTTTAACAAGGGTATTTTCTATGGCAAACGATAACAGCCGCAAATTCAAACAGAATCAAATAATTTTCTGCATACAGCCCTGATTTGTAGAGTACTCATGACGTATTGTTTTTGGTGAAGATCGGTTGAGGAGAAGGGGTAGTTTACCTGCAACGTTTTTTATCAAGCTTATTTTCTATGGCAAACGACAACAGCCGCAAATTCAAACAGAATCAAATAATTTTTTGCATATGTCAGTGAATTGTAGAGGACTCAAGGCCTTTAGATTTTGGTGAAGATCGGTTAAGGGGAAGGGGTAGTTTACCTGCAACCTTTTACGTTTTAACAAGAGTAAAGTACTTGAAAATTTATTTAAACTTTTTGAAACAATGGTAATTGTTGAAAATAAAATAATTTTGTTGCCAGGTAACAAAAATAAAGTCATTTTGATTATAAAATATAAATATTTACAACAAGTAAAGAATTTTCAGTTTTCAAAATTTATATATATTTTTATAAAACAATGGGTTCTTCATTGAGGTGGGCACCATGTCACTCACTCCATCTCAAGCCTCTCCCATTTTGCAGAAAAAGAGGACCCTGTCAAGGCTGATACTATGACGAAAGTGACAGGGCTTCCACCAAATTCAGCAGAGTGACAGGTAGGCCCAACTCTGATTGGCTCCTCAGATTTCCCCAGCGTTAGTAGGTTCTATGAAAATATTTTATTTCAAAAATGATTTTAAATATAAATCTTAGATATGTTTTATAAATCTCATGTTTTATGTTTTAACATGGGTAATTTTTTATATGACGAACCATAACTGCCGTAAATTTAAACAGAATCAAATAATTTTTTACATATGTGCCTGAGCTATAGAGAACTCAATGTCTGTTGATTTTGGTGAAGATTGGTTACGGGGAAAGGGCAGTTTACCCGAAACATTTTTTGTTGTAACATGAGTAAAGTACTTAATTTTGATAAAGTTTCCTGATAAGATCTTAATAATCCACTGTAGAAACGTAGATGAAATATCTATCAATGAAGAGGCTACTTGAACGGGCTGGGGGTAATTTTCTATAAATCAAAATTATAGTTGAAGGGGGAGGGGATAATTTTTTTTTATATGTGTAGTATGTTATTGGCAACAAAGAAGTATTTTTTTGTTAAAATTCCTTCCCTGTCTGTTTGGCTGAAAATGATTTTAAATATAAATCTTAGAATATGGAAGTCATGTATGGTTCTCCATAGCGATTTTTACATATGTGCCCGAGTTGTAGAGGACTCAAGGCCTATTGATTTTGGTGAAGATCGGTTACGGGGAAAGGGTAGTTTACCTGAAACATTTTTTGTTGTAACAAGAGTAAAGTACTTAATTTTGATAAATAAAGTATCCTGATAAGAAGATCTTAATAATCCACTGTAGAAACGTTAGGCTAGTTGAACGGGGTGGGGGTAATTTTCTATAAATGAAAATTATAGTTGAAGGGGGAGGGGATAATTTTTTATATATGTACTACGTTATCGGCAACAAAGAAGTAATTTGTTGTTAAAATTCCATCCTGTCCTGTTTGGCCATAGACCAATGTTTTCTGCAAAACCAGACGTTTCAGCAGTGCCATCGACTTCCATCATCAGTGAAAATTGAGTGCGATAATGTGAGGTGGTATACACAGTGACCACAGTACTGTGGTTAAGACTGAAGCAGTAAGTAGAAAGAAGTAGTTTAATGGAAATATTTCATTTCGAAAATGATTTTAAATATAAATCTTAGAACATGGAAATCATGTATGGTTCTCCATACAAATATTTCAAAATTTTGACCTTCTATATTTTAGATGGAGGCGGGTCAATTTAAAACAATGTGGCTCTGGATGGTAACATTATGGACAACATGTCAAGTTTTCTGAACATTGAATGATGTACTCAAATGTTTTATAAGATATACCTATAAAAGCCAGACTGACACATGCCAAATGGACGAATTAAAAATGAAAATTCACTTCACTCACACAAGTAAAGACATTACCAATGTTGATTAGACAATTCATTTAAAGTGGAATCATTAATACAATAGTAACATGTAAAGGTTAAATTGTACAGTAAACAGCAGCACTAATATTTATGTAACAAAAACATAGGAATTTAGATTCTATCATGGTATACTTGTACACAACATTATAGGCTCCTAAATCATAAAAGAAAATACTGAATCTAGGAAGAGAAATATACATAAAGTGTATAAAAATGGAGTTTTATATATGATAAAAGATTGTGATGCTTGTGGTGTACACAGTTGTTGCTCAATGTACGATAGTTTTAATTTAGACTACAATTTCACACCACCATAAAAAATAAAATAAAGCTGTAAATTGGGAATAAAATGTTTTCAGAAAAATGTGCTTCAACTGAAAGGAAAATTACGGAAACATTTTGTTTTATGGAAGACTTTCAACAACATATTTACAACACATTGTAAATAAAATTACAGCTGCATTCTTAATGTCAAATAATAAAAAATCCTCAGCCATAATTTACTTTGTTATATAAAAGTAAAATAATGATACAAATACATTATTCTGATACTCACATACTACTGTGGGGGTTGCAGTGTGTTTAATATCTCACATTAAAGTTAACACTTTGGCATTGTTTAATTATTTACAATCTTCACTTTATAATATAATAAGCGAAATACTTTTGACAATTATCAAAGTGAAAACAGTGAAATATTTATCCACTGCTTGGAATGACAAAACATAAGTCTATTTTTTATACTACTGCCCCTTAGCAATCTTTTTGGTGTAGGATGATACTTATAAAATTTGTTTCACAATTAACATTGTACGCCCATCGCAACACAGAATTAAAATGCTCTTAATACAATATGGTATGCCTTATCTCTGGATAAAAAGGCTTAAGATTATTTATGTATACTGTTTTCCACTACTTTCTGTCACTATTCTTGAAGCCAATTCAGATGCGCATGCACGGACAAACAGCAATACGGTATGATATAATAGTACAACTTGTAATTTATTTGCTTTTATAATCAAAACCTACGTTAGCAAAATTACAAGCAGACAGTTTAGTAAAGCGTTTTAATTATGGACTCAGTTTTGATAGGAATGTACACAAGACAGTTCACTCACTTTTATGTACATGACCAAACCACAGTTAGTTCAAGACTAGCAAACCTTGCAGTAGCATAACAAATACAACCACAATCTAAATCAGTACTCTTGAAATAAACTTAATTGAAGTCATATAACAAGTTAGCTTGTTCACAAAACGGGAAGTTTTCATACATTTAAAATATACATACCTACTAAAACTAAAATATTTTATTTTCACAGTTCCCAGAAAATATCCTTTGATAGCGGGGAAGGGCGATGTCATCTAATTATTATTTTGAGACAACTGATAATTGTCTCAATATATCAGATCCATAATTCAATACATATAAAACAAAGTTTTCTGACCGTACCTATAGTATCAGTAGAAAAAAAGAAAAAACTGGTAATTCATAATGTCTGAATGACCGGATGTTTTCCAGTTTTCTTTTTGTAATTTGTTTCTCTTAGTGAGCAGAATAATCCTACTTATTCCTGTTTAAACAATATAAAATATTATTATTATTAGTGTTTAAATAACAAGAATAATGTGAGCAATTATGATTACATTTTTTAATAAACAATTACAAAACTAAATTCAAACATATTCCCAAAATATTAAAAACTGAAAATTTATGAAAAACTTTACATATATTCAAACAAAATAAAATTAAATCAGTAGGTAGAAAAAAATGATTATTTATTTATTTAATTTTTCATAATAAGTATATAATTCTGGTACATCAATAACAGATATTTCTGTCTGTAGTTTTGTCTTCCCCCCCCCCTTTATAGTAAAGAGAACTCTTGCAGTTCTTGAAGTAATTAAAAATTATATTGTGTCAACACAATAATATTAACATTTTAATAATATACATTTTTTTGTATTGGCCACTAAGGACCACATGCCAATTTCAATTCTTTATTCTTTTTTTTCTCCAATATTCTTTCATCTTTTCACTGTGTCTCTTCTTCCTGTCTTCAGTCCACTTTGAACCTGCGTTTTTCTCTCTCCTACCCTGGACTCCTTCCATTTTTAACACTTCTTCCTGAAAAACTTCTCTTTCAATTGCTTCTTCTACGTTTATATTATTTTTTTTTCTAAATCCTTTTCGACTTCTTTAATCCAACTTGATGTTGACTTCTTCCCCCACAGATATTTGAAGATCTGCTTTGTTAACCTATTGTCGCCCATTCTATATAAATGTCCAAAAAATAATAGTCTTCTTTTTCTCATGGTTTCTGTTATATTTTTTATACTTTGATATATTTCATCATTACTTCTTAAGTTTCAACCTTCTGAAGTTTTTTGTGGGCCTAACATTTTCCTAATAATTCGTCTTTCCAATATTTCTAGTTTGTCTAAATTATGATTCACTGCTAGACATTCACTTGCATATAGGCATTCTGGCTTCACTACTGTACTGTATTACCTTATTTTTGCATTTTAGATATTTAATGAAGAAAGTTGTGTTAATGGTTAAAATCACAAGCATTTTAGATATGTTTACACAAGTAATATGCATCACCAGAAATTTATAATATATGTTATCAAATAATCAATTTGACTTTCAATTTTTGATAAGGTTTCATTTAAAAAATAACTGTTTCGACTGTTATATTGAAAATTTTTAAGGTTTTATTTATATTTTAACAATATTTACAATTTTAATACACAAAATATTTAAATATATTGTTATGTTAATGAATATTTTGTTTCATCTGAATAGTTTGGAATTAATGAAGTATTATTATTATGTTTATACATGTTGACATTTTGTCCAGTATTCATTTTGTCACCTCTTTGTATACTTTTTATTAGTTTAATGTTTTGAGTGCCTGGTTTAATTATCTGACAAAAGCTTTTCCATTAATGATGGAGATTTTGCATTAAAGCTTGTATAGGAATTACTAAATCCACCTAGTAGGCTAAAATGCAGTGAACTAATATATTACAAATAATTGTGTTGGCAGTGTAGAAACCACTATATTCAGTTAGAAATGAAATTCAATGCTACACCAACTGGTTAATAGTAAAGGTGTAATTTAAAAAGAGCAAAGACAATATCTACTAAAAAAAAATCATAATCAGCATGCTCACAGATTATATAAACCTAATGTAATGTTCCTAATATACCAAGACAGCTGCACATCACAAAAAAAAAATCAATACTATAATATATATGTAAGTGTACATATGAATAAAGAAAAGAGAAAATAGGACAGGACTTAGTACAGTAAATAACAGTCTAGTTTCAATCTGTAAATTAACAGTAAGTCAATGTCCTATAAGCTGATACATTTTTATAGGCCAGCAATTAGATCAATCTTCCAACAAAAATAAGAATTCAAAAACAGGTTGTTTGTAAATGAATCAAACAGTAATGTAGGTTTCCACAGCCGGTGACAACATTATAAGTCGATACACAACCAGGCTGTTAGGCCATGGACAGTTGCTGGCAAACTGTGACATAGTTGGCTTACGTTTCGATCCCAGCCAGTGGGAATCTTCTTCAAGGTCACAAAGCAACAGAGAACACCTTTTCAGACAAAGAACAGAGGCAAGTTGGTGGAGATATATCGTCATTTTGGGCAGTCTATGAACTTGTGCAGGAAAAACCTGGTCTTAAGATAGGATTTGGCATGGTGTTCTAGACGAATGTATCAGGACGCAGCAAAGGTTTGTGATTGGCCGAGACTTGGTAGTCAACAAGGTTGTTTACACCTGGGAAAGACTTGGGTATTGTCCGGCTAACATCTGTCATGCATGTTCTCTGTCCCTTTGTGGCTCTGAAGAAGATTCCCGTGGTTGGGATTGAAACGTAAGCCAACTATGTTGCAATTTGTCAGCAACCAACCACGGCCTAACAGCATGGTTTTACATCAACTGAATCAAACAATTTTACGGTGAACTGCATGTTCTCTAATATGCAGAATTAACACATAACAAGACTAATTAATGTTACATCTACAACATAAGTATCCATCATGCCTACTCCACATTGCATATCCTTCACGCATCTTAACAAAAAGTTGTGACCTGATACAAGAAACAACAGGGACATTGCTCAGACTTCACTGTAAGTTGATGGAAGGAAAGACTAAATGGATCGTGTTCATAACCTTCACAGCTTTAAGTAATCAACTAATCTGATTCAGTCACTCTACTTTATTTAATTACTTTATGCAATTTACAAAAGAATTAACTATCTAAAGTAAAAGAACAATTCATTTTGTTTTAATTGTCTCCAAGTCACGTCACTAATATTTAGAATTAATATTAGGCAATTACCTGTATTAACTTCCGTCTTGTGACTTCTTTAGTTTTTTCTTAAAACAACGCGTTTCGAGAATAAATTCTCATCATCAGGTTTAAAAATACTATAAAAACATCAAATTCACCCAAAAGGGGGTCGTCAACTATTTAAAATACACAAACACAAAAAACACCACACATAATTAAACACCGACACAGTCACGGCACAGTCCGATGCGCATCGTCTCGTTGCCAATGACCAACTGTTGCACTTTGTCTTATACGACCGTTATCATTGCCCGCTGACCCTTCGATATCGATGGCCATGTTGTACAGCAGATTCGATCGGAACGAAACTTTGTCATTAAGTAGCTGGTCCGTTTGTAACTTAGAAGCCCTGTATATCTCATATTCCTCCACAGCGTTCATGTATGCACCCTTTTTACAATTATGAAGGAGTTTAAAGTTTGTGTGGAAGTCTGAGTATCACCTGCCCAAAAGTGATATCTCGAAAACTAGATCCAGTTACGCTCAACATTTAATGCTGTATAATCATAAGTACTCAGACTTCCACACAAACTTTAAACTGCTTCATAATTGTAAAAAGGGTGCATACATGAACGCTGTGGAGGAATATGAGATATACAGGGCTTCTAAGTTACAAACGGACCAGCTACTTAATGACAAAGTTTCGTTCCGATCGAATCTGCTGTACAACACGGCCATCGATATCGAATGGGTCAGCGGGCAATGATAACGGTCGTATAAGACAAAGTGCAACAGTTGGTCGTTGGCAACGAGACGATGCGCATCGGACTGTGCCGTGACTGTGTCGGTGTTTAATTATGTGTGGTGTTTTTTGTGTTTGTGTATTTTAAATAGTTGACGACCCCCTTTTGGGTGAATTTGATGTTTTTATAGTATTTTTAAACCTGATGATGAGAATTTATTCTCGAAACGCGTTAAGAAAAAACTAAAGAAGTCACAAGACGGAAGTTAATACAGGTAATTGCCTAATATTAATTCTAAATATTAAAAGAACAGGCTAAGAAATTAAACGGGTCCAAAAAATATTCCCTCTGACTAAGTGTCTGCAGAAATTTAGAACAATATGTTTACATGAAGTAAAACATTTTTGAAATAGTAGAATAAAAAATAATGTACACTACTGACATACGTCTTGTTCAATTTTTATTATGTATGTTTCGTAAAGACATAATTATGATTTATTAATGTGACTACCAGGAATTTACTACACAGTTCTGTAAAAAATATTACCATTTTTGTTCCAGAATTACATGTTATAAAAAAACTCATATGCTTCAAACGTAGCATGAAACTGTTTTTATTGAATCATGTAATTATTTTCTCAACAGTTACCAATTATTACAATATAATATTTATACTTTAATAAAATATATTACACTGCATACCAGATGCGTTAAGATGAATTGTTACATAATTGACATTTTACAAATTTTATTTCATTGTTAGCGTGACCAACAGTCATATCAAATTGATTATCACCTTTTTGTTTATATCCCTTTTTTTATAATGTAATAATAATAAATATACACATTACATTCACGATGCTAAATATTGATGTTTAGACACATTATTCTGCTAAACAACATAGCTTTATAATGGGAAAAGTAAACATCAGTGCTGTGGGATACATCAGTAAAAATGTAGTAGACATCTATTAACAGTAATGAGTCAACCTGAAGTGTATAAACTTATCTTCATTACTGTCCCATGCAGCATACCTCAAGGTCTTGAAACCAATATCTAGTGTTTCCTATACGACAAAGTTACATTTCAGTTCCCATCAAGTATGAGTATGATTTAAATAATTCTAACTGGAAGTAGGTTATACAAGAAGAGGCAAAACAGGCTGAAAAACATGAATCGGTAGAGATAATTAATAAACCAATAGAAAATACGTGAACCAATGTCCTACGGTGAGTCAAAACTTACTATAATGTGTTTTACTAATGAGCTGAACTGCACAGAGAAGCCATTTGGCGTTTGTTAGTCAATTAGTAAATCTGAAAACACTGCATGTTCCCTGTGTCAAACTGTTATTCAAAACTATATATATGACGGCTATTCAAAAATTAACCTCCACTTGGCAGGTAGAGAAAACTAAAATATACAAGAACATTTTGTTATTACACAAAAGTTACACACATCTGTATAACATTTTCACAAGAAAAGTAATGATATCACACAGTAAATACTTTAGTTATTTAATAATTTGAAATGAAAATGATGTTAGTATGGAAACTTGAAGAAAAGCATAGTGCTGCTTTCGAACTTCTGGACATTGCACCGTCATTTTAATGTTGTGTTGCCTGCCCAGACATCAGCCAACGTTTTACTGCATATGGTCATTGACCCCATACTAGTTGTTACTGTGATGACAAGGGGGGAGGGGACACACACACTCATCTGTCCAATGTGTTGCCACTGTATAAAACCTGCAAAATGCTCAGTTAACAGCTTTCTCCTTTTCGGAACTGCAGTGTACCAGTTACTGGGAACCAATTTCTATTTTGTTCTTGTAGTTGCATGTTTCTCTGTATTCTTTATTATTTTTAATTCGATTATTTGTATCCTAATTTATTCTGTGCAAGTATAATGGAGTCGGATTCCGTTGAACCAGGATTCTCTTCTTCTGCCAGCGAAAGATAGAAAATACACTAAACAAATATTTTGGTTCTAAATAGAATACTAAAAGAAATATTTGATACTAGAAAAAATTTGAATTAATTTTTTGCTAAGTTTTAGACCTAACTCAACCGGCAACAGCTGTTATGTACCCACATGATGCCACTGCAGGTACTTATTATATCAGTGTACCAGCTGTTATAGTCCCCATCGAAAAATGCTGCCACCAAAGTACCTGGCCAAGATTAGGTACAATTAATGAGATCCTCACTTGTATCTGGGTAGCCAACAGACCATCATCTAAGTGACATGATGGCAGCCTTGTCCAGATTTAATTCTGCAGTGTACTGGTTTTGATTAGGCTGTCGACGGGGCATGAGTACGACCATCCGCTATTTGTGTCTGTGAACTTCCCTGAAGATTGATCCTTTCAAGTACACGTGGTCTGCCCTCAGGCCAATACCAGAAAGGAGTTGACTGCCTGATAGTCATATTGACGACTCGGCATCGCTTACAAACTTTCATCCAATGGTGATTGACCGAGGCTACCGCTGTCCACATGGGTCATTTGGGGCATGGTTACACATGACACCGGCAGCTTCGGACGGTTTTGCTCCCACCTTTCCATCTACCAAGAGCGTCGCTGTCTGATGCTGTCCAGCAGTTTGGGGCACAGACCTGAATCTACTCAGCAGACAATGCAACGGTTTAATAAGTACCACCATGCACCTTACAGCTGGCAGGAGAGACACCAACAGGATTCATGTTTCACTGGTTACTACTAGAACAGAAATTAACAAAATGTACCTCGGTTTTGCATGTAACAATGTAAAAGTATAGTGGTCATACCTATGTGTGTGGTGTGTTCTTATGACAACCAGTTTGTGTTTATCTTTCAAACAGAGGTTAATTTTTGAATAGCCCTTGTACTTTAGTCCTGAATGTTCATATCTTGAAAAAAAGAATCAACCCATGTCTAAACAAATTAACACAAAGCACCTATTTTGTATAAAGCTAAATTTACCACTAAACAGACAAATAAAATACAGTTATTGAAAAATAAATGTTTCATATTTCTTAAAGCAAATACTACAAATACTCTATATAAGTTTAAATTATTTGTTTATATGCAACAAGTGATAAATTCATTGTTACTCAACACTTTTCCCTGAAAGTGAAGTTCATTCAGAGTTTTGCTACAGCCTTCCCAAATAGTGACAGCTTAAAAATATTGGTTTTAATAAGTTTTAACATTTTTTAAATGCAGTGTAATTATAATGAAAAATGGTGCACTCTATTAATATCAGTCAATGAACTCCTTATTGATCCTAGAAGAAAATCATACAAACAAGAAAAACTTGACAAATTACAAAAAAAAAAGGCTTCTATAAATATAAATACACATTTAACTACATGTTACAAATATAAATATAACTTGTGAAAAGATGGCATACAGTCTCAAGCTACCATTATTCTTACTGTCAGTATAACCCCACTGAGATAATCTTGGCTTGTGTCTGCACTCAAGATTTCAGTTCAAGTTGGGAAATGAAGACTATGATATTAAAATATTCAGTAGATGTGTATACAGCGAGAAAGGGTTATTAGAAAAAGGCTGATTTTTTGGCAGTACGATAAAATGGAATAAAATAAAATAGCATACGCTGGAAACTTAACAGACAACGTCTGCAATTATGTCTTCACCAATAATGCCTACATTTTTAAGTACACTAAAAACTTGTTTATCCGAATCGCATTTATCTTAAAATTCAGTTTATCCTAAACAATTTTTAGTAATTTTAAAAATACACAAAAGCACAAAAATTTTAAAAATACACAAAATTTTCCTGTCGCTATAATCTACCTTTAATAGCATAAACAAGACGAAACTTCCCCTCCAGAATTTCTAACAATGAACGAATTTGAGATCGGGCAGCCAGCAAACGAGCTTCAAAGCTTAGGCAAAAAACTATGATTGATTACTGTACAAACAAGCAATAGGACTGTTCCAGTACTGTAGAAACTATAATTTACAGTGCAGTGCTGTTTTATAGTTTATTGTGTCATATTCACTGTAAGTAACTTCTAAATTATTATTATTAAGTAAAGTTACTGTATATTTACATATGTATTATTATTTAAATAGAAGTTTTGGTTTATCAGAAATGGGCGCGGTCCCATCAAATTCGGATAAACGAGTTTTTAATGTAACACACAATTTAATGCACTGACCTATTGTGTACGCACCTCCTCTGTATCTACAGTGTAGTAAATGTTTGAATATTTATGGATTAATATTTTTTTTCAGAGGTAACACAATTCTAATGTTAACATAAACTGTGTATATTTTATTATGAACATCACAAGTACTGCAGTGTTACTGGCAGCCAAATGTCACAATCTTTATGTAAATCATGTGACTGTGAAAAAATGCATAAGTTCACATTTAAAACATACAGGTGATTAGTTAATAATCCACTGTGTCAAAGTGGCATTGGTTTTGTATTACCAAGCTATTCAATAAATGTATGGAATTTTTGTTTTATCTTTCCAAGGTCTCTTATAGTCCTAAATTAAACTTTGCTTTTGGAAAAAGTTTATAAGAACATGTAGGTCCTATGTTAAGCATGCCAAAACAATTATACCCATGAAGTTCAAACAAATTAATAGTCCTGGATGTTACACAAAAATTTAATAAAAATTTCACCAACTGCCATCACCCAACCTCCTTAATCTAAAAGTGCTTGCTTCCTATAAATAACATTTGCTTCGTACATGAAAACTAATGTAGAATATATGCTACTAATTAATTTAAATAATAAGAAACTGTTTCAATATCTAAAGATGACATACCTACTACCATATTAATGGTTTGGGTTATGGAAACCTGACGGGGCCATCGTATCAGACTACCTACTACGTTAACAACCTTCGAAAGGGTCACATATTGTTTACTTTCATTGCACCTACGTAAGTCAAGTCGTCTATTCATACATATTTAAGGAAATCCCTAAGCAACGTGGTCCCGTCTAGTTTCTTAAAGGCCATAATAATTAATAAATTATTTTTATCTGCAGTAGAAAACTTATTATAACAACTCAACACTAAACTCAAATTAAAAACCTAAAAACTACAAAAAATGATTGCTTTGCTGTATATATTTTATAATGTATTATCGCTAATTATATTTGTCATGTAAACAGAAGACAATGCATTCTCATGCTGCTTTTGCTAAATGAGGAAGATACTGTTAAAAATAATCAGTATCTTTCCCTATAATCTTAAGCGACTAAAGACAGATTTTACAGAAGCGGTTAACAAAAATATATGGTAAGTACTTAAAGACATTAGTCTTATTTTGTTAGGACAAACAGTAACACAATAGCTCACTTTATTTTAAAATGTACCTCAAACAATTTCAAGGGGCCATCCTAAATTTTACTTGTTATACCTGCAGTCCTTGTATTGTGGAACACCAAGTGACCCTTTTCAGGTCGTAAATGGGATCATTTACGACTAAAGCAGACAGTCTGACTAGATGGCCCCGTCAGGTTTCCATAACCCAATGGTTCAGGTGTGTTAAACAAATATAATGCCATTATTCACTATTCATATGAACAAAATTATTTTTTACTCACTCAGAAAATCTCAAAAAATCATATTGGTTAAAACTGTAGCTCTCTCCTTGTATAACCATTTTCATAATCAGTGAACTGGCAAATAAGAACGAATTAGGGTTATAAAGCCTGTGGAAAATACAATAAATATAAAATGCAATTAAAATAATTATAATTCTGACAACTTTTGTTTCCCTAAAATTTATACAGTAAAGCTATTCCAAGATTTACAAACTGAGAACTGTTTGTATTGTATATTACAGTTTAAATTCATATGGCACTTCTACAGCAATCGAGTGTTAACTTCACCAATTCTCACTGCCTTTCCAAGTCAAACATTATTCTATGTAAATCCCACATATAAACACACACGATTCACACTAATCACCACAATATTAACAACCCTGCAAATATTAATTACAACACTGCATTTGTTTTCCTTCGTAACATTACTCATCTTACCAAAATAATTCTTTCTTTTAATTTACACTATTACTTTTCACTATTTACATTTGTTTTGAATGTAATAATGCAACAAATATAACTGTATCGAATAACCAAATTGCAAAATAAAGTAATTAAACAATAGGTTTCTTATTGTTACTCTATGTTCTTATTTTTATAAGATTCTCAGATAGGATGTACTAAAATCTTCTTTTGTGATACATATGCACTCTCTTTACCATGCAATAATAGTTAAAGATACGTAATTTTTTTTTAGATTCACTCTTAGATACTCCTGACATATAAGTTTATACCAAAGGCAAACATTAAAATAACTTGCACACTTTTGTCAAAAATTAAATCTGTACAAATCTTTTCAGTTTTCCTTAATACATAACTGGTCAGTCTCTCACTCCCATGACCATTCATTTGAAATAAAAAGAAAGTCTTAGACAATAAAAAGAATATGATTAATTTTGTATTTTCATAAATATTGAATAGTTGTATACTTTTCAATTCCAAAGTTTTATGAAAACTAAATGAGATTTTGTATATTGCACTTCTTAGCAGCAGTTACAAGAAATGTTTTGCAACTACCGTATTGTTAATTTTTGTCTACGCATTTTGATTGCTATTAAGCAACTAACAGGTGACAACAGAACAACAGCCTAGCACTGAACAGTATTTCATAGGTTCTTCCTTTATTAACAAAGAACCTTTAAGAACCATCACAAACCCCGAGGTGTAAGTTAAAGCTGAGTTTTCTAATTATCCTTAATAAATTAGTAGGTCCGGTACACTGTTTCAAGACTGTTCGTATTTTCTTCATTCAGAATTATTAATATTTTATGTTCAACATTCTATTTCTTTTGTTACAAAAACCTGTACTTTTTCCTATAATGATGCATATTCATTTGTTCATCAATCTGAATTTTTAAAGTATGGAGCCATATCTTCCTTTTCAAAAATTGTATCCATTAAATGACTGATTTATAAGACCACCTTTGTCATTTACAAAGGTATCTTCCATTATTTATAAGTGCAGAGTCTTTTCAAAACTAGAAAAGACTGCTGGTGCTGGGTTATTGTCCATAAGGGACTTGATAAAAATGTAATAACCAAAATGTGTTGTAAAATCGAACAATATAGTAGTACAGCAAAAATATTTCCCGGTAGTGAAGTAAATGATTCAAAAAAATATTCTGCTAATAAAACATACATGGCCTTTTACAAATTAGGTAAAATTTACCTGAAGAACGTGTGTCGATATTACAAAAATAAATAATATAGATAAACAGAAATGAAAATACTCTAAAAATATTAATAAAAAAAGTAAAGTTGCAGTAAAACTGTGGTATTATGTACAAGTATGTGGTATATCTACAAGTTTGGTATTACAAAAATTGAAAGAAGACAAGATACAAGATTAAAGTAATTCTGAATGGTACATTTTTAGTTGGTACCATATCAGAAGAACAAACTATGAAATACAGGAAATCACGAACAGGCTCACATTCAATTACAAAGAAAATGTTATATGTATATTATTTCTTTACACAAAGGTAACTTGCTAAATGATGTCATTAAAAAGGAGGTGTCTGATGATGTTAAAAAGATATAACTGCAGGACTTTATAGAGTAATGATATGATACAAACTCCAAGGTACTAAAAGAATTATATAACCATTTCTAATTTAAAAGTAGAACCCAATTTTTAATGTTGACTGGTACAGTGATAATAGTAAAATGAAATTATGGTTACACATTATCACATGGCTCTACTAAAACACAGATTAGTTTTATAAAATACGCAATGCATAAATCAATTATGTACAACTGATGTGGCTGAAATTACTCCGAGTTTGCTATCATGCAAACAATTATGTAAATGGAATCAAAAAGATGGACACTAAGATTCTGTAATGCCTAATATTTGTCTGTACAATGGGTAAAAAAGTTTTCAAGAAATGACAGTGATTTCTTCATCACAAAGATTATGCCACTTACTGAAATGAATCATGTACGAAACACTTGGTGAAAAATGTGAAAGAGAAATATCAGGACAATGGGTGGTATGAAGACAGCAAGGCTGAGGGGTTCCATTCTAACACCTGACACTCTCTTTAAAAAGTATCGGAAAGATTAACTCAAGACATTTTTTTTTTAATTGTCAATACATTTCCATATTTTGACAAAGTATGGATCGCTAAAATCAGAGCATCATTTCAAAGATTTAAAAAAAATCACAGGAAGTATGAATGTTACACAAAAAAAGGCAATGAAAAGCAATTACTAAACTGAAGTAACATGAAAACTATAGTTTGTTTTAAACTGGAACAGGATTTTGGATAACCACGGGAGACTTGGCATGGATTTGTCCAATCAGTCCAGAAATTGGCGAGTGTTGTTAATTAGCTTCATCATTGCCTGGAACACACGAATTTTGACTGTAACTTTTATGCGTGTAACATTTGCTTGTTTCAGTTGAGATTTTAATTAGTGGTGTTTAGTAGTTAAATTCAGTCTTTTTAAATTCCATTTATTTTAATGGGTATAACTTATGTCTGATGACAGTCAACTTCTAAAAAACAGCGTCATCCTTGTATACATCATGATTAGCTAATATCGAAGAAGACAGTCACATGTAAAGATAAAAATGTTGGAGAAGAAGGTGATTTAAGTGGACTGTTTTCATTTCTCCAAAAGTTGAAAACTTTTTAAATTTTTCTAAATTTTATAGAAACTGTTTTTCCAACAATCTGGAGACAACATTTTACATGTACATAAAGTCAGCTTAATGTATAACAGACTATAATTATCAATTTTGCTCTTAGAAGTGCAGTTTTGTTTATGCTTCTTTGTGCGTCGCTTCATTTGGTCTAGGCTTTGGGAAGCAGCCTAATGCTGTTACTCATTTAGGACTACCCGGGCGACACGTGTAGCTTAAAGGATGCTACGGACACGAGTAACTTTGCCATCTCAAAAGGAAAAACATGGTCTGGGGTTGAACAGTTATGGGATAAAAACTGTAGAAAACCCAGGAAGGAAGCAGTTGCCAACTTTAGATTGGAAACTGGCCATGACTGTCTGTAACGGTACAAATAGGTCAGTATGGGGATTTTGGGTCAATAACAGATATAAATTTTATTGTAAATTAAAGTTTCATAATCCATGAGTGTAAATTTTCTAACGAGTGGAACGACGCAGAAATCAGTGATGGGTCTGTGTCAAGTTCAGTGGCGTACGTGCAAAACTACAACTTTTCTGCCAAAACAAACGACCGATTCTATGTAAACGTCATCTAAAGAATGTCAGACGTAATTGCTGCACCTTAAAAAACAAAGACGTCATCAGCGAGAACAATAGAACTGATGACGCGACAACCCTTTCCACTTGGGAAATAAGCGCCATATTGTCGTTCTCAGTCAACTCGTATCTTCCGTGTGAAGTGCACGCTACAAAATTTGCTGGCCAGCAAGCCTTGAAAGTGACCTCAACGATGTAACAAAATGTGAAATTAAACCTATCTAAAATCAAAGAGTGTAAAATGTAGAGACAGTGAGTGCAGTTACAAAAGGAAAATCATATAGTTCAGCAGAATACCAGCGGAAACATGAGTGATGCCTGACTCAATCTTCACTATAACAAAGCAGGGAAGTAGACATTTCACCCAATTTAACTACCAGTCTTTATAAATCTTTTGAGCTCAAGTAATACAGAAAATGTACCGTTTTTATTAGTATGTGTGAGGGTGTGAGTGAGTGTGTACCGGTACGAAGATAAATCACAAAGCATTGGTTCACGTTATGTGATTCATATAACTTCATAACTTAAAATATTAAAACTGAAGTAATGGTCTAGATTCACTTAAATATGTAACCAGAGTATTTGAAGTCAATATATATGGTGTAAATGTATCATACGTTAGGCTGATATAGCGAAAATATATCGCAGCCATCTTGTATTTTGGATGAAAAGGAGAAAGATTCCATTTTGTTGATGTTATAAAATATAAAATTACAGATAATAAAATAAACACAAGTTTTAACTCATGCAATCAGAGTCGATTATTTCACAACATCCATTGTGTTTTCTGAGCACGTTTATTGAACCCTGGAGCCCGCAAGTAAAATATATTATGTTGGTAACAACACAACATGGCGATTACCCGAACCAGCATAATAAACAAGTGTAAATGTTGACAAGAAAATTATAAAAGGTAAGTCAAGTAAAAAAAATAAAATAAAAAGTAAGTTTGTTAACAAATGGCGCCCAAACAGGGACATTATATAAATAAATTTTATATAAAATAAACCTGCATACAGAGACAGAATGGTTGTTGGAAATGGGTATGTAAGTAATACGTAAATAATAAGGTTATGTTGTGATTGTAGTATATGTTAGATATATAATAATATTTTGAAAAGATATATATATAAAATTTCAAGATGGCAGATAAAAATATAAATGTCAGCGTAACTGAAAAAACGTTTACGAGTGAGATGGGAGGTCATTCAACACCCATTAGTCAAATCGGCGAGTCTAGCGCCACCGAATCTGTAGAGTTAGATACAATACAAGTAACACCCATCTTAACTCGATATGAAAACAAAAAATCTGATACAGATGAGATGTTAACACGTTTATATAGCATGATGTGTAGCATGAATAATAAGTTCGATGAACAACAACAAAGTGATTCTAATGTTAAATATGATAAAATAAATGCTAGATTTGATGTTAGTGATACTAAAATGAATGATAAATTTGAGATGCAAAATAATGAGATAAAGTTGATGAGAGGGGAGATTAAACAACAAAATTTTAATTTTAATAAACAAATAAACGAAATGAATGAACGTTGTGATCAGATAAAAGAACAAATCATAGAATCAGTCAGTCAGAAGTTTGATAAACAAAATGCAAGAGTAGATGACATAATTAATAACTTTAAAAGGAATAAAGTAGATGATAATTGTGAGATTAAAATGGGGGTAGAAGGTAGTAAAGAGACCGATCGATTAAATGAAAACAAAGACGGTCAGTTAACATATAAAAACTAAGGTAAGTGGTGTAAAGAATTACGATGATATAATTAAAATAGTGGTGACGAAGTTTTAGAGGAGATAGAATATAATAATGGAATGTTAGAGTATGTTGGTGAGTCAAAGAGAAAGTGGAGAGAGAGTATAGAGGTAGAGGGGTTGCAGGGGGTAATTTTTTCCCGTGGTGTTGTTGGTGGTGAAGAAGGGTCTTTACGAGTATATTTGGTAGATGAAAGATCTACAAATAATTGTCCTTTGAATTGTGGTGATGTTCCTGGAAGGACCAGGAGGTGTTTTTATGATTTAGAGCCCCCTGCATATATTGAGAGATAGAGAGTGTGACTTGGTGTTATGATGAGGGATATTTTGAGAGAGAGAGGTATGGTGATAGGAAGATAGAGTTGTTTGAGGTTGGGAGGAGTTGTACAGAATTAAGAGAGAGAGAGTGAATAGAGAGTTGATAATTATAGTGAGTACTTACCTTATGTTGAAACGGATATAGCAACAGTAGTTAATGATAATGTAACTTACCTGACTGTAACAGAAAATACTGAAGGAGAAATTATTATACCCAATGTCGACAGGAATTTTGAAATAATGGTATGCGATAATATTTGTATTATCAATAGTAGTGATACAATGGAAAAAAGCAATAATGATGATTGTTATAATTATGATAATAAAAATGTGTCTGTAATTGTAAATGAATGGTGTAGCCGTAAGATCAGGTTATTATTGGATGATGGAGGGTAGATATTGTGTTGTTCATGAACATTTAATTATTTTAGTTTATGGTGATGACCTTGCTAACGTATGAAATGAGGTGTGGTAAACAGAAAAATAATGACAAAAAATTGTAAATAAATTTATAGTGAAATTAAGTGTGTTTGTGTTGTGAAATGTATTTTGTGTAAACTATGTATGTAGGTAATAGGAATTGCTTTAATAATACTTATAACATTTTCTTTTTCTCAGACTAATAAGTGATGAAAGTAATTGTGAGATTTTAAATTGTTTGAATTAAATAATTGAAGATTAATTAATTAATGTTGTAAAGAAGAGATGCTCTAATGAATAGTAAATGAGTAAACATATAATGTGTGATATTATTTTAAAAGATTGACAATCTGAAAGTAAGAAGTTTATTCTTACGGTATAATTTAACCTCTGGTGAGCTCGTTAAGCAGTGCAACATGCAGAATTACTAGCAATCAAATAATTAGCAAAAAATGACTTACCGAAATCTCATGAATGGTTGTTCTTGACACACAGGCAGAAAAGACTGGTTGGAATAAAGGATAGGTTACATGAGATGGATTCTACCTGACACAAAGCTGGCCCGTGGATGTGCACACTACAGTGGTTGACGCATGACAAAGGGTTCAGCCCCGATGTATGAATCGGCTTCACAAAAGCCATAGTGCCAACCTCGGAAAATTAATAACTGACCAGTTCGATATTCGAAATATCGAACACCGGCCCCCGTTTACCACGATGGGTCAACAAACAAGTACACCAAGAGAATTGCACAAAACACATTACAAAAAACTTTTTAGTGAACATGAACACACTCTGAAAAATTACCCTCCAACATAGGAGGGGGTCACACGCAAACACGAGACAATTCAAAACATACAACAAAACATGCAATTAATTAGGAAAAAAATGCCGAATAACTCCGCCGCGGGCGCATCGACCAGGCGAGCAATCCGAAAGGTTCAGGTAGAGCAGACAAAAACCAACCAACATGCAATAAACAATTGCCCAGCCAAACACAACTTAAAACTCAGCAAATCAACTTACTTAACATTCCCTAGTTTTTTACAATTTTTTCTCCTTTTTTTTATATTTTTTTCCCTTTATTTTTTATCATTTTTTTTTACTTATTTTTTGTTGTTGATTTGTTGAGCTTCCATAAATCACAATAGACTGGCACAATGCCATGCCAGAAACATTCCACAATGTAAACTTCAATGCGGACAACAGCTGGAAAGAACCACCAGGGAAATCCCAGAAAAGTGTCAAGTAAGTCCACAACACAATCATTAAAACTAATTCTGCTCACCTGAAAACAAGACAAACACAGTCAAGAAGCTATAGGCAACCTGTATAATTTAATAGCAGGCCGTTCAAAAGAACCTGCAGAAGTTTTAACTAAAACGCGACGAACAACCCCGTCGCTCCCCGGAAACACAGCTGAAACTCGGCCAAGAGGCCACATCAGGGGAGGAGAATTCTGTTCCTCCATAACAACCAGGTCCCCAACCATTAAGTTTCTGGACTTAGACGACCACTTTGATCTGGCATGAAGTGCCGTCAAGTATTCCAAACGCCACCTTTTCCAAAATGCTTGGAGCAAAGCGGCAATTTGTTTGTAATGGCGGACCGTCCCTTCATTTAACGAGACTTCAGCTTCCGGGGGTGTGGTAATAGGGCGGCCAACCAGAAAGTGACCAGGCGTTAGAGCCTGGCAATCACTTGGATCTGAAGATAGGGCAGTTAAAGGACGGGAATTTAAGATTGCTTCTATACGAATACATAACGATGAAAATTCCGCTACAGTCAATGACCCTGGTCCCAATCATGCGTTTCATATGAAACTTGGCCGACTGGACAGCCCATTCCCACAAGCTACCCTGATGAGGGGCAGACGGAGGGATAAATTTAAAATCAATATTGTTATCGACAGCAAAAGATGTTATCTGAGCTGACATGTCAGGATTAGAAAGAACATTTTTTAGCTCCCGTTTAAGGTCAGAGCGTGACCCCACAAAATTCCTGCCACAATCCGAATACAGTGTTTGAGGAGCTCCACGACGACTAATAAATCGCCTCAACACATCAATAAACTTGAAGTAGAAAGATCCATAGCTACTTCAAAGTGAACTGCTTTAGTGGCTAAGCAGATGAAAATACATAGGTAAGTTTTGACTATAAGGGCCTTCCGAACAGCGTAAGCCCGTACCAAAAAAGGGCCAGCATAATCCAGCCGGAAGAATAAAATGGAGGTGCGGGATTAACCCTAGGGATTGGCATATCCCCCATTAACGGATTGGTGGGGCGAGGACGCGCCCTGAAACAAGGAAGACATTTCTAGCTACCGTAGAGTTGGTCAAGCGACCGCGTACTCGAACGAGGCCAAAATCATCAATAAACGGGACCAGGCGCTGAATGCGGACCGGGAACCGCTTACCTAAACGAACAGCTGCGAGCTCCTGTCCAAACACACTGCGCTGAATGTAGCGTAAAATATAGTTAACAGCTAACCTCTTCCACCCCACGGCTGTGGAAGGTTCAACCCCCGAAGGCATAGCCCACCTTAAGATAACTGAGGTTACCCCCACCACTAAGGGCCACGAGGACAAGTGATCGAACAATTCCACCCGGGGCTCCTGAGTGAGAAACGAAGAGACCTTGGCCTCCAAGGTAACATCTTGCACGTCGTGATTAGGTCGATAATTAATAGGGGGCCAGTGCACAGAATCAAGCTTTAGCCAATCTGGCCCTGACCACCACAATGTCGACAACTGGAGGCTGGTGATTGAAGTACCTCTAGAGACCAAATCAGCGGGGTTAGAAACACCATGAACATGACGCCAAGACTTAGTATGGGTCCACTCGGTAATGGCAGCCACCCGATTAGCAATAAACGTTTTTAATTTAAAAGTAGGCATATTCAGCCAATCCAAAACAATCATCGAATCTGTCCATAAGAAAATTTGACTCATTTGAAAACTTGAAGAGAATAAGCCAATATAATGACAAACTACTATGACTAAAAGATAAGCTCCCAACAACTCCAAACGTGGGATTGATAAAGTTTTAAGAGGTGCCACTTTAGTTTTAGAAGACACCAACGAAACCACCGGAGGACCAGAGTCAGTATAAATGGACAGGTAAAGGACTGCCGCGTAACCCAACTGGGAAGCATCACAGAAACCATGTAATATAACCTTTTCAATACGCCCACCTTTAGGGAGGAATGGCCGAGAAACAGTGATTACCGAAAGATGATTCAGAGAGGACAGGAATTGACTCTAATAATCATTTAAGTCATCATTGAGAGGAGCATCCCATTCCAAGCCCTCAGCCCAGAGTTTTTGGAAAAAGGCCTTGGCCCTGAAAATCACTGGCGAAAGCCAACCACATGGGTCAAATAATTGTGCCATCTGGGATAACACGACACGTTTGGTGAATTGTACCTGAGCATTACTGCAACAGGCCAAAGGAGGAAATGAGAAGCAATCGGTTGAATGGTCCCAACTTAAACCCAGAATATCCTTAGAAACGACGGAATCCCTCTGAGCGGCTGACTCAGGTAGGCAGTCAGGTTGATTAGTACACCATTTTTTCAAATTGAAACCTCCTGACGATAACAACAGGATTAATTCCTGTTGTAACTTGCAAAGCTCTGGTTTTGAATCAGCACCAGCAGCAATATCATCAACAAAAATATTACGGCTAAGTACCGCCGCTCCCGCCGGAAAATTAACTGCCTCATCCTGAACCAGCCGCTGCAAGGTTTGCAATGCCTGAAAAGGGGCGCAAGCCAGCCTGTAAGTAATGGTACACAAAGCGAAAACCCTTAGTGGGGCGGTACCCTCCTCACGCCATAAAATACATAGGTACGCCATCATCAGGATGCATGGCAATTTGGCGATACATCTGTTCAATGTCGCACGTGAAGACATGGCTAAAACGCCGAAACAAAGTCAAAACATCGGACAGTAAGGTCTGCAACTTAGGGCAGACACATAACACGTCATTCAAGGAAATCCCGGAGAACGTCTTCATGCTGGCGTCAAACACCACTCTTATTTTTGAAGTATCGCCTCTAACCTTAAAGATACCATGATGTGGGATGAAATATTTTGGAAAGTTGGGGTCAGACACCAGCGACATATGCCCCTGAGCAACATAATCAGTTATAAATTGCACATACTGGCTCTTAAACTGATTGTTAGACGCAAATTTCCTATCTAATGCGAAAAACCGAGACATAGCTCCCTTAAGGGAATTTCCCAAAGTGTGAGAAGAGTTTTTGAAAAATGGCAAGCGCACCTGGTAACGACGTGACGGCAACCAACTTGTTGACTCCATATAAAACTTTTCAGCAAAGTGATCCTCTTCAGATAACTGGTGGGGCAAAGCTGGAGGCTCTTCGACCTCCCAAAACCGATGAACTTGCTCAAGTAGGTTGGTTGTTTCAGTTGATAATGTTGTGACTGAAGGATAAAAGTGGTGGAAATGACAGTGAAGCTGATGTGGAGACACCAGATCCAAAGGAAGGCCAGTAAGACCGCTAGCACAAGTCAATGCACAATTAAGTGAAATTGGGGCTCTACCCATAATTACAAACCCAAAACGTTCCTAACTGCAACAGGCAAACCTGCACCCAAGGGAACAGTCTCTCCCAAAAGAATAGCCGCTACAATATCGGCTCCAAACAACGCATCAATTGGGGCTGCTACGTCGAAGGTAGGATCAACCAACAGAAGGTCTTTCGTAGCCTGCTTAACTTCAGGCAACACCTGGAACCTAGGTGAGTCCGATGAGATCTTTGAAAGAATTACAAAAGCATGGTTAGACGCCACAACCTCGCGTTTTAAAGTTTCCAAGGAAAGCACACCTTTTAGCTTTGGTGGCAATATCACCTACCCCATTGACACTTATTGAAGCGTCAAAACAAGCGCACTTTAAGCGAGATGCACACGCTTCAGTGATGAAAGAAGCATGGGACGCACTACCCAGGATGGCCCTAACTACGATATAACCACCACTGGGAGACGAAAAGACTGCCAGACATGTGGCTAACAGAACCCCTGAAGGATAGGGCAGAGACACGGTCAAAGTAGTGCTAGACAGATCAACTTGGTCAGGAAGCGACGACCCCGAAGCCTTGAGTTCAGCTGTTTCAGAAATCTGTGAACGAGACGGAGACGGACGGGCATTTTTGAAATGAAGTAAAGTGTGGTGGTACTTAGAGCCACACGTTTTGCACCATCCAGAATGTTATGTTGGAGGCACGAAAGACAACATTTTTTATTCTTGAGACTTTGAAATCGAGCCCTAGGGTACTTACTCAGCCACGCCGGACACTTGAGAAGCACATGGGTCCGGGAATCGCAATGAAGGCAACGTGAATTAGATGAATCCCGTTGCGTAACCTCCGCAGATAACGTGGAATAGCAAGAGGAGTAGCCTTAGAAAAGGAAACCTTCTGAGTTTTCTGGTGGCTAGTGCTAGGAAGAGCAGGTAAAGCCAATTCCAAAGATGCCTGTTCTTTTTGTTCCGCCATGGCGGTTAAAAATGTCATAATTTCTTTTAGAGAAGAGAGATTTCTTTGTCTGTAACAGACGCCTCAAAGCGTTCACGTAATGATAAATCCAGCCTTGACAATACAAGAGATGCATATATTGCTTGATCAGCAATGTTTAGAGCTGACAACGCTGAAAAGTTAGCATTGAAGCTGTCTACCAATTTTCTAATAGACGCAGCTGATCGCATAGAAGCGGCTGGTAATTGAAGCAGATTGGTACAATGGACCCGGGCGGCCAAACGAGGGTTGTGATAACGGCTTTTAAGAGTTGACAGTGCAAGCTGATAACTATCGTCAACTATGGGAAGCGCGGCAACCTTCTCATAAGCCTCACCCTTAAGATGAGTCAATAAATGTGTAAGGGCAGGACTTTTGTCCACTAATGTGGTAAACTTCGACCAAAACTCGGACCAACATTTGGACTGGCCATCAAAAAAAGGTAAAGAAAGCTTCGGCAACTCATGAACGAGAACACCTGAGTGCCCGCCACTTGCCGGTGAAGACTGACCGGAACCCACCAGTATCTCTGGTTTAGTTAGTTTTGACGCTAAAATGCTTCCCCGGACATAAATATCTTCAATTTGCGCTACCACCGAAAAAATGTGGTCCTCGTCCAATCCCTGGGGCAATGACTCTGCCGATAGGTAAGGATCTACCTTCCCTAGAAGATCCTGATATTTTTCGGACAACCTGGAGGCCAAGATACCGGCTTCATGTTGATCTACGACTCTCAATTGCGGCAACCCTTCCAACCTATTTATTAAGTGTTGCAACGCAAGTATTCCCGCCGAAGTGGTCCGGTCAAAAGCTGCCAGCGACAATTTAGCAGGCATTATGATTTAAAGAATTTCGCGCAAACCGACAACCACACTGGACGAGAGAATTAGAAATTAAACAATATAGTCACAACCCTGACCTAGCCTAACAGTAATCTAGATAAATCGGCCTCTGAAATAAACTAGTTTTCATGAACAATACCGAACATAGTAAATACAAAAGTAAATTAGTGCAAGGCAAAATACAATTTACACAATCCAAAGGCTAATAGTACAAAACACAATAAATCACATACTCAAAAAATGCAAAAGGATATTTTGCACAGTGCAAAAGCATGAAAAAAACAACAGGTTGCACAATATTAAAGCACATTAACGGTGCAAAATAATGGTACACAAAGAGCATGTGTAATACCAAATAGAATAAATGCACAAACATACGCTAATACACAAGAAGGTACAATATACAAAAATTCCACAGTTAACGATACAAACACAATAACTTAGACACACTAAATGCAAAAATTTATCATGGTCAATGCGGCGTGTATGGACAGGATATCGCGCATATGGCAAATATAAACTGCACCAAAAAGGTAATAGTCAATTCCAAAAAAAAATTAAATATAAATGCAGGCTGTACCGAAAAAACCGGGTAACCTAAAAACCAACCGTCCCCCACACGCCTTACACATTCGCAAGCACGTAACACGTCGACTTCACGTGTAAAGCAGACCATAATAGGACGGGTACAAACTTCTCATGAATTGACCGAGTAATCAAACGATTACCAAAAAAATCAAGGTGTAAAAATTTGACACAATATTCGCTCACCTGGCCCACGCACAAGCGACGAAACTGCCCAACAGCATTAGGCGCAAAATAATGGTCCACATGCCTAATGTACCAACGTGTATCCGTGCCACAACAGGCAAATAACGAACAGTGTTATAATTTTGAAACTAACAGCATGCAAAAATCCACGAGCAGGCACAAAAAACGAAACAGCACGGCACGTTGGTGATTAGAATAAAAATCGTAAAGCGAAAACTGGCTTGTAACCCATTTACCCAACACGGTCCGCATCAACATGAAAAATTACAAAGCACGTGTTCCCATTCGAAACGGCAATCAATTAAATTGAAAAACTAGCAAATTCATAACCCTCTGGTAGTATAATATGTGCGATATGTAGCATGACAGATAATGCCCATAGTTCTGAATGGAGAGAATGATCATAAAATAAAATAAAAACATTTTAAATCCAAAAGCAACATTAAAAAATTATTTAAGATTTTCTAGATGATCCTGGCTGACAACAAAACCGTGAACAAACGTTTGAACAGAGTACAGAGTGGCAGGAACCAATGCAAGGTTTCCAGAACGACGCCTCGTTCAATCCGAATAACAACGACGAACACAATAATTTAAATGGGAGGAGGCAGTGATAAATTATTACGACCCTTCACTGCTCCTATCTCCTGGGTATAAACAAGAGTTCCAAGAGGCAACTGGATTGAAGAACATTACCATCATTAGCAACAATTATTTGAAAAACATAAGAACTGAACTATTGGAGGAGAATGAAACTAGCCTCGATAGTCAGAATAATGAAATATTACATATAAAAGCGGAAGTAGAAGGAATCCCCGCAAAAATCATGATTGATACCGGTGCTAATATATCAATAAATTTAATTGAACTGGAAAGAATCCAGAAAGAATGTGGTAAAACTTTACCAATGTTGCCAGTAAATAATATTGTCTTAGTAGGTGCAACTGGCCGCCAAAACAAAACTATTAGAAATCAAGTTTCTGTAAATGTCGTTAGCCGTGGTATAGCTTTGAATATGGTATTTTTAATCGCCACCGGACTGCCATTTAATATATTGGTAGGTTGCGATGTATTGAGGAGGAACTCTGCTATTATAGATCTGAACCAAGAAAAGGTATCACTGTTTTCAGACGGAATAACGTGGACAGCAGATTTAGTAGGAGGCGAGAATATACTTCCCAGACGTATACACCAACAACTTCGGAAAATAAACTTTGTAGAGAACAGCTCCCTGAATAAACAGATAATATATAATAACGTGGAAGAGGATTTATGGTCAGTGAAGATACAAGAAATACGGGACTTCCAGTGCGGAACCACCAACGAAAAAATACCCATACACCAAGCAAATCGTCTGATAAGTGTATATGAAAAATACAGATCAGTATTTTCCGATGAACCCGGTAAGGTAAAGAACTATCAGTGTAAACTTGAATTTAAGGAAAACGTGGAATTTAACCGGAGGTCATATCCCATCGCGCATTCACTGAAAGAGGCCGTGAGAGCGGAAATTAATAAGATGATCAGCAGTGACATAATTGAGATTAGTCAATCTCCATACACTAGTCCAATCATAGCTGTTCCCAAGAAAAATGGACACGTCCCGCTTTGTTTGGATGCGCGCGAAATAAATAAAACAATCGTTAATGACAGAACATCACCCGGTGAGATAGAGGAGATCTTGAAACGATTCCACGGTACCAAGTTTATTAGTACATGGGGCACTGTGTGGTTACTGGCAAGTGGAGTTGCACCCACAGAGTCGTCAGTATGTGGTGTTCATATTCGAAGGGCACAATTACCAGTTCAATCAGTAGCCATCTTTGTGGCCTGTATGGACCAGATACTAGGACAGGAAGCACTCCAATTTACCACAGTATATGTAGACGATCTGCTAATTACCTCAGAAACCTGGGAGGAACACTGTTACAGAGTAGAACATGTACTCGAGAAGTTAGCAAAGAATAACATAACTCTTAAATTGGAGAAATCCAAATTCATTGCTCGAGAAGTACAGTTTTTAGGTTTTAACCTAGATGATCAAGGTATAACCCCATCATCAGAAAACGTGGAGGCGATTCAGAAGTTCCCTAAACCGAAGAACAGGAAACAGTTACAATCTTTTCTCGGACTCTGTAACTATTACAGAAAGTTTCAGCATCAATATTCCGAGCTGACAGCCATGTTTCAACCGCAATTATCTGCAAAGAACAAATGGATTTGGGGTCAAGAACAGGACGATAGTTTCCAACTCATCAAAGACAAGTTTTTAGAGATTGTTATACTTCGTCACCCGGATTTTAAAAAACCTTTCTTCTTGAATTGTGATGCTAGCAACATCAGTTTAGGAACAACTTTATATCAGGAAGATGAGGAGGGTCACCATCTGGTGATTAGTTTCGCTAGTCGAACCCTGAATCAATGCGAGAAGAACTACAATGTGACCGAGAAAGAATTGCTCAGTGTAGTATTCGCATGTAGCAAATTCCGGACATATATTTTAGGGTATCCAGTTACCATCCGCACTGATCATAAATCCATCTCATTTCTACGTAGTGCAAGTTGAGTCACGGCCGACTGGCTAGATGGGTACTCGCCCTGCAAGAGTACAACCTACAATGGGAGTACATCCCGGGGAAAAAGAATGTTGTAGCCGATGTGTTATCATGCATTAATTTGGAAGACCAGACCTTTGAGGGAGAGAAGGAGAGCTTAGTCAAAATCTACAACCTTATTAAAACAAGATCTGATTTAGAAGCTTTATTGGTAAACATCCGCATCCACCAACAATCTGACCCTAAGCTAAAAAATATTATAACTCGATTAGAAGAAGACGATGACACCGTTTCTAAATATTACCATATTAACAAAGGTATATTGTTTGTTAAAACATCCTTAAATAAAGAAACATGGAAAGTGATTATTCCGAACCACATTGAAAAAGAACTCATAATCGATTACCATATAAGGTATGGCCATATGGGAGCCCTGAAAGTGATACAGGCCTTACAGGGAAATTGACAAGTAAAAAACATTAACCGAAAGGTGAGAAATTACCTAAAATCATGCAATATTTGTCAGTGTGTTAAGGTTAATAACGAGAAGAAGGAAGGTATAATGATACCCATAACATCTAAGGCGAAACTGGAAAAAGTGTTTTTAGACATCTGCGGACCATTTCCCCGTAGTGGCGGTCGACACAGATACAAATACCTCATCATAATTATGGACCATTTTACAAAGTATGTAAAGCTATACCCGGTTAATCGGGCAACCACAATAAAAGTTCTTGGAGTCATAACGGAGTTGTATGTGCCAGAAATAGGTAAACCATCTTCAATCATCACTGACCATGGTACACAATTAAAGGGAGAAGATGGTGGGACACATTATTATCACTTGGGATTAAAACATACAAGACCTCAGTCTACCACCCAAGTAGTAATCCGGCAGAGAGAGTACTGAGAGAAGTGGGGAGAATCTTGAGAACGTACTGACACAACCAACAGAAAAAGTGGCAAGAGTACTCAGCAGCCACGGAGAAATTCCTAAATTTCGCTCACCATCCAGCTATAGGAATTACCCCTTACTCCGCCATGTACGAGAAACCAACCCCCCCGAGAGATTGAAGAGATAATAGAGTTCCCGATGGTCGTAAGTTTGACAAGGTGAAATTTTATAACAAGGTGGCCGAAGACCAAGAGAAACGGCAAGACAAATATCAAAAGGCGATTGGACGAGTAATAACGTATAAAGAGGGAGAAAAAGTACTGTTAAAAAACCGAGAACTACCCAGCACCCTAGAAGGGATAACAAAGAAACTATTATTACTCTATACTGGACCATATCTCGTTGCCAAAAATAATAACAACAACACGTACGAACTGAAAGAAATAGTTTCCGGAAAAATCAAAGGAGTATACAACCAAGCCTCCATAAAGAAATATTACGAAGATTGAATTTAGAATATAATAAAAAACCTCAAAATTCTAAAAAATAATAAGATCCACTTATAAATAATTTTGAAAGAAAACCATTTGGGATTAATTAATTAAAAAGAAAAGAATTTGTGACTATAATAAAAAAATCATCAACATTTAAAAATAAGTAAGGTCAACTTACGCAAATGATTTAGATGAAAACAAGTAGGAGTTGATTAATTAAGAAGTTGAATTTGTGACTATAATAAAACTATCAACATTCTAAAAGAAAAGTAAGACCAGCTTACATAAAAAATTTTGAAGAGAGTAATTTGAGAGTAATTAAGAGAAGAATTTGTGACTGTAAAATTATCAAAATTTTAAAAGATAGTAAGATCAACTTACAACTAATTATGTATGGAATTTAATTTTGAATAAAAGAAGAAGAATAGAATTTGAATTTTCTATAAAATTATCAAAATTTAAAAAATAATAAGATCAACTTACAAATAATTTGAAAGAAATTAAGAAGAAATAAATGTGATTAATTAAGAAGGATTTGAATTTTGAAAAATTATCAAAATTCTAAAAAATATAAGTAAGATCAACTTACACAGATAATGTACGAAGAAAATGATTTGATAATAAAATAAAAAGAAGAATTTGTGACTAATATAAATCATCAAAATTAAAAAAATTAGTAAGATCAACTTACCAGCGAATTGAAAATGAATTGGAATTAATTAAAAAGAGAAGAATTTGTGACTATAATATAATTATCAAAATTCTAAAAAAGAAAAAAATAATAATATACTAAGAACAACCTATGACTAACTATTTATGAAACGATTATGGAAACAGATAATCAAGAAGGATGATTATGATATTTATTACTCAGTTCTGAAAAAACAAAGAAGAACAACTCATACCAAACATATGAAGAAAATGGTTTTGACAAGAAAATAATAAAACTTATGAAAGGCAAAGAGAAACAAGGACCACATGAAAAAATATAATATTAATAAATTAATTTTAATGAATACAAAAAGGGATTAATAACTTTCTGAGAAAGAGGAAAGAAAGAAAAATATGTTTATATAATATGATCATAATAACAACTTGAATGTCAATTATAAAGAAACCAATTGAAAAAACTAACTGACATAAAATAATACCATTCAAATAATTAATAAGTACTAAAGAAAAAAATGTAAAATATAAAAATATGCTATCAATATCAATAACCAGAAGAAGATATAATGAGAATTCAGATGAAGAAGGAAAAAGTTACACCATAACTAGTAACAAACATATTAACAAAGTTTCCAACCATGATAAAAATGATTATATCAGCCGAGCTAAAAAGTTAGAAGAATATATAATGAGAATAATAAATACTAAGAAGAATAAATGAGATAGAAAATGTGAGATAATCTGAGAAACAACGAAGTGAAGTATCCAAAGATATTTTTCTTAGTCGAAAATGAGACTATTCTATATATAATTTTTATTTGATGACTGTCTGTAGATAATTCCAGCAGCATTATGTTTTTGAGCAGAGATGAATTGCCTCTGATCAATTAGAAGTGTAGTATGGCCAGCAGAGTAAGTTGCCAACAGTGCCTCTCTGGACTGCCCCAGCTCACGTGTTAGGGAATGTTAGGGAATTAATATCCCATGGATAAAACACGAAGTTAAGAAAAGGAAAAATATAATAATAATAATAAATCTCAGAAAACACTAACTATCCAATAAGAATCAAAGTCAGATAAGAGACTATAAAGTTTATTAAGCTCAAGTATGAAGAAGCCGATATAGAAATTGGGAGGAAGACGAAGAATAATAAATGAAAAATTATCATAAGCAATTTTATTATTTCATCCATAATCAAGTCTGAAATAATCACTTCTGGAGGAGAGCAATCTGTAGCATGACAGATAATGCCATAGTTCTGAATGGAGAGAATGATCATAAAATAAAATAAAAACATTTTAAATCCAAAAGCAACATTAAAAAATTAATTAAGAACCACCGTAAAGCACAATCATAGATTAAACGAAAGAGTTTCATTAAAATCAATATTACAAAGAGTGATGAGTAGTAAATATAAACTTCAAAACTAAAAAATAAAAAGGTAATACCCAGGTAGGATAGGAGTAAGTAAGGAAGAAACCGAAACAAGACAACGTCCACAATAAGAAAAGGAGATACTTTATAAGAAACAAGGAGGATAGGAGAAATTAAAGAAGAAACCAGAACAAGACAACACCCACAAGAAGAAGGAGTGCTCTTATAAGAAACCAAAACAAAAACCCCAAAAGAAAGTAATAAAAATAATAACAAATACCCAAATTTGGAAACCATGTAAAATAAATGTAAGCCAAAAGTGTATAAAGTAGAATTGAAAGTGAACCAATGTGAACTAGTCAGCTGCATGGAACTAGTATCGTCAAGGTCACACCGCTTACTTACAGCGTTGCCACTAAGCAACAGTTTCCCTTTCTTCCGAAAAATGCTACACTAGTAAGTAAGCCTACTTAATGTAAAGAATATAACAAAGTGAGAAAGTTTGTAATACATGCATTAGAGTACATTGTTACATTGTCAATAATTCTTAATAATAATTACATCACAATTAATATATTGTTAATAATTAATTAACAATTAATTTCCGTATCTTATACATAACATTCAATTCGACGCGTCAGCTATAGTTTGTTTGAACGAATTTTATACGCATCCTGTGTCTTAAGCTTGCCCCATTTAATTATTGAAGACACCGCACTATTTGTGACTCAGAAAAATATTCTATTTTTATTTCCTGCGCTGCTTATTAATTAAGTAAAAAAATTAGAACTATACTATAAGATGTTACATGCACAAGTAGCATAAAAATAATGGTATGTATAAACGTGAAACGAATTGGATTTCTTAAGAAAATAAGGATAATTTTATAAACAACAAATACAAATGTCTCATGAAATAAATTTAAAATTCCTTATTTATTTATATATATATTTTTTAACTGAAATCTTTAAATATAGAATTTAAGTTTATAATTCTATATTTTATGCATTGTCCTTACTAATTTTATAATTAAAATTTTCCTTATTTTATGAACTATAGAATTCTTTATGACTATTATAAATAAGCAGTATGTTGAAAAACTCACCTTAAATAGGGTTAGTCACACAATTATCACTTTGCAAAGTGATAGCACAGAGCACATTCATAACACTCCTGAAGAAAACACGCACACACGGTTTTTTATGTTTCAATAAAAATAGAAAATACTACGCTTTGCTATAGACACGTTTACCACCTATATACACTTTTTAACACTCCTGCCTTATTCGTCTTCGGATTCACTGGACTCAGGTTCGCTGTCACTACTCACACGTAAGTGTATGATGAAGGGCTCCACTGTGGTGTCTCTCGTGCACTGCTTTGAGTAATCGGCTTCTTGTAGTGCCTCCGCATGTCTTACGCACTTCTCCCAGTCTTCCTGAGTTATCCTGTCCAAAGCTTCGTGTGCAAGTTGTTCAATATCGGCCAATCTGAAAGTCGTATTCTTGTTTGCAGCATACCGTTTAACTTGGGCCCATATCAGCTCGATCGGATTATACTGACAATGATATGGTGGCAGGCGCACTACTGTATGTCCCATTTCATTTGCCAGTTGATCCAATTCGTACGTCTTCTTGGCCGTTCGGATCTCTTCTTTAGAAAGAAGTTCATCCCTGGTTTCAGCTGTGGAAAATGAAATTCTCTTCTTACGCAGCCACTCCATGATATCCGCTTTACGCCAGTTTGAACATGGTGGTTTATCTATTTGTACAGAATGATAGCTGGCATTATCCATCACGATGACAGAGCCTTCTTCCAAGGAGCGCAACATACCAACAAACCAGGTCTTAAAAACTTCAGCATTCATTTCTGTGTGGTAGTCAGATGCAGCTGAATGCTTACTGCCACGAAAGACAAGTTTGGCACCTGCTATGAAACCTGTACTTGCGGATCCAGCATGTGCAATAATCAGCCGGCCACCTCTACCAGTAGGTACTTTCAGCCCACCGTTCCCTCTGGAGTCTTGCCAGATGTATTTATTCGTATGATTCTGTGATATCCAGGTTTCATCCAAATAAATTATAGGCCTGTTGTCCTCCGTACGATGTATATGCATGGTTCTCAAAAACTTCGCTCTCAAGGCAGCAATGTCTCTGCGCTCCATTAAAAATTTTCGTCCATCGTTGCACTTCTTAAATTTAAAACCAAGCACTTTCAGAAGGCGAAGTACGGAGGCTTCTGAACCAGAATAATTGATTTTCTGACAGAGATCAGCTCGAATTTTGCTTGCAGTGGGGTATTCCCCTCGGTCGTAATATTCTAGTACGGTCCTGCGGACTATTTGTTTATTAAAATCGTCCAGTTCAGTGTTTTTGTGTTCCCGTTTATACCCTTTCCTTGGAGAACTGAACACAACACTCACGCCTTGATCATCTGCCGAAGCAACGGTATTGCTAATACGTTGCACCGACTGTTCAGAAATGCCACAAGCTTCCGCTGTCAATTTTCGAACTTGTGCAAAGTTTATGTTCCTCCTGGCTTCTTCATTATACGCAAGATTTTTAAAAAACCTGTAAACGTTTGCTATGATGACTTTACTTTGTTTTCTAATGTCCTCTCGGCCCGCACGTACACCACCACTGCTTTTACTCGAACTAAATGTAGGATACTGTTCCTCAATATCACTCATAATAAATACAAATTATTGAAATAAACTAATACACACACTGTCTACAATAAAGACGTCAACCGTTCACATGAAACGCACAAAATGTCTGTCAACAATACTAAGGACGATAAATATTTTGGATGTTCGTCTCTTCCTCACCTCGTCCACCCAACCTACTTGGAATGGGGTACTGTAACTGAAATGGGATTGGCTTTTGTCACAACAGCGACAATTTTGTTTACAGAAATTGCTCAGTCCTATTTATCTTTGTGCAACGGAAGAAAGGTAGTAGCGCGGGCAGTAAACATACACATTTTGAGGGGATTATAAAATGACAAAGGCATTCATAAAAGTGTCAGACAGCAATATTTACCGAAAAGACATGCCGACAGGGTATACGCAATGTGCATACCAAATGTGTACATATACCTAACAGAACTTCCGAACCATATGGCTTAGGAATGACTGTGTAGAGAACAAAAACAGATTCATTTACAAAAGGGAAAAGACCATGAGTATGAAAAAATTAAAGCGACAACAGCAGGCAAGGTCAGCGTTCTCAGACAACTGTCAGTCTGTAGGATAACCGCCCATGAAGAAAACAGTAAAACTTTAATAAGTAAGTGCACTGTACGGAAATCACAAAATAACTGACCTAATGGTACTTCGTAAAGTTAGGGTGTGTATTGCTAAAAGGTTTAGATTCTAACATAAGAAAAACCAGCGCAGTATAAATAGTAGTTTCAGAGAACTGCAAATCGTAACAAAAAAAAAGCCAAAGAAACAGAAGAAACGCAAAGATAGAAATTCTATAGATATTTACGCGACAACAAAAAAAATGTTGCCGACTCACACAAATTTTTAGAGCTCAAATACTGGCGCCCAGAATTTAACTGAGTAGTGTTACCCACAACTAATTATTCCTGATAAAACAAATTCATTTACGCGATACGCATAAATAAATTTGAAACGAAGAATATAATGTGGATGTATGAAATTTGTTTTCGTAACACTGCTAAAATGCTACACACTGTACTAGCCGGCAACAACGCTGGGCGAGGGGCGTGGAGGTGACAGGGAGAAGCAGTGAAAGTGAGTGACCTTGACGATACTACTTCCATGCAGCTGACTTTAATTATATAATGCAAAAAACAAACCTTCATTATCCTCTATAAGTAGATTTTTTGATTTTAAAAAGACTATAAAACTATTTAGAAATAAAATCAAAGAATAAGAAGGGGATCAGTGCAAGTTTTTGTGTTATATTAAATAAACCTGATGTGTCAATATTGAAGTTCATAAACTGAGTAAATTGTGAAATAATACAACTTTAAAGGGTTTATATTATGTCAATGAATAATCTTAAATAGAGTATTATCATGACAGATAATACAAGTGTTTCTAAATAATAACTGCCACTCTTTATATACAACATTCATTGGAATGACAGTAAATAAAGCAAGAGCAGGCCAGTAAAAAAGTGAAGTGACCAAAAATCATTACCACAAAAATCAAACAAAAAACAGTTAAACTGAAAATAAAACTAGGTGTAAGAAATAGTGTAGATGATAGGACAGGTATGTTTTGTTTATTTAGAATAAGTTTAAATAGCTCAATGATAAAATGTCTGAGAGTACAATCCTTTTAGTATAAAACTTTTATTACGAAAATGTTTATTATGTTTTAAGAATAGTTAATCCAGATTAAAATGTCTGTAGTTAAGTGTTAAGTGTAAAATGTCTGAGTTTGAAAGACCATTGTTAATTTCAATCATGTGTTATGAATTAATAGTATAAATTATATACTAAATGTTCTTTTGTTAAAATAAGGAAATGTTAATCAATATTATATGAGAATAGAAAGTCAGAGAGGGTATAAATAAAATGTATTATTTAAAAACTTTGTATGTAAAAACTGTTAAAAATCTAGGCCAAATGTTAAAACTAAACAGCATTAAAATTAAGGAATTAAGTACAGAAAAATAATTAAACTGATGGAATTTATATAAGGTAAACCAGTCATAGAGTCATATAACGAACTATAATTAAGAAAGATTTTGTAAAAAGATAGCAAGAATTATTGTTAAAAATGCAAATGTAAAAACTGCAAATTCTAAGGGGGGAGTCACATATTAATGTAAATATTGTAACATGACATAAGGTAGCAAGAATTCAATGGTATTTAATTATAAAATAAACAGCTGAAAATAAGAGTAAAAGGCAAAAAACTTATGAAGTTAAAGATCAATAACCCAATAAATGACAAATGACTATTAACCCGACAGACTTGACACAATAGATCGGATAGGAACCAAAAGAAAACCAAGAGACAGTGAAGAAGAAGTTTAAGTACAATTCAGTCATCCCAAAAAAGTGAACAGAATATTGTAAATTTAGTGATGAATTGATGTCTGTAGCATATGAGATGTAGCTAGGACAATAAGATTAATGAAGGGTAATAGTATCACATGTATCTTATTATTTAAAGAATGTAATAGTATAATATAATGTAGGGGGGTTAGAAGCTAATCATACCCCAAACTAATTGTAGTAGTAATGGCCAAAGGCTATAAACAATACTTTGAGCCCAAAACAAAAGCAATATTAGAATGATGACCAAAAGTGATCAGTGTGATTTGAAGGTAAATAGTTATAAATGACCATAATCACACAGTGATGTAAAGTAATCAGACAACCATGAATAAGCGTGAATAAGCCCAAAAGTGTGTGAGTAAAACTAAATAAGTAGTGAAAGTGATAGGTATAAAATAATGAAACAAAGTGAGCAGGGTAGTAATGATAGAAACTTTCTAATGAAAGAAAAGTGTAGTGAGAGTGTAGAACTAAATATTATGTAAGCTAGCTATGTTAAACAGATAAACAATTTGTGATAAACTGTGCACTAGTAGGTAAGATTGAACTAATTGTAGTATTGTTAATTTAGGTAATAAGATATCAAGATTATATATTAAGATAAGAGTTAAGGTATCAGAGTGTAGCAAATTAAGAAGGACTAACACTGTGTTAAAGTGAAGGGAATAGTAGATAGGACATAGCATACAAGGAACAGTTTGTCAATAGTATTATAAGAGTTTCTTTAAGTAAGTATTAAGGATTTTATTTGTGTTCAGAAAATCATAGCATAGAGTAAATTGTAGGATAAGCAGATAACAGCAATTAAAAGTTATTTCAGGGTAGAACCTGAAAAGAAATGTTTAATAGTAAGAATTAGAGTTAGGAATACTGATGTTTATTGTTTGTTTTGTTTGTAAATTATAGTAGAGCTACCAGAAATGTTAGTAAGAAATGTTAGATGGTAGTAGAATGGAATCTAGGCTCTAAGCCAAACTGTTGAACATAAAGTTATTAATTTAAGAACAAATAATAATCCAAAGTTAAGGCAGAACGTGCCAAATGATTAAACCATGTAAGTGGGTATTCATAGTACCAAAATATGTGGTTAACAACTAATTTTGAATAAATTATATGTAAGATATATAATTGGGAAAATAGTAAAAATGTAATTAGCTATCCAAAAGTAGGCATGAGGGGTATCAAAATGTTCATCATAAAAATTTAGGAAGAATGGGACTAATGTGATGACCATAGATATTAGAACAAAGTAGTAATCTTCAGTTGAAGATATTGTGGTAAAAATAGACGAAAAAGACGATAAATCTTAACAATAACCTGAGTTAATAACCAATGAAAAATTAGCATAATTTCTTAAGTAACCATAGCAACAAGAAAAATAACGCCAAAAAAACCGTTAGATTTTCAGTAAGTCATTATTAACCAACGCCAGAGGGTGGACCGAGTAGCTCTCGTATTAACATTAAATTATTATTCTTCAAACAATTTCAAAACCATTTAAAACTAATAGAAGACAAGTACAACAGTACAGGGAATCCTGAACGTAAATTTTATTTATAAAAAATTAATTTAACAAACCGTAGTGATCCAAAGAAGACGAAGCGACGCCGTGACGAAGAGATACGACACGGACACTATATGAAGATCAGTAGAACCACCTAAAAGAAGAAGATGACACCAACTGAAGAATTACGAGGCCTGAAGTAGCAAAGAAAACCAGCCGAGACAAGGGAAATAGACGACAAGAATTATCCATAGAAGAAGACGACAGCCCAGGAGTTATCTATCGAAGAAGACGATACCAGGATCTTCAGCAACAAGTAACTGATGAGTATAAACATTATCCCTTAAAGCGTATTCACAAATTTTGGTCTGAATTAAAATATAACTATTTCAAAATCACTGATCACTATTCCGAGTCAAAGTAAATGCTGATTTAAATTCACTGTTTAACTATAACAAATTAACGATTATTAAGAAAGTAAATTATAATAAATAATTAACGAATCTTCTAATAACGAACTTCTAGCAAATGAACATAACCAAAAATTGCTTCACAAGTTTTCATTGGTGATTACTTAGTCAAATGTAAAGAGATATCGATTTATTTATGTAATTAGTTGTAAGAATTATTATAACTTTGTGTGTGTTAGCCGTAAATATATATTTCTGTAGCCAAAAGGACTTTACACCCCTGAGAAGAAAAAAAACGATAATTTTTACTGTAAACTAGAGTAACTGATGACTGTATACAACTGAGCTGAGCGTACCAATTACGCAATTGTAATAGCCGGTGCCGAAAACGAATTTTAATGTATAATAAACCAAGTGAAATATTCTAAAGGATTAATAAATGTTCTCAATCTGCAATGCTGTATGTTTGATTCCGTTAATTTAGAATTACGACTAGTAATTATTGAAGTGAAGGCGTTAAAGCGAGACGCAAGCTGGGTAATACTGCAGAGAGCTGTACGCCAATCAGGTGGCGAGGCGGCAACGTTTGCAACGTTTGAATGCGGCAGAGCAGAATACGGTTTACCCGTACACGACTGAGAGCATACATTTTGACACGTTTAACAACATATTAAACTATACATTAAATTATTACCAACCCCATAAACGTCTAGTAACAAAGTGGCGCGCCAACTAGTAGGGCTAGAATAGGTAAGGAAAAATACCTTTAAATTTTACAGATTCTAGCGGCGACTACAGAAATGGAACCGGCAAAAATCGGTACAAGACACCAGACGTTGCTACGCGAAAAGGAGGCGGAAGAGGAAGCAAGATTAGAAAAGGAGATCGAGAAAGGTGCCAGAATGAAGGAAAAGGAAATAACTTCAGTGGAAGATGTGGAAGAATTGTTAGCCCCAGCAGAGCCAACTAGAACCACGGAAGAAACGAAGATGGATAGATTGATGGAATTAATAAGTAGTATGCAGAAGAGTATGGATAACAATTTCAAGAAGCAGAAGGAAGAAAATAATGACAATTTTAAGAAGCAGAAAGAAGAAATTAAGGAGGACAATAAGAAACTATTACAACAAAATAACGAAGAATTAGACAAGAAATTTGAGTCAATAAATGACAATTTCAAGAAAATGGACAAGAAGTTAGAAGATAGTTCCAAAAAACAGAATGAAAAACTAGACAAGAAGTTTGAATCATTAAATGAAACACTGACACAGAAGTTGAAGGAGGAGAATAAATTGATTAGTGAGAAGATTGAGAGAAGTAATGAGAAAACCAGTGAAGCTTTGAGGCTGATGAAGGAAGATATCGAGACGCTGAATGATAAAATCGAATATAACCAAGATACATTACAGCAACAGTTGACTGAGTACAGAGAAGAACTGAAACAAACTGTAATGGAGACGGAAGAGAAGATAGAGAAAACCAGCGAAGTAGTGATGCAAGTCAGAGAAGAAATTTTAATCAAGGTGAATGAAGTTGAAGGCGAAGGTAAGAGGAGGGTTGAAGGACTCCAAAAGGAAACCAACAACAAATTAGAACAAATACAAACCAGGGTAGAAGAGAACTATAGCAGATTGGACGCGTCAGTAAGTGAAGTGAAGGACACCACAACCGCCCAAGAAGGGAAAATAGCTGAATTTAAGGCTAGAGAGCTACGCCTACAAGAGGAGATCAACGCATTGAAAGATCGACCAATCATGACCTCACATGTGTTATGCAGTGAAAATAGGGAGACCATAAACTTTAAAAACTATAAACGTAATCCAATTGAGTTTATAGAACGAGTGGAGGAAAACTTAGCCCGAACCAGAGAGACGAGGTGGACTGTAATCAAAGGCATGATAGATGACATGTTTAAAGAAGTCCATGATAATTGGTGGACGGCGGTAAGACCAGACATAAATAATTTCAATGAATTCAAGAAGTTATTCAAAGATAAATACTGGTCGGAGGCAACTCAGCACGTGGTGAGAAACAATATAAGCAATGGCAGATTCGACCCTTACCTAGGACAGTCACCAACCGCTTACTTTTTAGGTAAGGTGAGCATTGCAAGGAACCTTGAACCCAACATCCCGGAAGAGTGCTTAGTGACGCAATTGGCGTATCATTATGATGGTGAGATCACGAAAAGCCGTTTAAGTGGACGCATTAAAACGATACAAGAGATGGCCGCATTATTGGGAGAGTACGAGCGGGAGAAACACTATGTCTTGAACAGACAAAAGAATTCACCAAACTATAGAAATTATGACAACCGAAATCAGCCAAGTGGACCACAGGGAAACCACATCCCGGCCAACCATCCGCCATCTAACCCCAATAATTATCGAGGGTTCCATAATCAAAACAGCAACAATAATTACCCAAGAAACCACAATCAGAATTACCCAAATAACAATAATAATGGTAACCACCCTTACAATAGGGGAAACAACCAAAATGGAGGTGGGTATAACCGACCAAATAACCAGTACCATAATAATAACCCGGCGACACAGAATCAACCACACCGGCGACAAGTAAATTATGTCAACGCCCAAAACGACAGAAGGCGTGGTTACAGAAGAAGGAGCAGGAGTCCGGAAGAAGATAGGAGAAGCTGGGAGCGGGCGAGATTCAACAATGACGACTCAGTCGAGAGACTGAGAGAAACGGACGATAACCAACCTGATAACAACCAGGAAGCCCAGGTAGTTCGAGTAAACCATGTCCTGGCGGAGGATGGCCCAGAACCTGATGCTGGTCCCCTCAATTATGATGACGATAATGATCCACGCAACTACGCCGCAAAGTTATGGCCCGAACTAGTAGTGAGATGGTAATAAATGAGAAGATTAACTTATAAGAAAATGAATGTATATAACAGGGTCCATTATATAACAAAATAAATACCCTACCTCATAATGAAAGATAATAAAAATAATACTTATGTCATAAGTGAAATCACAACTAAAAAGATAAAAGGGACTTATAACCAGTCTTCTTTAAAAAAGTATTATGAACCAGTGTCTGAAAATTAAAGAGAATTTTGTAAGTAACTATTATCAAAATTCAAAAGTAATGTAAGCACAACTTACAGTAAGTATTTGATTGGAACCATTATTATTATAAATGAGAGGGAATTTAGAAGAAAGATAAGCTAAGTTCAAAACAAAGTAAGGCTAAACTTACGACCAAATGTGAAACAAAATGTGTAAACACATGCAAATTTTGAAAATGTATAATGAAATATCATAAAAATTGAGATATAAAATAATTAAATATTACACAAATAATGATGACGCTACATAACATCATTAACAAACCCTATCACAAAAAGGGGATAAATAGAAATTAATGTTTCACAAAAGAAGAAACCAAAACAATCAAATAAAAAATAACACTGGCAGATTAGCTGAGTTATCAATGAAAAAATATAAATGAGTCAAAACCAGCTACAATGTTAATTAAATATCAATGAGCATTAGAGTGATGACAAATAGAATCACTACCATGTAGAATAAGCTCTTAAAAACAATACAAAATGCCTATTAAATATCGCCACAAGCTTAAAACAAAGGAATCCTAATAAGTTATTGAAATGAAAGGTCATGAGTTGTATGAAAGAAAGAATAATTAATCCCAAAAGTGTTTTATTGTATTAATATTATGTGAGTCGGAAATGAACGACTATTATTATAATTATTATGAATATTATTATGTGATGATTTTATGTTGAGATACGTCCAACATATGTTATTGAGCAGATAGGCAAGGCCTCTGAACTCAAAAGGTGTATAAATGGATAGCAGAGTAATAGAGCCACACGTGCCCTCTGACTATTACCAATTTATATGAAGGAGAGAGAAGAAAAATTTTAGGGAAATAGAACATAAAGGGGAATAATAAAGAAAAAAAAATAATACAAATTATTATATTATGAACCATGACTTAATAAAGAATGAATACAGAAGAAGTAGCGATGGAGGAATTCCTGAATCATAACAACTTGATAAAATGAACTATATTGATGATTTCAGAAAAAATCTAATAATCTTTGTTTCGAAATAATCAATTTTGGTGGCGATGCATTATGTAACATGACATAAGGTAGCAAGAATTCAATGGTATTTAATTATAAAATAAACAGCTGAAAATAAGAGTAAAAGGCAAAAAACTTATGAAGTTAAAGATCAATAACCCAATAAATGACAATGACTATTAACCCGACAGACTTGACACAATAGATCGGATAGGAACCAAAAGAAAACCAAGAGACAGTGAAGAAGAAGTTTAAGTACAATTCAGTCATCCCAAAAAAGTGAACAGAATATTGTAAATTTAGTGATGAATTGATGTCTGTAGCATATGAGATGTAGCTAGGACAATAAGATTAATGAAGGGTAATAGTATCACATGTATCTTATTATTTAAAGAATGTAATAGTATAATATAATGTAGGGGGGTTAGAAGCTAATCATACCCCAAACTAATTGTAGTAGTAATGGCCAAAGGCTATAAACAATACTTTGAGCCCAAAACAAAAGCAATATTAGAATGATGACCAAAAGTGATCAGTGTGATTTGAAGGTAAATAGTTATAAATGACCATAATCACACAGTGATGTAAAGTAATCAGACAACCATGAATAAGCGTGAATAAGCCCAAAAGTGTGTGAGTAAAACTAAATAAGTAGTGAAAGTGATAGGTATAAAATAATGAAACAAAGTGAGCAGGGTAGTAATGATAGAAACTTTCTAATGAAAGAAAAGTGTAGTGAGAGTGTAGAACTAAATATTATGTAAGCTAGCTATGTTAAACAGATAAACAATTTGTGATAAACTGTGCACTAGTAGGTAAGATTGAACTAATTGTAGTATTGTTAATTTAGGTAATAAGATATCAAGATTATATATTAAGATAAGAGTTAAGGTATCACTATAATATTGACGACTCGGAACACAAAGTTTTTTATAAGTAAAAACGTAAAGTTTTACCTTACAGCCTAAACCGGCTTTCACCTATAGAAGGCTTCATCAGAGGCTGTTAAGTTAAGTAACGGACACGTCATGGACAACGAAATCCAAGAGTTAAGGTATCAGAGTGTAGCAAATTAAGAAGGACTAACACTGTGTTAAAGTGAAGGGAATAGTAGATAGGACATAGCATACAAGGAACAGTTTGTCAATAGTATTATAAGAGTTTCTTTAAGTAAGTATTAAGGATTTTATTTGTGTTCAGAAAATCATAGCATAGAGTAAATTGTAGGATAAGCAGATAACAGCAATTAAAAGTTATTTCAGGGTAGAACCTGAAAAGAAATGTTTAATAGTAAGAATTAGAGTTAGGAATACTGATGTTTATAGTAGAGCTACCAGAAATGTTAGTAAGAAATGTTAGATGGTAGTAGAATGGAATCTAGGCTCTAAGCCAAACTGTTGAACATAAAGTTATTAATTTAAGAACAAATAATAATCCAAAGTTAAGGCAGAACGTGCCAAATGATTAAACCATGTAAGTGGGTATTCATAGTACCAAAATATGTGGTTAACAACTAATTTTGAATAAATTATATGTAAGATATATAATTGGGAAAATAGTAAAAATGTAATTAGCTATCCAAAAGTAGGCATGAGGGGTATCAAAATGTTCATCATAAAAATTTAGGAAGAATGGGACTAATGTGATGACCATAGATATTAGAACAAAGTAGTAATCTTCAGTTGAAGATATTGTGGTAAAAATAGACGAAAAAGACGATAAATCTTAACAATAACCTGAGTTAATAACCAATGAAAAATTAGCATAATTTCTTAAGTAACCATAGCAACAAGAAAAATAACGCCAAAAAAACCGTTAGATTTTCAGTAAGTCATTATTAACCAACGCCAGAGGGTGGACCGAGTAGCTCTCGTATTAACATTAAATTATTATTCTTCAAACAATTTCAAAACCATTTAAAACTAATAGAAGACAAGTACAACAGTACAGGGAATCCTGAACGTAAATTTTATTTATAAAAAATTAATTTAACAAACCGTAGTGATCCAAAGAAGACGAAGCGACGCCGTGACGAAGAGATACGACACGGACACTATATGAAGATCAGTAGAACCACCTAAAAGAAGAAGATGACACCAACTGAAGAATTACGAGGCCTGAAGTAGCAAAGAAAACCAGCCGAGACAAGGGAAATAGACGACAGGAATTATCCATAGAAGAAGACGACAGCCCAGGAGTTATCTATCGAAGAAGACGATACCAGGATCTTCAGCAACAAGTAACTGATGAGTATAAACATTATCCCTTAAAGCGTATTCACAAATTTTGGTCTGAATTAAAATATAACTATTTCAAAATCACTGATCACTATTCCGAGTCAAAGTAAATGCTGATTTAAATTCACTGTTTAACTATAACAAATTAACGATTATTAAGAAAGTAAATTATAATAAATAATTAACGAATCTTCTAATAACGAACTTCTAGCAAATGAACATAACCAAAAATTGCTTCACAAGTTTTCATTGGTGATTACTTAGTCAAATGTAAAGAGATATCGATTTATTTATGTAATTAGTTGTAAGAATTATTATAACTTTGTGTGTGTTAGCCGTAAATATATATTTCTGTAGCCAAAAGGACTTTACACCCCTGAGAAGAAAAAAAACGATAATTTTTACTGTAAACTAGAGTAACTGATGACTGTATACAACTGAGCTGAGCGTACCAACTACGCAATTGTAATAGCCGGTGCCGAAAACGAATTTTAATGTATAATAAACCAAGTGAAATATTCTAAAGGATTAATAAATGTTCTCAATCTGCAATGCTGTATGTTTGATTCCGTTAATTTAGAATTACGACTAGTAATTATTGAAGTGAAGGCGTTAAAGCGAGACGCAAGCTGGGTAATACTGCAGAGAGCTGTACGCCAATCAGGTGGCGAGGCGGCAACGTTTGCAACGTTTGAATGCGGCAGAGCAGAATACGGTTTACCCGTACACGACTGAGAGCATACATTCTGACACGTTTAAACAACATTCCAAACTTTATACATTAAATTGATACAACAGCCACGTAAACATTCATTGTTTGTTACAATATTTAAAAAGAGAACCAATTAATCAAATTACAAGAATTAAGGGAAGATAAACCTTTTAAGTCAATCTTAGATTTAATACAATCATTAATACACCATGTAAAATGGCAAACATTTTTGAGAAGGACAGGAAGTGAATTTTAAGACTTACAATTTTCATAGCATTTTAGATAAAAAACTTAATAAAACTATCTTATTTGGTATCAAATCAAGCAGAATGAACTGAAGAAGAAGATTATGTATTTAGTAATTAATAAATTTAAATAATAGCAAAAATATATTCAGTTATATAATATAAAATTTTCACATGTACAGGATGTAAAATAGTTTTGAAACAATGGATTGCTAATATTAATTTGGCTAAGACTTTATGAGAAGACGAAGAAAGTTAGTTAGTTCCTTATTAGACGTTGTGAAGTACACTTGTTACGAGGACTAAATCAAATATTAACCTATAGTGTAGACAAATGGCGTACATTCCATAAGCCTAGCCTGATGTGAAAAACGTGAGTTTTATAAAATTACATTTTAACCATAAATTCAGTGAAACGAACACCTACAAACATTAAATTAATACAAAACAGAACAGAACACCAGTGAATACACAATTTAAACGATTTAAACATTAAATCCACATCATGAAACAAACAGCGCAATTATCGACCTAATAGACGAAAGTGAAACATAACTTTAACAACACATTTTATCGAAGTGGACCACTAACACTTAACCAGAAGCACTCCACAATAACCAGAAGGAATAATCGCAACTGCAGGAACGAGAAATCACAGGAAAAGCAGCCTTTATTGGAAGCAGAATCAGCGAGGTCCATTCGTCTGACATCTGAACTCGAAGCGGCCATCTTTTTCTTCCCACAATCCAACGTGACACTGCCTGTAAAGCTGAACAGTTCGAACATTTTTATACTTACTATTATATATTGAATGTTATATATGTATTTTAATTTTTAAGCTGATATATTGTAATGTTATACTTTCCATACTTTGCCCTTTTTCTCTGACTATCTATAAAATAACTGTTAAAAGAACCCGATACTAAATAATTGTACGAACTATTGATATACCCTGAGAGAGTCGATTAATCAATTGATTTAATAACCATTTGTTAATAAAATTCCTTGAAGATTATAAAATTGAATATTTTGTATTCCTACATAATAATTAGCATAATATATAATTTTAATTGAGCAATAACTACCAGAATTTCACCACTTAGAAGGAAGATAACCTACAAATAAGGAAAGTTCACTAATCGATTGTTTTTGGAGACAATCCTATTAACTGGTGAAGGAATTTTAAATACTAAAAAGGACATAATTCAATTAAAACAAATAACTAGAAGTTCGGAACCCACGAAACATTAAAAAAAAAAAATTACAAACAAACATTTATAACAAATTTATAATTTGAATTTGTTACAGATATTATTTTAAAAGACTGACAATCTGAAAGTAAGAAGTTTATTCTTACGGTATAATTTAACCTCTGGTGAGCTCGTTAAGTGGTGCAACATGCAGAATTGCTAGCAATCAAATTAGCAAAAAATTACTTACCGAAATCTCATGAATCTCCTGACACACAGGCAGAAAAGACTGGTTGGAATAAAGGATAGGTTACATGAGATGGATTCTACCTGACACAAAGCCGGCCCATGGATGTGCACACTACAGTGGTTGACGCATGACAAAGGGTTCAGGCCCGATGCATGAATCGGCTTCACAAAAGCCATAGTGCCAACCTCGTAAAATTAATAATTGACCGATTCGATATTCGAAATATCGAACATATAATATGTTTGGATATGGAGTTACATGGTTATTATGAGGTAAGTGATGAATTTTCTAGTGTAATAATTAATGATCATATTAATGTAAAGTTGTAAAAGATAAGAGTTTGGGTGATAATTATTTTAATAAGGCATTAGGTCAATCAAAGCTAACTTTAATGGGTGTTAGAATAAAATAAGAATTTTGGGAGTAAAAGTAATACGGAAACAGGGTAGTAGTAGGGACACAGTAGTGGGAGTGCATATAGGTAGAGAAAGTGAATAATGTAAATGGAAAATAAATAGATGATGGTGATATTTTGTAGTGAGGGTGAGGTGGTAAGGAGTGATCAACGTGCGTCGTTGGGCAGGTAATTGTGAAGGGTCAAAGAGTGTTTGCCGAGGTTATGGAAAGGGCAAAAGGATATGAATGGAATTGCCAGGTAGGGAACACACATCCTAGTTACAAAGAGGGTATTAGATATTTTATTTTAAGAGGAGAATAAATTGAGGTAAGTGGAATTAGTGTTGAAGGGGGCTATTATTGAGAAATTGGTGTCACCCTTTGTAAATCTGTTAGGGGTTGTTATAAGGAAGAAAGGGAGTAAGGTTATATATGTTAATGCCCATATAAATCAAATCATTGTGAATGACGGATAATCACCCGAACTAATTAATGTGAAAAAGTTAAATAGAAAATTCATAGTAGAAATGGAATGATAAATGAAATGTGATGTAAATTAAAGGTTGATCATAAAAGCTAATTATGATTTTGTATTAAAGTATTAGGATCATGAAAGAGGATTAGTCATTTTTAAATAGACAGAGTGTTCTGAAGTAGTGAACTCGTGTTTTGTTATATGTAAGAATTATATAGATAAAGTGTTTTGTTGATTCTATTAAACTTAATTAATTGTTTGACATGGTATTGCAATAGAGTAAAGATTTATATTTCTTCTTGGGAAATGGAAACGAGTTAAATATTATCGATCGGAATCGAAATTTTAATAAATATTTTGGAGTGAAATAAGAGAAGGATACATCTATAATAAATTTTGTTTTCATCTATGTATTAGAGGTATTAGGAGTTAAAAAAAAAAACCAATGCTTATTAACGTAAACCAATACGCAGCTAAGGGGAAACAGATCAGTTAGGGATATGGTATTATACAAGGCCACTATTTGACTTTTTTTATTCAATGTTTCAGAGTTTGGTGATGCTGTGACGGCGGTCCTGAGCTGGCCAGCGCAGGAGCGTTAAGTGCCTGGCTGTCCTTGCGGTGTTGGGATCTCGAAAGAGAAGTCCAGTAAGGTCATGCAGGTAATCTCACAATCACTGGACCAAGGGGTAAGTTATCGATATTTTTTTTATATAAACATTACATGGGGTTGTGGTGACATATCCTAGCTGATCCCTTTAGGAAGTATGAATGTGTCAATGAGAGTTTTTATGCTTCATCATAAAACCTCACATTGAGGGGGTATTGTAACAGTACAAATAGGTCCGTATGGGGATTTTGGGTCAATAACAGATATAAATTTTATTGTAAATTAAAGTTTCATAATCCATGAGTGTAAATTTTCTAACGAGTGGAACAACGCAGAAATCAGTGAAGGGTCTGCGTCAAGGTCAGTGGCGTACATGCAAAACTACAGCTTTTCTGCCAAAACAAACGACCGATCCTATGTAAACGTCATCTAAAGAATGTCAGACGTAATTGCTGCACCTTAAAAAACAAAGACGTCATCAGCGAGAACAATAGAATTGATGACGCGACAACCCTTTCCACTTGGGAAATAAGCGCCATATTGTCATTCTCAGTCAACTCGTATCTTCCGTGCGAAGTGCACGCTACAAAATTTGCTGGCCAGCAAGCCTTGAAAGTGACCTCAACGATGTAACAAAATGTGAAATTAAACCAATCTAAAATCAAAGAGTGTAAAATGTAGAGACAGTGAGTGCAGTTACAAAAGGAAAATCATATAGTTCAGCAGAATACCAGCGGAAACATGAGTGACGCCTGACTCAATCTTCACTATAACAAAGCAGGGAAGTAGACATTTCACCCAATTTAACTACCAGTCTTTATAAATCTTTTGAGCTCAAGTAATACAGAAAATGTACCGTTTTTATTAGTATGTGTGAGGGTGTGAGTGAGTGTGTACCGGTACGAAGATAATCACAAAGCATTGGTTCACGTTATGTGATTCATATAACTTCATAACTTAAAATATTAAAACTGCAGTAATGGTCTAGATTCACTTAAATATGTAACCAGAGTATACATACATCAACGTAGCTGGAAACCCGCAGAGGGGAAATTTCCCCTCCGCTGACAGACTTCCCACTATTACGTGAGTACGCGTGTACTAGTTGGTACAGTCACTACTGCAAGCAGTGTTCGGAACGCTTTGTTTGTGTCAGTGTTTGTTTAAATTTCAATAATTTAAGAGCTGTTTTAAATATAAAAATTGCACACTCGTGCGCTCATAGCCCCCAGGTGGTAGCAAATATGCCTTATATTTTTATTTCTTAAGAAAAATATCCACTGTCCCTTTAAAAATAGAACCAAACAACGAAATGCAAATACTACTGGTAATTATGTGCTACTGTAATTTCTAAATTTTGTAATGCAAATTATTTTCTATTTAATGTTTTTGGATCTAAAGAACAACATTTATAATCATTAACGTACTACAAATTAAACACAGAACACTAACAAAGCATACCGAAAATTATTGTAGCCCTATAAATATGCCGACATTATCAAATTAATCCATTCATCACCTCACCCCACTTGCTCCTATTTATGCAGTAAAATAGATCATTGGAACTACGTACTATAGAAGTAGGCCCTACACAAGACAACAAAAATGAAAAATGGAATTATGTTTATACAAATTACCTTTAATGATTCCAAGGGTCATCTTCAGAGCTCCTTTTCGTTTCATGTCAGTAGACGATCAGTAATATGCAGTCCTATGGTCACAAATAAATGCTAACTGTTCAAATAGAAAATAATAAAATTTTTACTGTGCAAGTCATATAGTAATATGACTTTTTTTATAGTAATGTACTTTTTTGTACCAAAAAAATTTTCAACTAAGTTAACAGCTATGACAGCAGGTAAACCACACTTCACATTAAGTCTTCAATTCCTGATAGAGTTTCTTCACTGTCCGTGTCCATTTGACTACATCCGCTGGCGTCATCCTCATCTGTGTCACTGGTTTCCCCTCCAAGTTGAATGATGAAATTTTCAACAGCGTTTTCTATTTGTGGTTGAGATGTAACGTAGTCTTCTTCAACCTTTTTTACATGGTCACATTTTTTTTGCCAGGATTCTCTGGTGATTTCCCCGAATTTTTGTACTGTTAGCTGCTTCACGTCTTCAATTGTAAACGTTGTGTTGTTGGTTGCTACCCAGTTCTTCACCTCGGCCCAAATAAGCTCTATTGGGTTGAGCTCCGGATGGTATGGAGGTAAGCACAATACAGTGTGGCCGTGTTGTTGAAGGAGCGAATCGATTACATATTCTTTGATCTTTGGTTTATGTAACGAAATCAACTGCAGTAACTGTACCTTCAGCATCGAATCATCGAAAGGTATTCGGTTACTTCGAAGCCACTCTTGCATTTTACTTTTAGTTGAAGCGGAGGTTGGACACTTTTTTGACTGCACATTATGGTATGGTGCATTGTCAATGACAAGTACACTTTTTTCTGGCAGGTTTGGTATTAATTTTTCTGTCAACCACTTTTGGTAGTTTCCAAAGTTCATTGAACTGTGATAGTCTCCTGAACACAGACTTGATTTCCACATGGTGAAGCAGTTTTCAATAAAACCCATCTCTCCTCCCGCATGAAGTCTTGCTCCTTTAGTGAGGGGTATAGCGACACCATCATTGTTATTGTCTGCCCACGATTTCTGGCTCATATGTGACGAGTGAATATAAGTCTCATCCATGTAAACTACTGGTCGCCCTTCTTCTCTGTATTTCCTAATGTTTTTTAAATATTCGTGTCTGTGGAAGGCTATGTGTTGTTGTTCAATAAGTACATGTCCGTTGTTTCTCGTCTTTTTCCATTTAAAACCCAACTGTTTGATTACTGTCCTTAAACTTGTCTTCCCTCCATTAAACCCTATATCTTTCACTAATTTTGAATGTAATTTTGGTAGTGTAGGTAGACATTTTTCGACGAGGTAAAAGCCGTTGATCATTCGGCGTATAACAGATTTATCAAAATCGTCCAAATCTGTCACAGGCTTTTCTCTCTTCCTTTTCTTATTTGGCGTTTCAAATAATGGTTGCCCTTCACTTCTCTGCCTCTTCGCTTCCTGGTTTATTCTCGCTAGTGTCATCCGACTTACACCAACTGAAGCCGACACTCTTTCTCTAACTTTTTTACAGTCTATTAAAAACCCTCCATGATCTGCTTCCTTCTTCATAAACTCCATCACATTGTATATAACTTCGCGAGTTTGGCTTTTAAGCACCTTTCCCGACAACTTACTCATTGTTAAGCAATCACTAATAACAAAAATTAAAGATATAAAATGTATCGCGACGAAAAACAATACAAACAAATTAGTTTTAAATAACGTCACAGAAAGGTAAACCTAATCACTAAGATAGCTATTAAAATACAAAACCACAGCACAGATTGCAAAACACAAAACACAACAGCAACTCAGTAACTTTTGGAATGCTTGCAGACTGTACGTGTAAACAACACCACACTTACAGTCAGACTGTATGGTGGGAGACGCTCATTCATTGCGCATGCGCTAACCAGGCAACTTCCTAAATTGATGTGTGTATATTTGAAGTCAATATATGGTGTAAGTGTATCATACGTAAGGCTGATATAGCGAAAATATATCGCAGCCATCTTGTATTTTGGATGAAAAGGAGAAAGATTCCATTTTGTTGATGTTATAAAATATAAAATTACAGATAATAAAATAAACACAAGTTTTAACTCATGCAATCAGAGTCGATTATTTCACAACAACCATTGAGTTTTCTGAGCACGTTTATTGAACCCTGGAGCCCGCAAGTAAAATATATTATGTTGGTAACAACACAACATGGCGATTACCTGAACCAGCATAGTAAACAAGTGTAAATGTTGACAAGAAAATTATAAAAGGTAAGTCAAGTAAAAAAAAATTAATAAAATGTAAGTTTATTAACATGTCTCTCAGCGCATCTCTACAAATTAAAAATTTCTACCACAGAAGAATGTGTATTATGCAGGAGAGAAGACTCAAAAATCATTTATTGGAGTGTGTGAAGCTGAACCGGGAAATGCAAGAACTCAGAATTACAGTGGTCTTTATTGGGAAGCCCGCTACCAAATGGGTTAAATGTACCAAAGGGGAGCCATTGGACAATCTCTATAATAATACTGTATAAAATAATACAATAATCTTTTCTTTACAAAGCATTAAATAACTGCAAGATGCTGTCTCCTGAGTTTGACTTCTATGAAGCCATGTAGAAAAAATACTGAATTTAATGATAGTTGTAAACGGAAAGGAAGCTAATTAAATTTTTATTGTTTAAGAAACAACTTGTTAATTAAATTAACAACAGTAAAATAATCAAATAATATAGTTTTAAATTTATAATCAGTTTAATACCAAGTAGCTTCGATTATTTACAGTGTGTTGTCATAACAGGTTAGAAAAACCACTCTCACTTGTAAATAAGTAGTCCTAAAATTATAAAATCCCGAATCAAAATAAAAATGGACTTTTTACTACAACTTTCCTGCTGAAAGTTTTTAACAAGCCAAAAAATTAAAAAACTTTCGCTTACTTCTTCTTGTACGTTTGGTTTTTCTACAATTAAAAATAATATTTCCCCGTCTAACAACAGTTACAATCAAAGGAGTCTAACAACAGTTAAATTGTATGTTTCCTATGGATGCGAGATATGACACAGTCTGGCAACAATGTTCCTGAACTCCAATCCCATTCCAGTTTAAATTACACTGGAGAGTCAACACTTTCATATTTGTAATAATTCATTTGATACTCTAAATGTAACCACTTCAATTATTTTTTTCAAAATACATCGTAACAGTTACAGTTACAGTCATAAGTTTTTAACGTAATATATAGTAAATAAAAATTCAGTTTTAATGGTAGCTGCAGTTGTAATTGTTTTTTCAAGAACCTAATACAATAACTGTTACATTCAGTGGTATATGCTACAGTTCACAAAATTTTATGAATTGCAGACATCAGTTGTAAGAAACTTTTATTACTCTCTACAGACACTTTTCATAACAATCCAAACATTACTTTTAAATGGGATTTTTCATTAATAACAATTATAATATACTCAATACAATATTTACCATAATTAAGAATATATAAATACATACTTATGAATACTCAGAAGAACTTAAAATATATTTAAAATTTCACTACACTCAATTAATATCTACTGTTAACGAAATATTAATAATTAATTGAATAAGGCATAATATGTGTACAAACTACATTCCTATTTACAACTATGCTAAAAAAAACTAAACAAACAAAAAACACTGTCTTTTATTTAACACATCCACACAAGTTGGGACTGTAGTAGTTGCATGTAACAGATGATGAAGGCAACCGGTTACATGGCAGTGATACAGAATCGAATGTTTCTCATTCTCTCGCTTGTGTTAGTAATAGTCCACTATTCAGGTACAGGTGTAATATGACTCCACATACATTGACAACACCAATAAAAAGAATTATAAAAAAAAATGAAATTACATTAACCACAGCATACGCAGTTGTGACTCAAACGACTGATAAAGGAATGAACAAACATTTTCTAGTTCAATATATTGTTGTTCTTTCCTGAAATGTTATCTTTACTTTTTGTTCTTTTCATACTCGATAAATAAAATATTTCAGCTTTTCTATAAAAATTTCAAGGCAATTAAATCACTTCCCTTAATATTTACATACAGTATATTCTAAGTGACTAGTAAAAGCTGAAATGGAAGAAATACTTTTTGAAAAGGTACTAACTACACTCATATTAACTAGATCCTTATTATAATATTGACTTTTATAAAAATCTGAATTTATAAAAAGCTTAATTCCACTTATCTTTTTCATAAAAACTACTTAAAGAACATGAGAAACAAATTTACAAATTCATATAAAACATTTTTTGGACTGCATACATTACTATTCAATTTCTTTAGAATTATAATTTATAATTGCTGTAATATACTGTCACTGTAAGAGTAAGTTGTTTAAAAAGTCCTGTGTATTCCATACAGGACACTGTTTTTTATGTGTAAATTTAGTTGGTGGTTGGCATATACTGCATATTTTTAAATTTAACACGTTTTTTTTCACATAAACGTTTTCCTTGAATAAATATTTTGTTATGTCTTTGCTAGTTATTTTTCCCTCCAGTATACCAGAAATGATTTCAATTTCCTTCCAATTAAAAGTAGTCAATTAATTTATTCTTGCACATTATTTCTACCACACCTAGCACCAAGTCTCGCAAAACTGACAGCCGGTTGGACCAAACCCAACTAACTCTCATTTGGGCTAGACAGTGGCACCCATACACATCCATGGCAGTTAATACTTAGACTGTATTAATGTCACTTTAAATTATGAAATACAGGTTATTTTATCAGAGAACGGATTAGTAAAAAGAAACAAAAAACTAATGATCAGGCTTCCAAATCACAATTTATGAAATGGGTCAGGATAATTTTATTTCTGTATGGGCACATACAGGACGTTCCCTTGTAGAACACATGATTATATTATCTCTAAACTAATTGCAAAATAATTAGCACAAATCACAACTGTGCGTACATTTTAAAATTACAAAAAAAAAACTGTTTATAAGGCATTATATACAAGTTATTCTTGAAAGTACTTTCACAAATGACTGTGATAATTGGAGTTAAGAAAAATACACAAAATCAGTTTGAAGGAAATGGAGGTGGACTGCTGATTAGCTGGAACTTTGAGAACGGAACATCAAAAAAAGCGGTTACAAAGCTAATCCAAACGAAAGGTCTTACGAAATGTCACAAAACAATAGCACAAAAAAGGCTACTTTCCCAATAATTGTACCTGCATTACATTTTTGACATTTTAGTATGCAATAGTAACGATTCACCACACGGTAAAGAAGAAGTGTACCAGTTGTAAATGATTTTATTACTGAATGTAATGTGGAAATACATAATGTTTTAATGTATGAGGTTAGGCAAGAATGTTTTGGTTTTTTAGTTTATTGTTTACTGAAAACAAAACTCATAGTTGGAAAAATATAATGTTTAGTAAGTAAATACAATGGAGTGATCGTGGCGTAGTGGCTAGCGTGTGGTGCTGGTATGCTGTCAGCATGGGTTCGCTTCCCGCCAGGACCATCTGATTTAGATAGGATCGTTCCCCCTCGCAAGGCAATGGCAAACCAGTGAGAGGTATCCTGCCTAGTATAACCCCTCCCCAACTATGGCGTTCGGATCCAGCGTTAAACTGTAGGACCCATATACCTATAAGACACCCTAACATATGCACCTTGGGTATATGCAGGGAGAGTACAAACCAGTCGAAAGACTGACAACTCCATAAGGAAGAAGTAAATATTATGATTCAATTGACTTGGTGGCAATCTCAGCATGCACAAAAAAAAGAAACTACACTAAGCATTGTTGTGACATTCAAGCGATTTTTCCTTCTTAAAATGTTAATAATGGATGTTATTAGTGTCAAATTATATTTAAACCTAACTTAACCAACCTAACCCTGCATATGGAAATATTACCTATTTTTGCAAACGTGTTGCAATTAAAACAGAATACATATCTTTACGGATTGTATTGTAACTGTATACACAAACATTATGAAAACAGTGTAAATGTCACACAGGACCTTAGATTATCATTCTTGAATTATTCTAAGTTTGTCTGTTTTAAAAGTCCTTCATGTTAAATTAATTTTTTTAAGATATCAGTTACATACAGACTTAAATATTGGGAGCCAAATACAATGTGAATAGTAAAATGTACATCTTTCAATATAGGTCTCATTAAAAATTACAAGATACAGCAGCAATTACAAGAGATACTCTTGTAATTAGTTGAGGAGGTAGTGCTATGTGTGAAACAAATGATTCATTGTGCTGGAAGAGGACAATAAACTGTTGAGACTTGATTCTACTAAAGACGTCACTGATAACTTCATTACCAACAACACTAATGCTGATGATCAGTAGCAGATATTCAAGGGGATTGTCTATAAACACAAGTCAAGTTTAACTTCAGCTAACATAACACCAACATTTCTAATTAAAATTTTTTGATTTGGATTTTTCTACACTAATCTAATAATTATGGAAGCTAAAACAGCTGGTACGCAAGGTCCATCTCATTTGAGATTTGAATCCTCCAGGACTTAGAAAAAGGACAGTAGAGCACGCATGCTAAAGTAGTAGTGACACTTTTCCTACGTTTTCAACATATGAGGGGGTTTTAACGTGATTCTTTCTATTTAGAGAATCCATATCCCATGCGTTGATGGGTTGCGGTGTGCAATTACAATAGCACATAAATCATCAAACGTATTGTTACGAGGGTCTCACGGATCCTCCAGCGTATATTACAGTGGAGGCAAAATACAGACACCAATGAAGTCAAAAATTACCAGCTTTAATTAATCACAAATAACAATTTGTAATCAACACGGTACTCTCTTACAATAATTCAAGTTACGTTTGTCCAAACTAAATAATAACGTCAAGTAATAGAGCTCCATACTAGTTATAACACAATAATCACATCGCCACAATACTTCGATCCACACTTGAATAAATCACCAGCTCTAACTCACTAAGCCTGCTGCTGTTGTTTGTATATCCTGCAGATGTTCCAGAATAATTTTCTGTGCCAGCATAATTTGCATAGTTAACAAGCACCCCAAAAGTCTAAAGGATACTTGACTGTGCAGCCTTGACCGAGACGCTGCATCTGCTTGGCTAGCTGAGAAACGGGTGGAAGAACACTCTAGATTCTTCGAGAGTTCCATAATTGTCATAACAGTATATATATTTATGCTCAAGCAAATACTTTATTCATAAAGTCTTATTTATTGTGGTATCTATAATTTTCTAGAATTATTGTTTTAAGATTGGTCATTGAATATGGTGTACTATTTGCCATTATGGAGTAAAGCTGTATTATTGAAGAAATTAAAATCAATAATTCTGGTGTTGGCAAATTAAAAATAACAACTAGTGATAATGAGAAAAGGTTTCCTGTGCTCAAAAGTATCATGTCTAACAACCTGTTATTGAAATTTTAGGGGAGAAGGTTTTGAGATTACCCAGTGCTTGGGTTCACCCTCTGCCACTGCTGATAATAGAAATTCTGAATGGTAAACAGATATCAAAAGAACACAACGCAGTTAATGCGAGGCATAGGTGATATCCTTTGAATGTGAACACAAGTTAAAAAAAAGTCAGTATGTAATTAAAAGAGTTTGTTATAACAACGTTATCCGCTTTGTATAATATTGTATTTGTCAAGTGCTACATTTATAATTATAATAAGTAATGGGGGAGGTTATATACAGGGGAGTTGTATGTTTTGAGAGCATTTATGAGTCGACCTGTAGTATGTTTTGATGAACTATCGTTTACTATCAACAATTTACAAACTTATCTGCAAATTAAGTAATACTTAAGGCAGCTTCTAGTTGCATATATAAAGCAAATGGTTTGTTGTCAACAGGAGGTAAGTTTCATGTATATTGGTATGTCTCGTTATTAGTAATGATGCTGTTTATTTGAAAAGATTATTTTTTTAAATACCGTTGTATGAGGGACTGTGTAAAGCCAAACATCAAAGAAATTTAACGAATTATAGATAACCTCATTTGTTTAAAATGTGTAGTGTATATGTTATGCTTACGGTTTTTAAATTCTTTTGTTCAACATATCTTTTGATAAGTAATATTAAATAACAAACATTATAAATATTTAACTGGAATTTAAGGATCACAATTACATGATAACTTGGTGAATTTAAATTCAAATATATAGGGATACCTTTTTAGGCCTTTAAGATGATTGTACATAGCATGTGAAGAGTGGGCTGTTGTCTGACTTGAGGGGGTAGTGGGTAAGTTCATACCTAGCTCTACAGCTAGTAACACTGTCTCTGCCAGGAAACAATGGCAAAAGTAATGCCAACAAAAATGGTTGGTATGTCTCACCAATGTGCAAACTGGACCAAAGGACAACACAGAAGTGAAGTTTTTTCTTTGTTGTTGTTTCATCTATTTTGTACACTTTACAATGCGTTCCCTGAGCCACAATTTTAATTGGATTGCTGAGTTTAATTATGATTTATCATTCATGGTACAGTATTTAGGTACACATCCTCTAGTTACAAGAATTCTTTTGATTTCTGTACATTTTCTATTAAATGGTACAAATCCATATAATGAGTACGGTACCAAAACAATTTTTACTTCCATGTTCCTTAAGGAAATGGAAGTATGGTGATGGCAAAAAAAATCGTGTTCGACATTATTGCAGATTCTGATTGTACTACACTCAAAACATGAAAAAAAGTCATTTTTCGAAAAGTGTCTGTCTGTAGATTTTTTTCTATGGCTAACGATAACAGCCGCAAATTCAAACAGAATCAAATAATTTTTTGCATACAGCCCTGATTTGTAGAGTACTCAAGACCTTTTGTTTTTGGTGAAGATCGGTTAAGGGAAAGGGGTAGTTTACCGGCAACGTTTTATATTTTAACAAGGGTATTTTCTAAGGCAAACGATAAAAGCCGCAAATTCCAACAGAATCAAATAATTTTTTGCATACAGGCCTGAATTGTAGAGTACTCAAGACCTATTGTTTTTGGTGAAGATCAGTTAAGGGAAAGGGGTAGTTTACCTGCAACGTTTTTTTATCAAGGGTAATTTTTTTCTATGGCAAACGATAACAGCCGCAAATTCAAACAGAATCAAATAATGTTTTGCATACAGCCCTGTATTGTAGAGTTCTCATGACCTATTGGTGTTGGTGAAGATCGGTTAAGGGAAATGGGTAGTTTACCAGCAACATTTTATGTTTTAACAAGGGTAATTTTTTCTATGATGAACGATAACTGCCATAAATTCACACAGAATCAACTACGTTTTTGCATACTTTTTTGAATTATAGAGAACTCAACGCCTGTTGATTTTGGTGAAGATCGGTTAAGGGAAAAGGGTAGTTTACCTGGAAAATTTTATGTTGTAACAAGAGAAATGTTTTCATGATGAACGATAACTGCCGCACGTTCAAACAGAATCAAATATTTTTTTGCATGCATCTCTGAATTGTAGAGGACTGAAGGTCTATTGATTTTGGTGAAGATCGGTTAAGAGAAAGGGGTAGTTTACCTGCAACGTTTTATGTTTTAACAAGAGTAAAGTACTTAATTTTGATAAATAAAGTATCCTGATAAGAAGCTCATAATAATCCACTGTAGAAACATAGATGAAATATCTACAAATGAAGAGGTTTGGTGAACGGGGTGGGGGTAATTTTCTATTAATGAAAATTATAGTTGAAGGGGGAGTGGAGAATTTTTTATATGTGTACTACGTTAGTGGCAACAAAGAAGTAGTTCTTTGTTAAAATTCCTTCCCGGGCTGTTTAGCCGTAGTCCAATGTTTTCTGCAAAACTAGACTTTTCGGCAGTGCCATCGACTGCCATCATCAGTGAAAATCGAGTGCGAAAACATGAGGTGGTATACGTTAGTGACCACAGTATTGTGGTTAAGGCTGAAGCAATAAGTAGAAAGGAGTAGTTTATATAGAAATATTTCATTTCGAATATGATTTTAAATATAAATCTTAGAACATGGAAGTCATGTATGGTTCTCCATACCGATATTTGTTTTTGGAATAGCATTAGCTTACTTTTATAAGTCTCTGAAACATATTTAAAAATATCCATTTTTCTATTGGTATCAGAAGTATAAAACGATAAATTAAATCTCAATCTAAGAACAGAAATGTACACACAAACCATTATAACTATAATTTCCAAAAAAAGTAATGTGACATGACAGTACTTTTGTAAATGAATTGTTACTATGACTACTCCATACTTCATACTTTCAGCCAAACTGCACTAATACAGCTATCACATAGTTGGCAGAAACTTGGTGTACAATACGACACTAATCTAATTATATTTTCAGTTATCAAAAGTGAAGAACGGTGAAAGTTAAAAACTCCATTTTTTCAGTTAAAAAACATATTTTATTGATATTATTATTATGACTATAATAATATTAACATTTTAAAATGCATTTCATAAATGCAATGTACCAATTTCATGATGAAATTGTCTTATAATTTTAGTGCAAGTTGTTCATTAAAAGATACACTTGAAATAATGACATTTTATTAAAGAAAAATGCCACAATTTATTGTATCATTAGGATCCTCCATAATTATTGTATGTAATCAAACATATTTCATGTACACATTATATTAATTTTTTATCATTATTTTCTTACTTATTACTTTTAACGTTTCTTTTTATTTACACAAATTAAAAGGACAAATAATGTGTAACATGTTCCTTAATTTAATCCATCTGTAATTTTCAAACTTTAATTTCAGAATTATAATCAGTACTTTCGTGGGTTCTCAAAAGAAATTAATGGACACCAAATATGTCCCATTTTAAGTTATATATATATATTTATTTATTTATTTACTATTTATAATTTCTTTACCTCAAGCTGTTTTTTCTCTTATTTGGAACATGTTTCGGGAATCCTATTGTGCCCATCCTCAGCCATCTTAATTTTGTATCTTGTTGAGTACTTGTGTTTGGTTGGTTGTTGTTACGGTTTTCTGTTGGTTTTTGGTATTTAAAATTGTATTATTGTGGTGTATATATTAGTTTTTTGAGTATTTTTGATGTTGAGTGCTTTGAAAATTGTGTCATGTTTTGTATTGATTTGTTCCAATACCTGAACAAATACAAATTGGTATGCATTGGTATTGTATGCAGTAATTTTATTTCCCTCAGAAGACATTGTCTTTACATCAATTTCTTACATTTTTCTAAATATTCATACTTTGCATTCAATTCATCTGTATATTTTGAAACCTAGTTGGTTACAACTATGTTTCTGTAGCTGATTATGTGACAATATCTGTACATTTAATTGAATCAGCCATGCTGTCAGCATACAGAAACTCCAAATACTTCATTCAAAATATATTTATGTACCTTTTCAACAGTATATACAAGTATAAAAAGAACAAAATGTAAAACTTCAACACCTTGTAAACACTAAATACTAATACCTATTTTTATAACAAAATCTATTCAGCATTAAAAAAAAACTGTTTTCATTTAATCTTATTTGCCGAAGGAAAAAACTATTAATGCACCTGTAAATACTAGAGACATACAAATTTATTAATAATAGTTGCAGTTAATACAGAAAATTAATACTACTTAACATTAAAAGATCTGTTTAAATTACACTTTGTTAACAAATGGATACTTTGGCAGCCATCGTTTTAAAAATTCTGATTTGACACTAATACATGGAATATTAAATTAAGGCCTAACCATACAACACGTATTTGATAGCTATAAAAATCTAACCATAAACCGTATGCTAACAGAAAATGTACATTTTTTTTTGGTCACTGTTTACTTGGGAAAAACATGTACTTTACGTCCTCAATCCATGTAATTTTAAAGTCTCATGTTATGAATGCAGTCATTTGAAACACCCATAATAAACAAATTCTACCAAATCAGTCAGTAATATAAGGACCAGTAAACAATACTCAATCCACTGGCATATATTAAAGTGAAAAATCCAATCCATACATTAAGTACTTTAAAGGACTAAGTGGCTGCAATCTATGATGGACACAAACTCAAATCTCGTACATGTCTTGCAAGTAAGCACAAATATATCTGGGTGTCATGAAAATGAACTGTTTCAAGTCTAATATTAAAACAAATATTTATCTTATTTTCCCAAACATTACAGTAAGAGGTAACATCATAACAGGGACATTACAGTGTATGAACTGATGATGAAATTTTAATAGTTCAAAAAGGCCTTATTCATTATTTAAAAAAATGGAATTTTACTGATTTTGGTGGTACAGTATGTATATAAAAATATTTATCTATTTATTTTTAAGCAGCTCACTGGTACTAACACTCTTTAAATCATTAATTTTTTATTACCAATATTGTTGATCAAATAGCTTATATTATAAAAAAAGTAACAAGCAATATAAAAAAATGGTTACAGCATTTAATCAGCTATTTATACTTTTATTGCAGACAAAATCTAAAATTTTGTTGCGGACAACCATAAGCCTCATACTTAACTGTTAACAAAATGTTTTAAACAAACCTTTTGAACAATTTGTACAAGACATACGATTCTTAAATTAAAATAATCTTATACTAATTATGAAATAAATAAAAATTTACTAAAATTTGTGTAATGCGTTGACTAAAAATGAATGTTTTGCATATTCACCAACTGCCCAAATTTTCAGCAATTAAGTAATACGACTCAAAGAACGAAAATATGGCATTTTATGACTTTACTGCTAATATTTACAATTGTTTGCCTTAAAACTCTATGACCTGCATAGTAATTCTCAGCTTATTAACTTCTCCATTGTCCACAATGTAACGGATTCCATGAAGCATTCACCATGTTGACCACTCACACAAGAAATGAAAACTAAATTGTTAACTAAAATAGCATAATTTTTATTGTGAAGAAGTATATAAAAAATGATCTTTGACTATACATATTATGATAACATCATTGTCAAATTTATACTGCAGTTTTGGAATAATTTTAATTTAATTCATTTTAAACTTATTAGAAGTCTATATGAATAATGTTGTACTGACAATAATGCAAACTGCATATAAAATTTTCAAAACAAATTTAGCAGACTTAAACAGTATATATAAATCATACACCACACAATGGAAAAGCATAATTACTTACTAATTCACTACATTTTGATAGAAAACACAAAAAGTACAATTATCTAATTAAGAACATAGAACACAAGTCTGCAATAACATATTTTTCAAATTATACAGATATAATACACTGTAATAAAAACATTTCAACTGTCACACGATGAAATGTTTACTTCAACACTGTACACTCATTAATCAGAAAAAAGTCTGCACAAAAATCATGAACTAAAGTATGCTCAATGCTTAATGTTAAATGGTGACAAAAAAGTTTAGCAATAAATCCCAAGGCTGATAGTTTAGATTCCAAATATTCCTGGCAGAAACTCATTTATCTATAGTTTATATTCTAATACAGTGGAACATCGATATAACACTCCTGTGATAAAACGTGACCCTTGATGTAATACTCATTTTTCACGGTCCCGGCAAATTAAATAGTTAGACTTGGGACCTTTATATAAAGCGACCCTCAATATAAAGTGCTCTTTCGCTGGTCCGCAGAAGAGCGTTATATCAAGATTTCACTGTATTCTTTGCAGGAACTCAAAAATCAATCTTCTACAGGGAAACAGAAACAGAATTAACTTTTTAGTTATTACCATCTGTTGTAATTTCTTTACAGGTAAGAAAAAAAAATCAACCATTTATAAATATGAATATGGTGCCAAAACATAAAATGTTTGCTCACCAGACATTTTTAAAACTAGAAAACTACAATAACCGGTCAGTCCCATGAATGTCACATCTCTTAATAATTTGCCACATATACAATGTAACATCAATACTGTGACTTGGCAATGATTAATAACGCTGTTGCAATATTTCTAATCTGTTGACACTGTAAGATAAAACTTCTTAGATTTTGTAATTCATGATCCATAATAATGAATGTACAGTAAATTAAAAAAAAAAATAAATGTAACAAATAAAACGTATAATATGAAAACCATGTTAATGTTCTCATAACACACACGCAGTACACAACCTAGTTTAAGTTGTAAATTCAATGATCTTAAACTCCTTGTTACAACAAGTATTTTACTAGATCTTTACATACATTATGTGTGTTATTGCATAAGCGGATCATCACATGTTAGTGTAACATCAGTTTCACATTTCTTAATAGTCTGGTCTGCCCAAACTTATAGTATACAACACTAGTGTTATGTAGTACATGCTAATCCAATACATGCAATACACAAAAGAGAAACATAATACATGTGTTTTATTGGATTACACTAGTGAAACTCAAGACAAAGAGATCAAAACTTCAAGAGAAACATTAAAATACAAATGAGTACAATAATATATTTAATAGTCTGTCTTTATTTAAATACTCATTCATACAGTATGTAAAGATTCCATATTAAATATTTTCCTTTTGATTTTTTTAATCATTAATAGTCATATAAATAAATCCGTTTTTTATATTGCTTAATCTTACAAGGCGTAATATTACAAATCCTGAATATTTCACACTGAAATCAACTAAACAAAATTAAATAAACACTAACTCACTATGACCACTGTTTGTATAGAATCCATTATTCATTAAGGTACTTGCTTATATTAACTATTATTATTATATTATCGTTACCATAATCCATACAACTCTGAAACTTAAAGTTCACAACAACTTTTTTAAACCAGCTTTCATGCGTTCTTGCGCTGGATTAACTTTGATTTTCAACTGCTGGATTAGATCATAAATCTTCAATGATGGTCCAACTTTCATCCCAGTCAGGTCAATAATTTGATCTTTGGTCAATGTTAACATCGCTTTACCATCAATTTTCTACAAAACACATTACAACAATTAATATATGTGCATAAGTAAAACAAACATTCTTTATTATAAAATAATGTATTAGAATCTCACATTTCTTAATTTTTCTTGTCCACCAGAAACAGCAGATGATGAATACAACTTCATTTTAAGTTGGCTGGATCTATCATGTAACACTGATTTGACCAATCTTGGTTCTTAAAACAAAACTGAAGTTTCAAATACATCAGTTTTTAATCATAGAACACAAGTTTTTCAATGCTATCATGTTTACTTACCGAATTACTAGTTGTTTACTATCCTGATAGAGGTGGGTCGATATACTGATGTAACTGATATTTTGTACCAGTTACTTTTGTGGAACAGCTGTAACGGTTACTGAAAAGTTAAAATACCTGTTACGGTTACTCATGGGACCCCACCCACCCACCCAACAAATGAGTACAAAGTAGCAGTTACTGATACTGAACACTTCCTTCTGCGCATGTGCAGATTAACTTGAAAGTACAAAGCAGAGCAAGGCATTCCGAAAATGGCTAGATAGTGAGATGGAGCTACGGCGTCAGACACGAACCATATATAAAGAACTAAATGAAAAAATTATTAATAGAAGACACAACAAAATTCCACTCATTTTACATTTATTCTCCTGTGTTATGCAGATATATAATACAGATGGCAATAACAAATTATAATATTCATGAAGTTGGTAAATTACAGTATCATGTTATAACCTATACAGTGGCCGATATGGTATTGAGTAACTTTTTGTTTTATGATTTGAGAGATGATTATAACCAACTGAAATGATTTTAACTTCATGGGACACTTCACATAAATTATACTATACTTTATTCAGAAGTCACATAACACAGTGGGGTAGATAGAGAAATACACTGCGTATGTGGGTTTTCTACTCATAAATACGAGGTCTGACACAAACAAATTGAGACTGTTAGCATTACTAAGGAACTACTTATCGTGTTGTATTGCGCGTGAACTGTGTTAGGTCTTGAACTGTATTCTTATGCGGTGACAAGTTACAAGTTGCTCGGTTGACTCAGTTGCAGTGAGAGAGCAGTTGAATACAGTAGTTTTTACGCTTCGCCAGAAAATGTCGGATACGAAAAGTGATCAGCGTGTTAACATCAGGTTTCTTGTGAAACTTAAAAAATCGGCAACAGAGACTTACCAAATGTTGTTGGAAGCTTATGGGAATAAATGTTTGTTGCGTGCACGTGTCTTTGAATGGCACAAGAGATTTTTAGAAGGCAGGGACTCCGTGAAAGATGACGACCGTCCAGGCCGACCATGCACATCAACAATCGACAAAAACGTTGTAAAAGTTCGAGACACAATACGAAAAGACCGAAGATTGAGTGTCCGTGCTGTTCCTGAAATGTTGCATATGAACAGAAAAAGTGTTCGACGCATTTTAACAGAAGAGTTGAACATGAGGAAGGTGTGTGCAAAAATGGTGCTGAAAGTTTTGTCAGATGAACAGAAGGAAAGGAGAATGGAACTTTGTTGTGACCTTTTTGAATGGACTGATGGAGAGCCCACTTTTTTTAAAGAGTGCTATTACAGCTGATGAGACGTGGATATTTACGTACGATCCAGAAACAAACCGGCAATCAATGCATTGAAAAAAATCATCTTCCCCAAGAGCAGAAAAAGCACGCATGAGTCGTTCGAAGTTCAAGGCAATGCTTATCATTTTCTTCGATATCCAGGGCATCATTATGGCAGAATGGGTAACCAGTGGTCAAACAGTTAACCAACAATATTATAAACAAGTTTTGGAAAAATTCCCTGAACGTGTTAGAAAGAAGCACCCTGAATTGTGGAAGAGTGGGTGGATCTTGCACCAGGACAATGCGCCTGCCCACAATGCGTTATCAGTCAAACAATTTTTGGCCAGTAAAAACATCACAGTCCTTAAACATCCTCCATATTCCCCCGATTTAGCACCGTGCGATTTTTTCCCATTCCCCAGAATCAAGTCGGCGCTATAAGGGACCCATTTTTCAATGGTGGAAGAGGTACAGGCGAAAACGGTGGAGCTCCTGCGCAGCCTGACGGAAAGCGATATGCAGAAATGTTTTGAGCAGTGGAAGGAACGTATGCAGAAGTGTGTGGACTCAATGGGGTCCTACTTTAAAGGCGACCACCAGTAATTGTACATATCAGGTAAATAAAAAAAATTACAGCATCAGTCTTGTTATTTTTGTGTCAGACCTCGTACAGCGTGACTTGAAAATTTAGTCGTCCAAAAGTTTACAGGATTATAGTTTATAATTTCTTGTAATGTAACAATCGTTATTCTCCATCATTACACAAATTTTAAAATTATTTTGGCTATAAAGAAAGTTGTAAAAACTCTAAACACAATAAATTTTACATTTAAAAATTTATTGAAATTTAACATGTAACTCAGTATATTACTGTTGTTAACTGGCTTAAATGTATAGTTTTTACTTCGATTTGTAGCTCAGACAGTAAGGTGATGGGATACTTATTTTGTATCTATACTATTCATATTTATATAAAAAAAATAAATATGTGCAACTTTGAATATTCTTAGTCTGATTTTATTTCAAAATGAGTTTTTTCTGCTTTAAATGGCAGGCTACTGGATGGATGGAAAATATGTTTTTATCAATTACTATACTATACTACTACACCTAGAAAGTAAAAAGATACTGTCAAGATAAAATTAGTTTATAAGAGATAAATATATTAAAAATATTAAGTAATTACTTTTCACTAACTGACATACATTAACACTGACATGCCACTAACTGACACGAATTAAACAAGAACCAGCCAGCAGTAATTTATTGATTAGCACAAATTATGAATCTATATCATTTAATAAATTATATTTAATAATTTTTATAAAAAAATGTAAATTATTTTTACATTTTATAATATTATAAATATATTATTTGTTGTGCATAATAATTTATATTATTATAATTACTAAATTAATTAAAAACAAATACATTTATCTTGTTTATAATATAGCAACACAATATTTTATGTTCAGTAATGCTAAGTGCAATATTATGGTGTACTTTATTTATTATTATTAGTGAGGGTCCTAGAGTCTATGCCGCATTCCGCATTTTGATCGCCATTTCTCCCTATCTCCAGTCATCGTCTTCAATAGCTCGATCTCTCATGCTTTTCCTAATTCCTGTTCTCCATTGTGTTGTCAGTCTTCCTTTTCTTCTCCTGTTTTGTGGTGTGTAAGGCCCGTGACACACGAGCGTCAAAATCTCGTTCACCGTTGCATCATCGTCCGTTGCGGTTAAAATCCTTTCCCTGACACACGAACGGCAAATTGACACAGACCACCTGAAATTCGTCACTTCGCCAGTGCGTCTCCAACTTTTGAAAGAGATGGATGTGTCTCTCCAGTTTCCGAGTAACTACTATGCCATTTTATTCAAAAAGAAATTAGTATTTTTTACTACGCTTCCAAGGTAATTAAAAAAAAAAAGAGAAGGTTCTGGGTACATCCTTTCAATAGTGAACGGTTACTAAAAGGGGCTTTCACGACCATGATGTGTGATTTAAGAGACAATGAGACCAAGTTTTTTAATTATTTTCGTATGAGCGTAAAATCATACGATTAGCTCTCTGCAAGAACAAGTGATGCTCTCATGAGTGAGGTAACCATAATGAGTTTTCCCGTACCACCCATGGAAATGTTGGCTGTTACGTTAAGGTAAGTGACTAAACAACAAATTTTACTTTTCCCTTTATTTGTTTTCGGTTGCCAGAAACCAACCATATCCTAACATATATATGTAGGTGTAGGTCACACCTCTATACCTATACAAAAATGAACACCTTAAGATAAAGTTGTCTTGTTTGTTCATCATCTTCTTTCACAGCACTACACTTTATATAATATAGAAACTTTCTCATGTGAAAACTTACTTGTCTTTTTCGTCGCTTCTTTCACAGCACTACACTTTATATAATATAGAAACTTTCTCATGTGAAAACTTACTTGTCTTTTTCGTACAATGAAAAAGACAAGTAAGTTTTCACATGAGAAAGTTTCTATATTATATAAAATATATAAAGTTAAGATAAAAATTTCAAACTATTTATTAAAAATTATTGCATTTTTCTAATTGCTTTCATTTTTATCATTTATAAATTCTCGTGGGTGTTAAGGCATTGAAAAATTGAAAAAACATATGAAATATATATTTTATTAAAAAAGAAATATATATATAACAACAGATATATTTAATAAAACACATTCAGTCAGAGAGGAAGAGTGTAATCTTGTCCTTCGTATTGGTAGGTTCCTTGTGAAGGAGAGGTTAGAGGTGTCACCGCAGATCCAGAAGGCGAACTGACAGTTTGTGGATCTGAGGGATGAAGATGAGGTTGTAAATGTTGTGGAAGGGGAAAATGAGGAGGAGAATAGAAGTATGGCTGCTGTTGAGGAATTGTGGATGGATAGCTGTGGAGAGGGATATATGATGTCGGTAGTGGAAACTGTTGTACGTGTGTACCGGTTTCTTTTTGTTTTTTTATCCTTTGAAGAAGCTTTAACGCTTCTGTCCGAAATTCAAATTTCTGATCTTCATCTAGTTTCCTCACTGTTGGCAGTAATGAATTGAAAAACGCCTCATCTTCATCTGGCTGCTCAACAATAATAGGGCAGTTTATGACTTCCAAAAGAGACTCCTATAAGTTTCTTTGGCGTCTTGTGCCCGTTGTACTTATGGATGGCTCCGTTGAAGCACCACTTGGGGTTGAAGCCCGGGTATCGATTTCTTGATTAGAACCACCTTGTGGTGTATCAGATAACAATTCAGTATCACCTGAAAGAGTTGAGTCTGTTGTCGTTTGGGTTGATGAAGTATTTAAAAACGACAATTGCCTTCCGTAAACATAGTGCTTTACTTTAGATGCTGGTTGTCCAGAACTTGTCCTCTTCTTTACACTTTTTGAGTAGGTATCTCGAATATTGCGCCATTTACTTATCAGCTTCCTTACTGAAAACAAAAAGAAGACCGAAACAGAGTTAGTACGTGAGAATTACCTTGTAAGAAGTTTAATAAGTAGTAATCTATCTATCTATCTTATATTATATTAATAAATCTCTAGGGGGGTCTACGTTAGTCCACGGTAATCTCAGAATCTACTGAACCGATTTCAATGAAAACTTTGCACGCTGATAGCAGGTACCCAACGGAAGGGTTTCCACTTTATTTGATAACAATAGGTTATTATATATATATTAATAAATTTCTAGGGGGGGTCTACGTTTGTCCGCGGTAATCTCAGAATCTACTGAACCGATTTCAATGAAACTTTGCACGCAAATACTCACGGACTGATTTATTTATTACATCCACTACAATCCTAAGTGGCGAGAGATTGTCCAGGAGTTGCATTAAGCCTTTTCAGCTCAAGATCGACACGACTTGGTAGCACGCGTATTTCATCTGAAATTGAAGAAATTAATGGTTTTCTTAGTGAAAGGTAAAATTTTTGGCTTAGTTGTGTGCTACATGTACAGCGTAGAGTCGCAAAAAAGAGGTTTGCCGCATGCGCATATTTTCTCTGGTTAGAAGAAAAAATACGACCAGATCAGATAGATCCTGTGATTAGTGCAGAGCTGTCGGACCTTGATAAAGATCCAGAGCTTTATGATATAGTTAAAACACATATGATTCATGGGCCATGTGGAATAATTAATGCACAGTCACCATGTATGAAGGAGGGTCAGTGTACTAAACGATATCCTAAATCGTTTACAAAAGAAACAACGATAAATGATGACAGCTACCCTAATTATCACCGACTAAGTCCTGAAGATGGAGGTTTTCGGTGTGAAATCTGTTTGAGAGATGAGATTTTGATAGTTGACAATAGATGGGTAGTTCCATACTCACCGGTGCTTTCGCGAGCTTTTGGTGCTCACATCAATGTTGAATTGTGTAGTAGTGTAAAATCCATTAAATATGTATGTAAATACGTCAATAAAGGCTCCGATCTAGCTACGATTGGTATACAAAATTCTTACGATGGGGTATTACAGTTTCAAAATGGTCGATACATAAGCACATCTGAAGCTATGGAGAATCTTCTCTTTCCCTATACATGAGTGTTTTCCACACTGACTTAGCACGTAACATTTTGACTAACTGATATCAATATACTTATGTATACACTATTTGTATTATTCTATATGAATAAACATTTCATATAATTGTGTTACTGCATGTTTGTAAGTATCTACTAAATTATCAAATTTTGATTTTACGTATTGAGGAAACATGAATGATGGATATATTGCTTCGCACTTTTTGGATATTCATAACTTACAATATAGGAATATTATTAATACAGATGTACCATTAGCAATTTACCAACTCGACAGTTACCACAACAATCATATACAAATATTCGCGTGCGAAGCCGCGGGTACCTGCTAGTAACTAATAAGTATAGAGCAGTGGCGAAGCGTGCACTTCCGTGATATGTAAGCGGCCGGAAAGCACCTGGTCTCTCCCCCCCCACCTCCACAATTCAACATTGACTCAACTTTAGCCACGATGTATTGTAGCTCCTGTACATCTATTTTTAGACAATACATTTGAACCTAAACCTTCTTATCCTATTAGCTGTGCCGGTTTCCATTCCATTATATTTGAAATCATGCAATTGTAAATTAACAAACACAATTTTTATTAAAAAAAAATAATCTGGTTTTAAAATATTAAAAATAGTAGCCAATGTACGTAAAATCTTTTATGACCATAAGGAAAATACAAAATTATAATATACAATAAATAATACAATTTTAATAAGAATCAATTGTAACAACACGGCCGCATCTCCTTTTTAATGTTTGAATGTGAGTTCTAGACGTCTCGATTTCTTAGCAAATAAGTCAATCACGTTGTCGTGAAAGTTCGGCTGCTGTTTTATTACCGATAGAAGGTTCTTTTCAATGGAAATCACTGAAAGTGCAGAAAGTCTGTTTTCACTACGGGAGTTTCGGAGATATGTTTTGATTCTCTTTAATGATGAGAACGACCTTTCTGATGACGCACTTGTGACGGGAATCGTAACTATTAGCTTTGCGAGTTTAAGCACTTGAGGTAGGGTATCTCAAAGATCTGATATGTATAAATATTTAAGCAAGTCTGACACACTTTTGTGGGAGAAATCTCTGTCTGAATAAATAATACAAAGCTCACTTCGCAGCCGCGGCAATTCAAAAAACTGTCCAAATGACTTTTTCAGACAGGTAAAGTGTTGTTCAGGGAATGTCGAACAAAACTGAGGAAACCTTTTAGTTTCAATCAGAGCAATGAAATCAAGCTCATGGACATCTGAAAACCTTTCCTTCATTTTTGATTTGACTGTGTCGATGACTTCATAATAGAGTCTCTTGTACGAGTCTTTCTTGTCATATGAGATATTATCAATTCGCATTCTTTTACTGCGATGGTCAGATTCTTGACAACTGTCCGTCAGGATTCTCGACCAAAAGTTATCAAAATTATTTCTCATTTGGTCCAAATGTTTTTGGAATTCTTCAATCTTTTTTAGACAGTAGGCTATGTCTGAGCTTTTCTTTTGTAAGACATCAAAAATTATGTCGGCTTGAGGAAGAATAGAAGTGAAAATAATGAGCAAAAAGTTGAAGTCAAAATCCTTAAGAGTGGCGAGAAAGCCTCTCGCTCCATGGTATGTCTCACTGTCCCATTCATGTCCGTTTTCAATTATGGATTCAAAGAGACGGATAACATGGCCTTTTTTCTCGAAAACAGTTAGGACGAGCCTGCTGCTGTAATTCCATCTTGTGGGTGCGACTGAGGGAAATCTTTTTTTTAACTTCTTGGTCAAGAGCAAATGATCTATTTGACGACTTTTTAAAATATGACGCAAGCCCTGATAGTGCTGAAAAAAATAATTTACATTCTTTTATATTATCAACTAAATGTCTCAAAACCAGGTTCATTTTGTGCGCATAACAATGCACAAATAAGGCATGTTTGTGTGTAACTTTAACAATAGCTTGTAACCCACCCTTATCTCCCGACATAACTGCAGCACTGTCATAGGTTTGGGCCACCAATTTTTCCTCACACTGGTATGCATCTAAAGTTTTGAAATCATGTTCAGCTAATGCCTTTGCCCTGCGATCATTGCTCAAATCAGCAAATCCAAGAAACCGTTCATGAATATCACCCAGCTTATTAACGTATCTTAACACCGTGGAAACTTGACACTTATTAGTTATGTCCGTAGTTTCGTCCATTATGAGGGCTACAAACGATGCTTCCTTAATTTCTAATTTTATTTCTGATAAAACAGTCTCTGAAACGCAATCAATTAAATCATTTTGAATGTCGCTGGATAATCCACAAAATACTGTTGAACGTTCAAGATTGGAATTTAGTTTATCATCATATCCTCTAAGTAAATTTATCAGTCCTATGTAGTTTCCGCGGTTACTGCAATCTTCAGATTCATTGCGTCCTTGAAACGGAAGTTCATGTTCAGCTAAAAAGCAAGTAACATCAATTAAACGACCTACAATATGCCTGTTAATTTTAACTTGCTTATTGTGTTTCTCTATGTTAATTCTGTGCTGCTCGCTTAAAGAAAACTCAATTCTAGTTGTTTTTCCAAACTTTTTTAGAGCTACTTGGGAAGCAATATGGCTTTGTGACAATTCATGCCTTTTTCCTACATTGTGCAGGTTACTTAAGACGGTAAATCCAGACTTAGTCCAAATGGTAGACCTTTCTGTCGAGAAAAGAAGACATGGCCAACAGTACAATTTTATCAGTTTTTTACAACCGCACAGCCACATGAACGAAACGTAATTCTGTTGTTTCAAATGCCGATTGAAATTTTTGGCTTTGGATTTTAAATTAGGCATCAAGGGTGTAGGTCTACATTTCGACACTATGGTCAGTTTGTCTGTAAAAGATCTAGCACTGAATGGCTTTATTAATAATTCTTCAATAATACAATTACACTCACTCACGCATGAGAAAGAAGTTCCTGCAACTGAATCATAAGGAGCGGTAGAAGCAGACATCGCAGAAACAAACACTACAACGGTTTTAAAACGACTAACAAATGCTAACAGCGAACACGCGACTACTATTGTAGCGTATTAGCGAGTGTGTGGAAGCAAGCTTCCCCCTCCACCAGTATCACTCGGCTGTCTATGCAGGGCAGTGGCCGGGAGCAATGACCGCCGTAGCAGCCAACACGCAACAGAGTCAGCAGCGTATATGGACAACGAATATACACACTCGAATCGCCGCTTACGTAAAACGCGCTTTGCATCCGCTATATTTACCTCATTTTGTTCATACAGGAAGCTCTCGGATTTAACATTTATTATAGAGAAGTCCGTGGTTTTAGCAAAAAAAGTTTATTTTTATCAACTATTTTCAAATTGTTAGCGCCGCTTACATAGCGTATATGGACGCTTCGCCACTGTATAGAGAGTGGTAGTACATGGTGTCCTCGTTTTTGGACCATTATTACAATTTTTACAGCTGCAAAGACGAAAAAAAATGCAGTTGTGATTTGAAATGGTTAGGAGACGAGATTTTTTCTCCAAATAGGTATACCACATTTAAAATTTTTTTTTCTTATATTATAATTTTGATAATTATCGAGGTGCTTGTAAGTAAAAAGAAACAATAGTGAACTTTCAATTATATCGGCTTGGAGCTCAACATGTTAACATACTTATAAAACCTATTTAATTATATATTTTAATCTAAGTGTAATATTTACATGTTTAGTAAGAAGTAAGACCCACAGCACAGGTGTTTCCGTTTAAAAAGTAATAACAGACGAAATTAAAACCCACATAAAAACTAAAAACTGCAAAAGAAGTAAAAACTTACCGAAAGAAATCTCACATGACAAATCAGATATAGCAAGCATATACGAGGTGTGTTCATAAAAATACCAAACTTTTTGAGTAACACATCAACCCGCATAAACGACGCGCCGCGACTTTGCGCGCACCTAGCGATAGTTTTTGACAACAAACTGCCACTTATTGTGTTCCGCTATTAGCAGTAGTCTTTGAGGTATATCACATTGAGTGGGGATGTGCACACGCTGGCCGGCGGATTAGTGACAAAGCGATTAAGAAAGACCACGAGAACAACGTGTGCATATGAAATTTTGCAGCAAAACTAGGTTAAAACTTGTCAGAGACATTCTGGTTTTCAATTAAGTATACGCAGAAGCCTGCATGAGGCGAACGATTAGTTTAAGAATTTTTAAAGAGGGAAAAACAATGGTCGGTGCAGATCAAAGCGATATCGAAGATCATGGGAAGAGAGCTCGTGATGTGGTAATTGTAAATCATCGTTTAAATGCCGACACTTTCTGACAGAATCCATTTAAGATCATAAAATTAAAGTTTGATAGAAAAATTTAAATGTATCGTATCACTGAAAAATTCTTACTGTGTTTGTTGACGACGATCAGAAAGAGACCCATTTTGAAATCGGTCAACAACTGCGTACCAATGCAAATGGTAATAAAAACTTTGGAAGACAATGGAAATAGCTCTGTAAAGATTTTACGAAGTCAGCAGCAAAATTTTATACACACACGTTGTGTTAAGATCTTCATTCTCACTTCGTCATAAATCCGCCGGATGGTGTGTGCCTGTGCCCACTACAGCGCGTGTAGCTCGAAGACTGAAGATCGTGACGGGACAGAGAAAACGGCATTCAGGCATCAAAACCTGTCGCTAGCAGCACTTAATTCTGCAGCTCGCTCTATGCGCTAGTTGACGTGCTACACAAATAGTTCGGTCTTTTTTTGAACATACCTCGTATATAGTTTAAAATACTGTGTATTTTATTAATTGTTTTTTTTTTGCAGATACCTGGGAAGTGGTTGTAGCATTATGGACTTGTACTATTCGTACAGGCATGGACATTCAATGTTGTATAAAATAATTAGGAAAGTACGTGCTATGCTTCGGAGAATCTTAAAAGAAGAATGTTTTCCTCTGTTCATGATAGAAAGGTAGCTACAAATTTCATTTGTCTTTGAAAAATCTGCTAACTTTCCACATTGTCTCGGTGCTCTGGATGGAAAACACGTCAGAATAACAAAACCAACTATGAGTGGATCGTTATATTTTAATTATAAATTTTTTTTTTTCAATTGTCCTTTTTGCTGTGGCTGATGCGAATTACAATTTTCTTTATATAGATGTCGGGTTCTTTTGGAAGGGAGGGGGACAGTACAATTTTTGAAAATTCATCCTTTTATAAACATCTTATGAATAACTCATTAAACATACCTAGAAGCGAACCACTTCCTCATACCCTTGGACTAAACATGCCGTACACACTCGTAGGAGACGAAGCGTTTGGTCTTTCACAGCACATTATGCGGCCATACAAGGGGAAATTCTTAACAAAAACAAAGAGAATTTTCAATTATCGTCTCAGTCGGGCCTGCCGATATGTAGAATGCACATTTGGGATACTTTTTAACAAATGGAGAATTTTCTATAGGCCAATGGATGTTAATGTACAATTCGCAAAATCAATCACTAAAACCTGCTGTCTTCTTCACAACTACGTTCGAAGCTTAGACAGCTACATTTCTGTAGATACGTTGACAATTGATGGACTCAGTGAAAACAGTAGTGCGGAACTGAATACACGATTACAAGCTATAGAGGTCCACAAGTCAATGCCATCAGAAATGAGTTCTCCAAATATTTTGAAAGTGATGTTGGAAAAGTTTCATGGCAAGACAATTTTATTACCTAATACCAGATAATGCAGTTTTTATTGTTCAAATTAGTTGTTTATTATTACGAAAACAGTATGAGAGTGTCATAAATGTAAATACAACAATACAAGTATCAATTGAGAATTAATTTCCTTTTCTTCCCTCAAATAATCAGTGACTATAAAGAGATAGCTACTTAAAAAGATTTTCAACAACAAAAAGATGTAAAAACAACAAAATTTTAAGATTATTCTAAAATTTAAATTAATCGAATGAAAATTCGGAATGTTGATAACTACTATAGTTAGCACTATGAATTAATATCAAATTCTTAGCAAATTACATACTACTGTGTAAAAAATGTAGAATCTAACATATTCCTTGAAATTATAATTAAATAATGATTAGTAGCCTATGCATTATTGAAAGTATGTTTAAAAAAAAAAATGAAAGAAAACTAAAACACAAAAATAGAAACAATGTACATTTATGATTAACATACAAAAAATGATCGCATACAAAATGCGATACAAACAATAGGGAACAGATAAACTGTTGACTTCTCAACGACTGAAAACACATACACAGCAGCAATATATTTTCTGCTGACATATGGGAAGAACAACTATTATAATAAGACACTAATGGAGTAACAAAGAAATAACGTATGCAGTATAAGAAAGAACAAACTAATCACATCAAAATACCGACTCAGACTGACCCAAACTTTTCATAGACTTGTATAAGTATGACTAAGCGTGGTGGAGAAAGGGCGAACCTAAGCAAAAGCTCATGCAGACGTGTGGCACCGTGCAGTATATTCGCCCTTATTCCTCCAATATTACAGCACTAAACTTTCGGCTGGTTTTATGCAGTCCATACATTTCAATACTATTTACAAAATACTAAGGGCGAATATAGATGTGATAGTAGTATTACCGTGTTCTTAACATGTCAGAAAATAGGATTCCTTAAAAAAAAAAAATCAATTTTTTTATAATCGCCCTTGCTCCTCCAAGCTCCTGATATGTATAAATATTTATTTTTTGTTTAAGTTTAAGTAGCTCACATTGAAACAGGCATACACACACACAAACACACATTATACACTCTCTACAATCACTCACAAATTGTAATATAAATAATCTTTAAATATTTCAATAAAAAATTATCTGTTGTTTTTGTAATAAACTTTTTATATTAGTATATTTATTTATATAAAAAATTTTATTGTAGAAACAATGGGTCATTTTTTGTTAAAATATTACAATTTGCGATTGACTGCAGAGAATGTATAATCTGTGTGTATGTGTGCGTGCGCGCGTATGTCAGCTCCAAAGAATAATGTTTTTTATAAATGGAGAAGTTGACAAAATCATTTTCTTCAACAAATTACCTCCATTGAAGACCATTTAAAGTTAGAAACTGGTAGTTTTCAGGTAGTTTAGAAACCCTTGGTACAGTCTGACAAGACAATTTTTCCCTATGACCCCTCCCTCCAATTACTGTTTAACCAAAATTTAACCACTGCAAAGTGAGTTTGTTTTTATAAGTGCTTAATTATTATTTATTACATGGCTGTGGGTATGATTTGTCTGTGTAGTACTGGTGTTAGTAATTTGATAGTAATTCTCGAAATTCAACTTATAATGTACCATTAGTAAAAAGTGCTTGTAATGTTTTGGTACGTCTAACAATATATATGTAACAACCAAAAATGTAAATCTTACCAATTTGTTTCTTCTCCGTCTCATCTTTGGTTTCGAAGTCTGTAACCATGGCCGTGCACACTGCTTCCCAAGCTGCGTCTCTTCTATTTTTATTTTTGTATTCCTCCGAACTCACATTCCATACTTCTGGATATTTTTTTACTTCATCAATGAAGAGTTCCGTATCTATTGCGTCTAGATTCATTGAAAATAGACAAAAAACACTCTAAAAAAAAAAAAAAAGTTGAACGAGATTTTGCGTTCGTGTGTCACCTCCGATTGCAAATAAGGTATTGGCTAACCGCACCGTCCAAGAAGTCCCCGCACTGGGTAGCAGGTACCGAACGTCAACATTACGCCCGTTGCAGAGCCGCTGACGCTGAACGGGACGTGTGTCAGGTACAAGTAGCAATGTATCTCTCACCCGCACCGTCAAAATCTCGTTGCGGTAAACAGGATTTTGACGCTCGTGTGTCACGGGCCTAAGTAAATGCTTTCTTTGGCCATCGCTTCTCCTCCATCCTCATTACGTGACCATACCATAGCAACTGTCTGGATTCTATTCTTCCTGCTGTTGTAAATATGCGCCCCGTTTTCCTTCTTATATCTTCGTTTCTAACATGTTGCATTCTAGAAATATTACGCTCTTCTTAAGAAATCCATTTCCACAGTTTCTATCATCTTTTTCTCTTTATCTGAAAATTGCCACCATTCACAGCCATAAGTTAAAATGGGCTCCACAATAGTTGTGTAGATTGTCAGTTTAGTTTGAAGTTTCATTTTGTTCGACCAAAGTAACGAGTTTAGCAAACGAATAGCCTTTTTCCCTGTTGTATCCTACTTATGATGTCATTCTTTGTTGTTCCATCTTCTGAAATAATCTTTGAATTCGCTACACTTACTGATTCTATGGATTTGCAGATCTGGGTCTTCTTCTTGCATGTCTCCTATTTTCAGATATTCTGTTTTAGTAGTGTTGAGGTTTAGACCCCATTTCTCGTACTCCTCTTTCAATTTTCTAAACATTTAGTCTGTGTCGTTCTCGTCACATGCTATAATTACCTGATCGTCTCGGCAAATAGGAGAGTTGTTAAGCACTGCTCATCCATTTGAATTCCCATTCCTGATGTTTTTCTTCTCCAGTTACAAATGGCTTCTTGGATATATTGTAACGTGTCAATTTTGGGTGGTCATTTTATTTTTCTTTCAGGATGGGGTATTTACATTTTTATTTATTTAGTTTTGGTGCGGGATTTCATAAAATTATTGTGCAACGTTATTTCATTACAAGAGAACTCATGGTAAGCTGAACAGTTTGGGAACAAAGGCGAGACGCAATTAATGTTGTGTAACTCGTCAAAAGAATTCGCACCTCCACGAAATTCTAAGAACTTTGTATATGTGCGTCGACGCCCGTACGTAACCTAGCCGGGCGGAGCGCTGTTAGTGACGCTTTGAAAACTCAACCGAAGCTGTGAAACATGGCGCTGGAGCAAAAAGTTTGTCGCAGCTACCAGCTAAATACAGGAAATGCCGTTAAACCCCGCCTACTGCTAGTGACGTCAATATAGCAGATGCAAATGTTGTCCTCTGGTACCACACATATACCAGCTCTATTCCATGCATAAAGTGGTTACCCCACAACAATTAAGCATGAACGGCGACTAAAACCTGGTGGCCATGACTGCGCATTTCCCGCGACTCAACGAAGCACATTGCCCAGTTCGTCACTGACTGTGTCGGCGCCGACACGGAGCCAAGCGAGCTTGGCCAAATTTTATAATTTTTTTTTATCAAAAAGTAGTTTCAAAGTAACCAACAGGAGTCAGTGTTAGTAGTGTGCATGGGAGAGTAATCACATCAGTTATATTCTACCGCTACGAAATTATTAACATAAATGAAACGAGCTCGAATCATCACCGCGTGCCGGCCGTAAGGGGTATTCTTATAAAATGTTAAGGGCGGGGTAATTTCTGTGTGTTTGAGTGAGTGTACAAAATTTGCAGGCTGGGCAGTTTTGCGTGTGTGTATGTAAAAAATTAAGGTAAGCTGTAGTATAAGTTAGATTAAGTACGATTATCGTACACTGATTATGTAACCAAGCAATAGGTTTCCACAAAATTACATCAGATACAGTAAAGTGTATAAAGAAATTGTAAATGAGTCAAAATTAAAGGAAAAGTTAAATTCTCTTCATTCAAAATGGGTATTCATACTTATTTCGTAACCTCACACTGTTTCTGATCTCGCTTATAAAGAACCTTGGGACCCGAGAAAGATCGAAATATGGGTAAGTACGAACAAGTGAAATAAATTGAAATAAATGTATAAATAGTTTGTATTTATACAATATATATTTTAAACAGGGTAGGTGCCAAGCTGCACCCTTGCTTAAGCCCTTCTGTGGTAGGAAACAATTATGACAAAACATTTCCCACTATCACAAAACTCTTTGAGTCCTCATATATGTTCCAGACAGCGTGAACATAAATTTTGCTCAGGCCAAACTTTGTTAATGTTTCAAAAAGTCTTTTTAAGAGTACTGTGTCTGTAACAGTACAGATTTACCTGTACCAGAATAATGGTATTAGGCATATTGTCATTGTAAATTTTATTGTGAACATACATATTAACAAGGGCAAAGTTAGTTTACCCAAGTCCCAGTAGATACGCAAATTCACCGAGGGGAGACAAGCCAAGGCCATCGGAGTACGAGTGAAGTTAAACAATTGTAATGGTGGTTTAGGCGCTACAATTTGACAATACGAACTTTTCATTGGCCCAATGAAACAAATCGTCACCACCAAACAATGACGATATAAAACAATTACGTGTTCTACTGGGCGTTGACGAAAAGAACAATGCACCATGACGTCAGACACCGCTGTTTTACATAATAATTGTGTCTGCCTCGCCCCAGTTCATCTAAAGCAGTCAGCGAGCACATACGCTTGCCGTTTACAGTGGGCAGTTCCATGCCAAAAATGTAACATTTACTTCACAAAATGAAATAATCAGCATCAAAAGTTAACAATAACTATTAGTAGAAGCAGTGAACAAACAAAAATGTATTTAAATTAGAGTCAGTGGGAACATGACAACACGAAAACCGGCTGAACACCTGCCAACCGCCATGAACAACTAAGGAGTCTACGCCACATTATTTTCAGGAAAGCCCTTTATTAACTATTATCTAAATTCAAAATTACTAAATGAGCTCAAAATTTCATAAATATGTGTAAAGTCAAAGTAAGTGAGAAAGTGAGAGTGCATGTCTAAGTTGATCAACTTAATATAACCTGAGGCGTTGGTTTGTGAAATATGGTTAACAATTATTATTATTAAAATATAAAGAGAATTATGATTTTGTTTATGATTGTAGTAACAAGGCTAAATGATCCATAAAATCAGAAAGTATATTTACTTAACCTTGACCAAGGTCAAGTGCGGAATACCATCGCCGCCATTTTGAATTTTTAATAATTATTGTGGGTTATTCATGTATCAATTTGCAACATATTTAACAAAATAAAACCAAATTCGTTAGCCTCATGTGGTGTGTTGTGTTATTTCTATACCCACAACCTCAGCCTCTTTCTGCTTAACGCAACTCTGGACCCAAAAAGCCTAATGTACGTAACTGAGCCGAGCACATGTTTCCACCAAGGGTGTGGTTTAAATTATGCAAATACAATAAAAACATACATAATTATCAGACATATACGTTTATTAATAATTCACGTTAAGCGAAACATAACATGTCGTAAGCTTTCTCTAAATCGACACATACAAGGTGCGTAGACAGATTGCGAGACTTTCGTTTTTGTATTTGTTGTAATACAAATGGTGTACTTTATAAACTGCAAAAAGAATGATATACTTCATAAGCTGTAAAAAAGCGCCCCAACTAAACTCTTAACAATATGCTAGTATTTTAACATATTGAGGACAAATAAAATACTGGTTTAAAAGATTCGCTCATCAAACAAATGCACACCCTTATTTATGCCCCGATTTAGACACTTGACGTAATGTTCAGTAGGGCCCGAGTTTAATTTCTCAATGTTGTTGTTAGCGATAAAGTTCCGTATCTTATCAGTATAATCACTATTGTCCATAATGACAACAGTGTTGCCTTTGTCAGCTTTGGTTACGAGAGCACCGTTGTCTGACAGTTAGCGTTTTAAACCCGTTAAGATATTGCGTTCTTTATTATAATTATTAAAAGTATACGGAACCGAAGAACAGGTATTAGTATTCTGGTTTCTTATGATATTACTGAGCTTATTATTGATTAAAACCCGCGCCTCATCTTGAACCTTCTGGTCCTCTATTGCTTGGACTACAGTTTCATAATGAAAATTAAATTTTCTAGATTTGATGGTCACCAGAAACATTAATAAATTGGAGTTTAATATTTATAGGAAACCCACTACAACTGACACTGTAATACACGCCACATCTTATCATCCGGTATCACAGAAAATGGCTGCTTTCCACAGCATGGTTAACCGCCTCTTATCATTGCCCCTCAGCGATAAGGATTATCAAGACGAACTAAATACCATTAAACACATTGCGGTCACCAATGGCTGCAAAAAAGCAGTAGTAAATAATATCCTTAAAAAACATATGAGACAAAAAAACACAAACACGCTAAGGGCACCTGGGGACACTGTGTATAAATACATTTCAATACCATACATGAGCTTTCTACCTAGAATTTTGTCTTCTATTTTAAACAAGTCAAACGTTGTTGTCACATATAAGACTACAAATAACATTTTAAATAGCCTTCGTACTCGGGAACCAACAGTCCTTGAAAAGAAAACTGGGATCTATAAATTAATATGTAATAGTTGTGATGCCTTTTATGGGGGCCAAACGGGCTGTGGTTTTCTCAAGAGGTTTGTTGAACATAAGCCACCCACTTATTTTCACAACACAGAAAACGTAAAATCTAAATTCGCTAAACATCTTATTGAAGAAAATCACAACTATACTAATTTTCATACCAACTTGAAACCCCTTCACATTTGTAATAAAGGACGTTACATGAACGCCCTTGAAGAGTTTGAAATATATAGAGCGTATAATAATCCTGTTACCAGGTCACATGTTTTAAATGATCAGCTGAACTTTAAATCTAATGTCCTGTATGATACTGCGTTGCGATATTCCTATGACACGAGTCAAATATGAACCAGTGCGCTGTCGGTTGCCGTGCGATGTACACCATAAAACTGTTGTGCGCGTAATTTGTGTAATGTAATTGTGTTTTATGTTTATGTGGATTTTAATATTTTTTAAATATATTGACGACTGTGCCATCGTATGATGGTATGAAGAGACATTTTTAAAAAATTCTGAGGATGGGACAAGTGTCCCGAAACATGTCAATTGTACTGTGAAGACATTTACTTAAGCCACAGACGGTGAGTTGCATAGCGTTTAGTTGATTCCTGGTTTAGCATGCCTCTAATACTGGACCTACTGAACCATGCAATGGTACAGAATTGGGAGGCAGAGAATGTTAATAAAATGGCCAATTCATACAAGGTGCAACCTTTTGGGAACCCCTGCTTTCACAAAGCTGCACAATGTTATTGAAAATTGTTTATGTGTAGACAGCCCGGCTAGACGTATTACGTAATCACTGGCAGCTCAGTCTCTCTGTGAATTACAGAGGAACATGTAATCGCCCCAAGCCAGTTTTTCATCAGGAGGTCACAGGCAGTAGTTGACTAACAGCAGAGTTGAATAGCAGTCGGCAAACAAAGCGGACAAAACTAACTGTAGCCTCGGACGATTTTTTGGTAGACCGAAAAGTTCTAAGTAGGTCTACCAAAAGGTGAATTTAAACCGTATAACAGCAAACAGTTTATAATACTACCAGAAAAATGTTCAGAAATGCGGATAGTTCCGTGAAGAAGACAAAAACGATATAGTGCACCGTAGTTTAAAGCATGTGCCTGTAAATACAAGGAGGAGATAAAGTTACAAGTTTTTGTTTTTTTGGCCAGAAGTGTCGGTAAAGAGATGTGGTAATGAGCTCATTAAACGGGATTTAAAAACAAAGTGTAAAAAGAATGAGAGAGTGAGTGATGTAATAAAGGGGGAGAAAGAAAACATTAAGGAGAGTACTGGTTCGTATAATATATATAGAATTTACATATTTTGATATTGTAACCTTATTAACAAAATTATAGAAAAAGTAAAGAAGGAAAAGAAAGAAGTAAATTTTTATGGTAAATAAAATAGTATTTGAATTATCATGAATAAGTGTTAGAGAGTATTACGACCGTCCAACATAACCTGTCCTGTATGGAAAATCTCGCCTAAACGAACCTGGTAAGTAAGTAAAGTAAAAAAGGGGAAAATGTATTAAGGTTTCCATATTTGTCCTTTTGTTTAAAAATATTGGTGGTGACCTGTAAGTAATTATAAGTAATAAGTAATCTTTTGTTTTGGTAAGTCACGGTAAAGGGTAAGCAGGGCGAGTGCGTAAAAAGATTGCACAAGGTAAGTAAAAGTCATGTGGGGGGATAAAAGTAATAAAACGTTACAATGGCGACCCTGCCAGGATTCGAACCTGGAATCTTCTGATATGGGTTTAGGCTTGATTGGAAGTACAAGACAGGTTGTCGTAATGGTGTATGTATGAATAATTAGCGTATATAATTACGTTGCGTTGTAACGGTACAAACCTACGGGTATTTGGGATTGGAATATTCACACTTTTATTTCGCCCAAGTATAGCAGCAAGGTTGGTGTGAATTGACAAAGGAATGTGCAGTTATTGACGAGGGGGTGTACGCGCCGCCAAGCGCGCACTTCCTCGGCCAAGGTTCTCAGGCGCTCGGTCACGTTTGACTACATACCTCAGCGCTGTGCGTGTCCTGAACAAGGCAGTCGACTTAAAACCACTCGCCCGGCCGGGTGAATACATAGTCTCGTGAGCCGCAAAATTTTACTAAAATGTATACCAAAGTGAATTCGAGAAAACAGTAAAAACAGTTAATATCAAACAGTGCGGATGTGAGCATTTCCGCTTGCCGTCGGCTGTGTACCGTTACGCCCGCAACAAAAATGTGAACACAGCAAGTATAAAATATAAAATAACCAACTTATAACTTTATCAGAATGCATTAGCAGTTTAAAATACATAAAGTCAGTGAACATTAGAAAACCAACATCCAAAGTGCGCGTGTAACGATGAGACGTCTTCTGGACAGATTTGCAGCTAAGTAACAAATAAGAGATAAAACCAAATTTTCAGTACTTTATTTAGATTCAATAAAATGAGCTCAGTTAGGGAAGTCCATGAAATTGTACCGCATGAATGAGTGTGTGATTACGTGAATATAAAAAATATAAATTTAAGCAGTGCTGGGTTGTGAAATATATATAATTCTATAATTTAAGACATGATTGATTATGTTTAATAAAATTATAAATGGGAAAGAAATTTTAACTTGATTCAATAACTACGCCTCATGGCGAATAGCAATGTGTTTTGTTTCCGAAGTAGAATCTCATGTAACTATGTGTGGCTTGATAAAGGGTAATGTCATTGGTAAATCTTACAATTAAGAGTAAGTTATTTAAAGTAACAAGATCCGCTGTTTCTGGTTCGCTTAAACGAAACTGGTCCAAGAAGGTACGTATATTTGAGTTTTTCTTTGTTGATAACAACATGGTGCCCGAAATAGTTAATACAGAAAGCAAACATTATAGCGTAAACTAGGTTATGTTCTGATAGTGTAACGTGCTTGCAAAATTATTGTGTTTACTTGTATATTTGGATAACGAGTTTATGTGTGGAGTATTTTGATTGCGTATGTATAATTATTGTATTATATAAAGGGTATTATATAAAAAAAAATTTCGTAAGCATGGCCGAGGTATCGGAAAATGGGGTAGGTCTAACAGTGAATGAACATTTAATTATTTGAGTCAATGGTATATTACTTGGCTGAAATGATATAACAAAAATTTGTAAATAAATTTGTATCAGTGTTAAACGTATTGTGTTAAGGTTATGTTGATATTCTGGTAGTGCATCAGCTGATATGCTGTTAACATGTATATTGTTTGTTTTGTGTGACTAAGGTTTACAGTTAGGATGGAGTTGATAATGACAATAATATTTTATTTTGATGCATTATTGCCGTAAATAAATTTTGTTATGAAATAAAATAATGTAAGATGTAATTAAATGGAGTTAACTTTTGGTGAATAATACCGGATGGCCCATAAGTCAGTTGGCACTAGCAGTATGTAGACCGCTCGACTGACTAGCATAGTAGTTACTTGACTTGACTAGAAAAGGATGGAGGCCACTTTGAGCATTTCTTGTAGGTCATGAGAACTATGCTATTAACTATCTGTATGCGTTATCTGTATCTGTATCCCTGCTGCACCTCTACAATGAAAGTGCTATTTGCAATTTTGCCAACTGACTTATGGGCCACCCTGTATAATGAAGTAACGTAATAATGAAGGATTTTATTAATGTAGAATCATTTTGAAAACAATTTAATTAAAGTAACTGAAACTGTTTTGAACAAATAAGGTAATGAAATTAAATTTGAGTACGAATTAAATTAATTTAAAATGTGAATGTCAGTAATGAACTTAAATTTATTTTGTTTTGGATTGTGTAATGTAGATGATCAACATGGTTAACAGAAAAGTAAAGTAAAAGTGATAATGAAAAGTAAACAGAATGTTGATTTAATGTCGGTGTTACCTGTAATATGTATTCCTACAGTAAGATTGTTATGATTTATTTGTATTTTAGGTAATCAATATGTAATTTTGCGGGGAATAATGTTTTGTCAAGGGAGAAAAGTACCAATATTTAATATGTATGGAATTTATATGTATTAGATATAAGTATACAGTAAGTTTATATTGCCATTAGCAAATTAAATAAGCAACCAGTACTTTGAGAAAAGTCAACTATAATGGTACAAACCTATGAGGATTTGTAAATTAAACCTTGTCAATTTTATTTCGTCCAAGTATATTTGGTGAACGGACTATAGCGTCGAGACTGTCGCGGCCTGGCACAGGAATGTGAAGTTAGCAACTAGGGTGCGATTTCACACACAAGAGCGCACACCTCGGCCAACGTTCCCACAAAAATGGCATGTTCGAATAAATTCCTTAGCGCTGTGTGCGCAGAGAACAGCGTCTGTTGTCTTCCAGTAATCGAACCGCACGGTTCAACAAAAAGGCTCGGGAGCCGAAAACCTATTAAATTTTCAAAATATGGACTAGAGTGTGAGATAAAGTGATACAAACAAAATGTGAAAGCAGTTATAGTTCAGTGACACAGAAATTTTAACACGCAGAAACTTTTCGGACATAAAACAGTGAGATCCTAAAAACGAGAACGTGACCAAAATTTAAAAAATGAGAACATCTTGCAGACTAACATAGTGAACAACCAAAACGGAATAACTACAACATCTGGCATCCAGGACGACAAGAAGGAAGTAACTATATATGTAAAATATAAAAAATTTTAAATTAAAGAGCTCTTAATTATGGGGTAATACAATGAATGAATGGGAGTGTGTGCAAATGCTGGGTCGCCTTTATTCGATATAATCTAATAAACCGTTTATTTTAAATAGGTTAAGTAAAACTGTGAATTTTGTTATGTCTTGATTAAATTGAGTATATATCACAACATTAATATTTGTCAGAATTAAATCCTAATGGATACAGAATAATTTTGTCATCATTTTTGAAAGAAAGATAGAATATCAAATAACATGTTTAATAAAAGCTGAGTTAGTTAACAAAAAATGCGAGTCGAATACTTTAATGAGGTAAACCCTAAATCACGCTTATAATTCACAGGTTCGTGTGAAGAACTCTGGGCCAATCAAGGTAAGCGATATTTATTAATGGCCTGTAAAAGGTAAGTAAAGTGTGTTTTATTATTAATTGGTAAAATTGGTAGAGTGTGTAATATCTCAATGGCGCCCGAACAGGGACTGTTTATAAAATAATTTATACAAACCACACCTATGAGTGAATATAAGCGTGATTTGGAGGTTAAGTGGTAATGCGTACTAATTACGTATAAATGATATTAAATTATAGTTAAGTGATACTTATATTATACTATATTGAATAATACTGAATATATTTAAGATTGATTTTTTATATAGAGGAAAATCTAATAAATAATATAAAAATGAATACAAATGAAAATAATAACAAGGACATCAGCTTCACTGATAGTCAAACTGAGAGTCAAATAACTAGTGATTTAAGTGAGACCAAGTCAAAAATAATGGAAAACGTTGAACACCAATCAACGCCAGTCCAAAGTAAAAAATCTGATACTGATGACGAGGATATGTTGAAACGTTTATATAGCATGATGTGTAGCATGAAAATAGTAGCATAAAATAAATGACGTAAATGAACAGATGACAGACAGAATTAAAACTCAAGTTAAAGAACAGTGTGTAGAGATAGAAAGTAAGTGTATAAATAAGATTAATGAACATAATGGTGACATAAAAATTAAAATATTGGAGGTAGAAAATGTGTGTAAACAATCTGTGCAAGAGAGTATGGGGGTTACGAATAAACATAACCTTCAATATGAAATTAAATATAACAAATTGAGAACAATTGAGCAAGACATAGTAGAAATAAAGATGAATTATATGTGGTGGTAAGCCAAAACTTAAATAATGTTGCGGAGCGAATATTGTATACTCGCGAAGCAAAAGATGATATCGAACTCGAACAATTTAGTTGTGACAACCGGAGAGTGCACCCAATGCAGTTCCTGAGCAGGGTAAGGGAATTTAACCGGTTTAATAGTAGTAGTTGGGAGATAAAATTGTTAAAGATTTTAAAGTGTTTTAAGGGCAGTTCGGAAATATGGGCGGAAGTACATAATACAGAGTGGAGTAGTTATGAAAAGTTCGAGGTAGCGTTCCGGAATAAATATTGGTCCGAAGAGGATCAGGAAATTTTACGTAGTAAAATCATGGGAACCGGGAATTTTGGGGGAATAAACAACAACATCACCATGTATGTAATGAGAATATTTAATGAGGCAAAATACTTAGAGCCACCATTGCCATTTCAGTCATTCGTACGACATGTATGCAAACACTTACCTAGAGAGGTTCAGATCACGCTGATGATGAGAGAGGTGAGCAGTATCAATGAATTAGAAAAAATGTTGGATGTTTTTCAGAATATTAGGGACCAGGAAGTCAGCAGACGTCCACACCAACCCAACGTGAGCAGTGGAAGGAGTTACACACAAAGAGTAGGACAACACACGGGAACTACGTACAACGGTCGAGAACCAAGTAGACGATATCCTATGTGGAAATGTGGTGGGTGTCCAATGGAAAATTATGCTGACCGTAATTTTTGTTATAGATGTAGGAAGGCGAGGCCCGGTCATCAGAACCAGACGCAGCAGAGATATAACAACCCACATCAGAGAACCGGTGAGGATCGAGAAGAAATACCCAGAAATGGAGGGGGAAACCATCGAGCGGAAAGAGTGTACACACCAGGAGGTACGGCCGAGCGGGCGGAAAACTGAGAAGGACAATGGATGAGGAGGCCCGGCCATTGTCGATAGATGACTGCAGGGTCCATGGAGATAGATACAGGAATCACACACTTCACACAGATATGGCCACAGAATTAATGAAAGAAGAGGAAATGGGAACGATGAGGCCGGAGGCCTGGTTGACGGAGGTAAAGCTGGAAATTGAAGGTAAGCCAGTTACGACACTAATAGACACAGGCAGTCAAGTATCAGTAATAGCAGAACACGTATTAAATAAGTTAAGGGAAAGTAATAAAAATATTCCATCTTTGCCAGTTGCGGGGGTACCCACTGTAGGCATTACGGGTGTTAGAAGTAAAAGGGTGACCACACAAGTCCAGTTGAGTATAGTGATAAAGGGGGAGATTTATGAAAATACGTTCTCAGTAGTAAGGGGATTAAACTTAGAAGTAATATTGGGTAATGATTTTCTGATCAGGAATAATGCAATAATCAATTTTAAAAAGAAGGTCTTAAAATTGAATAATGAAGGTAAACAGATAACGGTTAATTTCGAGCGGGTGTTAGATACAGTGAAGATTTCGGGGATATGGGTTCTACTGAATACTGAATCATAGATAGGGACACGGAGGTTAGTATGAATATATGTAGAGAGAGAGTGAGCGATGAGAGTGAGGAGCGAATATGAGAGGATAGGGCAGTTAAATTTTGTGGTGAGGGTGGCGCAATAGGTTTTAGGGGAGTGTTTGCCAGGGAACCTGGAAGGGCAAAAGGGTATGAGTGTGAATTAAAGGTGAGGGAGCATGCGCCGTATGTACAACGAAGTTATCCGGTACCATATTCAAAGAGGAGAGCAGTGCAGTTAGAATTGGATAGGATGTTAGAGGGGGGTATTATAGAGAGATCGGTGTCGACCTATTCCAACCCTTTAGTGGTAGTTATAAAGAAAGACGGGAGAGTTAGATTATGTCTAGACGCAAGAAAGATTAACCAAATTATTATTCCTGATAGGGAGTCCCCTGAAGCCATCGAAGAAATTTTCCAGAAGTTTAGTGGGGTAAAATATATGACATCGCTGGATTTGACGGCCGGGTATTGGCAGGTACCGCTAGCACAAAGTAGCCGCAAATATACCGCATTTTTATTTAACGGTAAGAATTATCAATTTACTTGCCTACCGTTTGGATTGAACACCAGCGTAGCTAGTTTTATTAAGTGTCTTGACGAATTTTGCAACCTCACAATTTAAATTTTTTGACCATATATGTGGATGACATTCTGATAGCTTCTAGAACATTCGAGGAGCATGTAGAACATTTGGAATATGTGTTGGATAAGTTATACCAGGGAGGTTTAACAGTAAATTGGGATAAATCTAAATTTTACAGACCGAAATACATTTTTTAGGATTCATCATAACACCTGCAGGAATCCGGGCTAATCCAGACAAAGTGGAATCTATCATGACGTTTCCTGATCCTAAAAACAAAACACCTACAAAGTTTTCTTGGTTTATAACTTTTACAGGAAATTCCAGCGAAACTACGCCCAGACTACAGCAAGACTAAGTGCTGTGTTGCAGAAAAACAAACAATGGAGATGGGGGGAAAATGAAAGGGAGGCGTTCTGCGAAATTAAGAGTAAGTTCGTCAATATGATTTTGATGAACCACCCAAATTTCAATAATAGTTTTTATTTACAGACGGACGCTAGCAATATAGCATTAGGAGCCGAACTATATCAGGAGGACGATGCTAAAGAACACCATACCATCGCTTTCGCCAGTTGGACGCTGCTAGCATCAGAAAGAAACTACGCTACTACCGAAAAGGAGCTTCTCAGCATCGTGTTTGCCGTTATGAAATTCAGGACCTATCTGCTGGGTAGTAACACCATTATAAGGACGGACCATAAAGCTCTGTCGTTTTTAACAGGATAACACCTGTAAGCCCACACACAGCCGGATAACCAGGTGGGTGTTAGCTCTCCAAGAGTATAATTTCTCTTGGGAATATATTACGGGGGTAGAAAACCGAATACCAGACACACTATCACGTGTAGACACAGATAGAACTAGAACGGGTAGAGATATTAAGGAAATAGAGATTTACATATTATCCAGGGAAGATAAACTTTTTGGGGAAGAATTAAAAGACATAAACATAATGCAAAGAGCAGATAGCAAATTGAACAAAATTATGACAAGCGTAGAGTCAGAATTAGATGAATTGGGGTATAGACAATATTTTCAAGTATTTAATGGGAGTCTATTTAAAAGAGTAGAGGGTAGAGAGAGGGATTGGAGGCTAGTAATACCGGAGGGATTGATAGAAAAAATAGTGTGGGACTGTCACTATAGGTATGGGGATTTTGGGGCAAAAAAGTGTGTAAGTGTACTAAGAGAATCTTGTATATTAAGAAATATGGAAAGGCGGGTGCGAAAAATACATAGAATTTGTGAAATATGTCAAAAATCTAAAGTTGTGAATTATAGGGTAGAAGGTGAGTTAAATTACATTAAGGTTGAGAAACCATTTGACTTAGTAGCAGTAGATCTGTATGGCCCATTGCCAAAGGGTAGGGGTAGTGTTATATATTTCTTCGTTGTACTTGATACTTTTTCAAAATATGTCCGACTGTATAGTGAGAAGAGAGGGACAAATAAGGTGTTGAGTGAGAAAATCACGCGCGACTATATGATCCACGTCGGGAAGCCGAAAGTAATACTCTCAGACCACGGACCCCAGTTCATCAGTGGAAAATGGTGCCAGACTCTCGGATGGGAAGGTATCATCCCAAAACACACGGCAGTATATCATCTGCAGTCCAATCAGGCGGAGAGGGTCATGAGGGAATTAGGCTGAATTTTCCGAGCTTACTGTCATACCAAACATAGCGAGGGGCCCTTGTACGTTCAAAGAATTGAGAACTGGCTGAACTGCGTTAACACGAGTCGACAGGGTTCACGCCTTACGAGTTGGTAAGAGGAAAACGTTCACCTCGGATTTTAGAGCAGTTATTCGATTATCCACCAGAGACGAATACAATAAACCAAGATGTGAAATTGAGGCTGGCTAATGAGAGATTATTGACAAAAGGAGAAAGGAGGAAACGGAGACACGATATGAAAGGTAAGTGCGTGAAATATGAAATCGGGCAATTAGTGTTGGTAAAGCGCCATGACTTGTCAAGTGCTCAAGACAAGGAAATAAAAAAGTTCTTTTTGCTGTACGAAGGTCCCTACGAAATAATAGAAATCAAAATGAATAATTCATATGTTTTGCAGAACCAGGCGACACAAGAAATAGTGGGTACACAGAATGCCACGAATTTAAAGAGGTATTGGTCGCAATAGATTCTAAATCAAGTTTGGTAAATTTTAATATGTTTTGTATGTTTCAGAAGGGAACCTCCCCCATTTTCGGGCAGTCACGAACTTACCAATCCTGACCGTGGGTTTTGGCACTTTGGAGGCGGACCATGGTTGGCGGAACTTCCATCTGGTGGTGAAAGCGACGATGGTCCGGCTTCTCAAAATTGGTAACAATTAGAAATTTATCCAGATTATTGAACGGGGAGGGGGACCCCTAAGGTACGTGGAAAAACAATTTTTTTTTGTACACTCAAGGTGCATAAAAGGTGCACCACCCCACGTACCAACAATTGCCTTAGCGAGTGCAGTAAATAAAATTAGAATGAGGCAGTTTTCATATATATATATATATATATATATATATATATATTACCAGTGTAATTTGTAAATTATGATATACAAATTAAAATTTTCAGTATCCTAACCAAAAAAGTGTTTTGTGGACATGGGCTTGGAGATGGTCAGAAGGCGGGTTTGGATAAATGAGAAAGAGAGGAAATTTTTGTATTGCAATTAATGTAGCTAACAGTAACGAAAGTAAGGTAATGTAATTTAGTGGTAGAAGAGGGGGACATGAATTCACGAGAGGTGTCTGATCATCTCCCTGTCTATGTCGATAGAACATACTTTTGGGGGCGGACCATGGTTGGCGGACCATGGTATATTAGAAAATATAAAGTAATATAATTATAAATATAACATATAAATTATAAAATATTATTACAAAATAATAAATTTTGTTATGTTTTAATAATTGTCAAGATATAATTATGAGTGTTTATAATACAAATTAAATTCAATTAAAAGATAGGAATTTGGTAATAAATTTGAAAGTTTGGAGAGGCGGGTTATGAAAATAATAATAGAAACTCACAATTGAAAAGTAGTAGTAAAATTGTAATTGTTAAATTGTAATTAAATTAAAATTATTAGTTGATGCTAGGTTGTAAAATATGAATAAATGAATTTGAGTGAACAAATAAATACTTGGTGGTACTCACTATTTGTACGAAGTGAAAGATGGGCCTTGCAAAAGCAAAAATGTATATATAAAAATTTTATTGAAAAAAAAAAAATAAAAAAATAAAAAAGAGGACTTGTTATTGTGCAAAATTAATGGGTGATTTTGGGGGGTTGTTTGGTGTCATTAGATGAGAAAATAAATTGTGGAATGTGGTGTTAGTAAATGCAGAAGGACATACGTTTAGCTATAAGTTAGGCTATTGCAGTGGCGGCATGTGTCGCTGTAGATAGCGGTGAGTGTTGATGAGTAACATCATAGCATGTTACCATCATCGGAGGCCTAAATAGGGCATAAAATATACTGTACACCAACATTATATAATATTATATTATATATCAATTACTATCGTACAGTGTATAAAGAAATGATGAAGTAAAAACATGCTAATGAAAGATAATTTCCCCGCCTTTTCGGGCGATTACTGTTTCACCACCACTAATCGTGGTTTTGGATGACAATCAGCTGTGGACAGAAATTGTAAAACTGACCATGGTTGGTTGCCTTGAAAATTGGTGTGAATTTGAAATTAACGGGGGGGGGGGGTGACTCAAGGGGAAATCCCCGGAACTATGGAACAGCGGCTATCACCTTGTTCGCATGGGAACAAACAAAAAGGTGATAGACCCGTCTCAAGGTTGTGACTATATAATCAGGTATTATATCTGAATTTTAAAAATGTAAGGCCGAAGCAAGGACAGGAGATGCCAAAATTCCTCCCTAATTTCAGTCCTTGTGAAAGCAATTGGGCGCTACAGTCCAGGGGGGCCATAGTGTGTGTGGAAGGAGGTTACTCAGGGTAGTAACGCATTAGTAAATATTAAAATGAATTATGCTGATGAGCTAATTAAATGATTTTATTTTGAGTGAAGAGATATTATGCCAAAGGCAGATGATTAACATTTTCCAGTAGGTAACTTGTTCAGAAGTTGTTGATTTGAATATGTTATACTCTATTTGATAATTTTATAAATGACTTTACTGGTCGAAAAGATTAATTCTAGGAGAGAAGGTGTTTATTATGTTGTACTATGTTAGAGTGTAGGAATTATAAACATGTGTTATGCATTTTACATTGTATAATTTTGTGTAGTGTGTCTAGGGTAAGGTCATTCACCTGACCATAAGGTATCAGCTGATGACTGGTGTTAGAGATGTAGTATGTTTCGTATAATTGATTCATAGATTCTTTTGTTAATCAATTTAATTAAATGATTGAATAATTATTTTTATTAATTGGCAAAATAGTTTTTTTGGAAATTAATTTTTTTTTGAAAAAAAAACAAAAAAAAAAACTTCTTTGCAGTAAAGAAGTTTATTTTAATTTTTAATGTTCACTATAGGTAGAGAAGGTGTCAGCTGATTCATGATGTTTATATTATGGTATATTTTGTAATCATGTGTAACTGTGTTTGAACAGATGATAGGGATAAGTTGTTTATTTTATTTTGTTTAACAGGATTGTTAACATGTAAACATGTAAATTAAGAGGAGTTGTAAAGAAAAATAAATTCATAAAGACTTTGAATTTTGAAAATTACGATTAAATTAATTGAAAGAGATGATGTAAATTAACGTCAGTGTGAATCTTTGGTAAGGGACTTAGATTTATTGTATTATTTGAACAAAACTTAAATAAGTTGATTTGATTTGAAATAATAATGTCAAGCAAGAAAATAAAGTTTGAGAAATGGGAGGGAATTTTATGTAAAAGTAAATATACAATATTTATGTGAATATTATATTAACGTTGAGTATTTAGAGATCTTGTGTTTAAGCTAGTAATGAATATGTGTACGCACCCAGTATTTTGCTAAAGGCAACCCAGTATGGATGTAAGGGGATACATATCGGTAGAGGATCTGGTATTGTACAAGGCCAGTTATAGAATTTTATTGGGAATGTTACAAGATAAGGTGGTACTGTGGTGAGTGCCTGTCCGATTTTACGGTGTTGGGATCTCGAACAGAGAAGTCCAGTAATATCGTACAGGTGCAGCCATGGTCGCCGAGCTAGGAGGGTAGTTTACCCATGGTATGTTTAGAAATTAAAGGGGGTTTGTTGGCACCATATCCTCACTGATCCTCTTAGGGTTTAGCAATGAGAGTTTTTCTGTTTCGGCAGAAAACCTTTCATTGGGAGGGGGGTATTGTAACGGTACAAACCTATGAGGATTTGTAAATTAATTCTTGTCAATTTTATTTCGTCCAAGTATATTTGGTGAACGGACTATAGCGTCGAGACTGTCGCGGCCCGGCACAGGAATGTGAAGTTAGCAACTAGGGCGCAATTTCACACACAAGAGCGCACACCTCGGCCAACATTCCCACAAAATGGCACGTTCGAATAAATTCCTTAGCGCTGTGTGCGCAGAGAACAGCGTGTTGTCTTCCAGTAATCGAACCGCGCGGTTCAACAAAAAGGCTCGGGAGCCGAAAACCTATTAAATTTTCAAAATATGGTATAGAGTGTGAGATAAAGTGATACAAACAAAATGTGAAAGCAGTTATAGTTCAGTGACACAGAAATTTTAACACGCAGAAACTTTTCGGACATAAAACAGTGAGATCCTAAAAACAAGAACGTGACCAAAATTTAAAAAATGAGAACATCTTGCAGACTAACACAGTGAACAACCAAAACGGAATAACTACAACATCTGGCATCCAGGACGACAAGAAGGGAGTAACTATATGTAAAATATAAAAAATTTTAAATTAAAAGAGCTCTTAATTATGGGGTAATAAAATGAATGAATGGGAGCGTGTGCAAATGCTGGGTCGCCTTTATTTGATATAATCTAATGAACCGTTTATTTTAAATAGGTTAAGTAAAACTGTGAATTTTGTTTTGTCTTGATTAAATTGAGTATATATCGCAACATTAATATTTGTCAGAATTAAATCCTAATGGATACAGAATAATTTTGTCATCATTTTCGAAAGAAAGATAGAATATCAAATAACATGTTTAATAAAAGCTAAGTTAGTTAACAAAAAATGCGAGTCAAATACTTTAATGAGGTAAACCCTAAATCATACTTATAATTCACAGGTTCGTGTGAAGAACTCTGGGCCAATCAAGGTAAGCGATATTTATTAATGGCCTGTAAAAGGTAAGTAGAGTGTGTTTTATTATTAATTGGTAAAACTGGTAAAGAGTGTGTAATATCTCACAACCAGTACTTTGAAAAAAGTTAACCAGTGCAACTAAGAGGAGACAAATCAGTTGGGGATATGGAATAATGGAAGGCCGTTTATTGATATTTTGATTGAATGTTTCAGAGTCAGGTGATACTGTGGTGACGTGCCTCTCTGATTTTATGGTGTTGGGATCTCGAGCCGAGAAGTCCAGTAAGGTCGGATAGGTGCAGCCACAGCCACCGGACTAGGGGGATAAGTACCCATGATTTTAGTAAAGAGTTAAGGGTGGTTGCGGCGCTATATTCTCGCTGATCCTCTTAGGTTTTAGGCAATGAGTTTTTATGCTTTGGCATAAAACCTCTCATTGGGGGGGGGGGTTATTGTAACGGTACAGAATTGGGAGGCAAAGGATGTTAATAAAATGGCCAATTCATACAAGGTGCAACCTTTTGGGAACCCCTGCTTTCACAAAGCTGCACAATGTTATTGAAAATTGTTTATGTCTAGACAGCCCGGCTAGACGTATTACATAATCGCTGGCAACTCAGTCTCTCTGTGAATTACAGAGGAACACGTAATCGCCCCAAGCCAGTTTTTCATCAGGAGGTCACAGGCAGTAGTTGACTAACAGCAGAGTTGAATAGCAGTCGGCAAACAGAGCGGACATAAAACTAACCGTAGCCTCGGACGATTTTTTGGTAGACCGAAAAGTTCTAAGTAGGTCTACCAAAAGGTGAATTTAAACCGTATAACAGCAAACAGTTTATAATACTGCCGGAAAATATGGAAAATCTCGCCTAAACGAACCTGGTAAATAAGTAAAGTAAAAAAGGGGAAAATGTATTAAGGTTTTCATATTTGTCCTTTTGTTTAAAAATATTGGTGGCGACCTATAAGTAATTTTGGAATCTTCTGTTTTGGTAAGTCAGGGTAAAGGGTAAGCAGGGCGAGTGCGTAAAAAGATTGCACAAGGTAAGTAAAAGTCATGTGGGGGGATAAAAGTAATAAAACGTTACAACCACCACTACTTTCATGTCCTAACAAGCTGAAAATTTAGAATTTCTGTACTGTGGGTTGGGTGTGCATTTGATAATAATCAACACAGGACTTGAAAATGGTGGAGACACCAAAAGGCCTTGAAATGCATAATAGTTCAGCAAGTAATTATGACAAGTCTTCTAACAGACAGATAGTCTTGCTGTATCTCATTGGTTAGTTACTCCTGAAGTTTAAAGAAAAATTGCAAATTTGTTTTATAACAAAGTCTTCATTATTACTTCAACAGTAAATGCTATTATATTTTGAGATTTTTCATAAAATTAGTTCAGAAAAATCTGGCGACTTCAGTACATGTTTTCTATTTAAATAGTTTGCTTCTGCACAATTTCTCACTACAAATAAAATTCATACAAAATATAATTCTAATAACTATAAAAATACAAAATACATATAACCTGCACCTGAGTGAAATGTATAGACCCTCCCCCCCAAAAAAAAACATTAATTAATTAGTTATGAGTGAAATAGTGTGGAACTACATAATGGATCTCACACAGAAATTCAGTAATACTTTAAAGGAAAATCATCTGTTCAATTTGTCTAATGTCTAAAAAAAAACTTACTATTAAGATACAGTGGAGGGGGAATGGTTTAAGCTTACCACCCCTTGTTGGTACCACCCTTATGTATCGTTGGTAAAAAGTACTGACAATCACAGTACTTTTACGGTTATAGCTGGAAATGTTACTGCTATGCTGAAATAACAAGAGTGCTACATGACACTTATCACATGGTAACACACGTGGCTGTTCCACATGTTAGTAGATCATTCTGCCTTGCAATATACAAGGTTGGACGTTGATACATTTTCTAGCAAGTTCCAGACCGCCTGTAACTATGCAATTATTTCTTAACACAGTGATGGGCAAACTTTTGTAGGAGAGGGCCAGAGGAAAAAGAAAACTATCTAGGCGGGCTAACAAAATTTATTAAAAAGAAATACATAGAAAAACTACTTTTTTATAAATTTCTTATTGAATCTTGACATATTGTTACAAAACTCAATTAATGATTGAAAGAGCATGAAGGAGTGTGCGATGAATGGAACTGTGACTGTGTTTCTAAAAGTGTCTCAAAATTAAGTTGGAACTGGGATGAGCTGATTCTCAGAAGTGAAGCTAAGTGGTCATCTGTCAATCTGTTTCTGACACTACTTTTTCGAAGCTTCATGGTAGAAAACACTTGTTCACAGACATAGGATGATGCACACATAGCAGTTACCTTCTGGGCATGAGATCTCAAAATTGGGAAACTTGATTTCGATAGCGACTTGTAAAACTCCACTTTTGGGACGTTAAGAAACAACTGCTTCAACTCAGTGTTACACTGTAACTCAATTAGTTCAAGCTGAAATTCTGTTCTCACTGTTTCACAGTCCAAGTTAAATGGCATACTGAAAATATTTAAGTCTTGTTCAATATTTTTAAAGTCTTGAAACCTGCGTTCGAATTCATCATGGAGTCTTCTCACACTTTCCTCGTAGCTTACAAGTTTGTCTTCCACCACTGGGACTATTGTTTTTAGCCTCGGGAAGTGGGACAGGTCTCTTTTAGCTAGCTGTTTTTCAAATAGAACTAGTTGCATTTTAAACCCTTTGATATGACCCCAGATATCGTAAATAAATTGATTTCTTCCTTGCAGCTTAACATTCAACTTGTTCATATGACACAGAAGATCTGTGAAAAAAGCAAAGTCCGAAAGCCACGCAGTATTTTCCAAAATTTCACAGCCTTCAAACATCTGTTTTTCACGCATGAATGAAATAATTTCCTCTTTCAGCTCCCAAACTCGCTCGAAAACACGTCCTGCACTAAGCCACCTTACTTTGGTGTAGTAGAGTACATCAGTGTATTCAGACTGCATTGAGTCAAGAAGCTCTTGAAATTATCTGTAAGCGCTCGAGATCGAATATTATTTACGACTTTAATAATGACATCAAGCACGTGTTTCATGTCTAGGGTAGATTTACACACAGTGTCTTGATGTATGACACACTGTAGAAATACAACTTTGTTCTCAGGATAGGTTTGGTTAAATATACCAACAAAACCAGATTTTTTCCCCGTCATATTTGGTGCCCCATCAGTCGTAATATTGCATATATTGGTTATGGGGGTACTTTTAAAGTCGATAGGCCTTCTTGAAATTCATGAAAAATATCTGATCCTTTTGACGTCCCCTTTAATGATCGCATGCATGCTAGTTCTTCAGTAATACAGAAGTTATCATCAACTCCTCTTACAAATATTAGTAACTGAGCAGTATCATTTATGTAAGTACTCTCATCCATAGTAACAGAACAGAATTTAAACTGAGTAATTCTTGATTCTAGCTGTGATAATAGGTGTTTATCTATTGTCTCGATTCTAGAAGTAACTGTTTTTCGAGACAAACTGACAGTCTCAAAATCCTTTGTTTTGTCAGGACATAAAATATCACAAACTTGGAGCATGCATTGTTTCACAAACTCCCCATCAGAAAGAGCTTTGTTACTGTTAGCAATATTGTACGATACAACATAACTAGCATGTGTAGCGGCTTTTTGAGAACTGTTTTGTTTTTTAAAAATATTTTGCTGACCTGAGAGCTTCTTACAAAAATCTTCTGTTTTTTGTTTCCTTTCATCTTCGGTCATGGCTTCATAACGAGCACTGTTATGCTTAGATGTAAAATGCCAGGAAATGTTAAATTCTTTGTAAACGGCCACCGTTTCATTGCAAATAAGGCACAATGGTTTATCCTTAAAAGCTGTGAAAAAGTATTTCCAACTACACTCATCTTTAAAAACACGGCATTCTGAATCAACTTTGTTTTTTAGTTGCCATTATGGCAAATCAGAAATGTCTCAACAAATACTCACTACAAAAAAGCAAACAACTTATAAGAATATGCGATATTGAATTGAGAAAGGCTGTGTAACAAGCCACTGACTCAGAATGACTGAGAGTATTACTCATCCACTGTGGCGTGATGTGCCGATAGTGTAACGGTACAAACCGATGTGGGTTTGTAATTCAAAGTTTTTCCAGTTTTCTTTAAACAGAGTATATTTTTGGTCATGGACTATAGCTCTGTATAAGGCCCAGCATGTTACAAAGAATGTAAGTTATCAGGAAGAGTGCGTATTCACGCGTATGCGCGCAGGTGTTGGCCAGCGTTCACACGGAAATGTCACGTCTCAAAAATTCCTTCTCACCCGGTACTAGATGACGTAAACTCCTCGAGAGGTGCTCGTCCAATGAAAAAGCAAGTTGCCACGGGCAGTAGGATTTTGGCCATCTTGGAAACGTCGAAGTCGGCATCAGTCGGCAGCCAAACTTAGGAACCGCGCAGAGGCGTTGGTGCGTGTTCCGCCCAAATTACAGTAAAAATGTAGACCGATCGACAGAAAAGTGTAAGTAAAATAACCAGTTCAGTGTAAAAGGCTCGCGAGCTGAAAATTCTAATAAAAGTGAACATGTGTGATTGAACTACACATAAAAATATAAAACGTGGTAAAATATCAACATTGAAATGTTAGACAACAATAAGTGACCAAAACTGTATTAGTGAGAACATATTTCATCAGACTTGCGATCAAGGAAGAACACGGGAGTATTGCCACCACGTGTCCGACACCACCAAAGAGAAGTAACCGTTTCAAAATTATTTAAAATCAATTTGAGAAATAAAAAAAAAGAGCTCATAATAAGAAAGTATAAAAGAATGAATGAAAGCAAATGCTGGGTTGCCTTAATATACATATAATATTGGTAGTAGTTAAGAGATAAAATGAATTAATTCAAACTGTTTAGTGAATAGTAAGATATATTATTTTTAGTCAGGTCAATCAGTTACACTTCAGGTAGTAAACAATGTTTTTGTATGTACCACTGCAGTATATTGAAAATTAATTATAAAAAGAAAAAATATGTAGAAAAAAAAGAAGGGTGTCTTATGTAAATGAGAGCATAACAAAGAATGTCGTATCAAAATAAAATAAAATAATATTTTATTTCAACTTGCTATATGTGTGTTAGAATAATCATTTCAACCACCTAACTTCATTTTCTGTGCTGGTAAATTCGCTATACGAAAAAGTGTTCCACCACTAGATGATCTGGCCGAACAAATAATAAACGAAAGTTCAAGGTAAGTGGGAGTTTGTTGTTATTTAATATATTGATAAAAACGTAAAAGTTACAATGGTGCTGCGTGACCAGGATTTGGAATAAATATTATATTTATCCCAAATTGGCCTATTTCAAAGCACAGAGAATGTAATATGGTTGGCGGAAATCGAGAAGAAATTACGAAAACATTTACGTAACAAGGTGGTGTTGATAAATTGTCCATGTTTGATTGTAAGTAAAGTTAAATAATTAGTAAATAAGCAAGTACATAATAACAACTAAAAATGTCTAAGAACGAAAAAGAAATTAATTTAATAGACTCGGCTATGAGTGAAAGTGGTTTTGGGTCGATGAACCCGTCACTGAGTGTGAGCGAATTAGAAGGTCAGTTAATCCAAACAGCTGATTCGAGCAGTCAATCAGTAACTCAATCAGTAATTGAGTCCATTATAATAAATAACGCAGAAGCGAAGTCGACTCCTGTAGTTACAAAAATAAGAGAACCGTCATTGGCCGATATAATGAATGTTGTGAATAAACGTTTTGATGCCAATAACGAAAAGTTCAATATAATAAATAGTCATTTCGATGTTTATGATACCAAATTTGATAAATTAAGTAATGACATTAACGGACAGAAAATAAAATGTGAACAACAGAATGTTAAAAATGATACTAATTTTAAAGAACTTGAGGAACAGAATGCGAAGTTTGAGAGTAGTATAAATGTAAAGTTTGATTATCTAAGTAATGCATTACATAAACGTATTGATGAACGTTTCCAGACAGTTATAAAACAAATACAAGATGATGTAGATAACGTTACAAGAAATACAGGTTAAGTGCAATGTAAACGAAAATAATGAAGAAGTAAACGACAAGGTAAGAAGTGTGGTTAATACAAGCGAAAATAACGGAGATACAAGTGATAAGAATAATGGTGTTAGTTTAAATGCAAAACAGGTGGCAGTAGACAAGGTGAGTAATCATGATAATTATAGTAATGAGTTAACAAGTAATAGCAAAATAAAAAGTGATAACGAAATAATTAAAAATGTGTTAGAAAATTAAGTGATAATACTAGTGGAGATGAAGTTTTAGTGGAAATAGAGAGTAGTAATATGATAGTGGTTGAAGAGAGGTTGGGTTTACAAAGGGCAAATTTTCCCCGTGATTTAAGTGGAGTAAAGACTCCAATAGTGAGTTATGAGGACAAGGTTTCCTCCAGTAATTATGTGAGAGACAAGGTGTCTCTAAGTAGGTTCCCAGTGTATCATAAGTTCCCTGGAAAAGCCAGGATGTGTTATGATAACGTTATGTTGCCTTTTGTGTGGATTGAGAAAGAAAAAGTGAGATGGTGTTATGATGAGAGGTATTGTGAGAGAGTGGTAGAATTATTCACATTGAGAGAGAGAGAGAGAGAGAGAGAGAGAGAGAGAGAGAGAGAGAGAGAGAGAGAGAGAGAGAGAGAGAGAGAGAGAGAGAGAGAGAGAGAGAGAGAGAGAGATAATATTATTTGATGTTGTTAGGAGTTACGAAGAGCTACTAGAGAAAATAAAGAGAGAGAGAATTAGTAATGTTGTTGACTTACCTTGTTGTGAAGATAGCGCAGAAATAAATGATGATAACATTGACAATTATATTGGAAGCTTACCTATATATAGACGTGGAATATTAATAGTAGATGATTCTGAAAATAAGGAGATAGTAAAATGCTTCATTGAGACGGATAATAATACTGACGGTAACAAGATCAAAATTAATGATGTAGACAGGTTATATGATATGATAGAAATGTGAGATAGTCCAGTAGATTATTACGTGGGTATAAAGGACCAATTTGAAATATTGAAAAGTTGTTATATAAATAATAATAATGTAATGCGTAAAAATAAAGATGAAAATTGCTATGTGAAAGTAAGATGGATTTACGATGATGGTGGTTAAATAAACAGTGAATGAACATTTAATTATTTTAGTTTATGGTAATGACTTGGCTAACTTATGTAATGAGGTGTGGTAAACTATAATATGATATGACGAGAAATTGTAGATAAATTTATAGTGAGTTTAATTGTGGTTGTGTAGGAGGTTATGTTGTACTATGTATGTCATGTAAACAATGTATGTATGTAGTACGAACTGATTTTAATAATGATAATAATAATAATATTTTATCAGACTAAACAAATAATGAGAATAATTGTGAAGTTGATATGCAAATGAATTGTAATTATTTTGGAATAAGGTAATTAAAAAACTTTGTGTTTTAAGAAACTGATTGAATTAAATAAATTGGAGATTAATTAATTAATGAATGTTGTATAAATAGATTTTGATAATGAATTTAATTGATTTTTATAAGATTTGAACTTGAGAATAAATAGTAAATGAGTGAAGATAGAATGCGTGTAGCTGTTGAGTCATATGGTTATTATAATGTTTCAGAAGGTACATATGGTTTTGTACGTTATATTTGTGGTGATAAATGTTTATATTTTTTTGAGTTTAAGACAGTAAGCATGTGTTTATCTGATTGAATGATTAACCATATGTAAATATGAATTTAATAATGACTTTGAAGTAAAGTAAAAGAGTCGTATAATGACATTAAATGAGTTTAAAAGGTTTTAAATTAGATGATTAAATTAATTTGAGGTAGTTATGAAGTTTCTAAGGTAATTTTCAATGATTAACTTGATGTGAAATGGTGTAAAAGATGGAGTTTGGGTAATGACTATTTCAATAAGGCATTAAGACAGTCAGAGTTAATGGGTGTTAGACACAATAAGATTTTTTTGGGGGGGAAAAAAACAGAAACGGAGTATTAGTAGGGACATAGTAGCGGGAGTGCATGTATGTAGATAAAGCGAGAGTGATGAAAGTGGAGAGTAAATAGGCGATAGCAGGGTACATAAAAGTTGTAGTGAGGGTGGTGTGGTAAGGAGTCCTCAACGCAAGGCGTTGTGGCGGGTAGTAGAGTGTTTTAGAGGAGTGTCTGCCGATATACCCGGGAGGGGCAAGAAATTATGAATGTGAAAATAAGGGAAGGGAACACACATCCTAGGTACAAAAAGGGTATCAGGTATTTTGTAATAAGAGGAGAATGATTTAAGTGGAGTTAGAGAATTTAGTGGAGGTAAATATTATTGAGTGATCGGTGTCACCCTATGTAAATCTGTTAGTGGTCGTTAGAAGGAAAAAGGTGGGTAAGGTTATATCTTAATACCCATTCAATAAATCGAATCATGGTGAATGACTGAGAATCACCCGAACAAATTAATGACGAAAATACTTAATAGAAATTCATGGTTGAAATGTAATAATAAATGTAACAAGTTAAAGAGTTAATAGAATTTGAAACTAAAATTAAAATTTGAAATGTTTGTAAATTGTATTCTGATGAAAATGAGATGTTTATTTTAATGAAATGAGATTTATATTCGGTATGTATGTGTATGTTGTATTATGTTTCTTTGTAGTCAGTGTACCTAGAGTAAGGTCGTTAACCTGGTAGTGTATCAGCTGATTCATAGTGTTTGTATTATATTTTGTATCCAAGTGTAGTTATAATTGAGTTAATGATAGTAATAAGTTGTTCAGTTTATAATAATTGTTAGCATACAAGTATGAGGATTTATAAGGAAAATTAAATTCATTTTAATGATTTTTGAATTTTGAAAGTTGCAATTAAAATGATTAATTAAAAGAGATGATGTGAAGTAACTTACATGTGAATTTTTGGTAATGAACTTAGATTTATTTTAAGAAATGCATGAAATTCAAATAATTTAATTTTGCTTTGAAATGATAATGTCAAACCATCAGTTAAAAGTTGAGAAATGGGAATAAATTTTACTTAAAGGAAAATAGGAAATATTTATGTGAACCTGAAATTAATGATGAATATTTCTTTTATGAATTTGCTAACTGCTATAATTTTTTTTATTGTTCGACTAAGCTTTTCATCATTACTGACATCTTCAGGTCTTAACCAACGAAGGTCTTATACCCAACCTGCTATAGGTTGGTTAAGACCTGAAGATGTCAGTAATGACGAAAAGCTTAGTCGAACAATAAAAAATTATAGCAGTTAGCAAATTCATAAAAGAAATAGTAACGATGGCTGCTAATTTAAACAACACAAATAATGATGAATAGTTAGAGATATTAGGTTTAAGATAGTAAGGCATATATGTTCGCACCCAGTAGTTTCCTAAAGGCAATCCAGTGTTTATAAGGGGAGATATATCGGTTAAGGATCTGGTTGGGTATAAGGCCAGTTATTGATTTTTATCCGAAATGTCGCAAGGTTAGCGAGTGCCTGTCTGATTTTACGGTGTTGGGATCTCGGACCGAGAAGTCCAGTAATGTCATTCAGGTACAGCCATAGTCGCCGAACTAGGGGGGGTAGATTACCCATGATTTGTTAAAGAATTAAGGGGGCTGTTGGCACCATATCCTTGCTGGTCCTCTTAGGTTTTAGCAATGAGAGTTTTTCTGTTTCGGCAGAAAACCTCTCATTGGGGGGGGGGGGGTTATTGTAACGGTACAAATCGATGTGGGTTTGTAATTTAAAGTTTTTCCAGTTTTCTTTAAACAGAGTATATTTTTGGTCACGGACTATAGCTCTGTATAAGGCCCAGCATGTTAAACATGTAAGTTATCAGCAAGGGTGCGTATTCACGCGTATGCGCGCAGGTGTCGGCCAGCGTTCACACGGAAATGTCACGTCTCAAAAATTCCTTCTCATCCGGTACTAGATGACGTAAACTCCTCGAGAGGTGCTCGTCCAATGAAAACGCAAGTTGCCACGGGCAGTAGGATTTTGGCCATCTTGGAAACGTCGAAGTCGGCGTCAGTCGGCAGAACGCAAGTTGCCACGGGCAGTAGGATTTTGGCCATCTTGGAAACGTCGAAGTCGGCGTCAGTCGGCAGCCAAACTTAGGAACCGCGCAGAGGCGTTGGTGCGTGTTCCGCCCAAATTACAGTAAAAATGTAGACCGATCGACAGAAAAGTGTTAAGTAAAATAACCAGTTCAGTGTAAAAGGCTCGCGAGCTGAAAATTCTAATAAAAGTGAACATGTGTGATTGAACTACACATAAAAATATAAAACATGGTAAAATATCAACATTGAAATGTTAGACGACAATAAGTGACCAAAACTGTATTAGTGAGAACATATTTCGTCAGACTTGCGATCAAGGAAGAACACGGGAGTGTTGCCACCACGTGTCCGACACCACCAAAGAGAAGTAACCGTTTCAAAATTATTTAAAATCAATTTGAGAAATAAAAAAAAAGAGCTCATAATAAGAAAGTATAAAAGAATGAATGAAAGCAAATGCTGGGTTGCCTTAATATACATATAATATTGGTAGTAGTTAAGAGAAAAAATGAATTAATTCAAACTGTTTAGTGAATAGTAAGATATATTATTTTTAGTCAGGTCAATCAGTTACACTTCAGGTTGTATTGGGGCGAATTAGAAGTTTTTTTATTTTTTATTAATTCCGGTTTTCATCTTGTAAAATACTTGAAATCATTTCATATGGGTGTCCAGTCCTTGTTTGAATCTAACTCGCAGCCTAAACAATAAAAGCATTACACACAGTGTTGAAATATTTACAAAGGAATGTCATGTTGTCGACTGTGTCACGATTCTAAGAACTCTGCGGCTGTGTGACGTCCACTCACAAATGCACCAACACCAACATCTGCGGAGCGCATAACTTTACATAAACTAAAGAAAAGGCAGTGAAATATCATCGTCGCACAGCACACGTAAATCCTGTGTGTTAGATGTACAGCTACTAAAAATTCGACAACGAAGGCTGTGAACGGCGATGAAATTCGTTTGCAGGCAAGGCAGTGCTGCCCGCCCAATGTCACATGGTCAGATAAAGTTTGCCTCCCAGATCATCTCACCTACAGACCGCGTGCGGTCCGTATAAAATTTTACTAAAAGTTTTTCCAAGGTCGGCCGACCTAGCCGGTAAAAACACGGAACCGTTATCTAAAAAGTGAAATTAAATCAGAAAATGAAGTGAGTGAGTTGAAATTAAGATGAACTCATAAATTTTGGGACATGTAAACGAGGACTTGGTGCGGGCCACGCAACGAGGTCGGAGGAGACGCCGTTACACAAGTAAAAGTATTTTAAATTGTTAATGAGGCCAACAAATTTAATCAATTAAATAAATATGGGGTTTTTATAAATTGGTATGTGAGTTGTGTGTGGGCATTGCTGGGCCGCCTTAATAAACTAAAACAAGAATGTAGAATAAGTTAGTTGAAACATTTATTTTTGTTGTTGTGTAGGTATATGTTTAAAAGTAGAATGAGAAAAAGTAACGCTATCAAATCACTATTTTAAAGAATTAAAATCAAGGTAATTTTACAAGAATGTTTTTTAAATTATACCTTGAGATAAAGAGTTTGATGAGTATTATAATTGGAGGAGAACGTAAGATTGAAATTAATGTTAATAAAATGAATTAATAGCGTAACTACGTGTTAAGCTAATTATTACGCCACATTACCAGCACCTATCCAGTATGAAAGATTTCGTCTAACGAACCTGGCAGAAAGTGTAATTAGGTTTCGATTTAGAACCATAAAAAAATCGTGGCGACCAAAAAACAGTTGGGGATCTTCTGAGTGCAGTAAGTCAGCGTGGCGTGTGTTAAAGGTAAGTAAAAGAGTAGACGCTAACAATTGGCGACCCTGCCAGGATAACTCAGATGAATTAACAATTCATATGAGTTAGGCCTAATCTGAAGTATGAAATAGGTGGTGGTAGTAGGCAGATTTTGTAATAAAAAGATGTTATCTTTCAAATTATATACTTATGTAATTGTATATTACAAATACCCAGTAACTGTCTTTAACATAATTATTGTGTTTAATAACGGGCGCCATGTTGGGAATTACCAACAGCTGATATTTCATTTACTTTACGGGCCAGGTTTCGTGTTAAGCGAACGAGGTTGTAGAACGGTAAGTGTTATCTGAAATAAATACTCTGAAATGGTTATAAAAAAACTTATTATTAACAGAAGTTTTACATATATTTTTGACTCGACCATGCGCCAAACGCGCCTCGGGGCGTAGTCCTATGTATCATTAAATACACTAACATATTGAAAATTGAACTTTGTAAATCTAAACATATAATAAACATATAGTAAACAAATTTAAGATATATATGTATGTATGCACAACCCAGGCACTTAGAAATTATACACTCGCCCTCTCACTCTCTCTCTCTCATTCTGGTACAATTCTTTTTTACATGAGCTCATTTTATTTGAATTTACTTTGAAATTTTTATTTTTGTCATTTCTTTGAATGATAAGTTTTGAATGAATTTATTGAATTGAATGTGTAACGTTCTCACCAAATTTTCAGATGCGGTTTTACGTTCTCTCTGTACGGTAAACTTCGCGTACCGCGAGTTTACCGATTTCACTTCCCGGTCACATTTTATAGTTGTAGATTCAGCACTGTATTTAAATAGTTATTTAACCACTTTTAGTGGTTCAAAAGTTAAAATTCACTATGCGTGAAAGATTTGCCGGCCGGCTGCGATCACGTTCCCTGTTGAAATGACACAGAGTCTTTGTTCCATATTTCTGAGGTGGGGTGAATCTACGTCACTCGTCTATTGTCTGTTTGTTGACAGCATCGTGTTGTTTACAAAAACAAATTCCTGGCCGCTGACGTCATCAAGGATCGTCGCTTTTATCGCAATAAATGACATACTGTTTTTTGTGAGGCTTCACGTTTTTTGCTCTGAAACCGTCCGAATCCTGGCAAATATTATATAGTCCACTCACGGTATATTCATAAAGGTTATTAAATGTTTATTTAATTTTGACCAAATGAAGGAATACAATATTTATGGTTCTTTATACCATATTTAGGGTGATTAAAATTTGTACCATTACAAAACCCCCTCAATGAAAGATTTTGTGTCGAAGCACAAAAACTTTCATTGACCCTTTCATACGTCCTAAAGGGATCAGCCAGGATAGGTCGCCACAACCCTCTTACAATTTTATATAAAAGAAAATAATAAGTCACCCTTGGTCTGATGATGATGACAGTACCTACATGACCTTACTGGACTTCTCCTTCGAGATCCCAACACCATAAGGCCACTTAGGCTCGTAACGCCCCTGCTCTGACGCGCTGGCCAGCTCAGGACCGCTGTCATATCACCAAACACTGAAACAATAAACGAAAAATCTCAAAATAGTGACTTGGTAAATCACTCTATCCTTAACTGATCTGGTTCCCCTTAGCTAGGTGCTGGTTTGTGCTAATAAGCACTGGGTTTGCTTGATATATGATTAAAATCTAGTTATATAATCTATACTACTAAAAACATAACTCCCAAGAATTATAAAGAATTTCCTTTCGCAATATGGACAACCCTGAATTTATAAATTGTTTCGATTTCCGTCGATAATACTTACCTCTTTCCATTTTATAATTAGTATAATTATAAAAGAAACATATTAATATAAAAAGAATTACATTATAATTGAAAATATGAAAATTCCACTATAAATCTCCCAAACATGGAGAAAAACAATTTAGAGAAAAACAAAATAATTAATAAATCTGTATAGTATTATTTATTCATAAATCTTATTGAATGGTTAAATTAAAATTATTATTATTATTATTATTATTAACAGGTATACTTATGGCATTAACAGCGCCAATTATATTTATCCCTTCATCCACATTATTTCCATACATGTTATACATGTTAAGATTTCATAACATAAATACATAATAATACACATTGATACATTTAATACATTGACATAATTTATTCCTTTTTAATCTTGATTAAGATTTGCATATTCTATTTAAGTTTGCATTTAAATAAAATTACAATTTCAATTAATTAATTATTTAGACATCAACTATTATAATATTATTAAAATTTATAAAATTCATTTCAAATTTATTATTAATATTCAGATTATATTACTATTACTTCATTATTTACTTTTCATTACCTTTATACTCTGAATTTTCTACCTACCTGACTACCTAACCTTTCACATTCTATCACTGTTTAGTCTGGGTAACTACTATATTCACTATACCTTTACTTATTGTAATCTTATTTTACTCACCTTCTTCTAACTAACCACCAAATTTACCTATCATGACACCAATATCTCACTTATAAACACCTTCACTAATTTCATTTAAATCCTATAGCACCGCTCGTCTTTGTACAGAGATGGGTGTTCCCTAACTGGCTATATACATTCATAATATTTTGCCCTTCCAAATAATTCGGCAAACACTCCCTAAAACTTATGCTAATACCTGCCACAACACTATAAGTTGGCTACTCCTTATCACCTCACCCCCACTACAACATATCATCAATAACAAATATATGTTTATACCTTTACTTTATTCACCTCTACAAATAATCACTAACTACTGTGTCCCTAAATATCTAATAATTCTTTTTGTATTACTTACTTCAAAATTCTTAACTATCTAACTCCATTTTCATTAATTAAACTCACCTGCGTCTATTTCAATACCCAGGCTCTATTCCTGTTTAAACATTCTACCTTACTGTAATCATTAACAATTGTCTTATAAAATTCATCTCTCACCTACTCATAACAATACCTCTCACTTTTCAAATATATATATATATTCTTATTTATTACATTATTGTTCGTTAGTAATTACCTTCAATACAAATTAATTAATAATTTACTTCTGTTATAAAGGTAGCACAACTTTCTTTTGTACTATTTTAATTAAGTAATAAAGAATGATTACTCTTCAATTGTTATTCAATTTAAAAAAAAAAAATTTTACTCGTTGATGTAAACAAAACATGTTAATTGTTAAAATACGTAATAGTTGGTGTACACAAAATATACCTGTAATACAACATCAAAAATACATAAATACATTTAATACAATGAAAAATATACACTCCAACTCATTATCTTGTTATTTATCAAACTCAGTCCATAGCAGTCCAATTCAATACCACTTTACACATATATTAAATGTTCATTACACAATTAAACACTCTACCCTCCATCGTTGAATAACATTCTTATCTTAGGTCTATTTAATTTATTATCTAATGAATAGATTTTATGATTAGCAATATTATATTCATTTTCATTTATAAAACTGTTATCAAACAAATATTTCAAGTCACGATCGAGTAGGGTTCCGTTTATCTCAGTAATATCATATGTCATTAATTGGTTATTTATTTTATAATTATCCTCATAATTTTCTACCACAGGTAAGTACTTAATACCATTATCATCATTTATTGCTATTTCAATTTCATTGTTACTATAAGGTAAGTATTCATTATTTTCATCCACCTTATCTAACCCTAACCTTTCTACCAATTGTCTGTATTTTCTATTTACTTTAAAAAATTTTATTACTTTCTTTTTCTCACAATATCTCTCTATACTTTCTTTCTTAATACATTTCTCTCCATAACACCAAATTACACTCTCTCTCTCCAAATATGCAGGGGTCCCTAACATAAAATTATTGCACCACTTATTAGGTACACAAAAACACAAAGAAACTTTATTTGTAGACCTATCGTCTTCCAAACATAAATTAAAGGAACTCTTGTCCTTATAAAAAATACGTGAAGATTTTCCTTCACCCCCTAACACAACATCAAAAGAAAATTCTACCCCCTGCACTCCTTGTACAAAAATACTTTCTCCAAACTCTCTTTCTGACTCAATACACTCAAACACTTCATTATCATTCATAATACTTTCATTATCACTTTCTAATTTTATATTCTTACTACCTGTAATATTCTTACTATCTGTAAATTCATTATTCACATTATCATTTTTAATTACGTTATTAGTCAGTACTTCATTTTTCGTACTGTTTTCCTTCTGGGTTTCTGATTGACTTAAACTCTCGTCTAGTTTTTTGATTACCTTGTCACATTTCTTAATCAGATTATCATGACCTATTTTAATTTCATTCTGTAATTCTTTGAAATTAATTTTAATTTTATCATTTCCCTCATCAAATTTGTTATTCAAACTACTTTGAATCTCTTTAATTTCGCTATTCTGCTCATCTAATTTTTTGTTTTGAACCTCGAATTTAAAATTCATATCATTAAAATTGCTACACATCATGTTATATAGACGTGTTAACATTTCGTCTGTTTTGTTTTCATGAAGTGAGATGGAGGTTACTTTTTCTGTCTCTACATTTTCGGTCGTACTCGCCTCGCCAACCTGACTAATTGGGGTTAATTGAACATCCATCTCACTCATGACTGTTTCATCAGAAAGGCTGACTTTTTCAGTTTTATCTTCATTAGTATTCATGTTTGCAATTTATAATACAGGCATGCATCTAATAGTATAACCTAACTTCGTAAAATTTGGTTATGTTTACGTATTAAAATTTCTTTATTATCAGATAACTCTTTCCATTCTCCTCGTAGGCTTACCCCACATAAAATTATATTATATAGAGTCCCTGTTCGCAGGCGACCATATGTTATCTTTCAAATTATATACTTATGTAATTGTATATTACAAATACCCAGTAACTGTCTTTAACATAATTATTGTGTTTAATAACGGGCGCCATGTTGGGAATTACCAACAGCTGATATTTCATTTACTTTACGGGCCAGGTTTCGTGTTAAGCGAACGAGGTTGTAGAACGGTAAGTGTTATCTGAAATAAATACTCTGAAATGGTTATAAAAAAAACTTATTATTAACAGAAGTTTTACATATATTTTTGACTCGACCATGCGCCAAACACGTCTCGGGGCGTAGTCCTATGTATCATTAAATACACTAACATATTGAAAATTGAACTTTGTACATCTAAACATATAATAAACATATAGTAAACAAATTTAAGATATATATGTATGTATGCACAACCCAGGCACTTAGAAATTATACACTCGCCCTCTCACTCTCTCTCTCTCATTCTGGTAATTCTTTTTTACATGAGCTCATTTTATTTGAATTTACTTTGAAATTTTTATTTTGGTCATTTCTTTGAATGATAAGTTTTGAATGAATTTATTGAATTGAATGTGGAACGTTCTCACCAAATTTTCAGATGCGGTTTTACGTTCTCTCTGTACAGTAAACTTCGCGTACCGCGAGTTTACCGATTTCACTTCCCGGTCACATTTTATAGTTGTAGATTCAGCACTGTATTTAAATAGTTATTTAACCACTTTTAGTGGTTCAAAAGTTAAAATTCACTATGCGTGAAAGATTTGCCGGCCGGCTGCGATCACGTTCCCTGTTGAAATGACACAGAGTCTTTCTTCCATATTTCTGAGGTGGGGTGAATCTACGTCACTCGTCTATTGTCTGTTTGTTGACAGCATCGTGTTGTTTACAAAAACAAATTCCTGGCCGCTGACGTCATCAAGGATCGTCGCTTTTATCGCAATAAATGAATTTTTTGTGAGGCTTCACGTTTTTTGCTCTGAAACCGTCCGGATCCTGGCAAATATTATATAGTCCACTCACGGTATATTCATAAAGGTTATTAAATGTTTATTTAATTTTGACCAAATGAAGGAATACAATATTTATGGTTCTTTATACCATATTTAGGGTGATTAAAATTTGTACCATTACAAAGGCTCTATTACGAGACGTGTGAATAGAGGTTAAGACGTAAAATACAGTTAAAGAGTTATGAGATTTTGTTCAGATAATAAATAAGTTATATAATAACCAATAATCAAGTCATAAAAAAGAGAATAATTAAGTTTATAAAAATGGAAAATGCAGAGAATGAAGTCGGTTTGTCCGACTGAACTGTTATAAGCGAAATAGCTGAATTTGATGAATCAGCTGTTATGAGTAGCCTTGAAGTACATTCAACACGGAATGTAGGTCAAGACGACAAACCTACAAATATAAGTAATACGAATGAATCAAATAGTACAGATGATTCGGGAGTTCAAGTAACCCCAAAATTGAGTAGAGAAAGTAAAAATAATAACGAAGTCAGCTTCACTGACGATAAAATAGAAAGTCTATTTAGACCTGTCCAAAATAAACAAGAGATAGATAGAGATGAGAAGGTTATGAACATGTTGCAATTAATTTTGGAGCAACAAAGTATTAAATTTGAAATACAGAATAACAAATTTGATGAACAAAAGAATAGTTTTGACAGCAAATTAGACGTACAGAATAACAAATTTAATGAATTAAATAATCGTTTTGATGAAATTAAGACTGAAATTAAAAGTGAATTTAATTGTAAATTTGATGTATTCAAATTTGACATTGATGAGGTAAAAATGAACTTTAACGAATTGAAATTTGAATTAAACGAAAAGTTGAGTCACTCGTTAAAGAGTATGAACAATAGAATTGACAAAATAGAGAGTAGTGTGGTAGAAAAAATTGATAAACAAATACAGGAGGTAACCAAAAATTTTGAATGTAAAATAACTGAATGTAATGTTGTTAGTGAGTACAAGTTTAAGTGTGTAGTTGATAAGATTGAAACATATGAAACTAGTACTAATGTCAAAATCAATGAAATAGAAAGTAATTGCAAAACAGAGATACAGGCTATACAAAATACAGTGAATACTATAGATAAGCGTCATGTACAAATTGAGAGTTTAAATAACAATATATTTGCATCAATTGAGCAGAGCATAGTTAATGTTAAAGATGAATTGAATATAGCTATAAACGAAAAACTTAATAGTGTCACTGAACAAACAGTCATTACTAAAGATGTGAATAGCGATATTGATTTGGAGTTGTTTAATTGTGAAAACAGGGGGGTACACCCTATGCAGTTTTTAAATAGAGTCAAAGAATTTAATCAGTTTTGTAGAAGTAGTTGGGAAGTACAACTGTTAAAAATAATGAAGTGTTTTAGAGGGAATTCCGCGGTATGGGCGGAGGTACATAAAGTAGACTGGGTAAGTTATCAATGTTTTGAGACGGCATTTAGAGAGAAATATTGGTCGGAGGAGGAACAAGAAATATTGCGGAGTAAAATTATGGGACCAGGTAATTTTGGGACCCAAGGGGGTAACGTGACTATGTACGTAATGCGACTATATAATGAGGCAAAATATTTAGAGCCACCGTTACCGTTTCGGTCATTCGTCCGTCATATAAGTAAGCATTTACCGAGAGAAATACAAATTACATTAATGACCCGAGAGATTATAGAAATTACGGAACTAGAGAAAATATTGGATATATTTCAGAATATAAGAGAACGGGATATGAGTAGGCGGATAAACACACCAGCGTCACATATAAATGGGAATTATAATCAACCCAGGGGAATACCCAACTTTCACCGAGGGGCACGTGGGGGAAATAATGATAATCGAGGCGAGGGTTGGCGATGTGCCGATTGTAATGTTGAAAACTATGCTATAAGAACAACCTGTTTTAGATGTCACAAACCAAGAGAATGCCAACGCAGTGAGCGGACATATCAGCCACAAAGTCAACCGCAGAGAGGAGGCAAGAACGCAAGAGGAGCACCAAGGGGAAACGGAAGTGGAAATAGAGGCAGAGGTGGATACAGCCAGGCAGTAGCAGGTCCATCCACGGGAAACTAGAGGAGACAATGGAGAACCGGGCCCATCCATTGTCGGAGGAGAACCTGGGGGTCCAAGAGGAGCATAACTACCGCAGCAACATAATTATCAGAGACATGGCGGAGGAGTTACTGGAGGAGGACGCTGCCGAAATGACAGAAACCAAAACCGGACTGACGGAGGTATTGACAACTACAGAAGGTAAGGATTACAAAACATTGATTGATACAGGTAGTGAGATATCAGTAGTTTCAGAGAATGTACTGGGTGAATTACAAAGGGTAAACAAGAGTATTCCATTATTACCAGTAGCGGGAGTAACAGTAGTGGGGGTGACGGGAGTACGAAGTAAACGAGTCACTAAACAAGTTCAATTAAACATATATATTAATGGAATAGAATTTGAGAATACTTTTCTAGTAGTTAAGGGTTTGAATTTAGATATAATTCTGGGAAATGATTTTTTGGAGAGAAATAAAGCAGTAATTGATTTCAATCAGAGAATAGTGGAATTTAATAAGGGGCATGAACCAATCAGAGTAGATTTTAAGAGGGTGTTAGATAAGGCTAGAGTTACGGGTGTAAAGATGATACAGAACCGAGTAGGCGAGGGAATTCTAGAGACAAGAGTGAATGTGTGTCAAGAGAGTGAGAGCATGGGGAATGATGAGAGAGTATGGGAAAATAGGGCAGAGATATTTCTTAATGAGGGTGGAGTTGTAGGGAGTCTCCGACAGGAGTTGTGGGCAGTTATTGAACGCTTTAGAGATGTATTTGCTTAGTTGCCTGGAAAAGCCAGGGACTATGTATGCGAGCTGAAGATTCGAGAGCACTCACCCTACATGCAGAGAAGTTATCCAGTGCCATTTTCGAAGAGGAGAGCCGTTCAAGAAGAATTGGACCGCATGATGGAAGGGGACATCATCGAAAGATCCATATCGCCTTACTCGAATCCATTGGTAGTGGTCATCAAAAAGGATGGAAAGGTAAGATTGTGTTTAGACGCTAGAAAAATTAATCAGATTATAATACCTGACCGGGAATCACCGGAAGCCAAGAACGAAATTTTTCAAAAGTTTAGTGGAGTCAGATATATGACGTCCTTAGATTTAACAGCGGGCTACTGGCAAGTCCCATTAGCGCCAGAAAGCCGTAAATTTACTGCGTTTCTTTTCAATGGAAAAAACTATCAATTTAAACACCTGCCATTTGGGCTCAACACTAGTGTAGCGAGCTTTATTAAGTGTTTAGACATGATATTACAACCGAAAGACTTAGATTTTCTGACTGTATATGTTGACGACATACTAATAGCATCAAGAACATTCTCTGAACACGTAGAACACATAGAGTATGTTTTAAATAAATTACAACAAGGGGGATTAACGGTTAATTGGGAGAAATCAAAATTCCTACAAACTGAGATACACTTTTTAGGATTTATTATCACCCCAGAGGGTATTTTAGCAAACCCAGATAAAGTAGAAGCTATCATACGTTTTCCAGAACCGAAAAATATTAAACAGTTGCAGAGCTTTTTAGGATTATGCAATTTTATAGAAAATTCCAGAGAAATTATGAGCAGATTAAGTGCTGTTTTACAAAAAAATAAGCAATGGAAATGGGAAGAGGAGGAGAGAAGTATTTTCAATGAAATTAAAGAGAAATTTATAGACACGATAATGATGAATCACCCCGATTTTCAGAGAAAGTTTTATTTACAGACGGATGCCAGCAACATAGCCCTCGGCGCAGAGCTTTACCAGGAGGGTGAGGATCAGGAGCACAGGACCATCGCTTTCGCCAGCAGAACCTTATTGGCAGCAGAAAAAAATTATACTACTACCGAAAAGGAATTGCTGAGCATCGTCTTTGCTGTGAAGAAATTCCGCACTTACCTGCTAGGAAACGAAACCATCATCAGGACCTATCATAAGGCCTTATCACTCCTAAATACATGTAAGCTGACGCATAGCAGATTAACCAGGTGGGTACTAGCTTTACAAGAGTACAACTTTTCTTGGGAGTATATTAAGGGGTCAGATAATAAAGTACCGGACACTTTGTCCAGGGTAGACACTATAGATAATAAGACAGGTAAAGATCTGAAAGAAATAGAAATTTTTCGATTAACCAGGGAAGATAGAATTTTTGGGGAGGAATTAAGGGAAATTAAAGATAGACAAAGATCAGAAAATAAATTGGGTAAGTAACTAGTTTAGAAGCAGATATTAATGGTTCAGAGTATAATACACATTTCCAGATACATAAGGGAATTCTGTTTAAGAAAGTAGAAGGGGGTGAACAGGATTGGAGGTTAATGATACCTGATGAATTAGTAGATAGAATTATTTGGGATTGTCACATAAGATACAGTCATTTTGGGGCGAAAAAATGTGCAAATATACTAAAAGAATCTTGTGTTTTTAAAAATATGAAGAAGAGAGTTATAAGAGTATTAAGAGTTAGCGATATGTGTCAAAAGTCTAAAGTAGTAAATTACAGGGTTGAAGGGGAAATGAAGTATATTAAAATAGAAAGACCTTTCGATTTAGTTGCAGTAGATTTGTATGGGCCATTGCCTAAAGGTAGAGGAGGAGTGGTATATATTTTTGTTGTTTTGGATACTTTTACCAAGTTTGTTAGGTTATACAGTGTAAAGAGAGCTACTAGCAAAGTACTCAGCGAGAAGATCACAAAGGACTACATGATCAACGTAGGGAAGCTGAAGGTAATTTTATCTGATCATGGACCGCAGTTCATCAGCGGCAAGTGGAGACAGACTCTTGGCTGGGAAGGCATCATACCCAAACATATGGCAGTTTACCATCCACAGTCGAACCAGGCAGAGCGGGTGATGCGAGAAATCGGCAGAATATTCAGGGCGTATTGTCACTCCAAACATACAGAGTGGCCTTTGTATGTGAAGAAGGTGGAGGATTGGTTAAACAGCACAACCCACGATTCTACAGGATTTACACCGTACGAACTAATCAAGGGAAGCCGTCCACCCAGAATATTGGAACAACTTTTTGAATATCCACCGGAAGAAAGAGTTTTGGACAGAGATGTAAAAATACGACTTGCCAACGAGAGTCTGCTCACCAAGGGAGAGCGGAGAAAGCAAAAGCATGATGGCAAAGGTAAGTGGGTCAAATATGAGATAGGGCAGTTAGTATTAGTGAAAAGACACGATTTATCAAGTGCACAAGATAAAGAGATCAAAAAATTCTTTTTGTTGTATGAAGGACCGTATGAAGTTGTTGACATTAAAATGGATAATGCTCATGTTTTACGAAACCAAATGACTGGGGAAATAGTGGGTACCCATAATGCCACCAATTTAAAAAGGTATTGGTTAAAATAAATTAATACATTGAATCTTGTAATTGAATATAAACTAAATAACTATAAAATTAGGAAGCTAATATAAAACAGTAAGTGGTAGAGGATAGATGTTCCCCACTTGTCCCAGTGGGGTTCGTCTATTTCAGGGACGCGCCCCTGCCCACGCGAGCCTTGGTTTTCTCCATTTACTCTTATTTCCGGAGGAAGCTTTGTCCTTACCTTTAGTCCTAGTTCTAGACCTTTTAAGAATCCTTACCCTTGTATCTTCCCGATTTCCTTAACCCTCCTCTTAGAGAAAACAGAAACAATTGCTACACAAATTGGCACACTTTTTCGAACCATTTGATTACCTTAATCCTAAATAATACATTAGGGTAATCCTCAAAATTAAAAAAAAAAAAAAAAAACTGGCGTTATTTATGAATTGTAAACTCATCCCTTAATTAGGTAGGTAGTGAAGAAGTTTTGTGGCTGAGTAGACAAATTAAATAATAAATTTCTGTATAAGCTAATAGAATTATGGCATACTGGGATGGGGCTGGAGATTAATGGTTGTGGTTTGTTTGTTATTGTTGGAAAGGAGGGGCAGACCAGGATTTGAGGTCTGTAAAAGGGTGGTTATTCATCGTTTTGAGATAGGGGTTCTGTTCGTCTCCCATCGCATCCCTGTATACTATAATTCTGTACACATAAAGCATAACCTATTCACGGGTAGTTGGAAAAAAAAATAATTTGTGAAAATATTTTAAAGCAAAAGGTATGTAACCAAAAGGTTTAATTATTATTTTGTGGTACCTGCTATGTTAGGTTAGGAGTAGAGATAAATGGTATGTAGAATGTGATTGTGGAGGAATTTAAAGAGAGACTTGATACTAATGATGTAGTTTGTAAAATTTATTGAAATATTAAGAAAAAACTGAAACATTAAACCACGTAGAATCATTTTGAAAATTGTAATCAAAGTAATTGAAATCGTTTTGAATGTACGAAGAGAGTAAATAGAATTGTAGTGGTCCTTGGAGCAACTTAATATTGTAAATGTTAGTGCTGTGTTTAAATTCATTTTGATTCAAATTGAAATTGTAATTTTATATATTTTATACATTAACTTCATACAGCTGTAATTAAAGTTAAACTGTTTTGAGTGGAGATTGTTAAAGAATTTTCAAGTTAAATAAATAATTTAAAATGGCTAATTTGATTAATGAAGCAAAAGTAACTTGGATCTGAGTCGGTAGCAATTGATAAATATGTTAACATTAAAAGATTTACAGAAACCAAAAATTCGAAGGAAGTATATCTGTCAGTATATGATGTAACCAGAATGTTTAGACTATGTGAGTGTTGAGACAGAGTGTTTATAACACCGGTCTGGCAGACTATTGTTAATGTAAACAGGTATGTTGTATGTTTTGCCTAATGTCTACAGCCAAGTATTGAAACTGCTAACTGTTGCAGTTTGATGAATTAATGCCAGTAGAAAATCCTGTTATGAAATAAAAAGAAATACCATATGTGAAGAAAGGAATGTAAATTTTTTGAATAACATAGGTAATATTTTTGTCGGATCATTTTGAAAAATGTAATTAATTTTGAATTTGTTAATTAAAACAATATGAATTAAATTAAATGAAAGTGTAATTAAATTAATTGAAAGGATGATTTTAATAATGCACTTGTAATAATGAACTTAACTTTATTTCCATTCGAATTCAAACTGGAATTATAAATTAAATGCTAATTGATGTAAATAATGGTTAAAATATTCATTTAAAACTGAAAATTGAAGGAAATTTTGTATGGGTATAATAAAAATGTTCAGGTTGAGATAGTGTTTGGGAAAATAAGATGTTCATATGACCATTCATGTAAACTTTTATAAATTGACAATCTATGTTTTATGTTTTAACTGTAGATTCCCCACCTAAGTGTGGTCATGACCTCACCGGATCATGACCATGAAAGTAGTTAATTGTGGCAAATCATAAATTTTACTTGATATAACCGGCTTGTGGTTTGTTTTATTTTGTTAACCCGGTGGTTTGTTAAATTTAGTAGGGTGGTTATTTTTGGGGGAATCTACCTAATTTTGGAACAGGGCTATTTTCACCCAGGTAGGGGTGGTAGTCCATTAGGGGTGTATAATTAAAAACGAGTAGGTGTAATACCGAATTTTATTGTAACGCCGAAGCAAGGATGGGGGTGGAATAAAAGAAAAAAATGTCCACCCCTTCCGCATCAGTCCTTGTGAAAAAGCAACTAGACGCTACAGTCTAGGGGGGGTAATAGTGAGTGTGGATGGGCGGTGACCCAGTTACAGGTCACGAGGGAGATGTGATTACGGCTAGATTGAGGTCTGCGAGGGCCAAGAAGTCTAGTGCTGAACACAGTAGAATGTAACGGGTATCAGGGGTTAAGGGACTAAAAGGGGGGTAGAAAAAAAAAAATTTTGGTGCCTGCCATCAAAATGATGTTTGTATTAAATCTGATTGTATTATTGTTTATGCGTATTAATAGCGTTATTGAATTATATTGTTTAGGATATAGGTGTAACCAAGTGTTAAGATAAGGCAGTTCATGTTTTAATTAAACATTCAATTTATTTGTTTTTTTTTCCAGTAATAATAACAAAGAGATTTAATCCATTTAGATAAGAGATTTTGTTTTGTTTTGATACAAGCTGATTTTGACTTAAATTTTAAATGATGAGTTTGTTTAGAAAATATTATAGGTGTATGTATGCGCCCAGTATTTGCCAAAGGCGACCCAGTTTGCATGCAAGGGGGAACATATCGGTTGAGGATCTGGCATGATATAAGCCAGGGATTTGGATTTTTTGGGGAAACATGTTAGAAGGTGAGATGTGCTGTGGTGCGTGTCTGTTCGATTTTTCGGTGCTGGGATCTCGCACAGAGAAGTCCAGTGATCTAGTCCAATTTTATAAATTGGTATGTGAGTTGTGTGTGGGCATTGCTGGGCCGCCTTAATAAACTAAAACAAGAATGTAGAATAAGTTAGTTGAAACATTTATTTTTGTTGTTGTGTAGGTATATGTTTAAAAGTAGAATGAGAAAAAGTAACGCTATCAAATCACTATTTTAAAGAATTAAAATCAAGGTAATTTTACAAGAATGTTTTTTAAATTATAACTTAAGATAAAGAGTTTGATGAGAATTATAATTGGAGGAGAACGTAAGATTGAAATTAATGTTAATAAAATGAATTAATAGCGTAACTATGTGTTAAGCTAATTATTACGCCACATTACCAGCACCTATCCAGTATGAAAGATTTCGTCTAACGAACCTGGCAGAAAGTGTAATTAGGTTTCGATTTAGAACCATAAAAAAATCGTGGCGACCAAAAAACAGTTGGGGATCTTCTGAGTGCAGTAAGTCAGAGTGGCGTGTGTTAAAGGTAAGTAAAAGAGTAGACGATAACAAGGTAGTAAACAATGTTTTTGTATGTACCATTGCAGTATATTGAAAATTAATTATAAAAAAAGTAAAAATATGTAGAAAAAAAAGAAGGGTGTCTTATGTAAATGAGAGCATAACAAAGAATGTCGTATCAAAATAAAATAAAATAATATTTTATTTCAACTTGCTATATGTGTGTTAGAACAATAATTTCAACCACCTAACTTCATTTTCTGTACTGGTAAATTCGCTATACGAAAAAGGGTTCCACCACTACAGTAGGTGATCTGGCCGAACAAATAATAAACGAAAGTTCACGGTAAGTGAGAGTTTGTTGTTATTTAATATATTGATAAAAACGTAAAAGTTACAATAGGGTTGGCGAGGGGTAGGCGGCGGCTGGAGTGGTGGGGATAACTACACTTGTGATGTGTCTGTGTTGCTCTCGTACTACTGTTGTGAATGCTCTGACGCCATTCCCTTACCATTTTTTGTGTTCATAATACAGACACAGAAAAAATACAATGTGATACGATAAAATGCATTTTTGTTTTTGGTTGACAAAGCTGAACACTGTTCTCTCCTGGGAACATTGTAAATTATGTGTGTAGGTAAGTTGTCATTCAGAACTCTGTCACAGGCCGGATTACACCAGTCTGGGGGCTGGATCTGGCCCGTGGGCCGTACTTTGCCCATCACTGACTTAACACATCATCCAGAAAGTGACAGATTATTCTTGAATCTTAGCGGGGTATAAATTTAAGCACCGGAAACTTGCCAAGTTCAGTTGTTGACCAGAACATTACAGCGTGATTCGGAGTGACTGCTATTATGACTTGCGGTTTTAGGGTAATTGTGTTACTTAGGCGCTGTCCATATATTACGTCACCACTTTGGGGGGGGGGGTTCGGCTAAGTGTGACAAATGGTGACAAGGGGGAGGAAGGGGGTTTCAGCAGTTGTGATGTAACCACTTTTTTATTCTTCGTTTTATAAGGATGAGTTTTGTAAAAAAAACGCTTTTTTATGCAGACAGGCGTTTAAATATTTAAATTTTCTTCGCTAATTTGTACTGGGGCGTAGAACACACGCACACAAAAGTTCGATTTCCCCGAACTCGGCTACCGCGTGTTTACTCACATCATACATTCTTCACTGCTAGCACTGTGTTGTCGGTGTCTCGATTTCCCTGAATTCGGCCACTACGTGTTTACTCACATCATACGTTCTTCACTGTGAGCACGCTCTTTGTTTAGTCTTCTCTTGATTTCGAGCGTCTCTGTTTAGTCTTCTCTTGATTTCGTGTCTCGAGTCCTCCTATCGTGCGCGTTTTCCTATGCCTTCACTCCCATCATACATACCATCATTGTGGTCATTCGTAACATGAATCGCGGCAAGCTTTACGAGTCTCTTTTCGACGCGTATAAGAAGGCCTACCCCGACAGGCCGAAAGTGAATCTCCAAAATGACTGCAATACCTTCTGGGCGGAAGCAAAAAAGGAGTGCGGCAAGGATGATTCGTCTTTTGACGCTAAGATTAGTGCGAAAGTGAAAGAGCTTTTGGTGAGAGGGACTAGTAAGAAAGTCAAGGGTTTGTTTTCGTACTTTATTATACATTCCGCGAATGTGAAAACCCCAACACATGCACCTGCAACAATCACGGCTCCGGCTGCGTCGACCAGTCAGCTCACAGTTAGTGATACACCTAAAAAATGTGAGATCGGAGACTCTGAAAATGAAAAAAGGCACCTTCACAGGATGTATCTCAGATGATGATTGCGAATTTGCAAGCCAAAATCTGTACTTTACGTAATGAAATTGATAGTAGTCTTGCATGCGACGACTCTTCTGAAGAGTAGAAATCTCTCAAGAAGGAACTTAACAGCGAAAAAATGCTTTAAAAAGGAAGCAGTTGACCGCAGCGCATCAAAAAACGTGCCGTAAGAAAAAAAAAAAAAAAAAAAAAAAAAAAAACAGAAATTGGACGAAATTTGCTGCGAGCATCCTGACATTTCAAAACACCTAAAATCTAGAGACGCTTCAGGTAGACCACGTACCGAAGAGGAACAACCGGGCCTTCTAAAGGCAATCTGTGATCTCGCGATGTTCGGGGGGGGGGGAGCCCAGGCAAGACAACAATCTGAACAGGTGCGAAGCTGCAAGACGCTCGACGATTTAAAAGATGCTTTGGAGAAAGCCGGATTTCATTTAAGTCGGAGTGGGCTATATTTGCGACTGCATCCCCGTCGTTCTGACACATTGGAAGGTAAGTCCTCAAACTTATGTACTGTTAAATTAGAAAATTTAAAGCATTAAACTACATAGGTACACCCATAGAAATTTTATACTCAATTTTTTTAACCTAATTAAATTTTTAAGAAATATTTTTTAGTAAATAAAAGAAATAGACGGTGGAGTTGATTGACTTTTCTTTGCTTTGTCGCAGGCAAATGGCATGTTATTACCGTGCCGGTAAAGCTGTGCAAGGCAAGGGCAGATGAGCTCAAAAAGCACGCCGATACAGCATTCTGCACTTCCACTATTTGTGATCTGGAAACTTTAGCGTCGGTTTTGGGACCTCAGGAGGTTTTTTTCTTGTCTCAAGACAACAAGAGCAGAGTTCCTCTCGGCATCACGGCTGCAAATGCCCAGAGCCCGATGCTCTTGCATTTAGAATACAGAGTGACGCTGCCAAACCACGATTGGGTCGTCGTGGAGCGGCATAAACTAATACCTTCAGTATGTGCCGGAATCAACATTACCGCCAATGGTGAGGGAGATCCACGATGCGCTACCTACTCTGGCCCCACCCATATCTCGATTAGGAGTGGAAAACATTGTAGTTCTACTACGGAAACGCATGCGGAAGATTTAAAGGAACTATTGACTTTTAGATAACTTCAAGCTATTGATGACAACACTAGATGGTTCTACAAAGCCGGTTATGATAGTTACTGTAGATGGCGGGCCTGATGAGAACCCAAGGTATCAACGGGTTATTGCCTGTGCTGTCAAACATTTTAAAGACATGGACTTCAATGCAATCTTCATAGCTACAAATGCACCGGGCCGGAGTGCTTATAACCGGGTTGAGCGCCGCATGTCGCCGTTGAGCCAAACTCTTATCAGGTACAATTCACAATTATAGTGTCCATATTTCTAAACTCGTATTTCTGAAAATTTCAAAATGCAGTTTTCATTTTTGTTTGCTTAATTTAAGAGTTTGTCTTTTTCTCAGGTGTCATTCTGCCTCACGATTACTTTGGGTCACACTTGGACGCTCGCGGAAGAACAGTCGATAAGGAGAGGGAGCGGCAAAATTTTGAATACGCCGGAAAAGTACTGGCAAAAGTTTGGTCAAGTTTAGTCTTGGACGGCTATGAGGTTTCAGCGAAGTACGTTGCGCCTGCAGACCTACCAACAGCAACGTTGGACGACGTAGATCCTATATGGTACAGCAACCACGTCCGGGAGGCCCAATATTTTCTGCAGATTGTGAAATGTACTTCCAAAGAATGCTGCGGAAAGTCAAGGAGCAGCCTTCGGTGTATTCTGCAAGACGGATTTCTACCACCGCCACATGGGTTAATCCAGACAGCAGACGGATTGCAGGTCACCGATGCAGCAACAGGCAAAGGTAATTACTATTGAAAATTCCTCTGAACTCAAATATTTTGCATAAGAAGAAAATTTTAAAAAACCTTTGTGTACAACTTTTCAATTTTTAATGTTTTTTTTTGTTTCCTCTTTTTTTTGTGCATGCAGAGGGTGACAAATTCGCACCGCTGTTGCTCCAGCGTACTGCAACCATCAAGCCATCATCAAGGCAATTTAAGCACATAACCTGTGATCTTAATTGCCCTTCGGTCAAACCTCACTTGTCTTCGAGGACCTGTCGAGTATGCGGCCTGTACCACGCGTCTCAAAAAGCCGCAAAACTACACCTCTCGAAAGTGCATAAAGATGCCGGCAACTTCATCTGTTGAAAAGGTATGTCGTAACAGTCCATAAAAACCTGTAAAAATGTTCGTAACATATTATAATGTTATATTATAATGACTTTTCGTTTTTATCTCTCAATCTAACTAGGTGAGACCTATGCGAGTAGTAGCACGATGAACAAAAGAGCTACTCGCATCGTTCTACGAGAAAACAACAGGTGTAAAGCACCAGAACTGGCTGGATGAAGACGACGTGGACTCTTCATCGGTCCCACTTCCGCCTCTGCTTGATGAAGGAGCCAGTGATGGAGAAAATGACAGCGTTAGCATCATCCCGTCACTAGAGGAATGGTGCAAGCAACCGTGGCAAGACGACACCGAGTAAAAAAGTAAAAACGTTCGACTTATAGTCTAATCCGCCTATGCGGATTTTGTTGTATTTAATTTGTTTGTAATTTGTTTAAGTGTTTTAATTATTAATATTTAAATTTAATAACTATTTAATTTGTTTAATAGTTTTAATTAAATTAAATACGGTACTTAATTTAATTTAATGTGTTTAAAAGTAGTTGTAATAAAGAAATAACTTATAATTGCTGGTATGTAATTTTTCATTGAAGATCGCTGACTTCCAACAATGAAGGGAAAATAAGGGGGGGGGTCTGACCCACCGTGGTGACGTAATATTATGGGGGGGGGGTTCGCTGAGTGTGACAAATGGTGACAATGGGGGGGGGGTCCAAAATGCCAAATTTTGTGGTGACATAATATATGGACGGCGCCTTAGTGCGAAACTGTAGTAAGGCGACATTTATTGTTATACATAACTCTTCAAAAGAGGATTTTTATGATATAATTACAAATGGTTGTAATTACATAATAATACATCCCTACTTTTATACACTTGCTACTAATTATAAATCAGTACTGATTATTGTTGCTGAGTATAACTTGTCTAATGTTCAATTTTCTACAAAGTGAAACCTTATCTGACCCAGGAAAAAATAAGTTCCCATATGATTCTGCTTGAACATGTTTTATTGCTTATTGTACTTCACATATTATTCTATTTCTAGGCCTAGGGCTGCTAACTCCTGTATTACACAGAAACATAGTTTTCTAGTGAATTTTTAATGTGTAGCCTGTTTCCCATTATGATTTAATCCAGCAGACTAAACATAATAGATGTATAATTTACATCTATATAATTTACATAATGGATTATAATTGTAAATATAATTTTAGATAGGAATCTTTGTGGCCTGTTACCATTTTGTAGTTGTTTGTTAGTTTTCTATGATAACACTTTTTTAAGTTTTTTCTTTTTTTACTTCATTCATAGTAGTCATTATATCATATCAATCTCTCTTATTTTTGACAAAAAAAAAGTTGGCAACCCTATAATATACTCATTAGGTTATTAAAGATATGGTTCTTGTATATTTTAATGACCACTTTTAACTTTATTTATCTTCAAACTCTGCTATACCATCCAATATAGCTCATTGTAAATATCATACTGGTTGAATATTTTGAGTTGGACATGTTAAGATTTATAAAAATTCAAGAAGACATTACTGTGGTTTGCCCCTACAGCCATTTAGCACAAATGTAATAATGTAAAGACTGATAAATGTTTATTTTATTAGAATGAATTATATCACACTTACTCTTTTACTGAAGCTGTCACAGTATGCTGCGCAGTCATTTACACGTAGGAACTGAGCCACATCAAAAATATTCCACTGGTCAGGCACAAGGTCACGAGTTTCACATGAGCTGCTTGAATCAACTAACCGAGGTATCACTTTATTGCTTGCGCTACAATTCTGAAATTCACACAATTTGAAATGTTTGTAGCTTTTTCGTGTTATGGCACATGTCTGCACGTTAGTCTACAAATAACACTTTTCAAAGAAAGTGCTAATATTTAATCTTCTGATTTCTTACAAGTTTTACTATAAACATACCAATTATTTAGTTTATTTAGAATTACTTCTGGCATTCTTCGAATATTAATAAAGAAAATTAACCTTTAAAGCTGAAATAGTAGTAGTTATTATTAACACTTTCCGGGCTATCAGGCCATGGTCCGATGTTAGAATTAGCAAACTTTTCAGTACTGTGGTTTTACTGACAGAGACCTTTGTCAGTATTTTCAGTCTTTCCAGCACTGAAGATAGCCAGCGATGGAATGGCTGAAACGTTTGATAGCCCAGAACGTGTTAATAATAACTATGACAATGGCCATGAAAGCGTAACGCCCCAACTGAAGTAGTAGAATTATAACTTGTCAAAACGTATTAAAAACCTATTTTTATGGCTGTGATATTGTATTATGTTACTTATTTGTAAAGATGTAACGGTACAGACCTATAGGGCTTTGTAAGTTAAATCCTTTCAATATGATTTGCAACCAAGTATGTGTGGTGAATTGACTTTTGCATCGAGATGGTACGGCTCGGCCCAGGAATGTGAAATTGGTAACGAGGGGGCGTACGCGCCTCCACATGTGCACTCAGGTGGCGAACGTTCTCACACTAACGGCACGAACAAGTACATACTTTCGCACTGTGTGCGCAGAAAACTGTCTGTTGCATCCCAGCAAGAGAACCGCGCGGTTCTCAGTAAAAGGCCTGCGGGCCAAAACTTATTAAAACTTCCAAAATATGGACTAGAGAGTGATACAAATAAAGGTAGAAGCAGTGCTAATTCAATGAAGTAATAATTTTAAACGCAGATTTTTTTTGGACAGAATACAGTGAAAGTTTAAAGTGAGAACGTGACTGAATTTTAATTACGAAAACTTTTTTGGACGAAACAGTAAACCATCAAAACGACAGAACCACAACATTTGGCGTCTGGATCCACATTAAGGAAGTAGCCACACGTAAATCCATTTTAACTGATTATAACATTTTTTTTGTAAATGAGCTCATTAACATAAATGGGGTGTAACGGAATGAGTGTGTGAGTGAGCAAAAAGCTGGGTTGTCTTTAATTAATTTGTTAATAATATAATCTAGATATAAGGAGTTAAATATGTTAAAATTTGTTGTTGGTTAAAAGGGGCTTCATCTCAATACTGAATATAGTTTAATATAAATGTTGGAGAATCGAGTGAGAAGTCATAATTGTAGTTGATTAGAAAAAAAGGAAAACAAAGAATGTCACAACATAAAATAATAAATTAATATTTTATTTCACTTGATATATGTGTGTTAGAATAATCATTTCAAGTACCTAAGTTCATTTTCTGTGCTGGTAAATTCGCTATACGAAATAGGGTTACACCACTAGATGATCTGGCCAGAGAGTTAACAAATTAAAGGTAAGTTGGGAGTTTGTGATTATTTAATAATTATTTAAAAATAATAAAACACGACAAATGGTGCGGCGTGACCAGGATTTGGAATAAATAGTGTATTTATTCCAAATTGGACTATTTTAAAGCACAGAGAATGGAATAGGGTTGGCGGAAGCCGAAAATAACTTACGTAAAATTTACATAACATTCGCAAAATAAAATTAAGAGGTGTTGATCAATTGTGCATGTTAGATTACAAGTAAAATTTAATAAGTATTTGATAGAACAGTAAAGTAGAACAATAAAAATGTCTGATAACGAAAAAGAAATTAATTTGATAGAATCAGTTATGAGTGATTCTATCCTTGGGTCAATGAACCCGTCACCGAGTGTGAGTGAATTAAGTCGGCCAATGCCAACAGCTGACTTGAGCATTCAATCAGTAACTAACGCTGACCTAACCGAGTCAATAATAATAGATAAGGCTGAAGCAAAATCTACTCCCGTAGTGACAAAAACTAAAGAAAAAGAGTTGTCAATGAATGACCTATTTAACCTTATCAGTAAACGTTTTGATGCAAATGACGAAAAGTTTGATACCAAATTTGATAAATTGAGTAATGATATTAATGAACAAAAAATAAAATGCTAAAGTAGTTTCAATGAAATTAAGAATAATTTTGATGAGAAGTTTGATAAAATAAATAATCGTTTTGATACAAACGAAAGTAATTTTCATGAAATTAGAAATGAAATAAAACAAATCAATAAACGCTTTGAAAGAACCAATGAGATATTTGAAACTAAATGTAACGATTTAGTATAGTAGCCTCGCTGAATGTGTTTCCAGGCGGCATCAAAGAACAGTTAAATAGCCCAATTAGCGAAGGCACACCCTGCTGCTGACAGCTGTGAACAAAGCTAGCCGCTTCTGAAACATCTCCAATGATGCCAAACGTATTTTGAACTTGAATGAAATGTGGACCAGTCTTTGTGCGACATCGGAAGTGTCCGCTTGTCTGAATTTCGAGTCCGTTGCCAAAGAAACCACTGCTTTAGGAATTATTAATTTGTTTCCTTCTTACAGCACATAGTATTTTACATAGTATATTTATATTTAAATATCACAGTAACACTGCTTTACTTTATTTATAGTTGTAATTTTCGGTTCCGTGTTTGTGTTCTGTGTTCACGTGTTTTAAAATGTGGAGACCTTGGGAGAGAGAACAACCATGTCCTCAGCACGCTGATAATGAAGAAGGGAGTCATCGTCATAGTGATAGTGAAGAAATCGTTGTTGATGTAGTTAGCAACAGTGATAGTGGTGATGTAAGTGACAATAATGGGGAGTTTTCGAACGACGGGGAAATCTCGGCCACTCCAGGCACTAGTAGGCCAATCAAAAATTCGATTAGAACAATTTCGAAACAGAGCCAAACTATAGTATGTAACGTGCATGAATATGTTGTAAATAACAAGGTAAGGGTTCAATTACTGAAACAGCCAAAATTGTGAAATTAAGCCGCCCGACTGTTCGTAAAATTGTTTCTAGAGGTCCCGTGACTCCCAAGAAGCCAGGTAACAAAAGAGCGCGTTTTAATAAAATTGATAATTTTGTTTGCGACATTATCCGCCAAGAAATTTACAAATTTTACAAGAAAGGACAGCCACCCACAATTTCCGAACTACTCCAGCATCTTCAGAACATTTCAAGTTTTCCTTATAAAGAAACAATGCTAAGATCCCTTGTGAAGAAGCTCGGCTTTCGATTTCGGACACTTAGTAAGAGGCGTGTTATAATGGAGTCATCAAGAATTGTGTCTTGGAGATACAAATACCTCCATAGACTACACCAACTGCGTTCACAGGATTATGATGTTGTGTATCTAGACGAAACTTGGTTCGATACACGACACCGTGAAGAAGGGATGGGATGATGGAACATGTGGCTACGCTATTAACGTCCCTGTATCTAGAGGGAAGCGCATCATGGTGCTACATGCTGGTGGAGCTGAGGGGTGGGCTCCTAATTGTCTTTATTTGTCTACCAAAAATATTTCAGATGCTAAAGCTGACAGCCACGATGAGATGAATGCTACAGTTTTTGAGAATTGGTTTAAAAATTTGTTACTGCAAAATCTTTCAAAAGACAGGAAGTATGTCATAGTTTTAGACAATGCGAGTTACCATTCTAGACAACTTATCAAAATCCCAACTAAATCGTCAAACAAGTCCGAAATTATTGAATTTATGAAGAAATTTGATTTACCAGTACCGGACCCAGTCCCCATTAAATTAATCTTGCTCGAAAGAATAAAAGCGGCGAATATAAACAAAATGTACGCAGTTGATGAGATGGCTCGAAAGGCAGGTCATGAAGTGTTACGACTTCCCCCTTATTACTGCATATTAAATACAATCGAATTAGTCTGGGCACGGTTAAAGTCTAACGTCAGGAAGAGCAACATAACTCGTCAGTTAAGTGCAAGTGTCTGTGAAGCCCTACGGAACTGTACTGAGAACATAGATGCCGAATACTGGAGGAAATGTGTGGAAAAAACTATGAAGGTAGAATGGGGATATTATGCAGACCTGTGGGAAGAAGAAGACCGCCTCATCATTCATGTTGCAGACGACAGTGATGATGACTCAGACCGCGACTCCAACTAAATGGTGAGTAGTTTACTCCCAGGCTATGTATTAATTATTTGCGATTTTGTCTTGTTTTACTCAGGTTTATTAATTTCTGATATTATTATTATTATAGCCTTCTGATATTGCAGGGATTTGCTTATCCCAAAGCTTTGTGATATTTTAATAATGAAAATCATTTTGAAAGTTATGTCGAAAAGGTATAGACCTATATTTTGTAGGTTTTGTTGTATTTTTATTCTTTATAGATAATGTAAACGTCAGGTTTACTTACTTAAAACTGAAACTTCTGAGAAGTCCTGAGTTGTATTATTATTATTATTTTTATTACTACTTGAATTAATCATACGTATAATAATAATAACATTGAAGAGGAGAATCATTTCACGCTAAGTTTCACTATAGGTGGGAGCAGAACTTGGCAACATTGTCAGCTTGTTTTGAGTCACACTAGGGACAAGACCATCTGGTTTCCTTTGAGTGAGAATCAAAGCGTTCCACCTAGAAACGCTTTGAGCGCGGCTACTATACAAAGTATAGAGAGTATGGGAGTGTGAGAATAAATACAGGTAAGTGCAATGTAAACGAAAATAACGGAGGTACAAGTGATAAGAATCATGGTGTTAGTTTAAATGCAAAACAGGTGGCAGTAGACAAGGTGAGTAATCATGATAATTATAGTAATGAGTTAACAAATAATAGCAAAATAAAAAGTGATAACAACGAGATAATTAAAAATGTGTTAGAAAATAAAGTGAATAATAATAGGGGAGATGAAGTTTTAGTGGAAATAGAGAGTAGCAATAAGATAGTGGTTGAAGAGAGGTTGGGTTTACAAAGGGCAAATTTTTCCCGTGATTTAAATGGAGTAAAGACTCCAATAGTGAGTTATGAGGACAGAGTTTCCTCCCGTGGTTATAGAGACAAGGTGTCTCTAAGTAGGTCCCCTTTTGTGTATCATGAGTTCCCTGAAAGAATCAGGATGGCTTATGATAACGTTATGTTGCCTTTTGTGTGGAGTGATAGAGACAAAGTGAGATATCTGTGATGAGAGAGAGAGAGAGAGAGAGAGAGAGAGAGAGAGAGAGAGAGAGAGAGAGAGAGAGAGAGAGAGAGAGAGAGAGAGAGAGAGAGAGAGAGAGAGAGAGAGAGAGAATTAGTAATATTGTTGACTTACCTTGTTATGAAGATAGTGCAGAAATAAATGATGATAACGTTGATGATTATATTGAATGCTTACCTGGGCATAGACGTGGAGTATTAATAGTAGATGATTTTGAGAGGTTAAAATACTTAGGGGTGATGGCTAATAATGCAGACGGTGACAAGACCAAAACTAATGAGGTAGACAGGCTATATGATTTAATAATAATGTGGGATAGTCCAGTAGATTATTATGTGGGTTTTACGGAACAAGTTGAAATATTAAGAAATTATTATATAAATAATAATAATGAAAGGAGTGTAATTAAAGATGAGAATTGTTATATGAAAGTAAGGCTAATTTACGATGATGGGGGTTAAATAAAAAATCAGAGAATGGACATTTTAATATTTTAGTTTATGGTAATGATCTGGCTAACTTATGAAATGAGGTGTGGTAAACAGAAAAATTAATTCTTCGTATTGTTTAAATTAGCAGCCATCCTTACTATTTCTTTTATGAATTTGCTAACTGCTATAATTTTTATTGTTTGACTAAGCTTTTCGTCATTACTGACACCTTCAGGTCTTAAACAACGTCTATCAACTGTACGTTGTAGGCTTTTATACTTTAGGCCCCTCCCCTTATGTCATCGCCCCTCCTATTGGTAAATTATAAGTCAAGAATGAAGAAATTAATGGGAGATTCTTAAAACAATTTGACGGACATTAGAAAAATGCCTAACGGAAAAAGGTAGACAAAGTTCCCGTGAAGAGCGGTAGCAGCTAGAACCAATAGGAGGGGCGATGACATAAGGGGAGGGGCCTAAAGTATAAAAGCCTACAACGTACAGTTGATAGACGTTGTTTAAGACCTGAAGATGTCAGTAATGACGAAAAGCTTAGTCGAACAATAAAAATTATAGCAGTTAGCAAATTCATAAAAGAAATAGAAAAATTAATGACGAAGAATTGTAAATAAATTTATAGTGAAATTAATTATGTTGTGTTGTAAAATGTATTTGATGTAAACAATGTGTGTATGTGGTAGAAATTGATGTAATAATAATAATAATATTTTGGCAGACTAAATAAATAATGAGAATAATTATGAAGGTGATAATAAATGAATTGTAATTGTTTTGGAGTAACGTAATTAAAATAATTTGTGTTTTGAACAACTGATTGAATTAAAGAAGTTGAGATTAATTAATTAATGTATAGATACATTTTGATAATGAATTTAAATGATTTAAACTTGATAATAAATAGTAAATGAATAAATGTAAAGTGTATTTAGTTGTGGAATCATATGATTGTTATAATGTTTCAGAAGGTACATATGGTTGTACGTGATATTGGTGGTGATGAATCTATATCTATAAAAATGAATGTTTGTTTGTTTCTTTCTTTGTCCCGTATGCGTTCCTATACCATTCATCCGATTGCGATGAAACTTCGGTGAGTTGTTGTGCGCACGGCCGCGAAGGTTTATGAATTTTTTCGATGGGGTCCTATGGGGGGTTCTTGGGGTCTTCCACATCTCCTCCTAAACCACTGGACCGATTTCAACCAAACTTGGCACAAATATTTTACGCAACGGGAGAACCAACATAGGATATGTGTTTTTTCGATATGATACTTCGGGGGGTCCTTTGGGGTCTTCCACATCTCCTCCTAAACCACTGGACCGATTTCAACCAAACTTGGCACAAATATTTTACGCAAAGGAAGAACCAACATAGGATAGGTGTTTTTTCAATGGGGTCCTTTGGGGGTCCTTTGGGGTCTTCCACATCTTCTCCTAAACCACTGGACCGATTTCAACCAAACTTGGCACAAATATTTTACGCAACGGGAGAACCAACATAGGATAGATGTTTTTCCGACAGGGTCCTTTGGGGGTCCTTTGGGGTCTTCCACATCTTCTCCTAAACCACTGGACCGATTTCAACCAAACTTGGCACAAATATTTTACGCAAAGGGAGAACCAACATAGGATAGGTGTTTTTTCGATGGGGTCCTTTGGGGTCTTCCACATCTTCTCCTAAACCACTGGACCGATTTCAACCAAACTTGGCACAAATATTTTACGCAACGGGAGAACCAACATAGGATATGTGTTTTTTCGATATGATACTTCGGGGGGTCCTTTGGGGTCTTCCACATCTCCTCCTAAACCACTGGACCGATTTCAACCAAACTTGGCACAAATATTTTACGCAAAGGGAGAACCAACATAGGATAGGTGTTTTTTCTATGGGGTTCTTTTGGGGGTTCTTTGGGGTCTTCCACATTTCCTCCTAAACCACTGGACCGATTTCAACCAAACTTGGCACAAATATTTTACGCAACGGGAGAACCAACATAGGACAGGTGTTTTTTTCGATACGATCCTCTGGGGGGTCCTTTGGAGTCTTAAAAAACTAACTTATTAGATCTGGTTACTATGGCAACCCAATGGAATAGATTCTGTTCTAAATATATTATCGCATTAAATTGAAGACCACGCGAACGAAGTCTTTATATATTATATATATACAAACACTTTCTTTCTTTGAGTGGCATTGCAACGCATGCCGGGTACTCGCTAGTTGTTTATAATTTTGTGTCAACAACCAGAATCATGTGTTTTGAGTGATGTACTGTAAGTATGAAGTTTATAATGCAGTTTAAAGCAAGTAAAATGTTTAATGTTTGAATAATAAATTTTAAATGTGTTTAAGAGGTTCAAATTAAATAATGAAACTAATTTGAGGTAGTTAGGAGTTTTCTAATGTAATTTTCAATGGTTAACTTAATGTAAAATGTTGTAAAATGTTTGGGTGATAATAATTATTTCAATAAGGCATCTGAATCAGTCAAGTTAATTTTTAATGGGTGTTAGAGAAAATAAGACTTTTGGAATATAAATAATACAGAAACGAGGTAATAGTAGGGACACAGTAGTGATAGTGCATATTGTAACGCAACAGAAATGCTAGCATCCGTGTTATATAAAAACAAGGTTAACAGAATAATAAACAAGTCAATATCTAACCCCATGATAGAACAAAGATCTAATAATTACATTTATAATTATAGATAAAGGTAAATAAGGATGCAAGGTAGTATTAACAAGAATAAACGAACCTGTAAGTTAGATAATAGTTGATGATATATGTTCAGTGAAGAGCAAACAAAAAATGAAACAATAATTTACTTTATAGTAATAGCAAATAAGAATTTTGAGTTAAGAGATATTATTTTGTGACAACAAATATTATGATAAAGTTTATGTTATGTTATACCAAATATGTGTTGAGTTAATGAAAGATAATGAAACAAGATGTATTATTCAATGACTGTTGTAGAATGAAGTGTGAAGCAGCTAATTAACGTTAATAGATTTGAATTTTCTTATATGTGATCCATAGGTCAAGATAAAATTGTTATTAGATATAGAAAAATAATTGTTTATGTAAATGTTAATAGTTAAGATTTGATTATATGTATGAATTTATGTAAAAGGGGCTATAGATGTTTACCAGTTATAAACACAGGTAGATCCGTTTACAATAAAAGGCCTAACAGCCAAGACCACTATATAACCACTCATAACATAAAGGTTAGGTACATCAATTAATAATAATTAATGAATACGATTTGAAGAGCTAGAAAAAAACATTAAATTAATAATGATATATAATAAAATTTATACAAATTATGATAATGCCATGATATCGATTAATAACGTTTAATATCGAAAAGGTATTAAATATAAAAAAGAAAAAAAAAAACAGGCTTATATAAAAAAACCAGCAGAATATGTGTAGAAAATAACAAACCAACTATCTGTAAAGTTACATTCCGATAGGACAGCAAATTGATAAGGAATAGACAAAAAATATATGAAATAAACACTATATTCAAAACATGTGGAAGGAAGAAAAATCATGTGTTGCTAGGGACGACAGAAAAAGAGGAAGTTGTTGATTTGACAATAATTGCTTTGATGATCTGAATGTGATGAGATTAAAAACCCAAGAAATGTCTATTTAATCGGAATATTCTAAATTAGCAACCACTATTATAAAACACAAAATCCTAATGATAATATTTATGACTCTTACCAGTACAGTTTAACCAAATAAGACTATAGTATGAAATCACAATAGAAAATAAATAACTGGATTCTACAAGGAAGGACTTGAACTGTCCCATATCCGAAGGGAATTGATGATATATTAAACAAATAGAAAGAATTAACAGTATCACAATTAATAATATACACTACACCAGAAGTTATAACCTTTCAAATACACGGAACAACACTAATTGCTTCAACCGAGAGAAGAACATATTTGGATCCTGGAGTTGCAGAAGAAGCATCAATCGGGCTGTAAATCAATCCAAAGAGCTGTATTTCCGAAGTGGACAGGACAAGAATTCCATTTTATTAAACCGAAGAAAGAATATCGTACGGCATAATTGTCCAGAACAGTAAATTTATCAATCAACCGCCTACATGATTGGCTTCGTTCTAGTCTGGTAAATTATTATTATATTAATCATACTAATTACACAACACTTCAAATTTGTAAATCTTGCATTCTTATCTATGTATTTTTAATCTTCCCCACAGTTACAAGAACCTTCACACCCTGAATTAAATTAATGACAAATTAAAACACACTATATAACTGAATTTAAATAAAGGATCGGAATAATCAACAATCGATTCACGCAATCTATAGCCCAAGCATATGTTAGTTAGAACATATCTTATTCAATGTTAAAGGAGTAAACAAATAAAGAACCTTTATATAATTGCAAAATCTTGTCATTTGGAGTATGATTTAATGAGTTGGGAATAAAAAGTAACTGAATAAGTATAGAATAATTGGTTAACATAAACAGTGAAACAACCTATAAGTTTCGTTGAGCCGATACTACAGCGCTTATAGCGGAATTATCTGACACCAAAGAGAGAGCGTAAAAATACAAAATTAGATATAATTCTCTTCAAGGTATAATAGGGTTGAACGAAATTACAGAATAACGCATTAATTATTTAAGTTTCAGGTACACTAACACTGATATGTTTTTAGAGAGCTAAGTTAATATTAATTAATTACATCAATATATCCCACAACTCCAAATATCTCAGATATTTAAATAATTAAAATAATTCAAAACATATTGGCATAGGTTTAGTAACAAATTGACGCCGGCAACGTTGGGGCGGAAATAACGAGAATCCCGCGACCGTAAGAGACAACGTAAGAGCCGAGGGTTTAGTAACAATATATGTAGAGTAATGAGAGTGATGTAATTGGGAGAATAAATAGATGGTGGTAAAATTTTGTAAAGAGGGTGGTGTGGTAAGGAGTCCTCAACGAAAGGCGTTGTGGCGGGAGATGAATAGTTTTAAATGGGGTTTGGCGGAGTTACCTGGGAGAGGCCAGGAACTAATAAGGGTATGGGCAGAAGGTAGGGAACACACATCCTAGGTACAAAGAGGGTATATAATTGGAGAATAGTTTAAGTGGAAGTTAGAGAATTAGTGGAGGTAAATATTTTGAGAGACTGGTGTCACCCTATGTAAATCTGTTCGTGATTGTTAGAAAGGAAGAAGGGGGGTAAGGATATATTTGAATACCCATTCAATAAGTCGAATCATTGTGAATAAAGGAGAATCACTCAAATTAATTAATGATCAAAATGTTGAATAAAAGAAAATTCATAGTGGCAATGTAATAATAAATGAAATGTGATGTAACATGAAGGTGAATAATAAATTTTAAAAGAGTTTCAGAGTTCATCATTTTAAATGATAAATTTGTTGTAACATATAATGGTTTTACTTTTTGTGAATTGTAGTAGCAATGTAATTGTAAACGAATTGTATGTCTTTTTTAGTAGTTTCCCCACTTTTGGGCGGTCGGTCCCGGCCTTACCAGCCCAGACCGTGGTTTTGGATGACAGTCAGCTGTGGGCAGAATTATTGTAAACTGACCATAGTTGGTTGTCTGTGAAATTGGTATAATTTAGAAATTAACCGGGGGGTAAATCAGGGGAATCTACATAACTATGGAACAGCGGCTATCATCGAAGGTGGTGGTAGTGCCGTGATAAGGGCGTATGAATCATTATAGTAGGATTACTGGTGTCCTCGGACATCAGTAATGCCGAATTTTTATATAACGCTGAAGCAAGAATGGGGTAGGCAGCGTCTACCCCCAATAAAAATCAGTTCTTGTGGAAGCAACTGGACGCCACAGTCCAGGGGGGGGGGTCATAGTGTGTATGGTAAGGAACGAATTAGTGTGTGCTCAGGGGAGTAACGAATTAAAACCTTAAACTGACATAAACTGAATGAGCTAATAAGCTAATGAAATGATTTTACTGTGAGTCAAGAGATACTATTGTAGTAGATAATTTGTTCAGATAGTAGATAATTTGTTCAGAAGTAATTGGTTTAAATATTTTTGCTCCATATGATATTTTATAAATGACTTTACTGATTGAAAAGGTTAATTCTAGGAGAAAAGGTGTTTAATATGTTTTATTATGTTGTACTATGTTAGAGTGTAAGAATTGTAAACATGTGTTATGCATTGTACATTGTATAATTTTTTGGAGTGTGGCTAGGGTAAGGTCATTCACCTGACCATGAGATATCAGCTGATGACTGGTGGTAGATATGTAGTATATTCCTTCTAATTGATTTGTAGATTTTTGAAGTGAAAACTTTTATACGCGGGCCTGGAGAAACACTTTTTATTGTATGGAGAAAAACATATAGAGTTTCGCGTCAGCATCTCATCGGTTACGCTTTTTTCGTTACGGTGAGGCATCAGCTTATACATATACAGAGAGTATAGGCGGTCCCCTCTCTCTTTGAATTTATACAGTATAGAAAGAGAAAGAACGAAAGAGAGGGAGAAGAGGGGAGTGAGAGACAGAGAGAGTATTATGAAAAAGAACAGGCCAAGACGAGATGACTATGAAGTGAAAACTTTTATACGCGGGCCTGGAGAAACACTTTTTGTATAGAGAAAAACATAAGAGTTTCGCGTCAGCATCTCATCGGTTACGCTTTTTGAAGTGAAAACTTTTATACGCGGGCCTGGAGAAACCCTTTTGAAGTGAAAACTTTTATATGCAGGCCTGGACAAACACCTTTTATTGTATGGAGAAAAACATAGAGTTTCGCGTCAGCATCTCATCGGTTTTTTTCATTACGGTGAGTCATCAGCTTATACATATGCAGAGAGTATAGGCGGTTCCCTCTCTCTTTGAATTTATATCGCTATCAAGTACAGAAGTCCTCGATTAACGTCGTAGTTACATTCCGGAAAACCGCGATGTTAATCGAAACATTTCTCCCCATAAGAAAACACGTAACTTTTATAGGTTAGGTTCCAGTATTGTGCTTGACATAGACTAAGTCGCTTAAGATTCGTCGTTAACGTCGCGGTTTTCCGGAATGTAACTACGATGTTAATCGAGGACTTACTGTATATGCTTTATAATAAAATAAGATATATATCAGGATATATAGTAAGATCTTTGTCTTTGTATATCAACATTATTAGAGAAAAAACTTAATGATTATACATTGATTTCTATTATATTATATAATCATTTATTATTTCAAAATTTTTAAACTGTAAAATTATCAGAAACTTTTACTTATGTATATACCATAGAACTTTAACATTCCCTTCCAAAATAATTAGTGTCATAGAATGATTCATAAAATATCAAAACTATATCAAATATAAAATTATCAAAATATATCAGGATATATTTTACATTATATTATATACACATTATCATGTTTAATTTGTTATTACTTTTGGTATAAATATGGATACTTTAAATAATAATTTCACATATTCATCAATACTTACTACAAAAGTATTTAAAATTTAAAAATAATTAAAAAAATAAAAATAAATTTAGCAAAAAATAAATGATTATAACAGAAATTATATTGTATAGTATAAAAACTTTAACTTATGTATATACTATAGATCTTATAATAATCATTTCCATCCTAAATAATAAGTGTCATAGAATGATTTATAAAATATAAAAATTTATCAAATACAAAAGTATCAAAATATCTCAGAAAAATATAAATAAAAATATAAAAAGGGTTCATTTATAAAAAATTATTTTTTGATTTTAAATATTTAATGTATAGGTTAATAGGCGTACATCATATCTCAAAACATTATAGTATTTACAGTTATAAATAATAAAGGATTTTGCACTCAGCCACTAAATGATTGTTACAGCAATGTGCGAAAGTATTTTTTTAGACTCGGGTGATTGTCACCCTCGCTTAGCTCGGGCGACAAACGTCACACTCGTCTAGACAAATAATTTCACACTCATTACGTAATGTACTATTTTATAGAATTTAATGTTTGAGAATAAATAATATTTTTTTAAATTGCTTGAACAATCGCAAACATCTATATTATAATATACATACAGTATAGTTATTTTTTTGCATGTGTAAAATGTTTTTTATTAATTATTTCTTGTTTAGATTAAAAATTCAAATGGCAGACAATCATTCTGACTCAAGTGGTAAAAGAAAAAGAGAAGATGATGAAGAATATGAAAATGATGACACTGGCAATGGTCATGAGATAGGCAAACAATTTAATCAAAAAGAACGTGAAAAAATATTAGTTAGAGAGCGAATGCGTCGATATAGAGAAAATATTAAAAAAAAATCAATAATAGCGAAATAAGAGATGAATTAAAGAAAAAAGAACATGCTAAAGAATTAGCTAGAGAGCGTATGCGTCGATATAAAGAAAATATCAAGAATAATACAATAAGCGACATAGATTTGACAAATGAGGAAGAAATAGTATTGGAACATGAAGAAAAATTAGTTGCTGGAAAAAAATTTTTTGTCATAATTCCCAAATAGCAGGGCCTTTAACATTAAACATACCTAGACGAGAAACGGAAACTACAAATGAAGAAAAATTACAGCATAGAAAAGAATTATCAAAAATATATAGTAAAAATTACAGAGATAAATTAAGAGCTGAAAAATTAGTTGATAGACAAAGAAATGTGATTCATAACTCGCAAATTGCAGGACCATCAAGATTAGACGTACCTTATATATCAAGAAATCATATTAATGCAATCGATAACTCGCAAATTTCAATTTCTGGGGATGAAACGTACACACAAAATGTTCATAATAGCAACACTACAAATATTGTTTATGTGGAAGAAATAGGTGATTTGCATCATGAAAATATAGATAATAATATTTCACAAATGGATAATTTGCAAAATTAAACACCATTAAAGTCATTGCATTTAACAACGGGTATAACGAAAAAATAATAGATAATATTTTAAAAAAACAAAAGAAAATGAAGAGTAACGCTATTAAAAATAAAGATATAAATAATAGAAATGAGAACCTCGAAACAAAGGCACGCAAGTACATTACGGCACCTTATACGCATTTCATGCCAGGAATTTTTAAGTCAACCATTAATAAAGTCAACAACATAGTTGTTTCCTATAAGACCAGTAATAACATCTTAAATAATCTCCGCAGCCGTGAACATACCAGTCTTGAAAATAAAACATGAGTTTATAAGCTAGTCTGCAACGACTGTGAGGCTTTTTATGTGGGCCAAACGGGTCGGGGTTTTTTGAAAAGATTTTCTGAGCATAGACCCCCTACACGAGTTTACAACTTTGACAACATCAAGTCAAATTTCGCCAGGCACCTTATAGATAATAATCACAGTTACACGGATTTCAGCTCGAATCTAATACCCCTTCATTTCTGCAATAAAGGGCGTTATTTAAACGCCCTTGAAGAATATGAGATTTATAAAGCACATAACGACACCAGTACCAAGCCACACGTGTTGAACGACCAATTACAATATAAATCAAATATACTGTACGATACCGCTATGCGATATGGTAGAGATAAAACCTAGATTTCGTCAGTACGGCGCGTGTTGTCTTGCAACGCACATCTAACAAACAAGTTTTATATATAGTTTAGTGCCGTATTGTGTTTTAATGTTTTGACACATGTCATCATTGATGACATCCATTAGTTTTATAAAGTTCTGATGATGAGGCAAGTGCCTCGAAACATGTAAACGAAATAACATCACAGAAAGGCCATAGACGGTGAGTTACAGTATATTTGATAGATTATGGTTTAAAAATGATTTACAAAGGATAATTAACGATGACAACACTCCTAATATACAATTTATAAGAACAATGCTTACAAATATTAATTTATCAGAGATAAAAATACGTTCAACTTGCTACATATCGATCAACAAAAATAATATTCCGCCTCTTTCAGTTTACAATGGATTCAAGTATCCAACTGTTCCAGATAATCTAAAAAATTTCAAGCTGGACTTGGTAACAGAGAGGCTGATTTCTCCAAGGATACCATTTATGCAAATTCGAAGACTCCGGCATGTTAATGGACAATACGGTATTTACGGACAGGTAATAAATGTTCCAACAGAAATTGATACTATGGTAAATAGGTTGCCAAGAAATGTGGAAGATGATCATTGCATCACTGTTCATATTAAAAGGAAAAAGATCCACAAATCTAGCAATGTTTATGGAATGGTCAACAAAAGAGTAGTTAAAGTTTGGTTAAGGTATTTACTAACAACCCCTCTTTACATGACCTATAATATCACTGTTGATGATAATTTTTTCAATAACTATAATCAAAGACAAAATATAGTTGACGATCATGAAAACGAGGAAAATAATGAGATTACAGAAGATGTATCAATGGATGAAAGCTTAATAGCACAGCAACAAATGTTAATGTGGAATGACGACATGTACTTAAGATTAGCTCCTGGAGAAAAAATGTTCCAGTCAGTTTATTATTTGATGAACATGCAGAAGAACTCTCATTTCCACAAATTTACTTAGGTGAATTCAGGAATTTCAGAGAAGGAGTTTCAGTTACACCGTTTATGATGGCCACAAGTGAGCTTAGACGATCAGATAGGCGAGGAGTCACCCCTCATCATTTATTGTACATGGCTATGAAGATTATGAGACTCAGGGTACGGGTTCCCTCACAGTTGCATTTAAACATGTTGGCAAAGATACTAATATCACTAAAGAACAAATACAATCTGAAAATTACATTCAAGGTTGCATTGAAAGTAATTTAGCTTTTTTACGTTCAATTCCTAATTCAACGTATTATTTGTCAGAGAGGAAAAGAGATCTTTTTGCGATGACAAGACAATTAGGAAAGCCAACAGTTTTTTTTACAATAAGTGCTAATGAAATTGGATGGCCACAATTACTTCGAATTTTGTATAAATTGAAAAATAATAAGGATATATCACCTGAAGTGGCATTACAATTACATTACATGGAAAAAAGTACACTAATTAATGAAGATGCAGTTACATGTGCTATTTATTTCAATAGATTGGTCAATATCATTATGAAATTACAGTAGAACCTCGTTAACCCGGATCAACTGGGGCCGGGGCCGATCCGAGTTAACGAAAATCCGGGTTATCCAGAGAATGAGGGAAAAACGATAAAAAAGAACATGTACTTACCAAAAATATTTTTAATGGAGTTTAAAAATTATTATCGGCACACTTTCACCTAAAAACACATAATATGTATTTACACTGTACACAATATAGGTACAAACTAGTCGGTAGTAAAAAAGGCAGTGAGCTTTTGCTGCCTCAGTTTTGTGTATCGCTTACGAGCAGCGCGATCTCGCATCCGCTTTAGCATTAGAAGTTCGTTTGGTGATGTTTCGGCTTGACTCTCGAAATAAACCATCAATTTATCTATGTTTGCTACTGCTTCTGCATGGGTCATAACCACAGCTGGTTCATCAACACTGTCTGAATCCTCTTCATTTTCATTTTCTGTAACACTGCATGATGCAATAATTTCTTCCTCTGTGATCGCTTTATAACCTCCGTCATTGTCAATTTGCAACCAATTGTCAATGTCTTCTTCATCAACATCGGAACAGCCTTCGATATTTTTAAAAATGTCTATAAAATCTTCTTCCACACTTATTTTTTCTTCTTCTTCAATTGTATTGTTTTCTGGCAAGTCACACACACCAGGACACAACTTTTTCCATGACTTTATCAAAGTTTCTCTTCCAACCTGGTCCCAAGCTTCCGCAATCATATAAATAACAGTCTTTACGTTAAAAGATTTCAGCACCTCTACCACACCATGCTCTCCTTCGTCCTCTACCAGTTGACTTAGCATTTGCCTTTTGTAGACATTTTTTATTTTTTCTAGAACTCCTTGGTCCATCGGTTGAACGAGAGAAGTTACATTAGGTAGTAAAAACTTCACTGAAATGTCATCTTTGACTAGTTCATTGACAGACGGATGCGAAGGCGCATTGTCAATCAGCAAAACCGCCTTGTTGGGAAGGCCACAGTTCTTCAAATATTTTTTTACTGACGGCACAAAATTCTCGAAAAACCATTGTTTGAAAATGTCACTAACCATCCAAGCACTTTTTTGTGAGCTGTAAACGACAGGCAATGAGCTTCGTTTCACATTTTTCAATGCACGGGGGTTTTTAGACTTCCCTATTATAAGGAGAGGAATTTTGTGCTTTCCTGACGCATTACTGCAAGCCATTATGGTGAGGCGGTCTTTCCCTTTTTTATACCCTTTCGCTGAATCTCCTAATTTTGAGGCTAGCGTTTTACTCGGCAACATCCGGTAAAATAAATCGGATTCATCGGCATTGTAAACTTGATCTGCAGTCAGTTCTTCCTTTTTAATAAAGTCTTCAAACTCTTTTTTAAATTTTTCTGCCGCTTCAACATCACCTGACAAGCTTTCTCCAGTGATTGTAAGTTGACGCACTCCATGCCGTTTTTTCCATCTGTCCAACCACCCCTGGCTAGCTGTAAAACTCGGGTCTCCATGGGGCAACTGATTGTTCAAACTCAATGCTTTCTGTTGGATGATGGGTCCAGAAATCGGCAAACCACGTTCTCTTTCAGCACAAAACCAGACAAACAATGCTTCATCCAGAGTTTCTAGTTTAGCAGTTTTTGCTTTACACCGATTATCCAAACTGTCCTTAGAAATCATTTTGAAACAAAAGTCTTCAATGAGTTTTCTGTTCTTTTTCCAATCAGATACGGTCGATGTTCCTACTCCAAACTCAGCAGCAATGTTCTTTAACGATTCTCCCTTATCAATTCTTGTCAATGCTTCCATCCTTTTTTTCATAGTCACAACAATGTTTTTACGTTTCGTCGCCATCGCGAACAACACGCTAACGAAACAGCACAACGATACTGTACCTCGACAGTGACACTAGGACAACACGCGAACACTACCGAGATTGCAGCGCAACTGAAGAATGTTGTTTCTAGGTCAATGTCAAGTGCGAGGCACGGGGAGGGGAAGGAGACGGTTGAGTCACCAGTTTGCTGCGTAGCAACAGCAGGTGCGGTGAGTGCAATGAACTCGCCCGCTGGCAAGTGAATTCGAGTAATGTACCTACTGAGAATACCGATGTATTGTCTGTAAAACAAGTCTTCATTTACTACGCTGAACAACATACATGTAATTTTTTTTTCCAATACTGGTCCGGGTTAACGAGGTTCTACTGCACTACAATCAAAAAAATTAGCCCTTTTAAAAAGTATAGAGTTTTGCATTATTTCAAAAGAATAGAATTTCAACATAGAGGTAGCCCTCATGCACACATATTAGCTTGGCTAGATAATGCTCCCACAAATGCTATTCAGGATGACTACGACAAAGCCATAGAACTTATAGATACTTTGATTGCTGTTTCCACATCAGAAGCATCTGGTGACATTAAATTACAGACACATAAGCACACTTTTACAGGTTATAAAAAGATTACTTCGAAAAGAGCACAAAATTGTAGATTCGAGGCTCCTTTCATGCCATAAAAAAAACAACGATTTTGACTCCTATGAAAAACAATGAAGATGGATTTGCGATTTATAAGAAAAAATATACTGCAATTCGTAAAAACTTGGAAAATAAAGATTACAACGATTCTGAAACATTTTATTCAGATAATAATATTGAAACAGACGAGGAATATACTAACATAATTCGTGCACGTATAAACAGACCAAGAGTTTTTGTTAAACGCCAACCTCATGAAAAATGGCACAATCCGTTTAATCCATTTTTGTTAAACGTAGTCAAATCAAATACAGACTTCCAATTTATAACAGAAGAATATTTATGCACTGCTTATGTTGTAGAATATGTGAATAAAACTAATAGAGGTGTTAGTAATCTACAAAGGAAAATTATTGAAACAATGAACAAACATCCTGAATTTGATATAGTTGAAATAACTAAAAATATAAGTATCAATATTTTGAATCACACTGAAATAACAAGTCAAGAAGCTGCTTGGTATTTATTGAGAGAACCTATGTCTAAAGCTTCTACGATCATTGTATACATTCCAACAGTTTGGCCTATCGAAAGGCAAAGAATAAAGAAGACCATGAAGGAATTAAACGAATTAAGCGATGATTGCACAGATATTTGGAAGGAAAATTGGTTCGACAAGACCATTGGTATGAGAAGAGACCAGACCATTTAGAAGATATTTCTCTCGCTAAGTTTGTTTCTAAGTTTTATAAAAATAATACGGGAGAGTATGTCCGACGAGATGAACCGAAAATTATACGTTATCGTAATTACGATACGGCTACGGACTATAATGAATATAGAAGAGAAATGGTTACACTTCATATTCCATTTCGCAGTGAAGAGGAAGAAGTTCTAGCTGAAATGAAGTTTAATAAAATATATGACGATAATGAAGAATTTATATTACAAAGAAGAAAAGAATTTGAAGCAAACATTGATATTCAAAAAACAATGCAGATATGTCGAGAGTTATGCCGTGAAGAAATTACAGATGATGATGAGGAAGTACAACATGTTGCCAATAGATTTCCTGAACCAAATTGTAACGGGACAAAAAGGGAGGGGTTTTTATTTTATTAAAAATTATAATTTTTTGAAGAATTGTACAATAACCCAAATTCAGATGTAAACAGTGACTTGCGCATGGCGATGCTTTAATAAGCCTGGCCCGATTGCAAAAAAAAAAGAAAATATTATGTCTAATGCAGATTTTTGTCAAACTATGCGCATGGCCAACGAGAAACAGCACGAAATTCTTTTACATACCATTCACCACTTGTTATCTGATGATGAAAATCCATTACAAATTTGTTTCACAGGCCCAGCTGGCTGTGGAAAAACTTTTGTAATCAAATTAATAATGGAAATATACAATAGATTTACAGATATTGATGGATACTGTAATGCGTACATAGCCTGTGCATCTACTGGAAAAGCTGCTGTAGCTATCGATGGTACCACAGTCCACACTGCATTAAAAATTTCACTATCAAAACTGCTTCCATTAAGTATTGAAGTTGCCCATCAGTACAGAGCGCTATTTAAATTTGTTAAAGTTCTTATAATTGATGAAGTTAGCATGATTGGAGCTGAACTGCTGGAGCAAATTGATTCCCACTTAAAGCAAATAACTGGAAATTTTTCAAAAAATTTTGGAGGTTTGGATGTTATATTTATCGGAGATTTGAGATAATTACCTCCAGTAAGAGCAACTCCTATTTACAAGCAGATTAAAAGAAGAATGACTGGGCCAACTTTATGGCGAAGCTTAAAATTTTTTGAATTGACCGAAGTAGTAAGGCAAAATAACGTCATGTTTTCAACAGCTCTCACAAAAGTTGGTAATGGGATAAAAGTTACAAATGAAGAATTAGAACTCATTGAATCAAGATTTTTACAAAAGAAGAAGCTCGACAATTATGTCCGAACAGTGTTTGACTTTTCTTCACAAATGATGAGGTACAGAAATACAACAATGAAATTTTGAATAGTGCAGAAGATAAAGTGGTTTCTGTAGCAAAAGATATTTTCATTGGTTGTCGCAATGCTGAGCAGGAAAATTTTGTTAGACAGAAGTTGCACAAAATGTTTACAATAGATACAGGTGGATTGCCATATGAATTAATATTTGTAATAAACAAGTATTACATGATAACTACTAATATTGATCTTTCGGATGGATTAGCAAATGGCACTGTAGGAAAACTATGCCATGTTGATAGAAATGAGAATGGTGATATAACCAAACTTTGGATGTTATTTCCTAAAAAAGTTGGACGAAAACTCAGAAACAAATGCAGAGATTATATGAGACGGCATAACATCAACCCTTTTGCTGTACCAATTACTCCTCGTACTTCGATCATACCTCTCCATAACAACAAAACAATAGTTGCAAAAAGACAACATTTTCCTCTTCTTTCTGCGTGTGCAATCACAATTCATAAATCACAAGGAGGTACGTTTGATGAAATAGTTTATATGAATATGATAAAAGTCAAAATTTGGAATTGGTCTACGTCGCTTTATCAAGAGTTACAAATATTCAAGGATTGTGCATAGTTACTAAAGACAATAGCAAAACATTTCACCATGGTAGAAGAAACTCTACATCAGTACAAAACTTACAAGATGAATTTAAAAGATTGGCTTTAAATCCACTGCAAACCGCAACCAAAACATTAATTTAACTTTATTTCAAACAGAAGAGGATTATCTATTTTCTCACTTAACTGCCCAAGCTTAAATGCACATGCACTTGATCTAAATGATACTATCTTGGGAAAATCGAATGTGTTGATTTTAACAGAAACTCATATGGCAAATGAACAGAGTATAGATATTCCAAATTTCAATTGCATTGTACAATATAAAAGACCTCAAGTTAAAGCGGCCGGAGTGGCTATTTATCACAATGTACAACATACAACGCATATTGTTAGTTCTTACATGGATATACATGTAAGAAACACTCCAGAATTTGGATTCAACGTATCTGAAATTGGTGAAATATGCATCGCTCGTTGCACTTCGGAAAATGAACAAACAGTAATGAAGGTTGCAGTTTATATTTCACCAAATAATTCAATTAATACTATTATAAACTTTCTACAAAAACATTTGCTTATATACACAATAGCAGGTTCAAGATTACTTCAGATAAATCAATTGAATATGATAAAATACCAATAATTTTGAGTGGAGATTTCAATGTCAATTTTGCAGAAGATTCATCTCAACCATTAATTGAGTTCTTAAATGATGATTTAGGACTAAAAATGTCAAATGATCGAAATGTAAGCACTACAAGATATGGGACAACGATAGACACAGTATTTTCTAGATATGTAAATAGATTTCATTCTAAAATATTTATTTCTTACTTCAGTTACCATAAACCTATTGTATCATTTTTAGAATGTAATGATAATACAAATAATAATGATGTGAATATTGTTGAAATAGATAATAATGATATTAATGCTAATGATCAAATAGATTTTAATGGTGCATAATTTGAAAATGTACTAATTTTGAAATGTTAATTTATATTTCATCATAAACAATTATATAATATAATATTATTAATTATATAAATTATTTTGATATTTATTTATTTTTCACAATCATTTTTGAAGTGAAAACTTTTATACGCGGGCCTGGAGAAACACTTTTTTAAAATATAAATTTATCATAACAAAAATTTAATTTTTTTATTTAAATTAATTATTATTTGAAAATTATAATTGATTAAGATTAAATTTTACATTGTTTTAATTAAATTTTATTAAAAAAAAAATATTTTTCATAATTTTCAGTTGTAGATATTTCATAGCAATTTTGTAATACAACTAAATTAAATGTTTTTTCCATGCACAAAGCGTTTCTCCAGGCCTGAGTATAAAAGTTTTCACTTCTGTCGGCACTCCCCCGAGTGCTAACATTCTTTTTATTTTGTTAATCAATGTAATTAAATAATTTTGTTGTTTTTGGAATCGTTAAAAGAGATATTTTGGAAATTAAATTTTTTTTGAAGAAAAAAAGAAAAAAATTTTTTTTTTTAGTTTGAGTGAAATGCAGATTGTGGTCAATATATCTTGATTGTGTGTACTGATAATGTATTAATTGATTCGTAGTGTCCATATTATGTTTTGTAAACAGATGTAGTGATAAGAACATTTATAATAGAAAGCAGTTGTTCATTTTATTTTGTTTATTATGATTGTTAGTATCTAGATAAGAGTGAAGAAATATAAGAGATATAAAATAAATTCATTTGAAGGCTTTTGGAGTTTTAAGAATTATGATTAAAATCAATTAATTGAAGTAGATAATATGAATTATCTTAAAAGGGAATCTTTGATAAGGGATTTGGGTTTATTGCATTATCGAACAAAATTTACATAATTGAGTTGATTTGAACCGTAACGTACAGCCAATTAAATTGAGAAATGAAATTGAAAATAAAATATAAAAATTTTGTGTGAATTTTAAATCAAGAAGTAAGGTGGAGAGGTTGTGTTTAAGAAATAATAATGAGTATGTGTAAGCATCCAGTATTTTGCTAAAGGCAACCCAGAATGTATATAAGGGGGAACATATCGGTTGATGATCTGGTATGGTATAAGGCCTGTTTCTGATTTTTTGGTGAAATGATAAAAGGTTAGGTGGTACTGTGGTGAGTATCTGTCCGACTTTACGGTGTTGGGATCTCGCACAGAGAAGTCCAGTGATGTCGTTCAGGTGCTGCCATGGTCGCCGAGCTAGGGGGGTAGTTTAAGCATGATGTGGAAAGTATTAAAGGGGGTTGTTGGCGCCATATCCTCACTGATCCTCTTAGGGGTTAGCAATGAGTTTTTCTGTTTCGGTAGAAAACCTCTCATTGGAGGGGGGGGGGTATTGTAATGGTACAGACCTATAGGGCTTTGTAAGTTAAATCTTTTCAATATGATTTGCAACCAAGTATATGTGGTGAATTGACTTTTGCATCGAGACTGGTACGGCTCGGCCCAGGAATGTGAAATTGGTAATGAGGGGGCGTACGCGCCTCCACATGCACACTCAGGCGGCGAACGTTCTCATGCTAACGGCACGAACAGGTACATACTTTCGCACTGTGTGCGCAGAAAACTGTCTGTTGCATCCCAGCAAGTGAACCGCGCGGTTCTCAATAAAAGGCCTGCGGGCCAAAACTTATTAAAACTTCCAAAATATGGACTAGAGAGTGATACAAATAAAGGTAGAAGCAGTGCTAATTCAATGAAGTAATAATTTTAAACGCAGATTTTTTTTGGACAGAATACAGTGAAAGTTCAAAGTGAGAACATGACTAAATTTTAATTACGAAAACTTTTTTGGACGAAACAGTAAACCATCAAAACGACAGAACCACCACATTTGGCATCTGGATCCACATTAAGGAAGTAGCCACACGTAAATCCATTTTAATTGATTATAACATTCTTTTTGTAAATGAGCTCATTAACATAAATGGGGTGTAACGGAATGAGTGTGTGTGTAAGCAAAAAGCTGGGTTGTCTTTAATTAATTTGTTAATAATATAATCTAGATATAAGGAGTAAAATATGTTAAAATTTGTTGTTGGTTAAAAGGGGCTTCACCTCAATATTCAATATAGTTTAATTTAAATGTTGGAGAATCAAGTGAGAAGTCATAATTGTAGTTGATTAGAAAAAAAGGAGAACAAAGAATGTCACAACATAAAATAATAAATTAATATTTTATTTCACTTGATATATATGTGTGTTAGAATAATCATTTCAAGTACCTAAGTTCATTTTCTGTGCTGGTAAATTCGCTATACGAAATAGAGTTACACCACTAGACGATCTGGCCAGAGAGTTAACAAATTAAAGGTAAGTTGGGAGTTTGTGATTATTTAATAATTATTTAAAAATAATAAAACACGACAAAGACACCAGTCAGATGTACTTTTATATAATTCTTTCCTGAGTTGAATTTGCAGATTTGATCTAGGTACTATTGTCATGGCTAAGTGAAACAGGGTGGAAGAGTGAACTGATATTATAATGACTGTAAAACAACTGCTGAGCTGTTACGCCGTGGTTCAACATTAAAAAAATTATAGTCGCTACCGTAAAACCATATATAAAATTCAACAAATTCACAAAAATAGATGTTTCAGTCACGCCCACGACAGCCTTGTTTCATGTGACGGGAAAGAGGTAGTAAGTCCTGCGAGAGATTGAGATTGTTTCATGTGGTGGTGATAGTAGTAGTAGTAGTTGTTGTTGTTGTTGTTTTTGTAATGACAATATTAATAATGATAATTTAAATTCTTGGATTTCGTTGTCCATGACGTGTCCGTTACTTAACTAAATATCACTATAATATTGACGACTCGGAACACAAAGACCTCTCCACCACAAAACTAGAACACAGGCACAAATTCAGTATATACAGAAAACCAACTACAACTGACACACTAATACACAACACCTCCAATCACCCAATACAACACAAACTAGCTGCTTTTAGAACCATGATACATAGACTTAACAACATCCCCTTAGATGAAATAGACTACAAAGACGAACTAAACACGATAAAATATCTAGCAGAATCTAACGGTTATGACAGAACAATAGTCAGTAAACTCCTACACAAAACACAAAACAAACAACAGACAAAGACAGAAAACAACAAATTCATAACACTAACATACATCAACAAACAAACAGAAAAAATTGCCCACAAATTCAAAAAAGCAGGATACAGAATCGCTTACAAAACCACTAACAAAACAGAACACACACTATCAAAACGCATGCCCAAACCACAAAACAAATTCGATCTACCAGGTGTATATAAACTAAATTGTTCAAATTGCAGTAAATTCTACATAGGCCAGACAGGACGTAGCTTCAAACAGAGATACATTGAACACACAAAAGCAATCCACACCACTACAGAATCTACCTTCGCAAACCACCTCATTGAAGCAAACCACACATATAAAAACATCGACAATAACATGAACATACTACACGTACACACAAAAGGCCGAAAACTAGACACTCTAGAACAATTAGAAATATACAAACACACAAAAACAAATAAAAACGACATCCTAAACGAACAGACACAATTCAAATCGCACGCATTATTCGAACACATCTCACCACACACACACAGCTTCAATCTTTCGAAACACTACCTCGTCGCCAACAACAAGACGAGCAGCGCTACTAACGACAGCCTCTGATGAAGCCTTCTATAGGTGAAAGCCGGTTTAGGCTGTAAGGTAAAACTTTACGTTTTTACTTATAAAAAACTTTGTGTTCCGAGTCGTCAATATTACAGTGATATTTAATGATAATTTTTCAGGTTGTTATTTGAATTAGCAGACTCTGTAATTCCAACTTTGTTTACTTAGTGAACTGCTACTTGTCATGTTTTTAACGGGGCTAAAGGGAAGGGTTTTCATTTTATTAAAAAATTATAATATTATATTTTCCCTCTGCACGGTCAGTCCCTATGTGAAGTAAGATTGTTGTCAAAGGAACAATGAAGTGAGATTGTGAACGGTGAGTTGGCAATGGAATGCGATGCCTAGTCTAAACACACGGCGGTAATTAAGCATTGAGGCACGTACAAAGACGCGCAAAATGAACATGCGCGCGTGGACGACGCAGATCAGACTCCAAAGGGACGCCACAGTCCAGGGGGGGTCATAGCGTGTGTGGAAGGGGGGTTACTCAGAGGGAGTAACGATTTAAAAAATTTTTGTTGAAACTTAATGGTAGCTGATAAGCTAAATGATTGATTTTATGTTTGTTCAGAAGGAATTGATGCAACCATGTTTTGCTCCATATGATAATTTTATACTAAGGAATTTATCATGTCTTATTGTATTATTATTTTACTACGTTAGAGTGTAAGTATTATAAACATATGTCATATATTTTATATTGTATAATTTTGAAGTGTATCTAGGGTAAGGTCATCAACCTGACCCAGAGAGATCAGCTGATGATTGGGGTTAGATATGTAATATATGCCTCATAATTGATTTGTAGTTTTTTTATATAAGTAAAGGAGGGAATAATAAATTTTAATAACATGATAATTCTTTTTGGAAAAAAAAAATCGCAGTAAAGAAGTTTATGTTAAATTTTGAGGTTCACTATCAGTGGAAGAGAGGTCAGCTGATTCACGATGTATATCTTATGTTATCTTTGTAATCAAGCGTAGCTATTTTGAATTTACGGTAGAAATAGGTTGTTTATTATAAATTTATTATAATAAATTTGTTTGTTATGGTACTGTTTATTATATTATATCATTTATTTGTTTATTATAAGTGTGAGTAATGTCAGAAGAATAAAGTAAATGTATTTGAAAGATTTTGGATAATTTTGGAAGATTTTAAAATTTGCAATGAATTAAGGAATGGAAAGAAATAAAGTAGACTAACGTGGAGGAAATGGGTTTTGATCATGGACCTAGATTGTTACCAGTGGAATAAAATTTAATTAATTGAATTTAATTTGAAATAATATCAGAAAAAATTTTGTTGTTTGGAAAGGGAGAAGTACTTCATGTAGAAACAATTATAGAATGCTTGTGAAGTTTATTTTAATGTAAGTGGATGTAATATGTAATCGATAACGAAATGTGTATGCACCCATTATTTTGCTAAAGGCAACCCAGTATGCATGTAAGGGGGGACATATCAGTTGAGGATCTGGTATGGTATAAGGCCAAGGTTTTGATTTTATGGGCGGAATGTTGGGTGTACTATGGTGAGTACCGGTCCGATTTTATGGTGTTGGGATCTCGAATAGAGAAGTACAGTAATCTTGTTCAGGTGCAGCCATAGTCGCCGAGCTAGGGGGGTAGTTTACCCATGATGCGTTAAGAACTAATGGAGGGTTGTTGGCACCATATCCTCACCGATCCTCTTAGGGGTTTAGCAATGAGATTTCTTCTGTTTCGGCAGAAGATCTCTCATTGGGGGGGTATTGTAACGGTACAAACCAAGAGGTTTAGTTTAATTTCCAAATAATTGTACAAAATTTGTAACCAACCCAAGCTGAACGTTTTGATCACGAAATTTCGACTTTTGGAACACCTTGTAGTTCATGCGTAACCAGCCGTACGAGGTACAAAAGCTATTAAAGCGTCTGGGAATGTGTAAGGGCGCACACCTCGGCCAACGTTCACACAAGAAACGACACGAACTGGTACATTCTTTCGCTGTGTGCGTGCAAAAAACTCGGGAGTCGACGACTAACATCTGAAGGCAGTGGACGCGATTAGTGGTGTGCGTCGCCGGCCGGGCAAAGTTTTATCTATTATTAAAAATGCGAAAATAGTTAAAAGTGAGTCGACTAAGAAACATTTCCCCGGCCGGGTGAACACATAGGCGTGAGCCTAAACTTTAGTTTAATATCTTCAAAATTTTATAATGTGAACAAATAACAAAACACGGAGTTATACCAAGAGTATGAGTTCAGTTAACAGTGACTAAAACGAATTAAAGTACTCAAAATTAACAGTGGGAAACATTTGGACAAAAGTGAACAAAATTTCTCGAGATCAACAAGTGAATTGCAGGGACGCCGATACCGTATATTACACATTTTAATTACGAGAACTTGGAAAAAAAAGCGCTTAATTAAATATGGTATGTGGGTGAATGAGAGAATGTGCAGATACTGGGCTGTCTTATCTATAGATATAAGAAAGAAATATTTAATCTAACTAGAGTAGGAAAGCTATATTAAATTTCCGATGTAACATTAGCATCAGTATTTGTTCAAAGAAAAGATAAAGAGTAGAAATTTGAAAAGAGAGAATATAAAGAAATGTATTAAAAATAATAAATCCATTACATTATTTCACTTGATATATATGTGTGTTAGAATAATCATTTCAAGTACCAAATTTCATTTTCTGTGCTGGTAAATTCGCTATACGAAATAGGGTTACACCACTAGACGATCTGGCCAGAGAGTGACAAATAGAAGGGAAGTGGGAGTGAAGATCATTTGTAATTAATAAAAAATTATATAAAACATTACATGTTCTGGACGAGGCCTTTCAGTGTTTCCACCATTTTAGGACTTTAAAAAACGTGGTTTAGGACTTGAAAATGGTAGAAACACTGAAAGGCCTCATCCGGAACATGACAAGCAGCAGTTCAGCAAGTAAACACGACAAAGTTGGAATAATAATAATAATAATAACAATACCAAATATGAAATAATAGAGTTATTAATTTCTTATACTTACATTGACATATGAGGTAGGAGTTCTTTCAGGAGAGGGCAAAGGTGGAGGCGTAGGTACACTTGGTTCACTTGCAACTGGTAGTGACTGGTCTGGTCCTGCTGGTTCCTGGCCCATTTCAGGTGATCCCGACCTTTCATTAAGACCAGTCATTTCACACGAACTTCCTTGACCAGCATCCCCTAAAAATTATGGTACTAATAATGTTGTCATATAATTTAATCAAACAAAGAAAGTAATGCTAACTTTTACAAATTTTAGGTACATTTATAAACATAATCACACACACACACACACACACACACACACACACACACACACACACACACACACACACACACACACACACACACACACACACACACACACACACACACACACACACACACACACACACACACACACACACACACACACACAGTAGTATGCACAATGTGGACACTGATGTAAGACTTTTTTTTAAAGAAAATGCTACTAGAGAAGTTGATTATTTCAAGCACCACACACACACTCTCTAATGTTTGTGGTTCTATTAGTGGATTTGACAGAAGATTAAAAATAAAATAAAGATTCTTAAGCTCTTTGTTTTTTATGCAGTCCTTTCTATGTTTTACTTTGTCTAAATGGCCATGACATAAAAACAACAGTTGAGTTTGACCAACAGAACATTTTCCATCATGCATAAATAAAATCACAATATTTATGCAAATAAATCAAATAACAATTTCATAATGTATAAATTAATTATACCAACATAGTAAGGTCAAGGAAGGGGTGATGGGTGTGGGTTGGTTAAAGCATCAGCGCTTGTTTCCTCTCTCGATGGACGCCATGATGAATTGAGCAGCTAAATTTTCGAGTGCGGGTAAAATATTAAATAACACCACATAAAATGTTAAGAGACAAGTAAACTAGTCAGTGAACGAACAGTGCAGTAGTTCAGAGGACACCGAACAGTGTTCAGAGGAAAAATAAAGACATTTATCGTAGGATGGCAACGATACCTAACGATAACCTGCGGCATCATTCACCTAAAGGGTGAAAGTGTGAGTTAATTTGTGAATAAAAAATCGAGAGGGCTCCAACGTGGGTTGGTGTCATACATAAAATGTTTATGAATTATGAAATTCACCTGGGCAGGTATTTTAAAAATAATTTCGGACTTTGTGTAAGAAATGTAAAGAAACATTTACAGTATTAGTCTACATTTATATGTAGGTTGTGCCTACTATATTTTCAAGGTTTCAGTAGCTATCTGAAGGATAAAACAGAAACATACTGTGAGATGAGGAATATTCATATGAACATTGTTAATATGTAAAATGTACTCTTTGTAAACTTGTTGATGTATATTCTTTAAATTTTTTAAACCTACTTGAAAAATTTCATGACTTTAATGTTTTATAAAAGTAAAGACTGTGTCTTAAGATATCTTGGATGTCTTAAGATATCTTAAGAATCTTAAAATTTCTCTGAGAAGTTTTTGTATAAAGACTATTTATTCATTAAAACATGTGTGTTGTAAATTTATATGGACTATTTTTTTATTCTGGCATTAAGTTGATTTAAAATTACAGAAATGATAAGTTGATACATGGACGTACTTTGTAATTTGTTATGCTGAATTAATTCTTTAAATTCAATTTGAATGTGATTTTTTATCATTTTTGCTGCAGTCTAATTTAAGTTATGTTAAAAGATATGAATTTTACTTTGAAGTATTCAATTTATTTTGCCATTGTGGCAACAATTCACGGATCATTGCTAATTTAAGGGGAATATTTTCACTTTAGTTTAACTGCAGTGCATTGAACCTGCAATTTTTGGTCCTTATAACTTGTAAAATGGGGAATGCTGAATGTGTAGAATGAAAGCAGACAAGTATAACTTTTAATAATAATGGATACCATGTATACCACCGAAGTAGCTTAGGAGTAGGCAGGGTAGGCTGTCTAATGTGAGCCGTACGGCATACAAGGAAGGCAGTGTGGCCAGTACTACGCTTCAGCTGCCCATTATTATCCCCAGGATGTTATCCCAGGTACTCATTTTCAACAGGCTGAGTCAACCTGGGGGCTGAAAAACGCACCTTGATTTTATGGTGCGGGCCCGGGAATTGAACCCGGGACCTCTAGATTAGTACCAGGTGCCACACCCACTGGTCTACTGAGCCGTCTACTGGTATAACTTTTATGTTTGTTGTCACCGGACAAAAGGCTTGCCACATGACAAATGGCACCAATCGTACACTCTAGTGTTTTTGGTGGTCCTAAAAAGGACCTTGTGGCGAGAAGGCTGATGTTGGTTGTGCCGCACTAAAATGTTCGGCGGCTGCGCCCGCTGTTCGTGGCGTACTACAGTCCTCCTTTTCTTTCGGCACCGGTTGTAGAGTCGGCTGCCGTCCCAGCGAAATCCAACGCTGGCGCGGAACGGGAGTGCGAAGACGCAAGAACGGCAGCAGTTCTATTCTTCGGCTGTTCCTTCCGGCTGACTCCACCTCGATGTCGTCCGAGAGAGGAGAGGAGATGAAGTGCGTCCGATGGTGTGGCGATGAAGAGTGCGCAAAATTTTCTGCCGGCCCGGGTTTTATGCACTAACCGGGATCGCTGATTGGCTCGCTCCGAGCATGTTGTTGGTCACGTCTCGGCTGCTGCTCCATGATTGGCTTGCTGTGTCCGCCGCTAGTACCGGAGAGCAGATGTTCGCATACCGCTGCCGTCACAACTCCTCCGGGTCTTGAATGCTCTCCGGTAGCCAGCCTACTGCTCTTCTCCAGATGTTGTGGAGGTGTCTGTTGGATGCCATGTTGATTGGTGTGCCGGCTGATAGCTCGCTGGCGTGGCTGGATCTTGCATCCGCACGATGATCGTCGCCCCACGTTGGGCGCCACTTGTCACCGGACAAAAGGCTTGTCGCATGACAAATGGCGCCAATCGTACACTCTAGTGTTTTTGGTGGCCTAAAAAGGACCTTGTGGCGAGAAGGCTGATGTTGGTTGTGGCGCGCTAAGATGTTCGGCGGCTGCGCCCGCTGTTCGTGGCGTACTACAGTCCTCCTCTTCTTTCAGCACCGGTTGTAGAGTCGGCTGCCGGCCCAGCGAAATCCATCGCTGGCGCGGAATGGGAGTGCGAAGACGCAAGAACGGCGGCGGTTCTATTCTTCGGCTGTTCCTTCCGGCTGACTCCGCCTCGATGTCGTCCGAGAGAGGAGAGAAGATGAAGTGCGTCCGATGGCGTGGCGATGAAGAGTGCGCAAAATTTTCTGCTGGCCTGGGTTTTATGCACTAACCGGGTTCACTGATTGGCTCCCTCCGAGCACGTTGTTGGTCACGTCTCGGCTGCTGCTCCATGATTGGCTTGCTGTGTCTGCCGCTAATACCGGAGAGCAGATGTTCGCATACCGCTGCCGTCACATTGTTAAAAACAATATATAACAATAAAGTGTTTGTTAATTATAATTAATAATACTATTTTAAGTGGTCTTTATTTGTTACCTGACCCCGACCTAACATGTACTCAGGGGCTCGCCTATATGGACTTAGTATTTTACATCTTCTGGCGAGTAGTTTGGTTTTGCGTTATCATCGTTTAATTGGGATAATGATATGGCTCTCACACACCAGCTATCAAGTGTGAGTGGCGACTCGGGCTGTTTCAAATTCTGTTCCTTAACAAAGGTTTGTTACTGAATTTGTGGTTTAGAAAATATTTTAAATATGCCGAAAGTTATGTCCACACCATGCGTCACTATGATTATTTCTTTGAGTTTATAAATTCAATGATAAAATTTAATGTTCTTAGAAAGATAAAGGTATAAAAAGAGTAAAGCAGGAAGAAAAAATATCGCTTCAGATGTCATCTGCTTCATACAGATTCCACAGTCAATGCGTTGAGTGCGTGTACCATTTAGCAATAAAATTGTGTGAGTATATTTTTGTCCTTAAACCATGAGGACTTAAATTCTAAATATCCCTCACAAAATGGTGAAGGAAATCTGCCAGTACCTTCAATTTTGATAAACTAATTTGACAGTACATTATATACATTTTAATACAATACCTGTAAGGACTGCAGCTTGAGCTGGTTCTTTTATCCATTCAAGGGAAGTAACTGGTGTTTCAACTTTCGCCGGTGACACTAATAGTTCACTTATTGTATCTGATATCTGGATACAGTCATCATCCGCTACTGCTGCGTTTTCTTGTACCTGAGATTTTCCTGCTGTGTTAGGCCCAGGTTTCCTTGGAACTCGACGCCGACGTTTACGTACTCCTATTTTGGCTGTTATCTTGCCACCTGTGCCACAAACTTTATATTACAATACTAAAATAATATTAATCTAATACAACAAGAAACTGCAATTTACTTATACATACATCAGAGTCATGAATGACAGACCAAAATATATCAAGTTTATGAATATTTATTTCAGCACAGAGATAAACTGACCTAAATGTTACAACATAAAATGATAACAATATTTGCATAATTTATAAAAATATTTATATTATACAGGGTGATTCACGAAGATAAGCAGAGACTTTAGGAGCTCATTCTACATATAAAAATAAGAAAAAAAGTTCATATAAACATAGGTCCAAAAACGGTTCGTTAGCGAGTTATGGCTCGCGAACCAGTTCGCCCTGATTTCTGGTCCCATAGTAAAATGACGCCATACTGAAATCCGTGGGGTATAAAGTGAAGGGTAAATTTGGTGGCTTCTTATAGTTTTTGATCTGAAAAATTGAATAAAAGAGGTCCCAGACCTCTATCTTAATTAGTTTTTAAGAAAAACTGAGTAAAACACAAAAAAGTGGAATGGAAAAACACACTTTTTTAGATTTGGGATAAAATAACTTTGTTAATTTGCTAATACACAAATAAAAATGTCTAACTAACTTTGTAGAGAATTTAATTATGAGAAAACTGATATGTATAATGTCTATTAAAAGTAAGGACAAATTTGAGAAATTTGACTTTAATTAAAAACAAAACAGACCAAAATGCGCCAGAAAAGTGTTACAATACAGGAATGGCATTGTTAGCTTTCGAAACACCATTGTTGGATTGGTCGAAACGGACCAGTAAAATGGCCACCTTGATCTCCTGATCTCGCGCCAGCAGATTTTTTCCTTTAGGGTTGAATGAAGTCGTTAGTTTATTCCGCTAGTATTGGCACACAAGAAGAATTGATACACGCATAATAGAATATGGAGATCCTGTTAAGAATAATCCTGATGCTACAAAACGTGCCCGGCTAGCATAGATTCCCCGAGCTGAATTCTGGCAGTCAACAAAATGGCCACATTAAACAACTGCTTTGAACTAATGTTTGCAGCTTTATCAATTTACCAATTTTGATATTTAATCATTTGAAGGAAAACTTCAATAGTATAAGTTTTTAATTTGTTTACAGTTACATTTTTTATGAAAACATTTACGAAAAACTTTGTTCTGTTTAAAATTGTAAGACTTTTCTGGGTAATTTGAGATAGCCATTTTACTGGTCCGTTTCAACCAATCCATCGCTTACTGAATGTATTATTTAAATGGTTCATCAAATCACAACAGTAGTGAGCAGATGCACCACCATTCAAAAACCACGTCTGCACTCTATCTGCAAGTGGAATATCTTCCAAGAGTTCCATCAGAGTCATTTGCAGAAAATGTAAGTATTGTCTTCCATTAAGCCTTGGTGGTAAGAAAAACGGGCCTAAGAGATTATCACCCAGAAGACCGCACCACACATTAAATGAAAAAGTATGTTGGTCATGTCTTGGGGGTAGTCTCATGGGTTTTTGTCTGCCCAAGTGTAAGTGTTTTGAAAGTTAACAATGCCATTCCTATAAATTGTAACACTTTTCTGGCGCATTTTGGTCCGTTTTGTTTTTAATTAAAGTCAAATTTCTCAAATTTGTCCTTACTTTTAATAGACATTATACATATCAGTTTTCTCATAATTAAATTCTCTACAAAGTTAGACATTTTTATTTATTTATTAGCAAATTAACGAAGTTATTTTAGCCCAAATCTAAAAATGTGTGTTTTTCCATTCCACTTTTTTGTGTTTTACCCAGTTTTTCTTAAATACTAATTAAGATAGAGGTCTGGGACCACTTTTATTCAATTTTTCAGTTCAATAACTATAAGAAGCCACCAAATTTACCCTTCACTTTATACCCCACGGATTTCAGTATGGCGTCATTTTACTGTGGGACCAGAAATCAGGGCGAACTGGTTCGCGAGCCGTAACTCACTAACGAACCGTTTTCGGACCTATGTTTATATGAACTTTTTTTCTTATTTTTACATGTAGAATGAGGTCCTAAAGTTTATGCATATCTTCGTGAATCACCCTGTATTAAATCACTCTAGCAGTTTAATATGCCAATTCCAAATGTGTAAGCTGCAATCAGAAGGAGAATACGAGACAGGAGTCATATACAGATATCTGGAATTTTTTTTCGTATCCAATAAGTAGGACAAACAAGTAAAAACCACCTCTACTAGATATTATATAATTCACTATATATTAGGTATGTAATATGTAATTTAGAAAATAATTTAACAAATAAACAAACAAGGAAATAAAATAAACCAAGTTAAGCTCTCCGAGCTGCAGAACTTGTTCACTGCTTTGAATAAATAACAGATAAATTTCAGAAAAATTATAAAAATACCAATTACTACCATTTTTAGTGAAGTAACTATTGTAAAGCAGACAAACATACTGAAAACACTGTTACTTTTTAATAACAAGTTTATAAGTAAACTTTGTTTACAACTATTCACTTTCGGCTATTATAGCCACCATGTTGTTTGATACCAACTTTGAAAATTTACTTACCAGGTCCAGGTTCGAATTGGACGAGCTGAAAAACAAGATGGTTGTCTGAAATAACACAATAACTTATTTGTTCCCATGAATTACTTATTATTTCTGTATAACATTATTTCTTTCCATTTCAACACTAAATTTTATTTCCTTTTCTTTAATTACTTTCTTCAACAGAAAAACAATGTTTTAAAACCTTTACTTTCCATTCCAACACAATACTCGTTTACCTTACGAACATTGGTAATTAACCATATTTATGATTCTTTAATTATATTTTTTCTATATATATATATATATATATATATGTTTAATAAAATAAAACAAAAACCATATGATATTTATTACATTAATAAATTTCATTCATTCGCATACACCCCATGCCCGTATGAGATCTCATCTTATAATAAAATAAAATAAAAATTATGTTTTTATAATTTGGTTTTACTCCCCCTAATGTTACTTATCTTGAAATTTAGTCCAGAAGACGTTGTATTGCTCCACACGCATTACATAGATTATTTCATATTTTTCACTGCTTTTGCATGTTTTTTAACTAGTAATCCACTCTCATTAAGGTTTATATTTTGTTACTTCACATTTTTACAATTTTTTGGGCGCGGACTTATACGGCCGTACTTGAGTTGATATTGCAGACTGGGGCGAAATTTAATGTCTCAATTTCTGAAGTAGTGAGGGAAATCACGTGATGTTAAACTTTTGTTCTTATGAGTTTTGAAGTTGATTTTGACGAGTTATTAATTTGACTCTACATTCCAGCGACAATTTAAAGTTGGGTTTGTCTCTGATGTCATATGGTATGACCTGTGATCTCATAGGTTACAGGTCATGTAGCTAAAAATAACTGTTCCTTACGCGTCCTGATATTGACCTTGACATGAATTCACTCACTGCATATTACGTCGTTATAATTTATGAATAAAATTTTAAATTATTATTTCTTTTATGTTTTCCCAAAAATATTCCTAGGTGGGCTATTATGTACCGTTACAATACCCTCTCAATGAGTGGTTTTATGCCGAAGCATAAAAACTCTCATTGACACTCTCATACTTCCTAAAGGGATCAGCCAGGAAATGTCGCCACAACCCCCTTTACGTTTTATTGAATCATGGTTACTTACCCCCTGGTCCAGTGACTGTGACTGCACCTGAATGACCTTACTGGACTTCTCTCTCGAGATCCCAACACCGCAAGGCCAGACAGGCACTAGACGCTCCTGTTCTGACACGCAGGCCAGCACAGGACCGCCACCACAGCATCACCAGACACTGAAACATCAAATCAAAATATCAAATAGTGGCTTGTATTATACCATATCCCTGACTGATCTGGTTCCCCTTAGCTGTGCGCTGGTTTGTGTTAAAAAGCACTGGTTTTTTCCTCTTAACCTCTAACATATACATGGATACATACTGAACATAATATATAACATTTAAACTTCAATACCAACATTCTGTATACCCTTCTCTTGTTAATTCTTATTCCAAAATTCAAAATATTTCCCTGATTCCCATCAGAATTTAAATAAACATTTCCCATTACAACATTACAAATACCTTCCATTATATAATTCACATTTCAAAATAATTAAATTCATTAATAACATTCTTATATAGCATAAAATACATTTAACTCAACTACATCATAACAAATATTTACTTAACATCGTTAAGTACTTGATATTCCTCAATCAATACAAAGTCATTTAGTTGTTACATCCTCAGATCAACTACACCTTCTACATCATCAACATAATTCATTTTCATATTCAATAATTCATTACTAGCAATTTAGTAACCTCCTTCTCCATCATTATCTAATATCCCCCCTTTACCCAGTTACAATTAGGTAAATCACCTCACGGGTAAACCATGTAAGGCATTTACCTTGTTGCATAAATACTCTATTATTTATGCCCCTGGCTTGTAACGGCCAGCTCCTTTCCACACACACTATTGCTTAATGATGTTGGACTGTAGCGCCCATTTGCCTCCACAAGAACTGAATTTTATTAGGGTGCAAACGCTGCTTACACCGTTTTTGCTTCGGCGTTATATAAAAATTCAGCATTACTGGGATCCGAGGACACCAGTAATCCTACTATAATGATTCATATGCCCTTAATACGGTTCTATCATCCCATTTGGTGGTAGCCGATGTTCCAAAGTTATGTGGATTCCTCTGATGAAAACCCCCTGTTAATTTCTAAGTTGTACCAATTTCAAGGGCAACCAACCATGGTCAGGTTACAATAAGTCTGCCCACATTGGTTGTCATCCAAAACCACGGTCTGGGCTGGTAAGGCCGGGACCGCACGAAAGTGGGGAATCTATTTAAAACACACAATACATGTTTAAGATTCCTACACTTATATAATACATAATAATATACAACATAATTAAACATAGTAAACACTCATAATGAACATTGTTGTTATTACCTTAAGACAAACATTTCAAATTTAAGTTTGATCAAAATTACACACCTTACAGCTTTACTCTAGTTTCAAATTCTATTAAATCTTTCACTTTTTATATTATATTACATTTCAACTATGAATTTCTATTTAGCATTTTCATCATTACTTGGTTCATGTGATTCCCACTCATTCATAAGGATTTGATTTATTGAATGGGCATTTAGATATAACCTTCCTCACCTTCTTCCTTCTAACAACCACTAACGGATTTGCACAGGGTGACACCGATCTCTCAATAAAATACTCCACTAATTTCTCTAATCCCACTTAAATCATTCTCCTCTTATAACAAATCACCTGATACCCTTTTTGTACATAGGATGTGTGTTCCCGCACTACCAGCTCATTGCCTTATCAGTTCCTGGCCCTTCCAGGTAACCCCGCAACCCTCTTTAAAACTTTTCACCTCCCGCCATAACGTCTTGCGTTGAGGACTCCTTACACCTTGTAACGTAACAAAACCAAGGTCCCCTACATTACATAAAAAATTATAATTATAATAAAAAAACGCTAGTTATTCATTGTAATGAAGGTCAGAAGTGTAAACCCTTATTAAGTAAAAATATAAATGATACCAAATAAAATTACAAGGTAGTAGAGTCACAGATAAATGTTTAGAAATACAAACTATGAAGGGGTCAGTGCAAAGAGTGAGTGATAAGTACAGTGTTAAATAATATGAAAAATAGTATAAACAGTTTATTCAATGATCGAGAATGATTACACTGAGAGTGTATTAATTAACTGATGTTAATTTAATTTATAATAATGAACATGTCGTCATGGCATTTATGTTGGAGTTTTGTATGTAGGAGGTGTTAAAGCAATTGCATTACGAGTGTATCAAATAATTGATGTTAATTTAATTTATGGTACAAACATGTCACCATGGAATTTATGTTAAATTTTATATAGAGTAAATATTTTGTACTCACATTGAATAGATAATGGTTGTGTTGTTAGATTATAATAGTAAACTTGGCCAGGAAGGCAATAATTGGTGATAAAATGCCAAAGGGTTTTATTGTAACTATGTTGTGGACATATGAAGGGTTCTATACTAAACTATGTAATAATAAATTAAAAATCAGAATGGAGTGAAAAATTGAATTATTGGCCCTAAGCCAGTGACACATTGTACAGGAAGCCATGTCAGAAAAGTTAGTAACTAAAAAATGTAAAGACACTAAATGTTATACAGGGTCCGGCAGAGAAACCTGACGATTTTTGAAGTAGTTCTGTGGAGTGTAGCATGGAGCGCTGCAATCGAGCTTGCGCTCATGTGTTCGACAGCTCAAAGCATTTCAGTCGCCATGGAGCGTTGGTCAGCACAACATCGTGCGTTCGTACTGGAAACGTTTTTTAAAAACAATGAGTCAGTTATTGTTACGTAGCGCGCTTTTCGCCGCCATTTCAGCATTCATCGAAATGACAGTGTTCCAAGCCGCAATACCATACTGTTGTGGGTGGCGAATTTTCGAGAAACGGCCTCTGCCTTAAAGAAGATATCACCAGGGAAACAGCGTACTGTTCGAACCCCGGAGAATGTTGAACGCGTGCGTCATGCTATTCGTAGGAGTCCTCGGCGATCGGCATTAAAACACGCAAGTGCCCTACAGATTTCTGACCGCTCCGTAATTTTGCATCTGGAACTCGACTTTCATCCCTACAAACTTGTTGTAGTGCAAACACTAAGTGCCCAGGATAAGAGAATTCGCATGCATTGTTGCTATGGGCTTGTGAATATTGTGAATAACCAAGTGTTAAACAATCTGCTCATGACCGATGAGGCCAATTTCCATCTATGTGGTTATGTCAATACGCAGAACTGCCGGTACTGGGCATCGCAGAATCCTCAACAACTGTTTGAACGACCGTTACACAGTGAGAAGGTTGTTGTGTGGTGTGGGTTAACGTCTTCCGGGATAATTGGCCCCTACTTCTTTGAAGACGAAGAGGGGAATTCAGTGACTGTAAATTCACAACGTTACGTTCACATGCTTACAACATTTCTCGCACCTGAGTTACGGCAATATGGTATTGCATTGGAAACCACATGGTTCCAGCAGGATGGGGCAACTGCTCACACTGCAAGGGCTTCCCTGAATAAATTGAGAGAGATGTTTGGAGCCCGAGTGATCTCACACCGAGGGGATGTTCAGAAGCCTCCAACAAGATCGCCCGACTTCAACGCTTGCGATTACTTTCTGTGGGGTATCTCAAGAATAGGGTGTACCAGAACCGACCAAGGACAATCGTGGATTTGAAGCGGAATATTCGGACAGAAGTGGCGGCAATCTCTCCGGAAGTTCTGCGGCGCGTAATGCACGGTTTACCGTTACGGCTCGAAGAATGTGTTGAAAATGATGGACACCATCTAAAGAATGTGATTTTCAAAAAGTAATTAATTTAAGTAAAATGCTTTGAGATGTACTTTAATTCTAAAATAAAATTTTGTTTATAAACTATTTATTCTGGTCATAATTTCACTTAGAAAACCGTCAGGTTTCTCTGCCGGACCCTGTATAATGAATTAGAAGAAAGTAATAGTAGTTATTAATAGCAGATAAGTGCCAAGAATTACAATAAAATCATAATATATGTACTAGAAAAATAGGCCCAAAATTAGTATTTTGTAATGAGAAGATAGTACTTGTTATAGACTAAGAAGATTAAGAGGAAAAAGGTAGCAAAATGTATGTAATTTTATAACAAAGAATATGTGAAAATTTAATATGATATAATGTGACTTTAGTAAAGGAGTATTTTATTAAGTAAGTGCAAGAACATTTTTTAATTATGGCTCCAGGATTACAAATATTAACCAATAACAGAACAAAGATTGGTTGTCAAGGACGACATAAAGGCAAGAAATTTTGTTTACTCAATTACTCCATTGTTATCTATGAAAGAGGACAGTTCAGCTTCATGAACAGAGAAAAAAAATTTAAACCTGGTAGTCGTGGGACTACCGGTAGACATGGAATCATTGGCAGACTTGTGCTTTGGGAAGGAATGAAGGGTTGATTAAATAAACAGCTCTCATCGTCTGTTTTCTTGCTAGCTAGCCGTACGCTCGATCTGAGTCGCTTTGGGGGCACGCTGGATGACCCAGGTATCGGAGATGCGGGCCGCTTGGGCGCTGACGGGGTTTCGTCAATCTTCAAATGGTTGCCATTTTCTAAGTTCTCGGCCGATTTCTTTGATTTTAGTCTCAAACGATAGGCCTGTTGATGCTCTGCATAGGATTTGCCGGTTTTCGGTTTGAAATTTTTGGTTCGAGTTTTATCGCGATTTTTAGGTCGAGGCATTTCAAATTTTTGAGTTCAAATGTTGTTATTATTTTCTGTGAGTACTTCTGGTACTCGGAATTGGTGTTATTGGAGAGATTTAGTTCTGAGGATCACAACGCACTTTGTATTTTCGCGATCGGACTTGTAGTTCCCGAGATATTTAAGTTTTAGTGGAGCAATTTAGAAATTTTCGGCGCAAAAACACCCTCACGCAGACAAAGCCTACAGGTGACTGAAGTCAGTTGTCAAAATTCTCAGTACTATTGGTGGAAGGGGGCAGAGTGACTCGATCACCTGACACCTGGTTTGCTGGGATTGGTTGAGCGGTTCGTGAGATAGTGGTATGCCGAAAGTACATTTGAAACATAACGGTCGATTTTCGCGAAACGTGCGAGTAAGACATTACATACCTATGGATTCCATGTCAAAAAAGAAAGTTTAATTACTCGATTGTTATCTGTAAAAGAGTATAGTTCAGCTTATAAATAAAATTAAAGAAAAAATCTAAAGGAATAAATTTCCCAATTAATTGAAGTAATATGATTCATAATGAAAGTATTAAATAATACATAAATGAAGAAAACAAAAGACCCAAAGAAATTAAAGTAATCAAGTACTATAAAAGACAAAAAGAAAAATTAAAATTGAATCCTGAACCTTACTTTCTTACGATCAAGTGAAGAAAACTATTACTACACAAAATCCATTGGAACCAGTAACCACAAGAAACTTCAACATTAGCGAAGATTAAGAATTGGAAATTCTACTCCATCCAGGGACAAAAACATCAAACTTTTATTTTCGGAACAGGAGACTGGCAATGATTCAGACATCTGTATACTAGTTAACCAACCATCACGAATTTATCGGTGTGCTGCGATTACAAGTAAACTTCGTCGACAGACGGCAAAATTCAACTTACGTTTAAGATATTAATTAATAAGATTTTATAATTAAATTTGTAATACCTTGTACTTTTATTTTGCATTTTCTGGCCTTCCTAATAGTCACAAGAACCCTTCGAACCCTGAGATTAATAAAAAATAATAATATAATTAAAATTTAATATCTAAAAATCGAATTCTGTAATTAATCGATTCATTTAAACGTGGTCGATTTGTTGGACCTAAGCGAAGAGAGAACATCTGTTTTAAAAAATATAAAAATAAAGAATCCTTCCTGAAAGTGATGACTTATTATTATTTGTTGACTATTTAGTGCGTTTTGAATAATTTGTAGTTTACAGAGAGAGAAACGAGAGAAATACAGTGACTGGAACAACTTAACCTATATACAACTTACCTGCTGACTATAAACCACAGCACAAGCCCGCGTCCAGTAGTCGAATTGTGAGAGAAAAGAAAAACAATTTACGGCTTACACTCTCCTCTCTTAACGTTGTGTACAAGCTAGGCCTTAATAGTAATGATATAACCACCAAATACACTAACTAATATTGTACGCTACTCTTTCAGAACGGATTTAATTATTACAATAATATTGAGATAAGAACACATTATATATCAATATTTGAATAAGATTACAAATTAACGCTACCAAGTGTAGCATAAATAACCTGAACTTATTTAATATATTACAAATTGACGCTTACAACAGGTGACTTTTCACAAACAGAAAAACAATACAATAAAGTATTATCAATTACCTATTGGCAAACAAAGTGGATAAGGATAAATAGAAAAACATATTCTAAGTTTTATTTTTATTACAAATTGGCGATCCCAACAGTGGGGCTTAAGGTAAAGATAAATACGGGAGTTTTCGAATTTATTATTTATTACAATTTGGAGCCCAACAGTGGGGGCTTAAGATTAAGACTGATACTGAAAATTTTGATTTATTAAACCAATAATCATCAACAACAATTAGCTTTTGTAACAAACTGACGCCGACAATGTTGGGGCTTTTAAACATTCTCTAAATATCATTTTGTAACAACCTCCACCCTCACTACAAAATTTATGTACCCTGCTCTCACCTATTTACTCTCCACTTTCTCTACATACTTTCTCTCTACACACATTCACTCTCGCTACTGTGTCCCTACTACTGCCCCGGTTCTATATTACTTTTATTCCAAAAAATTCTTATATTGTCTAAGACCTGTTGAAAATTAACTCTGACTGACTTAATGCCTTATTGAAATAATCATCACCTAACTCCCTCTTTTACCACATTTTACATTAAGTTAATCGTTGAAAATTACATTAGAAAATTCATAACTTACCTCATAATAACAATATAACTCAATATCCAAACACATTGTATGTTTAATCATTTACTATTTATTATAAAATCTAAATCTCAGAAAAATCATTTAAATTCATCACCAGAATTCCTCTGTACAACATTTTAAATTAATTAATTAATCTCCAATTATTTAATTCAATCAGTTTTTTAAAACGCTAAGTTACTTTAATTACATTTTAAAATTCACCATTACTCTCATCATTTATTTAGTCTGGTAAGATGTTATTATTATTAAATCAATTCCTATTACATACATACATTGTTTACATAAAATACAGAGTACACCATAATCTACTACACAAATACATTTGACATCAAAACAAAAGTATATACAATCCACATTATTATTCATTATTGTTTACCAGAAATCATTTCATAATACAGTCTATTTCAAAACCACACTATTCACATAATTAAATGTTCATGAACACTACATGTTTAACCTCCATCATCAAAAATTAGTCTTACCTTACCCTTGCACATTTCATTTCTAGCTAAGTTCATTATATTATCTCTATCAATATAACGACTATTTAAATTCTCATACTTTTCCACAATACCATAATAATCAACAGGATTATTCCATATTATTACATCATATAACTTGTCACCATCGAGTATAGTCAAGTCGCCCTTAGTATGATTTGTCCCCAAATAGGTAAATTATAATTTCATCATTATTATCATCTGCTGCACTAATTACGTCACAAGGTAAGTACTCTTATAATCATCAGCTCTCTCTCTCTTCACTCTCTCTCTTAATTCTTTATAACTCCTACTAACCTCAAACAACTCTATCTTTCTATCAAAATACAACTCTCTCTCTAAATACCTCTCATCATAACACCATTTCACACTTTCTCTATCATCCCATGCAGAGGGTACTGCAACATAAAAACACCTCCTGGCTCTTCCAGGAACACCACAAAAACTCAAGGGACAATTATTTGTAGATCTTTCATCTACCAAATACACTCGTGAAGCCTTTTCTTCACCCCCAACAACACCACGGGAAAAATTTCCCCCCTGCAACCCCTCTACCTGTAAACTCTCTTTCCACTCTTTCTCTAACTCATCAACACTCACTAACATTCTATTATTAAATTCTACTTCCACTAAAACTTCATCAGCACCCTCAATATTCACAACCTTACTCTCTAACACCACATTTTTAATTATATCATCATTTTTCTCACCCCTACTTACCGTATTATATGTTACCTGATCGTCTTTATTTTCGTTTAATTGATCGGTCTCTTCACCACTTTCTACCCCCACTATACTCTCATAATTATAATTAACATCATTACAACCACTTACCTTATTATATGTACCATTTTCTACCCCCTCCTTTCCTTTCTACTTTCGTTTACTTCGTCTTGTACTTGTTTTACCATAACGCTAAAATGTTCATCGACTTCTTCTAAACTTTTATTAATATTAAAATTCTGTTGTTTAATTTCGTCTCTAATCTCATTCAACTTTTCACTGAAATTACTCTTTATTTCATTATTTTGTTCATTTAATTTATCACTCATGTGTTTACTTCATCAAATTTAGCATTAAAATTATGCTTTTGTTCATCAAACTTATTATTTTGTTCTTTCAACTTTTCATTTAGATTACTATTCTGTACATTAAATTTTACGTTAATATCCACTCTTAGTTCATCTGAACTTTCTTTCATGCTATACATCATGCTATATAAATGTTTCAACATATCATCGTCATCAGATTTTTTACTTTGGACCGGCGTTGATTGATGTTCAACATTTTCCATTATTCTTTACTCGGTTTCGCTTAGTTCAATGTTTACTTGACTTTGTTTATTGCTGTCAGTGAAGCTGACGTTCTCGTTACTATCTTCACTAGTATTCATTTTGCTTATTTAATTCTTACTTATTTATAATACACATATATCAATCATATTATAACATAACCCTATCTGACACTCTTGTCATCTATGTCTATTTCAATTTACTCATCTCAAACAACCATTCTGTTCCTCAAAACAGGTCCACATTTGCATAAATTTCATTTATGCAAATGGCCCCAGCTTCGGGCGCCATTGTTACTTTTTAATAACAAGTTTATAAGTAAACTTTGTTTACAACTATTCATTTTTGGCTATTATAGCCGCCATGTTGTTTGATATCAACTTTGAAAATTTACTTACCAGGTCCAGGTTCGAATTGGACGAGCTGAAAAACAAGATGGTTGTCTGAAATAACCCAATAACTTATTTGTTCACATGAATATTTATTATTTCTGTATAACATTATTTTCTTTCCATTTCAACACTAAATTTTATTTCCTTTTCTTTAATTACTTTCTTCAACAGAAAAACAATGTTTTAAAACCTTTACTTTCCATTCCAACACAATACTCTTTTACCTTACGAACATTGGTAATTAACCATATTTATGATTCTTTAATTATATTTTTCCTTAATAAAATAAAACAAAAACCATATGATATTTATTACATTAACTACTATATCTTTTTTGCAAACCAGCGCTCCTTATTTATTATCTAAATTTCATTCATTCACATACACCCCATGCCCGTATGAGATCTCATCTTATAATAAAATAAAATAAAAATTATGTTGGATTTTGTTAACCCTTGTTAATTTGGTTTTACTCCCCCAATGTTACTTATCTTGAAATTTAGTCCAGAAGACGTCGTATTGCTCCACACGCACTACATAGATTATTTCGTATTTTTCACTGCTTTTGCATGTTTTTTAACTGTTAATCCACTCTTATTAAGGTTTATATTTTGTTACTTCACATTTTTACAATTTTTTAGTTTTTTGGGCGCGCCCAAAAATTTTGTCCGCGGACTTATACGGCTGTACAGTATGAGTTGTTATTGCAGACTGGGGTGAAATTTAATGTGTCAATTTCTGAAGTAGTGAGGGAAGTCACGTGATGTTAAACTTTTGTTCTTATGAGTTTTGAAGTCGATTTTGACAAGAGTATTAATTTGACTCTACATTCCAGCGACGATTTAAAGTTGGGTTTGTCTCTGACGTCATATGGTATGACCTGTGATCTCATAGGTTACAGGTCATGTAGCTAAAATAACTGTTCCTTATGCGTTCTGATATTGACCTTGACACGAATTCACTCACTGCATATTACATTGTTATAATTTATGAATAAAATTTTACAATTATTATTTCTTTTGTTTTCCCCAAAATATTCCTAGGCTGGCTTATATGTACCGTTACAACACTAAAAATTCGAAACTACAGGTTTTTTTTTATAACCATAATGCCTATAATGCCTACATGACAAATAATTTCATACTAGACTTGAAGTTTATGTACATTTCCATAGGCATCTACAGGTCTATATCTAATACTGTTTATAATTACACATAAATGGTAACAATACGTAAACAAATATACACAACTGGTAACAGTGAATTTTTGTTTTAACCGGTTACAAACGTTTTGAAGGTGGTCCAAAATTTGCAAGGCATCTTGTAACGGTACAGAATTGTGGGCTACAATAGTTTCAATTTCAAATCAGTAAATTTTTAATTGTCAGTATTCACCTGTGAGGTGCCCCTTGTAACAGCAACATAGTGTTATTGTTGATGTCTGGAGACAGCCAAGCCAGATGTATTGTGTAATAGCCCCAGCAGCAGTCTTTGTGGGTGAATCACAGTAAGCAGATTGTCATCATAGAGTTTGCATCAGACAGCAGTGGAAGCAGCATACAGTTCAATAAGTGAAACTTTATACAGTGGCCTCGGAAATTTCGGTAGGCCAAAGTGAATTGAGTAGCTGAGGTCTACCGAAACTGATAAATTTAATGCCTTTTAAACTTTAAACGAAGTTTTAAAGTTAAACTAAGTAAACAGTGTCAGTGACGACGGGAGTGTACGGGAATTACAAGTGATAGTGGACAAAGGAATGCACGTGCAGGTAAAATGTAAAAACAATCAAATCAAATCACAATGAAAAAACTAATAAAAGAGCTCGATACAAAGGGGTAAAAGTTATATATTTGAGGGGAGAAATAATGAATAAAAGTACCGGTTAATAGAAAACAATTAATTTATAAAACTTGTGTTTAAACAAATTCATACTTTTTAGGTGTATTTAATAAAATAAAAATAAGATTTGTCTCAATATAAAACATGTGTTAGATTAAGTTATGCCATAACCATTTCCTATTCTGTGCTGAAAACCTCGTCTAACGTTCTTTGGGACTTTCTGAGATTTAAGGGTAGTTAGATAGCGGGATTTTTATAAGGGCAAGAGTGTAAAGATTTCAATATTAAACCATAAAATATCGTGGCGACCTGGGCAATAATAAGGTAAGTTTTGTAAGGGGAATATGACGGTAAGTGAAATTCTGGCAGCAGTGAGCAGTAAGTATTATTATAATACTGGAATCTTCTGATGATAATATTTAATAAATGGTAAAAATCAATAACTTTACATTGGCGACTCGCTGCCAGGATGTTCATATAAATATTATATGAACTAGACCTGTTTTGAGGCACAGACAATAGGCTGTGGTAATGGCGTATATGTGAATATTTAGTGTAATTTTTATGAAATGGGTATTTGGGAGTGAGGGCGAGGTTGTAAAGAATTGTAGTTGAAGTTAAAGAGTGTATAATTGTATATGTACAAAACACTATACAAAATGAAGAATAGTGATGAAGTCAGCATAACTGACTTAACTGAAATTAGTACAGAGAATAAATCTGATATGAATATTAATCAAGAAATCAGTTTGACTGAATCGATTGCTATGAGCAAAGCGAGTGCTGTATCGACACCCACGGTCAGTAGAGTAGAAAAGGTGTCATTAGACGACCTGTTTAATTTGATGAAAGCTAATTTTAGCGAACAAAATCATAAATTTGATGCACAAAATATAAAATTTGACAAATTAAGTAGTGACCTAAATGCAAAATTGCATGAATTGAGCAGTAATGTATGTGAACAGAAAATTAGATGTGAAAGCAGTTTTAATAATTTTAATGATAAATTTAATGAACAGAATGTTAAATTTGATACATTAAGTAGGGACATTAATGAAAAATTTGAGGTACAGAATAGTCATTTTAATGATAAATTCAATGAACAAAATGTTATATTTAACGAAATCAAGGAGGAAATAAATGAAATAAACGTTAAAGTAATACAACAGCTAGACAAGCTTGGGAGAAACATTGAAAACAAAGTGAGTAATAATGTTAGTCATGATGACAACAAGAGTGAAATATTGTTGAATAAAATAAATGGTGAGATGTTGAGTAATAGTTGTAGTGATAATGAGAGTAGAAAGTTAGTTGACGTTAGTAATGAAGTAGTAACAAGTACTGATGAGTTGGAGAAAGAATGGAGAGATAGTTTAAATGTAGAGTATGAACAGAGGGCAAATTTTTCTTGTGATATAGGTGAAGAAAAAGCTTCACCAGTGTTGTTGGAGGACAAGAGTTCCTCGATAGTTTTTGTAGAAGACAAAAGGTCTTCAAAATGTCAAGTAAGTTGTTTGTGTTTATCTGGTAGGGCCAGATGGTGTTTAAATAATTTAGTGGTGTTGCCCTCTGTGTGGAGTGAGAATGGGAAATGTTGTGGTATTGAAAGTGATTGTGAGCGAGATAGAGTGATAGAGTTATTCAGACTAGGTAGAGATTATGAAGGGTTAATAGGGGAAATAAATACTGAAAGATATGATTATATTATGAATAATGTAAACTTACCCTGTGTAGTAGTAAACAATGAGTATATGGATGATAAATATTTACCTGTGGGGAGAGTTGGTGTACTGGTAATAGCAGACAACTGTGGTAATGATGTAATTGTAACAATAAAAACCAAGGGAGACAGAACGAAAAATACTAATGTAGACATGATTTATGATAATGTAATAAGGGCAGGTAACCCTATGCCTTATTATTGTGGTACAATGAAAAAAACAAATTTTTATGGGTATTATACAAATGATAGCCATATGATGTGTATAAATAAAATTGAAAAATGTTATGTGAAGATAAGATTAATTTTTGATGATGGGGGTTGAGAAATACTGAATGAACATTTAATTATTTGAGTTTATGGTAATGACTGGGCTGATTTAGGTATTGAAGTGTGGTAAATAATAAATTATGACGAAAATTTGTAAATAAATGTGTCAGTGTTAAATGTATTGTGTTAATATTATCTTGTTGTAATGTACATTATAGCTTATGTGTAACACATGTTTGTAATAAGAATGAAGGGTATAATAATAAATAATATTTTATTTTACTAAAATAATTAACAGGAGGTAGTAAGGAATTTTATTTTGCATTGTGTGTTTATATTAAAAGTGTTCTAAATAATGTAACTAAAGCTAAATTATTTTTAGTAGAGGTGGAATTAAAGTAATAAAAAGGGTTAATTTTATTAATGAAGTCAAATTAATTTTGATTTAAATTTTACTTTGATTTGTAGCAAATAGTAATTGATTAAAACGCACAGACTAAAAGATTTATAGAAACCAAAAAATTGAAGGAAGTACATGTGTTAGTAGTATTGTAATCAGAATGTTGAGACTGAGTCTGTTTATAAAACAAGCCTTGTAGACAACTGTTAATGTAAACAGGTGTGTTGTACGTTGTGTGACTAATGTTTACAGTCACGCTCAGAGTTGATAGCTGTTGTATTTGCTGAATCATTGCTAGGAGCAAATTCTATTATGAAATAAAAGAAATACCAGATGTGAAGAAATGAAGGTAATTTTTCCTGTTAATGCAGAATCATTTTGAAAAAAGGTAATAAGAGTAAATGAAATTGGTAATTAAATTAATTAAGAAGACGATTTTTAATAATGAATTTAAATTTATTTTGATTCAAATTTCAAATGTAATGGTAGATTAAATAATAATTGATGAAAGCAATGTTTAAGATATTCATTTAAAATTGAGCACTGAAGTAAATCTTTGGGTAAAAATAATCAAAAAATTGTTTGGGGTGAATCAATGTGTTATTTTGAAGGGGTAATAATGTATTGTAAAAATTATTTAATGTGTATGGAATTAGCTGTAAATAGACAGTTAGGTTTTATAACCAAAATTATGCAACCAGTACTTTGTTAATGAACCAGTACGGCTAAGAGGAAACGAATCAGTTGTGGATATGGTACAATGGAAGTCCTGTTTAATTTTTTAATTGAATGTTATAGAGTCAGACGATACTGTGGCGGGCGCCTATCTGATTTTATGGTGTTGGGATCTCGTGCAGAGAAGTCCAGTAAGGTCGGATGGGTGCAGCCACAGTCGCCGGACTAAGGGGGAGTAAGTACCCATGCTCTTAATAAGGATTTAAGGGGGGTTATCGGCGCCATATCTTCACTGATCCTCTTAGGTTTTAGACAATGAGAGTTTGTATGCTTCGGCATACAACCTCTTATTGGGGGGGGGGGGTATTCTAACGGTACAGAATTGTGGGCTACAATAGTTTCAATTTCAAATCAGTAAATTTTTAATTGTCAGTATTCACCTGTGAGGTGCCCCTTGTAACCAGCAACATAGTGTTATTGTTGATGTCTGGAGACAGCCAAGCCAGATGTATTGCGTAATAGCCCCAGCAGCAGTCTTTGTGGGTGAATCACAGTAAGCAGATTGTCATCATAGAGTTTGCATCAGACAGCAGTGGAAGCAGCATACAGTTCAATAAGTGAAACTTTATACAGTGGCCTCGGAAATTTCGGTAGGCCAAAGTGAATTGAGTAGCTGAGGTCTACCGAAACTGATAAATTTAATGCCTTTTAAACTTTAAACGAAGTTTTAAAGTTAAACTAAGTAAACAGTGTCAGTGACGACGGGAGTGTACGGGAATTACAAGTGATAGTGGACAAAGGAATGCACGTGCAGGTAAAATGTAAAAACAATCAAATCAAATCACAATGAAAAAACTAATAAAAGAGCTCGATACAAAGGGGTAAAAGTTATATATTTGAGGGGAGAAATCATGAATAAAAGTACCGGTTAATAGAAAACAATTAATTTATAAAACTTGTGTTTAAACAAATTCATACTTTTTAGTTGTATTTAATAAAATAAAAATAAGATTTGTCTCAATATAAAACATGTGTTAGATTAAGTTATTATGCCATAACCATTTCCTATTCTGTGCTGAAAACCTCGTCTAACGTTCTTTGCCACTTTCTGAGATTTAAGGGTAGTTAGATAGCGGGATTTTTATAAGGGCAAGAGTGTAAAGGTTTCGATATTAAACCATAAAATATCGTGGCAACCTGGGCAATAATAAGGTAAGTTTTGTAAGGGGAATATGACGGTAAGTGAAATTCTGGCAGCAGTGAGCAGTAAGTATTATTATAATACTGGAATCTTCTGATGATAATATTTAATAAATGGTAAAAATTAATAACTTTACAATCTTCACAGATATTAATTTTGTCAAATTATTTAAGATTGCGAGGTTTATATTTGAACAATTCTTCATACCTTGATACACGCATGCACGCACGCACGCGCGCGCGCGCGCACACACACACAATTTTCATAGTATTTCAACTTCCATTTTTGGGCTGTAGTGCACCTAAAGTTAAAAAATTTAAGAGTGAAAACTATGTACATTTAGTGATAGGTTAAAATCTCCTCAGTCTGATATCCAGTATGAAATTTTACAATTTTCCAAATTGTTGGTTCCTTTTTGGGTCTGGTGTACAAAAATTTTGAAATTTCCAAAACCGAACACAATATTCACATTTTGGTTACAATTCTCTTTAATTTGATACCCCACATGGATTTTCAAGATTTTTCTTCCAAAATTTTGCCCCCTCACTTTTTATTGGATCAATCTCAAAAATAATATGGATCTGTGGAGGTAAAAGTATTAACACTGACAAATGTATTCGAATATTGACTGATGCAATCAAAAGTTATTGTGAGATATACCCCAAACACATAGACAGGCAAATGACAAAAACAGCTGAGTTAAAAGTAAGAACTTGCTTCGCATGTTGAGCAAATAAATGATTTTTTAACTAATATTATGACTGCTTACTCATATTACTCAGTACATTAGAAACCTGTTGCACACTCTGTAAGGGACCACATAATAACACGTACAGCCATATGTTAAATGATCAAGTAGCTCAGATACATGCAGTATATTGATATTTTTCATATCAACATTTTTATTGATATAAGCTATTTAAAAACAATACAAGGTCATGTTTTTAAAATAAAATACAAGAATATACGAATTCCTTAAAAGCTCATGTATTATTCATTACTATTATGTTATTTCGCTTACTATAAAGTATTCAATACTTCTTATGAGAAAAGTCTTTTGCCGTTGTTTGACTTGTATGTGAATATGTGGAACGAATAAGCATAGTTTCTATAAAATTATACAGTATGTCAAAGTTTTGTATATCACATCGGTAAGATGCGCAGTCGTCTGTGCAAGGCGTGTCCAGAGGTATATGAGAGATGGAGGGGACTTGGCACGCCGTGCCACACCAGTTGTGTTGTATACCTCGAGACTGTCGGAGCCTAGCTTTCCAGTATGTGCATACAAAGCAAATTTCATTACAATTTTTGAATACAATACTTCTGCAATGCCTCAACCAAAATCTTCACGCCAATTAGGAAGAGGAATAGCTGTAGGAAGCCAAAGTAAATGTATCATAATGAACGTGTTTAATAAGATTAACAGCGAAAATCCGGATATTCACATACCAGAAACTAAAAACCGTGTTGCTGGTCTGTGTGGAATATCGGTTCACGTTTTAAGAAAAATTCTATCAGAATCGAAAAAATTGCGTGAAAACAAAACGTTTACTACACCTGGGAAAACTTGTAAACAAACTAACAAGAAAGTTTATATAGATAATTTTCAAATTAGTACATTATGAAATATAATTCATAATTTTCACATTACACATAAAAAGTTGCCTTCTTTAAGAAAAATGTATTTTGGTTTTGAAAACAGAACACCTGGAATTGCAGTTTAACTTTACCCACCAAACTTTACGAAAGATTCTTAGAAGTATGGGGTTTAAATGGAAAAAGACAAGCGATAATCGAAAAATTTTGATTGAAAAACATCGATATTCATTTCAATCGAGTAAATTATGGAAAATTCAGGAATATAGAGAAGAAGGAATAACAATAGTTTTTTCGGACGAGTCATATATCCATTCCACCCATGTGAAGAGCTATTGTTGGTCAGACGGTTTTAAGAAAAATATTTCTAAAAGGCCTAGATTAATAATAACCACTGCTGGAAGTGCCTAACGCGCGTTCAATTTTTAAATTGGGCGACTATCTTAACGATATGCATGGACTCAATTATGAAAAACGGCTTAGAACGCAACTGATACCTAATCTTCTGCCCCGTTCTGTGTTGGTAATAGACAACGCACCTTATCACAATAAATTATTGAATCCAGCTCCAAATTTAAATCAGCGAAAGGATAAAAATTTAATGTGGCTAAAAAACAGAAATATACCATGTTCGGAAAAAATGTACAAAGTGGAACTATATGAGTTGTAATGTGTCAAAATGGGGGGGGGGGTTTTATTTTTTTTTAATTTATTAAAATGTCTTTAATATCATCATTGCAAGTCCCATGTGAAATAGCGTTGTATTCAAACAATGAACGGTAATATAACTTTTTGGGCTGTGTGTTGTCGGAGAACACAATACTTGGTTGTGAATCGACTGTTTGTCACATACAACTACGCGCATACACTCGACGGAGCGCGGCTTCTAACGCAGAACATACAAAACCGACGCTGAGAAAATGGCGAGGCATAAAGATTTTATTCCACGTGCTTTAAAGACGAAGGAAATTAAGCAGAGGCTCCTCCCAGCGAAGCCTCCTATATCGTCTCCGCTTGACAACACCAGCCCTTGTGGCCTATAGACCATACAGACATATTGTAAGATGATGAAAAAATTGCAGCCTGGAAGGCAGTGCCTTCCCGTTCAGCAACAAAGTATAGTGGGGAGTCTGGTTGGCACTCTCCGTTTAGTCACAAACCCGGCCGGGTGGCATTAGACTCGACTTAATAAAAACCGAGTCTAATTTTAGTAAAAAATGTGTTAAATTTCATCCAATAGGAGAATAACGCTGTTGAAGTAATAGTAAAGAACAAAATTTAATCAAATTCGATAAAATAGTGAAAGTGCGTAAACACGCGTGACGCAACCGAGTGGTACTACGTAAGTTTTGAACAAGCAACAGTTTTTTTTTATTTTATATAAATGGGCAGAAACTAAAAGGAAATAAATGAGATCTGAAATAATCTTGTAAGTGAGTGTGTGTGTGTGTAGATGAGAAAATAAAAATAAAGGTATTGGTTCTTTTAGAATAATCGATGTTAAATAGTTAAAGCTTTGATATAGATAAAAATGATGATGTATTTCATCGGTTAAAAAGAAAAAGGTTTACATTTTTTTTTATTTTTTAAATCATGCATAGAAGGAAGGGGGAAGAATAAATCTCATATTAATCGTAAATAAAATGTTATCTGCTATGTTAAACAATTTGTTAAACAAATCATTTCAAACACCTCATTTCATTTGCTGCACTGATCAGCTCGTCGTACGAGCGGGGTTAGTTCAACACTAGAGATCACACATAACGGCCAACACACAAAAGAATTAAAGGTAGGTGGAAGTTTAAAAACTTTTATTATAGCAAATAAAAATATATAGTTACAATGGTGCGGCGTGACCAGGATAATATAATTATAAATTGTATTACACCGGCCTATTTTGACAGTGCAGGAAGTGAAATACGGTTGTGAAAGCAAAATTTAATTTACGTAAAATTTACATAATTGTGGTATAAGATTTATTTTATGTATGTTATAGTATAATGTTTTGAAGGGAAGATTAACCAATTGTAGTTATAACATAAGAAAAATAAGTTATAAATCAGTTAAAAACGTCTGAGCACGCAAAACAAAGTAATTTAACAGACGTAGATATGAGCGAAAGTGGCCTTGAACCACAGTCATTGTATGAAAGTGAAATGCGGACAGCTGGTCCGAGCAGTGAAGAAAGCGCTGTTACGGAAACAGCTGTTGGCAGTAACGTAATAATTCATTCCACCCCAACTGTGACTCAAATGCAATTAAGCGAATCAGCTGTTGATTCTGGAATTCAATTAACTCCAGTTTTAACAAATAAAAATAAACAATCCGATGACAATGATATAATGAGCTTTTTACGAAAACTTGATAGTAAGTTTGATAGTAGCTTGAACCAGTTTGAAAGTCGTTTTAATTCTAATGACAATTTATTACGCAAAATGAGTAATGATATTAATGAACAAAGAATAAAATGCGAAAGTAGTTTCAATGAAATTAAGAATAATTTTGATGAAAAGTTTGATAAAATAATCGTTTTGATACAAACGAAAGTAATTTTCATGAAATTAGAAATGAAATAAAACAAATCAATAAACGCTTTGAAAGAACCAATGAGATATTTGAAACTAAATGTAACGCTTTAGTACAAAGTATACAGGTATGGGAGTATGGAGAATAAATACAGGTTAGTGCAGTATAAACGGAAATAACGAAGTAACAGACAACATGGGTGTCAATATAGGCGAGAGTAGTGGTAATATGACGAAAAATAGTGAAATAATTACTAACAAGGTGAGTAATCATGATAATTATAGTAATGAGTTAACAAACAATAGCAAAATAAAAAGTGATAACAACGAGATAATTAAAAATGTGTTAGAAAATAAAGTGAATAATAATAGTGGAGGGGAAGTTTTAGTGGAAATAGAGAGTAGCAATAAGATAGTGGTTGAAGAGAGGTTGGGTTTACAAAGGGCAAATTTTTCCCGTGATTTAAATGGAGTAAAGACTCCAAATAGTGAGTTATGAGGACAGAGTTTCCTCACGTGGTTATAGAGACAAGGTGTCTCTAAGTAGGTCCCCTTTTTTGTATCACGAGTTCCCTGAAAGAATCAGGATGGGTTATGATAACATTGTGTGGAGTGATAGAGACAAAGTGAGATGGTGTCATGATGAGAGGTATGAGAGGGTGGTAGAATTATTCACATTGAGAGAGAGAGAGATAATATTATTTGATGTTGTTAGAAGTTACGAAGAGCTATTAGAGAAATTAAAGAGAGAGAGAATTAGTAATATTGTTGACTTACCTTGTTATGAAGATAGTGCAGAAATAAGTAATAACAACGTCGATAATTATATTGAATGCTTACCTGTGCATAGACGTGGAGTATTAATAATAGATGATTCTGAAATTGAGAGGTTAAAGTACTTAGGGGTGATGGCTAATAATACAGACGGTGACGAGACCAAACCTAATGAGGTAGACGGGCTATATGATTTAATAATAATGTGGGATAATCCAGTAGATTATTATATGGGTTTTACAGAACAATTTGAAATATTAGAGAATTATTATATAAATAATAATAATGAACTGAGTGTGAGTAAAGATGATGATTGTTATATAAAAATAAGACTATTATACGATGATGAGGGGTAAATAAAAATTCAGTGAAGGGACATTTTAAATATTTTAGTTTATGGTAATGACCTGGCTAAATTAGGAAATGAGGTGTGGTAAACAGAAAAATTATGACAAGAAATTGTAAATAAACTGATAGTGAAATTAATTGTTTGTGTTGTAAAAGGTATTCTATGTAAACAATGTGTGCATGGAGTAGAAATTGATTTTAATTAATTAATTAATTAAGTTAATTAAAGTAAAACTGTGTTTGAATAATTGATTGAATCAAATAATTTGAGATGAATTAATTGATTAATTTAAAATGTTGTATAAAGAGATTTTGATAACGATTTTATATGATTTAAACTTGATAATAAATAGTGAACGAATAAAAGTAAAATGTAGTTAGTTGTGGAGTCATATGATTGTTAAAATGTTTCAGAAGGTACATATGATTGTCCATGATCTGGTGGTGATAAATGTTTATATTTTGTGTCAATAACAGGAATCATGTGTTTGGTGATGTACTGTGAGTATGAATTTTATAATACAAGTAAATAAAGTAAAATGTTTACATGTGTTTAAAAGGTTTAAATAATTAAATAATAAAATTAATTTGAAGTAGTAATTAATGTAAAATGTTGTAGAATATTTGGGTGATAATAATTATATCAATAAGGCATTTAAGTTGGTCAAAGGTAAGTTTTAATGGGTGTTAGAGAAAATAAGAATTTTGGAATATAGGTAACACAGAAACAGGGTAATAGTAGGGACACAGTGGACAGAGTGATTATATGTAGAGTAATGTAATTGGGGAGTAAATAGATGATGGTGAAACTTTGTAAAGAGAGTGGTGTGGTAAGGAGTCCTTAACGACAGGCGTTATGGCAGGAGGGAACAGTTTAAATGGGGTTTGGCGGAGTTACCTGGGAAGGAACCAGGAACTAATAAGGGAATGAGTATAAGGGAGGGTACACAATCTTAGGTACAAAGAGGGTATAAGATATTTTATTATAAGAGGAGAATAAATCGAGGTAAGTGGAATTAGTGTTGAAGGGGGTTATTAGTGAGAGATGAGTGTCACCCTATGTAATCTGTTAGTGATTGTTAGTAGGAAGAAAGGGAGTAAGATTATATATATATATTGTAAGGAAACTTAGATTCCCTCTCCTTACAGCCTCACTGTTGGGCTGGCCAATTTGTAAAGAAATCGTTTACGTTATTTTATTTAGGTATATGAAGATGTGTGGAAGCACCACTGTTGGATTCCAATTTGGAATACAACGTTTACAAGTATGTGAGTGGGTGTACTGGGATTCAATCCAGCCCCACTTTGGTTTGCGTCAATTTGTAAAGAAATCAATATGTGAGGTACTGCTGGTGAAACGCCCGTCTTATTCAAGTCCCACTGTTGTAAACCAATTTTGTAAAGAACTACTTGTTAATTATGTGAGGACGTATGTTATATTATATGCTGCACGCTGGAAACGTCAAATTATAAAGAAATCTTGTCTATGGGTGTAATTAGTTATAATAGACTCCTGTGTATCAAACGCCAAGTAATACGTTGCAGGTGGCAATCCGTAACAATTACAAATATTGTTGCCTGTCTTAATTAATGTTTTATTAATGAATATATCCTTCAGTGGTGACCGATGGAACCTTCAGAAAATAGATTATTAAACAAACAAATTTATAATTATGTTCTTGAATTTATAATCGTACTACTCTATAGACTTAACTTAGTTTTCAGTGGTTGTGTAATATTAGCAATATGTATGGAGCATTAACTGAATGTAAGGGGAATTTGTGTCAACCCTAGTCACTCGTTGGTAGAAAATTTCATTCAAATTTAGTATTAAACACAAGCTAGTTCAGCAATCTTCCGTCCCACCAGCTGCAAACTTTGAGCGCTGTTACTAGTAATAAGCGTACTTATAGGTTAGTTATTCGTTATGTTTGTATCAATCTTTTTGTAAATTATTCCACCCACCACATATAGTATTTATTCTGCAATAACTTAAACGTTATCTCATACAATAAATGTACTTTATTTATTTTCTCTATTAATTAACAGGTTACGTTGTCTCAAAAAAAACAATAATACGATCCAATCGATCATCCAGACATATATCGATTATTAATTACTCAAATTCTAAAAACATATACACTTGAAAATAATAACAAATAATTCTTATCCCAGGGTTCGTATAGTTCTTGGAACCATTAGTAAGGCCAGGTAAAATGCATAATTAAGGTTGTTCAATTTACAAAAATAAAATTATTTACTTTAAATACAGTGAAATGAAAATAAGTTTTTTTTTTTTTTTTACCAAACTGACGAAAATTTCGTCTGGCGGTGGACGTTTGTCAACAGTGGCCCAAAACTCAGCTTATCTCGTCTTCATCCAGTGAAATAGCTCTGGTTTTCAATAAAATTGATGGTGGTGTGTACTGGTAAACCCTCAGGAAATCTTCTGGCTTCTATTCTTCTTTTACGATCTTCACAATTCTTGGTCCCAGTGAAATGGAATTAGGATCCCAGCTTCTCTGCTGCTAATGAAGGTTATTACGCCAAATCGAGTCTTCTGGTATTTCCAATAATTCCGTTAGTTCAAACTTTAATTCTTTTACTGATCTTCGATTTATAGTATGAATTGGTTTAATACCGAATCCAGCGGAATTATTTAGTGAATGAGGTGAGAGGCTTTAAATTCTTTTTTACTGTATTCATTTACAATTTGGAGGGTTATTTAATTTTTATTACTCATTAGCATTAAAGTATAATTGTTTTACAAAACGGGTTTTTCAATCTTGATACATATTTCCTTTAAATTTATTCATATTTTTTTAAATATATCGGTCCATCTCAACCTAATAGCTTGTAACAATCAGAACGAATTAATTCAAAATCAACAACTTCTGCAATTCAGTTGCCTTAACAACCACGTTTTCTATATATCCTTGAGCCGGCATTATAGAATATTACTACTCCTTTCCAATAAAATACTCCATGCTTGGATTAATATTGAATCACATAAAATTCTCCCCTAACCTTCCTTCCTGAACAGTAAATGTTTTACCAGAGTTTCGTTGGACTGGGTTTCCTAAAAAGGTATTAATTTCCTTTCACTAATATGGAATTTAGGCCTATAGATTCACTTACAACCATTATAACATTATTTGGTTTTTTAACTTAATTTTCTTTTTACCTGACCTACTGTACAATTGATTACTGGTTACATGGTTAATTACATGAATTTTAATTTACTGGTGGTTATTTTTTTTATATTAATTAACTGGTTCTGGAACCCTTTATTAATTTATGATATAATTGTCAGAACTACTTGTTAGACTTGAAACACTGGTCACACTCCTGATCCAGTAAATAAACATTAATTAAAACAACAGTATTTTTCAACTTTATACAATACTGAGAACTTAGTACAGTGCCTAACATTGGTAACTATACTGGGTTGTATAAAGACAAATCTAATATAAATATAAACATAATTATTGATGAAGTATTATTATCAAACAACATCATTTCATTTTTAGCATATTCAACATACAACATAAATACTCTGTAGACCTTAACATGTCACAGTACAAAACAAACATTTCATTACATTCAATCATTCATTGGTCTGGCTCTTTTACATTTAACATTAGTCGTTGCCTCCTTTTGACTTGAGGTACTTCTCAAGCACATGAACTATTGAACAACCTTAAGTCAGGGTATAGTCCTTGACCATATTTCATTCAACTTTTATGTAACGTTGGGGAACCTCAACTATGTTACGTTACAAAAAATATATATATATATAGTAACGCAACAGAAATACAGTCATCCATGTTACATAAATATTATATTAACAAAATAATAAGCAAATCAATATTTAACCCCATGATAAAACAAAAGGTCTAATAATTACATTTATAATTATAGATAAAAATAAATAAGGATGCAAGGTAGAAATAACAATGATAAACAAACCTGTAAATTAGACAATAGTTAGTGATCCATGTTCAGTGAAAAGTAAATCAATATAATACTAATGAGAATTGTAAGAAAGAAAATAGTACAGAAAATGTCAAAGTAGATGACAATGAAATTAAACCCAAATGAGAAAATAATTTACCTTATAGCAATAGTAAGTAAGGATTATGAATTAAATGATATTATTTTGTAACGATGAATGTTGTGTTAAATGTTACGTTATGTTATACTAATTACTTGTTGAGTTAATGGAAAGTAATGAAACAAAATGTACTATTCAATTACTGTTATAGAAGGATGTGGGAAACAGAGTTAATGTTAGTAGATCACAATTTTATTTTATGTGATCCATAGATCAAGACAAAATTATTATTAGTTATGGAAAGAATAATTATTTATGTAAATGTTAATAGTTAAGATTTGATTATATGTATGAAATTATGTAAAAGGGCTATAGTTGTTCACCGGTTATAAACAAAGGTAGGTCAATATACAATAAAAGGCCTAACAGCCAATAACACTATATAACCACTCATAACATAAAGGTTAGGTACGGGAGTTAATAATAATTAATGAATACGGTTCAAAGAGCTAGGAAAAAACATTTAATAAGTAATGATATATAATAAACCACCTCAATTTATACAAATTATGATAATGCCACAATGCCATGATATCGATTGATAACGTTTGATATCGAAAAAGTAATAAATATAAAAGAAACAGACTCATATAAAAAACCAGCAGAATATATGTCGAAAATAGTAAACAGACTATAGGTAAAGTTATATTCCGATATGATAGAAAATTAATAAGGAATGGACGAAAAATATATGAAATAAACACTATATACAAAACATTGAGAAGGAAGAAAAATAATGTAACGCAACAGAAATGCTAGCATTCATGTTACATAAAAGACGGTTCACAGAATAATAAACAAATTGATATTTAAACCCATAATAGAACAGAGATCCAATAATTACAATTATAATCATAGACAAGATTAAATAAGGATGCAAGGTAGTGTTGACTAGAATAAACGAACATGTAAGATAAATAATAGCTAATGATTTATGTTTAATGAAAAGCAAACAAAAAATGAAACAATGACTTCATTTATGGTAATAATAAATAAGAATTTTGTGTTAAGAAGTATTATTTTATGACAAAAATTGTTATGATAAAGTTTATGTTATGTTATATCAAATATGTGTTGAGTTAATGAAAGATAATGAAACAAGTTGTATTATTCAATGACTGTTGTAGAATGAAGTGTGAAGCAGTTAATCAATGTTCATAAATTCGAATTTTATTGTATGTGATCAAGAGATCAAGATAAAATTGTTGTTAGATATAGAAAAATAATTGTTTATATAAGTGCTAATAATTAAGATTTGATTGTATGTATGAATTTATATAAAAGGGACTATAGATGTCTAACAGACATAAACACAGGTAGATCAGTTTACAATAAAAGGCCTAACAGGCAAAACTACTATATAAACACTCATAACATAAAGATTAGGTGCATCAATTAATAATAATTAATAAATACGACATGAAGAGCTAGAAAAAAAAACATTAAATTAATAATAATATATAATAAAATTTATACAAATTATAATAATACCATAATGCCATAATATCGATTGGTAAAATATAATATCGAAAGTGGATTAAATATAATAAAAAAAAGAAAAAAAAACCGACTTATATTAAAAAAACCAGTAGAATATGTGTATAAAATAATAAACCAACTATCGGTAAAGTTACATTCCGATAGGACAGCAAATTGATAAAGAATAGACAAAAAATATATGAAAGAAACACTATATATTCAAAACATGTGGAAGGAAGAAATTATTATATGTTGCTAGGGACGACAAAAAGGAGAAGAAGTTGTTGATTTTGACAAGACAAGAATTGCTTTGGGATAAACTGAAAGTGATGAGATTAAAAACCCAAGAATAATTTATTTAATTGTAATATTCGAAACTACCAGATACTATTATAAAAATACAAAATTCTAATGACAATATTTACGTCTACTACCAATACAGATAAACAAAAATAACACTACAATATGAAATGATAATAGAGAGTAAATAATTGAAGTCTACAAGAAAGAACTTGGACTGTCCCATATCCGAAGGGAATTGATGAGATATTAATCAAATAGAAAGAATTAACAGTAACACAACTCATAATATTCACAACACCAAAAATTATAACCTTGCAATTACACGGAACAACACTAATTGCTTCAATCGAAAGAAGAACTGACTTGGATCCTGGCGGTGCAGAAGAAACATCAATCGGGCTGTAGATCAATCCAGAAGCTGTATTCCAACGTGGACAGGACAAGAATTACTTTTATTAAACCGAAGACAGAAAACCGTACTGCATAACCATTCAAAACAGTAAGTTTATCGATCAACCGCCTACACGATTTGCTTCGTTCGAGTCTGGTAAATTATATTATATTAATCATACTAAATACACAACACATAAATTTTGTAAATCTTGCATTCTTATCTATGTATTTTTAGTCTTCCCCACAGTTACAAGAACCTTCACACCCTGAAATAAATTAAATACAAATCAAAACATAATATATAACCAAATATAAATAAAGGATTAAAATAATCAACAATCGATACCTGAAGTCTATAGTCCAAGCATATGTTAATTAGCACATATCTTATTTAATGTGAATTAAGTAAACAAATAAAGAACCTTTATATATTTGTCAAATCTTGTTATTTGGAGTATGGTTTAGTGAACTGGGAACAAAAAGTAACTGAATAAGTATAGAATAAATGGTTAATATAAACATCGAAATAACCTATAAGTTTTGTTGAGCCGATACTGCAGCGCTTATAGCGGAATTATCTAACACCAAAGAGGGAGCGTAAAATTACGAAATTAGACAGATCTCTCTTCAAGGTATAATAGGGTTGGATGAAATTGTAGAATAACGATTAAGTTGTTTAAGTTCTAGGCACACTAACACTGATAATTATTAAAGAGTTAAGTTAATATTAATTAATTACATCCATATGTTCCACAACTCCAAATATCTCCGAGATTTATATAATTAAAGTAATACAAAACAAATTGACAAATACAACAGTGGGGTTTAAAAGGAGAAGGACTCCGATCTTGTTACAAATTGGCGCTCAACTTGTGTAGAGCTTAAGTTAAGTAACTATAATTATAATAACATTACTTAACCAGAGCAGGCAACTGTGGGAGAGTAAACATGCATACCAGAGGTAGATCAAGGATTAGGGCAGGAGAAACGGAGAAGGAAATAGATGAACAAGAACAGGAAATAGAACTAATAACAGACAGTGAAATGGAACAACAGACAGACGAAATAACGGAAACTGAAATAATTACGGACAAGGAAAAGGAAGTAATGGAAGAAGAGGCCCAAGGGGACCAAATAGATAAAGTGGGAGTCAGAGAAATACCAAGTTGGCAGGAATTGATGAATTTTATGGCAGAACAGAATAGACTAACTAACGAAAATCTAAGGAAAATAAATGAGGAAATCAAGGAGAATAAGGAAAGCAATAGACAAATGAAAGAGGAAATTAATGAAAACTCAAAAGAACAATTTAGGAAACAGGAAGAAAACTCAAAGAGACTGGAGGAAAAATTCGATAAAACAAATGAGGAAACTAAAGAAACCTCAAGACAAATGAACGAAAGATTGAACCAAATTCACGAAAGGTTAGATAGGAATGATGAGGGTGTAAAACAAATGAAGGAAGACATCTTACAAATACATGAAGAAAATTTAAAGCAAATTAATGAAAAAATTGAAAATCTTCATGTGACAATTAACCAGAAGGTGGATCAAAATAATGAGGAAAGAAAATTAGAAATAGCCAAAACAAATGAAGGGTTAGAAAAAACTAACGAAACAATAGTACAGGTTCGTGTAGAATTACAGAATAAAATTAATGACACAAAAATTGAGAATAAAACATTGGTCGAAGAAATCCAAAAGGAAACTGTCGAAAAATATGAGCAAATTAAAAACGGAGTACATCAGGTACGGGAGGAGAATAAGGAAGGTATTACACAAATACAGACAGACATGGGCGAACGACTCGAAAGAGTCTATGGCAATTTAAATAGTATGGAAGGTCAAATCAATACCAATAAAAATAAAATAGAAGAAATTAGTAGACGTGAATTACAATTACAGGAAGAAGTAGATTCATGGCGGGATAGGACATGCCAACATAGTCACACAAATAACCATGAGAACCGAGAATCGATTAATTTTCGTCATTACAAGCGCAATCCTATGGAATTTTTAAAGAGATTGGAAGAGGTGATCACAAGAAATAGAGAGAATCGCTGGAGTATTATACGAAGCATGATTGACGAAACGTTTAAAGATACTTATGATAATTGGTGGACAGCGGTGCGCCCGGATATACTGGACATGACTGAGTTCAAAAAACAATTTAAGGAGAAGTATTGGTCTGAATCGACCCAGAACATGATTAGGAATAATTTGAGTAACGGTCGATACGAAACAAATGTAGGCCAGTCGCCTACTTCATACTTTTTAGGAAAAGTATGTATGGCGCGGAACTTAGAGCCCAGAATTCCCGAAGAATGTTTGGTGATACAACTATCCTATCATTACGAGGAAGGGATAAAAAATGCACGTATGTGTAGTCAAATCAAAACGATTCCAGCCATGGCCAAATTCTTGGAGAATTATGAACACGAGAACCAATACCAAAGAAATAGAATGATAAATCATAAATATCAGAAGTATGATAATAACGCGCCACCAACTAATTCTCATAATAACGATCGCAATCGACCTGCGCAGAACGTTAATACTAATAGAACACAAAATGAAAACGCGAATAATAATTCCAGAAACTATAATTATCGTGGCAATAACAATTACAATTATCGTGATAGTCGCAATAATAGAGGAGATGGGGACAGACGACCCAATAATTATAGACATAACGTCAATTATATCTACTCCAGACCTCAAGGTAATCAGCGACGATATTACCCAAGGAGCCACCGATATGACAACCATTATGACCAGTCTCGGCATGAAGTCAACTACCCACATGATGGAAATTATAGGATAGCAGAACATAATACGGAGGATCGCACTGAAACAGTACAAAATCAACACAGTAATCAAAATGAAAATAGAGAAGAGGGAGTAAGCCCTCATTTAAACTAATAGAGGCAGTGAAAATTAATGAATACCCGTCACTGAACCGTAATCTTGGGGAACGACTAATAAACAAAATTAAGTGTAATCATAAAATAACCATAATTAATAACCACTATTTAAAGAATATCAGGGAAGATTTGTTGGAAGAGGATCAGAAACATGTAAACAGTAATAGTAATAACGAAATCATATATATATCAGCAAAATTAAATGGGGTAAAATCTACCATAATGATAGACACGGGATCTAACATATCATTGATAGACAGTATTGAACTTGAAAAAATCCAGCGAGAAGTCCAGTTACCCATACCGACCTTACCTGTCAATATGTGATAATTATCGGAGCCACTGGGAGACAAAATAAAACAGTCAAAAAACAAGTATCACTCGATCTTACCAATAACAATATGACCCTACCAATAGGATTCTTGGTCGCAACGGGATTACCGTTTAATGTATTGATTGGATGCGATGTGTTGCGCCAGCATTCCGCAATAATTGACTTGCATAAAGGTACAATATCTTTAACGTCCGCAGAAGGATTATGGACAGCCGAGTTAATTGATACTAATCAAACCGTTCCAGTTAACACCAAATGTGGAGCCATAAAAAGCTATTTTTGTAAGAAAAATAAATTACCAGAAGTCATTCAATATGAGGACGATGTCCCAAACTGTGGCAGAGTAAGTTGGAAGAGATTCGAGAATTCCAAGGGGAAAAACTGATAAACAAATAAGTAAGGTACAGGCCGAAAAGTTAATTCAGATATATAATAAATACAGGCATGTGTTCTCCAATGCTCCAGGTAAAGTAAAGGGATATCAATGTATAATAAATTTTAAAGAACCAGTGAACTTTCGCAGAAAGTCATACCCAATTGCTTATTCTATAAAAAACGAGGTCCGGAACGAGATTAACCGTATGATTCAAGATGACATAATAGAATATAGTCAATCACCATATACCAGTCCAATAGTGGCAGTCCCGAAAAAGAACGGAAAGGTGAGAATTTGCCTGGACGCTAGGGAAATAAATAAAATGATCGTCAATGATAGGACTTCACCAGGCGAAATAGAAGAAATTTTAAAGAAATTCCACGGTATTAAATACATCAGCACTTGGGATACGGTATGTGGGTACTGGCAGGTCGAACTACACCCAGATAGTAGAAAATACATGGCATTCATTTTTGACGGAAGGAACTATCAATTTAAAAGGCTACCTTTCGGACTAATTAATTCAGTTGCAATATTTGTGAAATGTATGGACCAGGTATTGAGACAAGAAACACTGCAGTTCACTACGGTCTATGTAGATGATTTACTTATAACTTCTTCACATTGGGATGAACATTGCGAGCGGGTGGAACAGGTACTAAGAAAATTATCTGAAAACAACATAACACTTAAGCTGAATAAATCTAAATTTATCGCCAATCAAGTAAAGTTTTTAGGTTTTAATTTGTCTGAGGAGGGTATCACACCTTCGACAGAAAAAGTAGAAGCAATCCAACTGTTCCCTACTCCAAAAAATAGAAAACAACTACAATCCTTTCTTGGAATTTGCAACTATTATAGAAAATTCCAAGATAACTATTCAGAAGTAACGGCCAAGTTTCAGAAACAATTATCATCCAAAGACAAGTGGGCATGGGGACCAGAACAAGATAAAATTCTGCAATTTATTAAGAAGAAATTTTTAGAAACAGTTATGTTGTACCACCCTGATTTTAACAAACGCTTTTATTTAAATTGTGATGCAAGCAATGTTAGCTTAGGAGCTACCCTATATCAAGAAGATAAAGAAGGACATCATATGGTAATCAGCTTCGCCAGCAGGGTGCTTAACAGCTGCGAACGCAATTACAACGTTACCGAGAAAGAGCTGCTAAGCGTAGTGTACGCATGCAATAAATTTAGAACATATATACTCGGATACCCAGTGACCGTAAGAAGTGACCATAAATCAATTTCATTTCTAAAAAGATGTAAACTTAGTCACGGCCGGCTAACTAGATGGGTCCTTGCCTTGCAAGAGTATTGCATTGATTGGGAATATATACCTGGACGAAAGAATATAGCAGCCGATATCTTGTCCCGAATAAACATACAAGAACAATCATTTGAAGGAGAAAAGGAAGAGATTGCGAAGGTGTACCATGTTATTAAGAGTCGGAAGGATCTGGAGATTATTATCAATGAAATTAGTCAACACCAAAAATTGGATCCCAAATTAATAAACATACGCCAGAAGATACAAAATGCTGATGAAGTTATTACTAAATATTACTGTATACATGATGACCGATTATTTATTAAGGTTACTCCTAAACAAATAAACTGGAAACTAGTAATTCCCACCGCTGTGGAAAACAAATTAATATTGGATTACCATGAACGATATGGACACATGGGAGCCATGAAAATCGTCAAAGCCCTATAAGAACAAATGTACATACAAAATTTGACCAGAAAGGTACAAAAATCTATACAGGCATGTCACATCTGCCAGATGGTTAAACATAATAATGAGAAGAAGGAGGGAGTCATGATCCCGATAACATCCAAATATAAGCTGGAGAAGGTATTCCTAGATATATGTGGGCCCTTCCCACGCAGTGGAGGAAATCACAGATACAAATTCATAATAATTATTTTTGATCATTTTTCCAAATACACTAAACTTTATGCTATTAGCAGAGCCACTACCAAGAAAATTCTAGAAATAGTCATCGGACGTTACATAGCAGAGGTTGGTAAACCGTCATCTATTATCACCGATCATGGTACGCAATTTAAGGGCTATAAATGGAGAAATAATCTGTTAAAACACAACATTAGAACATATAAGACTTCAGTATACCACCCCAGCAGTAATCCGGCAGAACGTGTACTGAGGGAAGTTGGCAGAATACTCCGAACTTATTGTCATGACCAACAGAGAAAGTGGTATGAATACTTGTCACTAACCGAAGAGTTTTTAAATATATCTTACCATCAATCCATTGAAAATACCCCTTATACTGTTATGTTTGAAAGGCTTCCACCTAGGGAAATCCAGGATATTATAAACTTCCCAAATAACCCCGAATATCAGTTTGAAACAGTTAAATTTTAGAACCGAGTTATGGAAAAGACGGAAATGAAGAGAAGAAAATATGAAAAGAATAACCCAAAACCAATTAAGTACCAAGTGGGTGAGAAAGTATTAATAAGAAACAGGGAGCTACCAAGCACTCTAGAGGGAATAACTAAAAAATTATTATTATTATATACTGGGCCATATGTGATAACAAAAAATAATAATAACAATACGTATGAAATAATGAACCCTATCACGAAAAGGATTAAAGGAACATACAACCAAGAGTCCATAAAGAAATATAATGAATAAATTCTAAAAATAATAAGAACAACTTATTACCAGTCTTGAAGAAAATTACTTGGAAAAAAAAAGAATTTGAGTTGAATACTACCACTAAATTCTAAAATACAATAAGAACAACTTATTAAAGATTACCGAAGAAAGCGATAATTATTATTAAATGTTTATAAAGAAATAGTGTGAATAACAAAACCCAAGATTACCGAAGAAGGCGATAATTATTATTAAATGTTTATAAAGAAATAGTGTGAATAATGAATAACAAACACAAAGATTACAGAAGAAAGCGATAATTATTATTAAATGTTTATAAAGAAATAGTGTGAATAATGAATAACAAACCCAAAGATTACAGAAGAAAGCGATAATTATTATTAAATGCTTATAAAGAAATAGTGTGAATAACAAACCCAAAGATTACAGAAGAAAGCGATAATTATTATTAAATGTTTATAAAGAAATAGTGTGAATAATTAATAACAAACCCAAAGATTACAGAAGAAAGCGATAATTATTATTAAATGTTTATAAAGAAATAGTGTGAATAACAAACCCAAGATTACCGAAGAAGGCGATAATTATTATTAAATGTTTATAAAGAAATAGTGTGAATAATGAATAACAAACACAAAAATTACAGAAGAAAGCGATAATTATTATTAATGTTTATAAAGAAATAGTGTGAATAACAAACCCAAGATTACAGAAAAAGGCGAGAATTATTATTAAATGTTTATAAAGAAATATTGTGAATAATGAAGAATGGAACCCGAAGATAAAAGTTATTACCTCAAATCTACCTATGCAAAATAAAGAAAGAAAAAAACATATGACCTAAAATATATACTACATTTGATGGAACAATTTCAATAAACGATTGAATGTAACCAATATAATGTTAAAGAAGACAAGAAAGAAAGAGTATTTATGAACATGATTCATTAAAAAATAAACAGCCAAAATAGTGAAATACGATAAGAAGAAGAATAGTTGGGGCTAAGGAATGTATTTAGTCAAAAACACAATGATAATGATCATCACATAACAACTATTTAGAAAATATTGTGATCAGAAAAAAAAAAACGAAGAAGATACTTAACATTACAATCTCAACAAAAAATGAAAACAAAAATGACTACAAATGATAACTGTCAAAGTCAATATCAACGAATGTTTAAGGAATTAAAATGGAATTACGAAATATGAAGAATAGTAATGAAGAAATATAAATGCAACAAAGAAAAAATCTTTTCCCAAATATTTATTATTAAATGATTAAAGAGATTATTAGGAGATTATTATTATATTTTATAGCTGACTGTAGATGAATTCCAGCAGTACTATATTAAAATGTGGTGTGGACAGCAGAGTATGAAGCCAAACAGTGCCTCTCTGAACTGTACCAACGCATGAGTTAGGGATTGTTAGGGAAATTAAATATTTAAGGAATATTAGAATAGTTGCAGGAATAAATTCAGTTCCAAAGGAATGTGACGAAGAAAACAGAAAGAAGTGAGTTGACAGAAGAATAGTTGAAAAATACAGTAATTATAGTAATTATAAATAGAAGAGATGTAAAACTAATGTATCAGTGAATAGTGTAGCCAACTACCAACAAATAATGTTTACAGAAATAAGAATGATCAAGAATGTTAATTAAAATGATGAAATGTTATCAAATAAAAAAAATTATTAATACTAGTCTAATGAAGTTACATTGAAAATCTCATCGTCAACCATTAACAATGAAATGAAGAAAAGCATGTAAAAAAGACAAGTTTATTTGACCTAAACTTCATTCAGGTAAACTAAACTTTTTTAGGAGGGGAAGCATATGTAACGCAACAGAAATGCTAGCATTCATGTTACATAAAAGACGGTTCACAGAATAATAAACAAATTGATATTTAAACCCATAATAGAACAGAGATCCAATAATTACAATTATAATCATAGACAAGATTAAATAAGGATGCAAGGTAGTGTTGACTAGAATAAACGAACATGTAAGATAAATAATAGCTAATGATTTATGTTTAATGAAAAGCAAACAAAAAATGAAACAATGACTTCATTTATGGTAATAATAAATAAGAATTTTGTGTTAAGAAGTATTATTTTATGACAAAAATTGTTATGATAAAGTTTATGTTATGTTATATCAAATATGTGTTGAGTTAATGAAAGATAATGAAACAAGTTGTATTATTCAATGACTGTTGTAGAATGAAGTGTGAAGCAGTTAATCAATGTTCATAAATTCGAATTTTATTGTATGTGATCAAGAGATCAAGATAAAATTGTTGTTAGATATAGAAAAATAATTGTTTATATAAGTGCTAATAATTAAGATTTGATTGTATGTATGAATTTATATAAAAGGGACTATAGATGTCTAACAGACATAAACACAGGTAGATCAGTTTACAATAAAAGGCCTAACAGGCAAAACTACTATATAAACACTCATAACATAAAGATTAGGTGCATCAATTAATAATAATTAATAAATACGACATGAAGAGCTAGAAAAAAAAACATTAAATTAATAATAATATATAATAAAATTTATACAAATTATAATAATACCATAATGCCATAATATCGATTGGTAAAATATAATATCAAAAGTGGATTAAATATAATAAAAAAAAGAAAAAAAAACCGACTTATATTAAAAAACCAGTAGAATATGTGTATAAAATAATAAACCAACTATCGGTAAAGTTACATTCCGATAGGACAGCAAATTGATAAAGAATAGACAAAAAATATATGAAAGAAACACTATATATTCAAAACATGTGGAAGGAAGAAATTATTATATGTTGCTAGGGACGACAAAAAGGAGAAGAAGTTGTTGATTTTGACAAGACAAGAATTGCTTTGGGATAAACTGAAAGTGATGAGATTAAAAACCCAAGAATAATTTATTTAATTGTAATATTCGAAACTACCAGATACTATTATAAAAATACAAAATTCTAATGACAATATTTACGTCTACTACCAATACAGATAAACAAAAATAACACTACAATATGAAATGATAATAGAGAGTAAAGAGTTAAGTTAATATTAATTAATTACATCCATATATTCCACAACTCCAAATATCTCCGAGATTTATATAATTAAAGTAATACAAAACAAATTGACAAATACAACAGTGGGGTTTAAAAGGAGAAGGACTCCGATCTTGTTACAATAATGCGTTGCTAAAGACTACAGGAATGAAGAAGTTGTTGATTTTCAATTATTGCCTTTTATGATCTGAATGTGATGAGATTAAAAAACCTAAGAAATGTCTAATATAATCGGAATATTCTAAATTATTTGATACTCTTATAAAACACAAAATTTAATGATAGTATTCTTGACTCTTGCCAGTACAGTATACCAAACGAGACCATAGTATATCATAATAAAAAATAAATAACTGGGTTCTACAAGGAAGTACTTGAATTATCTTATACCCGAAAGGAATTGACGATATATTAAACCCAATATAAAGAGTTAACTGTATCACAACCAATAATATACACTACACTGGAACTCATAACCTTTCAAATACACGGAACATCACTAATTACTTCAAACGAGAGAAGAACGTATTTGGATCCAGAAATTGCAGAAGGAACATCAGTCTGGCAGTAAATCAATCCAGGGAGCTGTATTTCCGAGGTGAACAGGACAAGAATTCCATTTTATTAAATCGAAGAAAGAATATCGTACGACATAATCATTCAGAATGGTGAAGTTATCAGCCAACAGCCTACACGATTCGCTTCGTTCTAGTCTGGTAAATTATTATTGTATAAACCATATTAACAACACAACACTTCAAATTTGTAAATCTTGCATTCTTATCTATGTATTTTTAATCTTCCCCACAGTTACAAGAACCTTCACACCCTGAATTAAGTTAATTACAAACTAAAACACATTATATAACCGAATCTAAATAAAGTATCGGACTGATCGATAATCGATTCACGCAATCTATAGCCTTTGTGTATGACAGTTGGAACATATCTTATTTAATGTTGAAGAAGTGAACAAATAAAGAACCTTTGTATAGTTGCAAAAACTTGTCATTTGGAGTATTATTTAATGAATTGGGAATAAAAAAATAACTGACTAAGTATAGAATAATTGGTTAACGTAAACAGTGAATTAACCTCTAAGTTTCGTTGCCCCGGTACTACAGCGCTTATAGCGGAATTCTCCGACACCAAAGACAAGAGCGTTAAAATACAAAATTTTACATAATTCTCTTCACGGTATAATAGGGTTGAACGAAATTATAGAATAACACATTAATTATTTAAGTTTCAAGTACACTAACACTGATATTTTTCTTAGAGAGATAAGCTAATATTAGTTAATTAAATTACTATATTCCACAACTCCAAATATCTCAGATATTTAAATAATTGAAGTAACTTAAAACGACTGAAGAGAGGAAAGATCGGGGAGCATACCCGTTCATAGCAACGAATAGGTTTACATTGCGTGATACATTATAAGACGCAAGTCGTCGTCCCATTACAAATTGACAAACCCAACAGTGGGGCTTAAAAAGTACACACCCGTAGTCATATTACAAATTGGCGCTCAACTTGTGTAGGGCTTAAGTTAAGTAACTATAATTACATTATATTACTTAACCAGAGCAGGCAACTGTGGGAGAATAAAAATGCCTGATACCAGAGGTAGATCAAAGAGGGGGGCAGAAGATACGGAGAAGGAAGAAGGTGAACAAGAACAGGAAATCGAAATAATAATAGATAGTGAAATGGAACAACAGACAGACGAAATAACGGAAACTGAAATAATTGCGGACAAGGAAAAGGGAGTAATGGAAGAAGATGCCCAAGGGGACCAAATAGATAAAGCGGGAGCCAGAGGAGGACTAAATTGGGAAAAATTAATGGAGTTGATGAGTAGTATTAAGGAAGATAGCAGACTCACTAATAAAAACTCAAAGAGACTGGAGGAAACATTCGACAAAATAAATGAGGAAAATAAGGAAAATTTTAGGAAAACAAATGAGGAAATTAAAGAAACCTCAAAACTAATGAACGAAAAGTTCGATAGAAATAACGAAAGATTAGACCAAATTCACGAAAGGTTAGATAGGAATAATGAGGGTTTAAAACAAATGAAGTCAGAAATCATACAAAGAAACGAAGAAAATTTAAGGCGAATGGATGAGAGAATTGAGAAAATGAATGAAGCAGGTTTAAAGCGGATTGAGGATAAGAAGGAGCAGTTCAATAATGAGATAATGGAAACTTTCGAAGGGAAGTTTGAAAATAATAACACACTTAGCCCGGAAGTGGATAAATACAAGGAGGAGACAAATAAAGAAATGGAGAGGTGTTTAAAGAATATGTCTAAAACACTAGACCGCACTTCCGAAGGTATTGTAGTAAATCCGACCATAGAAGAGAATATCCAGAAAATAAGGAAAATATGGAGAAAGAAAATAGTCAATACCAAAGAAGAAATGGAGATGAAGAAAGGTGGATTAATTAGTACGTTTAACATCCCAATTAATGAACGAAGTGAGTTATGTAAAGGCATGAATTATAGAAGAAACGTTATGAAAATAACCAAAATAACCCACCATAGAACAATCACAAAAACCTTAAATAAATTTAAATATTATTTGAAAATATCAGCGATTAGAGAATATTTGACCAAGTCAATTATATCGTTAATACGGAAGATACCCGTAAAACATTTGGTAAATGGTACAGATATCCAAGGGAATGGAAAGATAGGGTATACAAGTAATTATGTTAGAATAGAGGAGATACGATACCTGATAAGTCAAAGGGAGCTAAATATGACTGAATACCCTGACTTAAGTGAAAACTCTACATCAGCCGAGTTACGGTACCAGATACGCGAAAGATAAGTGTCAAAATGATTTATCAAGTGTCAAAATTGGTATGAACACTGCAGTAATCCGGACAACGGGTGCAGTCGAATTAATGGACCATGGTTAGAAAAAGAAGCAGTCAAACAGAAAAATGGGACTGATGTTATGAAAACTGACCAGGCAACCAATTGGAAAGAATACGAAAATATTATTTAATAACAAAATCCACTAAATCCTAAAATACAATAAGAACAACTTATTACCGATTTTGAAGAGAAAACACTTGTAAATAAAAGTATTATTTTACAGTATTTACAGAAAACACTTTTGAACAGTATTATATAAATAGAAAACATGTCATTCAAAATGAAGTAAGTCTGAATTAAAATATAGTTATGAAGAAGGTATTAAGAAGAATTAATAACAAACCCCAAGATTACAGAAGAAAACCAGAATTATTGCTACATGTCTATGAAGAAATAGTGTGAATAATGAATCATGAAACCCCAAGATTACAGAAGAAAACTAGAATTATTGCTACATATCTATAAAGAAATAGTGTGAATAATGAATAATGAAACCCCAAGATTACAGAAGAAAACCAGAATTATTGCTACATGTCTATAAAGAAATAGTGTGAATAATGAATAATGAAACCCCAAGATTACAGAAGAAAACCAGAATTATTGCTACATGTCTATAAAGAAATAGTGTGAATAATGAATAATGAAATCCCAAGATAAAAAGTTGTTTACATCAAGTCTACCTATACAAATTAATAAAAGAAAAATAATATGACCTAAAATACCTACCGCATTGCCAAGTGAAAGGAACAACCCCAATAAACGATTGGTTGTAACCAATGTAATATTAAAGAAAACGAGAAAAATATTTATGAACATAATTCATTGAAATATAACCAGCCAAAAGAATAAAATAAGATAAGAAAAATAATAGTTGAGCTAAAGACTGTATCTAGTCAGAAACACAGTTATAATAATAATCAAACCAATAACTATTTAGAAAATATTGAGATCAGAAGAACAAATGAAGAAGATACTTAGCGTTTTTATCACAAGAAAGAAAAACAAAAATAATTACAAATGATAACTGTCAGAATTATTATAAAAAAAAAAAGTTTAAGGAAACTAAAATGGAATCACAAAGTATGAAGGATAGTAATAAAGAAATATAAAAAGCAACAATGTGAAAAAAAAAATTTTTCCCAAATATTTATTATTAAATAATTAAGGAGATTATTAGGAGATTATTATATTTTATAGCTGACTGTAGATGAATTCCAGCAGTACTATATTAAGGTGTGGTGTGGACAGCAGAGTATGAAGCCAAACAGTGCCTCTCTGAACTGTACCAACGCACATATTAGGGATTGTTAGGGAAATTAAATATTTAAGGAATATTAGAATAGTTGCAAGAATGACCTCAGATTCCAGAAGAGTAGGACGAGGAAAAACAGAAAGAAAATAGCTGACAGAAAAATAATTGAGAAATACAGTGATTACAGTAATTATAAGTAGAAGAGATGTGAACCTAAAGTATCATTGAATATTATAGCCAACTATCAACAAATACTGTCTACAGAAATTAAATATGATCAAGAATGTTAATAGAAATAATGAAATGTTGTTATATAAAGAATTATTAATACTAGTCTAACAAAGTTACATTGAGAATACCATCGATAACCATTAATGTGGAGATGAAGAAAAGGCATGTGAAAAAGACAAGTTTATTTGACCTAAACTTCATTCAGGTAAACTAAACTTTTTTAGGAGGGGGAGCATATGTAACGCAACAGAAATACAGTCATCCATGTTACATAAATATTATATTAACAAAATAATAAGCAAATCAATATTTAACCCCATGATAAAACAAAAGGTCTAATAATTACATTTATAATTATAGATAAAAATAAATAAGAATGCAAGGTAGAAATAACAATGATAAACAAACCAGTAAATTAGACAATAGTTAGTGATCCATGTTCAGTGAAAAGTAAATCAATATAATACTAATGAGAATTGTAAGAAAGAAAATAGTACAGAAAATGTCAAAGTAGATGACAATGAAATTAAACCCAAATGAGAAAATAATTTACCTTATAGCAATAGTAAGTAAGGATTATGAATTAAATGATATTATTTTGTAACGATGAATGTTGTGTTATGTTATACTAATTACTTGTTGAGTTAATGGAAAGTAATGAAACAAAATGTACTATTCAATTACTGTTATAGAAGGATGTGGGAAACAGAGTTAATGTTAGTAGATCACAATTTTATTTTATGTGATCCATAGATCAAGACAAAATTATTATTAGTTATGGAAAGAATAATTATTTATGTAAATGTTAATAGTTAAGATTTGATTATATGTATGAAATTATGTAAAAGGGCTATAGTTGTTCACCGGTTATAAACAAAGGTAGGTCAATATACAATAAAAGGCCTAACAGCCTATTGGTCAATAACACTATATAACCACTCATAACATAAAGGTTAGGTACGGGAGTTAATAATAATTAATGAATACGGTTCAAAGAGCTAGGAAAAAACATTTAATAAGTAATGATATATAATAAACCACCTCAATTTATACAAATTATGATAATGCCACAATGCCATGATATCGATTGATAACGTTTGATATCGAAAAAGTAATAAATATAAAAGAAACAGACTCATATCAAAAACCAGCAGAATATATGTCGAAAATAGTAAACAAACTATAGGTAAAGTTATATTCCGATATGATAGAAAATTAATAAGGAATGGACGAAAAATATATGAAATAAACACTATATACAAAACATTGAGAAGGAAGAAAAATAATGCGTTGCTAAGGACTACAGGAATGAAGAAGTTGTTGATTTTCAATTATTGCCTTTTATGATCTGAATGTGATGAGATTAAAAAACCTAAGAAATGTCTAATATAATCGGAATATTCTAAATTATTTGATACTCTTATAAAACACAAAATTTAATGATAATATTCTTGACTCTTGCCAGTACAGTTTAACCAAACGAGACCATAGTATGATATCATAATAAAAAATAAATAACTGGGTTCTACAAGGAAGTACTTGAATTATCTTATACCCGAAAGGAATTGACGATATATTAAACCCAATATAAAGAGTTAACTGTATCACAACCAATAATATACACTACACTGGAACTCATAACCTTTCAAATACACGGAACATCACTAATTACTTCAAACGAGAGAAGAACGTATTTGGATCCAGAAATTGCAGAAGGAACATCAGTCTGGCAGTAAATCAATCCAGGGAGCTGTATTTCCGAGGTGAACAGGACAAGAATTCCATTTTATTAAATCGAAGAAAGAATATCGTACGACATAGTTATTCAGAACGGTGAAGTTATCAGCCAACAGCCTACACGATTCGCTTCGTTCTAGTCTGGTAAATTATTATTGTATAAACCATATTAACAACACAACACTTAAATTTGTAAATCTTGCATTCTTATCTATGTATTTTTAATCTTCCCCACAGTTACAAGAACCTTCACACCCTGAATTAAGTTAATTACAAACTAAAACACATTATATAACCGAATCTAAATAAAGTATCGGACTGATCGATAATCGATTCACGCAATCTATAGCCTTTGTGTATGACAGTTGGAACATATCTTATTTAATGTTGAAGAAGTGAACAAATAAAGAACCTTTGTATAGTTGCAAAAACTTGTCATTTGGAATATTATTTAATGAATTGCGAATAAAAAAAATAACTGACTAAGTATAGAATAATTGGTTAACGTAAACAGTGAATTAACCTCTAAGTTTCGTTGCCCCGGTACTACAGCGCTTATAGCGGAATTCTCCGACACCAAAGAGAAGAGCGTTAAAATACAAAATTTTACATAATTCTCTTCAAGGTATAATAGGGTTGAACGAAATTATAGAATAACACATTAATTATTTAAGTTTCAAGTACACTAACACTGATATTTTTCTTAGAGAGATAAGCTAATATTAGTTAATTAAATTACTATATTCCACAACTCCAAATATCTCAGATATTTAAATAATTGAAGTAACTTAAAACGACCGAAGAGAGGAAAGACCGGGGAGCATACCCGTTCATAGCAACGAATAGGTTTACATTGCGTGATACATTATAAGACGCAAGTCGTCGTCCCATTACAAATTGACGAACCCAACAGTGGGGCTTAAAAAGTACACACCCGTAGTCATATTACAATATATATATTGTTACGACGGTCTACTCGATCGTCGTAGGTACAGTGGAAACAAAATAAGTACAAGACACCAATCAAGTCACTAATCACACCTTTAATTGTTATAGTAAAACAGTTCGTAATTAACAACACAGTGTCTACAACAAATCAAATGAAATTGTTCATACGCAATAAAATGTCCACTAATATTAAACTTCAACTGTATTACAATTATACCGTCCGAATATAAAACGCAACACTTCACTAATAACTACTTGAACGTACACCGTAATAACCCGAACCGCTCTGTAAATATATCGCACTAACACTCTCGAACCGCACAGTCAAAAATCTCGCATTGAACTGAACTAAGGCCGCGACGCGATGTATTTATAGTTACGCTCACACACCAGAAGCTTCCAAACTGCGTCTTATCTCTCGCGAACTATGTAAATTGCTACGGCCTTGACACAGTCCGAGCGCCCGAGTGGAGCCTGGCACAGTCGAGAAAATTCTCGCAAAATGCGTCTAGTAGCATGTACACCACACGCTTACATCGAGATCTTTCTGGCGCATTCGATAAACGCGTAGATTGTTCTGTGCTGTCGTAGCACTGCCCCCTCCTTAAGCTTGTTCGTCCCGAACTGGCAAAGCGTCTCTAAATTTGTATTTAGCCAGGCGATCTAGGTGGACGACCTTGAACTTTCGCTGTCCTTCCTGTTGAATCCGATAAACAACATCGTTAATCCTTTTTTTTACAGTGTAGGGTCCTTCCCAGTTAGACTGAAGCTTACGTGAGTGACCACGACGGCACTTTGGATTGAACAACTAGACCTGATCTCCTTCTTGGAAACCCACACTATTGCTGCGAATGTCATACCGAGTTTTCATTTTATCACTGGCAATCTTGAGCCGTCCTCTTACCAAGCGATTCATTTCTCGCAGTTGGTTTTCTAATTGCGAGGAATAGTTCTTTGGCTCTTGGGACTGAGTCTCAGGTGATCCAAACATCAAGTCCCCAGGAAGACGAATCTCCCGCCCAAACACCAATTTTGCTGGAGTCATGCCGGTTGTGTCATGTACTGATGATCTATACGCCATAAGGAATAGTGGTATACGTTGGTCCCAGTCTGTTTGGTTCTCGTCAACAACTTTCGAAAGATGCTGCTCAAGTGTCCTGTTGAATCTCTCAACCATCCCGTCCGACTGAGGATGCAGAGGCGTTGTTCTGGTCTTTCGAATTCCGAGTAGACGGCATAATTCTTTAAACACTCCTGATTCGAAATTTCTCCCTTGATCCGTATGGATTTCCATAGGGGCTCCATAACGGCAACAGAAGTTGTGAACTAACTGCTTTGCCACAGTGGTAACCTCCTGATTTGGAATTGCGTAGGCTTCCACCCACTTAGTAAAGTAGTCACCTACAACCATGATGTACCGGTTTCCATCGTCAGTAATTGGGAATGGTCCAGCAATGTCTATGGCAATTCTCTCTAATGGTTGTCCAACGTTATACTGTCTCATTTTTCCCCTGCTTCTGGTTTGTGGGCCCTTGCTTGCAGCACATATTTCACACGTCCGAACCCATTCCTCTACGTCGTGGCGAAGATGAAGCCAATAGAATCGCTTCCGTATTTTGTCAAGGGTTTTGTTAACGCCAAGATGGCCTCCAGATGTTCCATCATGCATCTCCTTCAAAACAGACTGCACTTTACTTCGGGGAACTATCAACTGCATGACCACGTCTCGTCCATCTGCACTTTCCCAAGCCCTTTTCAGCAATCCGTTTTCTAAAGTGAGAGATTCCCATTGTGCCCAGTAGCCCTTCAGCACTTCGGAACCATGGCAGATATCTTGCCAATCCGGGCGGCGACCTTCCTCTTTTGCTGTCAAGATCGGTCCAATGTCTTCATCAGTCATCTGTTCTTGTCAACAGTCTTGTGTTGTCCAGCCGTCAGCCAGGAAATCTACAGTGATGGCTTGAACATGTTCGCTTGAGTTTTGTTCTTCCTTTCTGTGGCAATGTCGGCAGTCTTCCGAGCATGGTCTTTGTGATAAGCCATCTGCATTACCGTGCAGGCGCCCCCGCCGATGTTGTACCTTGAAGTTGTACTCTTGCAGACGTTCGAGCCACCTTGCCAACTGTCCTTCCGGATTTTTAAATCTCAAGAGCCATGCAAGTGCAGCATGGTCGGTACGTAGTGAAAACTCTCTCCCATAGAGGTATTTATGGAAGTGCTCCAAAGCTCTGACAATTGCCAACAACTCTCTTCTTGTAACACAATAATTTCTCTCTGGTTTAGAAAGCGTCTTGCTGTAATACGCTATTACTCGTTCTTCACCGTTCTGCACTTGAGACAAAACTGCTCCTAGACCAGTATTGCTTGCGTCTGTGTCTACGATGTACTTCCCTTCGGAAGCTGGAAAAGCGAGAATTGGCTGCGAACATAATGCAATCTTCAACATTCTAAATGCTTGTTCACACTCTCTCGACCATTGGAAGTTTCGTTTATTTTCCGTTAGCTCATGTAGTGGTTTAGCAATAGTAGCGAAGCCTTTCACAAAACGTCGGTAATATGAGCATAACCCCAGGAAACTCCGAACTTCGTGTTTATTCTTCGGAACTGGCCAGTCTCTTACGGTGTCTACTTTATTAGGATCCATGCTAACGCCCGCTGCCGAAACCAGATGGCCCAAATACTGTACTTCCTTCTGGAATAGAGAACACTTCTTCGGGCTCAGCTTCAGTTGTGCACCGTGAATTCTAGTTAGAACTTCCTCAAGGTTTTCCAAATGATCTTCGAAAGTCTTCCCGATCACTATGACATCGTCTAAGTAAACAAGGCAAGTTTTCCACGTCAGGCCTCGGAGTATCAGGTCCATCAATCTCTCAAATGTTGCCGGTGCATTACAGAGTCCAAATGGCATGACGTTAAATTGGAATAAGCCACTTGGGGTCGAGAAAGCGGTCTTTTCCTTGTCTTCTTGATGAAGACCCACTTGCCAATATCCACTCTTCAGGTCCAATGTGGAAAACCACTGTGCTCCGGACAACGTGTCGAGTGTATCGTCAACGCGAGGTAATGGATAGCAGTCTTTCTTTGTAACGTCATTTAACCTCCGGTAGTCTACGCAGAAACGCAATCCACCATCCTTCTTCGCTACCAGCACTACAGGGGAAGACCAAGCACTTGACGAAGGTTCAATTACTCCCTCTGTGAACATGTCCTGTACTAACCGAGACATCTCCTCTTGTTTAGATAATGGAGGCCTTCGAGGAGGTTGGCGTATCGGTGTTGTGTCCCCGGTATTGATGCGATGTTGCACAAGAGAGGTTCTTCCCAGTGACTGTCCCCGAACTGCAAAACAATCTTTGAATTCGTGTAAAAACTGTCCGAGTTCTTTTACCTCACCACTTGAGAGGTCGTTAGAAGATGTGTTCAATAATTCTTGCAGTTCCTCTGGTAATTTAGAAGTATCCGAAGAACTGCGTCTTCGTTGCGTTATTCCGGCTACCCAGGCCACAGGAGTCAATTTGCCTAGGAGCGTATTGCTTTGTAAAGTGATAGCTTGATCCAAAATATTCGCCACTCTAATAGGTACATTTCCGGTTTCGTCAGGTTTTACTAAACTTCTGGCAATTAGTATGCCCGGTGTGCTGACTACCTGGGGTTCGAATATAGAGCACTGATTGCCCCTAGTATCTACCGCAGTTCTAACCATGATGATCTTTTCGGAGTTTGGCGGAACAGTTACGGCCACTTGGTTTATGATGTCCATCGATTTTTCTGCTGTCGTCATTGTTGATAGCATTACCTCTTCGCCTCCGATTCTCAAGACATTGTTTTTGAAGTCGACTATAAATCCGTATGCGTTCATAACGTCCACACCAAGAATTGCTTCATCCACAATGTCTGCAACAAGTACTTGATGATTAAACTCAAGTCTACCGAGGCGTAGGTGTATCTCCACTTTTCCATACACTTTTACAGGCCGTCCAGTAGCTGTTCGCAAGCTGCAAGAGCACCAGATTGGCTTGAGATCTTTCACCACGTCGGGGCGCACAATAGAAACTGTTGCGCCTGTGTCAACTGTAATCGAGGTTGGCCTTTCTTGAACAAATCCGGTAACTACCAAGCTCCCGCTGTTTTTCTGAAGTGTAGAAATTGCGTATTGTCTAGGGGCTTCGTTCCTCCAGTTAGTCAGCACATGCCCCGTTGTACCGACTACTGCTCGTTTCCCTGCTGCTGAATTCTAACCCGACAATCTCGCTGTAGATGTCCAGGTTTCCCACATCTATAACACTTCGGTCTTCCATCCTTTCTTATTTTATTCTGTGGCGCCGACCGTCGAGTCTCTGTTCCTTGTTCTTCCTCCTCATCGTCTGTGCCGTCGCGATCTTTTAGCGCGCACTTTATGACTTGTCCAACCAGACGCTGATTTGGCGGCCTCAAATTGCAAAGCATGTACCAGGGCGTCCGCACTGTTCTGGTGTCTTGCCATTCGTAACACTTGCTGTAGTTCATTATCTCGGACACCGGCAGTAAATGTCTGCATCGCAAAACGCGTTCGAAAATCTTCTGGCGCTTCAGGATAGGCCAGTCTAATTAGTCTGTCGATACTTGCTTCAAACTCTTGAAGACTTTCCCCGGAATGCTGTCGCCTTGCTCTCAACTGGGTGCAGTACACATCTCGCAAATGTTTATCACCATACCGTAATTCCAAAGCTTTTATCAACTCGGCATAGGTGTTCTGGCTGTCAGGTGGCACTTTCTGTAGTAGTTCTGCCGCGGGTCCTTTTAATGCAAGAACAAATGAAACAGCCTTGTCTTTTTCTGTCCAATTATTTGCGCATGCAGCAGCTTCAAATTGGCGAAGGTACGTTGCCCAGTGACTGCTTCCGTCAAAGGTTGGAGCTTTGACATGAACTGTCCCTACTGCAGGCAAAGTTACTTTCTCTATTGACTTATTTTCTGCGTCTTTTTCTGTCTTTATCATTGGTACAGTCTGTTCACAAAGTTGTTTTGGTTGTAATTTCAGACACTGCTCGACTTCATTTTTAATCTGCTCTTTTATATTTGTAATCGAGTTTTCTACTGCAGATATTTTTGTTGACATAGTTTCTTCCACAGTCAAGACAGATTTTTCTACTTCAGATATTTTTGTAGACATCGATTCTTCAACACTCGAGACAGATTTTTCTACTTCAGCTATTTTTAATGTAATTGATTCTTGTACCTCCGATATTTTAGTAACTTGTTTATTAAGCTCACCTCGTAGGAGACCCAATTCTGCGGTACTATGTTCTTGCAACTGTTTCTGAATAGTTTCAAAGAGAGTTTCCGTTTTATCTTTTTGTCTTTCTTCTGTTTCTAGCATTAGTGCTTTCTGACGTTCCTCAGCTTCTTCTCTTTCTTGTATTCGTTCTTCTTTTTGTCGTCTTTCTGTCTGCAACAGCAGCGCCTGTAAATTTTCCATCATCTGACTGGCATCCATTGTTTATCGATTAAATACGAATCACACTCGTCTTGTACAAAGCGTCCACTGTTTCCACTGTTAACCGTTCTATCCCAGTTCTGCACCACTGTTACGACGGTCTACTCGATCGTCGTAGGTACAGTGGAAACAAAATAAGTACAAGACACCAATCAAGTCACTAATCACACCTTTAATTGTTATAGTAAAACAGTTCGTAATTAACAACACAGTGTCTACAACAAATCAAATGAAATTGTTCATACGCAATAAAATGTCCACTAATATTAAACCTCAACTGTATTACAATTATACCGTCCGAATATAAAACGCAACACTTCACTAATAACTACTTGAACGTACACCGTAATAACCCGAACCGCTCTGTAAATATATCGCACTAATACTCTCGAACCGCACAGTCAAAAATCTCGCATTGAACTGAACTAAGACCGCGACGCGATGTATTTATAGTTACGCTCACACACCAGAAGCTTCCAAACTGCGTCTTATCTCTCGCGAACTACGTAAATTGCTACGGCCTTGACACAGTCCGAGCGCCCGAGTGGAGCCTGGCACAGTCGAGAAAATTCTCGCAAAATGCGTCTAGTAGCACGTACACCACACGCTTACATCGAGATCTTTCTGGCGCATTCGATAAACGCATAGATTGTTCTGTGCTGTCGTAGCAATATATATATAAATGCCCAATATAAATCAAATTGTAGTGAATACAGGCGTCACCCAAACTAATTAATGATCAAAATGTGAAATGTTAAATAGAGAATTCATAGTAGAATGGTAATAAGAAATGAAAGGTGATGTAACATGAATGTTAATAACAAATTTGAATTTTTATAGAATTAAAGGGTAAAATGATGGATAATTAAAAGTTTGATATAAAAGAGTTGATGGAAATGATAATAGTAGTGTTTATAATTTTTATACAAATTATTTAAATGTGACTTGTTTAGTTGAATGTAGCAATATTAATGTTTATTATGTTATTATGCACAATTAAGGTGTAATTTTGGGGGGTTGTTTGGTGTATTTAGAAGAGAAAATCAATTGTGGAATGTAGTTAGTAAATGCAGAAGGACTTAAGTTTAGCTATTAGTTATGCTATTGCAGTGGCGGCATGTGCCACTGCAGATAGCGATGGGGGTTGATGAGTAACGTCCAAGAACGTTACCATCATCGGAGGCCGAAACTGGTGTATATACACTGCACAACCACTTATATAATTTTATATTATATGTTAATTGCTATCGTGCAGTGTATTCTAAAGACGAAGTAAAACATGCGAATGAGAGAAGATTTCCCCGCCTTTTCGGGCGATCTCGGCCTTACCAACCCAGATCGTGGTTTTGGACGACAACCAGCTGTGGGCAGCAATTGTAAAACTGACCATGGTTGGTTGCCCATGAAACTGGTGAAAATTGAAATTAACGGGGGGGCCACTTAGGGGAAATCCCCGGAACTATGGAACAGCGGCTATCACCTTGTTCGAGTAGGAACAGCAAAACAGGTGACAGACCTGTTTTAAGGTTATAAATATAAAATTCAGATATTATATCTGGCAATTTAAAAATGTAAGGCCGAAGCAAGGACAGGAGATGCCAAAATTCCTCCAAAACTTCAGTCCTTGTGGAAGCAACTGGGCGCCTCAATCCAGGGGGGGTCATAGTGTGTGTGAAAGGGAGGTTACTCTGGGGAGTAACGAATTAAAACTTTAAACTGACGTATGTTGATGAGTTGATGAGATGACTAAACGATTATTGTGCTCATAGCAATGAACACAACAGATACTGTTCAGTCGGTACTGTTGTCCCAAATTGTATTGATGGTCTAAGTATTGCTATAATTGCTTATGACGTACATAATATTCACTTACCAAAAATAACTCTAATTTCATGACTTAGAGATTGTAAAAGTAGAATATTTTAAACGTAGAAATGTGTATGCATTTGTTTTTATGTACTTGGCCATTTCAAGTAATTAATATGTTATGTAACTTGTTTTTATATACCTAGTAATTAATATTTCATGAGGAGTTTTTCTTTTTTATTCAGAGTAAGTATAGTAGGTCAACATGATTGTATCATATACTCATGACATGGGGAATTGATATGTAATTATTTTGAAATGTAATGTATGTTAGATTTAAGTTGTATTTTTTTGTGTTTTATATGTATAACATGTACCTACAATTTTGTTTAATTTTAGTGTTTACTTTGAACCAAATGTATTATGATGAATTTATGTATGTACACCATATTTGAAAAGTAGTTTGAAAATTATTTTGATTTAACATTGATAATGAAATCTAAGATTGAACTTAGTGTAATTTGAGGAACAGTTAAATAATCTTATATGAGTTAATGGAAATGAAAATTTGGAATGACATAATTAATTAAAATTTAGAAAAAATTAAATTAATTAAAAAATAGTTGATGCTTTTCATAGTTATTTTGGAAATTTTATTATTAAATTTGAAAAAACAAAAAAAATTTTTTTTGGAAATTTGGTAATGGAAGATGATAGTTGACAGGTTAGGATTGAATTTTTTCATTTGAATTGGTAACTGTATTTGATTGATTTTGAAGCAAATCTGAAGATTTTGGAATTGTTTATTTTTTTAAAATCATTTTGATGTTTCAGACCGGACAGGTCAACATGTACAGTAAATAACAAATTTTTACATTACTGTTAAGAATATGTATGTATGATTAAGTGTAAACAAGAACCAATGCTTTGCTTTCAGCGAACCAATACAATTATTTACAATTAAAGGGAAACGCATCAGTGGAGGATGTGGAAGAATGAAAGGACCGTTATTAGATATTTTTACTGAATGTTTAAAGGCCAAGTGATACTGTGGGGCTTATCTGTTCTGACCGACGGGTCGAAGCATCGAAGTCTCGGGTCTGTTTGACTTTGTAGTGTTGGGATTCTCTCGAAGAAAGTCCAGCAAAGTCGGATAGATGTTTCCACAGCCACTTGACTAGGGGGGTAGTTAAATCCATAGTGTTTGTGATAAAGGATTAAAGGGGGGTTATGGCTCCATATCCGCACTGATCCCTTTAGGTTACGCAATGAGTTTTTATGCTCTTGGGGATAAAACCTCTTATTGGGGGGGGGGTACTGTAATGTGTCAAAATGGGGGGTTTTATTTTTTTATTAAATTTATTAAAATGTCTTTAATATCATCATTGCAAGTCCCATGTGAAATAGCGTTGTATTCAAACAATGAACGGTAACATAACTTTTTGGGCTGTGTGTTGTCGGAGAACGCAATACTTGGTTGTGAATCGAATGTTTGTCACGTACAACTACGCGTATACACTCGACGGAGCGCGGCTTCTACGCAGAACATACAAAACCGACGCTGAGAAAATGGCGAGGCATAAAGATTTTATTTCCACGTGCTTTGAAGACGAAGGAAATTAAGCAGAGGCTCCTCCCAGCGAAGCCTCCTATATCGTCTCCGCTTGACAACACCAGCCCTTGTGGCCTATAGATCATACAGACATATTGTAAGACGATGAAAAAATTGCAGCCTGGAAGGCAGTGCCTTCCCATTCAGCAACAAAGTATAGTGGGGAGTCTGGTTGGCACTCTCCGTTTAGTCACAAACCCGGCCGGGTGGCATTAGACTCGACTTAATAAAAACCGAGTCTAATTTTAGTAAAAAATGTGTTAAATTTCATCCAATAGAAGAATAACGTTGTTGAAGTAATAGTAAAGAACAAAATTTAATCAAATTCGATAAAATAGTGAAAGTGCGTAAACACGCGTGACGCAACCGAGTGGTACTACGTAAGTTTTGAACAAGTAACAGTTTTTTTTTTATTTTATATAAATGGGCAGAAACTAAAAGGAAATACACGAGATCTCAAATAATCTTGTATGTGAGTGTGTGTGTGTGTGTGTGTGTGTGTGTAGATAAGAAAATAAAAATAAAGGTATTGGTTCTTTTAGAATAATCGATGTTAAATAGTTAACCCTTTGATATAGATAAAAATGATGATGTATTTCATAGGTTAAAAAGAAAAAGGTTTATTTTTTTTTTATTTTTTATATCATGCATAGAAGGAAGGGGGAAGAATAAATGTCATATGAATCGTAAATAAAATGTTATCTGCTATGTTAAACAAATCATTTCAAACACCTCATTTCATTTGCTGCACTGATCAGTTCGTCGTATGAGCGGAGTTAGTTCAACACTAGAGATCACACATAACGGCCAACACACAAAAGAATTAAAGGTAGGTTGAAGTAAAAACTTTTATTATAGCAAATAAAAATATATAGTATGTGACTATTAGAAGAGGAGGACTGCAGTACGCCACGATCAGCGGGCGCAGCTGCCGAACACCTCAGCGCGGCACGACCAACATCACCGTTCTCGCCACCAGGTCCTTTTTAGGGCCACCAAAAACACTAGAGTGTACGATTGGCGCCATTTGTCATGCGGCAAGCCTTTTGCCCGGTGACAAGTGGCGCCCAAGTGGCGCCAGCCACGCCAGCGAGCTACCAGCCGGCACACCAATCAACATGGCGCCCAACAGACACCTCCACAACATCTGGAGAAGAGCAGTAGGCAGCTACCAGAGAGCATTCAAGACTCGGTGGAGATGTGACGGCAGCGGTATGCGATCATCTGCTCTCCGGTACCAGCGGTGGACACAGCAAGCCAATCCGGCATCAGCAGCTGCCGAGACGTGACCAACTGCGTGTTCGGAGCTAGCGAATCAGCGATCCCGGTTAGTTAATAAAACCTGGGCCGGCAGAAAATTTTGCACACTCTTCATCGCCACGCCATCGGACGCACTTCATCTTCTCTCCTCTCTCAGACGACATCGGCGAGGAGTCAGCCGGAAGGAACGGCCGAAGAATAGAACCCCCGCCGTTCTTGCGTCTTCACACTCCTGTTCTGCGCCAGCGATGGACGTCGCTGGGCCGGCAGCCGACTCTACAACTGATGCCGAAAGAAGAGGAGGACTGCAGTACGCCACGATCAGCGGGCGCAGCCGCCGAACACCTCAGCGCGGCACGACCAACATCACCGTTCTCGCCACCAGGTCCTTTTTAGGGCCACCAAAAACACTAGAGTGTACGATTGGCGCCATTTGTTATGCGGCAAGCCTTTTGTCCGGTGACAAGTTACAGAGTTGATAAAACTAAATAAGAAGCGTTATGATGAATATTATCTTGATAAAATAATGGAAGAAAATGGTCATGCCACAGTAAGATTACGGCTCTACCATCCTGAAATTAACCCTGTCGAATTAGTGTGGGCGAAAGTCAAAAACGAAGTGGCAGGTGAAAACGTAACCAATAATTTGGTAGAAGTAAAAAAAATGGTAGATCAAAAATTGTCTGATCTTTTGCCAGAGAATTGGAAGAAATTCTGTGATCACGTTTTAAAAATTTAAGAAGATTATTTTGAATCTGATAGAGTTGTAGATGTACAAACAGACAGTCTAATTATAACAGACAACCATAGTGATACTAGAGGTGATGAAACTGACAATGAAAATTTAAGCGAAGCAGAATCGTCAAGTGAAGAAGTTTATGACATGGATGGTATTGAATACCATGGTATTAAATTTCATCCAAGGTAAGTCTACCTGTAGACTTATTTATAACTTTTATTTAATACGTATTGATAATTGTATTGTATTCTATATTATTTTTAATTGTATTGTTTGATTTATGTTAAAAAGAAGGTAAAAATTAACATCTAATTACAATAAATTTATTGTAGTAAAAAAACTGAAATTATGGTAATAATAAAAATAATTTAGTAAAAAAAATTATAGTACACAATGCGTTTTATCGTAAACACAAATACGCATTGTGCTATCTCAGTTGAATTGGGTAGTGGAACTGCTGGTTGCTGGCATGTGTGTGTGTTTGTGTGAATGTAGTTGTGTGTCCCTTCCACCGACAAATTCTCCCACCCAAATGGTGCAGTACTACAGGTGGGACTATACAATCTGCGCGAACAAGTGATATACAAAACTTTGACATACTGTACATCAGTTCACTTCAATTGACATAAGCACTGACAAACTGTCTTTACCATTCTCATCGGTTTGAGAGCTGTCACTGCTCTTCAGGTAGGCAATTCTAGCAATGATAAAACTTTATTAAATTAGTTTATTTATTTCAAACACTGATGAAAATTAATGACAAGCATTTTATGCGAGATCTGAGCACAATAAATTACAAACATATTTATAAAAACTCTATATGAGCTATGAGGCATAGAGGGATTCTCTTCGGTGATGTCAACGAGGTTGGTTCAGGAGTGGGTCAGGTCTCCGCAGCGCTAGGGAACTCGGGGGTCTGTTCGAAGGAAGGATCAGTACTCGAGTTTTTCCTGATTTTTTGTGATTATGTTTGGTTGTTATGTTTGGTGTATGGTGTAATTCTGGCGGGGGTAGGTTACCAGAGACTACCCAACCCTATTTCCGGCATTCTCCAGAAACCTCCGGTGGTGGATGGAGAAGATGAGGGCAAATTGTTGGTTTTCCTGGACATCATCCTGCAGTTGGCGGATTTTCCGGGGCTGCCCGATGATGTCCTCTTGTCCGTTATATATCCATATTGCCGGGGTTCATTGGCTGAGCTGGTCACCAACACCCTGCGTCGTGGTGGCAGTATCGACTCTCTCCATGGGGAGGTGTTGGACTCTTTCATACCCCGTCGGCAACGTGAGCAGTTGAAATGTACTCGGTTCTATCGTGCACAGGCCAACGAAGAGGCGTTGGTGGACTTTGTGCACGATATACGTAAAATTGCCCGGCTTTTGAGGTTAGGGTTGCCCGAGAAGGACATTGTTCGAGTTATTCTAGAAGGCCTGACGCCCCAAGAGAGATACTGTTTGGTGTTCGTGGACTGTCCCCGTTGTTTTGCGGACCTTGACTGGCTGTGTGTGGTTTCCAGAACAGTCCACGAGATTGACGAGTCCCGGGATCAAGCAGTGAATGATGAATTGAGATACGAGACGCAGGGATGGCGAATTGTTCCATCAACACACGGTGCGGAAGTTAAAGTTAGGAACTCCTATAACAACTCCTATAATGAGAGGCGTCGTGTCTCCCGAATGTGACGTGCTTTAAGTGTGGTAAACGGCACCATATAAGGCAGTTTTGTACCAGGGTTGGGTCGAGTCCAATGCCCCTCCCCAAGGCGCCCAAGGTCATTCAGAATGTGGTCAATAAGGAGAAGATATGTCGAAAGTCTTCTCCTCCCTGTCGCGGGTCTTCTAAAGTGCGCGCCTCCAGTCCATTTGTAGGTCCCAGTTCTTCGGGCATCAAGGTCCTCCAAACCCTCTCTAAGCCCACTTCTGTATGCCCCTTCTTGCTGGTGGAGTTGAAAAGGAGTCAACTCAGAGCATTAGTTGACTCCGGATCAGCAAGATCTCTCATTTCATCTAGAGTGTGCGAGGACCTTGAAAGACAGGGTTTAATTAAAAGGTCGGAACAGTCTTCTGTGGTGTGCTGGAAGGCATCCCAGGAAATTCTGCCCATTTCCCGGGTAGTTTCATTTAAACTTAAGATCGAGGGATTTTCTTGGGTGTGGAGCTTTCTGGTTTCTCCTGCTCTGGGAGTTGAGTGCATTATTGGTGCCGATTTCATCTGCAAAAGTGGTCTCGTTATTGACATCCAAGAGCACCAATGCTATTTTTAATTTAATCGGGGAGTTGTAATTCCTTTCCATGGATATCAGGGGACCAGGCAAGATATCCAAGAGGTTGAGTGCCCCGACACATCTAGAGACCATCTCTCCCAGTCCCAGCGGTCCGCATTAGATCAGTTGTGTGAGCGTTTCCCCACTGTGTTAACTCCGGCCCTTGGACTCACACATCTCTTGAAGTATAAGATCCGCCTAACGGACTCCAAGGTGGTGCGTTCCCATCCTTATAAGTTTGCCCCTCCATAGATGAGCATCTTGAGGGAGAAGGTTCAGGAGTTATTAGATCAAGGGGTGATTGAACCTTCTCAGTCCAGTTATGTCAGTCCAGCGTTCCTAGTGCCCAAGCCTGGAGGTAAACGTCGGATGGTGATCGACTACCGCAAACTCAACGCCAACATTGAGGTAGATTCGGTCCCACTTCCTGACCTTCATTCCGCATTTGATTGGTTCAGTGAGGCGAGGTATTTTACCATCCTCAACCCTGCATATCACCAGATCCCGCTGACGAAAGAAAGTAGGCCCTACACGGCATTCTGTGTTCCGTGGAACCTCTATCAGTACACTAGGGTTCCCATGGGTCTAGCGGTAGGGGCCCAAACTCTCACCCGTTTACTTGACACCATTTTTCACGATGTCAAGTTCAAATACGTCTTCAATTATCTTGACGACTTGCTGGTGTACAGCAAGGGTTATGAGGAGCATTTGGGACATCTCGAAGAGGTGAAGTGCAGGCTGAGGGGTGCGGGCCTCACTGTCAACCCCGAAAAGGTGAAGTTCGCCCAGACACAAATTTCTTTTCTGGGCCACCTGATTTCCCATAGAGGTGTCACTGTGGATCCTGAGCGAACACAGGGAATCGGGGACTTTCCCCCACCAAAGGATGCCAAAGGCATCGCGAGATTTGTGGGGATGGTCAATTTCTATCGGCATTTCATTCTGAACGCGGCGGAGATTGCGGCACCTCTGAATGAACTCCGGAAAACAAAACGTTACAGGTAAACCACCCCTTTCCCTTAACCGAACTTCACCAAAAACAATAGGTCGTGAGAACTCTACAATTCAGGGCTGTATACGAAACATTATTTGATTCTGTTTGAATTTGCGGCTGCTATCGTTTGCCAAAAAAAAAAAAATTCCCTTGATAAAAAAAAACCGTTGCAGGTAAACTACCCCTTTCCCTCAACCGATCTTCACCAAAAACAATAGGTCGTGAGTACTCTACAAATCAGGGCTGTATGCAAAAAATTATTTGATTCTGTTTGAATTTGCGGCAGTTATCGTTTGCCATAGAAAAAAAATCTACACACAGACAGACAGACACACACACACACACACACACACACTTTTCGGAAAACGATTTTCTTTCATTTTTGAGTGTAGTAGAATCAGAATCTGCAATAATCTCGAACACGATTTTTTTGCCATCACCATACTTCCATTCCTTAAGGAATATGGAAGTAAAATATCGGTATGGAGAACCATACATGACTTCCATATTCTAAGATTTATATTTAAAATCATTTTTGAAATGAAATATTACCATAGAAACTACTTCTTTCTACTTACTGCTTCAGCCTTAACCACAGTACTGTGGTCACTAACGTATACCACCTCACGTTATCGCACTCGATTTTCACTGATGACGGAAGTCGATGGCATTGCCGAAATGTCTGGTTTTGTAGAAAACATTGGACTACGGCCAAATGTCCCGGGAAGGAATTTTAACAAAAACTACTTCTTTGTTGCCGATAACGTTGTACACATATATATCAGTGGCGAAGTTACATGGAGGCAATTGAGGCAATGCCTACCCTAAAAAATTCTGTAGAATAAAAATTATAAATACGTATGAACTACATAACGTAAAGATTATACATTGTTACTGCGACTGTCAAATTTATTAAACCGAAACATGCTTTATTGAGCGACCGCTAGATGGTGACAGGTGAGATTCGGCATAGTTCGTTTAAAGCGAATGAGGCAACCTGAACTTGCCTCAGCGTTTTTTGTATACAACGTATGTAAGCAATGTAGTGGTGTGATAGGGAAGTGTAGGGAGGGGGGATTGTCCCGCGCTGTACACATAGTGTTGAGGCATGCCTCACTTCTGTGGTCCAAACAGTTAAGTTAAAGCGCCTGTGTTGTTTCTAAGTGTTTATTTTATGCGGTTATTAAAAGTGTCACTGTTATTCCGCTGAACTAACAGATGATCAAGATTGTTATTTGAATTATTTGTAACATTAAACATATATATAGAAACTAATCAAGTTTAAAAATTTGAAGTTCAATCAGTTGTATTATTGTGTATGACTAATAAAAGGATTGTTCAATAGAAACACGTATAGAGCCGTAAAGCATTTTTTATTCAACGATTTTAAAAGAAGTCTCCAATAACATTAAGACATGAGTTCCACTGTTGCGCTAACCTGTAGATTCCCTGCTAGTAAAATTCTTACGGCTGTTTGTGGAACCATTCGGTTACAGCAAACTCTACCTCAGTGTCCGATTTGAACCACCGTCCTTTTAGTGATTCCTTAAAAAAATTTTCAGCTTGCACGCGTTATGTTGGTGTGGGTTTCGGCACTTTCCATTTAAAAAGCGTGCAAATGTAAGAAAATAAACATGAGTGACGCCAGAAATAACGTGAATTGTGTGTGTGTGTGTCTTACCTGCCTTTTTATTGCTGTATTAAATGAAAAATATTATATTACATTAAAATGAAAAAATTATAATTTTATTGCCTGGCAACAAAATTATTTTATTTTTAATAATTACCATTGTTTCAAAAAGTTTAAATAAATTTTCAAGTACTTTACTCTTGTTAAAACGTAAAAGGTTGCAGGTAAACTACCCCTTCCCCTTAACCGATCTTCACCAAAATCGAAAGTCCTTGAGACCTCTACAATTCAGGGACGTATGCTAAAAATTATTTGATTCTGTTTGAATTTGCGGCTGTTATCGTTTGCCATAGAAAATACGCTTGATAAAAAAACGTTGCAGGTAAACTACCCCTTCCCCTTAACCGATCTTCACCAAAAACAATAGGTCTTGAGTACTCAACAAATTAGGGCTGTATGCAAAACATTATTTGATTCTGTTTGAATTTGCGGCTGTTATCGTTTGCCATAGAAAATACCCTTGTTAAAAAAACGTTACAGGTAAACTACCCCTTTCCCTCAACCGATCTTCACCAAAAACAATAGGTCTTGAGACCTCTACAATTTAGGGCTGTATGCAAATAATCTTTTGAGTCTGTTTGAATTTGCGGCTGTTATCGTTTGCCATAGGAAATACCCTTGTTAAAACATAAAATGTTACAGGTAAACTACCCCTTTCCCTTAACCGATCTTCACCAAAAACAATAGGTCTTGAGAACTCTACAATTCAGGGCTGTATACGAAACATTATTTAATTCTGTTTGAATTTGCGGCTGTTATCGTTTGCCAAAAAAAAAAAAATTTCCCTTGATAAAAAAAAAACCGTTGCAGGTAAACTACCCCTTTCCCTCAACCGATCTTCACCAAAAACAATAGGTCGTGAGTACTCTAACAAATCAGGGCTGTATGCAAAAAATTATTTGATTCTGTTTGAATTTGCGGCAGTTATCGTTTGCCATAGAAAAAAAATCTACACAAGACAGACAGACACACACACAGACACTTTTTGGAAAACGACTTTTTTTCATGTTTTGAGTGTAGTACAATCAGAATCTGCAATAATCTCGAACACGATTTTTTTTGCCATCACCATACTTCCATTCTTTAAGGAATATGGAAGTAAAATTACCCTCGATAAAAAACCGTTGCAAGTAAACTACCTCTTTCCCTTAACCGATCTTCACCAAAAATGACAGGTCTTGAGAACGCTACAATTCAGGGCTGTATGCAAAATATTATATGATTCTGTTTGAATTTGCGGCTGTTATCGTTTGCCATACAAAATACCCTTGAAAAAACAAAAAATGTGGCAGGTAAACTACCCCTTTCCGTTAAACGATGTTCACCAAAAACAATAGGTCATTAGTACTCAAGAAATCAGGGCTGTATGCACAAACGTATTTGATTCTGTTTGAATTTGCGGCTCTTATTGTTTGCCATAGAAAATACCCTTTTAAAACATAAAACGTTGCAGGTAAACTACCCCTTTCCCTTAACCGATCTTCACAAAAAACAAACGGTCTTGAGAACTCTACAATTCAGGGCAGTATGCAAAACATTATTTGATTATGTTTGAATTTGCGGCTGTTATCGTTTGCCATAGAAAATACCATTGTTAAAACATAAAACGTTGCTGGTAAACTACCCCTTTCCCTTAACCGATCTTTACCAAAATCAACAGATCTTGAGAACTCTACAATTCAGGGCTGTATGTGAAACATTATTTGATTCTGTTTGAATTTGCGGCTGTTATCGTTTGCCAAACAAACAAAATTACCCTTGATAAAAAAAACCGTTGCAGGTAAAATACCCCTTCCCCTCAACCGATCTTCACCAAAAACAATAGCCCGTGAGTCCTCTACAAATCAGGGCTGTATGCAAAAAATTATTTGATTCTGTTTGAATTTGCGGCAGTTATCGTTTGCCATAGAAAAAATCTAAGACAGACAGACAGACAGACACACAGACACTTTTCGAAAAATGACTTTTTTTCATGTTTTGAATGTAGTACAATCAGAATCTGCAATAATCTCGAGCACGATTTTTTTTGCCATCACCATACTTCCATTTCCTTAAGGAACATGGAAGTAAAATTACCTTGATAAAAAACCGTTGCAGGTAAACTACCCCTTTCCCTTAACCGATCTTCACCAAAAACAATAGGTCTTGAGTACTCTACACATCCGAGCTGTATGCAAAAAATTATTTGATTGTTTGAATTTGTGGCTGTTATCGTTTGCCATAGAAAAAAAATCTACAGACAGACACACACACAGACACTTTTCGAAACATGACTTTTTTTCATGTTTTGAGTGTAGTACAATCAGAATCTGCAATAATCTCGAACACGATTTTTTTTACCATCACCATACTTCCATTTCCTTAAGGAACATGGAAGTAAAAAGTAGCTTAGAAAACAGGCAGGCACTCATGGCCTCTGCTGCTAAATCTCCTAAAACACAAATAACAGGAAAAACCAAATACACATATAATATACTTAACATAAAATATGTGTTGTGCAAATAATATAAATACAATTCATGACCATACATGAATCATGTAGTTATGCAATGATCGGGGCGACATTTAAATATATAAAACTATACAGACTTAGCAATGCTACAAGAAGTTATACTAAATAGAAAATGTATATCGCTAGTTTGTCATTTCATATCAAGACTCCTAAATTAAAGTCAAGACCATTCACAATCTCTCATTTTTCCACTAAAAACCCTTAAAACTTTCAACAAATTATGTTTCTTTTAGAACTGCAGTGTTTCTGTGTTAACGATCAAATGATAAATGTACCCATCGATAAAAGAAAATCAAACATAAATTATCCAAGCTCTTACGATACATGCTCTTACCGGGATATGCTCCGTTTTTGACAGGGCTGTGTGGTGCCTCCAATTTATGGCCGACCAACTGACACCATCCAACTGGGTACATATCAGGGCTCTCACAGTCCAACCATTGGTCATACTCATCACCCCAGCCATCAAAGTGTATCTGTAACAAAAGTTTATTAATCCAATTTTAATTGAGAAGAATTAAAATTTTAAACCATACTGTATGCCCACTTGTACTGACATTTACTGTTAACTATATTTCACACACACACACACACACACACACACACACACACACACACACACACACACACACACACACACACACACACACACACACACACACACACACACACACACACGCACGCACGCACGCACGCACGCACGCACGCACGCACGCACGCACGCACGCACACACACATGGTGAGCTTTCTCAATCTCGGTAATGGAACAGAAAAAAGTACTGTTGACTCATAATGGTATAGATAAAGGACAAAGATAAATAATGACTAGAACTTGTATACTGACAACTTTTACATGCATCTGTTTTCTAAAACATGAAACACAAGGTCTAAAAGGTCACACGAAATACGGGATAGTAGAGGGTTTTATTGAAGATTTGATAACATTGTTCTTACGAAAATTTTGGTAGGATCACACTTAACAGAAAGTAATTTACTAAGCAGAATTTTGGGACTAACAAAATAAAATCCTAAGTCTATTTGTTTTCAATAGCAGATAATACACAATAATGTGATGACAAAACACAATTATACAATTTGTGTAAAGCAAAAATGTGACAAAAGATATATTGGGCCTCACATTAAAAGTCGAACCAAGACCGAGGGCTGCAATCACCACTGTCTCATTACATACTGACTTCTCTCATTTCTATTGTAACTGAATGGCCAACATTGGGTCACCACTTGTACTAATATAAGAGTCAGTGATTACAGACATGGAGACCCATGTATCTTAGCCTGATAAAGAGAATATTTAACTGAATAACCATCAATTATATAAGTTCTTCTTGGTTTACTACATGAGAATATGAACTTTTTTTCTCAATTCAGTCAATTTCCACAATCAACTAATCATGTTAAATGAACTGTATTACTATTCATTCGGCATCTTTTGCAAATGGCACCTTGTGTAGAAGATGCAATAAGAATGAAAGGCAAGTTAATGATAAAAATTTACAGTATACCTGAACCCCAAAGAGTATAGCACAAAACTGATTCAACAGAAAAATCAATGTTCTTCAGAATACAGTTTTTTAAATATACTTACTTTAAGCAATCTTCCTACAACCCTGGCCACTGTTCCAACACAAACAAGTCTGGGAGTCATTAAATCTGCTGATTCGAGCCTCATTCCTACAACGAACCCATGTGCTGGTGTAATCTGCAAATACAAACAATACATTAGGTATCAACCAATGAAAAAGGGAATGTATTATGGGGAAACAGTATACATGCTCTACAGATCCACAGCACCCACAATTTTATCCATGTTACTGCACTACATGAAACATTAAAATTAATAATCAGAAGAGATAGCACAGCCACACACCCAAGATTACGAGGGGAAAAAGAAGACACAACTTTTCAGGAAAAATCTTTTTTATTTCTCAACATAACCTCCTCTCAAGACTATACACTTAGTCCAATGATGGCCAAGTTTTTTTATCTCATCTTTATAAAATGATTTATCTACGTCTTCAAAATAGGCAGATTTTTTTGACAATAACTTCCACCATTTAGCATAAATCTCTTTCCAACAAGCCACTTCTTCATATTTGGAATCAGATAATAGTCTGGAGATGCTGAGTCTGGTGAGTAGGGGAATTCAGAAGAATTTTATAGCATAATTCAAACAATTTTGAATTATGCTATAAAATCCATTGCCTTGGTGAAAAAGAACCTTCTTTTTCATCAAATGTGGTAATTTTTTCTTTATTTCCTTACTCAGACAATCCAGCAAAGACGCATAACGTTGCCCAGTTCTCCCGAAAACCAATTAAGATTATTCCACAAACATCCTAAAAGACAGTGTCCTTTGCTTCACCTTCTGATGGAATGGTTTTCGCCTTATTGAGCACATTCCCCAACTGCATCCCACTATTATGACTGTTCCTTGGTTTCAGGTTGGTGTAACCACAGGTTACAAAGTTCACACAATTAAATATGGGGAGAAAAACAGGAACGAACTGTTGAGAAGAAAATTTTGTGTGTGTGCGTTACTGGCAAAACCAAATGAATCCTTAACAAATATATAAAAATGTATATTTGTAATAACAGTATTTATTTTATTTACCTTTTTTCTCCCATAAATTACATACTACTACTACTCTCCAGCACTACAGCCCATGGTGAGCCTTGGCCTCCGCTACGACCCGTCTCCACTCATCTCTGTCCACTGCCTTCAGTCTCCAGTTCCTAATGCCCATCTTTCTTAGATCTTCTTCCACATCCTGCTGCCATCTTCTTCGAGGCCTTCCTCTTCTTCTTTTGCCCAGTATCGTTCCACTTAATATAGTTTTGGGCATCCTCATAACATTCATACGGAATACGTGTCCCAGCCATCTAATTCTAGCTGATTTTATGTGTCTCACCAGGTCTTGTCCACCGATCAACTCATTTATTTCACCGTTATTTCGGATCCTATACATATTCCCTTCCTTCACCGGTCCAAAAATCTGTCTCAAAATTCTTCCAAAAATTCTTAATGCACTTATATCCTTATTTACGAGAGTCCATGTCTCGGATGCATAAGTAACAACAGGTCTGATCAGTGTTTTATATAACATCAATTTGGTTCTTGGAGTTAGAAGCTTTGATTTCAGTAATGATTGGTTTGCATAGTAGGCTCTATTGCCGGTTATGATTCTATTTACTATTTCACTGCTCACTCGGTTTTCATTATTCAGAATAACACCTAGGTACTTAAATTCTGTAACTCCTTGGAAACAGCAATGGTCTGTGTGAAGGTCTAGCAGTTCTCTATTTTCCTTCGCAGACACTTTCATGTATTTTGTTTTAGCCTCATTGACTTCCAAACCAATCCTGCTCACTTCCCTCTCTATTTCAATAAAGGTGTCTTTTAATACATTTTTGTTCCTGGCTACCAGCACAATATCATCCGCATATGCTCCTAGTTGCCTCGTCCTTTTGAAGATGTGTCCTCTGAAGTCTATCTTGTTTATAGCATAGTGTAGTGCCAAGTTAAAGAGGGTCGCAGATAATGCATCACCCTGCTTTACTCCAGTACCAACCGTAAAATCTCCTATTTTAAAAATAAATTACATACTCCTATTTTAAAAAGAATATTTCTTTAAAAGAAGTGCAAAAAATATGCAAGTAAATATAGTAATTATCAACCATAACTTGCACTAAGCTGTTCTGAAATTTGTTGTCACAGCACCAAAGAATTTTTAAATTATATTTTTTAAAAAGATTTATTGCAAAATATATATGTAATTCACTATGGCCTAGTGCAGTAAGCTGATAATGGAATTATTGTCCAATCAGTAAAATTATTTTATTGTTTCTACTACAATTCTTATGGTGGTGCATTGTAAACTTCTGTAATGGGCACATTCTCTTTATAATTTCTTAAAAGCACAGTACTATAACTCACATTTGGTTGGGTTGACAATACTTTTCCTCTTTTGCACAAGTAAGAATGATGTTAGTAAAATTACTGGTTTGGCCCGAATATAAAACGGCCTCACATATAAGATGACCCTAGATTTTTGATGGTGTTTTACAGGAAAAAAAAGGGCCTTCATATAAGACGACACTGAACTTGTAATGGTACAAACTGATGAGGATCTATAATTTAAAGCTTTTTCATTTTTATTTAACCAGAGTATATTTTTGGTCACCGACTATAGCTCTGTGTGAGGTATGGAATGGTACCGGAATGCAAATTATCAGAAAGGGTGCGTATTCATGCGTACGAGCGCACGTGTGGGCCGACGTTCCCAGCGTGAAAGACACGTACAAAAAATTCCATAGCCGATCATGCGATGGAAACAAAGAATCACAGAGTACAAGTTGACGGCGACGCCTAACGCCTAGCGTGTAGGCAACCAAGCGCACACAAACAGTCGACCGTAGTAGCCGGGCAGTTCGCTACAACTAACCACACAGGACAGACGTAATTTCACAGTAGCCTCGGAAAAACTTTGGTAGACCGAAAAAGTTAAAAGTAGGTCTACCAAAGAGTGTATCGTAATAAAACAACAGTAAACGGTGGTTCAACCGGAGGAACAGTGTATAAAATAAGTGGAGTGAATGAAAACTGGGAGTTAAGTGAAGAAGATGGAGCAGACATAGTGCGCAATACCGAGGACTTCCTACAGTTAAGTAAAAGTGAAATTTATAGTAACTGGCCAAAAGTTTATAGTAAACAGTAAATTAATAATGAGCTCAATAACGGGGGTTTATTCAAATACGTAAAGAATGAAAGTGTGAGCAAATGAGCAAATACTGGTTTGTTGAATAAAAATAACAGGTATACCGCTGAGTTGAATTAGTAAATTTTGTTTTCTTAAATGTTTAATGTATAATATTATAGAGAGTTGATAAAGCAAAAAATTTGATGAACTGTTAAGAGTTACAAACAGAGAGTAATTAACTTTTAAAATTAATATAAATAAAATGGATTAATAGCGTAACCATGCGTTAAGTCAATTATTACGCCTAATTAACATCACCTATCCCGTATAGAAAATTTTGCCTAACGAACCATGTAAGTAATTGAATTCTAAGGGGAAAGTGTATTAAGGTTTCCATATCTGTCCTTTAAAGATATTGGTGGCGACCTTTAAGTAATTTGGAGTCTTCTGTTTTGGTAAGTCAGGGTAAAGTGTAATCAGGGCTAGTGCGTCAAAAGATCGTTCGAGGTAAGTAGAAGTCATGTGGGGGGGGGGGGGGGGGAGATTGGTAAAAAGTACAAAACGTTACAAACTTTTTGAGGCGTTGTATGAGAAAGACAATTAAATGGTCTAAATATTATCATACGTTGAAGTCACATTAAGTAAATATGGCTATTTTACATTAAAGGTGAAATTATAAGTGTTAAAGTACCTTACTGTTTTTAGTTCGTCATCATCCTCGTTTTCTTCTTCTTCTCCAAGTTCATCTACAGAATTGGTACTAGAATCAGATTCATAATAGGAGTAGTCTTTCCATAAAATGTCATCCTCACTCTCATCCATGTTATTACAAACACAACATTTTTTTAAACTCCTTTACAATGGATTCGCTTTTGATTTTTTCCCAGGCTGTGATTATTCACTGGGCCAGTAACTGTTTCTTCAACTTGTCTGTCGAAGTCAATGCATGGTTTCCATTAATTAACCAGTCACTATAGTTATTCCGTAAGTAGTCCTTAAATGGTTTATTAAAAACCACATCTAAAATTTGAAGCAGAGAAGTCATTCCCCCAGGGATTATAACAAGATCAATGTTCATTTCTGCAACCAGCTTCTTTATTTTCCCGCTTGTGTGACCATGAAGGAACTACCTCTCTGCCCTAATAAAGCGCCTGGCCAATGTCCCCAAACAACCTTAAGCCAATCTGCCATAAGTTCTTCAGTCATCCGCCCCTTTCCCTGTGCTCTAAAACAATTCAAGCTGGTAACTGTTCCTGTGGAACCATTTTTCTCTTCAAAATAACATACGGCGGAAGTTTTCTTCTATCGGCAGTTACTCCTAGCATCAGACTAATGTGTGACTTTTCGTTGCCTGTAGATTTAATTATAACTGATTTCGCACCATTTCTGTCCACAGTAACATTTGACGGGATATCTAAAAAAACACTAGTGTTTGGTCAACATTTGCCATTTGGCCAAGCAGGTAATTGAGGGCCCAGTTTTATAATATATTGCTGATAAGCGATCAATTTGTCAGTATGATCAGCAGGTAGGTGTTGCGATGTCGTAAACACAGACCCGAACTCCATATCATGCATTTACACCAGCCCAAGTTTGCTAAACAAATGGGCCTTTTTGTCGTACAATAAATTTATCATTCCGTATTCAAAACATACCGCGGTGTCCTAGGAAACGCATCCGATAAAATAACGAGTTGTTTAGATATGTGGGCCGTAATTGATTCGTTTATGCACTCACGTGCGAGTTTTTAATCGTTTGACTTTCAGACATCAGTGCTGCCAACCTTTCTGCCTAGCGTGGGTGAGGCCAGTTATGCCAAGTAATTAGTGGTATTCACGTCGTGATGTGATTTTATTAATTTGTTTTGAAAATATGGAAGACGTTACTATAGAAAAGTTCACTGACGAAATTCAGAACAGGAGAGCACTATGGGATCCCACTTCCGAAGCTTATAAAAACGAATCGATACGCGGCATACAACACGCACGGATGCATTTTCCGTACTGATGATGGCAACACTGAAAGAGTTTGTTCACCCCCCACTTGCGATATTTTTGATGCCCAATAAAAATCGGAGTCAACTTGGATGCAAAACTTATTGTATGATATTTTATTGTACGATTTGAATCGGATGCATAAAAGGGCCCTTAAAGTGAACAACTTATAATGTCTGTGACAAAATACAAAGAGTACTTCAGCGCAGTGGTGAAAGTGTGCTTAGGATTTTCACCTTGAGCTCATTATAACACGCATGTTATTTTGTAAGCCTGTGCATCTGACGAGTGTTACAAAATACGCTAGGGACTTAACACACAAAATTTTTAAATGTTAGGTTGCACATATAAGACGGGTATGGTTTTTGGAAGGGTATTTTAAGGAAAAAATCATCGTCTTATATTCGGGCCAATACGGTATTTTGTAGTTTTTAGTGCATTTTGATGAAACTTACTGTTACATTAATTCAGTCTGCAACAATATTAAAAAATTTTATATTAACTTAATGCATATGCTCTGCGTATATGGTTATATGTTCTGTATAAAGTAGATTAAACATATAAAATTTTGAACGAATCCATGTTTTGAATAAACCTCTAGGCACTTTTATCATTCACTCCATTTATTTATTATAATTAAAAATTGCCTGATGGCATAATTTTTAATTCACTATTTCTGTTACAAAAATGTTTATACTACTACTGTAACATATAACAACTACTGTATGTAATTAGCAAGATGTAACATTATTTTTAGACACAGCGTGCAATAATATACACATATGATATCCTATTATTTGTAACGGGGCAAAAGAGGGGTAAAACCAATTTTAAATGTCATTTGAATATTCTCAATTTTATTTCGCCCAAGAATAGCGTCAAGACGGGCGTGAATTGGCATTGGAATGTGTAGGGAGCGAATGCGCCACCACACGCGCGTTCAGACGGCCAAGTTTCTCACGCTATCGGCACGTATTAATGCATTCTTTCGCGTAGTGTGCGCAGGAAACTCTCTATCGACTTAAAACCACTCCCCTGGCCGGGTGAATACATAGGCTGACGAGCCAAAATTTTATTAAAATGTATACCAAAGTGAATTCGATAAAACAGTAAAAACCGTTAATATCAAACAGTGCGAATGTGAGCATTTCCGCTCGCCGTCGGCTGCGTACTTTTACGCCCGCAACGAAAATGTGAACACAGCAAGTATAAATTATAAAATGACCACTTATAACTTTATCAGAATGCATTAGCAGTTTAAAATACTTAAAGTCAGTGAACATTAGAAAACCAACATCCGTAGTCCACATGTAACGATGAGACGTCTTCAGGACAGATTTTCAGCTAAGTAACAAATAAGAAATTAAAAAAAAAAAACAAATTTTCAATATTCTATTTAAATTCAATAAAATGAGCTCAGTTAGGGAAGTCCATGAAATTGTACTGCATGAATGAGTGTGTGATAGCGTGAAAAAAAATATATAAAATTTAAGCAGTGCTGGGTTGTGAAATCTCTATATATAATTCTGTAATTTAAGACATAATTGATTATGTTTATTTTGGTTGGATTATGTTTATTTAATACAATTATGAATGGGAAAGAAATTTTAACTTGATTCAATAACTACGCCTCATGGCGAATAGCAATGTGTTTTGTTTCCGAAGTAGACTCTCATGTAACTATGTGTGACTTCATAATAAAGGGTAATGTCATTGGTAAATCTTACAATTAAGAGTAAGTTATTTCAAGTAACAAGACCCGCTACTTCCGGTTCGCTTAAACGAACTCGGCCCAGAAAGGTAAGTACATTTGAATTTCTTGTGTTAGTAACAAGATGGCGCCCGAATGAAATGTTTGTTATTAGAAGTAAATATAACCTTATACAACTAATAAAACACATAAAAGAAATAAAGTTACATATTGTTGCATAGTACTGTACTTGTAAGACAGAAAAACTGATTTCTACTTGTGGTGTTTAGAATTCTTGGAATAAATCTTCACAAACTAACTCTACATATGAAATTTTCGGTTGTCAAGCTACACAAAAAAAAGTAAATAAGTATGGTGTAAACAAAGGTTTTTTCAGGGATACCTTCACATTTCTTAGGTTAAACTCGAAACCTTGATATAAAAGTACCCTTGATTCAAACTTCTTTTTGGTCGGTCCAATGAAGAATGTTATATCATGGTTCCACTGTAATTTCAAAAATTGAAGTTATTTATATGTTTCAAAAATTATTGTAAAAAATATTAATATTATTTAAAATGTTTTAAGATAAGATAAAATGTTTAAAAACTGGTTACAACAAACACAAAGAAAAGAAACTTGTTTATAGGACTACTATCTGATACATCATAGTTAGGGGCTATGAAATTAGACCACATTGACTGCTATTTATGTTAACTAAATTCACCAGCATTTTGTGAATAAGTTGCTTTCTGCAATATTTTGCATGCTTTTTAGGTCTTTGCAAAATATTTCATCTGAAATAAGTTACTTTAGATTCTGCTACGACTTGAGTAAATTCTAAAACGCTGCAATGGATGATTTCTAATAGCCATTCATATTGTTACGAGAAGCCTACTGAACAACCCAGAACATTCTCCACTCTTCCCCCCCCTGGTCCATTGTGATAGGTGTTCCTCAGTCAAGGCTGCTCTCAAGTGGGTTCTACTGTATTAAAGAACACTTGAGAGAGCATTCAGCCAGAGTGGAGTAAGGAGGGAAAGCTGTACTGGACCTCTCCACGGCTATATAAAGCCGGCTTGTCAGTTCAGTTATGTGAGTGGTTTCCGGTAGCGTGGATCGAGTGTTTGTCGAAGCGAAGTATTATGTTTTATAATTGTGCGGTACTCTATTTCGTGGACATTTTGATTGCGTAAGAACAATTTTTATTTGATTCGTTGTAAGAGACTATCTTGTTGATTACAACCTGTTTAATTGTGATAATTAAAAGTGGTGATTAATGACTTAATTGGTATCTTGTATTTTGTTTTCCACTGTACCATATGACAATCAGTAGACCATCATAACAGTATCACTAAATCAAGTTTTTATGGAATTATCGATATATCAGTACATATGAATACTGCTTGTGATTAGCATTCATTACGAAGTTCTGTTGTGTGGTTTGTGAATGGGATTAGGGTCTGTATGGTTGAGATGCCAAAAGTTGTAACTACAGACGAATGTCACAAGGAGCTTAAAAATGAAAGGTTATTTACATTTGTGAAAAGAAGAACCAGTAATAGTTCACGGTCACTAACTATTCCCTGGTATGTCATGAAACCTGAAATTTCTTTCTGTTTCTACATGCTTTATGGACATGCATAAAATGTGAACGCATAAAATCCACACAAAAAAAGAAATTCCCAAAAATGAATTATAGCGAATTTGTTTGCTTCTCACTTCGATATGGTAACAATAAGAAAAAAAAACCACTTACCCTTTCAAACAATGCTGGAGGAGCCGGCATTGAATTAGTTGCAGCTAAGTAGTCACCCCAGTTAAACAAATTTCCATCATAGCCTTTGGGTGGAGTTAGTGAAATATTGTTAACGCTACAAAAGCCTGGAGGAAATATCACTGGTGAGGTCATATGATAACAAAACCAATTATTACAAGATGTTTCCTCATCATCATAAGAATCAATCCTTATCATAATGTAACCTTCATTCAACACCTAAAAACACATAATCACACACAGTTTTAATACAACTTACAAAATCTAGTTTTGTGTGAGTCTACACATATCATTTCTTTTCAATATTTTGAAAATTTCTTCAGTCTAAATTTCACTACATAAATTTTTAATTCCCCTGGTATTATAAGAAATTATGTTTCTTTAAAGGCATCTTAATCTTACTCTTAATTAGTAAGGAAGCTACAGTAGAACCTCGCTAATCCGTCACCTGTGTGACTGGGGGTATGGTCGGAACGCAAAAAAGGTTGGATTATCAGAAGAATACAAAATGTTTATTATTTCATTAAATGAGACAGTCTAAAATTAAATAAAACTTATACAGTAGGCTACCAGGCTATATGATTGGTTATGTACAATAAATGATAATATGTACAGTATGTACACACAGTATTAAAAGTGTAAAAAAATATTTGTAAACACTAAAACTGTCACCAATTACTACGTACACCAATTCACACAGGACGAGTAATTAGCATGCACTAGTAAGCGTGCTTACACTGAAAAAAAGTGTAAATGAATTGGCTCTATCTATTGCGAGAGAGCGCCCGCAATTCTAGATATGGAGTTCCACGAATTTGATGTTTTGAACAGCGTTGGCTCGATGTTTTCGATTTGCCAGAGCTCGAGCTTCAGGACTACAGAGATGTAGACATAACAACAGCTCAATACTCTTCATACCCAACACAGTTTAGCCACCAAGCATAGTGCCCTACTTTTATTTTCATGTTTATCACAGCGACTTGACATTATTATGACCTGGTGTAGGCTAGACATTACAGTATCTGTTTATTCAGGTGCAGTCATGTAGTGCGATTCTGTCAGCTTGAGACTAAACTATAACGATTAGTCACTCTTATTTGAATAGCAGTATGGTACAATAAGTGGATATTGCAAAATGCTTATTACATCATTGTGTATGGGTGGTCATAATTATTGTTTGTGACAGGAGGAAGGAACTATAATTTTTGACAAGACCTCTTATAAACTTTTATTGAAAGCAATTATAATTGCAGTTGCAATGAAACACCAGATTTGACGTCATATAGTACGCAAAAACAAACCTCTAGAAATGCGACATAGCACTGAAACAAGAGTAGGAAAAAATTCAGAAGATTTACACAGAATTTCGTATTTTCCAGAACATTAAAAAAAAATCGAAAGGACTTCCGAAATTTCAGAAGACCTGGCAACACTGCGCACTAGACACTAGATGCCGGCTCACTGAGGCAGCAAGACAACTGACAAGTATGTAAACAAGCTGGTGAGTCATCAACAAGTCGGTGCCTGAGCCGCGGTCAGACCAACCGGAGCGTCGGACCAGCCGGGGGTCGGACTAGAGAGGTTTTACTGTAATTCAAGTTACTAGTAAATTATGAAGTTTTTACACTTTTATAGCTAAGAACTATATTAAACAAATGCACAGCTGGAAGTATAAGATATAATCAGTAAACTGTACCTACTGTTCCCATGTGCTTGTCTATTATTGTTCTACACGCAAATATACACAAATTCTGTGTCTGATATTTCTCAGACAATTGTAGGAATGTTTATTGTAGTATGCACAATGGTTGTGATGCATAACTTCCCTTTTGCATGCAAGAGACACAAGTTACCATAAAATGCACTTTTTCAAGTACCAAAAAAGAACAATTAGAAAGTTCTTTTCTAACTAGTTCTGTTGCTTTATTTAATTGGATCTATAATTCTAGGGTTTCTTGTACTCTTGTTTCCACTGTTAGTTGAGGCAATTAGAAAGAATTACTCATATATTTTAAATGGTAGAAAGTGTGATACTAGTCATACTGAAAATTCATGATTTCAACTAATGTATTCTGTTACATTTTTCTCATATCTTTGCTACTATGAAATACTGGTAAAGACAACGTGTTCTGGTAGCTTTAAAAATAACCAAGTAATAGGTGTTACAGATTACAAATATCGGTATGGAGAACCATACAGGACTTCCATGTTCTAAGATTTACATTTAAAATCATTTTGAAATGAAATATTTCCATAGAAACTACTTATTTCTTCAACCTTAAGGCTGGCCACAATACTGTCGTCGCTAACATATACCACCTCACTCAATTTTCACTGATGATGGCACTGCCAAAACGTCTGGTTTGCAGAAAACATTGGACCACAGCCAAACAGCCTGGGAAGGAATTTTAACAACGAACTATTTCTTTGTTGCCAATACCATAGTACACATATAAAAAATTATACCCTCCCCCTTCAACTACCCTTTTCATTTATAGATATTTCACTACACTTTTATAGAGGATTATTATGACCTTTTTTTCAGGATACTTTATTTATTAAAATTAAGTACTTTACTCTTGTTAAAACATAAAATGTTGCAGGTAAACTACCTCTTCCCCTTTACCGATCTTCACCAAAATCAATAGGCCTTGAGTCCTCTACAACTCGGGCACATATGCAAAAAATTATTTGATTCTGTTTGAATTTGCGGCAGTTATCGTTCGCCATAGAAAAACTCTACACACAAGACACTTTTTGGAAAATGACTTTCATTCATGTTTTGAGGGTAATACAATCAGAATCAGCCCTAATCTAGATCATGATTTTTTTCTGCCAACACCATACTTCCATTTCCTTATGTAACATGGAAGTAAAAGGTTACTACATTGTAACGGTACTGTTCGATATTTTGAATATCGAACCGGTCGATTATTAATTTTCTGAGGTTGGCACTATGGCTTTTGTGAAGCCGATTCATGCATCAGGCCTGAACTCTTTTGTCATGGGTCAACGACTGTAGTGTGCACATCCACGGGCCGGCTTTGTGTCAGGTAGAATCCATCTCATGTAACCTATCCTTTATTCCAACCTGTGTCAAGAACAACCATTCATGAGATTTCGGTAAGTCATTTTTTACTAATTATTTGATTGCTAGCAATTCTGCATGTTGCACTGCTTAACGAGCTCACCAGAGGTTAAATTATACCGTAAAAATAAACTTCTTACCTTCAGATTGTCAATCTTTTAAAACAATATTGCACATATTATACTACCAGAGGGTTATGAATTTGCTAGTTTTTCAATTTAATTGCTTGCCGTTACGAATGGGAACACGTGCTTTGTAATTTTTCATGTTGATGCGGGCCGTGTTGGGTAAATGGGTTACAAGCCAGTTTTCGCTTTGCGATTTTTATTCTAATCACCAACGTGCCGTGCTGTTTCGTTTTTTGTGCCTGCTCGTGGATTTTTGCATGCTGTTAGTTTCAAAATTATAACAATGTTCATTATTTGCCTGTTGTGGCACGGATACATGTTGGTACGATAGGCATGTGGACCATTATTTTGCGCCTAATACTGTTGGGCAGTTTCGTCGCGTGTGCGTGGGCCAGGTGAGCGAATATTGTGTCAAATTTTTGCACCTTGATTTTTTTGGTAATCGTTTGATTACTCGGTCAATTCATGAGAAGTTTGTACCCGTCCTGTTATGGTCTGCTTTACACGTGAAGTCGTGTTACGTGCTTGCGAATGTGTAAGGCGTGTGGGGGATGGTTGGTTTTTAGGTTACCTGGTTTATTCGGTACAGCCTGCATTTATATTCAATTTTTTTTTTGGAATTGACTATTTCCTTTTTGGTGCGGTTTATATTTGGCATATGCGCGATATCCTGTCCATACACGCCGCGTTGACCATGATAAATTTTTGCATTTAGTGTGTTTAAGTTATTGTGTTTGTATCGTTAACTGTGGAATTTTTGTATATTGTACCTTGTTGTGTATTAGCGTATGTTTGTGCATGTATTCTATTTGGTATTACACATGCTCTTTGTGTACAATTTTGTGTACCATTATTTTGCACCGTATGTGCTTTAATATTGTGCAACCTGTTGTTTTTTCGTGCTTTTGCACTGTGCAAATTAATCTTTTGCATTTTTTGAGTATGTGATTTATTGTGTTTTGTACTATTAGCCTTTTGGATTGTGTAAATTGTATTTTGCCTTGCACTAATTTACTTTTGTATTTACTATGTTCGGTATTGTTCATGAAAACTAGTTTATTTCAGAGGCCGATTTATCTAGATTACTGTTAGGCTAGGTCTGGGTTGTGACTATATTGTTTAATTTCTAATTCTCTCGTCCAGGGTGGTTGTCGGTTGCGCGAAATTCTTTAAATCATAATGCCTGCTAAATTGTCGCTGGCAGCTTTTGACCGGACCACTTCGGCGGGAATACTTGCGTTGCAACACTTAATAAATAGGTTGGAACGGTTGCTGCAATTGAGAGTCGTGAATCAACATGAAGCCGGTACCTTGGCCTCCAGGTTGTCCAAAAAATATCAGGATCTTCTAGGTAAGGTAGATCCTTACCTATCTGCAGAGTCATTGCCCCAGTGATTGGACGAGGACCACATTTTTTCGGTGGTAGCGCAAGTTGAAGATATTTATGTCCGGGGAAGCGTTTTAGCGTCAAAACTAACTAAACCAGAGATACCGGTTGGTTCCGGTCAGTCTTCACCGGCAAGTGGCAGGCACTCAGGTGTTCTCGTTCATGAGTTGCCGAAGATTTCTTTACCTTTTTTTGATGGCCAGTCCAAATGTTGGTCCGAGTTTTGGTCGAAGTTTACCACATTAGTGGACGAAAGTCCTGCTCTCACCCCAAAGCAGAAATTGTTATATTTATTGACTCATCTTAAGAGTGAGGCTTATGAGAAGGTTGCCGCGCTTCCCATAGTTGACAATAGTTATCAGCTTGCACTGTCAACTCTTAAAAGCCATTATCACAACCCTTGTTTGGCCGCCCGGGTCCATTGTACCAATCTGCTTCAATTACCAGCCGCTTCTATGCGATCAGCTGCATCCATTAGAAAATTGGTAGACAGCTTCAATGCTAACTTTTCAGCGTTGTCAGCTCTAAACATTGCTGATATATATCAAGCAATATATGCGTCTTTTGTATTGTCAAGGCTGGATTTATCATTACGTGAACGCTTTGAGGCGTCTGTTACGGACAAAGAAAATCTCCCTTCTCTAAAAGAAATTATGACATTTTTAACCGCTATGGCGGAACAAAAGGAACAGACATCTTTGGAATCGGCTTTACCTGCTCTTCCTAGCACTAGCCACCAGAAAACTCAGAAGGTTTCCTTTTCTAAGGCTACTCCTCTTGCTGTGTCCACGTTATCTGCGGAGGTTACGCAACGGGATTCATCTAATTCACGTTGCCTTCATTGCGATTCTCGGACCCATGTGCTTCTCAAGTGTCCGGCGTGGCTGAGTAAGGACGCTAGGGCTCAATTTCAAAGTCTCAAGAATAAAAAATGTTGTCTTTCGTGCCTCCAACATAAACATTCTGGATGGTGCAAAACGTGTGGCTCTAAGTACCACCACACTTTACTTCATTTCAAAAATGCCCGTCCGTCTCCGTCTCGTTCACAGATTTCTGAAACAGCTGAACTCAAGTCTTCGGGGTCATCGCTTGCTGACCAAGTTGATCTGTCTAGCACTACTTTGACCGTGTCTCTGCCCTATCCTTCAGGGGTTCTGTTAGCCACATGTCTGGCAGTCTTGTCGTCTCCCAATGGTGGTTATATCGTAGTTAGGGTCATCCTGGATAGTGCGTCCCATGCTTCTTTCATCACTGAAGCGTGTGCATCTCGCTTAAAGTGCGGTTGTTTTGACGCTTCAATAAGTGTCAATGGGGTAGGTGATATTGCCACCAAAGCTAAAAGGGTGTGCCATCTTTCCTTGGAAACTTTAAAACGCGAGGTTGTGGCATCTAACCATGCTTTTGTAATTCTTTCAAAGATCTCATCGGACTCACCTAGGTTCCAGGTGTTGCCTGAAGTTAAGCAGGCTACGAAAGACCTTCTGTTAGCTGACCCTACCTTCGATGTAGCAGCCCCAATTGATGCGTTGTTTGGAGCCGATATTGTAGCAGCTATTCTTTTGGGAGAGACTATTCCCTTGGGTGCAGGTTTGCCTGTTGCAGTTAGGACATGTTTTGGGTTTGTAATTATGGGTAGAGCCCCAATTTCACTTAATTGTGCATTGACTTGTGCTAGCGGTCTTACTGGCCTTCCTTTGGATCTAGTGTCTGCACATCAGCTTCACTGTCATTTCCACCACTTTTATCCTTCAGTCACAACATTGTCAACTGATACAACCAACCTACTTGAGCAAGTTCATCGGTTTTGGGAGGTCAAAGAGCCTCCAGCTTTGCCCCACCAGTTATCTGAAGAGGATCACTTTGCTGAAAAGTTTTATATGGAGTCAACAAGTTGGTTGCCGTCACGTCGTTACCAGGTGCGCTTGCCGTTTTTCAAAAACTCTTCTCACACTTTGGAAATTCCCTTAAGGGAGCTATGTCTCGGTTTTTCGCATTAGAAAGGAAATTTGCGTCTAACCATCAGTTTAAGAGCCAGTATGTGCAATTTATAACTGATTATGTTGCTCAGGGGCATATGTCGCTGGTGTCTGACCCCAACTTTCCAAAATATTTCATCCCACATCATGGTATCTTTAAGGTTAGAGGCGATACTTCAAAAATAAGGGTGGTGTTTGACACCAGCATGAAGACGTCCTCCGGGATTTCCTTAAATGACGTGTTATGTGTCGGCCCTAAGTTGCAGACCTTACTGTCCGATGTTTTGACTTTGTTTCGGTGTTTTAGCCATGTCTTCACGTGCGACATCGAACAGATGTATCGCCAAATTGCCATGCATCCTGATGACTCGGCATACCTATGTATTTTATGGCGTGAGGAGGTTGCCGCCCCACTAAGGGTTTTCGCTTTGCGTACCGTTACTTACAGGCTGGCTTGCGCCCCTTTTCAGGCATTGCGAACCTTGCAGCAGCTGGCTCAGGATGAGGCAGTTAATTTTCCTGCGGGAGCGGCGGTACTTAGCCATAATATTTTTGTTGATGATATTGCTGCTGGTGCTGATTCAAAACCAGAGCTTTGCAAATTACAACAGGAATTGATCCTGTTGTTATCGTCAGGAGGTTTAAATTTGAAAAAATGGTGTACTAATCAACCTGACTGCCTACCTGAATCAGCCGCTCAGAGGGATTCCGTCGTTTCTAAGGATATTCTGGGTTTAAGTTGGGACCATTCAACCGATTGCTTCTCATTTCCTCCTTTGGCCTGTTGCAGTAATGCTCAGGTACAATTCACCAAACGTGTCGTGTTATCACAGATGGCACAATTATTTGACCCATGTGGTTGGCTTTCGCCAGTGATTTTCAGGGCCAAGGCCTTTTTCCAAAAACTCTGGGCTGAGGGCTTGGAATGGGATGCTCCTCTCAATGATTACTTAAATGATTATTGGAGTCAATTCCTGTCCTCTCTGAATCATCTTTCGGTAATCACTATTTCTCGGCCGTTCCTCCCTAAAGGTGGGCGTACTGAAAAGGTTATATTACATGGTTTCTGTGATGCTTCCCAGTTGGATTACGCAACAGTCCTTTACCTGTCCATTTATACTGACTCTGGTCCTCCGGTGGTTTCGTTGGTGTCTTCTAAAAGTAAAGTGGCACCTCTTAAAACTTTATCAATCCCACGTTTGGAGTTGTTGGGAGCTTATCTTTTAGCCAAAGTAGTTTGTCATTATGTTGGCTTATTCTCTTCAAGTTTTCAAATGAGTCAAATTTTCTTATGGACAGATTCGACAATTGTTTTGGATTGGCTGAATATTCCTACTTTTAAATTAAAAACGTTTATTGCTAATCGGTGGGTGCCATTACCGAGTGGACCAATACTAAGTCTTGGCGTCATGTTCATGGTGTTTCTAACCCCGCTGATTTGGCCTCTAGAGGTACTTCAATCACCAGCCTCCAGTCGTCGACATTGTGGTGGTCAGGGCCAGATTGGCTAAAGCTTGATTCTGTGCACTGGCCCCCTATTAATTATCGACCTAATCACGACGTGCAAGATGTTGCCTTGGAGACCAAGGTCTCTTCGTTTCTTACTCAGGAGCCCCGGGTGGAATTGTTCGATCACTTGTCCTCGTGGCCCTTAGTGGTGGGGGTAACCTCAGTTATCTTAAGGTGGGCTATGCCTTTGGGGGTTGAACCTTCCACAGCTGTGGGATGGAAGAGGTTAGCTGTTAACTATATTTTATGCTACATTCAGCACAGCGTGTTTGGACAGGAGCTCGCGGCTGTTCGTTTAGGTAAGCGGCTCCCGGTCCGCATTCAGCGCCTGGTCCCGTTTATTGATGATTTTGGCCTCATTCGAGTACGCGGTCGCTTGACCAACTCTACGGTAGCTAGAAATCGTTTTCCGGTTTTACTGCCCAAGCATCACCATCTAGTCGTGTTGCTAATTCATCACACCCATGTGTGGTTAGGTCATGCTGGTCCTTTGCAAGTTCAATTTCAGCTGGCTCAAAATTATTGGATTTTGTCCACACGTCAGGTCATAAGAACCATAATTTGGAAATGTCTTCCTTGTTTCAGGGCGCGTCCTCGCCCCACCAATCCGTTAATGGGGGATCTGCCAATCCCTAGGGTTAATCTGGCGCCTCCATTTTATTCTTCCGGCATGGATTATGCTGGCCCTTTTTTGGTACGGGCTTACGCTGTTCGGAAGGCGCCTATAGTCAAAACTTACCTATGTATTTTCATCTGCTTAGCCAATAAAGCAGTTCACTTTGTAGTAGCTATGGATCTTTCTACTTCACAGTTTATTGATGTGTTGAGGCGATTTATTAGTCGTCGTGGAGCTCCTCAAATACTGTATTTAGATTGTGGCAGGAATTTTGTGGGGTCGCGCTCCGAACTTAAACGGGAGCTAAAAAATGTTCTTTCTAATCCTGACATGTCAGCTCAGATAACAGCTTTTGCTGTCGATAACAATATTGATTTTAAATTTATCCCTCCGTCTGCCCCTCATCAGGGAGGCTTGTGGAAACGGGCTGTCCAGTCGGCCAAGTTTCATATGAAACGCATGATTGGGACCAGGTCGTTGACTGTAGCGGAATTTTCATTGTTATGTATTCGTATAGAAGCAATCTTAAATTTCCGTCCTTTAACTGCCCTATCTTCAGATCCAAGTGATTGCCAGGCTCTAACGCCTGGTCACTTTCTGGTTGGCCGCCCCCGGAAGCTGAAGTCTCGTTAAATGAAGGGATGGTCCGCCATTACAAACAAATTGCCGCTTTGCTCCAAGCATTTTGGAAAAGGTGGCATTTGGAATACTTGACGGCACTTCATGCCAGATCAAAGTGGTTGTCTAAGTCCAGAAACTTAATGGTTGGGGACCTGGTTGTTATGGAGGAACAGAATTCTCCTCCCCTGATGTGGCCTCTTGGCCGAGTTTCAGCTGTGTTTCCGGGGAGCGATGGGGTTTTTCGTCGCGTTTTAGTTAAAACTCCCGCAGGTTCTTTTGAACGACCTGCTATTAAATTATACAGGTTGCCTATAGCTTCTTGACTGTGTTTGTCTTTTCGGGTGAGCAGAATTAGTTTTAATGATTGTGTTGTGGACTTACTTGACACTTTTCTGGGATTTCCCAGGTGGTTCCTTCCAGCTGTTCTCCGCATTGAAGTTTACATTGTGGAATGTTTCTGGCATGGCGTTGTGCCAGGCTATTGTGAGTTATGGAAGCTCAACAAATCAACAACAAAAAATACGTAAAAAAAAAAATGATAAAAAATAAAAAAAAGGAGAAAAAATTGTAAAAAACTAGGGATTGTTAAGTAAGTTGATTTGCTGAGTTTTAAGTTGTGTTTGGCTGGGCAATTGTTTATTGCATGTTGGTTGGTTTTTGTCTGCTCAACCCGAACCTTTCGGATTGCTCGCCTGGTCGATGCGCCCGCGGCGGAGTGATTCAGCATTTTTTTTCCTAATTAATTGCATGTTTTGAATTGTCTCGTGTTTGCGTGTGACCTTCTCCTATGTTGGAGGGTAATTTTTCAGAGTGTGTTCATGTTCACTAAAAAATTTTTTGTAATGTATTTTGTGCAGTTCTCTTGGTGTACTTGCTTGTTGACCCATCGTGGTCAACGGGGGCCGGTGTTCGATATTTCGAATATCGAACCGGTCAATTATTAATTTTCCGAAGTTGGCACTATGGCTTTTGTGAAGCCGATTCATGCATCGGGCCTGAACCCTTTTGTCATGCGTCAACCACTGTAGTGTGCACATCCACGGGCCGGCTTTGTGTCAGGTCGAATCCATCTCATGTAACCTATCCTTTATTCCAACCTGTGTCAAGAACAACCATTCATGAGATTTCGGTAAGTCATTTTTTACTAATTATTTGATTGCTAGCAATTCTGCGTGTTGCACTGCTTAACGAGCTCACCAGAGGTTAAATTATACCGTAAGAATAAACTTCTTACCTTCAGATTGTCAATCTTTTAAAATAATATCGCACAGGTACATTTCTGTCCGTATAGTGGTTTTGGGGAAAACAAATATAAATTTTGTTGTAATTAAAAAGCATAAATAATAATGGATGGTAAAGTTTTGTAAAGTTTTATAACGACGTAATATTCAGCGAGTGTAAATTGTATCAAGGTCAACAGTATATACGCAAAACAACAGCTATTTTTAGCCAAACAAACTCTGACCGATTAAGTCAACAAGCCAAGCCTGCAAATACGTCATTTGAGAATGCAGTGCGCAATTTGCCTCGCCTTAAAATTTGAGTCGTCATAATCTGAAGACAATAAGATTGGTGACGTGACACCCTCTCTACCTCAGAAAATAACGCAATAGATTCGTTCGCAGTCTACCGTCATCTTTAGTGCGAATAGCACGTAAAGTTCCGGAACGTAAAATGCGGGCCCGCAAAGCAACTAAAAATGTGAAAATTTGATATATTTTAATCTAAACAGTATTATAACAAACAAATAGAGAGTGAGAAAATTTGCAGTAAATTAACAGTTCGGCCGTAAAATGTGAAAGAGAGCATTAAGAAAAACAGCAAACAGTGTAAGCCACAAGTTGACGCCTGGGGCGTCGAATTTCTACGCATCAGCAGGGAAGTAGACATTTTAAAATTCATTTAAAATACTGATACCTTTAAATTGAGCTCAATAAAAAGAATGTACCGGGTGAAATAGCGTAAGTGTGTGTGTGGAGGTACCTAATTTAATCTAAAGAATAAAAGCACTGGTTTACGTTAATAGAAGGTAGTTTAGTAATTTTCAGCATCTATTTCAATGTTTAATAAATTAATTGGAAATAATATCTTGAAGAAAGGTTGGAGTTAAAGAAAACAATGTATTGTATTTCTCTTTGAATCGTAAAAGTGTAAAAGATGGAGGGAGTAATTTTTGCCATTGTCATCAATACATAATAACCAAAATAATGAATAAATACAAGTTTGCAAAAATACAAGTAAATTTGAGGTAATCATTTCAAGCATCCATCTTGTTAAATTTTCAGCTCGTCTAATTCGAATACCTGGACCCTGGTGAGTAAAACTTTATGTTGGCAATAAACAACATGGCGGCTGCACTAGCCGAAAGTGAAAAGTAAATAAAGTTTATTTGGTATTAAATAATAAAAGTAAGTAAGCAGAACGTAACAAATGGCGCCCAAACAGCTTGGCCATTTGCATAAATGAAATTTATACAAATGTGGACCTGTTTTGAGAAACATGATGGTTGTTTAGAATGAGAAAATTGGTATGTATTTAGAAATAGACATACAAAGATAAGGTTATGTTGTAATCACATGTGTAGTATGAGTAAACAGATATCTTGTTAGATAATGAGTTTGTGTTATAATATATATTAGTATTTTGAAAAAGAAATGTTAATAAATTTATAAATAAATAAGAAAAAATCAAATAAGCAAAATGGATACTAATAAAGATAATGACGAGAATGTCAGCTTCACTGAGAGCAAGATTGAGAATCAAATAAATAGCGACTTAAGCGAGACCGAATCAATGATTATGAGCGGAGTAAACGCTATTCAATGCTAAATTTGATGAAGTATACAGTCGTTTTGACGTTAGTGATATTAAAATGAATGAACAGAATAGTAAATTTGATGAAATTAGAAACAAAATTAAACAACAAAATTATAATTTTAATAATTAATAAATTATTTACCTTAAATTATCCGCCGTGTGATTTCTTGTGCTTCGTCTATGACACGTTTCAGAGCTTATGCTCCATCATTAGATATTAAAAAGTTAAAACTATCACTCTTGCGAGATCGTTAAGAAGTTAAAATGTCAAAATTTGCATATGAACCGTACGCGGATTTGGGTGCGCACCCGTTCAAGTTCATTCTGCCACTGAGCGGTTGCTACCTTATCGTAGCCCCAGCGAGCAGACTCAAGGCGGTATCGTACAATCGGTTGGATACAAAGTCCAGGTGGTCATTTAACATGATATCGCGACTCCTTGGGTTTGCATATGCACTGTAAATTTCAAATTCCTCCAAGGCATTCATGAAACAGCCCTTCTTACACACATGTAACGGTATTAAATTGGAACTAAAATCTGTGTAATTATGATTGTGTGAAGTCAGGTGTCGGGCGTAATTTGATTTGATGTTGTCAATGTTTCTTATTTTCTTAGGTACCTAAGAAGTTAAAACTATCACTCTTGCGAGATCGTTAAGAAGTTAAAATGTCAAAATTTGCATATGAACCATACGTGGATTTGGATGCACACCCGTTCAAGTTCATTCTGCCACTGAGCGGTTGCTACCTTATCGTAGCCCCAGCGAGCAGACTCAAGGCGGTATCGTACAATCGGTTGGATACAAAGTTCAGGTGGTCATTTAACACGATATCGCGACTCCTTGGGTTTGCATATGCACTGTAAATTTCAAATTCCTCCAAGGCATTCAAGAAACGGCCCTTCTTACACACATGTAAGGGTATTAAATTGGAACTAAAATCTGTGTAATTATGATTGTGTGAAGTCAGGTGTCGGGCGTAATTTGATTTGATGTTGTCAATGTTTCTTATTTTCTTAGGTACCTAAGAAGTTAAAACTATCACTCTTGCGAGATCGTTAAGAAGTTAAAATGTCAAAATTTGCATATGAACCGTACGTGGATTTGGGTGCACATCCGTTCAAGTTCATTCTGCCACTGAGCGGTTGCTACCTTATCGTAGCCCCAGCGAGCAGACTCAAGGCGGTATTGTACAATTGGTTGGATACAAAGTTCAGGTGGTCATTTAACACGATATCATATCTTAGGTACCTAAGAAAATAAGAAACATTGACAACATCAAATCAAATTATGCCCGACACCTGACTTCACACAACATAATTACACAGATTTTAGTTCCAATTTAATACCGTTACATGTGTGTAAGAAGGGCCGTTTCATGAATGCCTTGGAGGAATTTGAAATTTACAGTGCATATGCAAACCCAAGGAGTCGCGATATCGTGTTAAATGACCACCTGAACTTTGTATCCAACCGATTGTACGATACCGCCTTGAGTCTGCTTGCTGGGGCTACGATAAGGTAGCAACCGCTCAGTGGCAGAATGAACTTGAACGGGTGCGCACCCAAATCCGCGTACGGTTCATATGCAAATTTTGACATTTTAACTTCTTAACGATCTCGCAAGAGTGATAGTTTTAACTTTTTAATATCTGATGATGGAGCATAAGCTCTGAAACGTGTCATAGACGAAGCACAAGAAATCACACGGCGGATAATTTAAGGTAAATAATTTATTAATTCGTACAAGTGATTTGGTTACCATATTAAACATGAATATTAAAATTTAATAAGCAAATGAATGAATTTAATACACGTTGTGAGAATATGAAAGAACAGATAATAGAATCAGCCAGTGAGAAGTTTGATACACAAATAGACAGTTTAGAAAAGAAAATAAGTAAAGTAGATGAAACAATAGTTGAGAAAGTTCAAAGTCAAATTGTAATGCAGAGTAAAGAAATAGAAAATAAATGTTTAAATGCAGTTGACAAACAAATAGAAGTTAAAACCAAAATTGAGATTGATAACCAAATAGACATTAAGACAGAGATTTTAAAAGAGCAAATAGATAAATGTGAATCTAGTGTAACTAACATGACAAAGAATATAAAAACAACTGATAAAACTATCTCAGAACATGAAATTAATACTAGCAATGAAATAAGTACTATACGAAATAAAATTAAAGAAATAAATGATAGTAATATTCTAACTAATAGTGACATATATAATAAATGCACTTTATTGAAGGCAGTTTAAGCTGTGTGAAAGATGAATTGCGTGGGGAGATTAATAAAAAAACTAACAGGGGTAACAGAAAGGGTATTAATCACCCGCGATTTACACAATGAAGTTGAATTAGAGGTGTTTAGTTGCGAGAACAGGGCGGTACACCCGATGCGATTTCTCAACCAGGCTAGAGAATATCATCGTTTTAGTAACAGTAATTGGGAAGTGCAATTGCTGAAAATTGTAAAATGTTTCAAAGGGAGTTCCACTATATGGGCCGAAGCGCATCGCGTAGAGTGGAGATGTTATGAAGAGTTTGAGAGGGCGTTTAAAGGGAAATATTGGGCGGAAGACGATCAAGAATTTTTACGCAGCCGTATAATGGGACCAGGGAACTTTGGGGTTAGTCAAAATAATAATATAACCGAATTATATAATGAAGCGAAATATTTAGAGCCGCCGATACCGTTCAAATCATTCGTAAGACACGTGAGTAAACATCTGCCACGTGAGGTCCAAATAACGTTGATGACGAAAGAGATAAACGACATGAATGAATTAGAGAAAATATTGGACGTGTTGCAGAGTATTCGAGATAGAGAAGTGGGCAGGCGACACCAACCACCACATACTAATAATTATGAACATAATCACACAAATAGGGTTAATCCCAGCGGATATGGAGGGACGCGAGTAAATAGTCCACATAATAATGAGGGCTGGGTATGTTCTAGATGTAGATTCGAAAATTATGCGAATAGGCAGAAATGTTACAGGTGCAGTCAGGCAAGAGATGATCCAACAAGGAGAGGGGGACCAACTCAGTATGTCCAGCAGCCAAGAGGAACACCAAGTAATAGGGGGACATCTAGGAATAACCATGGGCCGCCAAGGAGTCATAATGGACCCACTACCAGTACTCATGCCAACCGAGCGGAAAACTAGAGCCGACAGTGGTAGAGAGGACCAGACCACTGTTCAGGGAAGCGAATGAGGTCCAACCAAATGAGGATTTTCAGAGCAATGTCATCAAAACAGACATCGTGACGGATTTATTGGAGGAGGAGAATCAGGAAACAATCGGAATGAGAACCGGATTAACGAAAGTAAAGGTAACAATAGAAGGTCAGAATTATAAAACACTTATAGATACAGGCAGTGAGATTTCGGTAATTGCTGAAAATGTTTTGGGAGAGTTAAGGGAGACAAATAAAAATATTCCAATATTACCAGTAGCAGGGGTTACAGTAGTGGGAGTCACAGGAGTACGTAGTAAAAGAGTAACCAAACAAATACAGTTAAATTTCCTTATCAATAATACGGAATTTGAGAATACATTTTTAGTTGTAAAGGGACTGAGTCTAGATATAATTTTAGGTAATGACTTTCTACAAAGAAATAAAGCTGTAATAAATTTTAAAGAGAAAATAGTAGAGTTCAATGGGGGTGATCGGTCGATCAGGGTTAGTTTTGAACAGGCGTTAGATAAGGTTAGAGTAACGGGGCTTGTAATGGGGCATAAGGGGGGGTATTTATATTTTATTAATTCATATGGATTTATTTGTATCAACTTGGTAGTTCCCACGTAAAAGGTTTTATTCAAACAATGAACGCAGTGACATAGCTTTGTGAGCGGGTGCAGTAACAACGCAATACGGTTCTGGGAAATCAAGCTTTGTGTTACGCACTCATACGCGCAACCTGAACACGCGCGCAGAAGGGACGCCAACAAGATGTCTAAATTATAAAATTTCTTTCACCACGTGTTTGGATGATGACGGAAGTCCGTGATGACTCCGCCCACCTGAGTCTACTGCCTCGTGGCAATGGTTAACATCTGTGGCACCGTAAAAATCCACGCAGCATAAGTGTTGACAAACAATTTGTAGCATGCAGGCGGTGTTTCCGTCTTGAGCAACCGTTGTAGTGGGAGGTTAGTCGGTACACGCTCTGCCCAGTCACCTAACAGTTTTGAGCCCAGCCGGGCAACCCAACGACTCGTGGACCACAAGTAAAATTTTAATCGTTAATAGAAAAATGACAAAAGTAGTAAAACGGTATATCAGAATGAAGTAAGTGCAGTGCATCAATCAAAAATCTAAAATGTGGTGAATCGACAAACATTTCGGACATATAATCAGTGTAACACGTGGCGAGGAGGACGCCGATGGTGAAGTAACAACACCTAATTTCATTATATAAATAATTTCATGTAAAAGAGCTCTAGTTTTGACAAAAAAAAAATAATAAAATAATATGAGGAATTAAACGGTACGAGTGAGAGCGTGAGCAATCTGGGTCGCTTTTATAGAGAATAAGTTAATCATTATGTTATAGTCAGTAGTAAGTGAATTTTGATAGCATGCATATGTGAATTAAATATTGCTCGGAGTGTTACTCCTAGAAAAAGCATAACTCAACAGTAAAGTCACAATCTGAAGTAGTTGTCATTATGTATTATGTCGTACGATAAAAGGAACTGTGTATATCAGTAGATTCAAACTAGAAATAAAAAGGAAAAAATATCATGCTAAAGAAAATAAAGTAACATTTTATTTGAGTTTATAAAAATTAATTTGCATTCACCTGTGGTTTGACTCTGCCAGAGAACATCAGATGACACCTTGGTAAATTATCGGTAAAGGTAAGCGACTAGAACTTCAATATTTTAAACATTAATAAACATGTACAGCTTCAGTTGGTGCCCTAAAAAGGGACTCGATTTCAATATTTTAATACCTAATTAGATCGTATTGCTTCAGTTGGCACCCGTTAACAGCGATGTTGTGAATTAAAAATTAAAATAAATTAATTCACAACCTGATCAAAATGGCAGAGAAAAACAAGAGTGCAAATTTATGTGAAAGTGTAGAGGAATCTATTTTAAACGTTACGCAAGACAATTTAATTTCAACAAACGAAAATATTGATGAGAATGTACAATTAGAAATACCGAATGTAAACGAAACAGTCGAAGTTGAGTGTAGTAGTAAAAGCAATAGTGTAGATATATTTAATCAATTAGCGTTGATTATGGAAGTAATGAAAAAGAATAACAACAATTTGAACGAATTTAGAACGGAAGTCAAATCAGAAATAAATGTCGTAAATATGAGTTTAAATGAGTTGAAAGCAGAAAATAATAAGCTAAACTCGGAACACGAGTTTAGATGAGTTTAAAATTAAAATCAAATCAGAAACAAATGTTGTAAATATTAAACTTAACAAACAAGATGAAAGATTAATAGAAATAAATAACGAGTTTGCGAACATAAGAAGTGAACTAAAAATGAGTGATGTAAATATGAATAGCCGATTGGAAAGTATGAATGAGACTATTGCGGGAATGAAATGTGAGATAATGATAAATATAAATAAAATACAAGACGAAATAAACGAAAGTAGAACGCTGAAGGAGGAGGTAGAAAATGACACAGTTACGGGTGAATGTGACAAAATAACAGACGACCAGGGTAATAGTAAAATAACAAATAATTACGAAGGGATCATCAACAAGGTAGGTGTTAGTTATGAAAATGAATTAACAACTAATAGTAGTAAGATAGTTGAAAACGAGATATATAAAAATAATACCCTGAAAATAATTAGCGATCATAATGAGAGAGAGAGAGAGAGAGAGAGAGAGAGAGAGAGAGAGAGAGAGAGAGAGAGAGAGAGAGAGAGAGAGAGAGAGAGGAGGAGAGAGAGGAGAGAGAGAGAGGAGAGAGAGAGAGAGAGAGAGAGAGAGAGAGAGAGAGAGAGAGAGAGAGAGAGAGAGAGAGAGAGAGAGAGATCAGTATTTGTAAGTTAGAGAGAGAGTATGAAGAGAATGATTTTGTGAATATAGGGCAGAGGATAATTTTCCCCAGTTTTATGGTAAACCAAGCTGGTTACAAATGTTTTTGAAGGGCAAGAGTCCCTTACAGGAAAACAATGTATTTTTAAGTAGTTTTTTAATTTTTAGTAGGCGTTTTTACGATTTAATACCCTCTGTACGGAATGACAGAAAAAGTGTGAATTGGTGTTATGGTGAAAGGTATGTTGATAAGAAAATAGAGTTATTTAAGACTAGTAGAGGTTATGACGAATTGAAAAAGAGGTTAGATATTGAAAGAGTTAGTGATAATAAGTACTTACCTTGCGAAGTAGTTGGTACAGCAAATGATAAAAGTGATAATATTGATTACTTACTTTATGACGAAACTGATACAGCAGTAGACAATGATAATAATGAAACTGTAATTGACATAATTATGACAGATCATACGAAAGGTGACTGGACTATACTCGGTGATAATTGACTATATGATTTAATAACATGGAATAATCCTGTTGGTACTGTGGAAGAATATAAAAATTCGGATGGTCTTTATATTAATAAAAATGATATAATGAGTTTAATAAAAAATGAACTGTGTAAACGTAAAGCCAGATTGTTGTACAATGATGAGGGGTAAAACAATTAATGTTTATGAGCATATAACTATGTAATTAATGGTTTTAAACTGGACTGTTTTATAAAATGAGGTATGGTAAACAATAAAAAAATGACAAAAAAATTGTAAATAAATTTATAGTGCAATTAATTGTGTTGGTGTTGTAAGATGTATTTTACGTAAACAAGGTATGTATGCAGTAGTAATTTGATTTTAATAATTTTTTTTTTCTTCGTATTGTTTGAATTAGCAGCCATCCTTACTATTTCTTTTATGAAATTGCTAAACTGCTAAAAATTTGTATTGTTCAGACACAGCTTTTCGTCATCACTGACATCATCAGGTCTTAAACAACCAATGGTGTTTTAAGACCTAATAAACAACCAATGGGTTGTTTAAGACCTGATGATGTCAGTGATGATGAAAAGCTTTGTCTGAACAATAAAAATTTTAGCAGTTTAGCAATTTCATAAAAGAAATAATAATATTTGTACTGAACGAATAACAAAAGTAATTAGGAAGTTTTATAAAACAACTGAATTGTAATTGTTTTGGAGTAATGCAATTAAAATAACTGGTATTTCCAATAATTGATTGAATTAAAGAATTTGAGATTAATAAATTAATTAATGTTGTATAATTAAATTTTGATAATGAATTTAAATGATTTAAACTTGATAATAAACAGTAATTGAATAAATGTAAAATGTATTTGTTTGTGGAATCATATGGTTGTTAAAATGTTTCAGAAGGTACATATGGTTGTACGGGATATTGTGGTGATGAGTTGTTTATATTTGGAATTAATGACAGTAATCATGTATTTATTAGATGGAGTGATTGACCATATGTAAGTATGAATTTGATAAAGACCTTGAAGTAAAGTAAAAGAGTTATAATGGCACTAAATGAGTTTGAAAGAAGCTAACTTAGGTAAATTATTATTGTGAAATGATGCAAAATGAATGTTAATAATAAATTTGAATTTTTGGGAGAATCTAATGGTCCAATAAATGTTAAATAATTTAGAGTATAAATAAAAAGAGTTAATAGAAAGTTCAAGTTGTAATGTTGATAATTTTTTATAAAAATTATTTAAATGTGAATTGTAGCAATGATATTGTTCATGTTTATTATGTTATATCATGCAAGGTGAAAGGGTAATTTTGGGGGTTATTTGGTGTTAATCGAAGTGTAAATCAATTATGGCATGTAGAGACTGCAAAGTAGAAGGACATTAAGTTTAGATTTAAGTAGGCTATTGGAGTGGTGGCATGTACAATTGTAGATAGTGTTATGGGTTGATGAGTAACGTCAAGGTACGTTGCCATCATCGGAGGCCGAAATCGGCGTATATACACTGTACAACCATAATATAATTTTATATTATATATGATTCTTAACCATACAGTGTATACATGATGTAGTAGCGTAAACATGCGAATGAAGAAGATTTCCCCGCCTTTTCGGGCGATTACCGTCTTACCAGCACTAATCGTGGTTTTGGACTACAGCCAGCTGTGGCAGCAATTGTAAAACTGACCATGGTTGGTTGTCCTTGAAATTGGTGAAATTTGAAATTAACGGGGGGCCACTTAGGGGAAATCCCCGGAACTATGGAACAGAGGTGTGCCGTAACTATGGAATTTCGTTACGGCAACTTATGAATTACGGCAATTACGTTTAAGTCAAATTTATGGCAATAGAAGTTTTCGTTTGCAGTGGTGGCTGTAGTTACGTGACATATGGACACACGCACGCTATCTAGTTGCGGTGCGTCGCATCTTGTGTTTCTCTGCTTCGCCGTGAGGGGCCGGGCTAGTAGTTGCCTTATACACGTGTTGCTGTCTTCTGACCTGTCCCTGCAAACGGGAGAGACGCTTTTTCGCTCGGCTTCTGAAGAAAGTTTTTTTTTTGTTTAAATACCGGGCGATTTATTTTATTATGGCCGGCTGAGTAAAAAAGGTGTGCCCTGGGGATGTCTGCGGCCCGTTCATCCGTTTCCCGAATGTCAGACCAGGATAAAATGTGAGAATATAAAGGAATTTATTAGTGGCTAGTGTGCTGTGGCCAATCTAGACAGGTATGTTTGGAGAACAATATTTTCTCAGGTGCTGTGGAAGTATATTTTTTTGCAAGGAATATTATTAACTTATTCCTATGTGTGCATGTGGCACTAATTGAGTTTCTCGTCAAGTGAGTTATCTTAACACAACAACAAAAAATTTTTGCTTAAATTCTTGATGTTTTTGTACTTTGCTTCATATCTGGTATACCCAGGCTATTTAAATGATTGCAATTTCATTTTCTGTACTCAAGTTTCCTTTTAAAATTCTGTTCAACTGGACTGGCATCTTATATTTCTTTTAATCGTGAGGACAGCTTCTTGTTCTGTTAGTGAAGTTATAGTAATACCTTCTCTGCAAAAAAAAAAAGAAGTGTTAAGATACTACTGGGGATTTGGGATCTATTTAAACCTTGCAGTGGGAAGGATCTTCCCAGCGCTACTCGAGTGAAGAATGCCTGGTTCCTTGTTTTCTCAGAGATATTCTCTCATTATTTTTCTTTGTTCTCCATGTGTGAAAAATTGTTTAGTGAATGTAAGTCAAAGAAAATGATCAAATCATATGTATTGTGTGCACGCCTTGGCATAACAGGTTGTGAATGGTCCATCACATTGGGTCAGACCAGGTTATATCCATACACGTGTTGGGATTTAAAAGTTATTTTAATTCTCTTTGAGTTTCAAATTAAACATTAAAATTTTTTGTATAATTATATCTTCATAAATCTAATGGAACTTTATAATGTTGGCTCAGTTTAAAACATGTTGAATTAATTAAATATTAATTAGTTGTTGAGTGATGAGCCTATATAAATAGTGTCTTGGATCTAGTCATTTGTATCCCCACATGTGTATGTATAAAACATTTACATTCTTTGAGACCTGGTTATTTAATATTTTTTTTTTTTTATATTAAATGTTAAATTATTATTTTGTAAATATATTGAATAATATTATATTGTTCGGTATTGTTGAGTAATATTGAATATATTTAATATTAAAGTTTAAGAAAAAAAAAAAAAAATTAATTTGAGCACACATGGTGAATTTCTTACTCAAGAACATGATTACCAGATTATATTTTAACATTATACCTTCACTAATTATGTTGTTGTTGTTTTTAATTTTTGTTTATGGAGATATTAGATGGTGCATGTCGTTAGTGGAAATTAATTAAAATAGTACAACCAGAGGTGTCCTGTCAAAAAAAAAAGAAGAAAGCTTATTGTTATTAGATGTATTAAATTTTAATAAACCTCTCGATTTATTTTTTATTATTTATCAATGGTAATAATAAATCAAACAGTATTAAATTATTAATAAACTATTGTTATTAGACGTATTACATTTTGAGAACCTCTGGATTTATTTCTTTTTATTTACTAATGTTAATAATAATTTATTGCCAAAATATATTGAAATTATATTTTTGTAAAGGTTTAAAAATTACTGGAGAGGTTTTGTTGGTTGATTATTGTTATTTCATGTGAACACTTCTATATTCTGGGTACTATGAAGTACACACATTGTATATAAGATTGTAATGTTTTTGAAAAGGAATTAGAGCACCAATAAATTTGTTGTTGTTGTTGAGTTTGGAAATTGAGGTCACCTCATTAATTCGATTGCCTAATAGTTACCCAGCACGAGGCCTTTCTTCCACTAGGAGGCCTCCTCCTGGTTTTGAACAAGTGAGCCGGTCATCCAGGTAAGCTGTATAATTTACTTACACTTTTTTTAGAAAGTTAATTTCTGAAGTAGGGTTGATATGTTGGATGACATTGACGAGCGGCTCAGCGGCTATCACCTTGTTCGAGTAGGAACAGCAAAACAGGTGATAGACCCATCTTAAGGTTGTCAATATGTAAAAGCAGATATTTTGATATCTGCCAGTTTAAAAAATGTAAAGCCGAAGCAAGGACAAGGAGGTGCCAAAATTCCTCCACCAATTCAGTCTTTGTGGAAGCAGCTGAACGCCACAGTTCAGTGGGGGGTCATAGTGTGTGTGTGTGTGTGTGTGTGGCAAGGGGATTACTCAGGGGAGTAACAAACTAAAATTTGAAACTTAATAATGCTGACTAGCTGACAAGCTAATTAAATAATATTATTTTGATTTGAGAGATGATTACAGTGGACGATTTGTACGAAAGTAATTGATTAAGTTGTGTGATTTCTATGAAGTTTTATAAAGGACTTTACTGATTTTGAAAAGATTATTGCAGTAGAGAAGATGTTTATTATATTTTGTTTAATATGTTTTATGATGTTACAATTTTTACTATTTTAGAGTGTAAGAATTATAAACATATGTTATGTATTTTTTCATGTAATTTTTGTGTAGTATATCTAGGGTAATAGACCCAGAGAGATCAGCTGATGACTGATGTCAGAAACATATGTTTCTAGTAATTAACTCATGGATTCTTTTGTCAGTTAATCTAATTAAATAACTTTGTTTTTTTTTTTTTGTTAAATTGATAAAAGAAATATTTTGGGAAATTAAAATTTTTTGGGGGGAAAAAACTGCATTAAAGTACGTCATTGTAAATTGTAATGTTCATTATAGTAGGGAAGGTGTCAGCTGATTCATGATGTGTATCTTATGTTATCTTTGTAATCAAGTGTAGCTATTTTTGAAGTTATGGTAGTCATAGGTTATTATAAGTTTAATATAATAAATTTGTTTATTATTATATGGAGTAATATAGTTATACTATTACATTGTTTATTTATTTATTAAATTAAATGCATTTGGAGAATTTGGGAATTTTTTTTAAAGAAAAAAAAACACTTTTTTATGATTAACTTCACTAATTAAAGTAAACCATATGACTCACCTTAAAAGGAGAATCTTTGATAAGGTACTTGGGTTGATTGCTCTATCGAACGAAATTTATATAATTGAGTCGAGTTGAGACCGTAACGTCAAACCAATTAAATGAAAAATAAAACAGAAATTATTTTTAGAGTTGATGTCAAGAAGTAGGGAATTTGTGTTTAATTAAAAATGAAAATGTGTACGCACCCAGTAATTGCTAAAAGCGACCCAGTATACATGCAAGGGGGAACATATCGGTGGAGGATCTGGTATGGTATAAGGCCAGGGTTTTAATTTGGGCGGAATGATAGAAGGTTAGGTGTACTATGGTGAGTATCTGTCCGATTTTATGGTGTTGGGATCTCGTACAGAGAAGTCCAGTAATCTCGTTCAGGTGCAGCCATAGTCGCCTAGCTAGGGGGGTAGTTTACCCATGATGTGTTTAGAAATTAACGGGGGGTTGTTGGCACCATATCCTCACTGATCCTCTTAGAGGTAGCAATGAGAGTTCTTCTGTTTCGGCAGAAGATCTCTCATTGGGGAGGTATTGTAATGGGGCATAAGGCGGGGTCTTTATATTTTATTAATTCATATGGATTTATTTGTATCAACTTGGTAGGTCCCACGTAAAAGGTTTTATTCAAACAACGAACGCAGTGACATAGCTTTGTGAGCGGGTGCAGTAACAACGCAATACGGTTCTGGGAAATCAAGCTTTGTGTTACGCACTCATACGCGCAACCTGAGCACGCGCGCAGAAGGGATGCCAACAAGATGTCTAAATTATAAAATTTCTTTCACCACGTGCTTGGATGATGACGGAAGTCCGTGACGACTCCGCCCACCTGAGTCTACTGCCTCGTGGCAATGGAATATCGTTAACATCTGTGGCACCGTAAAAATCCACGCGGCATAAGTGTTGACGAACAATTTGTAGCATGCAGGCGGTGTGTTTCCGTCTTGAGCAACCGTTGTAGTGGGAGGTTAGTCGGTACACGCTCTTCCCAGTCACCTAACAGTTTTGAGCCCGGCCGGGCAACCCAACGACTCGTGGACCACAAGTAAAATTTTAATCGTTAATAGAAAAATGACAAAATTAGTAAAACGGTATATCAGAATGAAGTAAGTGCAGTGCATCAATCAAAAATCTAAAATGTGGTGAATCAACAAACATTTCGGACATATAATCAGTGCAACATGTGGCGAGGAGGACGCCGATGGTGAAGTAACAACACCTAATTTCATTATATAAATAATTTCGTGTAAAAGAGCTCTAGTTTTGACAAAAAAAAATAATAAAATAATATGCGGAATTAAACGGTACGAGTGAGAGCGTGAGCAATCTGGGTCGTTTTTATAGAGAATAAGTTAATCATTGTTATAGTCAGTAGTAAGTGAATTTTGATAGCATGCATATGTGAATTAAATACTGCTCGGAGTGTTACTCCTAGAAAAAGCATAACTCAACAGTAAAAGTCACAATCTGAAGTAGTTGTCATTATGTATTATGTCGTACGATAAAAGGAACGGGGTATATCAGTAGATTCAAACTAGAAATAAAAAAGAAAAAATGTCATGCTAAAGAAAATAAAGTAACATTTTATTTGAGTTTATAAAAATATGTGTTTGTTAATTTGTATTCACCTGTGGTTTTACTCTGCCAGAGTACATCAGACGACACCTTGGTAAATTATCGGTAAAGGTAAGTGACTAGAACTTCAATATTTTAAACATTAATAAACATGTACAGCTTCAGTTGGTGCCCTAAAAAGGGACTCGATTTCAGTATTTTAATACCTAATTAGATCGTATTGCTTCAGGGTAAAAATATTACAGAAACGGGTAGGCGAGAGTGACACTGAAGCGAGAGTAAATTCATGTAGAGAGGGAGAGTATACCGAGAGTTTTGAAGAAGAAATGAGTGAAAGTAGTGAATGTGGGAAGATAGGGCGGATAAATTTCTAGGTGAGGGTGATGTTGTAGGGAGTGATCAACGTGCGTCGTTGTGGCAGGTAATTGAGAAGTTTCGAAGAGTGTTTACCGAGATTCCAGGGAGGGCAAAAGGGTATGAATGTGTATTGCAGGTTCAGGAACACACACCTTTCATGCAGCGGAGTTATCCAGTACCTTATTCCAAGAGACGAGCGGTACAAGAAGAGTTAGATCGAATGATGGAGGGAGGTATTATAGAAAGGTCAGTGTCACATTACTCAAATCCATTGGTAGTGGTAATAAAGAAGGATGGTATGGTTAGATTGTGTTTAGATGCCAGAAGAATTAATCAAATAATAATACCCGACCGTGAATCACCAGAATCCATAAATGAGATTTTCCAAAAGTTTAGCGGGGTGAGATACATGACATCCTTAGATTTGACAGCAGGGTATTAGCAAGTGCCATTAGCTGAAGAAAGTAGAAAGTATACAGCGTTTTTGTTTAACGGAAACGTCTACCATTTGGGTTAAATACAAGTGTAGCGAGTTTTATTAAGCGTTTGGATCAAATTTTGAAACCGAAGGACTTAAGACTTTTTAACAGTATATGTGGATGATATTTTAATTGCATCCAGAACTTTTCAGGAACACTTGGAATATGTATTGACCAAATTAGAAGGAGGACTCACCGTAAATTGGGAAAAATCCAAATTTTTATGCACAAAGAATTATGCACACACGACATCGAAACTAAGTGCAGTACTCCAGAAAAACAAGCAGTGGAAATGGGGAGAATTGGAACGCGACGCATTTAATGAAATTAAGAGAAAGTTTAGCCATATGATTATGATGAATCATCCTGATTTTAATAAAACCTTCTATTTACAGACAGATGCAAGCAACGTAGCGTTAGGGGCGGAGCTCTACCAGGAGGACTGTGATAAGGAACATCTTACTATCGCCTTCGCCAGTAGGTCGCTTCTGTCTGCTGAAAAGAATTATACCACAACAGAGAAGGAACTCTTAAGCATCGTGTTCGCCGTGGGAAAGTTCCGGACGTACATCCTTGGGAACAAAACTGTCATACGCACGGACCACAAGGCATTATCTTTTTTAAACACATGCAAGCTTGCTCACAGCCGTCTAACCTGGTGGGTACTTGTATTACAAGAATATAATTTTGCGTGGGAATACATTAAGGGAACAGAGAACAAAATACCTGACACTCTTTCCAGGGTAGACATGTTAGATAACAAAACGGGGAGAGACTTAAAGGAAATTGAAATTTTTCAAATAACCAGGGAAGATAGGATTTTTGGGGAAGAGTTAAAAGACATCAGAACCATGCAAAGAGCAGACGATAGATCAGGTAGAGTCATAAATAGTTTAGAGACGGAATTAGCTGGGTCAGAATATAATCAACATTTTCAGATATATCAAGGGTTGTTATTTAAGAAAGTAGAAGGGGGTGAGCGTGATTGGAGGTTAGTTATGCCAGAGGGGTTAGTTGATAAAATCATATGGGATTGTCATTTAAGATATGGTCATTTTGGGGCGAAAAAGTGTGTTAACGTTTTGAAAGAGTCTTGTGTTTTTAAGAATATGGAGAGGCGGGTTAGGAAGTTGTTAAGGGGTTGTGATTTGTGTCAGAAGTCTAAGGTAGTGAACTATAGGGTTGAAGGGGAGTTGAATTTTATAAAAGTAGAAAAGCCATTTGATTTAGTTGCGGTAGATTTGTACAGACCGTTGCCGAAGGGTAGAGGCAGAGTTATGTATATTTTTGTAATGTTGGACACTTTTTTCGAAATATGTAAAATTGTATAGTATGAAGAGAGCTACCAGTCATGTGCTGAGTGAGAAGGTGACAAAGGATTATATGATAAATGTGGGTAAGCCAAAGGTGATTTTATCGGACCATGGGCCACAGTTCATCAGTGGAAGATGAAGAAAGACCCTTGGATGGGAAGGAATAATCCCGAAGCATACGGCAGTCTACCATCCTCAGTCCAACCAGGCGGAGCGTGTCATGAGAGAGATAGGCAGGATTTTTAGAGCCTATTGTCATGCCGAACACAGAGAGTGGCCGTTATACGTAAAAATGGTTGAAAATTGGCTGAATAGTACCACCCACGAGTCGACAGGATATACCCCACATGAATTGATTAAGGGAACACGCCCCCGAGGATTTTGTAACAGCTGTTTGACTACCCACCTGAGAGTGAGCAAACGGATGTGAGCATCAAAATCAGGTTGGCTAATGAAAATCTATTGAGTAAAGGTGAACGACGTAAACGTAGACATGATGCAAAAGGTAAGTGGATGAAGTATGAAATAGGACAGTTGGTATTGGTGAGGAGACACGACTTATCAAGTGCTCAGGACAAGGAAATTAAGAAATCTTTCTTAATTTACGAAGCACCTTATGAGGTAATTGAAGTGAAGATGAATAATGCGTACGTATTACAGAACCGAGAGACAAGGGAGATAGTAGGGACACACAATGCAACAAATTTGAAATTGTATTGGTCATCGTAGGAATTTTAGCAATGATTGTTATTAATACTGATGTATGAATGAATTTTAATTTGGTTTTATATGTTCACAGAAGGGACTCTCCCCATTTTCGGGCGATAACAGACCCACCATCTCTGATCGTGGATTTTGGCAATCTGGAGGCGGACCATGGTTGGCGGTAGCCTCAACAAGGGGGTGAAAGCAACGATGGTCTTACTCCACAAATCGGTGACAGTAGAAATTCTTTTGTTTACAAGAACGGGGAGGGGGACCCCTAGTTTTGTGGAAAGGTAATGTAGTCATATGAAAAAAAAACTTACGTTACTTGCAGTATTTTTCCACGAACAACAGTTTTATTTTTATGAATTGTGAAATAAAAACGCCCAAAATTTATGTAACATAAATAATTAATTCATTAAGGAGTTATTTTTCTTCAGAAAACAGAAATGTAATTAATGTAATGTAGACTTGTAAGATGATCCATTGTTGTACTTATTATCTTGTCATAAAGAAGGTATTGTTAAGAAGTGAAAGCTGGAACTTGCAAAAGGTGTCTATATTAAATTTTTTATGTGAAAAAAAGAGAACTTGTTATTGTGCAAGATTAAGGGGTGATTTTGGGGGGTTGTTAGGCGTCAATAGAAGAGAGATAAGTTGTGGTATGTGGTGATAGTAAATGAAGAATGACATAAGTTTAGTTATAAGATATGCTATTATAGTGACGGCATGTTGTTACTATAGATAGCGGTAAGGGTTGATTGAGTAACATCGGAGCATGTTACAATCAACAGAGGCTCAAATAGACCGTAATATACACTGTACACCAACCTTATATACTATTATATTATATGTAAAATTGATATGGTACAGTGTATAAAAAATGATTTGTTGAAAACATGCTAATGACAGATTTCCCCACATTTCGGGCAATTACTGTTTCACCAACACTAATCGTGGTTTTGGACGACAATCAGCTGTGGGCAGATATTGTAAAACTGACCACGGTTGGTTGCCTGTGAAATTGGTTTGAAACTGAAATTACCGGGGGGGGGGGGACTCGGGGAAATCACAGGAACTATGGAACAGCGGCTATCACCCGTTCGCGTGGGAACAAATAAAAGGGTGATAGACCCGTTTTAAGGTTGTTATTACATAATCAGTAGGATTTATATTCTGAACTTTAAATGTAATGCCGAAGCAAGGACAGGAGACGACAAAATTCCTCCTTAACTTCAGCTCTTGTGGAAGCAACTGGGCGCTACAGTCTGGGGGGGGCCTAGTGTGTGTGGAAGGAGGTTACTAAAGTATGAGTAACGTTTTAATGAATGTTAAAATGAATTATGTTGAGGATCTGATGAGATAACTAAATGATTTTGTTTTGAATTAAGAAGTAATATGACAATGGAAGATAATTGACGTTTTCAAGTAGATAATTTGTTCTAAAGTAGTTGATTTAAATGTGTTTTGTTCTATATAAGAATTTTATAAATGAATTTAATTATTTTGAAATATTAATTCTATAAGGGAAGGTATTTGTAATGTTGTAATAGGAAATGTTTATTTAACTTCTGATAGACTCAGAGAAATATTTTGAATTTTGGGAACAAGATGTAACAAGAGAAGGGTATAAAGAATGTCGATATTGAGGCTGGATGTTTTCTATTTTGTTATAATAAATATTGTATTCATATATGTTAGGAGTTAAGGAAAAAACCAGTGCACAAACCAGTTCTTAACGCAAACCAGTACACAGCTAAGGAGAAACAGATCAGTTAGGGATATGGTATTATACAAGGCCACTATTTGATTTTTAATTTGATGTTTCAGTGTCTGGTGATGCTGTGGCGGCGGTCCTGAGATGCCCAGCGCGTCAGAGCAGGAGCATCAAGTGCCTGACTGGCCTTGCAGTGTTGGGATCTCGAGAGAGAAGTCCAGTAAGGTCATTCAGGTGCAGTCACAGTCACTGGACCAGGGTAAGTTAACCATTTTTTTTCATAAACCGTAAAGGGGGTTGTGGTGACATATCATGGCTGATCCCTTTAGGAAGTATGAGTGTGTCAATGAGAGTTTTTATGCTTCGGCATAAACCTCTCATTGAGGGGGTCTTGTAACGGTACATTTCTGTCCGTATAGTGGTTTTGGGGAAAACAAATATAAATTTTGTTGTAATTAAAAAGCATAAATAATAATGGATGGTAAAGTTTTGTAAAGTTTTATAACGACGTAATATCCAGCGAGTGTAAATTGTATCAAGGTCAACAGTGTATACGTAAAACAACAGCTATTTTTAGCCAAACAAACTCTGACCGATTAAGTCAACAAGCCAAGCCTGCAAATACGTCATTTGAGAATGCAGTGCGCAATTTGCCTCGCCTTAAAATTTGAGTTGTCATAATCCGAAGACAATAAGATTGGTGACGTGACACCCTCTCTACCTCAGAAAATAACTCAATACATTCGTTCTCAGTCTACTGTCATCTTTAGTGCAAATAGCATGTAAAAGTTCCGGAACGTAAATTGCGGGCCCGCAAAGCAACTAAAAATGTGAAAATTTGATATATTTTAATCTAAACAGTATTATAACAAACAAATAGAGAGTGAGAAAAGTTGCAGTAAATTAACAGTTTGGCCGTAAAATGTGAAAGGGAGCATTATGAAAAACAGCAAACAGTGTAAGCCACAAGTTGACGCTTGGGGTGTCGAATTTCTACGCATCAGCAGGGAAGTAGACATTTTAAAATTTATTTAAAATACTGATACATTTAAATTGAGCTCAATAAAAAGAATGTACCGGGTGAAATAGCGTGAGTGTGTGTGTGGAGGTACCTAATTTAATCTAAAGAATAAAAGCACTGGTTTACGTTAATAGAAGGTAGTTTAGTAATTTTCAGCATCTATTTCAATGTTTAATAAATTAATTGGAAATAATATCTTGAAGAAAGGTTGGAGTTAAATAAAACAATGTATTGTATTTCTCTTTGAATCGTAAAAGTGTAAAAGATGGAGGGAGTAATTTTTGCCATTGTCATCAATATATAATAACCAAAATAATGAATAAATACAAGTTTGCAAAAATACAAGTAAATTTGAGGTAATCATTTCAAGCAACCATCTTGTTAAATTTTCAGCTCGTCTAATTCGAACACCTGGACCCTGGTGAGTAAAACTTTATGTTGGCAATAAACAACATGGCAGCTGCACTAGCCGAAAGTGAAAAGTAAATAAAGTTTATCTGGTATTAAATAATAAAAGCAAGTAAGCAGAACGTAACAACATATTATTGAAGAGTGTTAATTCTTTCAGGATAAAATATTAAATTTACAGAAAAACATTCTGTGACTTTAGTTATAATAATCTGACTTTCATTGTACAAGAAATAAATGTAGAGTGTAAGCAAAGTGGTTTTAGAATGAACTTGGTAGTCTGTACCAATTTTTTAATCATTTTGAATGGATGATGGTTTCCCAAAATAATGAGCATCTAAGCACCTTGCGCACGCGCACTCACACACAAAAGAAAGTGCACGTGCATGTGTGTATTAAATAATTCGGCCCTCTTTCTGTTTACAAAACTCACTAAGGTCGATTTCAAAAAACTATTTCCATGTCAAGTAAATTTTAAAATGTAACGATTGAAAAAAAAATCAGCTACAAAAATTGTTATCAATATTAGTTTTAAAAGATAAACCAACAGTTTATACAAGATACAGATTACAGAGAGTGCAGTGTTAAGTTTCCTGTACAGTTGGGTAGAAATTTATGCTAATAGCATACAGTAATTACAAATAGATTTTTTGTTTATATGAAAAAGTAACTGTTAATAAATGTTTCAAGAAAATAATTCTTTATGGCCATGGGATGAAACTAACTGGAACAACTTATCAAGCAAACAGTGCTCTCCCCCCACAAACACTATTAGTGAATATTGTTACGACACTCTACTCGACCGTCGTAGGTACAGTGGAAACAAAATAAGTACAAGACACCAATTAAGTCACTAATCACCAGCTTTAATTTCACAGTTAAACAGTTTGTAATTAACAATACAGTCTCTACAACAAATCAAATAAAAATTGTTCACATGCAAATTTTATGTCAACTAATATTAAACACAACTGTTATTACAATTTGTAACGGTACAGAATTGAGTGCTACCCCAGTTTTAATTCAAATCAGTTTTAACTTTCAATTGTCAGCTTCCACCTGTGAGGTGCCTCAGTGCAACACAATGTTACCATAAACAACTGTCTAGACATCTTACGTAACAGCTTCCCAGCAGCAGTCTGTGTGTGTGAATCACAGTATGCAGTCTATCACCAGAGTTTTCATCAGACAGCAGTGGAGAGCAGTGCATATATAAGTAAAACTTTATACAGTGGCCTCGGAAATTTCGGTAGGCCAAAGCGATTACAGTAGCCTAGGCCTACCGAACCTTATTAAAAGGTGTGCAAAAAGAGTATCGAAGAAAGAGGTCGAGACAAAAAACGAATACGTTAATTTGTGCAGTTAGAACTGTTCTTTGTGATGTGGCGAATGTGAAAGTGAACTACGAGTGATAGGGTAACAACTGGACCACATGTCAGTTAAGTAACAAATACATACAAAAAGTGACTCCGTAACAATCTGATATCAGTAAAAAGTTATACAAATTTAGATTTATAAAAGAATTAATAAGAATACTATAAACGGGGTAAAAGTTATACGAGGGCTATCCAGAAAGTAACAGACGTTTTGAAATAAAAAATTTACAAAATGAAAAAACAAAATTTTATTATATACATGTGAAAGGTACACTCATAAGCTATTTTTCTACGTAATCGCCATTCAAATTAAGGCACTTATCATACCGTGGCACAAGTTTTTCAATACCGTCTCTGTATAAATCTGCCGCCTGCGATTTCAACCACTGGTTTACACCAGCATGCAGTTCGGCGTCAGTATCAAAGCGTTGTGTAGCGAGCCATGTCTTCATCGCTGGGAAGAGGTGATAGTCGCTCGGCGCCAAATCCGGGCTGTATGGTGGATGATCGAACACCTCCCATCCAAAACCATCGAAGAGCTCTCGGGTACGATTGGCCGTGTGTGGACGTGCGTTGTCGTGAAAAAACAAAACCTTCGCACTACGTTTTCCCCGACGCTTGTTTTGTATCGCGTGCCTTAACTTTCTCAGTGTTTCACAATACCTCTCTGAGTTAATTGTTGTGCCACGTTCAAGAAAATCAACGAGAATCACTCCTTCAGAGTCCCAAAACACAGTAGCCATGATCTTTCTTGCTGACAGCATTTGCAAACACTTCCTTGGTTTCTTGGGAGAACTTGTGTGTCCCCATTCCATCGACTGCCTTTTTGTTTCACTATTGACCTGCTTCACCCAAGTCTCATCCCCAGTTACGATACGATCGATAACTTTGTTACCATTTTTGTCGTAATCTTCGAGGAGAGTTAGTGCTGCAGCCAGTCTCTGTTTTTGTGGTCTTCCGTTAGGATTTTCGGAATCCACCTAGCACAAAATTTGTGGTAACCAAGCTTTTCCGCCATAATTTCATGCACCAAACTCCGTGAAATTTGGGGAAAATGTTTCGAAAGTTCCGTAATCGTGAAACGACGATCTTCACGAATTTTGTCGTTGATTTTCATCACCAGTTCATCAGTCACAAGGCTAGGTCTACCACTGCGGTCCTCATCGTGAACATTGGTACGGCCATTTTTAAAATCAATGCACCATTGCCTCACTCGGCTTTCACTCATTATTCCTTTTCCGTACACATCACAAAGTTGGCGATAAATTTCAATTGGTTTGTGATTTTTTGCCAACAAAAACCTAATCACAGAATGCACCTCACAAGTGGCAGGATTTTCTATTGCAGCGCACATTTTAACACATCACAGAGAGCAAAGTAAGAGGGGCACAGACCGCACGCTACCACAGCTGGATGCGTACTGAGTGTAGGAACGTTCTGACACCAAGATGGCGGCTCTATCCCCGCCCACCGCCGCGGTCGATCAAAACGTCTGTTACTTTCTGGATAGCCCTCGTATATTTAAGGGGAGAAATCATGATTAAAAGTACTGGTTCCTAGAAAATAATTAGTTGATAAAACTTGTGTTTGAACAAATTCATGTTTTTTAGCTGTAGGCTACTTAATAAAATAAAATCAAGTTTGTTTAGGGATATAAAAATGTGTTAAATTAAGTTATTACGCCATAACCATTTCCTATTCTGTGCTGAAAACCTCGTCTAACGTTCTTCGGGATTTTTCTGAGTTTTAAGGGTAGTCAGATAGCGGGATTTTTATAAGGGCAAGAGTGTAAAGGTTTCGATATTGAACCATAAAATATCGTGGCGACCTGGGTAATTTAATAAGGTAAGTTTACAGGGGAATATGACGGTAAGTACAATTCTGGCAGCAGTGAGCAGTAAGTATTATTCTGAAATCTTCTGATGGTAATATATTTAATAAAAGGGTAAAAAAGCAGTACCTTTACAAATTATACCGTCCGATTATAAAATGCAACACTTCACTAATAACCACTTGAACGTACACAGTAATTTCGCCCGATAATAACTGGAACTGCACTGAAAATATATCGCTGCTATACTGACTTGAACGTCGTTGAGTATTGGTATTTATAGCCACTGAAAGTCTAGACAATTCCACATACTACGTATTACCTTTAAACTACGACATAATTGCTTGCGGCCATGACACAGTGAGAGCGGCCGCATGAATTCTCGCACTGTCCAGCAAATGCATCTACAAGCACGTACGCCACACACATTAGAGAGAGATTCTTCTGGCACATTTGACAAACACGCAGACTGTTCTGTAATGTCGTAACACTGCCTCCTCATTAAGCCTGTTTGTCTCGAACTGGCAAACCGTCTCTGAAGTAATACTCGACCAGGCGATCTTGGTGGACGTCCTTTCGAAAGATAATTCTCCGGTTCTTCGAATTCAGTGTCATGTGATCCGAACATCACGTTCCCAGGAATGCAAGTCTTCCGCTCAACCACTAGTTTTGCTGGAATCACTCCTGTTGCGTCATGTACTGATGACCTAAACACCACTGGCTGATCCAAGTTTGGTTCTCGTCAACAACCTCATCTTCAGCCACTTTGCCCTCGGGCGCTTCTATCAGCTCAGGAACAAGCAAGAGTTTTGTCTCGACACCCATAGTTCGCTTTCCAATCACTTCTTTTGTTGTTACACTTATTTGTATTTCCTCTGCTAGTTCTTCCTCCATTTCCGTTTGCAATAGGGAGGGTTCCTCTTGCCCAGACCTGTTGACTTTTTCTTCGACTAATGCCACTCGCTTAATCGAATAGTTGGCAGACCCTGTCATTTTAGCCATGCAACGCTTTATCATCTCTTGGCCAACCTTCAGGACATTCTCTCTTAAGTCTACAACGAATCCGTAGGCATTCATAATGTCCGTGCCAAGAATCACTTCATCAACAATGTCTGCAACGAGCATTTGATGGCTAAACTCGAGAAGACCCAGGCGTACACGTACGTTTACTTTTCCTAGCACCTTGACGGGGCTTCCAGTCACAGTCTGTATTGTACAAGAGCTAATTAGAGGCTCGTGGTTACTGACTAAGTCAGGGCGCACAATGGACACTGTTGCGCCTGTGTCAACTGTAAATGATGTTGGTTTACCTTCCGCAAATCCATTAACGATCAAGTTTCCACTGGTCTTATGTAGCGTGGAAACTGTGTGCTGTTCTGGGGCTTTACTTCTCCAATTGGTGAGACCACTCTCTTCTCTCGGTATCTTCTTCTCCCAACAGTCTACCTGTAGATGACCATGTTTTCCACAGTTGTAACATTTCGGTCTTCTGTCTTTTTCAAATCGTTGCGACTCTCTTGAACGTTTTAATTGTTTGTCCGACAACATTGTTTTTCTGCACCCATCGTAACGGCAATGTGATACAGGGATCTTCTGACTGCAACGTAATGGCACAAACCCATTAATGTAGCGGGACGTTGACTTGGCAGCTTCAAACTCTAGGGCGTGAACAAGAGCTTCTGAGCTATTTCGGTGTCTTGCCATTTGTAATACTTGCTGAAATTTACAATCTCCGATGCCATCAATAAATGTCTGCACCGCAAACCTTATTCGAAAATCTTCTGGTGCTTCAGGACAGGTCAATCTAATCAATCTGTCGACACTTGCTTCAAACTCTTGAAGACTCTCCCCGGAACGTTGTCGTCTTTTTCTCAACTGAGCGTAGTACACATCTCGCAAATGTTTATCACATACCGTAATTCCAGAGCTTTTATCAACTCGGCATAAGTGTTTTGGCTATCAGGTGGCACTTTCTGTAGTAATTCCGCCGCGGGTCCTTTTAATGCAAGAACGAGTGAAATAGCCTTGTCTTTCTCTTGTAACGGGCCTATTTTGGGGCAATAACACAATTTGTATATTTTTTTTAACAAATAACAATTTTTGAGTAATAGGGAAAAACTTAGGTAAATTTATTGGTGGCGAGGAAAACAACCGTGGCAGCACTGCTTGAGGCGTTGAATGCAGAATTAGTTAATAATATTTTATATGAACAGAGAACAGATTCAATAACAGACTAACTGTGCCAAAGTCAGTTCAAGGACACAACACAACTGTAAACAAATTATATAACGGACGATCAGGCGATGTGTTGCGTCACCGCATTACATAACGAGGTGTGTCACCAGTTTCGTCAGACACTCAGCAAACGAAAGCAGTCTGCTGGCGGAGTGATATAAACTTTGAAAACAATAAGAGTTGATCATCCTACAACAGCCGCTTCACAAATTAGCGCCTGTAGCTCTGCCCCAGTCTCATCTCATCACTCGCGCAAGTCACATATATAAGTTCCGAAATGTAAATCGTGGGTGCCCACACCAAAAAAATGAAACATAACGCTTTTTAACTCTAAATCAGAGTATAATAACAGCTTTAAGAACATGTAGAAATCGGAATACATATACAAAATGTAGAGACATTTTTCGGAAATCATCAGTTTAAAAAATATAGCAAATGTGCGTGTAAAATAGTGTGACGTCTTCAGGACTCATTTGAACAGATAAGTAAAAAGAAAAAAATGTGTATCGAACTATTTAACAAAAGTTAACCAAAATCATAAAATAACAATAATATGAGATCTCACGGGGTATAAATTAATTGGGTGTGTGTGTGTGTGTGTGTGTGTGTGTGTGTGTGTGTGTGTGTGTGTGTGCGTGAGTATGTGAGAATATATAAATTTAAACAAAGAAGGCTGGTTTGTGTTGTTATGTTAAGGTAATTCATGTTTAATTTTATAGAAGTTTGTTTGTTTTCAATTTATATACTATGTCTCAATTCCCATTATATACTAAATAAATCTCGTTAATCTGAATTGATAGTAGAGAAAGGATGTCAGGATAGCAGTGTGTTAGCAGTAAAAGATCTAATAAAATGTCAATAAAAATCTATTAATGGGAAACAAATAAAGTTTTCTTTATTTGGAACAACCAGTTCTGATCTCCTGGGTTCGCCGAAAAGAACCCGAGAAAAAATGGTAAGTACGTATATTTTTTTTTATACGTAGTTGGCAACAAGATGGCGCTCGAAGAATTCAGTAAATAAATAGTGAACAGTAACATATTATCAGTAAATATAAATATCAATAAAACGAAATATTACACTCTGTCCAATTATTTGTGCATGCAGCAACTTCAAATTGGCAGAGTGTAATGGGGCGAAAAGGGGTATTCTATTTTGTTTTATTTTTTATTAAATGTATTCAAATATATATGTGCCCAACGCAGCAAGTCCCATCCGCAATACGGTTTTATTCGGACAATGAACAAAGACATTGCTGTGTGAGCGAGGTGTTGTAATGGAACGCAGTATAATTCCAAGAATTCAGTGTTGTGTTACACCCAGAGTACGCGCAACACCATCAATGCGCATAAATGATGCTACGCAGCCTGAAATGAAGCCAACAAAAATGGCTAAATTATAAAATTTGGTCGCCACGTGGTTTGGATGATGACGGAAATCAATAATAACTCCGCCCACTTGGGTCTCGTAACTCGTGGCAGTGAAATATCGTCAATGCTTAACGCACATGGACAACACCATACTTTGTGTAAGTTGACGAATGTTTTGTGGCTAGGAGGCTGTGTGTTCCGTTTTGAGCTACAGTTGAGTAAAGCGTTTTGGTTGACGCTCTGCACAGTCGATGAAATAGCTAGTCCCCGGCCGGGGTGAATACACAAGTTCACGAACTTATAATCTATTCAAACATAGTCATGAAGTGATAAAATTCAGTTTAAATCAATAAATTTTGACGGCGCAACAACATCTCAGATCGCAATAAGTGTAGTGAAGCCAGGAAATTCAAAATGTAGTAATGACCAAAACATTCGAACAGATACGCAGTGCGGCTCGTGGTCAGCAGAGACACCAAGGCTAAGTAGTCGACTCCCAATTACCCTGTATAAATAATTTCAAATTTTTGGGCTCTAATTAAATAAAATGGGGTTTTTTAAAACGGTATAAATGAGTGAGTGAGGCAAGCTGGGTTGACCTTATTTAGATTGAATAATTAAACAAGTATAATATATAGAATAAAAGTGTGGTAATAATGTTTTATGTTTCAATTAATGCTTGTAAGAAATGCTGTCACACACAATTGAAGGAAGTAGTAATGTATTAGTGTTGGGAGAAATGGTAAATAGCACAGAAGTTTAAAGTAATATCAAAAATAAAACAAAAGATGAGTTCCAGTATATAACTGAGTGTAGCGTACATTATTAATATAACCTTGGAACCCTGCTTGTATTACACCGTTCGTGCGATGTAACCCTGGGCTGAAAAAGGTAAGTGGGAGACAAATATATTATTATTGAATGTATTAATAAATAATAGTACAAATGGTGCCCGAACAGGGACGAATTTTATAAATAAAATTTTATACATTAAATTCCACACCTACGGTAAAATACAAGTATGGTTTGAAGGTTAAGAAAAATACGTACAAATTACGTAACAGACGTAAAATAATATATCATTGTTAGAGTAAATGTCAGATGTTTTGTATGTAAGTAAAGTTGTATAAATTGATAATATAAAAATGGCAGGTAATAATAACGAGAACGATATAAGTGAAATTACAAATCTTGATGAATCAGCTATTATGAATAGTCTTGAAGTCCATTCGAATCCAAACATGGGTCAGGACAATAAAATAGTCGAAATAAGTGTTACAGACGAAGCAAATATTACAGAGGATTCAGGAGTTCAGTTAACTCCAACCTCAACAAAATGTAACAGCAAATTTGATAATGACATGATGAGTATTTTACTAAATCAATTCGATAAAATGAATTGTAAATTTGATGAGCAAAAAAGCGAAATTAAAGAAATTAAGATTAATTTTAATGAACAGAATAATGAGATAAAATTAATCAGAGATGAAATTAAACAACAGAATTTTGATTGTAGTAAGCAAGTAGATGAAATTAATACAAGTTTTAATAATATTAAAGAACAGGTAATAAAATCTATAAATAATGATTGTGAGAAGATGGTGACGAAATGAATAAAAATCTAGACAGAAAATTAAATCAGATAATAAACAAGAAGTTAGGTGACAATGTTACAGTTATGACCAATAATAATAATGATAAAATAGTGGAAGAGGTAGGGTTAGATAATAAAATATTGAATAGTGATGATAGTGAGGTCAATTACAATTCTGAGAATATAGTGGGGGTAAAGGATAGTGGAGAAACAGATAAATTAGATGAAAATAAAGACGATCAGATGACAGATAATGAGGTAAGTAGGGGTGAGAATTATGATGATATAATTAAGAATGTGGTGTTAGAAAGTGAAATAGAATTTAATAACAAAGTGTTAGTGAGTGATGATGTAGAGATAGTTAGTGAGAATGAGAGAGTAAGGGGTAGAAACAAATGTTTATCAGTTAGAGAGAGAGTATGAAGAGAGTATAGAGGTAGAAGGATTGCAGAGGGTAAATTTTCCCCAGGTTTATTGTAAACTAAGGTGTTTACAGATGTTGTTGTTGAAGGGCAAGAGTCCCATATTATTGGAAGACATGAGGTCTTCGAGTTGTTCCCTAAAAATTATGAGTTAGTGCCCTCTGGATGGAGTGAGAGAGAAAATGTGACAGGGCATTGTGGTGAGAGATATTTAAAGAGTTGTGTGTAGATGGGGAGATACAAGTATTTAAGTCAGATAGAGGTTATAAAAAGTTGAAAGACAGGTTAGAATTGAAGAAAATAGATGACACAAAATACTTACCTTGTGAAATAAAGATTGATGATACTGTTGTAGATGATAGACACTTACCTTATGATGTGATGAGTGTAGTGGAGGAATATGAACTTACCTTATGTTGAACAAAAATACTGATGGAGGCAGAACTAAGATCACCAAGTAGACAGGTTTTATGAATTAATGGTAGACAAAAATGTAGTTAATTATTATGTTAATGTAATTAACGAAAGTAATCTTTACAATAATAATAGTGTAACGAGTGTGAGTAAGGACGATAATTATTATATAAAAGTAAGACTAATACATGATGAAGGAGAGTAGATAAAAACTTAGTGAATGGACATTTTAAATATTTTAGTTTATGGTTATGACCTTGCTAACTTAGGAAATGAAGTGTGGTAAACAGAAAAATAATGACAAGAATTGTAAATAAATTTATAGTGAAATTAATTATGTCTGTGTTGTAAAAGGTATTTAATGTAAACAATATGTGTGTGTAGTAGAAATTGTTTTAATAATAATAATAATATTTTGGCAGACTAAATAAATAACAAGAATAATTATGAAGGTAATAAATGAATTGTAATTGTTTTGAAGTAAGGTAATTAAAATATGTTGTGTTTTAATAAGTGATTGAATGAAATAATTTGAGATGTTTAAATATTTTGATTACTTTAAAATGTTGTATAAAGGAGATTGGAATTTGATAATAAATAATAAATAAATAAATATAAAATGTGTTTAGTTTGTGGAATAACATGGTTGTTAAAATGTTTCAGAAGATACATGGAGTTATGTGCATTATTTGGTGTTTGTATTTTTGTGTCTATGACAATATGTGAGTGATGTAATGTAAGTATGAAATTTATAATGCAATTTATATAAAGCAAAATGTTTAATGTTTAAATGTAAAGTATATATGAATCTAAAAGATGTTAAACATGAAAATCAATTAATAAATAACCAAACATATAAGAGTTGACCATCCGTGAATTGTAGTAACGGTGTCAGTGTGAGCCTTATATGTCTTTTGGTAGTTTCCCCACATTTCGGGCGGTCATGGCTTCACCGAACCCTGACCGTGGAATTATGTAAGTAGATTCTAAATTGGTGAACATAGAAATTGACCGGGGGGGGGGGGGTAACACAGGGGAAACTACATAACTATGGAACAGCGGCTATCGTCAAAGGTGGCGATAGTGCCGTTTTAAGGGTGTGCGAATCATTTTAGTAGGATTACTGGTGTCCTCGGACATCAGTAATGACGAATTTTATATAACGCTGAACCAAGAACGGTATAGGCAGCATCTATACCTTATGTATGTAAACTTCAGTTCTTGGGGATGCAAATGGGTGCCACAGCCCAACATCAGGAAACAATAGTGCGTGTGGAAAAGGAGCTGGCCGTTACAAGCCCGGGGCATAAACAATAAAGTGTTTATGCAACCAGGCAAACGCTCGATCCGGTTTATCCGGCGGGTGGTTACCTAATTGTAACTGGGTATAAAGGGGGGACTTTAAGTAACTGATGAAGTAGGAGGGAAGCTGAAAATTCAGTGAGAGGGTGACGACCTCTGTAAACAGCGGGTGGTCAATTTATACGACTCTATAGAGAGAGTAGGGGGTTGACAACCCAGAGAGCTGTTCAGTAACTGTTGCTATAACTATGACTCAATGATTAGTGATGCATTTCACGCATGAGAGCAAACAATTTTAAGTGATAGGGTCAATTATAATGATTTTATGTTGACTCAAGAAATAATATTGGAATAGATAGTTGTTTAGAAGTAAGTGATTTAAATGTGTCATGCTCTGTATAATAATTTTATAAAGGACTTTACTTATTTTGAAAAGACTATTTCAAGTGAAGGAGATGTTTATCATATGTGGTTTATTATATCTTATTGAGTTATTATTGTATTGTTAGAATATAAGAACTGTAAACACATGATGTTGTGACAGTACGAAAAGACTGATGTCGGATTTATGGTATGAGTGGTATCAAATTATTGTATTTCATTATTTTGCACACACATACATGGGTAGGACGATTTTCCCTTTGTCTAAAGAAAACGACGCATATTCAACAGAGCAGAACGATTCCAAGGTCAGGAGCAGACGTGTGAAACCGAATGCATACAATGGCGGTATAAGTGAAGACAGACTCTAAATATCAATTTTCATTGGTCCACAAGGCGGGACGTCATTAAAAATATAAAAATCACGTAACCACAATGACGAGAAACAGGGCGTTAGCCGTTCGAAACAAAAGAACAATGACGTGATGCACTCACACATACGTAAAAATGTACATTACATCCGCCCAGTCTTCATACTACACCCGAGGCGACAACACCTGGTAAAAGGTCGTCCGGCAACTAATACCAGCAACAGTGTAAATTACAATAAAATGTAGCGATAATTTCAATTAGTGATCAAAATGTAAAAAACAGAGTTTAAATTCAGTGTAGTAACCACCAGAACTATCATCAGTATGCAGTAAAACAACAGAAAATACAGGCCGGCGAAGAGGAGATTCCCAAAAGGCTACGCCACATCAGAAACAGGAAAGTGCACTAATCCCTTTACTAATTACAATAAGTTTTGAGCTCAAACATGAAAAAATCAATTCAATTAAAATTGTCTCTACTTTAAATAAAGACGAATGAGTGTGTGTGTGTGTGTGTGTGTGTGTGTGTGTGTGTGTGAGTAAATGTAAAATCGACTATTAAACTGGCGAGAAGCCATGAGGCGTTGGTTTGTGTTCTTTGTTTAATTGTTTTATAGAAGTCATCTTAAAATTTCCAATGATCAATTTAGTAGAGCTGCAGCTTATTTTAAAGTCTTTTGGGGAAGTAAAATTAAATATCTAGGGTAACTAAAAGGAATTATTAATTTGTGTAAAGAGGCGGAAGTAGGAAGGCCATTTTGTTTTATGTAATATGCCAGTAGCCATTTTGATGTTTTAGAAGATAAATTATGCAAAATATGAAATAATAAAAACAACCGTTTATTTTACCACAAATGCTGTTAGTGTACATTATTTCTGGTAACCGTTCAGTCTCAGCCTCGCTTATAAGAACCTTGGACCCGAATAATAGCAAATACGTAAAGTTGGCAACACCAACATGGCGCCTGAATTAATATGTCAACAAAGAAAAGTTAACCTATCGCAACAGGTAAGTCACCATGAATACACAATATTTATTATTGTAGTTAGACACGAGTTAACAATGTCAACCCGAACTAGGGACTTAATTATTGTATCAGTTAACAATGGCAGCCCGAACTAGGGACAATATATAAATAAAGTTTATATAAATAAGCCAGCAAAAGAGACAGAACGGTTATTAGATCAAGGTGTGACATGATAAGTGAGAGAGTAGGTTATGTTATGTAGAGTATACAGTAATGTTTCAAATATATATTTAGAACTCCAAAATGGCAGATAACGAAAGCATTAGTATAAATAATACAGCAACAGAATCTCTATTATTAAATGAACCAGAAGCTAACTCAACACCCATTATGAATAATAAAGTGTCATTAGAGGACCTTTTTCAGTTAATGAAGATACAGAATAGTGAATTAAGAGAACAGAGGGTTAGATTTGATGTAAAATTAGATGAGATGAAAAACGAAATCAAAGAACGAAACGATAATTTTGATAAACATTTTGAGAAGTTAAACATGAAAATGAGTATTTTAAAGTGATAGACAAATTAGATATAAACAAAGACAAGGTAAGTGGGGGAGAAAATTATGACAAAATAAATAAAAGTATGATATTAGAAAATGATTGTGTGGATGTTGGTAGTGATAATGAGATTTTATGGGGAATAGAATATGATAATAATGAGTTGTTTGTGTGTGATGAGTTAGATAGAAAGTGGAGAGAGAGTATAATTGTAAAAGAGTTGCAGGGGGTAGATTTTCCCCTTAATGATGGAGTAGGGGGTGAAGTAAAAACTTCACGTGTTTTTAGGAAGGACGAGAGCGCCTTCAATGTATATTTGGGAGACATATGGTCTACAAATAAAGTTGTCCCTGGTTTTTTTAGTGCACTTCACAGGTGGTGCAGTAATTGTGAATTAGTGTCCCCTGCAAATATTGAAAGAGAGAATGTAACTTGGTGTGGTAGAGAGAGATATATTGAGAGGTGTTGTGAGAGATATGGCGAGAGAAAGAGAGAAATAGAGATTTTTAAGATGAGTAGAACTTATGAAGAATTTATGGAAAAGTTAGGAGGAGAGATGATATATAATAAATATAGTAAATACTTGCCTTGTAATAAAACTGAAGTAGTAGGAGATAAGGGAAATAATGACTTTGCAAATTACCTAATTGTGACAAATTATACTGGAGGTGACACGACAATGACCAATCATGACAGATTAAATGAGTTTGAGGAAAATGGTGAACATTTGAATGGTATATGCATTTATGTTGTTAATATAAGAGATTCAATAATAAGCAATGTATATAGATATAAGATAAGATTAATGTTTGACGATGGAGGTTAATTATTTTATTGTGTTTATGAACATTTAATTATGTGGACAGTGTTTTGAAATGGACTGCTTATAAAATGATTTTTGGTAAATGATAAAATGATAATGTGGATTGTATATATTTTGTGTATTGGTGTCAGTGTATTTGTGTATTTTTGCTGTTGTGTATTTTATATATTTTTTTGTGTAAACCATGTAGTGTAGAATTTTAAATATTCAAGAATAAGTAATGAAGAGGATGGTTTTAAATAATTATGAGATTTAGATTTGAAGGGATAATAAATGAAGCAGGTAATATATTTGGATATTGAGAGGTATTGTTGTTAGTAGGTAAGTGATGAATTTTCTAGTGGTATATTAAGGTGAAATGTTATAGAGGTTTGGGGATAGTGATAAATAAAGGCATTTGAGTTAGTTAAGCAGAGTTCATGGGAGTTAGTGAAAATAAGAATGTTGAGATACAGATAATATATAAAGAGGTGTTAGATATTTTAGGGACACAGTAGTTAGTGATTATATGTAGAGAGGTGAGTAATGTGAATGGTATATATATTTGTTGATGATGATATTTTGTAGTAAGGATCCGGTGTAGGGAGTGATCAGCGTGCGACGTGGCAAGAGACCAGCGTGCAGTGTTGTGGCAGGCGGAGCAATTTTGGGTTAGAGTGTTTGCCTATATTTGGTGGAGGGCAAATGGTTAGGAATGGGTATGGCCAGGTAGGGAACACACATCCTAGTACAAAAGACGAGCGGTGCCAGAGGATTTAAATGGGATTAGTGAAGGGGGTTATTATTGAGATATTGGTGTCATAATATGTTAATGGTTAGAAGCGGTTGTTAGTGGAAAAAAGAGGGGTAGTAAGGTTAGATAGACGAATGCCAGAATAAGATACAGATAATAGTGATTAGTAGAGAGTCACCCAAACTAGATAAGGATTGATGGAAAGGTTAGAAAAGAGAATTCATGGTAGAAAGGTGAGGTAACTGAAAGGTAAATGATAAATTTGAAATTTTTTTATAGAATCTAATGATGAATGAATGTTAAATAATAAAAGTTAATAAAGAGTGGATAATAGTAACATTATAAAGTTTTGATACCAGTTATTTAAATGTAAATTGTTTAATGTAAATGTAACAATGTTAATGTTTGATGTACAATGTTTTATTATATTTTTATTGTTGATGGTAATAGTGTGTGTGGTTAGGTCGTTACGGGGGTAGCGACGGTAAAAAATACTAATGTGGTAAAAATATGAAGATAACAGTGGTTTTGAACAAAGAAAAATGAGTTAGTTCTGTTGCAAAGAAAAATAAGAATAAAGAAAAATGAGTAAAGAAAATATAAAGAGTTTTGAAGTTGTTTGCAATGATAGGTATATGTTTCAATGTTATATGAAGTAAAATAGTAGAGTTAGTGGTTGTTGCTTAGAAAAGTAAAATTTGTTTTCTGCTTAGGATAAGAATATATTTTCATGTGGTAAAGACAGTAAATATGATTGACTGGAGTCAGAAAGTTGTAATAAATGCAGGAATGTTTGAAAAATGGAGAGGGTTTATCTGTCTTAAATCTTGTCTTTTGTTATTTGAAAATTTATTAATGGAGCAAACCAATGCCTCAAAACACAAACCAATGCATCTAAGGGGAGACATATCAGTTGTGGATATAGGAATAGAGAAGGCCACTATATTAAAATTTGTATTGCATGTTTCAGAGTTTGATGGTGTTGTGACCGCGGTCCTGAGCTGGCTGGAGTGTCAGAACAGGAGCGTTAAGTGCTTAATGGCCTTATGGTGTTGGGATCTCTCCTGAGAGATCCAGTAAGGTCAGATGGTATGATCATCATCATTGGACAAAGGGTAAGTGACTATATTTCTTTTATATTAACACTACAGGGGTCGTGGCAACATATCTGAACTGATCCTTTTAAAAAAGTGTGAATGAGTCAATGAAAGTTTTTATGCTTCGCCATAAAATCTTTCATTGAGGGGGTTTTGTGACAGTACGAAAAGACTGATGTCGGATTTATGGTATGAGTGGTATCAAATTATTGTATTTCATTATTTTGCACACACATACATGGGTAGGACGATTTTCCCTTTGTCTAAAGAAAACGACGCATATTCAACAGAGCAGAACGATTCCAAGGTCAGGAGCAGACGTGTAAAACCGAACGCATACAATGGCGGTATAAGTGAAGACAGACTCTAAATATCAATTTTCATTGGTCCACAAGGCGGGACGTCATTAAAAATATAAAAATGACGTAACCACAATGACGAGAAACAGGGCGTTAGACGTTCGAAACAAAAGAACAATGACGTGATGCACTCACACATACGTAAAAATGTACATTACATCCGCCCAGTCTTCATACTACAGCCGAGGCGACAACACCTGGTAAAAGGTCGTCCGGCAACTAATACCAGCAACAGTGTAAATTACAATAAAATGTAGCGATAATTTCAATTAGTGATCAAAATGTAAAAAACAGAGTTTAAATTCAGTGTAGTAACCACCAGAACTATCATCAGTATGCAGTAAAACGACAGAAAATACAGGCCGGCGAAGAGGAGATTCCCAAAAGGCTACGCCACATCAGAAACAGGAAAGTGCACTAATCCCTTTACTAATTACAATAAGTTTTGAGCTCAAACATGAAAAAATCAATTCAATTAAAATTGTCTCTACTTTAAATAAAGACGAATGAGTGTGTGTGTGTGTGTCTGAGTAAATGTAAAATCGACTATTAAACTGGCGAGACGCCATGAGGCGTTGGTTTGTGTTCTTTGTTTAATTGTTTTATAGAAGTCATCTTAAAATTTCCAATGATCAATTTAGTAGAGCTGCAGCTTATTTTAAAGTCTTTTGGGGAAGTAAAATTAAATATCTAGGGTAACTAAAAGGAATTATTAATTTGTGTAAAGAGGCGGAAGTAGGAAGGCCATTTTGTTTTATGTAATATGCCAGTAGCCATTTTGATGTTTTAGAAGATAAATTATGCAAAATATGAAATAATAAAAACAACCGTTTATTTTACCACAAATGCTGTTAGTGTACATTATTTCTGGTAACCGTTCAGTCTCAGCCTCGCTTATAAGAACCTTGGACCCGAATAATAGCAAATACGTAAAGTTGGCAACACCAACATGGCGCCTGAATTAATATGTCAACAAAGAAAAGTTAACCTATCGCAACAGGTAAGTCACCATGAATACATAATATTTATTATTGTAGTTAGACGCGAGTTAACAATGTCGACCCGAACTAGGGACTTAATTATTGTATCAGTTAACAATGTCGACCCGAACTAGGGACTTAATTATTGTATCAGTTAACAATGTATTTCACACAGTATAATGGTTTGAAACGTATTTAGAGTAAGGTCAGTCACCTGACCAGAGACATCAGCTGACTGCTGGGGTTATATATGTATTATGTCACTTATAAGTAATTTGCAGAATTTTATCAAGATAATTAAATGTTTGAATATAATTGATGTTTGAAGAATAGATTTTCAATGTGGTTCAAAGATTTTAATTTAAATGATGAAAGCAATTTGAGATAGTTATGAATTTTCAATGGGTTGTAAAAGATAGAATTTGGGTGTGATAGTAATTGTTTAAGTAGGGCATGTGGGTCAATCAAAGGTAGTTTCAAATGGGGGCTAGAGAGAATAAGATTCTTAGGAATAAACGTAAGATGGAAATTGAGTATTAGTAGGGACACAGTAGCAATGGGGAATATATGTAGAGTAATGAGAGTGATATATTTAGGTAGTAAAGAGATGGGGATATTTTGTAGATGAAAGTGATGGGATGGAAGAGTAATTAGATGATGGGGGAATTTTGTAAAGGGGGTGGTGTGATAAGGAGTCCTCAACGAAAAGCGTTGTGGCGGGAGGTGAACCGTATGTGCGCCAGAGGGGTTACCTAGGGGCAGACCAGGAACCAAATGAAGGAATGAGCATAGGGAGGGAACACACATCCTAAGTACAAACAGGGTAGAGAGTATTTTGTTATAAGGGTAGAATGAGTAAATGGGAGTTAGGGTAGTAAGTTAGTGGAGATAAATGTTTTGAGAGAGGGGTGTCAGACTAATTAGATCTGTTTAAGTGTTAGAGTCAGAAGGGGTTGAGGTTGTATTTAATTACCCATATGTAAATCGAATTATGATGAATAACTAAGAGTCACCCAAACTAATTGAGAATGAAAATGTTAGAGAGAAAGTCAGAGTTCAAATGTAATAATAAATGAAACCAGTAAAAGATTTTAATAAAATTTGAAAACAAATTGAAACTGTAAAATGTGTAAATTTTTGTCAAATTAAATGTGAATTTTATTGTTTATTGTAAGGTAATGATAACACTGTTATTTTTGAAATGTTCTATGTTTATTATGTTGTATTATGTTTGAAGGTAAAAAATTATAACCATGTTTCATGTATTTTATGTTGTAGCTTTGTGTAGTGTATATATGTCAAGGTCATTCACTTGACCCAGAGAGATCAGCTGATGACTGATGTTAGAGACAGGACAGGTTTCCAGTAATTGATTCATGAAATTTTGTTAATTAATTAAATTAAATAATTTGATTTTTTGATAATGATAAAAGAAATAATTTTGGGAAATTAAAAATTTTTTGAAAAAAAAAAAAAAAAAAAATTTCCTTTTTATGCCTGCCGTATAGATGATGTTTTGAGGTTCCGAGTATATTGTTGTTTATATGTAGTACTAGGGTGTTCATGGAATTATATTGTTTAGTATATATGTGTAAGCAAACGTAATGATAAGTGAATTTATGATTTAATGTGTTCAATTTATTTTTTTGATTGCCAGCGGCTAGTGAAGACGTTGTAATTTTAGTTTAAGGATTTTGAATTTTATGGTAAATTAAAGGAGATAATAAAATCAATAACAATATGAAATTTTGATTTTGAACTTACATTCATTTTTGAACAAAATTTAAATGATTTGGATTTAATTTGTTTGCTATGTTTTGATTTGAAAAAGTAACGTTGATTTGAGAAAAGAAATTGAACTTGGAAAGATAAAATATTTTATGGAGTTTGTGAAAAATGTACTAAAGGCAACCCAGTATGCATGTAAGGGGGAACATATCGGTGGAGGATATGGCAGGGTATAAGACCAGGGTTTTGATTTTGGGGTGGAATGTTAAAAGGTTAGGTGTACTATGGTGAATATCTGTCCTATTTTATGGTGTTGGGATCTTGAACAGAGAAGTCCAGTAATCTCGTTCAGGTGCAGCCATAGTCGCCGAGCTAGGGGGGTAGTTTACCCATGATGTTTTAAGAAATTAACGGGGGGTTGTTGGCACCATATCCTCACTGATCCTCTTAGGGGTTTAGCAATGAGAGTTCTTCTGTTTCAGCAGAAGACATCTCATTGGGGGGGGGTCTTGTAATGGGGCGAAAAGGGGTATTCTATTTTGTTTTATTTTTTATTAAATGTATTCAAATATATATGTGCCCAACACAGCAAGTCCCATCCGCAATACGGTTTTATTCGGACAATGAACAAAGACATAGCTGTGTGAGCGAGGTGTTGTAATGGAACGCAGTATAATTCCGAGAATTCAGTGTTGTGTTACAACCAGAGTACGCGCAACACCATCAATGCGTGCAGATGACGCTACGCAGCCTGAAATGAAGCCAACAAAAATGGCTAAATTATAAAATTTGGTCGCCACGTGGTTTGGATGATGACGGAAATCAATAATAACTCTGCCCACTTGGGTCTTGTGACTCGTGGCAGTGAAATATCGTAATGCTTAACGCACATGGACAACACCGTACTTTGTGTAAATTGACAAACGTTTTGTGGTTAGGAGGCTGTGTGTTCCGTTTTGAGCTACAGTTGAGTGAAGCGTTTTGGTTGACGCTCTGTGCAGTCGATGAAATAGCTAGTCCCCGGCCGGGGTGAATACACAAGTTCACGAACTTAAAATCTATTCAAACATAGTCATGAAGTGTTAAAATTCAGTTTCAATCAATAAATTTTGACGGCGCAACAACATCTCAGATCGCAATAAGTGTAGTGAAGCCAGGAAATTCAAAATGTAGTAATGAACAAAACATTCGAACAGATACGCAGTGCGGCTCGTGGTCAGCAGAGACACCAAGGCTAAGTAGTCGACTCCCAATTACCCTGTATAAATAATTTCAAATTTTTGGGCTCTAATTAAATAAAATGGGGTTTTTTAAAAACGGTATGAATGACTGAGTCAGGCAAGCTGGGTTGACCTTATTTAGATTGAATAATTAAACAAGTATAATATATAGAATAAAAGTGTGGTAATAATGTTTTATGTTTCAATTAATGCTTGTAAGAAATGCTGTCACACACAATTGAAGGAAGTAGTAATGTATTAGTGTTGGGAGAAATGGTAAATAGCACAGAAGTTTAAAGTAATATCAAAAATAAAACAAAAGATGAGTTCCAGTATATAACTGAGTGTAGCGTACATTATTAATATAACCTTGGAACCCTGCTTGTATTACACCGTTCGTGCGACGTAACCCTGGGCTGAAAAAGGTAAGTGGGAGACAAATATATTATTATTGAATGTATTAATAAATAATAGTACAGGAGGTACGTTGCCCAGTGACCGCTTCCGTCAAAGGTTGGAGCTTTGACATGAACTGTCCCTACTGCAGGCAAAGTGACTTTCTCTATTAACTTATTTTCTGTCTTTATCGCTGGTACAGTCTGTTCAGAAATTTGTTTTGTTCAAATCTTCATGCACTGTTCAACTTCACTTTTAATTTGTTCTCTTATGTTTGCCATTGATTTTTCTACTGCAGATATTTTTGTTGACATAGCTTCTTCCACAGTCAAGACAGATTTTTCCACTTCAGATATTTTTGTAGACATCGATTCTTCAACACTCGAGACAGATTTTTCTACTTCAGCTATTTTTAATGTCATTGATTCTTGTAGGCCTACCTCCGATATTTTAGTAACTTGTTTATTAAGCTCACCTCGTAGGAGACCCAATTCTGCGGTACTATGTTCTTGCATCTGTTTCTGCTCCTGTATTAATGCTTTGATGTCTTCTGTTTCACGCTTTCGTTCCTCTGCCTCCTGTCGTCGTCGTTCCTCTGTCTCTAGCATTAGTGCTTTCTGACGTTCCTCAGCCTCTTCTCTTTCCTGCCTGTGTTTTTGATCCTGTCGTTTTTCTGCTTCTTCTCTTTCTTGCTGCTTCTTCGTTCTTCTTTTTGTCGTCTTTCTGCTTCTTCCGCTTCCTGTCTGCGTTTTTCATCCTGTCGTTTCTCCGTCTGTAACAGCAGCGCCTGTAAATTTTCCATCATCTGACTGGCATCAATTTTTACCGATTAATTACGAATTACACTCATCTTGTATAAAGTGTCCACTGTTAACCGTTCTATCCCACTTCTGACACCACTGTTACGACGGTCTACTCGACCGTCGTAGGTACAGTGGAAACAAAATAAGTACAAGACACCAATTAAGTCATTAATCACCAGCTTTAATTTCACAGTTATACAGTTCGTAATTAACAATACAGTCTCTACAACAAATCAAATAAAAATTGTTCACACGCAATTTTTATGTCAACTAATATTAAACACAATTGTTATTACAATTATACCATCCAATTATAAAACGCAACACTTCACTAATAACCACTTGAACGTAACAGTAATCTCGCCTGATAATAACTCAAACCGCACTGAAAATATATCGCTGCTATACTGACTTGAACGTCGTTGAGTACTGGTATTTATAGCCGCCAAAAATTTAGACGATTCCACATACTATGTATTACCTTTAAACTATGACGTAATTGCTTGCGGTCGTGACACAGTGAGAGCGACCACGTGAATTCTCGCACCGTCCAGCAAATGCATCTACAAGCACACACGTTAGAGAGAAATTCTTCTGGCACATTCGACAAACACGTAGACTGTTCTGTAATGTTGTAACAATATTTATACAGTGATATTTAATGTACATCAATACATTAACTTTTTTATACTTTTATCTCACTCCAGCCCAAGACGTATGCCTTATTAACACCAGTTTCCTCCCAATAAGTACTGCACGCACATGTACTTACTATAAGTACGGGACTTACCATTATAAGCTTCGAGGTTACGCAATAGTAACTCTTCCCCACCCCTCGCCATCCAGCGTTGTCGCACGTTACACTTGGTTATGCGTAGGCAAAGCGGGGAGGGGAGGTCTGTTGCAAACACTGGCAAATACCGCAGTGGCTTCGAAGCTTATTATCATAGGTCTCACATAATGACTACTGTAATAGTGTTTATGTGCTACAAAGTGCAATATTCTGAATACATACACTGGCTGTAATAATCTCATTTTTTTAATTTAGTTTTTTAAATATTGCTGATGGTACACCATATTATTAATACAGAATTACTCCAAACAATACTTAATAATCTGCAAGTACAAAGTCTTCTGTTTAACACATATTATTACAATTTCAGCGGTCCTATTTTTCTTTTTCTGTTGTTTGCCAATCCTATATACTTTGTATCCCACATTTCAGCATTCTTTTCATATATCCACCCCAATTTGTTTTGCCTCTTTTGTTTTATTTTTACATATGTCTACATCCACTCTTGCTCTAAATCATCTAATCTTATGATGCCAATGTTATTCAGTAGAAATGTATCTAGTGGTACACGCAGCTCCTTACTGGGGACATTTTTACTTCAAATGACATTGTGTCACACACACAACAGAGTTGGGACAGTAATATACTCTCTATATTACACATTCTTCTTTAGTAATCTACCTAGAGTAGATTAAATGCGTTGGAGGAAAATTAAACGTTCTTTCTTCAGAGAGCGATTAACTGGCAACTCACAAGAACTAACAATGTGATCACATAAAAAAATTATTTTTGTAATTTAAGATAAAACACTTTTCGATTTATTATCTAAACACAGTTATTTTTAAATTGTGTTAATATATTTTTCAAATACAGCCCCTACCTGTGTATTTTTACTAGAATACAGTAGACGCCCTCTAGTCCGGCCTTGGTTGGATAGGCCGTCGGATGGTTCGGCCAGCCATATGGTGAGTCACACAGTCTAGACGAACCTCCAGTAACAGGCCCCAACTTGTTAAACGGAAAATATATGTAGCTCAGTTGACTCGCGCTTTTGTTCATGTGCGGATGTATGTCTTATGTTGTGAGTTCTGTGTATATAGTAATACTGTATGTATCTGTATAAATAAAAACGTTTTCCGACATGAGTGCGAAACAAAAAGACACGTTCGTGACTATGGACCAAAAATTACAAGTCCTTCAGCGTCTCGATAAGGGCAAATCGATCCATCCAGAGTATTTGCCAAGGGTTTAATGTAGGCAAGAGTACTGTTAATGACTGGCGCCGAAACAGAAAATTGTGAGTAATTATAATTATTAGTAATTTATATATACTGTATTGGGTCATTTATTGTATGGATCATTCATTAAAGAGCGTTATTTCATCATTATAGCATATTTTCGGTTCGTCCGGCCATTTTGTAATCCGGCCTAGGGTCTGGTCCCGAGGTGGCCGGACGAGAGGGCATCTACTGTACCTGTATTTCCGTCAGGAACTAACAGCTCATGATATTTCCATCATGACTACAATGTTAAAAACCAAACCAAACCATAACCAACAAATATTTTAATCAACCAATTTCCAATATATTTCAACATTTCAGATTCAATCTACAGAGGAAAATAGTCTGTCACAGTTCAACACAAAGAAGAAACTCATTATATAAATGATAAAAACAGACTGAACTCTGTAGTATTATACCTTTAAATACAGTACTTTCAACCCACACCTACTGATGTACAGTGCTCCTTATGGTAAACAGTGCTTTATACATGCCTACAATTTGGAACATGAGAATGCAATTAATCAACTATGTACCATAGTATGTACACGTGGTACACACATACTCACACACAATAAGAGGCAAATTTACATACAGTTACTCACTCACTTTCATGACTGTTGCAACACATATGGAAGACAAATTTAATGGATCAACTGCCTCTAATTTCATTCCATTCTGAAAACTAAGACCTGAAGAATGCACTGGAGGTAGATTTTGTTTTGGAAATAAATCTTCTGTAGCATCATCTTTATCACGTAGACCTTTAAAACAACGATCAATATAATTTGGTGGAGCATCTATAGTCTGGCCAATTCTTCGAGCCCAGCCTACAGGATGTATTAATGGGGAATCCTCATGGCACCAAAACCCTATAAACATATGATGCATAAGAGAAACAATAACACAAAAGCACGTTCAAATTATTAATACATAATTAACTTAATAACTAATTAATTAGTTTATTAACTAATTTTCTTTCAATTTGCTAATCTGTGTGTTAATGGAATGTGATAACTATTGATAACTTCTTCTTCTGATAGTTCCTATCCGTTTTGGATGTTGGATATCATACAGGCTATTTTACCTTTCTGCACTGCTGTACGGAATAAGTCAGTTGTATTCATGCCAAACCAGGTCCTTAAATTTCTCAGCAATGATATTCTCGGTCGCCCAACTCCTCTCTTTCCGAGTACTTTTCCCTGTAGTATGGATAGCAATAAGTAAAATCTCTGTTCATTTCTCAAGAGATGTCCCAGATACTGAAGCTTTCTTATCTTCACTGTGTTAATAATTTCCCTATCTTTCTTCATCTTTCTAAGAACTTCACATTAGTTATATGTGGTGTCCATGAAATGCTCAGTATTCTGCGGTAGAGCCACATTTTGAAAGATTCCAATTTCTTAGTTGTGGCTTCAGCCAAAGTCCAAGACTCTACATATTATATTGATAATGTGATAATATTTCAAATTTAGTGCTGTGAAGTAATGCTTCATTTGTACCTGTATGAAGTATACATGTACGTGATATACTTCTGTTCCCCACATATGTTTTCTCCACTTCAGAAAATTTCATACAGCCTAGTTCAATTGCTCTTACTATAACTCCTGTAAGTGAATGCATGGCAAGCACATTGGACCCATTTTAAACAATGAGGGTCAATATGTGTTGCAGCAATGCACCTGCTACTGTGCTAAAGTCATCTATATGAGGAGAGAATATTTATTTTAGACAATAATACATTAAGCACTTCTTGATAAAATCAAGTACAGCTGACTACATCGTCTGTCTGGATTATCCTTTGTCTTATATAAATAACAATCTCTGTGACAGTTGTTTCTTTGTAGTGTAAAAAATAAATGACTAAGCACAAGATGCAAATGTGCACAAACATCAGTAGCGTCTTAACAGTGTTTAGGACTGCACTACTGAGTTGTTCAGTACTGACTGAGCATTGTGTTCAATAATCAATATGTGCTGCCACCATGCCCAAACAAAATTTCTAACCCTCCAATCTGATCCCCAAAATCAAATTGTCTTGAGATTAAACAGACTTACTTCAGCCTAATGCTTTCATATAAAATTTTAAATTATGCTGTTCAGTTAACATATGAACTGGTGGTTTTTGCTCTAATTTCTCTGTATACATAGTGAACACTATAGAGTTCTGTAAATGGCAATGCAAAAACACTGAGAGGCCTCTAGACTGCTCTAACATTTCATATTCTGTTGACACCAAACACAAATATTACTTTTACTTTCTGTGTACCAAATTTGGATTCCCACTTTCATTTTTCATATAAAATATTTAAATATTTCAATATTCTTTACATTGAGACTCAAGTCAATAGGATTTCTGGTTAGTGACAACACTGTACATCAATTGAACAACAAAACAGTTTGATAAATTTTGAGCATGTTTAATATTTAATGGTTATTATTTGATTTGATTTTTATTTCTTTATAAGTAATTGCACAAGTTTCTTGCAGTATTCTTAACATTATTATATATTGTCAAATTATATTATTTCTGCAAGCTGTTATTATTTTAATTAACCTGGAATACGTTTCACTGATACATTCAGTATCTTGAGAGGATAAATGAATTAACAACAATCAAAAGCATTCGATTTCAACATAACAAACTAATGAATAATTGAATTTGTTTCAATTTTAATATAAAAAAACGAATAATACATTTGATTCGAATTTAACTATCGATTCTTTAATATTTAATTGTAGTATGTAAACACTTGGTTACTCACCATCTTGTGACTTCTATAAACTTCCGATAACAACATGTTTCAAGGATAAATCCTCATCATCAGGTTATAAAAACACCAATCCTTCTGGAGAAGTCGTCAAAAAATCAAAAATTACTATCAAGCATCACAAAGCACTTCATGCCACGTCGCGACCTGGTGCACACCAGCACCAGGTCGCAACGTGGCGTGAAGTGCTTTGTCATGCTTGATAGTAATTTTTAATTTTTTGACGACTTCTCCAGGATTGGTATTTTTATAATGTGATGATGAGGATTTGTCCTTGAAACATGTTGTTATTGGAAGTTTAAAGAAGTCACAAGACGGTGAGTAACATACTACAATTAAATACTTATACACGTGACTTGGAGACTATAATATAATGATTCTTTAATGTTTATTTACTTAATCAGCTGTTTTATCGGTTATATTGGAAATATTTTAGGTTTATTTGTAAAAGACTATTTATTTTAATTTTAATAAATTTATACTTTTAAACTGATCATCTTGTTTTGTTTTTATTTGAGTATGCTCTTTAATTAGTAAATTATTGTTATTGTGTTTGTAAATATTAAGGTTTTCCCAAACATTAAATTTTTAACTTTTTTGTATGTTTTTACTTAACTTCATATTTTGAATGTCTGGAAATTGGTGATTATTATTTAGACAAGTGTGGCTAAATTAGATTTCTAAATATCTGGTTTCAAAAATGCATTGTGGTGCTGAAAGAATTTTTTGTGCAGTTTTAATCTTAGTCTAGACTACATAAAATTTATTGCAATCTGGACATTCTATTTTGTATATTCCATTTTTATTGTGAATATTTGATTTAGTTTTAGGTTTTATTTATTTAAAATCTATATTATCCGTGTTCTAAGATATTTTAAAATTTGTGTCTTTAAATATTTTACTTAACTTTTGAGTTATATTTCCAAAATAAGTAAAGGTTGTATATTTTATATTATCATTAATAGATGGATTTTTAGGTGCAGTGTTATTGGGTACTTGTTTAGTTAAGTTCGTTTTACAGTAGAGTCTCACTAATCCGGACTTGATGGGACCGGACACCGTCCGGATCACCGAAAGTCCGAATTAAACGGAATCAGCTTTAAAATGTCTGTAAAAAAAAGTTTAAGATGGGTAAAACTATTAAAATCGATGTTTTTATCATAAAAATGACTTTTTCAGTCTCAATACGACAACGTAGGCCTACTTTTTTAACGTACAAATTGATTTAGGATAAAAAACAAAACATCTTATTGATTGAAATTCAAAGTTTATTGATTGTACGGTACTAAAGAAAACTACAGTACATTACTGTTATATACAGGTAATTAAAAAGTGTAAAAACGAAATAAAGTTTAAATTCTGTACAGGACTGTAAGATAAAATGAAACTATTGTAATGTAGCGGTTTACCGGTATGGTTAATTATTATTGATGTTAAATTATTTAATAGTGTGCAGCGAGCCGGTTTATACTTTGTCTCAATACTTACTAGTCGACCGTATTTCTCGTCGCTCAGTTCAAATTTTTCCGCCTCGCCGTCTGATTGGCTCTCGCTGTCTGGTCGAGTCGAATTCTTCAACTGTCGTATGTTTATTGTTTGTGTCCCAAATTCTTATATTACCCTTTTTATATGAATCAAACATACAGCAATTGAGAAATATTAAAATTTATTGAACCCTTCTTTATATTAACTGGTCAATTACAGTTGATAAATGGTACATATATTTTTTATAATTCCGGCGTTTACAAATTGCTTGGTTGGCAGCGTCCGGCTTCGTTCAGTATTCATACGTAAAATGTCATCATGGTGTACAGGTTAATGTTTTAAAAAATAATAATTTTTTCTCAGGGAATAAGTTCTTTGGACTACAGAAGTTGGATTACAGACTAATAAATGCACATAAATTATAATATTCCTTATATCTAATACACAATAGTTGATATTTTAAAACATGAAAAGTAAGTTATTGGCAATGAGAATTAGTGCAAGCTTGGTTAAGTTCTTGTTAGCAATTTATGTTTCTAAAACTATTTCAATATAAAATCAAAATTCAGTGATTGATATATTTTATCGAAAGTGATTTTATAATCAAGTTCAGTTCAAAAATTAATTTTGTGATCTGTGAAGTGAAAATAAGATAGTTCGTTTAGTGTGGGTAATTGAAAGTTTGAGTTGGGGTGAATTATTTAATTTATACTCATCGATTCCTGGACGTAGCTTCTCTTGCGAACCTCTTCTTCTTCTGGACCCTGTCTAAAAGTCCTTTCTTCTTTGGATTAGCTGAGATTCCCGTTCAAACGGTTGAAATCCAATGTCAGCTTCCATCAGTTCTTGTAGATGATCTTCTTCTTCAGGTTGAGTTAGGTCCCTTCAGTTCTTCCTCCAGAATTGGTCGGGTATTAAATTAATTTACTTCCTTTCAAGTTTTGGCCATGATATTTGTAGTATAAATGTTTTAATTACTGGTCATCTCATCAATGGTTCAGTTAAATCTTCTTCTTACACTTCTTCTTTCAAAATTTGGAAAATTTTAAAGCTTTTAAAATTAATTTGGATTCGAGGGCTTCATACATCCACCCTCTATGCTGGTCAATAATGAAGTAATTAGATTTCAACGGTCACTCTATGTAACAAGCATGAGTTGCCATAGTTACCCTTCAAATTATACTAGTTCTCATTGGTCAACATCTTATAACATTGTTATAATCTAACGTTTTATTTATGTTCAAATATGTAAAAATCCTTTAAATTATGATTACTTCCTTATGCTAGTATTAATATTAATTATACTAACACCATTGTTCTGCTTTTTTACTAAAGAATATTTTGATATCCCTCATGGTTATTTTTGATTAGTTAATAACATTTTTCTTATTTTCTTAGTGATATTTCTTTTGTAATTATTTTTAAACTGAATAATAATATTTATACATTTTTATACCTGGTACACTTACTTACTTAATTAAACATTTTATATACTCTAATTGACTATTGGTTATTGTTTTCTTTTTAAACTTATAAAATTCTCTCCTTCATGCTAGGCCTAAAACCTAGTGTCAAGCTACAAAATTAGTGTCACATAAAATTTACTTAGCAAATAAACATTGAATAATTATCGGGCGCCATGATGGAAGTCTGTGCAACAACATATGATATTAGGCTTACCTTTCGGTCCAAAATTCGTGTTAAACGAACCAGTAATAGCGAAATGTACCTGAAATAATTCACTCGTACTTGTATTTTTTACCAATGACCCTTTATTCAAATCACATATTCCCATATATTATTACAAAAAAAACAAATCGTGCCAAACATGCACATTTTTACGCCTCGGGGCGTGTTCCCATTTATCTGAACATTAATAAGAATTACAGGTTTTTTAACCCTCCAAAATAAACATTGGTAATAACATAATAAAATATGGTATAGTATAATATGCTAAACAATAAATACCTGCACAACCCAGCACTTAAATTATTTAGGTCACTCTCTCTCTCTCTCTCTCTCTCTCATTCTCTGGTACAATTTTATTTTATGAGCTCATTATTGAATGAATTTTGAATTGGTCATTATTAATTTGAATGATTTTAAATAGCGGATAGCTAATACTTAGCTGCTGTTGTTTTTTTCGGTAGAACGTCACACACCGCGAGTTCGTCGATTATATTAACGATCACATCTTAGATGATTACACCTTACAGAATGGTAAGGTATCACTGTTAATTAAAACACTTTTGTTGTTAACCACTTTTGGTGGTGTAAAAGTTATAAATTCACTCTTAGTGAATCTCTGCCGGCCGCGTGATGTGCCGACCGGCTCACGGTCCAGGCGAAAATGACACAGAGTCTTTGTTGAACATTGCATAGGTGGGGCAAAAGCGACGTCACCAGGCTTTTGTTCGTTGTTTACAGCCTCGAGTTGTTTACAGAAATGTGCATTCCTTCCGCTGACGTCATCAGGGCTAGTCTCGTTATCGCTATATGTGACACACGATTTTTTGCTGTGTTTGCCGTTTTACAATGAAAGCGGTCGGAATCCTGTCAATTCCCATCTGCGTTGTATAAAATAATTATATAGTCCACTCACCAAAACGTTATAGGGATTATGAAATATTACTAAAATTTATTACCAAATAATTGTTAAAATAAATAAATACAATAATTATGGGTTTTTGGACCATATTTTTATAAATTTAGGATTGTACCAGAATTGTACCATCACACTAGGTTTCACAATACTCCTATTCAACCTTCTTTATAATTCATAAACTTTATTTATTGGTTCATTGAACATTTTTTTATAGAAACAGATAAACAAAAGAACATTGGTGCTTTTAACAACACACCTTTTATTATTAAAATATTTCTTACCAGGTTCAAGCCTGAAATTAAACTTCTAACTCTTATTGGTTTCTTACTTCTATCTCACCCATCTTCTAAGTTAATTAATTCTATGGGTTTTTACAATAATGAAACTCTTATAATAATAATTTTTAACAGTACCTTACACAATATAACTCACTTACAAATTCCTTCACTAAAATATAGTGTCTGCTTCTCCTATCTTCCACTCTAATAATTTAACTTTTACCTTATTTTTTGTGATTCTTAATTTCTATCACTTAAATTAATAATGGTACAATTAGTACGTAGGCTTTCACGGCCGGTGTCAATATGATTGGATAAAACTTCCGGGCTGAAAGGCCGTGGTCGATTGCTTGATGCATTGGCGCTATACGTTTCGGCCGCACCACCGGTGGCCATCTTCAGTAGCAAAACTTGTTCGAATAGATGTACGCCGAACACGTCCCCAATGTACTGGGAACAAGCAACCTGTTGTTTGTTCCCAGCAATGTTGCTTGTTCCCAGTACATTGGGGACGTGTTCGGCGTACATCTATTCGAACAAGTTTTGCTACTGAAGATGGCCACCGGTGGTGCGGCCGAAACGTATAGCGCCAATGCATCAAGCAATCGACCACGGCCTTTCAGCCCGGAAGTTTTATCCAATCATAATGGTACAATTAGTTTCGTACCTTTTAGATACTATTCTATTAAAGACTGTTTTGCTATATTACTATAGTCTGCATCTTATAGTATTTTATACCGTATATACCTACACTGCACTTTTCCTTTCATATGAGGTTTCTTTCTTTATCATCACTTTCACTTAATATTTCACATATTGTTTGTTTATTTAGTTTAGTATCACTGTGTGGTTATTGGTAATTAATATTTGTTTCATTTTCATTTCACATTGGTCACTTTTGGTTTTGAATGCTTGTCTTTATTCAGCTCAATTATAACTTACTTGTTTTCTGACTAGTTTATATTTTAATAGGGTATTTTTTTTATTTCTAACTTCCTATCTTATATTTATAAATTCATGTTTCTTTGCTTTTCATTTAACATACATAATATCTCTAGTTTATTTTTTATAGTTTATATTTGACATCTTATTTATGCCCTATCTGTTTTAGTGCATTTACTTTACATATTATTTGTTAGTTATATCTTGGGGTTACACTGATCGTGGTCATACTTTGGGTTACATTTTGTTTCTCGTTCGTTCCTTCTTGTCTCTATTTTCTTGTTTACTTCAAATCTTCTTGTTTTCTCCAATCTATTGGGTCAAGTCATAGTCAGTTTCTTAGTCAATTGTTATTTCGTAGTTGGGTCATTAATCTTCAAATTATAAGTTTTTTAACATTTCTTCCTACCTTCAGCTTTCTCTTTTATTAATCATTAGTGATATTTTGCGCTATCTTATGTCATGTTACATAATGTATCGCCGCCAAAATTGATTATTTCAAAAATAAAGATTGTTTTTTCTGAAATCATCAACATAGTTTATTAAATCAAGTTGTTATTATTATGGAATTCATCCATCGTTATATTCTTCTTTAGTTTCTCTTTATTAATTCATGGTTCATGATACTGGAAATTATATTATTCTCCTCCTTTACTCTTTTATTATGAGTGTTACCCCTTGTATGTTTTATCTCCCTAAAATTGTCTTCTCTCCCATCCATATAAATTGGTACTAGCCACAGGGCACGTGTGGCTCTATTACTCTGCTATCCATTTATACACATTTTGAGTTCAGAGGTCATGCCTATCTGCTCAATAAAATCAAATGATTGTTGGACGTATCTCAACATAAAATCATCATATAATAGTATTAATAATAATCATAATAATAATCGTCTATTTTCGACTCATATAATATAAATACAATAAAACACTCTTGGGATTACTTATTCTGTTTGTTCTTCATATCATGACCTTCTCTTCTCACTGATTTATTTGGATTTCTTCTCTATGTCTGTGGCGATGTTCAATACACATTTTGCATTGTTTCTTTAATTTATTTCATATGATAGTTATTTTGTTTGTTATCACTTCTCTTCTCATTTATAATTAATATTAGCATGGTAGCTGTTTTTGGTTTACTTATACCTTTTTCATCATTGATTGTCCGTTTAGTACGTCATTGTCATTCCTTATTTGACTGTCTGGTCGTTTCTTTTTTAACATGTTAATTCTTTATGATTCCCTTTCACAATAGGGTTATTTAATGATGTTAAGTAACATCATCACTTTTGTTAAATGTTAGTATTTTATTTGTTTTTTCATGATGCTTTATCATAAATATTTTTTTCTCCCCCCCCTTTTTTTCCCACTCGTTTCACTTAATTAGTTTCACACACTTGGTTGTAAGTTGTTCTTACTTTTTTGGAATTTGGATAATGGTTCATTCTTAAATCAATGCTGTGTCGGTTATCTCTAACATCTGTCCCTTTTTGGATAGCATTTTGACTTGGTTTTATCAGTTTCCTGTATTGGCCACTGTTCGGGCTGCTCCACCAATATGGTTTTCCGGTGGATTCCATAGATTATAAGCGGTGTTAAATCTCTCTATGGGATCGTCACAGTACGGATCATACTCATATGGTTCTATGTCATCTTCGTTCCGTCTGTTCCTTCCCTCAGCATTACTGGAACCGGGATTAGGTTCATGGTTTCCACGATAGTCCTCTTGGTCATCCCTGTCCTCAGCCATGATGTAGTTGATTCGAGCTATATGGGTTCTCTGGTCATTATTTGGCTGATTTATTAAGGGCGTGTCTCTCCTTTGTTCCCTGCTTCTTCTCTCATTCTTGGCGCTTCTGCTCCTCGGTCCTCTGTAACACTGTCTTCCATCATTTCTATTTTCAGCATTGATGTAATTGACCCGTCGCCTGTATGTTTGATTCTGCCCTTGGTGGTTGTTATTGTTATATTGGTGCTTAGGCCTGTTATAGTAACCACCATTTTGGTTATTCCCTCGGTTATAGGAATTGTTATGATTATTATTATTGTAATAATTTTGGTTGTTGTTTCTTGGGTAATTTGGGTTATTATTGTTGTTGAATGTTCGGAAATTATTGTGGTTGTTCGGCGGGTTATTTGCCGGTGTATTGTTTCCTTGGGGCCCATTTTGGTGGTTTCTCATGTCATAGTTTCTATTATTCGGGATGTTCTTCTGTCTATTTAGTACGTAGTGTTTCTCTCGTTCGTACTCCCCTAATAAAGCGGCCATATCTTGTATCGTTTTGATTCTCCCACTCAATCTGCTTTTAGTTATTTCCCCATCATAATGGTAAGCTAGTTGTGTTACCAAACATTCTTCTGGGATGTTAGGCTGTAAGTTTCTCGCCACACTGACCTTACCTAAGAAATAAGCCGTTGGAGATTGTCCCAAGTACGGGTCGAATCGGCCGTTACTAATATTATTCCGTACCACGTGCTGCGTCGCCTCAGATCAGTATTTGTTTTTAAAAAGTTCTTTAAACTCGGCAAAATTGTGAATGTCCAGTCGTACTGCCGTCCACCAATTATCGTGGACCTCCTTAAACATCTCATCCATCATGCCCTTGATAACCGTCCACCGTGTCTCCCTGGTTCTTGCTAAACTCTCTTCCACCCGTTCAATAAATTCGATTGGATACCGTTTGTAGTTCTTAAAATTGATTATCTCCCTATTTTCACCGCATGAGATGTGTGAACTTAGTAATGGTCTGTCCTTCAGTGCATTTATTTCCTCTTGGAGGCATAACTCTCTTACTCGGAATTCTTCTAATTTTCCTTCCTGGGCTGTTGTATTACCTTAACTTCACTTACGGATGCGTCCAATTGGCTATACTTCTCTTCGACTCTGGTTTGTATTTGTTCAAATTTATGAGTGGTTTCTTGCTGGAGTCCTTCAATCCTCCTTTTGCTTTCACCTTCAGCTTCATTTACCTTGGTTAAGATTTCTTCCCGGACTTGTAACACCACTTCGCTGGTTCTCTCTATTTTCTCTTCCGTCTCCATTACAGTTTGTTTCAATTCTTCCCTGTACTCCGTCAATTGTTATTGTAATGTATCTTGGTTGTACTCGATTTTATCATTCAGTGTTTCGATATCTTCTTTCATTTGTCTCAAGGTTTCTCTGGTTTTCTCATTACTTCTCTCTATTTTTTCACTTATCAATTTGTTCTCCTCCTTCATTTCCTGTCTTAATGTCTCGTTATTTCCATTAATGGTCCGCCTTAAATCTTCCTTAGTGCTGTCCAATTTTTCATTCATCTCCTCTTTATTTTTGTCCATTTTCTCATCCTGATTCTTGAAATTTTCATTTATTGACTCAAATTTCTTATCTAATTCTTCCTTATTTTTCCTAGAGTCTCCTTTAATTAATTCACATAATTGTTGTAAGTCCATGCCTCCTCTGGCCTCCTCCTGTTGTGTGTTTATCTGGTTCCACAGGAGTTAATAATTCTTCCATATCTTCCACCGAAGTTACTTCCCTTTCTTCCATTCTAACGTCTTTCTCGGTCTCCTTTTCTAACGTCTCTGCTTTCTTGTCAGCCTTTCTCGCGTAGCTTAGTCTGGTGTCTTGTGCCGTATTTTGCCGGTTCCATTTTCTGCAGCCGCCACTAGAATCTATAGGATTCAATTGTATAATTTCTTAATTATTCTAGCCCTACTAGTTGGCGCACCACTTTGTAATGTAGCGGTTTACCGGTATGGTTAATTATTATTGATGTTAAATTATTTAATAGTGTGCAGCGAGCCGGTTTATACTTTGTCTCAATACTTACTAGTCGACCGTATTTCTCGTCGCTCAGTTCAAATTTTCTGCCTTGCCATCTGATTGGCTCTCGCTGTCTGGTCGAGTCGAATTCTTCAACTGTCGTATGTTTATTGTTTGTGTCCCAAATTCTTATATTACCCTTTTTATATGAATCAAACATACAGCAATTGAGAAATATTAAAATTTATTGAACCCTTCTTTATATTAACTGGTCAATTACAGTTGATAAATGGTACATATATTTTTTATAATTCTGGCGTTTACAAATTGCTCGGTTGGCAGCGTCCGGCTTCGTTCAGTATTCATACGTAAAATGCCATCATGTCGTACAGGTTAATGTTTTAAAAAATAATAATTTTTTCTCAGGGAATAAGTTCTTTGGACTACAGAAGTTGGATTACAGACTAATAAAGCACATAAATTATAATATTCCTTATATCTAATACACAATAGTTGATATTTTAAAACATGAAAAGTAAGTTATTGGCAATGAGAATTAGTGCAAGCTTGGTTAAGTTCTTGTTAGCAATTTATGTTTCTAAAACTATTTCAATATAAAATCAAAATTCAGTGATTGATATATTTTATCGAAAGTGATTTTATAATCAAGTTCAGTTCAAAAATTAATTTTGTGATCTGTGAAGTGAAAATAAGATAGTTCGTTTAGTGTGGGTAATTGAAAGTTTGAGTTGGGGTGAATTATTTAATTTATACTCATCGATTCCTGGACGTAGCTTCTCTTGCGAACCTCTTCTTCTTCTGGACCACGTCTAAAAGTCCTTTCTTCTTTGGATTAGCTGAGATTCCCGTTCAAATGGTTGAAATCCAATGTCCAGCTTCCATCAGTTCTTGTAGATGATCTTCTTCTTCAGGTTGAGTTAGGTCCCTTCAGTTCTTCCTCCAGAATTGGTCGGGTATTAAATTTATTTACTTCCTTCCAAGTTTTGGCCATGATATTTGTAGTATAAATGTTTTAATTACTGGTCATCTCATCAATGGTTCAGTTAAATCTTCTTCTTACACTTCTTCTTTCAAAATTTGGAAAATTTTAAAGCTTTTAAAATTAATTTGGATTCGAGGGCTTCATACATCCACCCTCTATGCTGGTCAATAATGAAGTATTTAGATTTCAACAGTCACTCTATGTAACAAGCATGAGTTGCCATAATTACCCTTCAAATTATACTAGTTTGTAACGGGGCAAAAGGGAGGGGTTTTATTTTATTAAATATTTGCAACAACTTATTTCATATGCGTGGCCAGTCCCCGGTTGAATCTAGATTGTCGCGAACAAAGAAACGGTGATGAAACAATTGCAATGGAATGTGCGGGTTGAAGATTCTTAGAACTTTACGATTGTGTGACACACACACACACACAAACGCGCAACCACCAGCAGATGCGCAAACGACGCCGAGTGGTGTAAAACAACATGGCTAGAAGATGATTTTTTCCAGCACGTGCTCTCAACATGCCGGAAACGAAATTAAGTCCTGCCCACATTTGTGACGTAGACCAGTGAACACTAAATTTTGTCGACGTCCAACACACGAAAATCCCATGTGTCATGTGTGCAGCTACCAAGACTTTGAGAGCGAAGGCTGTGTACAACGACGAAATTGGTTTGCAGCCAAGGCAATGAGGTCCGGCCTCGTGTATCGGCAGTCGACTCCCAGAATAGACCGTGCACGGTCGTTTCAATTGTCTACCCGGGTAAAATAATGTCGGCCGACAGTAACAGTATGCTTAAATAACAAAAAATGTAATTTAAAAGTACAGTGAAATAACCAGTGGTGAAGTATAACTTTAAAAAATCAATGAAACGGTAATATATTTTTTTGAAAAGAAATCTAGTGCGGGACGCGCCATGCGGTTACAGGAGGACGCCAGGGTAACTAATTGTATCCAACACAAAATTATTACAATCATGTAAAAAAGGGGTTTTTAAAGTAATTATATGTAAAAGGGGTTTCGTATGAATGAGTGGATGGGCAATCTGGGTCGCTTTTAATAGGTTTACAACTATATTAGAATAAGAAATGATTACGCAAATGTATGTATATGTAGTCTGTCTTTTAAAAGGAGAAAATGAGCTGTAATATGTGATTTGAAGGAGGATGAGTAGAGAGTGTGTATTTAAATAAAGAAAAGAAATGCAATTAAATTAGATTTGTTTCAAATGAAAAGCGAGTTGAGTACGTTATTCAGATAACCTGAAGGTCATACTTGTATGTCGCAGTTTCGTGCAACGAACTTTGGACTGAGAGGTAAGTTTTAAAATGAATAAAATTTTAATAATTAAATGTGATTAAAACACAATAGCACAGTTGGCGCTGCGAACAGAGACTCGATTTATAAAATAGCTATAAATCGGCACCTAAAAGCGAGTACAAGTATGGGTTGATGGTTGAGTAACGATACGCAAAAAAATAAGAGAAGTAACGCAAAGTGTTATGTAAGTAGAATACATTGGTATGTGAAAAGTAGATATTATATATGTCAGTATTTTGATTTAAAAGTAATAATTTTACCATTACAAAATGGAGAAGCAAGAATTAAGTTTAGAAAGCACTCTTACAGAGTCAATGTTAACCGACAATGTAGCGGCACAATCTACTCCAATGACAACACGAGTCAAAGAGTTGTCGATGGACGATATGTTTAACTTAATAAAAACAATGTCTGAAAATATAAATAGCAACTTAAATGCAAAATTTGAGGAACAAAAAAGTGATTCCAATGATAAATTTGATAAACAAAGTAGTGATTTTAATGAAAAATTCGATAAAATAAATTGTAAATTTGATGAAATCAGAACTGAAATTCAGCAACAGAATTTCAAGCTTAGTGAGCAAGTGAATGCAATCAATACACGTTGTGATAATATTAAAGAGCAGATATTAGAATCAGTAGATGATAGGTTCAATGAAAAAATTTGTGAAATCACAGCAAATATTGAAAGTCAAATCAGTAATGTAAATGAGCAGATGGCAGACCAAATTAAAACTCAAATTGAAGAGCAGTGTATAGAAATAGAAAATAAATGTGTAACGAAAATTAATGAAAATAATAATGATGTAGAAATTAAAATAATGGAAGTAGAAAGTGCATGTAAACAGTCAATACAAGAGAGTGTGGGGGTTATTAACAAACATAACCTTCAATATGAAACTAAAAATGATAATAAATTAAGAGTAATTGAACAGAATATAATTGAAATTAAAGATGAATTACATGTGGCCGTCAGCCAAAATATAAATAGTATTGCGGAGCGAGTAGTGTATACTCGCGAAGCAAAAGATGACATAGAACTAGAACAATTTAATTGTGACAACCGTAGAGTACACCCGACGCAATTTTTGAATAGGGTGAGGGAATTCAACCGATTTAATAGTAGTAGTTGGGAGATTAAATTACTAAAAATTTTGAAGTGTTTTAAGGGTAATGCCGAGATATGTGCGGAAGTACATAATACAGAGTGGAGTAGTTATGAGAAATTTGAGTTAGCATTTTGAAACAAGTATTGGTCAGAAGAGGACCAAGAAATTTTACGTAGCAAAATAATGGGAACTGGGAATTTTGGGAGAATAAATAACCATTTAACCATGTACGTAATGACAATATATAATGAGGCCAAGTACCTACAACCGCCGTTGCCTTTCCGGTCATTCGTGAGACATATTAGCAAACACCTGCCCAGAGAGGTGCAGATTACATTAATGACGAGAGAAATTGTAAATATAAATGAACTGGAGAGTATGTTAGATGTATTACAAAATATCGGGGAACGTGAAGTAGGGAGGCGTCCAAATCCACCAGTGGTACTAAACAATAATAATTACCATCAGTATAGGGGAACACCGAACTTTCATAGAGGAGCGCGTGTGGGAAATTTTGATAATAGGGGCGAGAGTTGGAGATGTATAGACTGTAATGTTGGTAACTATTCAAATAGAACAACTTGTTTTAGATGTCATAAGAATAGGGAGTGTACACGTAGTGAGAGAATGCATCACCAGCCAAATCAGCAGCAGAGAGGAGCAGAATACAGTAGAGGAGCGCCGAGAGGAGGTGGAAATTACAACCGAGGGAGAGGAGGAAACAACCAAGCCGTAGCAGGTCCCTCCACAGTAAACTAGGGAGGACAATGGAAAATCGGGCCCAACCATTGTCAACGGAGAACCGGGTCCAAGTGACAGATGAATATCAAAGTTAATATCAAAGAGGACACCAAAGTTGTGGACCGCAAAACCGGATTGACGGAGGTGATAGTCACCATAGAAGGTAAGAGTTATAAAACACTGATTGATACAGGTAGTGAGATATCCGTAATTTCTGAGAATGTAATGGGGGAATTAAAAGAAATAAACAAAAATATACCATCGTTGCCAGTTGCAGGAGTCACAGTAGTGGGGGTAACTGGGGTGAGAAGTAAAAGAATAACTAGACAAGTACAATTAAGTATCTTGATAAATGAAATTGAATTTGAAAACACATTCCTAGTGGTTAAGGGGTTGAGTTTAGATGTAATATTAGGAAATGATTTTTTGGAGAGAAATGGGGCAATAATAGACTTTAGTAAACAAATAGTAAAGTTTGAAAATGGGAGTAAACCAGTCAGGGTAAAGTTTAAGAAAGTAGTAGATGAAGTTAAAGTTACGGGAATAAAAATGATACAAAAGCAGGTAGGCAATGGAGAGATAGAAACTAAAATAAATATGTGTCGAGAGAGTGAGAGTATAGAAAATGAGGGGGGAGAGATGCATGTGAGTGATGAGAGTGTGTGGGTAAATAGAGCCAACAAATTTTTTAATGAAGGTGTAGTTGTAGGAAGTACTCAGCGAGAGGAGCTGTGGGCAGTTGTGGAGCGTTTCAGAGATGTGTTTGATGAATCGCCAGGCAGAGCTAAGGATTATACATGTGAGCTGAAGGTTCGGGAACACTCACCGTACATGCAGAGGAGTTATCCAGTACCATTTTCAAAGAGAAGAACCGTGCAGGAGGAATTAGACCGGATGATGAAGGGAGACATAATTGAAAGATTAATATCGCCATACTCAAACCCGTTAGTGGTAGTGATTAAGAAAGATGGAAAGGTAAGACTATGCCTAGATGCTAGAAAAATAAATCAAATTATAATACCTGACCGGGAGTCACCGGAACCAATTAATGAAATTTTACAGAAATTTAGCGGCGTTAAGTACATGACATCATTAGACTTAACAGCAGGATATTGGCAGGTGCCGTTAGCAGCAGAGAGTCGGAGATATACTGCCTTTCTCTTCAATGGTAAGAATTATCAATTCAAACGTCTACCATTTGGGTTAAACACCAGTGTTGCTAGTTTTATTAAATGTTTGGATAGAATATTATAACCTAAAGATTTACATTTTTTAACAGTGTATGTAGATGACATATTGATAGTATCCAGAACATTCACTGAACATTTAGAGCATATAGAATATGTGTTAGACAAGTTACAGAAGGGGGGTCTGACAGTTAATTGGGATAAATCAAAGTTCTTACAAACGGAAATACATTTCTTAGGTTTTATTATTACGCAAGAGGGAATATTAGCTAACCCGGACAAGGTAGAAGCTATTATGCGCTTCCCAGAACCAAAAAACATTAAACAATTGCAAAGCTTTTTAGGTCTGTGCAATTTCTATAGTAAGTTCCAAGAAAATTACGCGCACACAACATCGAAACTAAGTGCAGTACTCCAGAAGAACAAGCAGTGGAAATAGGGAGAAACGGAACGCGACGCATTTAACGAAATTAAGAGAAAATTTAGCCATATGATTATGATGAATCATCCTGATTTTAATAAAACTTTTTACTTACAGACAGATGCAAGCAACGTAGCTTTAGGGGCGGAGCTCTACCAGGAGGACTGCGATAAGGAACCATCGCCTTCCCCAGTAGGTCGCTTCTGGCTGCGGAAAAAAATTATACAACCACCGAGAAAGAACTTTTGAGCATTGTGTTCGCCGTGGGGAAGTTCAGGACGTACATCCTGGGAAATAAAACGGTAATCAGAACGGACCACAAGGCACTGTCATTTCTGAATTCTTGCAAATTAACACACAGTCGTCTAACCAGGTGGGTATTAGCTTTACAAGAATACAACTTTTCCTGGGAGTACATAAAGGGGTCAGATAATAAAGTACCAGACACACTTTCCAGGGTAGATATTATAGAAAATAAAACAGGTAGGGACCTTAAAGAGATAGAAATTTTTATATTAACTAGAGAAGATAGAATTTTTGGTGAAGAGTTAAGTGACATTAAGAATATGCAAAGATCTGAAAGTAAATTGGGTAAAATAATTGTTAGTTTGGAAGCGGAGGTAAATGGGTCTGAATATAGTACACATTTTCAAGTATATCAAGGGATTCTGTTTAAAAAAGTAGAAGGGGGGAGCGTGATTGGAGGCTAGTTATACCAGAAGGGTTGGTAGATAAAATTATTTGGGATTGCCATATAAGGTATGGGCATTTTGGGGCAAGAAAGTGTGCTAATGTTTTAAAGGAATCATGTATATTTAAGAATATGGAGAGGAGAGTTAGAAGAGTGTTAAGAGTTTGTGATTTGTGTCAGAAATCAAAAGTAGTGAACTATAGAGTAGAAGGGGAGATGAATTATATAAAAGTTGAGAGACCATTTGATGTAGTTGCAGTTGATTTGTATGGGCCATTACCTAGAGGTAGAGGTGGTGTGTTGTATGCATTTGTAGTTTTAGACACTTTTTCGAAATTTGTTAAGTTGTATAGTATTAAGAGAGCGACGAGCAAAGTCCTCAGCGAAAAAATAGTAAGAGATTACATGATTAATGTAGGGAAACCAAAAATAATTTTATCTGACCATGGACCACAGTTTATAAGCGGCAAGTGGCGACAGACGCTTGGATGGGAAGGCATCATACCCAAGCATACGGCAGTTTACCATCCACAGTCAAACCAGGCAGAACGGGTGATGAGAGAGATTGGTAGGATATTCCGGGCGTATTGTCATGCCAAGCACACAGAATGGCCATCCTACGTTAAGAGAGTAGAGAGGAGTGGCTGAATTGTACCACCCATGAATCCACCGGATTTACGCCGCATGAATTGATCAGAGAAACAAGGCCACCCAGAATATTGGAACAACTTTTTGAATACCCACCAGAAAATCAAATTATAGACGTAAACATGAAGATCAGATTAGCAAATGAAAATTTACTTACAAAAGGAGAACGGAGGAAGCAGAGACATGATGCGAAAGGTAAATGGACCAAATATGAGGTAGGTCAATTAGTGTTGGTAAAGAGGCATGATTTGTCAAGTGCACAAGATAAAGAGATAAAGAAGTTTTTCCTGTTATATGAAGGCCCATATGAAATTGTGGAAATAAAAATGCAAAATGCTTATGTATTACGGAATCAAGCAACGCAGGAGATAGTGGGTACACAAAATGCGACGAACTTGAAGTTATATAGGTCACTTTAGATGTTTGAATTTTATAGATAATATTAAGATGTTGTTTTATGTTTCAGAAGGGACTCTCCCCCATTTTCGGGCGGTCACGACCTTACCAGTCCTGGCCGTGGTTTTCGGCATTTGGAGGCGGGCCATGGTTGGAGGAGCTTCCTTCGGGTGATGGTCCGGCTCCACCAAAATTGGTCAAGATTTGAAATTTACAGCACATTTGAACGGGGAGGGGGACCCCAAAGGTACGTGACATAAATTATTTTTTTTATGTCAGGTGCAGCCGTCAGGTGTACCTGTCACGTACCTGCACTGCCTTCGAGTGTTTGTAAATAATGGAGGCTGCACATATAACAAAGGCAGTGCATGCAAATTAAAATTTTAGTGTTAATGGCGAAAATAAATGTAACCATTGACAATAGTTTCAGTGTGGTCTGAAAAGACGAATTTTGTTGGGAGGGAGATTGGGTGAGAGGATAGACGGCGGGTCTGTATAAATGAGAGAAAGGAGGGAGTAGAGTTGAGTTTAAAAGTGGGAAGTGAATTCACAAAGTGGATCTATCTTGTCTCCCAGCTTCCCTCGCGGCAGAATCCCCGTCTTTCAGGGCGATTACTGTCTTACTACTACTTATCATAGTAATATTAGACAGCCTCCAATTGTAAATAGATATCAAAATATATTTTGGAAGGTTTATAATTTTAAGTTTATATCAACTTTAGTAAATAAGTGACCAAATAATTGTAAAGTTCATAGTATCAGTGAGAGTTGGAACGTGTTAAAGTGTGTTAAATAAAATAAAAAACTTGTTGTCATACAAGATATGTGGGTAAATTTTGGGGGGGTTGAGTGGTGTTAATAGAAGTGCTATACTTAGGGAGTGCAGAAACTGCAAAGGTAGACGGGTTAGTTTAGTTATTAAGTGGGTAGTACGGTGGGGGCATGTGCCACCATAGGTGGCGATAAGGGTTGGGGGTAACAGAGAGTGTTACCTCCATCGGAGGCCAAAATGGCGTAAAATACATGGCACACCTTTTATATAATTTGATATTATATCCTGATAGATTGCCGTGCCGTGTATAATAATGATGTAGAGAGCATGCTTGAATTTTAGAGTTGATTTCCCCGACTTTTCGGGTGATTACTGCCTTACCAGCACTAATCGTGGTTTTGGCTAGCGGTCAGCTATGGCCATAAATTAAGAACCTTGACCATAGCTGGCTTGAAATTGGTTTATATTTGAAATTGATGGGGGGTGACATTAGGGGAAATCCCCGGAACTATGGAACAGCGGCTGCCACTCTGTTCGAGTAGGAACAGCAAGGCCAGGTGGTAGACCCGTTTTAAGGGCATGTAAATATATAACACAGATATGATGATATCTAAATAATATTAAAATGTAACGCTGAAGCAAGGACACGGAGATGATAAATTCCTCCACCAATGCCGTCCTTGTGGAAGCAAATGGGCGCAACAGTCCACCAGAAAAAAATAATAGTGTGTGGCAGGGTGGTTGTTCAGGGGAGCAACGAATTAAAATTCTTGTAACTTAACAATGACAACTCGCTCTTGAAGTAATTAAATAATTGTTTGATTTGAGAAAATGGATACTGTAGATGTTTATTATGTTTTGGTTATCATGTTTTAGTAGGTCATTAATCTTGTTAGGTTAGAGTGTAAGAATTATAAATATGTGTTATGTATTTTTTGTTATATAATTTTGTGCAGCATTTTGAACAAAGGTCATTCGCCTTGCCTAGAAAATCAGCTGATCCGCTGTAGAATGTCACTTACAAATTGGTTGCTAATTTCCAATGTAATTAATGTTTGAATATAATGATTTTAATATGTTAAAAGATTTTGATTTAAATGATGGAAGTAATCTGATATAGTTAAGATTTCTAAATGGTTTGTAAAAGATAGTAGATGGGAGATTTTGGGTGATTATTATTTTGTTAGGACATGTAGACCAGTCCATGTTGAATTTAAAGGGGTACTAGAGATGAATAAATATTGTTATGAATAATGTAATGTAGAATTTGAGAAGTATTGATAGTGACACAGTAGCTATGGGGAATTTGTAGAGTATTGATTGATATTGATGTAATAAATAAGTGGAGATATTTTGTGAATGAGAGTATGGTATTGGGAGAGTAATTAGAGTTGATGGGAATTTTGTAAGGGGGGTGATGTGGTAGGAGTCCGCAACAAAAGGGTTGGGACGGGAAGGGACCGTTTAGCGCCGGAAAGGGTTGCCTAGGAAAGTCCAGGGACCAGATAAGGGAATGAGCTTTGGGAGGGGAACACACATCCTGAGTACAAAGGAGTAGAGAGTTTTTTTTTATATAAGGGTAGAATGATGCGAATTGAGTTGAGTAGTAAGTTGGGTCTAGAGATTGGTTGATAGATGTTTTTGATAGAGATGGGTGTCATATTAGTTAAAGCTGTTAGTGATATTCAAGTCAGAGGGGAATTAAGAGTATATATAAATGCCAAGTTGTGAATCAAGTTATTATGAGTAATTAAATCACCCAAACTAATGGAGATTGAGAATGTTAAAGAAAGAGAGTCATAGTAAAAAATATAAAATTAATGGAAACAAGTGACAAACTTTAATAGAATTTGAGAATAAAGTAAAGTTGTAAAATGTGTAATTCTGAGTAATTTAAATGTCAATTTTATTGTTAATTATGATAATGCTATGTTAATTTTAAAGGTCATATTTTATTATGTTGTTGTGTTTGGAGATAGAATTTTTAAAAGATGTTTAATGTATTTTATGATGTAGCCTATGTAGGTCAAGGTTGTGGACTTGACCCAGTTTGATCAGCTGATGGTTGATGTTATAAACTAGACCAGTTTTGGCAATGAAGTGAGGCAAATTTGGTTGTTTAATTGATTTAAATAATTTTAAATTTTCTGAATATTGAGAAAAAGTATTAAAAAAAAATTTTTTTTTTTATTTTGTGCCTGCCATCTAATTGATGTTTTTTGAGTTTTAAGTGTATTTTTGTTTATGTGTATTACTAGTTTTTGTTATTGAATTATATTGTTTAGAATATGTGTGTAAACAAATGTTAGAGTGAAACACTATGACTTTATATGCAAATAATAAAACTCTTATCTTACCTTAGGGTTACTCCTCCAAGGTCGTACAGACGAAAAAATCAGCTGCAGAATAGGTTATCTGGGGTTAAGTTGCGAAATAATTACGCTAGCACAAATTTTGTGGATTCTACTAAATTTGCTTTCTTTTATTGAACTGAACTATTTCCTTTTACTTGGACTTTACACTACAATTTTCATAATAAAACAAGAATACATGGGCATTTAATCATTCAATATAGACTAATATGACAATAACTTAATAATAACTTTAATTCAGTAACAAGCACTTTACGTCACTCTCTCTCTCTCATACTATTTTAATTCCCTTACTGAGATCTCATTAATAAAATCTTTTAATTCAGAACTATTAAAATTATTTTTAAGCTTTGATTACAATGTTTCTGTTTTTTGTTAATAAATTATGTTCAGTACAGTTACCCATCAGCTGCAAGTTCATATGGTTGGTCCAACACTCGTGTTTGCCACTAGCTTCAGCATACCGCACTCCCGTAACTGTTTTCGTTGAACTTATTATGTCGTTATTTACGTCACCTCATTATTTTAAAACTCTTTAGGCACTGTAATGTATATGTTTATATATTTTTGATATAGCCGGCTTTTAAGTTTCACCCGGGCACTTACTGTTTAATGGCCGCTACATTATTTGCACACTGTTAGTTGTTTTTTACCGGATAGGCCGACTATTAATTACGGCCTATCCTTTACGTCCGAGGCCACTATTTTAAATTAACTAACTTTTAACTGCTCTTTACCACTGACTGATGTTCATGCAGTGGTGACCATCTGCCTACTGTGATTCACAAGGACTGCTGCTGGGGCAGTTACGTAATATGTCTAGTCTAGTTGTCTAGACATCATTGTTTATGCTAACATTGTGTTGTACTGAGGCACCTCACAGGTTGAAGCTAACAATTGAAAATTAAAACTGAATTGATATGAAATAAAATTGAAACTAAGGTAGCACACAATTCTGTACCGTTACAAGAGTAAGTGAGTTCATGTTTCAATTAGATGTTCAATTTATTTGTTGTTCTGGTTATTAAGAGTAATGAAGAAAATTCATAGGTTCAGATAAAAGATTTTATTTTGATTTTTGGGAAAGTAATGGTAATAAGCCAATTTGATTTTAATTTAAACGAAATTTTTTGAATTTGAAAACAAATGTTGTTAGGATGTCTTAATAAGTATATGTATGCGCCCAGTATTGCTGAAGGCGACCCAGTGTGCATGGTAAGGGGGACATATCGGTTGAGGATCTGGTATTGAATAAGACCAGGGATTTGGAGTTTGGGGGGTAGCATGTTAGAAGGTTAGGTGCGCTGTGGTGCGTATCTGTTCGATTTTATGGTGTTGGGATCTCGAATAGAGAAGTCCAGTAATCTCGTTCAGGTGCGGCCATAGTCTCCGAGCCAGGGGGGTAGTTTACCCATGATGTATAAGAACTAATGGGGGGTTGTTGGCACCATATCCTCACCGATCCTCTTAGGGTTTAGCAATGAGATTTCTTCTGTTTCGACAGAAGATCTCTCATTGGGGGGGTATTGTAACGGGGCAAAAGGGAGGGGTTTTATATTATTAAATATTTGCAACAATTTATTTCATATGCGTGGCCAGTCCCCGGTTGAATCTAGATCGTCGCGAAAAAAGAAACGGTGATGAAACAATTGCAATGGAATGTGCGGGTTGAAGATTCTTAGAACTTTGCGATTGTGACACACACACACAAACGCACAACCACCAGCAGATACGCAAACGACGCCGAGTGGTGTAAAACAACATGGCTAGAAGATGATTTTTTCCAGCACGTGCTCTCAACATGCCGGAAACGAAATTAAGTCCTGCCCACATTTGTGACGTAGACCAGTGAACACTAAATTTCGTCGACGTCCAACACACGAAAATCCCATGTGTCATGTGTGCAGCTACCAAGACTTTGAGAACGAAGGCTGTGTACAACGACGAAATTGGTTTGCAGCCAAGGCAGTGAGGTCCGGCCTCGTGTATCGGCAGTCGACTCCCAGAATAGACCGTGCACGGTCGTTTCAACTGTCTACCCGGGTAAAATAATGTCGGCCGATAGTAACAGTATGCTTAAATAACAAAAAATGTAATTTAAAAGTACAGTGAAATAACCAGTGGTGAAGTATAACTTTAAAAAATCAATGGAACAGTAATATATTTTTTTGAAAAGAAATCTAGTGCGGGACGCGCCATGCGGTTACAGGAGGACGCCAGGGTAACTAATTGTATCCAACACAAAATTATTACAATCATGTAAAAAAGGGGTTTTTAAAGTAATTATATGTAAAAGGGGTTTCATATGAATGAGTGGATGGGCAATCTGGGTCGCTTTTAATAGGTTTACAACTATATTAGAATAAGAAATGATTACGCAAATGTATGTATATGTAGTGTCTGTCTTTTAAAAGGAGAAAATGAACTGTAATATGTGATTTGAAGGAGGATGAGTAGAGTGTGTATTTAAAGAAAGAAAAGAAATGCAATTAAATTAGATTTGTTTCAAATGAAAAGCGAATTGAGTACGTTATTCAGATAACCTGAAGGTCATACTTGTATGTCGCAGTTTCGTGCAACGAACTTTGGACTGAGAGGTAAGTTTTAAAATGAATAAAATTTTAATAATTAAATGTGATTAAAACACAATAGCACAAGTACTCATTGGTCAACATCTTATAACATTGTTATAATCTAACGTTTTATTTATGTTCAAATATGTAAAAATCCTTTAAATTATGATTACTTCCTTATGCTAGTATTAATATTAATTATACTAACACAATTGTTCTGCTTTTTTACTAAAGATTATTTTGATATCCCTCATGGTTATTTTTGATTAGTTAATAACATTTTTCTTATTTTCTTATTGATATTTCTTTTTTAATTATTTTTAAACTGAATAATATTTATACATTTTTATACCTGGTACACTTACTTACTTAATTAAACATTTTATATACTCTAATTGACTCTTGGTTATTGTTTTCTTTTTAAACTTATAAAATTCTCTCCTTCATGCTAGGCCTAAAACCTAGGTTTCACAATACTCCTATTCAACCTTCTTTATAATTCATAAACTTTATTTATTGGTTCATTGAACATTTTTTTATAGAAACAGATAAACAAAAGAACATTGGTGCTTTTAACAACACACCTTTTATTATTAAAATATTTCTTACCAGGTTCAAGCCTGAAATTAAACTTCTAACTGTTATTCGTTTCTTACTTCTATCTCACCCATCTTCTAAGTTAATTAATTCTATGGTTTTTTACAATAACGAAACTCTTATAATAATAATTTTTAACAGTACCTTACACAATATAACTCACTTACAAATTCCTTCACTAAAATATAGTGTCTGCTTCTCCTATCTTCCACTCTAATAATTTAACTTTTACCTTATTTTTTGTAATTCTTAATTTCTATCACTTAAATTAATAATGGTACAATTAGTTTCATACCTTTTAGATACTATTCTATTAAAGGCTGTTTTACTATATTACTATAGTCTGCATCTTATAGTATTTTATACTGTATATACCTACACTGCACTTTTCCTTTCATATGAGGTTTCTTTCTTTATCATCACTTTCACTTAATATTTCACATATTGTTTGTTTATTTAGTTTAGTATCACTGTGTGGTTATTGGTAAGTAATATTTGTTTCATTTTCATTTCACATTGGTCACTTTTGGTTTTGAATGATTGTCTTTATTCAGCTCAATTATAACTTACTTGTTTTCTGACTAGTTTATATTTTAATAGGGTATTTTTTTATTTCTAACTTCCTATCTTATATTTATAAATTCATGTTTCTTTGCTTTTCATTTAACATACATAATATCTCTAGTTTATTTTTTATAGTTTATATTTGACATCTTATTTATGCCCTATCTGTTTTAATGCATTTACTTTACATATTATTTGTTAGTTATATCTTGGGGTTACATTGATCGTGGTCATACTTTGGGTTACATTTTGTTTCTCGTTCCTTCCTTCTTGTCTCTATTTTCTTGTTTTCTTCAACCTTCTTGTTTTCTCCAATCTATTGGGTCAAGTCATAGTCAGTTTCTTAGTCAATTGTTATTTCGTAGTTGGGTCATTAATCTTCAATTTTATTAAAGATAAAATTTTCTCTTTCTCTTTTTCGCTTTCTCTTTTATTAATCATTAGTGATATTTTGCGCTATCTTATGTCATGTTATACTATGTATATGTACATATGTATGTACTGTACAACTGAAAACAAAAATTACGTCTTTGAACTCACTTGAAAAAGTCCGTAATGTTCTTTTGTTTTAATAAAGACTGACGTCGTTTCGCCGTGTGATCTCGTACGCGCCTCAAGGTCAGTAGTTCAGCAGACGATGTGTTGCTTTGTTTCTCAAAGTAGGTCATCAACCCCTCCAGCATTGTAGTCGCTTCACCATGAGTGATTCCTCCGTACCGTCATCGTCATCTTCCGAACTGTCAATTTCTGTTGCCGTGTTTGCAATGCACGCCTCCACGATTTCATCTTCGCTTAACACCTGATGACCAATATCGTTGTCACTGTTCATCCACTCTGAAATGTCACTTTCTTCCACGTCGGCACAATCCTCCAACTGTTGAAAAACTTGAACGAAATCAGCGTCATCATTTGCAGTTGGTTGATTTTCATCTTGTCCCTGGTTTTCTTGTGGGATGCTAGGCCACAATTTTTTCCAGCTTTTTTGAAGAGTTGACGGCTTAATCTCTTCCCACGCTTCTCCGGCTAAATAAATGACAGTCCTTATTGTCACTTTTTTAAGAAGATCCATGAAGTTAGCCGACGGGTCTGCTTCTTGTTGCTCTAAAAGAGACAAAATCAACTTTTTCCTATATCACCATTTTGTTGCTTCAATCACACGTTGATCCATTGGTTTTATCAAAGCAGTCACGTTCGGTAGCAGAAATTTCACAAAAATTTCACCATCTCATAATTCCTCTTCACTAAGGTGACGAGGTGCATTGTCTATGAATAACACAAGCTTTTTCTGGGAGTTTTTTCTCTCTAAAGAACTTCTTTGTTGTAGGCAAAAAGTTTTCAAAAAAACCAATCTTTAAACATTTTTCCATTCATCCATGCAGATTTGTGTGAGGTGTACTGGGCTGGAAGAGCATTTTATATTAACATTTTTACGGGCCCTAGGCTTAGCCAATTTCGCGATCACCAAAAGTGGAAGTTTTAAATCGCCAGAAGTGTTACTGCAAGGAAGCAAAGTCACTCGTTCTTTCTTTACCTTATGACCTTTAGCTACAGAATCCAGCTTTGAGGCTAATGTTTTCTTTCCACCGAGACAACCATCCCACACTGGCAGTAAAAGCAGGGTCACCTTTTAATTTTTCATTGAGTTTGAGCGCGATAGCTTGTAACGTTACGCCCGACAGCGGAACGCCCTGTTCACGTTGTTGGCAAAACCAAACGTCAAAGCCTCGTCTAAAGTTTCGTTTTTTGTTCTTTTTTTTAACGTGCTTCTGTTACCCAAACTGTCCTTGCTCACCATTTTCGCACAAAAATTTTCAATTTCTTTCCGATTTTTTTTCCAGTCAGAAACAGTTTGCTTTCCCAATCCTAACTCTTGCGCGATTTTAGTTAATGATTCACCAGCATCAATATGAATCAAAGCTTGGAGTTTTTGTTCCATTGTTACAGTCACTTTCTTACGTTTAGTTGCCATTTTACGTTGCTCTTAATAAGCACACACAATAAAACACGCACTGAATAAAAACGGCCTTAAAACGGACTGCACGGTTACCAGTACGAGTATCAACTGAAGGAAACAAAACAAAACGACAATCAACTGTGCAGGTAGAGTGAGTCCCTTCCCGAAAAACAGGCTGCGCGCCGATACATACATACATCCTCGGCACTACAGCCCAGTCCGGGCCCCGGCCTCCAAAAGAATCGTCCCCACTGGTCTCTACTCCCGGCCAATGTCCACCAGTTTGCTGCACCCAGCCTCACTGCCTCCTTAAAACCTGGTCCAGCCATCTTGTACACGGTCTCTGCGCGCCGATATGAAGGCATATTTACAACTAATTTGGCTGACGCGCATGACTGACGGCTGATGCCGATGGTGCAAGGAATTCGTGGGCGCGCGGGGACTCCCAACAGTGAGTCACTTCCCGGAAAACAGGCTGCGCGCCGACATACACGGCACACGTTTCACAACGTTAATGTAGGCGTACTGTATACAGTAGTAGTAGCCCTTAGTTTGTTTATGAGTTGTTAAACGGAACATAAATACAGTTTAAAGTAAAGTAGGTTTTAAAATTTATGAACGCTTTTAGACGATTTTTTTTTAGGTCTGTCCAGATTAACCGGATGTCCGGACTAGCGGGGTCCGGACTAGCGAGACTCTACTGTATTTTATTTTTTAATTTATTGATCGTTTTTATTTTGTATCCATTTTTAATTGCTTAGGATCCCATTAAATGACAAAGAAAGATACAATGAAAGAAATATTATCAAACAGACAGCAACTGAAATGGATACATTAACCCATCTTAGAAGACCCATCTTCTTTTTGGGCTGCCAATGTTTCTTGTTCCTCTGGGTCTATAAAGTAGGTCTTGTTTAGAAAGCATTTGTCCTTCATATTTAATATGTGGTCCTTCTATTCTTGTCTATATGCTTTGATCTTTTTGTGTAAATTATAAATTCCAGGACTGTCCTCGATTGTCTCAAATTCAAGTCTATCCCTCCTTGTCCCCTCCCCCAGAAAATATCTTAGAAATATCTCATCTCCGCTGATTGGATTCTTCTGTAAGTTCTAGTATTTAGGGTCCACATTTTGCTTCCATATAGGCCACAAGACATGGCCATAACTTTACAGAACTTTAATATAACTACGTTACCCTTAAGCGACCTTTTGATTGTGTTGCAGATGAAGTTAAATTCCTCTGTTTTTTCTTGACATCAATTTTGCCATGGTGATATTTGTCTCAGCTGAACAATTTGAAGGTATTGACTTGTTCTATTATTTCGCCTTCGAGAACACGCTTACACCTTAAAGGAACTTACAACACCACATTATTTTAGAAAACAGAATCCTGATGACGCAATACAACACTAGAATTTAAAGGATATCCATATGATCTAAAGGATTAACATATCTTTCTTTACACTTGACCATAGAAAGAACTACTGTAACTAAAATATAATTAAAGTGCGTATAATAATTACAAAATCAGATGAAAGTATACAATCAAACACAGGGAAAAAGAATACCTGGATCATCAGGATCTGAGTCATAATATGTTATATTCAATCTTTTCCCTACAATCCTTTTAATTGTTGCCACTTTAACCTGAGATATCCGGTTTTTATCTACCACTTCTAAATTGAGATCACACCTGTAATCAAAGAAATCACATGTAACTAAAAAAATAAAAATATTTTTAAAATGCAAAAACACTTATTACTCCAGTTATACTGATGGTGTGTGGGATGATATATGTCTCCAATATTCTCTATACTTCTGTACGGTGTTAACCACTTCTATTCATGGTGCACCCTGTTCACATGAACGAAGATAAAACTGGAGTAACTTAGTGAACCAGAAGCTGGCCAATGGTCCAGGAAGCAGACTAAGTAATACCTTCTGCTTTCACATAAGACAAAAGATTGTGTGTCGGATTATGTTAAGTTATAAGTTACTGTTTCAAAAGATAGTAACAAGTGGCATATGCCATCAACACAAACAAAAGGTACAAAAACCGACAACTCACGAAACCTTTACATATACAATATCACAAAAACCATAGACAAATTCCTAAACAAATACATACAAATACTAAACACAAGTATAATTGAACTAGTGTGTCACAAAAATAAAATCATTAAGTTTGAGTTGAAGAACAGAACAGAAATATTTTAAAAATGTTTAAGACTTGTATCTTTACTTTCTGGATGCCCCTCATAATAATATTAATAACACATCAAACTTACCGAAATCTTGATTTTAAGCTGTCATGAACTTTTGAGTAAAAGTTTGATGGTAGTGTTCTAGCTCCAGTCAATCTTTTTACTAAGAATTCTTTCCAGTCTTTGTACTTATCTTCGATAGCTGCAAATTAACAAGTTATTACAAATTACTGCAAATTATTACTCGCAAGATAAATCTGACACTGTAAACTGTAATATTTATATATAATCAAATTAACAACTTTTTCATTAAATACAGAAACCTATAAAGAATGAGAACGTTGTTCTAATGTATCATGAAAGTCCTTATCATAATTTTGCTCTACAAAATTATTCACTAAACAAGAACTTTTCAAACCACTAGTGGTTAATAATATACATGTTTGTTTCATATTACTTTTCTCATTACACATTGTTTCTTGATAACTGAGAATGTTGTTCTCAACACATACCTCAGTAGACGGTGTAACATCACAAAATGTTACCTAACCTAAGTGTATGTTATCAGATTTTATAAGGACAAAACAACCATGTAAATAGGAATATAATAGTAAAAATAACCAAGAAAGGAGAAACCAAGAAAGAAGAATGAAGCAGAAGTGCCACATGAAACAGTAACCCAAGGGCTGTTTGACACTACAACTAGACTAAGACTAAAACGAACTGATGGACAGAGTAAATTTACATTCAGCTGTCAATCCAGTCAGTAGTTGATGTAAACCGAATGTTATATGTAAATAAAAAATGAATTAATAAGCAGTTAAATACTGTGAAATCAGAATGAGCATTTTGCTGATAATAGATTTGACAATGACTAGTAAATTATGAATGCCACAACTAAAATTAACAATGGCTACATAGTGAGAACAAAGATGTATTTCAGCATCAAATATACTTGTGAGAAAAGAGAACTATTTATAAGAGAGAATCTTATACAAATAAGATACCTCCACAACTTATCGAAGTGAGAACCAATAAGTGTTATTAAGGCAAAATTCCAATACAGGCGATATGTCTTAACAACGCTTAGACCAAACATTAGTCAGTAAATTGACTATTGAGAATTACCATAAGTGTAAATTAAAATACACCGAACAATGGTTATGCCCTGACATAACAAAAGACATTATTAAAACAATAGGTTTAATCATAATTTTAATTGTTAAACAGTAGATTAGAACGAGTTAGCATAAAACGAAATGTCATAGTAAGTAGGATCATTCATTACAATGTATAGAGTTTAGGTGTACACATAATGTTCAATAAAGAATGTCAGTACAGAATTAATGGTGTTCCCACATAAACATTTGAATAATAAAATGATATGTGAACACAAACAATATTAACCAAAAGTGTAAAATCGGCGACTCAGAAAAAGCAGACGACAGTGAAAGTGATGTACCCGAACATTGGTTTTATAACAATGTCGGTCAAAGTAAAAATAATTCGATATCGAGTGATATCAAATTAAAGAAGAAAAAACGATCTTTAATTTGATAATGATATCAACCCAATCGCAACTGTATTTAGTGCGGGAGAGATGTTAGCATCATTCTAAAAATGTGCATCAGAAAACTGTTTATGAATAATAACAACAATGACAGCTAGCTGTCACCTCAACACTTGATGGTTAGAAAAAACCGTTATCAACTGCCAAAAAATGATACGTCACATTGACACACCTGCCAGAGCCAATCAGAAAATTAGTTAGTAATTAACATTTTTACCTAAGACCGATCAAAGAAGAGGGTATATAAGAACGGAACAGCGAATTTTGAGGCAGACTCTTACTGACCAGCATATAGCACAGACGTGTGCCCGCCATCTCTACGTTTTTAATAACTCTTAGCGTCATCTACATATTACATTGAAACAAATAGTTCAACACCAAGAAACGACTACTTCAAGTTAATCTACAGCAAACAACGGTGATTAAGTGCAGTATCATTTTAATTTCGTGCGGGAAATAATGAACAGGAATAATTAATTGTTATCATTCACGATCCATTTTAATCAGAAGAGGATCGCATTATTCTGTTCTTGTGCGAGTTTAGTGCCAAAACCCAGTAATCATTATAATCCGATTACTGAAGTGATTAATAAGTTTTAATTAAATAATTAAAACTCAGAAGGTAACAGTGCAATCATTACTAATTTTTATCTGAGCGCCATAACCTGTACTTTTTTCAACACTAGTCTGTACTGACGCAAAACACAAAAACATTTTAAGATTACACCACGTCTCAATTTATTATATGAATTTGTTATTATGAATTAAGCTATATGTTAGTTGTAAGGGTTCTCACATGATAAATATTGTCACTAAAAAAGCAAGCGTTGATGAAACGCGCGATCTTTCAACAGATCATTTTTATTTTGTTTACTTTACGAAAGTAACCTAAAAACTCTGTTGATCAATTTTATATCAAAAAGATTATTGGATATTGTGTAGGCATAATTGTTTTCTTTCGTGTCTCAAAGAATTCACAACTGAGATTTTCATAATTTTAATGTTAAAAATAAATAACATCTGGACTTAGCTAGATTTATAATTCATGTTCTGAGCAAGCCGTATAAGGCATATAATAACTGACTTTTAATTGTACAACTTTGTACTTCTGAGATTTTCATAATTTTAATGTTAAAAATAAATAACATCTGGACTTAGCCAGATTTATAATTCATGTTCTGAGCAAGCCGTATAAGGCATATAAAATAACTGACTCTTAATTGTACAACTTTGTACTTCTGAGATTTTCATAATTTTAATGTTAAAAATAAATAACATCTGGACTTAGCCAGATTTATAATTCATGTTCTGAGCAAGCTGTATAAGGCATATAATAACTGACTTTTAATTGTACAACTTTGTACTTCTGAGATTTTCATAATTTTAATGTTAAAAATAAATAACATCTGGACTTAGCCAGATTTATAATTCATGTTCTGAGCAAGCCGTATAAGGCATATAATAACTGACTTTTAATTGTACAACTTTGTATGTTTGCTTTATATTTGTTTTTGAATTCTCTATGAGGGTATAAATAAAACCCATTACTAACAGCATCACCTGATTTGATTTATTTCTATAGGATAATTAAATATTCTCTTTTAAAAAAAAAAAAAACTTAAACAACCTTCTGTTGTGTTTAATATTTTGGAATAGCATTGCCAAAAGGTGATACACAATTATATTAAATTTTCTAATCATTCAGTAATTCTATGTGTGGGTTTTACACGGGATTTTCCCTGAATAAATCCGTGTGGCGCCCACTAACTAATAAACAAGGTAATCTAACCTTGCAACCAAAGTGAGTTGGTGTTTGTAAACTGAGTTGACAGTTTAGTGAACTTCTAGTAACCACGACCAGGTACGTAAAGGTATATTTTTGTTTATGATATTGTCCAGACATTACGAGACGTGACACACTCAGACTACCTGCAATCTGGAGAAGAAGTTTCACTGCCAGTTTCAACCAGACGATAACTATTATCAAGCAACCAACTGCTATACTTCACGTTTCAACTTAAGCTAATTTAGCATTTAATTATAATCAACCTCACTATTTTATTTATTTAATATAAGGGAATTCTTTTTAAACAAGTATAATTAAACCATTGTAAACACACTGTGAGTAACTTTGAATGTTTCATTTTAAATTACTTTACTACATTAGTAACCTTCAATTAGAAACAACTATTCCAAACATTGAGTTATCGCAAAAGAATATTTCACACATAATTGAACTTTGTTTTAACGAGACTTTTAATATTTTAAACACGAATATAAGTTTAAATAACAACACTTTTATTTTATTTCAAGTTAATTGTAAACACACACGTTTTCATTTTATTACAAATAGGCTAGACCAACAGTGTGGCTTTTAAACGTAACTTGAACCGGAATTTAAACTTGATTTTAATAAAAATAATTTAAACACACCCAATATTCGTTTAGTTATAACGGACACATCAAGAAATCATTTTCTGGGGAAAAGACTGAAGAAATGGGATTAAAATTTAAAGTCTTTGAAAATATTAGCAACATTTATTTTAGTAACATTATTTTAAATACTTTCTGTATTTCATTATCTTACTAAAATAAAATGAAGAATTTATATAAATTCTAATAGCTTACAGACACTTAAAACTGATATACATCAAAGAAATATTGTTTGTACAATGTCATATTAGTGTTTTAAATATAAGACAGGTTTCTCTAAGATTATGCTTAGTCTTGTATTGAATGTAATAGAGGCAAGGCTATGCTTGCTAGCAGAGGCTCATTAAACCTATAACCTGCATTTTGGAATAATTATTTTTGTGGAACGGACATAACAGTGAGTGAAAATTTGAAAAAGCTGTTCTGATTCAACGATAACTGAAAATTCAACATACCCGTTCTGATTACTCGCGGTTACGAGTTGCGCCCCCCCCCCCCCCCATACGCAACTAACAAATAAACGAGTACTACAAATACATGAGTATAGTCACTTTTTGGTGCTGAATACTTCATTCTGCGCATGTGCCTATCACCTTACAAGTACGAAATGAATCAAAACAGCGAAGTTCAGAATATCTCTATGCCAAAGAGACAAAGCTGTTTTTAATAAATGAAAAAAATTCATGCTGATGTTATATTTATTCTCGTGTGTTATGCAGATATATAATACAGATTATAATAACAAATTATATATTATACTAGTCAGCAACTTGGTAAATTTTGAAAAAGCGAATTATATTGTGTTACAACCTACAGAGTTCAGAGTGGCTGATAGGCCATATAGTACTTTTTGTTAATGTGATTTCGGAGATGATTTTAACTTCACTGCACATATCACATAATTTGTTTTTTGACATTGTTTGTTGTGCTATTACGTGCACTCTAAATTTCATTGCCTGAGTTTCGCAATTGATTTGTCTAACCAAAATGGAATCAATAATTTAATACTAAATCTATGTCAGTTTGTTTACTCCTAATGAAAACTTAAATTAGTATTCCCTAAGGTAGATAGGCCTATAAATTCTCTTGTTTCTTATTTTCTTTTAAACAATAACAGCTTAATAAATTCACGGTGTAAAGTAACACTTAATACTTTTAGTTTCAATGTATTTCTTATAACAAATTATATAATACAGGTATATATATATATATATATATATATATATATATATATATATTACTATAATACTTATAACTATTTTACCTCAAGATGTATTTTTTCTTTAGGGACATGTTTCGGGAGATCCTGTTCTCCCATCTTCAACCTTCGCCATCTTGCTTCTGGTGCAGTATTTGTGTGTTGGCTTCTGGATGTTATTATGGTGGTTTGTTGGTCTTTGGTCCTTCAATGTTGCATTATTGTGTGTGGTTGTGGTATCTGTTTTTGTATTTTGTGTATTTTCGATGTTGAGTGCTTTGAATATTGTGTCATGTTTTGTATTGATTTGTATTTGTTCTGGTATTAATTTGTTTTGTGTTTTATGTTTGTAAATCTGTAAATTTTCCCAAATGTTCATTATGGTGCCTTTGTGTGGTATATGTTTTATTAGTGTTACATTGGTTATGTCTGGGAATTCATGTCCTGTGTTTATTGCATGTGTGGCTAAATTGGATTTATATATGTTTGGTTTTTTGTATGCATTTAGGTGTTCAAAATAACGTTTTTTCAGCTGTTTTTTTGTTTGTCCTATATAACATTTATTGCAATCTTGGCATTCAATTTTGTATATACCATTGGTTGTCGTATTATCTTTGTTGTGTGAGTTATTTATATTTTGCAATTTATTTTTATTAGTTTTGTATGCTATTTTTATATCTGTGTTTTTAAATAGTTTTGTTAGTTTTGACATTTTATTATTTATATATGTGAATGTGGCCCATTTTTTGTTGTTGTTATTATTTATGTGTTGTTCAGTTTGATTAATTCTTAATTGTTCAGTTTTTATTTTGTATTTGATTTTATTTTCTATTTTGATCATAGTATTTTTATTGTATCCATTTGCATAACCAATTTGGTGTATTATATTTCTTTCTTTGTCAGTTTCTTGTTTGTTTAGGGGTATTTTGTACATTCTGTTAAATAACGAATAAAATGCTGCCATTTTATGTTGTGGTGGGTGGTCAGAATGGTTAGGTATAATGATGTTAGTGGAAGTTGGTTTTCTATATATTGCATATTGTATGTGTTTGTTGTATCTTGTGATGGTTATGTCTAAATAGTTGATTTTGTTATGTTTTTCTTTTTCTTCTGTGAATTGTATTTTGGGATGTATGTTATTGATTTGTTTCAGTATGTTCTCTGCATTTGTGTTTTTGTTATTTGATACATATAGTCCATCATCTACATATCTTATCCATATGCCATCTGGGTCATGTGTTTTTATGATATTTTGTATTTTGGTGTCTATATGTTGTAGGAATATTTCTGCTATTATGCTTGATAATGGTGATCCCATTGCTAAACCTTCTTTCTGTTGATAAATTTTGCTAATAAATTCAAAGTAATTTTGTTTTAGTATTAGTTGGAGACTATTTTTTATTTCGGTTATATATTGTTTGTTTTCATTTTGTTCTATAAGTTTGTTTATTATTATGTCAATTGTTTCTTCTACTGGGATATTAGTGTACATGTTTGTTATGTCATATGATGGGATCACCATTATCAAGCATAATAGCAGAAATATTCCTACAACATATAGACACCAAAATACAAAATATCATAAAAACACATGCCCCAGATGGCATATGGATAAGATATGTAGATGATGGACTATATGTATCAAATAACAAAAACACAAATGCAGAGAACATACTGAAACAAATCAATAACATACATCCCAAAATACAATTCACAGAAGAAAAAGAAAAACATAACAAAATCAACTATTTAGACATAACCATCACAAGATACAACAAACACATACAATATGCAATATATAGAAAACCAACTTCCACTAACATCATTATACCTAACCATTCTGACCACCCACCACAACATAAAATGGCAGCATTTTATTCGTTATTTAACAGAATGTACAAAATACCCCTAAACAAACAAGAAACTGACAAAGAAAGAAATATAATACACCAAATTGGTTATGCAAATGGATACAATAAAAATACTATGATCAAAATAGAAAATAAAATCAAATACAAAATAAAAACTGAACAATTAAGAATTAATCAAACTGAACAACACATAAATAATAACAACAACAAAAAATGGGCCACATTCACATATATAAATAATAAAATGTCAAAACTAACAAAACTATTTAAAAACACAGATATAAAAATAGCATACAAAACTAATAAAAATAAATTGCAAAATATAAATAACTCACACAACAAAGATAATACGACAACCAATGGTATATACAAAATTGAATGCCAAGATTGCAATAAATGTTATATAGGACAAACAAAAAAACAGCTGAAAAAACGTTATTTTGAACACCTAAATGCATACAAAAAACCAAACATATATAAATCCAATTTAGCCACACATGCAATAAACACAGGACATGAATTCCCAGACATAACCAATGTAACACTAATAAAACATATACCACACAAAGGCACCATAATGAACATTTGGGAAAATTTACAGATTTACAAACATAAAACACAAAACAAATTAATACCAGAACAAATACAAATCAATACAAAACATGACACAATATTCAAAGCACTCAACATCGAAAATACACAAAATACAAAAACAGATACCACAACCACACACAATAATGCAACATTGAAGGACCAAAGACCAACAAACCACCATAATAACATCCAGAAGCCAACACACAAATACTGCACCAGAAGCAAGATGGCGAAGGTTGAAGATGGGAGAACAGGATCTCCCGAAACATGTCCCTAAAGAAAAAATACATCTTGAGGTAAAATAGTTATAAGTATTATAGTATTATATACATCAAGAAACGGACTGTAGCAGAAAGTGAATGAAAGAAAATATATATATATATATATATTAGCTACGTAATAACAGGTATTCTTACGTTTTATTTTTTGGGAACATTCATACCTGATTTTCAAATACTAGTTTAGCACACCTCTACTTGCTAGCACTGTAAGGTCAAGCACAGCTTTTCCCATTACTTACCCCCCGCCAAACTGTTACTGTAAGCTATTATGGTTCATGACACTTCACATAAAATTCTGTTCATATCAAGATACATGTATATGACTTATTGTAGATATTGTAGTTTGTGTTCTATTTTACTTTGTTTATTTAGTGACTTTTGTCTGTGAATAATTAAAAATGCAGTTACACTAAATGTATAGTTTGAAGCAAGCGCCCTTTCAAGGGCCAATAATTTACCTAGATGAAATCTGGGTCAACAAAACCATACACGAATATATGTATGACAGGATTCCATTAACAAAGATGATTTCAATGCCAGTTGTTCAACAGGTAATCTATCATACTGGTTCAGCACAACACGGCTTTTAGGAAAACCACAGAAAAAGCATAATTACCATACAGAAATGAACTATAAACTGTTCACAGAATGGTTTGTAGACGCACTATGAGGGTAAGAGGAAAGATGTATCATCTTTGACAGTAATGTTCTGGAGATGTGTCGTAAAGTGACTTCCCTACAGCTCCACCAGTCCCAGTACAACCCAGTCGAACTCATACGGGCACAAGTGTAAGGAGAGGTATCCCAGAAAAATACCACTTTCAAAATAATGGAAGTAAAGAGATTTTTGGAAGACGTGCTCAAACATGTAACCACTGAAGACAGGATGAAGAGTGTGCACCATGCTGGACAACTGTAAAAGGAACATTTCATGAAAGCAGGTATCCATGACAATAATATACAATTTATTATTAACCAGAAAGAAAGTGACAGTGAAGCAACAGTCATGGACAAGACATAAGTCATGAAGAAGAAAACATTTAAAACTGAAAAAATACGTAATTTAACATTTATAGTGAATAAGTAAATTAATAATTAATATATTATTAAATTTTTCACATTTTTTATTAAATTTATCCTTAGATAGGTAAGGACGCAACTATGCTGTCACCAATAGAGGGAAGTGTAACATCACTACTGGCTGCTACTTCGGATTTCAACACAAGACTCACAAAAACAAGGAAGGACGCATTTTAAATCCATCAAAGGTTCAACATACAAACAGCACATCTCCACACACACACACCTAGGAGTGTTCAAACTTTCGGCTTCAGAGAAAGACTTGGCCATATTGCAACCCACTCATACTTGCATAAATTCAACTTGACCCAAACTGCAACCTGTCTACTATGACATCAGCATGAGGAGACCTCACAGCACATATTAGTGGATTGCCAGACAGACATCCCAGGAGTGCCAAGACTGAAAACAAATATGGATGGAATACTGAACTCATATTGGACAATGGCGGAGGAGGAGGTGGAAAAGGAGGGGGGAGGGAGAAGGAGCTGGAAAATTTTTCACAAACTCTTTTTAACTGTTTTGTTTTTAACAAACAAAATTAATATTTTTTAGTTATTTAGGTATATTAGAAATATATCATTCCACAATTATTTTTTAAATGGCACTAATTACAATAACCAACATCTTTTTATATGATAGAAACATGGTATATAAGAATTTAATTTTGTTGCATGCGCATCTGTCAAATGAATTTTTTGAGCTGACTTTCAATAACAATTTCTACCCTGTTATCTCCAATGTTTATTTCTTTTCATGTGTCAAGTATATATACCAACGTCAGATTTACAAGTTTATGATCTACAATTATGTGCACTTTCTTTTTGTATCAACACATTTTATGATTACGAATCAGTGTTACGCATGAGAAAAATAAATAAACAAATTGAGACAGACATGAATCACATAATGAAGACGAGGCAGGAAGCAGTGTGTTGGAGCGGGAACAAGCTGGTTGTCCTTGTGGTGAAGTCATTATGCTTTAAGTAAGTTTTGCTGGTGACTGTTAATAAACAATGAAGCTGAATGCTGCATACTGGTTTATGTTATGAAGGTGTTTGCCGGACATTTAAAACATTAATTTTTCAAATATTAATGGTTCAAAAATTGTCATATTTTGAATTTTGTAATTAATTGGTTCATGTTTTGTGATTTTGTGTATGTGTGTGTACACACGTATGCGAGTGCGTGCATGTGTGTGTATTTTCCCAAATGTTTATACCATGCCCCTGTATGGTAAATGTTTTATTAGTAACAAGTCATTATGTCTGGGAATTCATGCCCATATTTATGGCACGCGTTGATACATTATATTTGTAGCTGTTTGTATTTTTGTACATATTCTTTTGTTAAAAGTATCTTTTATTTTATTTTGTATTTTTTCTCTGGTATACAATTTGTTGCAATCTTTGGATCCGCTTTTGTTAATACTATTATTTAGAATGCGTCACTGTTGTTGTACAAGTTAATTACTTTTTATATCTTGTTTCTGATTCTTTTATGTTTTTTTATCACTTGTATCTTCAATATTCTTGTAGTTTTCTTCATTTTGTTGTTTATGAATATGAATACTGTCCATTTCTTTATTATCATCTGCGGTTTTATCTTATTAAGTCCTTATATATGACTTACTGTTGTTATTGTCCATTTTCTTCAGTAAGCAGGCAAGTTGAAGTTCTTTTAATTTTTTTATGTGTTTGGAGGTGTTTTGTATATTCACATTTTGTATTGTATAAAGAGCGGGGGGGGGGGGAGAGAGAGAGAGAGAGAGAGAGAGAGAGAGAGAGAGAGAGAGAGAGAGAGAGAGAGAGAGAGAGAGAGATGCTAATTGATAAATGGCCATCTGGAATGGGGACAGCAAAATGTACATTCCTGTTCAAAACCCTTTGACAAAAATTGTCCTAAATCTTCATGATTATTTAGTTTCAATATTGGTTTGGCTAGAAAAGTAACATTATAGTAATCATGTTGAGTCATAAGTATACAGAATCACTTTATTTTGGCAACTAATCTGCAGTGTTATAGCAGATAAGTACAACTATATACTTACTTTTTGGTGGTATTAAAGGCTTTCCTCTGGTGGCACACCAACCCACTGGATGTACAATGGACGAACATAAATTCACCCAGAAGTCTTTTGCACTGTTTTGGCCAAAACCTTCGTAGCGTAATAAAGCTTTATAACCTACAACAACACATCAAAAGCTGGCCTTGTACACATTCCACATTTATGATTTAATAAGTCATGTGAGTACATTCCTAATACAGTAAAACTTATTTCATACGTTTCTCACTTATAAGTTTTTTAAACTTACACGATCAAATTTTTAAGTTCCTGGAGATACGAAACTTCATTTATACGTTTAAATATTTTTGTCTTATTTACGTCGCGTATATCACAAAACGCATATCATGTGAATGTCCGAATCCAAATATTTTGAACACACTGTACATTTCTAGGGAATCGTCAATTAGTGCTGGCCGGCTGAGTTAGCACTTGACGAGTACCCTTTGAACAAGTTTTGATTCCTAGAAACGTACGGTATTTGTTCAATGCTCGTAAAGCTCCATCACTTCCGTTTGTTACTGTTTTTATTATAGGCAACATCGTAAGTGGAAAATGAGTGAAAGGAAGAGGAAGTGCGTTACGATCTCTGAGTAATTAAACATTTTGAAAATAGTGAAGGAAATCGATAATAAGAAGCGAGTAGACATCGACAAGGAGTTAGGTATTGCTCCATCGACGTTAAATTCAATCGTGGCTAAAGCAACCGAAATGGAAGAACGTGCTCGTGTGTTTGGTCTTACTAGTAATAAGCAAACATGTATTCAAGGTGGAAAATAGGAACTCTTGGAAGACTGTCTGTTACAGTGGTTCCAGCAGCACAGGGCGGAAGGAATTCCTATCAGCGGGCCAGTCCTTTGCGAAAAAACAAATGTACTGGCAGCCAGGTTCGATGTAGAAGATTTTCATGCATCGACCGGGTGGCTACATAAATTGAAGGTAAGACATAGCATCGTCAGCAAAAGCGTGTGCGGTGAGAGTAAGAGTGTAGACGTTAATACAGTGCATGAGTGGAAAGAAACCCGTTTGAGAGAACTAACGTCTCAGTTTGATCCCAAAGACGTGTTCAATGCTGATAAAACAGGCCTATTAAAATTCTATTTTTGCACAAATTCGTAACGGTTTGCTCTCTTCTAATAGGCAATGCATTACATCGCAGCTGCATGGGATAGAGTATCGCAACTCACTGTCCGCAACTGCTTTCACAAAGCCAGGTTCGGGAATAGCGAAACCTGTAGTAATGAAGATAGCTGTGATGTTCCTGTTGATGATGTGGAATGGGGCGAACCGGAAGGCCACGCGTCATTTGACGACTATGTCAACATTGATGAAAATGTTGTTACCGCGGAAGCCATGACCATATCGGAGATTGCTGATGGCATTCAGCAGGAAATGGAAGAAGAAGTAGACGATGATGATGATGATGAACAAGCAACGCAAACCTCCGTGTTTTTTTAGTGACGTAGTTAATGCCCTGGAGACAATTAAATGCTTTGTAACCCGCTGTAATGTATCCGATGAAATTATGACGCAGTTGTCAAGATTTATTCTATAGCCGCACGCACAGTTTATTCTGTAGCCGCAGAAAAGAAAGAACAAGGGAAGATAACGGACTTTTTTGGGAAATGATTAATTATATCAGTGTGTTTTTCTCTGTATATACGTTAAGTTGTATAAATACCTATTCTATTATTCCAAATTGTAAATTATACGTTATTTCTAATTAGTACTATATCATTTAATTATACTATTTGTGTTCTATTTCACTTATACATTTTTCACACTTATATGTTTTTTCTTCTAAGTCCCATGAAAAACGTATAAATGAAGCTTTACTATATTAAAACCTGAATATTTACATTTTTAACATATAGTTAAATCTGTCTATAGTTTTTTCTCTGCCAAGATTTTTTCTATTGGGTATTTTTTGGTATGCTTGGTTACATATCATAAATTTCTTGAGGAAAACGCTATACACTTTTACTTTCATGTTCTGTAAGGAAATGGAAGTATGGTGATCCCGAAAAAATCATGTTCGAGATAAGGATTGATTCTGAATGTATTACTCTCAAAACATGAACAAAAGTCATTTTCCAAAAAGTGTGTGTGTGTGTGGAATTTTTTCTATGATATTTGCAATGATCAATGCCACAAATTCAACAGAATCAAATAATTTTTTGCATATGTGCCCAAGTTGTAGCGGACTCAAGGCATATTGATTGTGGTAAAGACTGGTTAAGGGGGAGGAGTAGTTTACCAGCAACATTTTATGTTTTAACAAGAGTAAACTACTAAATTTTGCTATTTCTTTTATGAAATTGCTAAACTGCTAAAATTTTTATTGTTCAGACAAAGCTTTTTGTCATCACTGACATCATCAGGTCTTAAACAACCAAAGACCTGATGGTCGTTGTTTAAGACCTGATGATGTCAGTGATGACGAAAAGCTTTGTCTGAACAATAAAAATTTTAGCAGTTTAGCAATTTCATAAAAGAAATAGTAAGGATGGCTGCTAATTCAAACAATACGAAGAATACTAAATTTTGATAAATAAAGTATCCGGAAAGGAGGTCATAATAATCCATTGTAGAAATTTAGATGAAATATCTATAAATGAAAAAGGTAGTTGAAGGGGGAGGGGGTAATTTTTTGAAAACTACCTTTTTGATGTCGAATAAAGTACTTTACTTTGAAGGATAAGATACATTAATAATTACATATAATGAAACTATTACTCAATAAAAGTATAAATATCAAAATGATTTTTTGAAAATTACTTTGCTGATATCAAGTAAAGTACAAGTATTTAATTTTGAAGGATAAGATACCTTAGCAATTACAATGATAAAACTACTACTCTATGATAGTGTAAATATCATTAATGGTGGTGATCGGTTGAGGAGGAGGGATGATTCTGCGTATTTCAGTCTCTTTATAAGAATAAAGTACCTAATTTTTATACATAAAGCGACTAGAAAATAACATTATATTAAACGATTACCCCATAATAACAAAAATATCTATAAATAGTGAAAATAGTTTGAGCGTGGGTGATATTTTTTTTAGAAAGTATCGAACCAAATTCAAGTATATGATTTTAAATATAAATCTAAGAACATGAAAGTCATGTATGGTTAGAGTAAATGCTCATCACTTCTTTATTTGTTAATAACTTTCCAAATACAGACACAAACTGTTCTTATCGTATAATAAACATTAAAGCACAAACCTCAATAACTGTACTCTTGGTATACACGAAACAACATTTTTTACAAAACAAAACACATCATTATTGACAAAGAAAACTATGGCCATGCTTGAATATAAGTTCCAGAATTGTAACATTTAATTTAAGATTTAAGGTAGTACCCTCCCTGCACTTCAAAACTCGCATATTATTTTGACTGAAATATATTTATTATTACGTCAATTTTGATATTATATAATTTTCAATTATCAGAAAAATTAAAGAAACCTTGATTACTTTTATTTCTTTTAGTAAAATAACTGTACACAATCCTTATTACTTTTTTTTATTATTATGAAAATAATAAACACTAAAATTATGGCTACTACTTTTTTTTTAATGTATAACCCTTACACCTGAATGAGAAATAATTTAGTCCTAGTTATTAAATTTATGTAAGTCTCTACAGATATTTATAGGCCTGTACTTCCCACAACATACAGAACTAATAACAATATGTAAAGTTTTGTTGCAAGCATAAGATATAAAATTTTTGAAGGAAGTCTAAAGTTAGCAAAGCGTGTTCACCAGAGATTAATTTTGTCAAATTATTAATGATACTGACTCATCAACTCTCAATTTTGAACAAAATTCCTCATAATTTGCTACTTCACAGTTGAGTTAAAACTGTGAAATCACATTGCATATATAAATCAATTCCCAGATTGAAGAAGTCTATAAATACTTGACACGTAAGAAAGAAATTATAGGCTATATGGCACTTTTAAAAATAAAAAAAGATATAACTACTGTTACAACACAAAAAACCACCCCAATATCAGGGAAAAAATGATGAATCAACTATATTAAATGTTTAAACTAATGAAAATAAAATGACAATGACGAGACAAATGACTATGACCCAACCCAAGGGATTGACCAAATAAAATGAAATAAAAAAAATAAAATGAAATCAAATGAGAAGGTAAATGAAAAGGAAACAAACAAAATATAAATGAAATAAAATGAGAAGAAATGAAAAGACACAAACAAATCAAAAAGGAAAGGAAATGAGAAATAATAGGTGTAAATGATAATTATTAGAATCAAATAAATAGTAAAATTAAATGATAATTATTAGAATCAAATAAATAATCAATGTAAATGATAATTATTAAAATCAAATAAAGTAAAGACAACCAAAGTACACTAACCAAGGAAATAGAGATTAAATGTTATAAATAACTCTATAATGATATGAAACTTGTTAACAGTATAACTAACCATTATGAAGTGAGAGATAGATGGATAGATAGTGAACACGATTAAGTGAGAAAGAGAATTTAATGGTAGGGAATACCCACTAGTAACACTTAAATACCATAAAAAAGTGCAAAGTGCCAGTGTAAACCCCCAAAATAAATAGAAACCCTATTGATAGGTATATACACCTAAAAACCAGTGATAAACACTAAAGGTTAATGGTGAAAAGTGCTAGTAAATAAGAATATTGTTATTATTAGGATTAAGAGTAATTGTAGATTAGGAATACAATGGTATTCAGGGAAAAAATCCCATGAAGAGTCAAAGTAATAGTGTTACCATGGTTAGTAAAGTTTAGAAAAGAAAAAATGTGGTAAAGAATATAATTGCAAAATCAGTAAACATCCTATGTTCGAAGGGATAAGTAGGTAGATAAAGTAAATGGTGTGATGATGTTTGTCACCAAAAAATAAATAAGAATAAACAAAATATAAACAAGATTAGCATAGTAACTGTTAAAAGATTTGTTCGATTAAGTTTATGAGTAGGAATATGGCTGAAAGAGTTATACAGACCATAAATCTAAATGTTGTGTTATGTTTTAATAAATAATAGTAAATAATAGACACGTTATAAAGTAAAGAGATAAATTCTTACGAACTTAATAATACTGGACAAGCCAGTTAGAAGGTAATAGGCAAACCATGATTTTGTAAAATAATGAACACATACAATTATTATAAAACAGACCCAAATCAATTCAAAAAGTAAACAAATCATTTGTAACACAAAACAAAACATGTATAAAGGTAAAATAATATTTAATTTGTATAAAATAAGAAATATAGCCAATTACTACCTAGGCCTATGAAATGCCTAACTGTATAAAACCAAAAACAACAAATTGTAAGAAATTAACTATTATATTAGCAAATCCAAGGCAAGTAACTAGTTAATGATAATTAGTGGATCATATTAAGACGTAAAAGTTAAATTAAGGACATAAAATAAGAAAGAAATGTAATTACATAATATGAACGTTATTGTCAAAACATTAATACATAAGCAAACCCCGCTTTGAGGGATGTCAAAATGATCTTTGAAAGAAAATACGAACAGTTGTGATAATATCTCATACATAGAGAAGAAGACCAAAGAATAATAGCAATCAGAAGATATTTAGTCATTTTGAATAAAAATTCAAAAATCATAACAATGGGCTTAAGATGAGTATAGCCAATGAGTCAGCCAGTTACCATAACGGAACGTTATTTATTATTATTCCGTTAGAAACAGTTAGTCCATTATCGAAGCTCAAGATGAATAGATGCCAAGCCGTAAATGACTCAAATTTTAATATAAAACAATAAAAAGTAATCCAAATTTAATAACCTGAACAAGTAAGAAGACGATGAAGAACTAGTCCATCCTACTGAGTCCAAAGACCAATTTATTAAATTCAAAATTAATAATTTCGATCAACTTATACGAAAAAGACGCCAGGCGTAGTTAAATTCATACATGAAGGAAGATTGATGACTGAAGAGAACCCAACCTAATTCGAACTGAATAACGCTTCACCCTAAGTCAACAGATTTGATAAGTATTGCTGAGTTACCCAATTTTATGGAATAAATTCTTTCCAATTTTTTCTCACAACACTTTTAACTCTCACTATAAACTGATGATCTAATTTCTTTCAAGGATTAATTAAAAATAAAACACTAAACTTATATGAAACTAGAAAATAACCTGTATAAAAATTACAAACTTTTGAAATACACTTTTTAACACTTCAGGAACAAATTGTAATTTCACTTTATAGTATATAAGTACCAGTAATGTAAGGTAGTGTACTTTATTGTACTCAAATTGATATTTTTTCATAAACCACAAGAATCCAGATTCATGAACGAAATTAAGAATAAACATTCAGCAGATGCCATGTCTAAATAACTCGTTCATAATTGCCTTCGTCAAACCTTGGGAAATAATTGTCTCACTGCCGGAGCAAATTTGTTTAATAACAAAATATAATTTTGTATAATACTGAATAACTACTAATCACAATTTAATAAACTAGTACAGAGTTGTAACCACTGTTCTTTATTTCATAGAAAAGTGCATTATATGATTTGTGTATTTTAGCGACAAACAAAAGTTACGGTAAGCGCTCGACATCGGAAACTCGGCGAACTACCAGCAAGATTAATAAACCGTACATGGCGGGAGTAATTTGAATTCACCATACCGTCATAGTACGAACAGTCGATACTCCTATTTTTTAATTGTTTTCAGATAAAACAATTTGGCGCCACCCGGGAAATACAACCACATATTAAAGGATAGGTAAGGTTCACAATCGTATTATACTGGTAATTCAAGAGATCACTACGGACATCGTCAATCCCATCAAAAATCCCATGTGTCATGTGTGCAACTAATGAGACTTTGACAACGAAGGCTGGGGCAGCGACGAAATTTGTTAGCAGGCGAGGCAGTGATGTCCGGCCTCATGTATGGTCAGTCCACGAAAAACCACAAAACCTAACGGACGCAAATAGTGCCGCGTGGACCCGGTCGGGCTGAACTTAATAAAACATGAAGAACCCAGTCGAATCCAGCTATCATCCCGACCGGGATCTAAGAAAATAACGGGCGCGCATTAAATTGAAATGTATAATGTGAAGGTATTATAGAACAAAGTGAAGTGACTAAAGTCGGAAAAAGAAATCCATAAAAGCAACGGTAAAGTGAAAATGTGAGTTAAACTTGCGGACTAAAACGCACGTGGCCAAGAAAGTAGTAACACCGGTTGGGTAATCCAGCATAATAATTCATTTTGTCTAACCAATCAATGAACATAAATATGGGGCTTATTTAAATAAAAGGGGGTTTGTTTTAATTTTGTAATGGAATGAGTGTGTGTGCGAGCAGGCTGGGCTGCTTTAATTAAGGTAAGATTTTAGTTGTATCAGACCATGTCGTAAATATTTCAAGAAAGTTATATTTATTTCATTTTTAAGTGAAAGTTTTAAGAGATACAAAAATGAACAAAAAATAATTTGAAGTTTTGAAAATTTAAAGAACAAATAAAATTTAATTTGTTTCTCTTTACAAATGCGAGTTGCGTCTGTTATTGACACAACCTAGAATCATACTTGCATCTTAATGTTCGTGTGACGAATTCTGGGCTAAGAGGGCAACACGAGGTAAGTTTGAAAGTAGTTATAAATATTTTTATGATTTTAATTTATTAATAAAAGCAATTAAATATCACATTTGGCGCCCGAACAGGGACTCGAACCCTGGACCCTTAGGTATTATATGCTGATAGATTGCCATGCTGTGTATAATAATGACGTAGAGAACATGCTTGAAGTTAGAGATGATTTCCCCGACTTTTCGGGCGATTACTGCCTTACCAGCACTAATCGTGGTTTTGGCTAGCGGTCAGCTATGGCCATAAATTAAGAACCTTGACCATAGCTGGCTTGAAATTGGTGTATATTTGAAATTATTGGGGGGTGACTTTAGGGGAAATCCCCGGAACTATGGAACAGCGGCTGCCACTCTGTTCGAGTAGGAACAGTAAACCAGGTGGTAGACCCGTTTTAAGGGCATATAAATATATAACATAGATATGATGATATCTGCCAATATTAAAATGTAACGCTGAAACAAGGACACAGAGATGATAAATTCCTCCACCAATGCCGTCCTTGTGGATGCAAACGGGCGCAACAGTCCGCCAGTAGAAAATAATAGCGTGTGTGGTTCAGGAGGTTGCTCAAGGGAGCAACGAATTAAAATTTGGTAACTTAAAGATGATGACTCGCTCTTGCACTAATTAAATAATTGTATCATGTTTTGAGAGATAGATGCATTAGATGTTTATTATACTGTGTTTATTCGGTCTTATAAATGTATTAGTTTATTGTGTTAGAGGTACGTGTTGATAAAATGTGTAATTTGTATAATTTTGAAATGTGTTTGTAGTAAGGTCATTCACCTCGCTAAGAAAATCAGCTGATCCGCTGTAGAATGTCACTTATAAATTGTTTGCTAATTTCCAATGTAACTAATGTTTGAATATAATGATTTTAATGTATTAAAAGATTTTAATTTAAATGATGGAAGTACTTTGAAATAGTTGAGAATTTTAAATGATGTGTAAAAGATAGTAAATGGGAGATTTTGGGTGATTATTATTTTTTTTTTTGGACATTTAGATCAGTCCATGTTGAGTTTAAATGGGTGCTAGAGAGAATAATATTGTTGTGAATTAATGTAATGTAGAATTTGAGATGTAATGTTGACACAGTATCTATGGGGAAAATATGTAGAGTACTGATTGATATATTGATGTAATAAGTAAATGGAGATATTTTGTAGTAGTTGAAAGTATTGTATTGAGAGAGTAAATAGTTGATGGGAATTTTGTAAGGGGGGGTGGTGTGATGAGGAGACCGCAACGAAAGGTGTTGGGACGGGAAGGGACCGTTTAGCGCCGGAAAGGGTTGCCTAGGGAAAGTCCAGGAACCAGATAAGGGAATGAGCTTTGGGAGGGGAACACACATCCTGAGTACAAAGGGGTAGAGAGTATTTTTTTTTTATATATATAAGGGTAGAATGATGCGAATTGAGTTGAGTAGTAAGTGGGTTTAGAGAATGTTTGATAGATGTTTTTGATAGAGATGGGTGTCATATTAGTTAAAGCTGTTAGTGATATTAAAGTCAGAGGGTGGAAGATTATAAATGTATACATGCCAAGCTGTGAATCAAGTTATTATGAATAATTAAATCACCCAAACTAATGGAGATTGAGAATGTTAAAGAAAGAGAGTCATAGTAAAAATATAAAATTAAGAGAAACAAGTGACAGATTTTAATAGAAGTTGAAACTAATTAGAGCAATAAATATGTAATTTTTAATTAATTTAAATGTCAATTTTATTGTTAATTGTAATAATAACCATGTTAATTCTGAATGTCTTATTATATTATGTTTGAAGATAAAAATTTTAAAGATGTTTAATGTATTTTATGATGTAGCCTATGTATAACCTATGTAGGTCAAGGTTGTGGACTTGACCCAGTTTGATCAGCTGATGGTTGATGTTATAAACTAGACCAGTTTTGGCAATGAAGTGATGCAAATTTTGTTGTTTAATTGATTTAAATGATTTTAAATTTTATGAATATTGAGAAAAGTATATTTTAAAAAATTTAAATTTTTTTGGAAAAAAAAAATATTTTTTTGTTTTGTGCCTGCCATCTAATTGATGTTTTGAGTTTTAAGTGTATTATATGTTTATGTGTATTTCAAGGGTTTTATTGAATTATATTGTTTAGAAGATATGTGTAAACAAATGTTAGGGTAAGTGAATTCATGTTTAATAAGGTATTCAATTTGTTTTCTTTAGGGTTGTTAGTAGTAGTGAAGAGAATTAGGGATTCATGTAAAAGATTTGTCTTATTGTGATTTTTGAGGAAGTACAATTTGATTCTAACGTAAATGAATTTTGAATATGTTTGAGAATTTTCAAGGATAATTTTGTTTAGTGAGTAATTATAAGTGTGTACGAGCCCAGTAACTGCTAAAGGCAGCCCAGTGTGCATGGTAAGGGGGAACGTATCGGTTGAGGATCTGGCATGGGATAAGGCCAGGGATTTGAAGTTTGGGGTGGCATGTTAGAAGGTTAGGTGCGCTGTGGTGCGTGTCTGTTCGATTTTATGGTGTTGGGATCTCGTAAAGAGAAGTCCAGTAATCTCGTTCAGGTGCAGCCATAGTCGCCAAGCCAAAGGGGTAGTTTACCCATGATGTATGTGAACTAGTGGGGGGTTGTTGGCACTATATCCTCACCGATCCTCTTAGGGGTTTAACAATGAGATTTCTTCTGTTTCGACAGAAGATCTCTCATTGGGGGGGGTATTGTAACGGGACTAATCAGAGGGGTTTTTTATTTTATTAAATTTGGGTAAATTCATTTTCCACCTGGGTGATCAGCTACGTGTTAAAAGCTTTGTTCAAACAAAGAACTCATAAGGCGAAGTCAATGCAATGAAATGCGTCAACGTGCAATCACGCAATACCATTCTTAGAATTTTGAGACTGTGTGACACACACCCACAAGCGCGCAAACACCAGCAGGCGCGCAACCGACGCCGAGTTGTTTAAAACAACATGGCCTGGAGAAGAATTTTGTCCAACATATGCTCAGAGACACGACGGAAATGAAACTAGACCACACCTTGACAGTGACGTAAACCTCTGGACACCAAATTTCGTTAACGTCCAACACACGAAAATCCCGTGTGTCGTGTGTGCAACTAATGAGACTTTGACAACGAAGGCTGGGGCAGCGACGAAATTTGTTAGCAGGCGAGGCAGTGATGTCCGGCCTCATGTATGGTCAGTCCACGAAAAACCACAAAACCTAACGGACGCAAATAGTGCCGCGTGGACCCGGTCGGGCTGAACTTAATAAAACATGAAGAACCCAGTCGAATCCAGCTATCATCCCGACCGGGATCTAAGAAAATAACGGGCGCGCATTAAATTGAAATGTATGATGTGAAGGTATTATAGAACAAAGTGAAGTGACTAAAGTCAGAAAAAGAAATCCATAAAAGCAACGGTAAAGTGAAAATGTGAGTTAAACTTGCGGACTAAAACGCACGTGGCCAAGAAAGTAGTAACACCGGTTGGGTAATCCAGCATAATAATTCATTTTGTCTAACCAATCAATGAACATAAATATGGGGCTTATTTAAATAAAAGGGGGTTTGTTTTAATTTTGTAATGGAATGAGTGTGTGTGCGAGCAGGCTGGGCTGCTTTAATTAAGGTAAGATTTTAGTTGTATCAGACCATGTCGTAAATATTTCAAGAAAGTTATATTTATTTCAAATTTTGTTAGAGGTAATAAACTGTTTTAAGAGATACAAAAATGAACACAAAATAATTTGAAGTTTTTGAAAATTTAAAGAACAAATAAAATTTAATTTGTTTCTCTTTACAAATGCGAGTTGCGTCTGTTATTAACACAACCTAGAATCATACTTGCATCTTAACGTTCGTGTGACGAATTCTGGGCTAAGAGGGCAACACGAGGTAAGTTTGAAAGTAGTTATAAATATTTTTATGATTTTAATTTAGTAATAAAAGCAATTAAATATCACACCATGTGTGACGCGAACACACGAAATACACCTTTATAGAGCACATACAGATCTAAACGTTACAAATTGGCGCTCCATCGCGTGGCTTTAAGAGAGAAGGACGTTACTTCGTTACACTACATACAAGCAAATTGGTAATCTGACCAACAAACAGCAGTGTTACTTTTAAAACGTTTACAGAATAATAACGTAAAATTATGGAAGAATTTAATTTTAAAGTTGCTATCAGACAATTGTAAAACAAGGATACGATTAAAACAAGGATACAACTACAACTATAGAACTTCTGAATACTGTAAATTGTAAAATTTAAATGCCATAATTAAGAAAATTAGCTCTGATAAATGATAAAGAGATTTCACTGAATATTGTAACATAACGAAACTAATGTCCCCTACGTTACATAAAAATTTATAATTATAAAAAAAAACGCTAATTGTCCGTTGTAATAAAGGTCAGAAAAGTAAACCCTTATTAAATAAATAACACCAAATAAGAGTACAAGGTAACAGAGTAAAAAATAAATGTTTATAAATACAAACTATGAAGTGGTCAGTGAAATGTGTGAGTGATAAATACAGTGTCAAGTAATGTGGAAAATAATATAGACAGTTTAGTCAATGATCGAAAATGATTACATTGAGAGTAGACTAATTAAGTGATATTAATTTAATTTATCACGTTATCATGTTTTATCATGTTGTTTTGTTATCATGGTATTTATGTTGTATTTTGTATGTAGGAGGTGTGAAGCAATTGCTTTAAGAGGATATCAAATAATTGATGGTAATTTGATTTATGTTAACGAATATGTCACCATAGAATTTGTGTTAAACTTCATAAAGAGTAAATATTTTAGTACTCACATTAAATGGAGGTATTGCTAGATTATAATTGTAAACTTGGCCAGGAAGGTAATAATTGTTGATAAGATGCCAAAGGGTTTGTTGTAAACAGATGAAGGGTTCTATACTAAACTAAGTAATAATAAATTAAAATCAAAATGAAATAAAAATGGAATGATTGGCCATAAGCCAGTGACACACTGTGCAGGAAGTCAGGTCAGAAAAGTTAGGTAACAAAAATTGTAAAAACACTAAATATAAAATAATAAATTAGGAGAAAACTGTAGTAGTTATTAATAGTAGATAAGTAACTTCAATTACAATAAAATCATAAAATATGTAATAGAACAAATAGGCACAAAATTACTATTTTGTAATGAGAAGATAGTACTTGTTAGACTAAGAAGATTAAGAGGAAACGATAGCAAAATGTATATAATTTAATAACATAGAATATGTGAAAGTTTAATATGATATAATGTAGGGGAGTCATATAATGTAGTTTGATATAATGTAGTTTATTACTTTAGTACGGGAGTATTTTATTAAGTGCAATAATATTTTTAATTATGGCTCTAGGCTTACAAATGTTATCCAATAACAGAACAACAACAGGTTGTCAAGGACGACAAAATGCAAGAAATTTTGTTTATTAATTACATTGAATTGTTATCGATGAACGAGGACAGTTCAGCTTCATGAACCGAGAAAAACAAGAAAATTCTAAAGAATAAATTGACTAGTAAATAAAAATAACTAATAACTTACAAAAGGAAAGTTCGCTGACTTTCGATGGTCATCTATAAGAGAGTATAAATTCAACCTATCAATAAAATTAACGAAAAATCTAAAGGAAGACATTTTTCAATTAATTCCAGTAAAATGATTAATACTGAAATTTAAATAATAAATAAATGAAGACAACTAAATACCTGAAGAAATTAAAGTAATCCAGTATTATAAAAGACGAAAGAAAATTAAAATTGTACTTGAACCTCACTTTTTACGACTCGGTAGAGAAACTATTCCTACACCAAAATCCATTGGAACCCGTAACCACAAGAACTTTAACATTAGCGAAGATTAAGAATTGGAATTTCTGCTTCATCCAGGGACCAAAACACCAAACTTTATTTCGAAACTGGAGTGAAGACTGGCGATTATTTATACATCTGTATCTTAGTCGATCAACCATCACAAGGCACGAGTTCATCAGTGCACGGCCATTACAAGTAACTGTGTCAACAGATGGTAAAACTCTACTTACGTTTAAAATATTAATTAATAAGATTTTATAATTAAATTGTAATACCTTGTAATTTTATTTTGCATTTTCTGACCTTCCTAATAGTCACAAGAACCCTTCGTACCCTGAGATTAAGAAAAAATAACAATATAATTAAAATTAAACATCTAAAATCCGAATTCGGTAACTAATCGATTCATTCCAGTGTGATCGATGTGTTGTATCTGTGCCAAGAGAGAACATCCGTTTTAAAAAACATAAAAATAAAGAATCTTTCCTGAAATTAATGAAATATTATTATTTGTTGATGATTTAGTATGTTTTGAATAATTCATAGAGTATAGAGAGAGAAACGAGAGGAATACAAGGCTTAGAACAACTTAACCTATAATAACCGGCTGACTATAACCACAGAGCAAGCCCGCGTCCAGCCGTTGAATTACGAGAGAAGAGAAAAAATATTTACTGCTCTTACTCTCCTCTCTTAATGTTGTGTACAGACTAGGCCTGAATAGTAACAAGATAATCATCCAATATACTCACTAATATTGTACTCTACTCTTTCCGAACAGATTTAATTATTACATAATTTATTAGAGATAAGAACATATTATATTTCTATGATACGGCAAGGCTCTCACGTCTCTACTGGTCAGCGCGCCGCCTAATGGCCCAACAGCCAAGGGTGGGCGTTGGCTAGTAATTAAGTAAGTATATTATATTTCTCAATAATTTTTATTACAAATTAACGCTTACAGCAGGTGACTGTTCACAAACAGAAAAAAACATATCACAAGTCACTTTTTATTACAAATTGACAATTTCAACAGTAAGGTAAAGATAAATACGGGATATATTTCTTTTCGTAACAAATTGGTGCTCAACTTGTAGGGCTTGAGTTAAGTAAAACATCGACTCCATCATGACTATTTAACTTGACCAGGCGACTATTAGAGGCACAGAAATGCATACAAGAGGTGTTTCTAAAAGGATGGCGAAGGACCAAGAAACGGAAGAAGATAGACGGGAAGAAGAAGCAGAGATAGTTACAGATAGTGAAATGGAACAACAGGCGGGTGACAATGAGGAAGCCAGAGGAGGCATGGATTTACAAAAATTATGGGAATTGATTAAAGAAGATTCCAAGAAACAGAAGGAAGAATTAAATAAAAAATTTGATGAACTCAGAAAAGCTAGAAAATAAAATAGACAGTATTAAAGAAGATAACAGACAAACTAATGAGAAAATAGACAGTATAAAGAAGATAATAGACAAACTCATGAGAAAATAGACAGTATTAAAGAAGATAATAAACAAACCAATGAAAAAATAGGCAAAATGGAGGAGAAAATAAAGGAAAATTCAAAGAAACAAAACGAGGCTAAGAGTGAATATTTAATAAAACAAATGGAGGAAAGATTTGACCAGAGTAAAACGGAAACTAATGAAAATTTTAGGAAACAAAACGAGAACACTAATGAGAGTTTAAGACAAATTAAGGAGGAGAATAAACTGATAAATGAAAAAATAGACAGTATTAAGGAAAGTACTACTGAAACCTTAAGGCAAACTATAAATGAAAATAATGAACAAATGAAGGCAGATTTTAGACAAATAAATGAGAAAATCGACAGTTCCAATGAAAGTAATAAAGAAGAGTTTAGAGAAATACATGAGAAAATAAATAGTATAAATGAAGCATAAATAATAGGATAGACAAAATTAACGAGAATACGGATGAGAAGATAAAGAATATTAACGAAACAATCAGTCAAAGAGTCGACCAAACGAAAGAGGAACTTCTAGGGTTCAAGGAAGAGGTGACTACCTGAGTAAATAACATGGAAATTAATAACAAAATTAGTGTAACGGAGGTACAGGCGGAAACACAAGAAAAATTAGACGAAGTACAAATCAACATGGCCGGAAGAATAGAAACAGTTAACCAGTTAACAATGAAATAATACAAATGAAAACTCAAGTAGATCATAATAAAGGGAGCATTGAGAATATACAAAATCAGGAGTTAATTAATATAAAAGAGTCCACCGAGAATTTACAAAATAGACCAATGTACCTGGCACACCACATAGCCCATGACCAAAAGGAAAACATTAATTTTAAGATTTACAGAGGAAACCCCATTGAATTTTTAGATAGGATAGATGAATGGTTCTGTAGAATTAAAGAGACCCGATGGAATATAATTAAGAATTTGTTAGATGACTGTTTTAAAAACATAAACGATAATTGGTGGTCTGCTGTTCGAAATGAAACAAATAATTATGAAGAATTTAAGAAAATTTTTAGGTCAAAATATTCAAAGGTCTGAATACTTAGGTCAGACTCCGTACAAAATATGATTAGAGACAATATCACCAATGGAAGGTTCAACATTAATCAAGAACAGTACCCAAATACCTACTTTTTGGGAAAAGTGTATCTGGCGCGTCATTTGGAGCCACGTATGCCAGAGGAATGTTTGGTGAACAAACTGTCGTATCATTTCGAAGAAAAATAGTTCGTGCTAGACGCAGTGGGCAAGTAAAGACAGTAGGAGCGATGGAAACATTGTTAGCAAGCTATGAAATGGAAGACTATTATCAGAGGTCTCGAAGACAAAATGACTATTCGAACAATAGGAGAGAAGAGCAAAATAGAGAACCGCGTCAGGGAGTGAATAGGTATAACCATAAGAATTATAACCGAAATAATGTAACAGTACAGATTCACCTGTACCAGAATAATGGTATGAGGCATATTGTCATTGTAAATTTTATTGTGTTCATACATATTAACAAGGGCAAGGTTAGTTTACCCAAGTCCCAGCAGATAAACAAATTCACCAGAGGGGAGCCGATCCAAGGTCAGCAGAGTACGAGTGAAAGTAAACAATTGTAATGGCGGTTTAGGCGCTACAAATTGACAATACGAACTTTTCATTGGCCCACTGAAACAAATCGTCACCAAAACACAATGACGACATAAAACAATTACGTGTTATACCGGGCGTTGGCGAAAAGAACAATGCACCATGACGTCAGACACCGCTGTTTTACATAATAATTGTGTCTGCTTCCGCCCCAGTCGCCAGAACATCACCATGGCAGTAACACGTTAGAATTGTGCTGGCATAAAATAGTCAGCTAAAGTGTTTTATTTGAATTAACAAAATGTAATCACAAGTAAATAGTGTTAACGAGTGATTATAACCATCATGTAAATTCAGTGTAAAGGACAGACGAAAGCTAGATATACAACGTCTGCCCCAGTTCTTCACAAGCAGTCAGCGAGCACATACGCTTGCCATTTACAGTGGGCAGTTCTCTGCCGAAAAATGTAACATTTACTTTATAAAATGATATAATCAGTACTAGAGTTAACAATAACATTTATTAGAAGCAGTGTACTTAACGAAAATGTATTTAAAGTAGAATCAGTGGGAAAATGACAACACTAAAACTGGACGAACACCTGCCAACCACATGGAACCGCTAAGGAGGAATCTACGCCACTTCAGTTTCAGGAAAGCCCTATATTAATATTATCTAAATTCAAAATTACCAAATGAGCTCAATTTTCACAAATATGTTTAAATTCAAGTAAGTGAGAGAGTGAGAAAGCGGGTGTGCAAGTCTGTGTTGATCAACGTAATATCACCTGAGGCGTTGGTTTGTGATAATGGTTAACCAGTATTATGATTAAAATATAAAGAAACTATGATTTTATTAATGATGATACTAACAAGGCTAAAGGAAGTAGTTTACATCAAATCAAAAAGTATATTTAATTAACCTTGAACAAGGTCAAGTGCGGAATATCATCGCTGCCATTTTGAAATCTGAATAATTATTGTTGGTTATGCTTGTATCAATTTGCCACATATATAACAAAATAAAACCAAATTCGTTAGCCTTACCTGGTGTATTATGTTATTTCTATACCCAACAACCTCAGCCTCTTTCTGCTTAACGCAACTCTGGACCCGAAAAGCCTAATATACTTTGAAAAAACTGAGCACGTGTTTCCACCAAAGGTGTGGTTCAGATTATGTAAATACAGTAAGACACACATAGTTATCAGAAAGATACGTTTATTAAATAATTCAATTAATCTGTATTTTAACAATAATAATAACAATTATATGAATAATAACTACCTCAATAATAATTATCAAAAGAATAACCCCTATAATAACCATAATAATAACCGGTACAGCCCAGGCCAAAGGAATTTTGACAATGGAAGAGATTATTGGAACAGTAACCGAGGGAACAATGACAGACGAAATCAAAACAGTAATAGAAGTCGAGAGGATGACCTGCCTAGGAACCAAGAAAATAGTAGAGAGTTTAGACCAGATGATGGCAACCCAGGAAACACTGCTCAAGATGATCGTCCACAGGATAGGGTGGAAAACTAAATTCAGCAGTGGAAATGTCAAGTAGCCCCTCACTGCTGGGATTGAAAGGGTATACACAAACAAAAAAAGACAATAACGAAATTATAATCATTACAGAAAACAATTATTTGAAAAATATACGAGAGGATCTAACTGAAGAAGGGTTACCGTCAGAAAATAAAAATGACAATCAAATAATATATATAACAGCGGAGTTGCAAGGAGTTATAACCGAGATGGTGATTGACACTGGTGCGAACGTGTCACTTTTAGACAAGTAGAATATAACAGAATAAAGGATGTGTATAAGAAAGATATACCAACACTACCAGTCAATAACATAGTAATAATAGGTGCTACTGGCAGGCCAAACAAAACGATACGGCAACAAGTAATGATGGAAGTATCCAGCAGAGGTAAAACTATTCCTATGGTGTTTATGGTAGCGCAAGGATTACCATTTAAAGCGATGCTAGGGTGTGATACGCTGCGGCGCCACTCAGCTATTATTGATATGGGCCGGGGAAAAATAACCTTGTACCATGAAAATGGGGAATGGTCAAGTGAAATAGTGGATCGGAAAAGTGCCACTCACCACCGACATTCTTTTACCCTAATACGTGATGACGGAACGGATTATAAAACACTCTTTGAGGAAATAGCCTGTGTTAAGGATAATGAATGGAAAGAAAAATTACAAGAAATTTATTCGTTTAAAGCTACCAGTACGAGCGAAGTGACACCAGAACAAAAAATCAATTAGTAAAAATCTACAACAAATATAAAAAAGTATTTTCAGATTTGCCTGGAAAGGCTAAGGATTTTTTTTGTGAATTGTCATTCAAACAACCCATTCATTTTAATAGGAAATCATATCCTATATCCTATACCCCAATCCCTAAAACCAGCAGTGAGAAAGGAAATACAGAGTATGATAGAACAGGATATAATTGAGTATAGCTCATCTCCATACACCAGCCCAATAATAGCCATAAAGAAAAAGGACGGTACAGTACGCCTATGTTTAGATGCCCGAGAGATTAACAAAAATATAATTAATGATAGGACTTCACCAGGAGAAATTGAGGAATTAATGAAGAAATTTAAGGATTGTAAGTATATGAGCTTTTGGGATGCCGTTTGTGGATACTGGCAAGTGAAGTTGCATCCCAACAGTCGAAAATATGTTGCATTTATATTTGAGGGTAGAAATTACCATTTTAAACGTCTTCCTTTTGGATTGGTAAACTCTGTGGCGGTTTTCATCAAATGCATGGACCAGGTCCTGGGTAGGGAAGTGTTAGACTTCACAACAGTGTATGTAGATGACATACTGGTAACTTCAACCACATGGGAAGAACATTGTCAATGTGTGGAAATGATATTAAGCAAATTAGAAAGAAGCAACATTACTCTTAAATTCAATAAATCAAAATTAATAACTAATCAGTTACAATTCCTCGGTTTCATACTCTCTGAAAATGGGATATCCACATCCCCTGAAAAAGTGGAAGCCATTCAAAACTTCCCCAGACCAAGAAACATTCGTCAGTTGCAATAATTTCTAGGAGTGTGTAACTACTACCGCAAATTCCAAAAGAATTATTCCCAATTAACAACAAGGTTCAAACACTTACTATCATCTAAATGGAAATGGAATGAGAGAGATGATGAGACATTCAGTTCAATTAAAGAAAAATTTTTACAGAACATCATTCTGCATCATCCTGATTTTAATAAGGAATTTTTTATAAATTGTGATGCAAGTGATGTGAGTCTGGGTGCCGAACTATACCAGGAAGACAGGGAAGGAAATCACCAAGTAATAAGCTTTGCCAGCAGGTTGTTGAATCAATGTGAACGAAATTACAGTGTCACAGAGAAAGAATTATTGAGTGTGGTATTCGCATGCGGTAAATTTCGCACATACATATTGGGTTATCCCTTAACAGTACGGTCCGACCATAAGTCCATATTATTCATACAAAGGTGTAAGTTAAGCCATGGGAGACTAACTCGATGGATTTTGGCTCTTCAAGAATATAATATAGCATGGGAATATGTACCGGGTAAGCAAAACACAGTAGCCGACGCTCTATCTAGAGTGTGTTAACAAACAAACTTACTCCGAAATAAATAAATAAAATAAAACTGCCAGAAACTTACCTGCGATCTTTTCGCTTACTTACCTTTTTAAATTTTAATCAGAAGTCCAGAGTCGCCACAATGTTTTAGGCTATACACCGAAACCTTAACACTCTACCTTAATAAAACAAAAGGGACAATTTTGCAATCTGACTACCCCCCAATAATAATTCAGAAGAAATCCAGGAATGTTAGACGAATCTTTCAGCACAGAATACTAGGAAGTGGTAACAGGCGAAATGACTAAGCCTAACACATTATTTATCAGACCAAATCTTGTTTTATTTTCATTTTGTCAAACTTGAAATCTCTCTCTCTCTAACTCTTTAAATACTATAAAAACTACCATAAGCTATAACCTTATTTTCTACGAGCCAGTACTTTACTCACACACACATTCTGTTTACAAATTTATGGCATACCAAATTTATATACATATATTTTAAACCCCTTTTTAATTATTTATTATATTGCTTTTATTATGGATTTATTATCATAGTTACTCTGTTATTTGTTCCTGCCGAACAAGCGTTGCACTCCTTCCATTGCTATTTTTAATGTTATTGATTCTTGTACCTCCGATATTTTAGTTACTTGCTTATTAAGCTCACCTCGTAGGAGACCCAACTCTGCAGCGGTTTGTTCTTGTGTCTGCTTTTGCTGCTGTATTAACTCCTTGATGTCATCTGCTTCCTGCTTCCGTTCCTCTGCCTCCTGCAGGAGGGTTTTCTGTCTTGCTTCCGCTTTCTCGTCTTGTCGTTTTTCTGCTTCTTCCTGTGTCTGCCGCAGCAGTGTTTGTAAAGCTTCCATCATCTGACTGGGATCCATGTTTACCGATTTAATTACGAATCACACTCGTCTTGTACAAAGCGTCCACTGTTTCCACTGTTAACCGTTCTATCCCACTTCTGACACCACTGTTATGACGGTCTATTCGATCGTCGTAGGTACAGTGGAAACAAAATAAGTACAAGACACCAATTAAGTCACTAATCACACCTTTAATTGTTATAGTAAAACAGTTCGTAATTAACAACAGTGTCTACAACAAATCAAATGAAAATTGTTCATACGCAATAAAATGTCCACTAATATTAAAACTCAACTGTATTACAATTATACCGTCCGAATATAAAACGCAACACTTCACTAATAACTACTTGAACGTACACCGTAATAACTCGAACAGCTCTGTAAATATATCGCACTAATACTCCCGAACCGCACAGTCAAAAATCTCGCATTGAACTGAGAACTAAGGCCGCGACCCGATGTATTTATAGTTACACTCACACACCAGAAGCTTCCAAACTGCATCTTATCTCTCGCGAACTACGTAATTGCTACGGCCTTGACACAGTCCGAGCGCCCGAGCGAAGCCTGGCACAGTCGAGAAAATTCTCACAAAATGCGTCTAGTAGCACGTACACCACACGCTTACATCGAGATCTTTCTGGCGCATTCAATAAACGCGTAGATTGTTCTGTGCTGTCGTAGCAATCTGTATCTTAGTCGATCAACCATCACAAGGCACGAGTTCATCAGTGCACGGCCATTACAAGTAACTGTGTCAACAGATGGTAAAACTCTACTTACGTTTAAAATATTAATTAACAAGATTTTATAATTAAATTGTAATACCTTGTAATTTTATTTTGCATTTTCTGACCTTCCTAATAGTCACAAGAACCCTTCGTACCCTGAGATTAAGAAAAAATAACAATATAATTAAAATTAAACATCTAAAATCCGAATTCGGTAACTAATCGATTCATTCCAGTGTGATCGATGTGTTGTATCTGTGCCAAGAGAGAACATCTGTTTTAAAAAACATAAAAATAAAGAATCTTTCCTGAAATTAATGAATTATTATTATTTAATAATTAAAAATTTACCTTAATAAACGTCTTGCGACTTCTTCTTATTTCTGTCCTGACGCGTTTCAAAACCTAGGGTTTTATCTTCAGAGGAATCACTCTTCCGTCGTCAAACATTAAAAATTAAAGACACAATGACACATATACACATAATTTAAACACAAACTTAGGCCTTTTCACATTGCACAGTGCGCACTGTATGGAGGTCCAGTTCATACTGTCAAACTTATCAGAACTCAGGTCCAAGGTGCACATTTATTAATGTTATCTAGTATTGTCTTGTGTCTCAAACTTAAGAGCTGTATCAAATAAATAATGTGATTTGAAAGATAACTGATCATTTAAAACATTTCCAGGATTGGTTTTAAATGCCTTATAAATCTCGTATTCTTCAAGTGTGTTCATACGACGTCCCTTGGCACAATAATGTAATGGTTTGAAATTAGTGTCAAAATCTGTATACCCATGGTTGGAATCTATGAGGTGACGAGCATAGTTGGATTTAATATGTTCTGACTTTGTAATTTTGCTCTTAGGCAAATGTTCCCTAAACCGCTCTCGAAATCGTCTGCCAGTTTGGCCTATATATATCTTGTTGCAGTCATTACATGATAACTTGTATACACCTGTTTGTTTCTCTACAGGTATTTTGTCTGTTGATTTAAGCATTTTTTGTAAGTTATTATTTGTACGGAAAATCACTTGGAAGTCAAATTTGTTTAAATTGTTTTTTAAAATAAGTGGCACTATATTTGTATATTCTACTGATATATATTTCACAATATTAGTGTTTCTATTAATTTTAGGTTTATTTTTATTATTGTGTTTGTTTTTTAAATGTTTCTTCAATAATGTATCTATTAATGTGCTACTGAATCCGTTTGTTGTGGCTATGTATTTTATGGTATTTAATTCATCTTCAAAATCATCCGCTTCCAGTGGTATATTGATTAACCTATTTATAAAGCTGTGGAAAGCTGCTAATTTTTGTGAATATGGGTGGTATGACTCCGCATTTATAGTCAAATCCGTGGTTGTAGGTTTTCTGTAAATTTTTTACTGAAATTTATCTGCCTTTTTTACTATGGTTAGGTCCAAAAAATTAATTTTGTTGTCCTTTTCATGTTCTATTGTAAATTGAATATTATTGTGTACGCTGTTCATATAATTTTTTAATTTCTCTATCTGGCGCGTAGTGCCATTAAATATAATAAAGGTATCGTCGACATAGCGTTTGTATAAGATTATTCTATTTAAATATTTATTGTTTTGGGTAAAAAGAACTTCGTTTTCGTAATTGTTTATGAATATGTCCGCTAATAGACCTGAGAGTGGTGAACCCATAGCAAGTCCTTCGCGTTGTGTGAAGTATTTATCATCAAATATGAAGTAGTTTTGGTCTAATACTACTTTCAGCAATAAGATTAATTCGTTGATTTCTATTATGCTTAATTTCTTAGCTCTTATTAAGTTATTATTAATAACGGTTAAGGTATCTCGTACAGGTATATTGGTGTACATGTTATTATTAACGGTTGATACCTTAACCGTTATTAATAATAACTTAATAAGAGCTAAGAAATTAAGCATAATAGAAATCAACGAATTAATCTTATTGCTGAAAGTAGTATTAGACCAAAACTACTTCATATTTGATGATAAATACTTCACACAATGCGAAGGACTTGCTATGGGTTCACCACTCTCAGGTCTATTAGCGGACATATTCATAAACAATTACGAAAACGAAGTTCTTTTTACCCAAAACAATAAATATTTAAATAGAATAATCTTATACAAACGCTATGTCGACGATACCTTTATTATATTTAATGGCACTACGCGCCAGATAGAGAAATTAAAAAATTATATGAACAGCGTACACAATAATATTCAATTTACAATAGAACATGAAAAGGACAACAAAATTAATTTTTTGGACCTAACCATAGTAAAAAAGGCAGATAAATTTCAGTAAAAAATTTACAGAAAACCTACAACCACGGATTTGACTATAAATGCGGAGTCATACCACCCATATTCACAAAAATTAGCAGCTTTCCACAGCTTTATAAATAGGTTAATCAATATACCACTGGAAGCGGATGATTTTGAAGATGAATTAAATACCATAAAATACATAGCCACAACAAACGGATTCAGTAGCACATTAATAGATACATTATTGAAGAAACATTTAAAAAACAAACACAATAATAAAAATAAACCTAAAATTAATAGAAACACTAATATTGTGAAATATATATCAGTAGAATATACAAATATAGTGCCACTTATTTTAAAAAACAATTTAAACAAATTTGACTTCCAAGTGATTTTCCGTACAAATAATAACTTACAAAAAATGCTTAAATCAACAGACAAAATACCTGTAGAGAAACAAACAGGTGTATACAAGTTATCATGTAATGACTGCAACAAGATATATATAGGCCAAACTGGCAGACGATTTCGAGAGCGGTTTAGGGAACATTTGCCTAAGAGCAAAATTACAAAGTCAGAACATATTAAATCCAACTATGCTCGTCACCTCATAGATTCCAACCATGGGTATACAGATTTTGACACTAATTTCAAACCATTACATTATTGTGCCAAGGGACGTCGTATGAACACACTTGAAGAATACGAGATTTATAAGGCATTTAAAACCAATCCTGGAAATGTTTTAAATGATCAGTTATCTTTCAAATCACATTATTTATTTGATACAGCTCTTAAGTTTGAGACACAAGACAATACTAGATAACATTAATAAATGTGCACCTTGGACCTGAGTTCTGATAAGTTTGACAGTATGAACTGGACCTCCATACAGTGCGCACTGTGCAATGTGAAAAGGCCTAAGTTTGTGTTTAAATTATGTGTATATGTGTCATTGTGTCTTTAATTTTTAATGTTTGACGACGGAAGAGTGATTCCTCTGAAGATAAAACCCTAGGTTTTGAAATGCGTCAGGACAGAAATAAGAAGTCGCAAGACGTTTATTAAGGTAAATTTTTAATTATTAACATTTACGCGACTTGGATACCAAAAACATGTCTATTATTATTTGTTGATGATTTAGTATGTTTTGAATAATTCATAGAGTATAGAGAGAGAAACGAGAGGAATACAAGGCTTAGAACAACTTAACCTATAATAACCGGCTGACTATAACCACAGAGCAAGCCCGCGTCCAGCCGTTGAATTACGAGAGAAGAGAAAAAATATTTACTGCTCTTACTCTCCTCTCTTAATGTTGTGTACAGACTAGGCCTGAATAGTAACAAGATAATCATCCAATATACTCACTAATATTGTACTCTACTCTTTCCGAACAGATTTAATTATTACATAATATATTAGAGATAAGAACATATTATATTTCTCAATAATTTTTATTACAAATTAACGCTTACAGCAGTGGACTGTTCACAAACAGAAAAAACATCACAAGTCACTTTTTATTACAATTGACAATTTCAACAGTAAGGTAAAGATAAATACGGGATATATTTCTTTTCGTAACAATATCGACAAATCCTCAAATCCTTCACGTACACATTAAAGCAATCTACGTATTCTTATACCCTTCTACTGTTACAGGTTTATTTTTCCTTCCAGAGCCATAAGTAAGCCCTCAAAAACTATCTGGTTTCAACACGAACTGTTCTCAACGTTCTTAATCTTCCATGGAATGTTATATAAAAACTATAATAATAATGGCTCCCATGTGTACCACCGAAGTAGCTTAGGAGTAGGCAGGATAGGCAGCCTTATGTGAGCCGTACAGCATACAAGGAAGGCAGTGTGGCCAGCACTACGCTTCGGCCGCCCATTATTATCCCCAAATGTTATCACAGGTGCTCATTTTCAACAGGCTGAGTCAACCTGGGGGCTGAAAAACGCACATTGATTTTATGGTCCGGGCCCAGGAATCGAATCCGGGACCTCTAGATTAGTAGCCAGGTGCCGTACCCACTGGCCTACTGAGCCTCCCCATACAAACTATATACTGCATATTCCCTGGGAGAAAAACTATGATGTCATAAACATAGTGCCAACCTCTTCATTTGATCAAATAGAACGATACACAGATGTGAAGGTAATAACAAATGTACCACTTACGACAATTTCATGGATTTTATCACTGATTATAGTACAGTAAAGAATTATTCCATTCTTTATACAGTACTCATTCCATAAATGACACTGTTTCAAAAAAATTATTATATACTGTCATCACAGGAAACATGCTTTCTTTACCATAACTTACCAACCTACGACTACAATAGATTATCTTTATGCACTTACCAGCAATTTGAAGAACAGTAGCAACCCAAAAAGAATCAGGAAAATCTTCTGAGAAATTATCACAATCAGTATTTTCTACTTCAACTTTCATTCCTACAGTAATGTTGTCCCAGTTGTCAGACATTGGTGCCTGTAATAAAATAATTTTTTGTACTTAAATGAAGTTTCTTTGTTACTTATTCAAGCCAATCAAATGAAAAATATTTAATTTAAAACATTCCACCAAAACTCAAACCAATATGATAACACTTACATGTGTAAATAATGAGACAGGAGCAGCCACAAACCCTTTTTCTGACATCTGGCGTGACCAGTCATACGTATCTTCTAAATCAGCTATAAACCGTTGATCCGCAATGAATGGAAATTCTTCCTCTTTTAAAGGTGGTGGTGGTGGTGGCAGAGGAGGAAGATCAGGTTTACGGTCCATGTCTATTCTTACATTTGATGCCAACTGTTGATGTAATGTATTGTAGTTTTGCTGAAATGGAAAAAGAACTATGATTCAGTATCTTCTGTCCAAAAATATGACAGAACTTAATGTTTATTTGTTAAAAACTTTAAGCATCATGAACGTAAATTAAAAATTCGTCAATCTATGTTCAATAACTACCCACAAAATAAAATTGTACGAGGTGTGTTAAAAAAGAATTGGACCTTTTTTCTCTCCTTCATGCACGATCAAATGAAGCAGGGGCATTGACCTTGAGTACAGGCATGCTGTGAACCCTAGCGTGCAAGCCGCTGTGCCGCTACAATGAATCAGTCGCTGTCTGGCTGCGTGACAGTAAGTACGTGTATCGATTGCCCGTTGGATTTCATTTATTGTAAAATGACAAAAAACCAAAAAACGTGAGCAGTGGTACTGCTTAAATTTTGCCAACGACTCCCTTGGTGATACCCAAGCGGATACTATTCGAAAAATTCAGCAGTGTTTTGGGAATGATGCTATGAGTGTCACACATATTAAGGAGTGGTATAATTGCTTCAAAGATGGCTGCGCATCAGTGGGGACAGTAAACCACATTCTGGCAGGCCCTCAACAAGCTGTAATAATGAAATCATTGACCAAGTGCAGACTTTGGTCATGGAGAATCATCGAATTACCGTCCAAGAGATTGCAGCAGAGGTGGGCATAAGCATTACTCTGTTTAGAAGTTACGCAGGACATGTTGGACTCTGTAAAAACTGAGCCAAGCTTCCCTACTCTCCTGACATGGCTCCCTGTGATTTTGGTTATTTCCTATGTTGAAACTGTCGCTGAAGGGGACCCGATTTGAGTTGAGAGAAGACATCATACAAAATACGACGAGACAGCTGTACTCCATACCAAAAGATGACTTCCAGACATGTTTCCAAAGTGGCAGGACCACTGGAAGAAGTGTGTCCAATCTAAAGAGGAGTACTTTGAAGGGGATAAATGTTTAAAACCTGCACATAAATAAATGTATTTTCTGAACGAAGGTCTGATACTTTTTGAACACACCTCGTATTCCCAATTTTAAATGCTTATGTATACAAGATAACACATACTACAGTAAGAATGCACCTTTTGACAGAAACCATTTGTTTTGTGTACACACCTGAAAGCCCTGAGATTATGATACAATACAGCATGTGTTTGGTTTTGTGACAATAAAATTTACAGGAAATAAAATGAACCTGCTATGCTTCTCATTTCAGTAAGGCATGAAGATGCCTGGCTTGCTTGCCATACATATTAGTAAAATGCATATTTTTTAATGTACATAAAAATTTGAACTTTTCATTATTAAAAAAAAAAAACAAGAAACGTTAAAGTCACTGGCACTAAAATTAATATTTTAGACCTTTTTGATACCACAATTTCATAAATGAATGTATATACAGACACATACCAGACAAATAATTCTGGAAATATTAAACCGATTCAGGTAACTTCTGTGTCATTCTTCTGAAAATGGTTTCTGTACTTCAAAAATGGATAGTCTATTTTCACTTTATTATAATTTATCACGATACATTTATCATTATAAAATTGCAGTTTTTTAAGAACAATTTTTCCACATTTTTCCTTATGATAGTGTCTTAAATCCATTTTAAAACTATGATTATTAATGAAAAAAAGCACTCATTGAAGAGAATTTTCAGCCATCTGTTAAATGAGCTTTACAAATGAACTGTACTTAGAAATTCTACTAAATATTATTCAAATATTACACAATACCAGTAATGAACAATGACGATATGGTTGTCAAAAATAAGTTAGCTCCCAAGTAAACAATCACACATGTAACTATCTACACATCAAACAATAATTTAACTACAATTTACAGTACAGCGGTTCACCATAAAACCCACAATTCTACAAGACTGGCTACATAATTTTTAATGTTTAAGTTCTAACAGAACGAAATACTGAGTTCTTTACATAGGTTAGAAAAAAAACAATAACATACAATTTGTATTTGTTGTGGTGGCGACTGATGTGAATCATTCCATGAATTATCAATGTCAGTGGATCCACGTGCACAGGCCATACTGCAGAATCTTCTCTCCCTTGTGTAAAATGCATGCTTAACTCCTATAGCTCCACATTTTTGACACCTTGCTGCAATATATAGTTGTCTGACGTTATGATATATACAGACACAAACACCAACCTTACATAACTGACATTCTACTTCTCATTCATAAAGATAACAATAACACTAACTACAGTTTCAAAGTTATAAATTCTGTGGTACTTTAAAGCTCACACTGCAAAATGGAAAAGGATTAAAACCAAAAACTTATTTTACACAATTTTTATAAAATTCTACTTATATGTACACTATTCAGTTACAGCCTTTACAAAAATTCACAAGTTTTTTAACCAATATTTTGTAATATCAAAACTTACTTTAATCTTCATATTTCCAAAAATAATTGAGTGGATTGGTTAATTTAATAACACTGCAGTATTGCATACACAACACAATGGATTATTAATACCAATAACATTTACTTTTACAGTTTTACAAATGGAAATAATGTTCTTCGCTAATTGGAAACAAATCCAATGCCATCCTTAGAAAAAATAAAATTAAATTTTATTATTGTTTTTATTGTCTATGATACACTAGATTCAGTCATTTTCAATCACATACGAATTGACTTTTTATATCAGGACTACACCCAAAATGTTGCTTAAAATTGATATACTTTTGTTCGTTGAAATATGTTATCTTTAAAAGCACTCCTACCAGTTCTTACTGGTATATTATATTTATCAAAATACTAAAATTTACAGCCTGTCTGTTTACAACTATGACATAATGATTACAACAGTATTAATGCTAACTAGCAAAGGACAGAGTCAATAAATGAATGACTTTTCAATTGAGTTATATTTTCATTTCCTCGCCAGTTTATAACAGAACTTTAACTGAGCATACTGTAACATTAAGCACAAATATTATTACTACAATGCTGTATGAATTTAGTATCAATCATATAAATAGAAAGCTCAGATGGTATGCTTTCGTCCATCATTTAAAACAAATTAACAAAATACCCGAAAAACAAACGGTATCACACAAAAATATAATACTAACATACAACACAGTGTATAATGATACTTGGTAAATGCCAGATTATTAGTAGCTTTCACTCACGTCAAAAAAATGATGGCATTGTTTTGGATTAATTGAAAATAAATCCATTAACAACTGAAGTAAACTAGAGAAAATTTCCATTGTTTTAACTCTTTGGGAACTAGCATCTTATATATCAGACATAATTTAAAATTGATACAATTAGTATAGAAATTTTTAGGGCTACCTATCCATCAGACGTAAAACATATATTATCAATTTTCATGATATTATATTACATTGTTAGTATTACCCACATTCCTAGTGGTGTTTGTACTTGGAGAATTTTACATAAGTATTTAAACCTCAAGACTGTCCTCCTGATTCACCTCAAATTATTATTTTAAACTTTTTTATACCATTACTGAACCTGTTTGAAGTAGAAATAAATAGATACGCTATCCAGACATGAGAAAACAATTACACTTTCCTCCCCACTGACAATACAGTTTCGGCCTGTTACAAGAAACAAATTCAAAAGCTTACTAGCTGTTGTTCTGAACATGGGATTATAGGAAAAACAGCAATAATCACAAGTTCTTCACAGTAAATATGCTCTTTACATTACAATTCATTCCACAACAGTGTCTGTCTATTGATGAGAGTCTTGTAGTCATTAAGATATGATATTTTTCATGACTTATCAAACATTTAATTTTTGAAGATTACATAAAAAAAGTCATGGAATGTCCTCCCCCTAAAATTGTGTTATTTACACTGTATTTTGAAACAAATAATGAACTTAGAAGCAAACAATAACGGTATTTTATAAAACTAACTTGTCTGAATAATTTTTCTTTGTGTGAAATATTTTAAAACAAAATTCCATACAAGATTCAAAATTGAGTTCTGCTATGTTCTGAGATTGTGTTGAATTACAGTAGAGTCTCGCTTATCTGACATAAACGGGCCGGCAGAACGTCGGATAAGCGAAAATGTCGGATAATACGGAGGTGTTAAGAAAAAGCCTATTAAACGTTAAACTATGTTATAATTTCAAACTATGTTATAATTTTACACATTACGAACCTAATAATCATGTTTTACAACAAAACAACAGAAAAAATTAACTGAAAAAATGAACTTAGAATTCAGAATTGTCTGAAGTTAAATACACTTAAAAAGTTCAGTCCTGTGATGATTTAAAGAAATTTTGATCGTAGTCTGCTTTCCTGACGAGTGCTGTTTCTTCGCTGCCAAGTCTCGCCATCTTTGCAGCATCATTATGTCGATTCCTGTAGCTTCTTCTTGTTGCTCAATGTATTTAATTGCAGTTTCTACAGCCTTGGCTCCGTCGTTATATGAATTGTGAGAGGCTCAACAGTTGGTACTTGATCTTGATCTTCAATTTCGTTGTCATCGGAATTGACAAGAGCGACAATTTCTCCATCAGTTACGTACTGATCATCATCCTTCTTCCAACTTTCGATTTCTTGCAAAGATGCATCCTCACATCCAGGGATACGTTGCACTAAAGGTAGAATTGTTTCTTCGGTTTCATCTGTGCTTTCCGTTTCCATACTTTCATCATCGCCTAGCAGCTTCTTCCATGATTTGGCAATTGTTGGAGCCCTTACGTCAGCCCAGGCCCTTGCAACCCAATAAGCAACATCCTTTACATTGATGCGTTTCAATTTTTCAATCATGTCTTGTCCTTCTTCAATTTCTTCTATCACTGTGGACAGTAGCTTCCTGCGATAGTTCCTTTTTATCATTTCCAAAACGCCTGATCCATAGGTTGGCATATGGCGGTTCCATTGGGGGGCAGAAACATTGCCCTAATGTCACCATCTTGAAGCTCCTCTGCATCAGGGTGCGTTGGAGCATTATCTACCAACAAAATTTCTGGGTAAATTATTTTCTTTCAAAAACTTCTCTGTTGAAGGAATGAATTCCTTAAAAAACCAGTCTTTGAAAATTTCACTGCTCATCCATGTGCTTTTCTGACTATAGTATTTTACAGGAAGAGCGTTTTTTTAAACTGTTTTAAAGGCTCTAGGATTTTTGGACTTGCCAATCATTGCAAGGTCCATTTTGAGGTTTGCTGTAGAATTGTTGCATGCTAAAATTGTCAGCCTTTCCTTACTACGCTTGTAGCCAGGGGCTGCCGCTTCAGTTCTGGCTGCAAGACTCTTACTAGGTAACATTTTGTAATTAAGGCCTGACTCATCACAGTTAAATATCTGATCACCCGTTAGGCTTTCAGTTTCAATAAATTCCTGAAATCTTTTCTGGAATGCTTCCATTTCTTCAAAATTCGATGATAGTTTTTCACCACAAACACTTAACTGACGGATACCGTAGCGTTTCTTCCATCGGTCGAGCCAACCGACACTTGCTGTGAAATCTGGGGCCCCTTCTTTGAATTCATTACGAAAATGCAACGCCTTTTGCTGTAAAATAGGCCCTGAAATAGGCACACCTTTGTCCCTGAACTGTGTAAACCAAACATACAAAGCTTCACTAACTTTTTCATAGTGTATAAAGACGTTTTGCCGGGTGTATTTGTATGGCGTGTTGTTTTGCCACACGTTGGATGCGGTCACTTTGTAATATTACTCTTCCCGTGTGATTTTTAAAAGCTCCACGTTGGTATGTCACTTTGTAATAAGACGTTTATGTGTTATGTTTACGATTTCTTTCACCCTTGGTAATCGTCTTTGTAACAGTAACGAAAATGTGTGTGACGAGCGATTTAATGTCACTCGTTGTATTCGTGTATACAATTCGTAATATAAGTGAGTAATTGTGGGTAGATTATTGGGTATTAATCTGTTAAATACCTTTGTGAAGGGTTAATCGTATGTAGCGAGCCGGGTTATACTTTTTCTCAATACTTACTGGCTAACCGTATCTCTCGTCGTTCAATTAAAATCTTACCGCCTCGCCACCTGATTGGCTCACGCTGTCTTGCAGTGTCGACTTCGCTAACTGTAGTATGTTGGTGTTTTGTTTAGAAAAATTTTCTTATATTGCGTTGTTTTACAAGAATCAAACATACAGCAGTTGAGGAATATTAAAATTTATTGAACCCTTCTTTATATTACCCGTTCAATTACAGTTAATGGATAATACATATATTTATGCTGATACCGGTGTTTACAAATTGCTCGGTTGGCAATGGCCTCGCTTGTTTACTCAGTCGTACGCAACGAAAACATTATGGCATAATTTCTTATTTTCTTACCTTTGTTAGGTCCGTCTTGTGACTTTTATCTTTAGAATGATATTAGCGTGACGCGTTTCAGGTCATCTGACCCATCCTCAGACACTTGCTCGAAAAGAGGTCGTCATATATTAAAATCCAATTAAAATAAAAACACACATATGTAAACTCATTGTCAATAATTAATGTTCAAAAACATGAATAACACTGTTGTCGTGGTGCACCACGCGATTACCGATCGATACTGAGTAGTGTAACTTTTCAACGTTTTGTTTTTGCGAGCGCTAGTATTGCTGTATCATATAGCGGGTTGCTCTTGAAATTCAATTTATCATTCAATATGTTGTTCTTATATACATGGTTGTTATGAGGACCCCTGTATATTTCAAATTCTAAAGATAAAAGTCACAAGACGGACCTAACAAAGGTAAGAAAATAAGAAATTAAAATACGTGACTTGGACCGTTAACAAACAAAAATGTTTAAAATTATGGCATACATATTTTATTTACAATTAATTTTTCTCTCAGGGAGTAGGTCCTTTTGACAACAGATGTTGGATTATCGGCTAAAAATGCACAAAATTATAACATTCCTTAAAACTAAATACACAATGGTTGATATACTAATACATACAAAGTAAGTTATTGGCAATGAGAATTAGCATAGGTTTGGTTAAATTCTTGTCAGCAAGTTATGTTTTTTAAAATTTATTATAATTTAATATCAAAGTTAATTGATTAATTAAGTTTATTAAGAGTGATATATTGATTAAATTCAGTTATTGAGTCAAATTTGTGATCAGTGAAGTGAAAATATTTATAGTTCGTTATATGGGTAATTAGAAATTTATTTGAAGTAAAGTTGTTAGTTTATACTCATCGATTTCTTGACGTGGCTTCTCCGATGATCGTCTTCTTCTTCAGGAAACTCCTATTCGTCCTCTCTTCTTTGGATGGTTCGAAATTCCCGTTCAAATAGCTCCAATTTGAAATTAGGCTTCCACCAGTCTTCGTAGATGTTCGATGTCCTCAGGTTTAGTTAGGTCAATCCACTTCTTCCTTCAGGATACGTCGTCTATTACGTTCATTCGAATTATTCGTATTTTTTATTACGATTTTTATTGTTTAAATATTTTAATATTTATTCATTTCATCAGATGTAGTTTGGAAGGCTTCTACAATACTTCTTCCTTCAAAATTTATTCAATATTTAAGTTTTTTAAGTTAATTTAAGATCGAGAGCTTCATACATCCGCCCTCCGCGTTAGTCAATAATGAAGTAATTAGAATTCCAACGGTATTTTTTGTAATAAACCTCAGTTGCTATGGTTACCTATCAAATTATGCCATTCCTCATTGGTCAATATCTTATGACATTGTTATATTCTAACGTTTTATTTTGGTTCAAATTTATAAAATATCTTCAAATTAAGATTTCTTACTTATATTAGTAGTAACATCAATTATATGAACACCATTGTTCTTCTTTTTTGTTAAGGATTATTTTGATATCCCTCATGATTACTTTTGAATAGTTAATAACATTTTCCTTATGTTCTTATTTGTATTTCTTATGTAGTTATTTTAAAACTGGATATTAGTTATTCATTTTTGTACTAGATACACTTACTTAACTGCTTAAACATTTGATATACTCTGATTGATACTGGGTTATTGTTTTTCTTTTAAACTTACAAAGTTCTTTCACTAAATGTTAGGCCTAGAGCCTAGACTTCCCCATACTACTATTTAACATTCTTTATAACTTATTAGCTTTATATATTGATACATTAAACAATTTTTTATAGAAACAGATAATAAAACATAGGTGCTTCCAACCCACACCTCTTATTATAAAAACAAACATTTTCTTGCCAGGCTCAAACCTGAAATTCAACTTCTAACTGTTTTTGGTTTCTTATTTCTATCTTGTTTATCTTATAAGTTACTATATTCTATGGTTTTTTAAAACAATAACTAAACTCTTATAATACTAATTTTAAACAGTACCTTACACAATATATCTCACTTACTAATTCCTTCACTAAAATACAGTGTCTGTCCTTCTTATCTTCCACTCTAAACACTTAATTTACATCTTATTTTATATTCATTCTTACTTACTATTATGGAAATTACTAATGGTATAATTAGTTCATTCTTATTTACTAACATGAAGTTCTATTAAAGGCTGTTTAGCTATACTATTACAGTCTACTTCTTAAGTACTTTACACTGCACACTCACTGCACTTTTCCCTTCATAGAAGGTTTCTTTATTCCTTAACACTTTCACTTTTTCATAATATGCTATGTACATAGCTTTTCACCACTTACTTATAATTATCCACTTATTTATATCATTCACTTGATATTACTCACACTGTTTGTCTAATTATTTTAATATCACTGTGTGGTTGTTGGTCACTAATAATTATTCTATTTTCAATTCACATTGATCACTTTTTGTTATTAGTTATTGCCCTTATTAGGCTCAAAGTATTTTTTACTTGCTTTGACTATGTTTATCATTATTAATTGGGTATGGTTATTTTTAGCTTCCTACCTTATATTTATAAGTACATGTTTCTTCTCCCTATATAGAATATACATAATATTTCTATCTTACTTTCTATTGTTTACATGGTTACATCCTATTTATGCCCTAGCTGTTTTAGTGCATTGTTTTACATACATTTATTAGTCATATTTTGGGGATTACAATGATTGTTGTTATATTCTTGTTTACATTTGGTTTCTTGTTCCTTCTTTCTTGTTCCATTTTATTTTTCTTGTTGTTATCCAATCTATTGGGTCAGGTCATTGTCAGTCTCTTAGTCAATTGTCATTTCGTAATTTGGTCATTAACCTTTGAGTTATAAGTTTTATTCTTATCTTCAGCTTTTTTGTTTATTATTAATCATCAGTGTATTTTCACTATCTTATGTCATGTTACATAATGCATCGCCACCAAAATTGATTATTTCGAAAATAAAGATTATCTTTTCTGAAATCATCAATATAGTTCATTAAATCAGGTTGTTATTATTAAGGAATTCATCAATCGCTACTTTCTTCTTTATTTATTTTTATTAAGTCATGGTTCATGATATGGTACATGGTATTATTCTCCTTTTTTACTGTTTCATTACGAGTGTTATCCCTTGTATGTTCTATCTCCCTAAAATTTTCTTCTCTCCTATTCATATAAATTGGTACTAGCCAGAGGGCACGTGTGGATCTATTACTCTGCTATCCATTTATACACATTTTGAGTTCAGAGGTCATGCCTATCTGCTCAATAACATAAAATTATTGTTGGACGTATCTCAACATAAAATCATCATATAATAATATTAATAATAATCATAATAATAGTCATCTATTTTCGACTCATATAATATCAAGACAATAAAACACTCTTGGGATTAGTTATTCTCTCTTTTATACATCTCATGACCTTTTCTTCTCAGTGATTTATTTGAATTCCTTTTCTATACTTATGGCGATGTTTAATAGATATTTTGCATTGTTTCATCATTTACTTCATAGGATAGTTATTTTATTGGTTATCACTTTCTTTCTCATTTATAATCAATATTAACATTGTAGCTGGTTTCTGGTTTACTTATACTTTTCATCATTGATTGTCCATTTAATATGTCATTGTCATTTTTTATTTGATTGTTTTGTCTTTTCTTTTTTGTAAAACGTTAATTCTTTGTTATTCCCTTTTGTAATAGGGTTAGTTAATGATGTTATGTAGCGTCATCATTATTTGTTTTGTATTTTATTATCTTATGTCAGTTTTTTATGGTGTTTCATTATATATATTTTTTCCAAAATTACATTGTTTCACACATTTGGTTGTAAGTTGTACTTACTTTTGTTTTGAATTTAGATAATCTTTCTTCTAAATTCTTTTCCCATTCATTTATTAATTGATCAAATATTTATTTGTAAGTTGTACTTACTTCGATTTTTGAATTTGGATAATGTTTATTCTTAAAATTCTTTTAACTTTCTAACACCACCTCATAATATTTCTTCACAGAAGACGGGTTGTAAGTCCCTTTGATTCTTTTGGTCGTTATCTCACTTACGACATATGTGTTATTGTGGTTATCTTTGACAATGATATAGGGGCCGTTGTACAGTAATAATAATTTCTTTGTGATTCCCTCTCTAGAACTAGGTAACTCTCTGTTCTGTATTAACACTTTTTCTCCTTCTTGATATCGTATTGCTTTAGGTTGGATTTTGTGATATTTTTCCTTCTTCTTTTGTAACGTGTCAAAATTGGGTCATTTCATTTATTGAATTTAGGGGGTCTCTGTATTTCATTTTTTGGGGTTTGGGAAAAATATTGTGAAAGTTTTATTTTACGACAAACGTTCATTCCATTGTAACAGACCACGTGGCAAGAAAACAGTGTTAGAACAAAGACAAGACGCAGTTTCTGTTGTGTAACCAGGCAAGGAATTTGCACCACCCTCGAATTCTCAGAACTCTGTATAAGTGTGACGGTGCACGCACTCAACGGTTCAAGTATGCCCGCTGTTGGGACGCCGAGAGAAACAAACGGCGCTGTAAAAAATGGCGCTGGAGCAAACGATTTGTGACATCAACCAGCCAACTACAGGAAATGGAGTTAAGTCCCGCCTACTGCTAGTGACATCAGACTAGCAGTGGCTAGAGATCGTCAACACACTTTGCTGATATAACCACGATGCTTCATGAATAAAGTTGATAAGCCACAGCAAATCAGCTATGCACGACGACGAAATCAAACGGGCAGTGGTTAAAACCTTCCTACCGCCCAAGAGAGACGCCAGGCAGTCCACTAGAAGCCGACTCCAGATATAGACGCTTACAGCTCCGTCGGAGTCCCGGTCGGTGTAGTTTTATAAGATGGGAGTAAAACAACAATATCGTTAATACCGACCGGGGACTCGAGAAATCAACGACGTAATAAACTGGTGTAGCGAAAGTGCGAAACGCCAACAGTGAAATACGGACAGTAAAATCGGACATCAAAACACGTGTTCGGTCGGCATCGAGACAGTTATTGAATGTAACGAAACCGGAATATATAAATGCTAACTATTTTCTATATTAACTATAATATTTAAAGGGATTTAATTGGTGTGATAGTGTGTGTGGGCAAAGCTGGGCTACTTCCTTTTGTATACATAGTATGTAAGGTAAGGTCGATGTAACCAGTAATTAATGTGTTATTCTTTTGTGTTGTGTATGAGGAATTTACATCTTTATGAGAGTAAGTAAAGTATTCATTTCATAACCATGTGTTAGACTAAGTTATTTCGTCATTAACATTTTCTCATTTCTGTGTTGCAAAATTCGTCTAAACGTTCCGGAATCCTTCTGAATTATTAATTGGGTGTGGTCAGATAGCGAAATTGTCCCTTTTTATTTAAGGTGGAGTGTAAAGGTTTTCGATATTTTAGCCTATAAAAAATAATCGAGGCGACCCTGATCTTCTGATGAAATTTAAATAGGTAAGTAGTTGCGACTGTGCACAGGTAAGTCCTGGTAGTGTATTTTATGTATTAATATATTTCGTTATATTTTTTAGTATCACATTGGCGACGCGCTGCCAGGATTTTCGTTTAATTTTATTTATACGAGATAGACCTATTTTAATGCACAGAAAATAGGATGTGGTAATGACGAAGTTGTAAACAATATTTAGAATACGTATTTACGTGTGAGTAGGTTATGTTTGTGTTGTGATTCACAGTAGTGTTAGGCGTTTGATTATAGAAAAAAAAAAGTGGTTTTATATATAAAAAGTATTGTATAAATAAACTTTAAACATGTCTCTGATACAAAGTAATGAAATGGGTTTTGCGTGGGATGAGTGGGAGAGTGAATTTAGAGAGGTGGTAGGCGAGATGACAGACGAGGAATGGGGTAATTTAGACGATAGGTTAACACGAATGGAAGAACAAGAGGAAGGAATATTTGCAGAAATCAATAAACATAGTGAGATGACCAATGATAAAGGTAAGATAGTTGAAGTAATAGTGGTAGAAAATAAGACAGTGAATAGGCCTAATAACAATGATGATAGTGTATTAGTGGTAGGAAATGGTAGAGAGACAGATCAAACTAACAAGAAGAAAGTCGATCAGGTGGCAGATAATAAGGTCAATAACGATAATATGAGTGAACCTGATTGTAAGATGAGTGTAATGGATATGTTGCAAGTGATTAAGAAAGGTTTGGAGGAATATAGGGGTGTTATGAACAAGGGTTTTGATATGATGGATAAACGTTTTGACGAGTTACACACAATAATGGATAAACAAGATGAAAAGTGGAGACTAAAGACAGATCAATTAAAAGAGAGTACAGAAGTTGAAGTAAAACAGGTAAGTGGTAATAATGCTTTTAATGATAGTGAAGAAATAATTAGCCAGGTGAGTGGTAATGATAATGAATTAATAAACAACAGTGACCAAATAGTGGAAGAAATAGTGTTGAATAGTGGAAATAATTATGATGGTTACAATTCTGAGGTAAGTGGTGATGTTACTATAATTAATTATAATGATGAGGTAGCTGAAAATGGGGTATCAAAAAGTGATACAGTAGACAATAGTGAGAATGAGAGTAGAATGAGAGTTGACGTTGATCATGGATTGTTAGTTAGTGTTTATGATTTAGAAAGGGAGTATAGTGGTAGTTTAAATGTAGAAGGTGAACAGGGGGCAAATTTTTATGGGGTTAAATGTGAAGCAGAGACTTCACAATTGTTGATGGAGGACAAGAGTTCCTCAATAGTTTTTGTATTTGTTTATCTGGTAGGGCCAGATGGTATTTAAATAATTTTGTGGTATTGCCCTCTGCATGGAATGGGAGAGTTCAGTATGGTTATGAGAGGTGTTGTAATGAAAGGGAGAGAGAAATAAAAATTTTTGAGATCATTAGAGGTTATGAAATGTTGGTGCAGGTGTTAGATATTGAGAGAGATGATGAAACAGAGAGAGAGGAATATTTGAATAAAACTGTTATAAATGATGATAAAATAATTGATTGGGTGTTTAGAAAAATTACTTATGGAGACTGGACAAAATTAACTGATAGCGACAAGTTGTATGAAATAATAAATGGTATGATGAAGAATTTAGAAATAATGGTTTATGAAAACAATAATAATAAATTCAAGGTAGACAAAAATAATTTAGTCTATAAATATGTGAGATTTCTTTTTGACGATGGAGGCTAAACTATAAAACAATAAAGGACAGTTAAATATTTTGTTTTATGGGTTTTGACTCAGCTGATTTGGACATTGAAATATGATAATTGAATAAATAATGAATCAGATTTGTAAATAAATATGTAGTGAGTTCAATTGTATGTGTTGTAAAGGGTTAAGTGAACAGTGTATGCAGGTAGATAATTGTTGGAAGAATAAGATGAATATTTTGCAATTTAAATAAATAAACAGAGTTAATTTTGAAAACAGTAATTAGAGAATTGTAACTGTTTTGATGGTAATGAATTTTGTATTGTTAATGATTAAATTAATTAAAATGATCTGAGGTGTTTTAAATGTTTTGATTGACTATTTAAATATTGTGTAATTAAATTTTTTAATGAATTCAAATTATTTTACGAGATGAATTTTGTAATTACATGATAAATTGTTTGATTTAAACTAATATTTGTGTTAAATGTTTCAGAGGTGAGCTGAAAGTAATGTGGTATGGTGAATATGTTTTGTGTATATCATGTTAAATGGACTGTAAGTATAGAACTTTTACAGTATGAATCATGTATAATAAAAATGTTTACAGGTGTAACTAAGATTTTAATTCAATAGGGAGATTATTTGAAATAATTGTGTTCAATAAAAAAGATAATTAAAAATTTTTAATAATAATTGAACGTTGATATAGGATAATTACTAATAATAAATTTGAAAAGTTTGTGTGTGGATGGGAGGTGACCCAAGTGAGTCACGAATTTAAATTTTATGACATAAAAAATTGCTAATTCAAATTTTGGTCCTATAAAAATGCTTGTGTTCTGTTTAAATAACTATACGCTCATCCATTCACTATAAGGTGTTCATTGTATAATTTTTTAAAGGTAATATTGTATTTTAGTAAGTTAGATATAATAGTTGATGTAAAGCATATGTTTTATATAATGTGTGTATTTTTTAAACTAAGCCAATAATTAAACCGTCTGGCAGGCGGTTAATACAAAGTATCAGAATCAGAAAGAGGGGAAACCAAGAGGTCAGAAGCGAATATTGATAAACCTATATATTTCATGTAATTTGTAAAATTTTGAGATGTTTTTCATTGTGTTAGGAGACCAGCTGATCAGCAATAAAATGTCACTGGTATATTGGTTGTAAATGTTCCAGGTAATTAATGTTTAATATAATGTTTCAATGTATCACAGATGCTATTTAAAGTAATGATACAAATAACTTAATAAATTGAGAAGTAAAGTAATAATTTGTGAAAGCTAATAAAAGATAGTTTTTGGGTGATGAATATTTTATGGGACACGTAGATCAGTCCAAGTTGAAGTCAAAGTTAAAGGGGTGGTAGAGAGAAAAATAATGTTGTCTTGAAAATAGTGTAATGTCGTTTTGAGTTAATGTATGTTATAGAATTTGGAGAAGTATTGAGGTTGACACAGTAGTCATGGGAAATATATGTAGAGTTTTGAGTGATATATTGTTGTTTATAATTGATGTTGTTATTTTGTTGTAATGAAGTAAGGTAATGAGATTGAGATTTTGGGGATGGTAATTTTGTAGTAGGGGGTAGTGTAATGTAGGAGTCCGCAACATAATGATAAGTTGGGACGGGATGGGATCGATTTAGTGGGGAAGGGGTCGCCTTAGGTAGAATCCAGGGGCCAGATAAGGGAAATGAGTTTTTTTTGGGGGGGGAACACGTATCCTAAATACAAAGGGTTAGAGGGTATTTTTTTTTATATTGAGAGAAGGTGGCGATTTGAGCTTAATGATAAGTTGGGGTTTAGAGAGTTTTGATAGAGATTTTGATAGAGATGGGTGTCATGTGAGTTACAGTTGTTAGAGGTTAGAGTCAGAGGGAGAAAGATTATATGTGTATACAGATCAAGTAGTACAGTCAATGAGAATAAATAGTTTAAATCACCCACAGTAATGGAGAGTAATATTGTCAAATACAGAAAGAGATTTATAAGAATATAAAATTTTTAATTTAAAACCAGTGACCAAATTTCGATAGAATTTGAAAATAATGTAAAATTAAGAATTGTTTATTTTGAATAATTTAAATGTCAATTTGCTTATTGTTTACAATAACATTTTGTTAATTTTAAATGTTTTACTTTATGTTTTATGTTTCAAGTTAGGATGTTACAGATGTTAAATGTATTTTCAGACATAATTGGTACATAACGTATGTAGGTCAAGGGTTTTGGACTTGACCTAGTTTTGATCAGCTGACAGTGAGGCCATATAAGTTAGTAGTATGGAAGTCAATTCAACTTTGTTTTTTGATCAATTTAAACAAATTTTAAATAATTTTTATATGTAGAGGAAACATTTTAATAAATTTAAACTTTTTCTTTGAATTTTAAAATTTTTTGGAAAATTTTTTTTGAAAAAAAAAAAAAAAAAAATTTTTTGCGCCTGCCAGCTAATGAATATTTTAAGCTTCGATTATTTTATTATTTGTGTACTAACCATGTTTATTATTATTGATTTATTGTATTGATTTGTATTGTTAGACTCTAAGTGATCACATGTTAGGTTAAGGATGTTCTTAATTAGAAGAAATGTTTAAATCAACTTATTTTAAATAAAAACAGGAAACAATGAAGAAAATAATTTAGACTTTATACAAAATTTATGAATCAATTTTATCTGAAAACAACCAATGGGTTGTAATTTAAATAACTTTCAAAGAATTTTTCCATTTTATAATATGTAATGTCAGTATGTAATGTGAGTGTGTGTGAGCCCAGTATCTGCTAAAGGCAGCCCAGCTTGCATACAAGGGGAAACATATCGGTGGACGATCTGGCATAATCTAAGCCAGGGATTGAGGATTTTGGGGGGTAGCATGTTAGAAGGTGAGGTGTGCTGTGGTACTTGTCTGTTCGATTTTTCGGTGTTGGGATCTCTTACGGAGAAGTCCAGTGATCTCGTTCAGATGCGTCCATAGTCGCCAAGCCAGGGGGATCTTGTACCCATGAAGAGTAAGAACCAGGGGGTTGTTGACTCCAGTTCCTCACCGGTCCTCTTAGGGGTTTTATCAATGAGATTTCTTCTGTTCTGGACAGCAGAATTCTCATTGGGGGGGGGGTATTGTAACGTGTGAAAATTGGGTCATTTCATTTATTGAATTCAGGGGGTCTCTGTATTTCATTTTTTGGGGTTTGGGAAAAATATTGTGAAAGTTTTATTTTACGACAAACGTTCATTCCATTGTAACAGACCACGTGGCAAGAAAACAGTGTTAGAACAAAGACAAGACGCAGTTTCTGTTGTGTAACCAGGCAAGGAATTTGCACCACCCTCGAATTCTCAGAACTCTGTATAAGTGTGACGGTGCACGCACTCAACGGTTCAAGTATGCCCGCTGTTGGGACGCCGAGAGAAACAAACGGCGCTGTAAAAAATGGCGCTGGAGCAAACGATTTGTGACATCAACCAGCCAACTACAGGAAATGGAGTTAAGTCCCGCCTACTGCTAGTGACATCAGACTAGCAGTGGCTAGAGATCGTCAACACACTTTGCTGATATAACCACGATGCTTCATGAATAAAGTTGATAAGCCACAGCAAATCAGCTATGCACGACGACGAAATCAAACGGGCAGTGGTTAAAACCTTCCTACCGCCCAAGAGAGACGCCAGGCAGTCCACTAGAAGCCGACTCCAGATATAGACGCTTACAGCTCCGTCGGAGTCCCGGTCGGTGTAGTTTTATAAGATGGGAGTAAAACAACAATATCGTTAATACCGACCGGGGACTCGAGAAATCAACGACGTAATAAACTGGTGTAGCGAAAGTGCAAAACGCCAACAGTGAAATACGGACAGTGAAATCGACATCAAAACACGTGTTCGGTCGGCATCGAGACAGTTATTGAATGTAACGAAACCGGAATATATAAAGGCTAACTATTTTCTATATTAACTATAATATTTAAAGGGGTTTAATTGGTGTGATAGTGTGTGTGGGCAAAGCTGGGCTACTTCCTTTTGTATACATAGTATGTAAGGTAAGGTCGATGTAACCAGTAATTACTGTGTTATTCTTTTGTGTTGTGTATGAGGAATTTACGTCTTTATGAGAGTAAGTAAAGTATTCATTTCATAACCATGTGTTAGACTAAGTTATTTCGTCATTAACATTTTCTCATTTCTGTGTTGCAAAATTCGTCTAAACGTTCCGGAATCCTTCTGAATTATTAATTGGGTGTGGTCAGATAGCGAAATTGTCCTTTTTTATTTAAGGTGGAGTGTAAAGGTTTTCGATATTTTAGCCTATAAAAAATAATCGTGGCGACCCTGATCTTCTGATGAAATTTAAATAGGTAAGTAGTTGCGACTGTGCACAGGTAAGTCCTGGTAGTGTATTTATGTATTAATATATTTCGGTATATTTTTTAGTATCACACTTTTCTACTTGTTCCGCTATCTGGCTGTAGAATCTTGCATTACTGAACTGGTATTCAGGATTGGTGGGGAAATTAACAAGTTCTTCTATTGCTCGAGGTGGTGGTTTTCCGTACATGATGGTATAAGGGGTATCTCTAATGGATTCGTGGTAAGCGAGATTTATGAAACTTTCTGTGGCTTCGATGTATTCACTCCACTTACGTTGCTGATCGTGGCAGTACGTTCGAAGAATTCTCCCAACTTCACGGAGCACTCTTTCAGCTGGATTGCTGTTCGGGTGGTAAATAGAAGTTTTATATGTTCGGACGCCCAGATCTATCAATGTCTCCTTCCATTTTTTCCCTCGGAATTGGGTACCATGATCAGTGATAATATTTGTTGGACTCCCCAATTCTGGTATGTATCTCTGTGTTATAATGTTCAGTACCTTTTTTGTGGTAGCACGGTTGATGGGGTATAATTTTACAAACTTGGTGTAGTGGTCCATGATGATTACTATAAACTTATACTGTTTTCTTCCTCCACTGCATGGCATGGGTCCACATATGTCTAAGAAAACTCGTTCCAGTTTGTTGGCAGAAGTTATTGGTTGCATTACTCCTTCCTTCTTGTCGTTATTGCACTTGACTAGTCGGCATATGTGACAGCTTTTTATAACCTTCCTTACTCTTCTGTTAATGTCCTTCAGGTAGGTATGCTCCTCTAGTGCTTTGATCACTTTTGGTGCTCCCATATGTCCATATCTGAGGTGGTATTCCATTATAATTTCTGTTTCATATCCCTTAGGTATTATTAACTTCCACGAATTTTGATTGGGCTTGGTTTTGATAAACAATGTATCTTCGTGTAAACAATAGAATTGGGTGACTCTTTCCTCTTGCTGGTTCAGCCGCTCTTGGATCTGGTTCAATTTATTATCCTCCTTTTGGTGTTGTATTACCCTCTTCAGTATAGCTTCTAAATCAGACTTGCTTTTCATAATATTGAACACCTTCACTATGGTTTCCTTCTCTCCATCGAATGTTTGTTGTTCGGTGTTGATGCGAGATAGCACGTCATCTGCAATGTTTTTACTACCAGGGATATACTCCCAATTGATGCGGTATTCTTGGAGAGCAAGTATCCATCCGGTTAATCGACCATGGCTGAGCTTACAGTTCTTTAGAAAGCATATAGATTTATGGTCGGTGCGCACAGTGATAGGATATCCAAGGATATAAGTTCGAAATTTGCCACAAGAAAATACTACGCTTAACAGCTCTTTCTCGGTTACGTGGTAATTACGTTCGCACTGATTTAACGTTCTGCTGGCGAAACTTACTACTTGGTGGTTTCCGTCATTGTCCTCCTGATATAGTACCGATCCCAAGCTAATGTCGCTTGCGTCGCAGTTCATGAAAAAGGGTCTATTGAAGTCAGGGTGGTTTAGCATAATCGTGTCGAGGAAGTGTTCCTTAATGGTTCTGAAAATCGTTTCTTGTTCTGGACCCCACATCCACTTGGTTTTAGATGATAGTTGTGGTGACAGTTTGGTTGTCAGCTCAGAGTAATTTTGCTGAAATTTTCTGTAATAGTTACAGATGCCCAGGAATGACTGTAACTGTTTCTTATTTTTAGGGGTAGGGAAACGTTGAATGGCATCTATCTTGTCGGTTGATGGTGTTATTCCTTGTCGTGATAGACTGAATCCAAGGAATTGGACTTCTTCTGCTATTAGTTTTGGCTTTTCTAACTTCAATGTCACATTGTTTTCAGATAACTTCTCCAGTACCCGTTCTACTCTTGAACAATGCTCTTCCCAGTTGGATGAAGTGATCAGCAAATCGTCAACGTACACAGTTGTATAATGCATAGTTTCAGGACCCAATATCTGGTCCATGCAGCAGACAAATATCGCTACTGAATTTACTAGCCCAAAAGGTAATCGTTTGAACTGGTAGTTCCTACCTTCAAATATAAACACTACATACTTTCTACTGGCTGGGTGCAATTCTACTTGCCAGTACCCGCAAACTGTATCCCAGGTACTGATAAACTGGGTACCGTGAAACTTTTTGAGGATCTCCTCAATTTCTCCAGGAGATGTCCTGTCGTTAATTAGGATTTTGTTTATTTCTCTAGCGTCGAGACATAGGCGTACCCTTCCATCTTTCTTGGTAACAGCCACTGGTGTACTGTGAACAACTGTACTCAATTATGTCCTCTTCCAGCATTTTATTGATTTCCATTCGCACTGCATCCTTTGCCGCATATGCAATCGGATATGATTTTTTATTGAAGTTTGCCACCTCTTTAAACTTCAACTCGCATTGATACCCCCTTACCTTTCCTGGTTGGTCGGAAAATACATGGCGGTATTTGTTGTAGATCATGATTAATTTTTCTACTTCTTGAGTTGTTAGTGGATTCCCATCCTGAGTACCTCGAAAGTGTCGGATATCTTCTAACTTCTGGTTCCATAGAAGGTCACTATTTATCTGATCTTCTGGTTTCTCTTCCCACCTTCTGTCTGGTGAATCACGGATTGTTCTTATATTATATACTTTGTTAATTGGGACGACCCCCTTGCTTCCAGTTAATTCTGCCATCCATTCTTTATTCTCATAGTTACTTTGGATAGTCTCATGTCGATAATGCAGAATACTTTCTTAAGATGTCGCAACCAATTAAAATTTCAAATGGTAAATTATGAGCGATTAAGAATATCATTGACAAGGTTTCACTATTACTCATCACTTCTAAAGATACTTGTTTCTTAATGGTTTTATTTTGCCTTCCAGTGGCTCCAATCAAAATAATGTTACTTACTGGTAACGTGGGTAAGCTGACCTTACTTTCTTTTTGAATTTTGTTATACATTGTGATGTCAATTAAGGACACAGTGGCACCCATGTCAATCATGAGTTTTACTGATATTCCATATATATTGGCAATAATATATGCGATTTCATTGTCAGGGTGTTTTATTAATGTGGTATTTTCTTCCATTAATTCTTCACGGATGTTCTTCAAATAATGGTTTTGGATTATTGTTATGTTTTGGTCATTCGTCTGGTCAGTCAGTCTGGTTACGTACCCAATAGATCGGATCAGTGACGGGTCCTGTTGGATTCTCACTGCCGCTGTTCGTTTAAATGTTGGGCATTACCCTCGGTGCGGTCCTCTGGTCGATTGGGGTGGTTATTTTCAGTTACTTCCATTCTCTCAACCGAGTGGTCGTTAAATGTTACTCGCTCCCGGCTCCTTCTATTTTCTTCCGCACTTCTATTCCTAGGTCCTCTATAGCCCCGTCTTCCATCGTTTCTATTTTCGGCATTAACATAATTTACCCGTCGCCTGTATGTTTGATTCTGCCCTTGATGGTTGTTATTGTTATATTGGTGGTTGGGCCTGTTGTAATTACCACCATTTTGATTATTTCCTCTGTTATAGGGATTATTCTGATTACTATTATTGTTGTAATAATTTTGGTTATTATTTCTGGGGTAATTATGGTTATTATTGTTGTTGAAATTTCTGAAATTATTGGGGTTGTTTGGCGGATTATTAGCCGGTGCATTGTTTCCTTGTGGCCCATTTGGATGATTTCTTGCATCATAATTCCTGTAATTCGGGGTGTTCTTTTGTCTGTTTAGTACATAATGCTTCTCTCGTTCGTACTCCCCTAATAAAGCAGCCATCTTTTGAATTGTTTTTATCCTCCCACTCAATCTGCTTTTGGTAATTTCCCCATCATAGTGGTACGCTAATTGGGTCACCAAACACTCTTCTGGGATGTTAGGTTCTAGGTTTCTTGCCACACTGACTTTGCCTAAGAAATAAGCCATTGGAGATTGTCCCAAGTAAGGGTCGAATCGGCCGTTACTGATATTGTTCCTAACTACATGCTGCGTCGCCTCCGACCAGTATTTGTCTTTAAACAGTTTTTTGAATTCGTTAAAATTGTTTATGTCTGGTCGTACAGCCGTCCACCAATTATCGTGGACCTCCTTAAACATTTCATCAATCATGCCCTTGATCACCGTCCACCGTGTCTCCCTGGTTCTAGCTTGGTTCTCTTCTACCCATTCAATGAACTCAATTGGATTTCGCTTGTAGTTCTTGAAATTGATTGCCTCCCTATTCTCACTGCATGAGATGTGTGAACTTATTAGTGGTCGGTCCTTCAGTGCATTTATCTCTTCTTGGAGGCGTAATTCTCTTACTCTGAATTCTGCTATTCTTCCTTCTTGGGCTATTGTGGTGTCCTTAACTTCACTTACTGATGCATCCAATTGGCTATACTTCTCTTCGACCCTTGTTTGTATTTGTTCTAATTTGTGAGTTGTTTCTTGTTGAAGTCCTTCAATCTTTCTTTTACTTTCACCTTCAGCTTCATTTACTTTGATTAAAATTTCTTCCCGGACTTGTAATATCACTTCACTGGTTTTCTCTATCTTCTCTTCCGTCTCCATTACAGTTTGTTTCAACTCTTCTCTGTACTCCGTCAATTGTTGTTGTAATCTATCTTGGTTGTAATCAATTTTATCATTCAGCGTTTCGATATCTTCTTTCATTTGTCTCAAAGTTTCGCTGGTTTTCTCATTACTTCTCTCTATCTTTTCACTGATCATTTTATTCTCCTCCATCATTTTCTGTGTCAGGATTTCATTTAATGATTCGAATTTCTTGTCTAATTCTTCCTTGTCTTCATTTCTGGTTTTCTTTAATTCCTCATTATTTTTGTCCAGTTTTTCACCCTGTTTCTTGAAATTGTCATCTATTGACTCAAATTTCTTATCTAATTCTTCGTTATTATGTTTTAATAATTTTTTATTGTCCTCCTTCATTTCCTCTTTAGTGCTGTCCAATTTTTCATTCATCTCCTTTTTCAACTCCTCGTTATTTTGTTTTAATTCCTGTTTTAACATTGTTTCATTGTCTTCTTTTATTCTTTTACTGAAATCGCCCATTAGCCTTATCATGTCCTGTAAGGTCAGGTTCTCCGGTTGTGCGGGTTTTGTAGCTTTCGCTGGAGGTAATATTTCTTCCGCATCTTCAACCGAAGTTACTTCCCTTTCTTCCATTCTGACGTCTTTCTCGATCTCCTTTTCTAATCTCTTTGCTTTCTTTTCCGCCTCCTTCTCGCGTAGCTTAGTCAGCTGTCTTGTGCCGATTTTTTCCGATTCCATTTTCTGCAGCTGCCGCTAGAATCTATAGGGTTGAATGGTATAAATTTTTAATTATTCTAGCCCTACTAGTTGGCGCGCCACTTTGTAATATAATCGTTTGTGTGAGCTTTGTAAACAGGACGTTTTACGGGGGTGTTTATTTGGCGTGTTGTTTTGCCACACGTTGGATGCGTCACTTTGTAATATTACTCTTCCCGTGTGGTTTTTAAAAGCTCCACGTTGGTATGTCACTTTGTAATAAGACGTTTATGTGTTATGTTTATAACGATTTCTTTCACCCTTGGTAATCGTCTTTGTAACAGTAACGAAAATGTGTGTGACGAGCGATTTAATGTCACTCGTTGTATTCGTGTATACAATTCGTAATATAAGTAATTGTGGGTAGATTATTGGGTATTAATCTGTTAAATACCTTTGTGAAGGGTTAATCGTATGTAGCGAGCCGGGTTATACTTTTTCTCAATACTTACTGGCTAACCGTATCTCTCGTCGTTCAATTAAAATCTTACCACCTCGCCACCTGATTGGCTCACGCTGTCTTGCAGTGTCGACTTCGCTAACTGTAGTATGTTGGTGTTTTGTTTAGAAAAATTTTCTTATATTGCATTGTTTTACAAGAATCAAACATACAGCAGTTGAGGAATATTAAAATTTATTGAACCCTTCTTTATATTACCCGTTCAATTACAGTTAATGGATAATACATATAATTTATCCTGATACCGGCGTTTACAAATTGCTCGGTTAGCAATGGCCTCGCTTGCTTACTCAGTCGTACGCAACGAAACTATTATGGCGTACATATTTTATTTACAATTAATTTTTCTCTGAGGGAGTAGGTCCTTTTGACAACAGAAGTTGGATTATCGGCTAAAAATGCACAAAATTATAACATTCCTTAAAACTAAATACACAATGGTTGATATACTAATACATACAAAGTAAGTTATTGGCAATGAGAATTAGCATAGGTTTGGTTAAATTCTTGTCAGCAAGTTATGTTTTTTAAAATTTATTATAATTTAATATCAAAGTTAATTGATTAATTAAGTTTATTAAGAGTAATATATTGATTAAATTCAGTTATTGAGTCAAATTTGTGATCAGTGAAGTGAAAATATTTATAGTTCGTTATATGGGTAATTAGAAATTTATTTGAAGTAAAGTTGTTAGTTTATACTCATCGATTTCTTGACGTGGCTTCTCCGATGATCGTCTTCTTCTTCAGGAAACTCCTATTCGTCCTCTCTTCTTTGGATGGTTCGAAATTCCCGTTCAAATAGCTCCAATTTGAAATTAGGCTTCCACCAGTCTTCGTAGATGTTCGATGTCCTCAGGTTGAGTTAGGTCAATCCACTTCTTCCTTCAGGATACGTCGTCTATTACGTTCATTCGAATTATTCGTATTTTTTATTACGATTTTTATTGTTTAAATATTTTAATATTTATTCATTTCATCAGATGTAGTTTGGAAGGCTTCTACAATACTTCTTCCTTCAAAATTTATTCAATATTTAAGTTTTTTAAGTTAATTTAAGATCGAGAGCTTCATACATCCGCCCTCCGCGTTAGTCAATAATGAAGTAATTAGAATTCCAACGGTATTTTTTGTAATAAACCTCAGTTGCTATGGTTACCTATCAAATTATGCCATTCCTCATTGGTCAATATCTTATGACATTGTTATATTCTAACGTTTTATTTTGGTTCAAATTTATAAAATATCTTCAAATTAAGATTTCTTACTTATATTAGTAGTAACATCAATTATATGAACACCATTGTTCTTCTTTTTTGTTAAGGATTATTTTGATATCCCTCATGATTACTTTTGAATAGTTAATAACATTTTCCTTATGTTCTTATTTGTATTTCTTATGTAGTTATTTTAAAACTGGATATTAGTTATTCATTTTTGTACTAGATACACTTACTTAACTGCTTAAACATTTGATATACTCTGATTGATACTGGGTTATTGTTTTTCTTTTAAACTTACAAAGTTCTTTCACTAAATGTTAGGCCTAGAGCCTAGACTTCCCCATACTACTATTTAACATTCTTTATAACTTATTAGCTTTATATATTGATACATTAAACAATTTTTTATAGAAACAGATAATAAAACATAGGTGCTTCCAACCCACACCTCTTATTATAAAAACAAACATTTTCTTGCCAGGCTCAAACCTGAAATTCAACTTCTAACTGTTTTTGGTTTCTTATTTCTATCTTGTTTATCTTATAAGTTACTATATTCTATGGTTTTTTAAAACAATAACGAAACTCTTATAATACTAATTTTAAACAGTACCTTACACAATATATCTCACTTACTAATTCCTTCACTAAAATACAGTGTCTGTCCTTCTTATCTTCCACTCTAAATACTTAATTTACATCTTATTTTATATTCATTCTTACTTACTATTATGGAAATTACTAATGGTATAATTAGTTCATTTTTATTTACTAACATGAAGTTCTATTAAAGGCTGTTTAGCTATACTATTACAGTCTACTTCTTAAGTACTTTACACTGCACACTCACTGCACTTTTCCCTTCATAGAAGGTTTCTTTATTCCTTAACACTTTCACTTTTTCATAATATGCTATGTACATAGCTTTTCACCACTTACTTATAATTATACACTTATTTATATCATTCACTTGATATTACTCACACTGTTTGTCTAATTATTTTAATATCACTGTGTGGTTGTTGGTCACTAATAATTATTCTATTTTAAATTCACATTGATCACTTTTTGTTATTAGTTATTGCCCTTATTAGGCTCAAAGTATTTTTTACTTGCTTTGACTATGTTTATCATTATTAATTGGGTATGGTTATTTTTATCTTCCTACCATATATTTATAAGTACATGTTTCTTCTCCCTATATAGAATATACATAATATTCTATCTTACTTTCTATTGTTTACATGGTTACATCCTATTTATGCCCTAGCTGTTTTAGTGCATTGTTTTACATACATTTATTAGTCATATTTTGGGGATTACAATGATTGTTGTTATATTCTTGTTTACATTTGGTTTCTTGTTCCTTCTTTCTTGTTCCATTTTATTTTTCTTGTTGTTATCCAATCTATTGGGTCAGGTCATTGTCAGTCTCTTAGTCAATTGTCATTTTGTAATTTGGTCATTAATCTTTGAGTTATAAGTTTTATTCTTATCTTCAGCTTTTTTGTTTATTATTAATCATCAGTGTATTTTCACTATCTTATGTCATGTTACAATAGTCACATTTTTTCATAGTTTTCCTTCCTTTTAATGCACCCTCCGTAACTCTTGATGCACACCATTTTTCTATTTCTATTCGTTTTTTTTCCAGTCTCCTACTGTTACCCGTGCAACGCCAAAGTCGTCAGCTATCTTCTGCATTGTCTCTCCCTTGTCCAGTCTCTTGATTGCATCAAGTTTTTGTTCCATCGATAGAACAACTTTCTTTCTTTTCGTCGCCATACTTACGTAAATTTCAACTTTTAAACAACACAACAACATTTGTCAAATTAACACACACAGACACATACGCATGTAACAGACGATAAACCAATCCGCATACAATGATAAACTGCACTGCACTGAGTAGCGAGTTGTGACAGTGAGTGAGTGAGGGTGGGACAAATGACAGACACATGAGTCGTAGAGTAGACTGTACAGTCGGGAGCAACAAAAAATAGACTACGCTCACGCTCACAGCTCGCAGTTCTTGTTGCCAATTAATGCGTTTTTTTGTTGTTTTTTTTTTTGCAGTGCGACGTCGGATAATACGGAATGTCGGATAAGCGAAGGTCGGATAAACGAGACTCTACTGTATTTAAATAAATTATGACATACATAAAATTTAATAAAATGAGTTATAAAGTCTGAATGCTTACAAAATTTTTAAAATAAAATTTAATTTCATTTCAGTATGTAGTTTTACTGAAATGAACAACATGTGATTCAGAAAACCTGCTTATTCTGGTGGTATATAGAACAAAAATACATGCTATTAACTTTCCTAGTGTTACAAATAAAACATTCACTATTTTTGCTGTTAGAATATGAGGTTTGACCAAAAAATATGTGTGCTGTTTTTAAATTTCTAATGTCCAATTAAAAAACTGTTTTTATGTGATGTTGATACACTCGTTTGCGACAACCGTCTAAATTTTTAGGCACACTGAATTAGATTTGACAGCTAATTGAGTAAGTTGTGTTTTACGTATTTGTCAACTTTTTAACATTTTACAAAATAAGCTCAAAGTATGTCAGATTTTATGTAAATAAGAGACAAAGTGTCTAACATGGGAGAAAATGTTACACAATAGTTAGTTTGTAAGACTGGTATGAATGAGCAATTTGCAAATGGTGCAATTCTTGAAAGACAGTTGAAGAACAGTGCTAGCTGAAATAGTTGAAGAAGATGGTAGTACGACAAAGACTGTGGTATTGGTGTTCCATGAATTCTTACCATCAATGAAGAGTAGATTACTATAGGTTGGTTAATAAATTGTACTTTTTGAGGACCCTATGTTGCTGCATGGAGGTATTTGTAGAAAATAGTCTGATTTATGAAAACTGAACCCAGATAAATACATGTCAAACATCATTTGCATATTCAAGAAGTCCTGGTCAAAATAAAACTTTATAACATTGCTCAGTGCATTTTCTGTGTAATGGTTCTACGTGACTTTACATCTTTCTAAGAATGGGAAAGCATAAAAGTCAATATTTTGCAGGTGTTGATGTTATAAAACAAAACTCACTGAGCCAGCTCAAATGTATTCCAGAAATATTCTGCGGAAAAAGCACTGGCATATGTGCATTATTAAACAGGGTCTGGCTATAATTAACTCGAACTAGGGTTTTACTACTTCTCTGTACCATTTGGCACTAGTGGGCGGTCGGGTTACTGACCTGTACTCTCCCCTTTTATCTTCTGTACAAACCACAAGTTCGTTAGAAGCAGTCCATGTATTTGAGCTCTGGTGGAATAATGATAAGCATCAATGTGATGCAAAGTGACAACATGAGATTTTTCTTATAACCTGGAAAATCTGCTATACCAACAAAGTATTGTTGAGGTAAGTTTTTACTGACAAACGTCTGTTGCATACTCAGGTTTTCTAGTGGTTTAAAAAACTAAAAGCAGGAAGGAAAGTGATGAATGTGAGGAATTACTGAATAAACTAGCATCAATAAAGATGCTGTTTGACTGTTTTACATGAAAATTTTAATATAAAAAAGTGTGCTCAAACATAGTTCCAAAGAAACTCAACTGAACATTTGCAGACATCTTCAAAAATACTGAAATTATCCTAACGTTTTAGAAAATATAATAACCTGTGATGAATAATGGTTTCCTTCGTATAACTCTGTATAACCACGAATCCATAGACTGAAAAAACCAAACTAAACGAGACAAAAAAAAAATCATGGACAAGAAAATAAAAATTCAAGGCAATGGTAACAGATTTTTCAATAACTGAGGGATGATTCATGCTGATTCAGTGCCAAAAGTCAGACTGTTAATAAGGACCTAATATAAGGAGGTCTTGACTATTCTTTCTGAACTTTCAGCAGTGGAAAATTCAAACGGAGCTGAGTAGTAATACCATTAAACACTGTTAAATACAAAACGTTGTAACATTAATCCAGTTATTTTATAGCCACGTCTCATTTGATAGAAATTATTTTGAACGTGTAAATATAAATATAAAAGAATAAAGATATAATTTTTAAAATAAAAATAAATCATGAAATTTCTGACACTTCTTGTATATAAATATATTGTCTATAATAGTTTGGTGAACTATCTGGGGTTTTTTCTGTAATTTAGGATTAAACTGGACATAATTTTCCTCCAAATGCCGCATTATCAGTTAAATAATATTATTAATACTTATTTAAAAAAATAATTAATGTACAATTTAGTACTGTGTTTTATACAGTAAAATACTATATCTATATTCAGGAGGATGAAGAACATTCAGAGCCAGTAAAAGTGACAAAAACTGCCTCGGTGTTTTCCCACAAAGCACTATAAATAATGCTGATCCCCAAAGGGTTAATATTAAGTATACATATAATATCATATGTAAGAAGTGTATCACTCTCACTCACACACACACACACACACACACACACACACACACACACACACACACACACAAATTACACATTTCCAAATCAATTTAACCTGGTTCATGACACACCAAGTCACTTTTCTGAAACAAATGAGCGCTTTCTTTGTCGTACCGATAATTAAACTCATCACAAGAATTACTACCATTAACAAACCATCATGAGACTGGTCAAAGAAGAAATCTAGAGCACAGAAATATTATCAATTCTATATTATGCTCCCTGTGTTACAATAAACTGCCAGTCTCCTTTTATTAACTTGATAAATAAAACTCAAAAGTAAGTCATCAAAGCCTTACCCATTCCATCAGGTTTTATTGGAATTACACTAAGGTCAGTATCCCTCTGATAGGCAATAGGTGTTTGTAGTTTGAGACCTGGATGTTTTACCGGTTTAATTTTACGAGAGCCGGTCTGCTGTACCGGTGTCTGTGTAGCTGCACTCATCATAAATTTATTTGCTCCCATGCCTTCTTCACAGTATGGATCTTCCAATTCATCTAATATCATAAAGCCATCCATATCCTGAGTATAGGGTTGCTGTAACATAAAATTATCACAGTGTAATATATTAGAACAGGAAATCTATAACGATTTAATACTACCATACCAATTATTCAAGTTACGTTGTTTTATTTGGTAATACACTTGATGATGAATTCTTGATAAATTCTTAACAAATATCTAAAAACAGAGAACAGCATTCATTTTAAATATTTCACAACTGACACACCGTGATACTTTTTTTTTTTAACACAACACTGAGAATTGCTTGTCCTGAATGAATCCAGTTTTCCTCAAAGCCTATTAAGGTATATTTTACTGTTCAAATTCACTCTTAAATAAAATAGTAATATAAGTTTGTCTTTAACGATATGCTATAAAAATGTGTTTATAAAATTACAGAGATGTTTTGCAGCTAAAATTACGAGATTGTAATTGGCATTTAGCATGCACGGAATTAATGTGATGCAAAAAGAAATGCCACATTTTATGACCAATGACTATGTAGCTTTTATTGCCATGCCTTCATTGGCTCTGAAAATACGTTTATTTTGTGACGGAAAAAAAAAAGAGGAGAAAGAATTATGTTTAAATTAAAATCGCACATTTAAACGAGGTTTAAATCCCTAAGGTAAAACAGAAATAATAATAAATAAAGAGCTTAAAACCAAGAGGAATGCGAGTATAAAGGTAAGGAAACACCCTTTAATTATTAACCATGCTTTGACATGCGGAAACCGGCATCAACACGCAGAATAACCCGTAAATAAAACTAATAAAAGTAGGAAATTACCACTCGATATAAAAAACATAAAGGTATACAATAATTAATTACGAAGTAAAGGATACCGTAGTATAATTAAATATGTCAAAGATTAAACCGGTAGATATTAATCGGAATGTGGAACTACTTTTATGGTGAAGCGTAAACGACGCGAAGTTACTTTACCTGCCCCAATAAACAAACCCCACTTGCAATGGAGCGCTCACGCCGTAATCTGCGCACAGCGGTAATGTGCACCGATGACAATATTGTGGTTTTTCCAAGTGTATAACTCAGTTAATATATATATATATATATATATATGCACTCTGTACACTCTTAACCGAAATGTATCGTTAAATAGTTGGATCGCGACGCAGAGATAAATATGTTGAAAGCTAGTAAAAGAATAACTAAATTGTGCGCCGATGACATCCCTACTGAATCTTAAATAAGAAAATTATGTAATTAATACATTACTAGGACCCTAAGGTGAAATTCAACTAATAAATAATCATGTAAAGTGAATACCAGTGAAACAAACTTTTGCATTAATTATTCTAACAACGAAATATTACTACCAGTCATCTAAGAGGAGAGTACCAGACCCAGAATGATCTAACACACGTCAGGAACTTCACCGTCACCGGATACTAAGATAACGACAGACCTTCAGGAAACACACCGAGGACCGAGGAGCCGAATCTGCATCAACTACAGGATACCACAGGTGACATGGAGGCTTGTCTTCCGTGGTTATGAGATACTAAAATTATAACCAACAAAAGACAATTTAACTAACACTTTAAGACTTTTAAAAACAGACATTATATGTAAGATGTAGTTGATAAAACTATTTGTAGTAAAAGAGTAAAAGTTTAAACTGTAAAGCATTTTAAAAGGTAAATAAAGTCCATTCTTCTAATGGCACAATTTCAAGATAGTATATGGGGAGGTGACCATTATTAACATACTATATTCAATCCCGGATCCGTGGAAAAGTTAAACCGATGTACATCTTTATTTTGAGGGCCCTTCTGAAAGAATAAAATATATAATCATCTTGTAAACTGTAAACTGTTGAACCATATATGTTGAGAACTTTAAGTAGAGCTATTAATGTTATTATGTAATAAAGAGATGTCATGGTACAAAACAACAAAACTGAGTGAATAAATCTGCAGAAACCCCTGTCAATGTTCCTCAATTATAGGACCCGATATTAAATATATACTCCTAAATGCTTATTTTGTTTAATTAGAAGTTGGTTAAGACTATGGCAGCCTGTGTAATTGACCTGAACCAATTAACCACAGGTTCCCGATATTATAACGTAGGAAACGTTATAAAATGCGCCACTCTGCTTTTTGTAAGATAAATTGTGTACGTAGTGGCACATATAAAATGCACCACTCTGCTTTGTTAAAATAATGTTTCTGTTCTGTTTGTAGATTTATTCACTCTGTTACTTTAACACGGTAGCTAAAATAGCTAAACCAATTTACTTTAATTTGGTTCAAGTAAAATACGCCGAGAAAGAGTAAAAAAAAAGGTGTAACTCCGCGCGCAAAGAAATAAATAATAAAATTCTTAATTATTTAAGATAAGAAATAGTATGACGAGAAGTAACCTCATTAATTAGTATAGAGTGCTTTAGAATCATTAGATCGCGTAATTATATCAGAGAAACATAATATAAAATATGTAAGGATATTTATAGATTTAAATGTAATAAGTCCATGTCTGTGCCTGACCGAAAATTAATTCATCAACGTGTTGATTTGACAACAAACCCAGACCGGTAAATATCTTGTTCATGCCTGTATGAAACTGTCCTTTGTCACCCTCTGCCACGTTGAGTTAGACAATAGACTGCCTCCCTCTATTGTTATACAAAGTGTTCGACATCCCGTGCCCAGTAACAACGTATTTCAACCATATGTTTAAAATTAAATTATGTCTGTGTGAAATCCCTCTTTGTCTCTCTGTGACGAGATTCAATTCTCGTATAACCTAATGTAAATATTTCTCAGCTATTTAAAATTGTTTATTTTACTAAACCAAAAGAGAGTAGTATAGATTTTAGTATTAGTAGAGTAAGTACTTATAAGACTTAACATCAAGGGAACATGGCTCAATTTAACCCTGATTGTTACTAAAAGACAAACTGTGCTACGAAGCCCTTTTTGCGCGGTTTACCTCACGTGAATGTAACGGTCGCAGAATTACGCAAAACGTTACGCGAAAGTAGGTCAGATACACCCGCACAGTTAGGTAGATTAAACGAACTAGATTATGATAGCGAAAGAGAAACATGTTATGCGAAGTATAGGGAATTGACGTTAATATCTCAAACACTCCACGACGAAAAATCACCTGCTGTAATCTTGTGTACCACACAAAGAATAGAGCATTTGACCCGTCGGATGAAGAATTTATTAAACTGGCCCAACGTTACTGTAATCCCACCCAATGTGCAGAAATTTGCTGATGAAGCACTTCGGCAAATACCCACAATAATAAATGAATTGCGAAGGAAGTCCGACTCATTTAGAATGGAGGTTATCGAACAATATCTAAAGAAATTATATATCTCCCCAATTCAATCTCCTACCTTAGAACACCCGCCCAATACTGCGAATCTCGAATCACCCCCTGTATCAAGAATAGAACTGAGTCAGGATCAGCTACCAAATAGAGACGTGAATACCCTAACGATATCGGAAGCCCCACTTCCCAGTGCCCTCCATAATCTCACCAATAAGTATGCGTTAGAACCCTCTAAAATGACACATCCAGAATCGGGACCCCCAAGAACAATACCTCACGTAAACTTTAGTGCGGACCTCTACGGAAAGATCACTAATCCGGTAGAAAAAATTGTAACAGAAATTCAATACACCGATGGATTGAGTATCACCAAACTATTAAACTTCATAAAATACATGCTACGAATAAAAGAGTTACAGCAACTAAACGATTGGCAAATATTACAAGTCCTTCTACCCAAATGTAAACCACCATTAAAAGATAGTGTACTGGAGTCATTAAGCTCACAACTTCCAGAAGAGCTTCATACTACCCTAATAAAACATTTCATTCCAACTGGAATTTATGAGGAGCTCAAACGAAACACCGTACTTCGAGTACAAGGAGCACATGAGAGACTCGCCCACTATATTGCTGACGTAAGAGAATCTTCCCGATTACTGCAAGTAAACTGGAGCGAAAAACAGTTAGTAGATACAATCTTAGTAGGATTATCCCCGGAAGGGAGATCTCGTTTAGCACTAATAAATAGGCCAAACACATTCGCAGAATTAGAACAAAGCAGTATTCACTCGTCCAACGTATGGTATTCGGATCAGAACAGACGTGCGTTACTCCCCCAGGTACAACGTAGGAATGAAACACAACCCCTGGTAACAGATGCAAGAACACAGCGTGAAAGACGACCATTTTGAATTCCTGCAACCTTTCACAACCAAGGTAAATCGAATAACCCACGACCTCAACAGAATACCAGTGATACCGCTAGTAGAGAAAGAAGATGTTATAATTGCGGGAAATTTGGACACATCAGTAAGTACTGTAAACAGAAACAGCATTACCAACCACCAGCTTATTCAAAAAACATGTAAGGCAGGGAGATCCGAAATCCTGTGTCTTCCGCAGCATCGTGAAAACAGGTAAAACCCGAAAATACAACGAATTAAACAAAAAAAAATAACAAAAGAAAATTAGACCCCTATGTTAAGAAGTTTATCGATAAATGTAATGCAATTACAAAATGCAAGTTCAATAAGTGTCAGTTACCATATATACAAGTAGACCTTGGTGTTACATCCACACTTGGATTAATAGATTCCGGATCAACCCGGAGCTTAATCAGTCAACAGCTAACCGATACTTTAGCTGAACACAACCTAGTTAAACGCAGTCAAACTGTGAACATCAAATGCGCTACAGCTAACAAACAAAACTTAATTATAAAACTCAGCATCACGATTAAACTAAAAATTTAAAATTTAACGTGGTATTTTCCAATGTTGGTATGCGATGAATTAGGACCCGATTTAATATTAGGAGCTGACTTTATCAGTAAAACAGGTATATTCTTGACATTCACGATAAGAAGTATTATTTTGGATTCGATCGCACTCAAAAATATAATTTTGATTATGAAACAAATAACAGTAAAAATACTGAAACAGCTGCAACACACTTAGAACACCACGAGTCCGAATTAGCTCATCTAGAAAGTAAAGATAGACTGAAAATACAGAAACTAATAAAAGAATTTTCCACCGTCCTCACACCGAAGTTAGGATTAACTAACCTGATAGAGTACAAGATAAACGTGAGTGACAATAAAGTGATACGTCTACACCCATACAAATTATCGCCACCAAAAATGGAAATAATGAGAAATCAAATCAATAAATTATTAGAACAAGAAGTCATAGAACCTTCCACTTCATCTTATTCATCACCTGCGTTTTTAGTACCCAAAGGCAACTTAAACATAACTAGTTGTGAATTACAGGCAATTAAATAAAAGGATAGAATTCGAGTCCATACCACTTCCCGACATCCACAGTGCTTTCCATTACTTTACAAAAGCAAAAGTTTTCACCATAATGGACCTAAATCAGGCATTTCATCAAATACCACTATCGGAAGAATCCAAACGTCTAACCGCATTCGCCGTCCCATTCAACCTGTACCAATTTACTAGAGTACCCTTCGGAATATCACAAGGAAGTTCTGTATGTAGCCGATTGTTAGAGAAAATATTCCACGATATAAAATTTAAATACGTGTATCACTACCTAGATGACATAGTTATCTACAGCGAATCAATGGACCAACATCTTAACCATCTACGTGAAGTACTATCCCGATTAAAGAAAGCCGGATTAACAGTAAACCCCAGTAAAGTAAATTTTGCTGTTACACAATTTTCATTTTTAGGTCACATAGTAAAGGCCGACGGAAAGGTAAGCATAGACCCCGAACGAACTTGAGGGATCAGAGAATTTTTACCACTGCGAGATGCGAAAGGAACAGCCCGATTTTTGGGAATGATAAATTACTTCCACAAGTATATCCCTCATCTAGCCGATATAGCAGCACCGCTGAACGCTTTAAGAAAAAAGGGAGCGAAATTTGAATGGACCCAACAACACCAAGCTGCATTCAACAAACTGAAAGAAAGCATAATCTCACCCCCAGTATTACAATTAGCTGATTTTACTAAACCGTTCGTAGTGCAGACAGACAGTTCAAGTGTAGCCCTAGGTGCGGTAATATATCAGGAAGTAGATAATTCTAGATTACCGATCAGTTATGCTTCATGAACTCTGACCGAGCAGGAAAAGAAATACTCCGCATACGAATTAGAATGTTTGGCTATAGTATTCGCATTTGAGAAATTCAAACCCTTTTTAGAACGTAAAGAATTCCTGTTAGAAACGGATAATCAAGCCTTATCTTGGTTATTAAATCACCCGAAACAGTTAGGTCGTATTGGAAGATGGGTATTGAGGTTAAATTGTTACAAATTTAAGGTACAACATATTCGGGGTACCCAAAATGTAGTTGCCAATACACTGTCCCGTATGTTCCAGCCGCCTCATAAAACATCCGAAAGTAAGGAGAGTAGAGAAAAACCAATTATTAATACGTTAATTACTGAATTCCCCCTTGCATTTACTAATATAGCTCAGTATCAACAACAAGACCCGCATCTAAAGACAATAATAGAACAGCTAGGTAAAGGAATAAGTCAGAAAAATATATATTGAGTAAGAGAGTATTATGTTATAGAATAGCTAATAGAAAATCCTTGAGACTAATTGCCCCTGATATTATTAAACCTATGCTGATGGAATACTACCACTCCTCTACCATTGGAGCACATATGGGAATAAATAAAACGACACATCGCATTCGAAAAGAATATCATTGGGAAAATATGAACAGCGAGATAGCTAGATTTGTAAAACAGTGTAAGTTGTGTGCACTAAGCAAGCCAGCGAGAAACAGCCACATAGGTCAATTAATCTCGGAAACTCCCACTACCCCCTTTTCTAAAATTTACTTAGACTTTTCGGGCCCCTACCCACGTTCTAAATCAGGAAATACCATGCTACTCATTTGTGTAGACTCATTCACCAAATTTGTCTGGATGTATCCCATGCGGTGAGCGCTAGCATCGACAACCGTGAAGATTTTGCAAGATAGATTATTTAAAGATTTCGGTACACCAGTACATCTAGTGTCAGATAACGGACCACAGTTTAAGTCAAAAGAATTTAAGGACATGTGTTTCAAACTAAATATAGACCACATTACCATTCCAGATTATCGTCCACAAGGTAATATAGCTGAAAGGTATTTGCGAAACCTAAAATCTGCTTTAATAGCCTACCATGCAAACGACCATACCTCTTGGGACCAGAACCTATCCTGGATACAATTTGCCTTCAATTCAGCCTATCATGAAGGACATAAATCGACACCCTTTGAATTACTGTATAAATATAAACCTAACCACCCATTGTCCACAAAGTGGAAAATACATGAGTTACTACCCCACGAAATTAGTGGTAAAAATATAAAGAAAATCTGGAACGAAGCTCGCGCTAATTTAAGAGCAAACTTAAGAAAATCTCGAAAATATCACGAGCGGAATAATAAAGTAGTAAAGTATCAAGTCGGAGACTTAGTGATGTACAGAACACACCCGACGAATAGTGCAATTGATAAGACCACCTCCAAACTATCATACCGATGGTGTGGCCCTCACAAAATTTACAGATACTTAACTCCTGTAACAGTAGCACTGTATGAACCCACTACGCAAAAATATGTACGTAGAAGTCATATTTCCCAGATAAAGTATTATCACTAAAGAAGAAATGCTAGTGAGAAAGAAAACAAAAAAAGGTATTAAAAGTATATTTGCTACATAGTATAAATAGGAATGAGGCCTGATCAACCTTAGATCCTGTTCATCGAGAATGAGAAAAGTAAGAAGTCAGCTGACACCGAATGTAAGTAACAATTAAATAATGATTACTTAACAAGTAGTTTACTAAAATGATTCGTCAACTATGATTCATCGGAACCTTCGAATAAAAAAGGAAACACATCCATACTGTGATGCGAAACACTCTCTGTGCAGAGTAACTCTATAACAAGAGTAAAATAAAACTAAAGAAAAAACCGGTAGTAGTCGTAAGTAATAGTATTAAGAAGAATTTTGTGTGTTTTATATATTTCATGAAGTTTGAATTTTATGTATTTTAAGCATTAGTTTGTAAGGCGTATATCTTGATAATAGAAAAAAGTAAGTTGAGAGTGATTAATGTACCTCTTGAAGAGATTGTTAAAAAGTAAGAGGAATTTCACACAGAAATGCCAAGCATAATCCCAGTTCAATTCTGACAATGCCCCATAGAAAAAACATCCATTCACACACCTGTGTCAAAAAAAAAAAGGAGAGAGAATTATGTTTAAATTAAAATCGCACATATAAACAAAGTTTAAATCCCTAAGGTAAAACAGAAATAATAATAAATAAAGAGCTTAAAACCAAGAGGAATGCGAGTATAAAGGTAAGGAAACACCTTTAATTATTAACCATGCTTTGACATGCGGAAACCGGCATCAACACACAGAATAACCTGTAAATTAAACTAATAAAAGTAGGAAATTACCACTCGATATAAAAAACAAAGGTATAATAATTAATTACGAAGTAAAGGATACCGTAGTATAATTAAATATGTCAAAGATTAAACCGGTAGATATTAATCGGAATGTGGAACTACTTTTATGGTGAAGCGTAAACGACGCGAAGTTACTTTACCTGCCCCAATAAACAAACCCCACTTGCAATGGAGCGCTCACGCCGTAAGCTGCGCACAGCGGTAATGTGCACCGATGACAATATTGTGGTTTTTACAAGTGTATAATCTCAGTTAATATATATATAATATAATATATATATATATATATGCACTCTGTACACTCTTAACCGAAATGTATCGTTAAATAGTTGGATCGCGACGTCAACCAGTGCACACTAAATATCGTCCACGTCCAAAACACGAAGAACCCATGTGTTGGCTGAACAGTAACTATGACTACAAAGTACCAGGCATTGCTTTCCGCCTTGTCCGGCCAAAATTTAGTAGAGGGGACTTAGAGACGCTACTCGCAGTTCCTCACCGACTCTAGCCTGCGCAGGCAGCCGGTCAAACAGGGCCCACCAATAACATTTCAATATCAATCGAAAGTGAGGGCAGTATTTAAAACAAATGTGCAAGTGAGTGCAGTATCTAACAAAATTTAACAACGTAAACTTTTCGGACACTTCAAAAGAGAACTGAGTGAGTGAATCGTCGCTAGCTCGAGGAGACGCCACGCGGCCCGCAGGAACCTTGCGTAACAGTATGACACCGAATACATGATTATTTTGAATAAAATGGGGTATATATATAAATAAAAGGGGTTTTGTAATGAAATGAATGTGTGTGCGAGCAGGCTGGGCTGTTTTCTATAAAAATAGGAGGTATATTTAACTTTGTTAATATAAGATGTTTCACTAATATTTAAAGAACTTTTAATTTGTCTTGATTTTTGGGAAAGAATATGTCATGATTAGAGAACAATACAAAAATGAAATAATTATATATATTAAAAATTTTTTAATCTCTTTACAAAATGCGAGTTGCGTCAGTTATTGAAACAACCTTAAATCATGCTTGCATTCCAACGTTCGTGTGACGTAACCCTGGGCTGAGAGAAGATTTTTTAAGGTAAGTGGAAGATAAATAATTTTGATGATTTTAATGTATTAGAAGTGTAGTTAATATCACATAATTGACCTGAACCAATTAACTTCACAGGTTCCCGATATTATAATGTAGGAAACGTTATAATTTCCATAATAAAATTATGAATTTCCCTTTTCATTCATTTTTTTTTTTCAATTACGGAATGTTTTATTTTCATGACAAGTACAAGATTGTTGCTTAGTTTGTAATCATTTTATACACGCTGCATCACTCTGGTTTATATCAAACTGGAATAAAATAATTTTAAATAGTGATTATAATATTGGAAAAGTACATTACCATATCTTGTTCTGTATAAAATATTGTGTTGAATACATGTACATTGTACATAATGCATAATAGGTAAATAGAACTGTATTTTAAAGTTTGTATTTTTAATAATGTTATTAGAATTACTTTATTTCTTACAGTACTGTACTGCAACCTAATGACCACCCATTTACGAGTGGACAGCTTCCTCAATACTACAACCAACAGTTTCTGATTCAAATTCACATTTATATTTCTCTCCTAATGACACAAGTTACTGCCCACTAGAATTTCAAATTCCATTTCAAATTTCTTATACCGCAACCATACTAAACACTAAACAATCCACAACAAAAATTAAGAGATTTTTACTAAACTTGTATTGCAACCACTAAAACGCAATTATACTTTCAATAAGCGCTTTAAAGCCTCTCGACTCATCTTCAGATGGAACACAACAACCTACCTAGAAGAAACCGTCACCCCTTTATATATCTTATCTACAACCCAGAAGCGTCAACTTGGTATAAACAAACATAGCAGGTAAACACCCTTGTTACGCCTTAGCCAGCAAACAATCAGCCGAGTCACCACTCATTGTCCCAGTACTTTTCCATTGCTGCCTAGTAACTCCTACCAACCTTTATGTTCTACCTTTCTCTCTTCCTTAATATGTGGTAAAATATCTTCATTATCAAATTTCACCTTTGAATTAATTAAACTATTTAAATTCTTTTTTTCTTTCCTTCAATGTTTCAAGTTCTTCTCTCAACTTTCTTTCTACTGAATTATCTTCAACCTTTATAATTTCATATTCCATCTGATGGTTGTTGTGTTCTATCCGAAGATGAGCCGAGAGGATTGAAAGCACTTATGGAAAGTATAATTGCGTGTTAGTGGTTGTAATACAAGTTTAGTAAAAATTAGCCTTAACCACTAAATTGTGTTTATCTTTTAAAAATTAAGAGAGACATAAGCACAGTGAGAGCAGATTGTGTTGTGTGCATGATTTTGGAACTTTCCACTTGTAAAAGAAACAAATCTATAACTGTCTGCGTCTCAGTAAATTGCATACATTGTAACGCGAACCAAACAGCTATTTAAATTTACAACATTGAGGTACGATACTAATGACAGAAGGAAGGCTGAGACAGCAATTATAACGCTGTGAAACAATTATAACATTATACATAACCTACACTGCAATCAAATCATTTAATGTGGCAACATAAAACTAAATTAACCAGTCAAAATAATAAAAACTCTTCCCTGGCTGAATTCATTTTCTGTATACAAGAGTAACATTTAATTGCATGTTGATTCATGTTCTGCTGTAAACGGAAACATTCCTGAATTTTTTTAATTTTCTGACATTCTTACAGGTCAGCAGGTTTTTACTTAACTATACTACCCAGCAGACTAATGGGGACAAAAACATTATCCTATAAAATGAAATAATTATACAGGTTTTTAATTACTAAAGCAGAACATTTGAAGTCAAGCTCTCATTAGCAGAGTAACACACACCATCTCACAAATCTTCACCTGTCATTACAAAATTATATGAATTGAAATTCCAACTAGTTATGTTTGTACTCTATTCTTCAGTTTTGACTCTACATGACTTTTCCTGTTCTTAGCTTAATAGTATTGTTGTCTGGAATGAGAGTTGCTTCAAATTCTGAAATTATCAATGAGCATTTTGGGGAAATTAAAGAAAAGCTTATTTTCCTAATGGTATTAAAAACTTAATCATGTTAGACTACATGTATCAAACTAAATAGACATTATGTTTAAAAAATAAGACTAGTACACTCCTTGAGCTGCAGAACTTGCTTACTATTTTGAACAAAATATGTTTATTACTGGATAAATTTTGAAAGTACATTATTTAAAAATTATGAAAATCCCAATTACCCTACTATTTATTGTTTGGTAAAGTAACAAATGTCAAATAATCATACAATAAACGCTAAAAAATCCAAACAATTGGATTTGTGTTAAATTCCTTTCAGTCTGACACCTGGCTGGGCTTTGACAATTTTTTTTTTAATTTTTGGCGCTGGACTAAAAAAAATTTGTAATTTCTAAAACTGTGCACTATATTCAGATTTTGGTTAATATTCTCTTTTATTTGATACCCCACATGAAATTTGCAATTTTATCTAACTTTTGCTCCACTTTTTTATTTTCAAATCATAAAATTTTGAAATTTTCAAAAATGAATACTAAAAACATATTTTGGTTAAAATTACCTTTAATTTGATACCCCACATGAACTTTAGAGTTTTTTCATCAAAATTTGGACCCCTTCACATTTTTGCATCCCATCCTATTTTTTTGTGGGGGTGGGGATCAATCTCAAGAACAATAAGGTTCTGCAGGGTAAAAGTATGAACATACATGCCCAAGTTTCATTAAAATTAGTTGATGCGTTCAAAAGTTATTGTGAGACATACACCAAACAAATAGACAGACAAATGCCAAACAGTCAAGTTAAAAGTGAGAACTCGCTTCGCTTCTTCAAAAATTACCTGCAACACATTTATCTTCTTATCTAAGCCAGGCACTTAATGAATTATGCCCAAATCATGTGCTTCGGTGATGTCAATACAAATCCCCTGACAAAAATTACCTGCAACACATTTATCTTCTTATCTAAGCCAGGCAATTAATGAATTATGCCCAAATCATGTGCTTCGGTGATGTCAATACAAATCCCCTGCAACACATTTATCTTCTTATCTAAGCCAGGCACTTAATAAACATGTGCTTCGGTGATGTCAATACAAATCCCATGCCGACGAATAACTCTTTTCATAACTGCAAAATGTTTTGGTTACAAGGAAGAAAGCTATACCGCAGATTGGAAAGTAGTGGTGCATTATTAGAAACCACCTTTTATAGTTAGACCACCCATAAATACATTTGTTGTTCATTTTTTTGTCTATCATTGTACCCTGCATTAATAATATTTTTTTTGTTATTAGAAGTAAACATCCCAGTACACATCTTTCTCCACTTACATTTAGGTTCAGCAATCTTTTAATCTTTTGCACCACAAACCTCCCTTCAGTAGTACACACTCAACTCCTTTAAGCCTATCTGATTTAATCAGTTCTTTGATATTACCACATCCTGTTCTTTTCTTTACAGGGCTTTCATAGTCAGATTCACACATTTTCACAACTGGTGTAAAAATTTAAACTGATTTTAAAGTAAATTAACACATGAAAATCTATTTCAAGAAAACAAATCTTGAAGGAATATACAGTACACTAAATACACATTGAGAATAAGAAGGAACACATCCCAAGAATGTTTTCCTTCTTGCTCTCACACACATTTTCATCCTGTTGATAACTACATTAAAAATAAAGAAATGTTTCCTTTATATACACCAACAGATGTATTTTTAGTTTTTAAACAAAATGGCTATCTCAGTTAAATTTTGACAAAACATGGAATCTTTTCCTTCTTCTCACAGATTCAATTATTGCAAAACAATTTCTGTATACCAATAGTAACTTGTCTATTAACACCCTGCTGAGCTGGAATTGAAAATAATGTATTGAAGAAAAATTTACTTGTACTAAAACATGGACAAATATTTAAAAAAATTTAGTAAAAGTAAATTATTAGGTATGACTAGTATAATCATTGGGTTCCATTCTGATTATATGAACTTGCCATTCTGACTATGCCATTGAAAAGCTAGGAACTTATTGAGAGTACTCTCAACTTGACTGTATACATATGTCTAATGTCTATTTTGACACTAACTTTAGTAAAATCACTTTCTGGAGCATTTAATATGCACAAGGTGAAATAATTTAATATCTGCTGAAAAAATAACTTTAATATGGTTTTCATAACAATATATTCGCAATTTGTGTGTGTGTGTGTGTGTGTGTGAGAGAGAGAGAGAGAGAGAGACGTCATAATAGTAACACTGTTGATTGGGTCATCTGAGAAGATAGTCAAGCGGAAAAGACCATTAGCATAAATGAATTAATGACCAGAAACATGTAAAACGGAATCTGTTTTCTCACGACACAAGAACCAAGAATCATACATAGCCTATAACAATTGAACGCCATTATCCTTCTCTAGAAGGAAGAACAGGTATAAGGCTCAATAACTTAGGAAAATGATATCAAAGAACTAGCGGTGATGTGTTCTCAATATTCATTTCAGATACCGATTGCAGTTGTCCTGCATATTATCCAAAATCAATAGACTGTGTAAAATAAAGTGTGTACCTCAAAAGAACATTAAGCGAAACTGCTTCACAATATCAGCTTAATGTGAACTGCAGCTATTGAGTTATGAATTTCACAGGTATATAAGAAATCAAACTACGTGATTATTAACTTTCTTTTAAAGTGATTAGCGATAAAAGAAAAATAGTTGTCACTTGCGTTTTCAAATAATCTGTCCTAGGATTTGCTGCCCACAATCAGTGTATCGACCCATTTAAATTTCATTTCACTTTCAGTTCTAGACTTTCAACATTTTTAAAACCCAAAATTTTTCTATATTCCACTTTTAAAGAATTATAACACCTTGATACAACTGCATCACAGCTATGGTGCTGATAGCAAGAAAATAGGTTTTATAGTTTATGTGTAGACATGCTGAACAGTTGTCCTCAAGCAAAAGTATTTTTTGTTTTTAATCCTTTGTTTCACATCCCATTTGTGAAGTACTTTTTTTTAAATGTGTAATCATCTACACTTCTGAAAGTTTTTTATACTGACAGACAGTGATTACCATTTTACTGAAACATAACGGCTTTTAGCTTTCCAATGATGACTAGTTCTTTTCCCGTCATGTTTGCAATGATAAACTTGCAACAGAGATCTGTACCATTCCCATTATAAATTTGTGTTTAATTAGACAATCTAACATGGTTGGAACCATGAAGCACAACAGATGGTTTCACCTGTAAATTTTTTTTTTTGTGATACACGTTCAATATCATGTGATATTTTAATATCACTTTCAATATACATGTTTAATATTTTGTGACATCACATTTTTTTATTACTTGAAAAAAAAAACGAATAAGGTAAAATTAAGTTGAACACCATCCCATTCCCAGTCACTTTCAAAATGGGATAAAAATAACTGAAATCATATAAACTTTTTTTTATGATGTTTAAGGCTATGTAAGACACAGATAAAATTTTGTAAAATTTTCTCATGAATTTCCATTAATAGCTGCAAAGATCTCAACTGTATGTACATGGACATAAAATCACAACAACAAAAAAACACTAAGATACCACTTAGGTACAAATATTACCATTACCATTAACCCTTTATATTTTTATCACTATTGGGATACAAAAAGTTTTATGTCACAGTTTTAAGTAATATATACTATCAAGATGGAACAAGAACATTATCAAGTTAGACTGTCAGCACTGATTAGAAGAAAATCACTATGAAGCATAGTAATTAATTTATTACAAATACAAGCAATCTAAACAAATCAACAAGATATGTCTCAGAAAATCAGTATGATCTGAAAACTTGTCTAGTACACCTAATAAAGATATTTAAACATTTATCGCACAAAAAACAAAAGAGTTTATCTCTAACATACTGTAAACTTCTAATAAAACTATGTCAAGCTTATAAGCAATTATTATGGTCAGTTTTATACTTTACACTTATCTCACAATAACATTTACCATGACTGTTCTTGCTCTAAGATCATCATATGAATGTGGGCTCTCTGTGAAGAATGGTGTATCTGCCTGATGGTCCATAATAAGAGGATCGCTCTGAAGCAACATGTCGCCCATCCACACAAGCCCTAGATCTATAAAACAAAATGAATTTAACTTTTAATGTTTCATTACAACACAAGTATATGCTTCAAGAAAATTTTAATTTGTTTGTCTATTGTCTAACTACAGTTCATTAAACAAATAGATCATATTTATACATGTATTATTCATGTATACTGTTTTGTTCTTAGCTTAATCCTGATGTAAACAAACAGGTGTGGCACATCTGAAACGCTATTTGCTACTTGCATTAGAGAAGTGTCATTCTGACAGAAGGAGTACATAATAATTTGTCCTGACCAAAGTAAAAATTGTGTGACAGTGTCAGACCGACAGTGAAACATTTTATAACACCAGTTAATGGTTTCTTTTTTATTAACTGTTTAAATATCGCAACAAACAAAATTAAAACGAAAATAGAAGCTGTGATAATTACCAGTGTAATGAATACTATCAGTTGCTGTCAGACAGTAATTCAATGCCTTCCATATATGTGTCTGAACTTGTATCATCACTTGAGTCAGCATTATTATTGATAAGATTATTCATTGTCCACAACGATGCCAGTACTGTGGGCCAGTTGCCATAGCTTATCATCTTCCTTGATTATATGCTGCCTACAATGACTCCACTTGTCCGCCGGTGTTTCATTTATAACCTTCTCAATAAATTATTTTATTTCAAGCAGCTAATGTTGTGTTGTGACTGCCAACATATCCTTTCAACTGGCTCCATATTAATTCAATACTATTCAGAATACAGAAATAAGGAGAAGTCTTAAAACGACATGCCCCGATTTAAGGGGATGTTACACTGAAAAGGGTCATTTTTTTAAATATGCATTATATAGGGTTGTACTAATTTTGTTATGTAAGGAATAGTGTAAAAAAATACAAAAATAAGAAACTTGACTTTTTTCAATTTTATCATAGGTAAAAAAATTATAACGTCGGTTTTTCGGCAAATTTGCAGAGGTATTTTAAATTGATATTCCTTAAAAAGTACTTGATGGATTTTTTTCATGTTTGTGTTATTTTAAAGAGTATGATGTCTTTTTGAGATTTAGGTAGATTTATGGTGGTACAATGTGTAGTTTTTGTATGAGTCAACTTTAAAATTTGTGTTTTTTTAACAAAAATTTTGCTTTTTTTACAAATTTTTTTTTGCTTCTAGGGTTTACAAACATAAATCTACCTAAATATGAATAAAAACATCTGCAGAATAAGTGGTAAAAATTTCAGTCTTGTAGTACAAGTGGTTATTTAGAAATATCAATTTTTGTCTCAAAAAACACGGAAATTCAAACTTTCGGGAAACTGCGATTGAAGTAACGCATGTCTAGTACACTGCATTGACACAGAAATAACTGGGTAATTAAAGTTTAAAATGCTTATATATCACATAGGTCCTTTAATTCCCTCTATAAATATAATACAATTCAGGGCCTACATTTACCAGCAAAAACTTCACAGTGAAATTTACAAAAAAAAAAAATTGGCCAAAATAAAAAAGTTCAAGTCCTGTTCTTCACAACATTAAAATTCTCCAGCACCGTAAGTTCGGCCATTTTTTACTTTCTTCTCTTCTTCTTCCAGAAGTTGTGCTTGCCTCAGTTTTCTTCTATATTCTGTAAACTTCGTCTTTTTACGGATCTGAGCAAGTTTCAATCTCTTCGAATCAAAAGCCTTCGCAGTCTTTGCCGTAAGTTTTCCGGGGCTCACACCCAGTGCTTTTTGTAGATCAGAAAGTTTGCCTGTAGCCAGTATTGTATTGGCACACTGCTTCACACACTCCCATTTCTAGTGTTTGTCTTGAAGAGAAAGAAGTTTTTGAACACTTCGACCAAATGATGCCATGGAGCGCCTCATTGGCGTTTTTCCTGACACGCATCTATCAAGCAAAGTGTCGCTGGCCAACCTCTGGTACAGTGGCAGTATTTTTGCAACAACTTCTTCAGTCAAGGGTGTTTTGATTTTTTTGTCTGTGTGGTTCAGGCCTAATTTTTTTAGCAATGGCTCTATTGTAAAAACACCACGACTCTGTTCCTGTTGGGCATTTTTTGTGTTTTGGTTTCTCGTCAGTTGAAGAGCAATGTGTCAATGTGGCGAAAATAGCTGTTTTCATTTTATTTATATCTCCCAGATTACTTTGTATTCCATTTCTGTAGTAATTAGTCAACTTGTTTATAGTTGTTCCCTTCAAACTTCCATAGGCTTTCCCACCTAGAGGTTGGCCTTTGCCGGTGTTTTTGGCAACAATTTTCCTCAAACCTGAACCGAGATGCTTTGCAACGTGGTTCAAACACTCAACCTTTTCAATTTTTTGGTCCTTGTAGAGATTCAAGTCAGTTAGGTGGGCAAAGGTTTTTGAATCACCATCAGACACTAATGTAGTGTATCGAAATCCATTTTTTTCTGATCGCTTCCAAATGCGCTCCACTGCTTCCATATCCATGGCCGGAGAAGATCCATTGTAGTTTTTTTGGCAGTTAGGCTTATGCTTTCTGTACCATACTCTAAACTTGGCGGTGCCTTTTCCAAGTTTTTTTTCCTTTTTATCGCAAGCTAGGCAGTATTTGGATAATACTTCATAGTCGATTACTAATCCGGTAACTACATCAATGCAGCAACCGACTCCGTTCTTCGATGTGAATCCCCGTTTCTGCCAAGTTCCGTCGTAACTTACGGATGTCGATTGGGCCAGGTTCATCAAGAGAGGTATTATTTAGAATGGTGTAAGCTTTGCAGACTTCTTTTCTAGCTTTTTGTAATGATTCCGTTGCAGTTTTGACATATCGCTTATAACTAGTTTTGACATGACTATAACTAGTAATGTTCATAGGCTTTATATTCAAGCTCATGCTGAAAGACTCCATACCTCTGTGTCCTTTTCCCATGCTAGAAAAGCTCTGAACCATTCTACAATTCACATCATACGAAGGTCGTGTAGAGTCATCTTCACTTAGCCTAACTCGGTCAGAAGTGTCGAACGATTTGTGGAAATCACAGTCTTTAGACTGAACATCGAAGAAGTTGGCATAGCCTTTAGGTGGCATCTGACTAACCTGTAAGGTACTAATACACACAGGACATGAAAAACCTTCTAAAAACTTTACAAGCCTATTTGCATCTACAAAAACATACTTAGGTGCATCGTCATCAATATCCACTACAGACCTATAACTGTCATAAAGGGCAAAGCCAGTAGCCTTTTCAAACTTTTCACTAGGCCTACTTCATTACCATCATTAGTAACTTCTGGTAAGTTAGTGCTAAAAGAAGTACTAGGAATGTCTGTATCTTGTAACATAGGCCTAACCTCACTTTCATTTTCACCATCACCAATGTCCATTTCAACTGATAAAAAATCTGTAGGAAGTATTTCATACCTTCTGGAAATGTTGATTTTGTTTCGCATAGCAATATTTTTCTTGCTTTTCTTCACTCTTCCCATTTTTGAAAAGTATTAGAAAAAGAAACACTGAACAACAAGCAGCTTTACACAATTACACTATGACAGCTGACAGCAGTGAGCAGAACAACAAAATAAATCAGCTGTTTTTGTGATGTCAAAAAAACACTGTCACACACACACACACACACACACACACACACACACACACACACACACACACATTTGTTCTTTCTGAAATGAATAACTATTCAGAAATAACGATGTAGTGTACTTATTTACTGATCCTCAAAGTAACCGCTGCAGCACGAAAACTACCAGTCGCGAAAGAGTGCGCTTTCTCAGAAAAACAAATTTTTCTGGTAAAAATACAGGTGAAACATGACTTATATTGTATTTTTCTTGTGCAGGAAGGCATGTAGAACAAAATTAGCAAAAAAAAATTTCAAATATTTTGTCATTTTTGGCCATTTTCAGTGTAACATCCCCTTAAGTGGCAAGATAACTCTCACTTGACTATACTCACATTCTGCACATGTGCATAAGACATTACTGTGTGAACAGTGTCAACACCCCTGACCAATAGCATTTCAGATTTCCCACATGGGTTTGTCTACATCAGGACTGAACTAAGAATGGAAACAGTATATGTATGTATATATATATATATATGTTCTCAGAACACTCCTAGCATGACATCACAAAATATTCATAAACGATGCCACATGGTACTTACATGTTCCACAATTCTGTATATCCTAATCTATTCTGAATTTCAAAAGGGATGGAATCAGGGTAACCCTGCCTTTACAATTAGAATAGGGGGAATTCAGGTTGTCTGCGCATGTAAAAGTACCTCTGTACACTTTCTACCAAACATTTTTTTATTGTTTTGTAGAAATGTGTACTAATGAGTTTGTTTGTCAGTAACTGAAACAAATAATGAAATCAATGAAATTGTTTAAATATATGCTCTCGTTTGGACGCCAATGAGGATCTCCTTATAAGTGGCTTCTTACTAGGAATGAGGTGGAATAACAGTATAGTCTGTTGAAACAGTGGTAAAATGAATATCATAAAATACCAAGAAATTGGGAAATTTGTATTATGGACGCTCAAGATTGCACTGCGGTAAACTGCTTTAATGATTCTTTGCAGTACATAACACAATAAACACTAAAAATTAAGGAAATATAATGGTGCTTAAAAACTGGTGTTTCTGTGATATGATAAGACACTTTTTACAGCACAAATATGGTATACTGGGTACAAATGTGTAATCTGGAATGTATGTTTTACGTTAATTGTTAAATGCAGGAAAATCATATAAACAACAAACCAAACCTAATTGCAATTCAATAAAATACAATCTAAAATAAAAGTAAATCTTACATCACAATCATTGTTCCAATTAGGCCTATTTTACAACTACAATTTAAAAAAATGATTTAAAACTGACTAATGGTAAAATATGAAATGTCCAGATATAGCTGTTACAAGTGTAATGTTTTAAATTTAATACAAATTCTTTTCTTTTTGCATACTGATTGTATAAAAAAATGTAGTAACATACATTTGTTTTGTTTGTAAAATAATCAGTTTTTTAATTATAAACAACATTTACCAATTTCTCATGCCAAACGACGAAAAAGACAGTAAATTTTCTAATTAAAATATAACACTTAAAATTAGCAACAGACGATATAACCTAACATACGGTAAACACTTGAGTAAAACAGAGTTGCATTAAAGATATTCTGTCTACGTTTTTGAAAACACGATAATCGAGTAGTTATTTATTTCGCTAAAATACAGTTGCTTTTCACATGTTTACATTACACATCACAGACCACCTGCGTATTTACAGTTCTATAACGCTAAAAATGAATGGGTGAAGCAACTTTTTTATAGAATTTGAACATTTCGATCTATTTCAATTCTATTTATACCCAGTAGGATCACAAATATGATTACGAACTCCCTTCAACCTTATTTCTACGTTAGATTACAGAGTAAATAGAATTCTGAAACAACTGAAAGTAACTTCTTGGGTAGCGATTTTTACACGCTGTTTTATGGCGGAAATATCATTGAACAACATTTTCGCTTAATCTGTACAAGTAAACGTATTACAACCATATTATTCTTGAAAGTCACACACATTTAAATCAAGAAATCATGTTTTAACAATAGGACATCCTCCCCAACAAAAAACAGTTGGCCAGCGTTGCTTACCTTCCCGAGCCATATCCATGATGATTAGTAAATACAGCCTCTTCTTACGTACATTTAATGCGTCGTAACGTCCTTACTTCACACAATCTTTATAACATTGTGAAAACTATGTTTCTGAATAAATACATCGAGTACATATTTTCGTCAAACGTAAATAATTCCGCAATCAAAAGACCAGCCTGATGCAAACACTGCTTCTGAATCAGCAGGTATAACAATACTACACACAAAAAAACAATGTGTAATTAAAAAGCATAAAATAAAATATAAATGACATACATAAAAATTCAGTCATAAAGGTTTCTGTGACAACAATTGTACAAACGTTTCTTATGTTTTAGTTTAATCAATTAAAATTATATATATTTTGTGTTTTAGAGTAAGTTGTATAATATAAACTATATATATTCAAAATATATGTATATATTCATTTTAAAGTACATGTATTCAAGAAAATAAACTTACGTCTCGCAGTCATAATGTTACCGGTAATGTAGTAGTTAAAAGAGGATGGTATAAAATCGTTTAAAATATTTAGTATACCGGTACCTTCATCATCGTTGCGTTAATCCAAATAATCATACAACGTAAGTACTAGAGATACATTCCCCAAAAAGAGGTAAAACGGGTTTTTAAATGATCCCTATTTATTGTCTCAAAACGGAACAACCACCGCCAATCCGTTTTCCGTTTGCCTGTATTATAAAATAAAATATAGACTGTGCGGGTTATGCCATAATTCTTCACTTCCAGAATCTCAACGATTATTGGGCCCAATAATTCGAACTCCATTGTTAATTATTTAATAAGTCAACAGTTTTGCACTTTTTCTTTGCTAAAGACCTGTTTTATTAGTTAAACAGTGTAATAAAACCTTGTATTTCAACCGAAGTTGTTTGAAAATAATTTTGAAAGCCATTAAATAGGCCTTAAACTAATATTTTTAAAAAGATGGTTACAATTCTAATATTAAAGAATATATTTTACTTTTTCTTCTTTTTTTCTAACAGAAAAATGGGTTTTTAGCTTATGAACATAATGACAACAAACATATAATGTAAGAAAAAAGAAGACAGTTTAAAAAAAGGAGTGTTAACTGAATTAAACTTTAGTATTGCAGAAAACAACATTTATGTACCCATAAAATATGGCTGAAGATGAAGAAGCAAGAAAAGAAGGTGAAGGGGAAGGAGAAGACACAATAGGGGTAATTAAAAAGTATTAATAATTAGCACATGATACTGAATTTTTGACTGCAAAGCTTCTCTCCATATTGTTGTTAGCACTGGTTAAATATATGGATATGTATGTGTATGTGCCAAAATGAATGCATGGATTTGTGTGTACCATATTGACATGTATTTTTAAATTTTGTGATTCCCAGTCACAAATATACTTTAATATAATATCCATTAATATAATGATATTCTGAATACATTCATTTTGATACCATTTCCTCTTTTCTTCCTATATAAGACTATTTATCCTCCCAGAGCTGTGCAATTTCCAAAAATTTTATAGACTAAAAAATATATACAAACCCTCTCCTTTGACAGTGCTGTGAGTTACTGAACAAACTCATTTAACTAAGTTATTAGCCGAGCCTATTGTTGGTATGTGCTTTTGTCTGATATTCAGCATCAATTTCCTATCTGGTAAAAGGAAAGAAGTTCCATTACATTATTTAAGTTGCTGCTGCCCTAATTTAAGAATACAAAATAGGTAAACCTGTTGCATACTGATTTCCCTAATGTGATCGAATTGAAAGTGGTTTATATCAAACTTCACAGTTCCATCTAGTTAATACTATTTGTATAACCATTTGACAAATATGGTACTTGAGCTATAGCAAATCCATGTTAATTGTAGATGGAGTTGTGAAGTGGGAATGAAATTAATCTAATTAAGTGACAGGCCATGATACTGTAAACTCCAGGCCTGTTGTTATGACCACTTCTGTTGGTGTATTCAACACACTGTTAGCAAAAGATTTGCTAATTACATGTTCTCATTAATTTATAAAAGCATTGCTTTTATGTTTTTACCGATCCTTCAAGTTTCTTGATGTTGCTAACTATTGTTTAAATTATTTCTGACACTTCATCAGTAAACCATGTCATACCAGTATTCTAATCATCTTTTAAGCTTCAAATGTGATAATTTTAGCTGTTTAATTCAATATTCCGAATATACATCAAGTGTTACTGAACAAGTGCTAAATTTACTTCAAGACATTACAATTGATAACATTATTTTTGTTATCAATTACTATTTTGTTTAAGTATTATTTTATTTAATAAAATTAACTTATTACAGTAGTTGATGAGTAGTAAGGATTTAAAAACAGAAGATCTTGTTATAAAGAAACTGATAGAGCATTATTAAATCAAGTCAGTTAAATCTAATATACCAGAATTTCTCCGACCTTCTGATTTTCAAAAACACGTTTAATTAAATGTTTATATGTAATATATAAATTACATAATATTCTGTACATGGGCACATATAATAAAATAAAATTTTGTGATGGAAATCATAATTAGAATGCTCATAAACCCAGTGCCAGTTAGAAGTGGTGTAAAACACTAGGATTTGTTGAGCCTACTTTATTTTAATATCATCATGACGAACTGAGAAATCAGAATTTTATGTTTTCCATATAATACAGATTTGTGGTTATCTTCATACAAAATGATTTGTGTTGAATAAACATTAAGTGTATCAGTTAAAAGTTATGTTTATGAAATATAATTATGATTCGAATATTATATACTTTGTGATTATCTAAATGAAGTTATAAATTCACTAGTGCCAACTTATAAAACGTAAGATTTTGTTGTTGGTGCGTGTGTACTCTGTGAGAGCATAGCTTAATAGCTTATATGTTTGTTAATTTCTAAAAAAAAAGAGGTTATTCCGACCGGCGTGGTAAAAGTGAAAATTAACCACCTCAACAACGCCATAAACATGGAAAGTGAATTACTACGTATTAACAAGTTGCAAGGTGGCAAGAACTGGAATATATGGAAATTTCAGATTACAGTTATATTGAAATCCTACAACTTACGGAATGTAGTCAAAGGTGTACAAGTTATGCCCACTATGTTAGATAATAATGCGTCAGTAGCCGAGAAAACAGAATATGAAAAGAAGAAATCTGATTTCGAAAAGGCAGACAGGACACCTCAGAGAGTAATTGTGATGGACTCAAACAATCCTCCAGATGTTGGAACCAGAGGTTTACCAAATTTCTAAAGAAGTACGGACTTGAATCTACAAAGGCAGATCCATGTATCTTCACTAGCACGAATAAAGATCGAATGTTGATTTTAGCCATCTATATTGATGATGGACTAATTGCAGCTAAAAAACAAGATGATATCAACAATCGCATCCATGGGTTAAAAAAGGAATTTGAGGTTACTGATGATCAGGCAAATATGTTTCTTGGGTTGCAGATCGAAAGACACCAGGATGGATCAATATTCCTCCATCAAGCTGTGTATGCAAAAAAGGTAATCGAAAGGTTTAGGATGCAGAATGCAAATCCAGTGACAATCCCTGCAGATCCTCATGAAGAGACATGCACTGATGCTCATAAAAATCTGAACACTGGAATAGTCAACGCGCCTTATGCAGAATCTGTTGGAAGCTTGCTTTACCTATCAAATGGTACCAGGCCATATTTGTCTTTTGCTGTTAATAAGGCAAGTTGCTATCTTCAAAAACCTACCAAGCTTCAATGGAATGCTGTGAAACGAATCCTCAAATACCTAAAGGGAACTCTGGACTACGGTCTAAAGTTCGAAGCAGATATTAATTCTCATTTGCAAGAAGTCTATAGTGATGCAGATTTTGCTAGAGAAATTGAAACTCGCAAGTCTACTTATGGATATTTAATCAAACTAGGATCGAGTGTACTTACCTGGAGTTCTCAACGACAAGCCACAACAGCATTGTCTACAACCGATGCTGAATATATGGCACGTGCCGAGCTGTTAAATACATAATGTGGCTAAGGAAACTCATGAACGACTTATGCATATTGAAAAGCACAAAAACAACTGTGCACATGGACAATAAAAGTTCAATTCAACTGATCAAGAATCCAGTCTTTCACAAAAGGACTAAGCACAGTGACGTCCAATACCATTATATAAGAGAAAAGTTTGAAGAGAAGGTCTTCAATCTAGAGTATGTCAACACCAAGGATCAGACAGCAGATATCCTCACCAAGCCACTTCCACATCCGATTTTTGAGTTACATCGGTCAATCATTTGTAAAAGTCTTAAATAATTTTGATGCAGAGACTTTATATATATATATATATATATATATATATATATATATATATATACATACATTACATAAACAGGGGAAGTGTTGAATAAACATTAAGTGTATCAGTTAAAAAAGACTTTTTAAAAAGATGTGTAGAAATATCCAAACCTAGAAAAAGATAAACAATGTACTGTAAATGTTACGTTATATAGTTGCTAAATATAATCAAAAGAAGAGGCTTAAATTGATTTGGGTCCCTTTTGAGAATACTGGAGGAGCCACCTAAGAGGAGAAGTGTGAGAGTCAGCACCTTGGAAATCCTGAATTGGTGGAAACAATATGACTTTTCATAATAGTACCCATTATGTCCATGAACAAAACTCCACAGAAATCTTGGCAATAAAAGGAAAGAACAAGCCGCAAAAATAAATAAGGAAGCAGGATACTAAAAATTCTGAAAGCTATAAGTGTCAGGTAATGCCAAACAAACATCTGAAACCAATAAAAAAGCTGTCATGTGTAGAACTACAAGAAATCTGACAATTGTGATCAATTAAGTAGAAATTAAGTCTGTCATATTAAAAAGGTAAGAAGTGAGTGGAGTGAGATTAATAAAATAGATTTTTTCCATCAATTTTATTATTATATCCTAAGTACAACAGCCTTAAATAAGGGAACAACCATGTATAATGGTTTTAATACCATGTTTAAATGGAACAACTTATTTTTCTTTTTTTGCTGACACAAGTGTATGCAGCTGTCCTTAATTTAATCCATTATTGCTGTGTGCTGTCTGATGTGGTCTCATGTGAGTGGTGATACTCAAACTCAAGTGCTATCTTCCTGTTCATTCTTCAGCTTTCCTATATGTTGAATCTTGCCCAGTATGTTGTACAGTACAGTACAGTACAGTTTCCTTACTGTTCTGCTGGTTTCCTTGGAGAGAGGTAGTGTGAGACGAAGAGCAAGCCTATCACCTGCTCGTGTGCTGCGTCTCGAGCTACAAGTAGAGCTCCTGCTGTAGGGACCATAGTCGTTCTGGATTGAAAGGGTGTGGCCTGCTACTGGCCATGGGGTTTTGTTTACTGTTGTTCATATTAAATATATTAAATATGTTCATTAAAATTTTTAATGTTGAATGGATGGTTGAGGTCCCATAAAAGCATAGACATTCTTATTTTGTCTCTACTTTCACATTCTGCTAACACATGATGACCCTAAATCTTTCTGTTAAAGCTTAGAATTAGCTGCCACACATTACAGCATGGCTGAAATGATCAGGGTCTTATAAATTTTAGGGTTACTTGGACAACTCATTAATTGTTGTTCAAGATTTTATAGAAAATCTTGCCTTGGTCCTAGTCTGTATTTTGTCTGTGAATCTTTTTCCTTGTAAGTTCCTCAGCCATATTTCATCATATCTTCCCTACTACTATATTCTATCCATTACCCCCCCCCCCCATTAACCATACTAGCCACTATCTCAAGTTTTACCTCATGACACTGAACTGTACTACCATGCAACTCAATTTGTGTCCTCTTAAGCTGGAAACAAAAATATTAGTATCTAGTTACAAGCAAGGTCAAATAAATAATCAAATTAAAGAATGATAGATGACATTCTTTAAAAATTTTAAGAGCCCACAAGACTTTGGGAATCAGTAGTATAAGTAAGACCTAGATGCCTCAGGTTTACATCTGAAGCTTTAGTTATAAATTTTGTCTTATCTAGAAATTAAAGTCGTTTAGCAATAGTTTTAAATTCAAGGTGTACTTATCCATATTATTCCAATAAGAGTTACTGAGAAAGCTTGCTTTTTTCCTATTCAAGTAGGCAGAAAAAATCAAGAGATTCTACAAAACATCTTACCCAGCAGGCGAGTTTTTGTAAAACTTGTAATACTAAGTACAGTAATACCCCCACTTATGCTACCCCTATTTACGTGAACTTGGAGTTATGCGGTTCTTCATCTCCCCTCCCACTTCGTCCCTCACCATCACTCGGACATTCCACCGTGTTTTGTCAGTGTTGTACAGTACAGTAGACTTGAATATACATGGACGTGTTTCGCACTAAATCTATACATGATAACAACCAAACTTAGACGAAACTTAGGATTGTTTTCTGTTACGTTTACGTATTACAGTTGCGCAGTGGCATGCGGTGAAGGGAAACAAGTGAAGCACTGCTTCAGTAATGATTGGAGATACACTAACTGCAATTATTAAAAGTAAATTTTATAATTTAATTGAATCTAATTTTAAGTAACCAAAATAAAAATTCACTGGAATTCTCTACGTAACTATTTCAAAAATTTTTTAAGTAGACTGATTTCACACGCTGGCTCTGCAGTGGTAGGTGAAGCAGGTTCATCGCAGCTTGAGGTAGCCTGGTGTAAAAAGATGCGCGAGCACGTAGAGCGAAATAGAAAACCGCCTCTGCAGTGGCCGGTATAACTGATGCTAGCTTGGGTTGAGCTGGACTGCATGTGTTGAGTTTGCTGGTATCGCTGTGCATGTTACTTTATTTAGTACTGCATTTAAACCATATGCATTTCTGTTTTTAACATTTGAAGTTGTAATTATACCTTATTTTATTAAATAGTGCGTCTTACATTTTATCTATGTTGTATTTAAGCGATACACATTATATTTGAAGTTATAGTTAAATATTTTAGAATAGTTTCAGTGTTGGTGTAATATTTTTTCTACAGCGTCGGTTTGAATAATAAAAGACGTTTCAGCAAAACCTTTTTCTTTCTGGTCATTCAACGAAAAAACTGAAACGATAAAAATTGGTAAGCTGGTCCCGAATCTTTTAAACTTAACCCAGCAGTCTGGAAAGTTTACTAGGCATTTCCAGTCTAGTATGTACAGCACATGTGAGTGGTTGGCTGGCAGTGCTGAGCTAATTGCACTATTTTGCTGGTTTTGTTTGTTGTTTGGAAATGACAAGATCACTGCCTAGGCCAAGACTGGATTCAAACATTTAGGAAACCAAGGTGGATCTATTGGTGGCCATGAAATTACTGTGAATCATCTTCGTTCATCATTGTGTATTGCTGCTTTCGGTCAGAGTAGAATAGAAACTGCATTAAACTGACTTAAATCGGAGATATCGGCTAACAATCAGAAGGTTCAATGCAAAAGAGATTTTCTTAGGAGACTAATGCTGTTTGACATCTCGGTAAATGAGAACTATCATTTCGAGGACATAATGAAATGGAAAAGACGGTTTACTGAGGCAATTACATAGAACGTCTCAAGTACACAGCTGAGTATCATCCTCTTCTTGCGGAACAACTACTGTGTTTAGGAAACTGTCTAATCTCATTGAAGCAATTAGCTCAGATCTTTTAGTGACTATAAAAAATGATACAAAGGAGGTACACTTTGTAGCTGTATTATTCGATGAAACCAGAGATATTTCAAATAAAGCATAGTTCTTTATAGTTTTGTATTACACGCATAATGGAGAATTAAAGAGAGATTTTTAGGATTCAATGACATAAGTTGTGATCGACATGCCCAGGCTGTTGCAACGCTCATTCCCCAGTTCCTGACTGAATTTGAATGCAGTGAAAAACTAGTCGATCAAGCCTACGATGGGGCGGCAACAATGGGGAAATTTTAATTGGAGTAGAGACCGTAATTTAAAGAACTAATCTGCAAGCTCTTTTTATACATTGATATGCTCATGTTTTAAACCTTATTTTGTCTCAAAGTGTCAGGCAAATACTTAAGTGGAAAATATTTTGTAGCACACTAGTGGTATTGCAGCATTTTTCGAGATCTCTGAAATGCACTAAATTTTTATATGAGTCTGTGCAGCGATGACTTCCCGATCTGTGCCCAATAAGGTGGAATTATTCCTCTAGACTTGTAAACACCATGTACAGGAACCTACATCAATTGTGTGACGTATTCAATGCCACGTTAGACCACCTTGAAGAGATCGAGTCTGATATTTTAGCTTCCATTAGTGAAGTTTTGTCAGTGTTAGAGACAAAATACTTTCGATAAAATATTTTCATATACAGATGACAGACTCAAGCAAGTGACATTTTGCACTGCCGAAAGAAAATTGCAGAAACTCGACAAAGTATAGCATTTCTCCTGAATGATTTTGAAGGTGTTTTTCAGCAAAATCTATCTGTATTAAGGGAGCCATCACAGAGAAGGAATGTGAACTACAAACATATTTATTGTGAGTGTTTGATAACATTGACAATCACTTGTATACACGGTTTCAAGATTATCCTGAACGTCCTTTTTAAAGTCTTTTGGAAATTTTTGGCAAATTCTTTGACAGTGTGCGTTTATAAAACGAACTTATTGTGTTGTATAGTAGTGAAGAGTTTAAAGGGAAAAGTGTATCAGATCTTTTAAAGCTATTAAATTCTAATATGATACTGAAAACTATTTAAATGTTTGTATATTTAAAGAAAATCTGTTTGCGTACAGAAGAGTTATTAGTATGCTTGAACAACGTATTAGTGTGTTTATTTGTAAAAAAGCTGATATTTTACCACTGCAAATGTGCTATGACAGTATTTATATTTATAGACTCATGTGTTTTAAAAAAAATCTGCACCTCAAGTTGAAGCCTGTATTGTGCCACTGTTTTTTAAAGATTTAGTAACTCGGTGTTAGAGATGTCCAGCCGCGGGGTATATGTGTTCTATGTATTCTGCGTTAAACATAATATTTTATCATGCTATAAAACATTAAGATAATAGACTTAACAATGGATCTTATACCTAAAATTCAATCATAATCATGTATGACGCCTACTAACAGGAAGACAGATTAGTAGGTAAGCAACTATACATTAATTTTAATTATAAATTGCACTTCCGCTGTCTTTTTGAAACTGAATTAGGCCTACGGTATCGGATATAACTCAGCTTCACCAAAATTTTTACCCACCCAGTTACGTGTTGTATTTGTTAAGCCTCAAACTGATCAATTCGCTCATACAGTAGGAGAAGTTGTCAATCTTGCCAGGCAATTAGACTTGGAAGTCGATAGTGATGATGTCAGCGAGCTGTTGGAACCACATAGCAAGGAACTGACAATTGACGAGCTCATAGAAAAGCATGAACGAAACGCTGCTGAAGAAGTCAACACCTCAGACGCAATTCTACCAGAAAAGCACATGACAGTTGCAAACTTGCCAGAGGATCTCAACTCAGTTGAAAAAGGCTTACAAATATAAGAGGATATAGACTCTAATGAAGAACCCGTTATAGCTACAAGGCAAGGAATAAAAAGTTATTAGCTTGCTACGAAGAAATTTTATGCGAAAAAAGATGTTGTGTCGTTAGATGAGTTTGTTTAGATTTTATGAAGCCATCGACATCTAAATAACTTCTTTTTATGTAACATTTTTATTTGAATATTATTTTGTATTAGTGTGTATGAAAAACTAAATTTTTATTACAAACTTTTCTTTTAAACAAGTGTTTTTGTTAGCCCTTGATACTAATTAACTAAAATTTATATGCAAAGTTGTACCCCAATTTACACGAATCCGATTTGTGCGCTCTTTGTTGGTCTCATCTATCACATAACTCCGGGGTATTACTGTATTCAGTTGCTATGATGTTTGGCTTAACCAGAAAACATGACTCTATCTTTTTATTTTATTTTAAACTGAACAACATGTCTCTGAGTAAACCAAAGTAATACAAGGGACATATTCCCAGTATTTCTTGAAAAAGAATAACAATAAAATACTTACGTAAATCTAAACCAGACTATATATATGGACATTTAATTTTTTTCAAGTTTTGGCAATTTGTGGGATTTCCTTGTATAGATGAATCAACAAAAGGTAGAGAGAAATCCCAAAGGGTCTATATATGCAAACTGTACATAATGAACCTTAGAGCTGCAAACTCTCACTACACACAGGAGGAAAATACTAGACAGTAATTAATGTGTGACTGTAGCATAAAACAACTTTTTTGGGGGCTACAAATGACTGTGAACAAAATAGCATAAAAGTGTTCAGGGTGTTTAGTTTAACTGAAGACTGTTTTTTAACATGGATTTATTTACTTTTCCTTGTCTGTGACTAAAATGTATTTCAACATTGAGTTCTATCTTTCACTTTCTTTTTGTATTTTTAATACAAGGCCGTATAAAAAAGCCTAAGTTAATTAGCAACTTTCAGTATTTAGTTATTTGTCCTATAACTTGCCCAAATCCACTTAAGTAATAAACTGAAGTTTCAAAGACCAAATTGTCAAAACTTGTAAATATGTTGTAATATTTGTTTGTTATTATTTCAAAATTACTAATATCAAGTAATACAAGTTTTAGAACTCAACACCCTATCTACAGTATACTGAGGACACGATTGAACAACACAGTATGAAACATTATGTATTAGGGAGGACTTAAACAATCCAGTTTAAATGATTACAGTCCTTTTGAATACATCAGTTTGCATCTGCTGCCTACAGAAAAGTTTAGGGTTGCCTATTAGTACCTGATATTGACTTGCTAGACATGCCTAACTAATGAACAGTCAAATTACCAAGACTGTAATATGTGCACACACGCACACACACATCAAACTTGTGTGACTCTAAACTTTTGACTTCTTCTATGGTATCACAGTTTGGAGTCAAACCTTAGCCATGTCCATCATTTTATTTTAAGTAAAGTATCAGCATTCCTTACCACTGCATTTATCCAGTGATGCTTGGGTCTTCCGACAGGACTTCTACCTTCAGTTTGACTAAATAGTACCTTCCTGGGTATGTCCTAGGTACCTTCCTAAGGATGTCTCCTGTCCATTACAATCTATGAAGTCGGATGGTGGTGGCTAGATCATTGTCTTTATATAGCTTGTATAGTTACCAGTGGCGAAGCTAGTAGTTAATGAATGGGTAGGCAAAAATCTTACCTTAAATTTTTTTTAAGGAATCACTAAAAGGACGGTAGTTCAAATTGGACGCTGAGGTAGAGTTTGCTGTTAGCGAATGGTTCCGCAAACAGCTGCAAGAATTTTACTAGGAGGGAATCTACAGATTAGTGCAACAGTGGGACTCATATCTTAACGTTAATGGAGACTTCTTTTAAAATCGTTGAATGAAAAATGCTTTACAGCCCTCAACGTGTTTTTATTGAACAATCCTTGTATAAGTCATACACAGTAATACAACTGATTGAACTTCAAAGTTTTAAACTTGATTAGTTTCTATATATATGTTTAATGTTACAAATAATTCAAATAACAATCTTGATCATCTGTTAGTTCAGCGGTATAACAGGAACACTTTTAATAACCGCATAAAATAAACACACTTATAAACAACACAGCTCGCTTTAACTTAACTTTTTGCATCACAGAAGTGAGACATGCCTCAACGGTCTGTGTGTACAGCGCGGAACAATCCCCCTCCCCCGCACTTCCATCACCAGCCAGCACATTGCTTACTATACATACGATGTACACAAAAAACGCTGAGGCAAGTTCATGTTGCCTCATTCGCTTTAAATGAGCTATGCCGAATCTCACCTGTCACCATCTAGCGGTCGCTCAGTAAAGCACCTTTCGGCTTAATAAATTCGACAGTCACAGTAACAATGTATAATATTTACGTTACGTAGTTCATACGTATTTATAATTTCTATTCTACAGAATTTTTCAGGGTAGGCATTGCCTCCATATAACTTCGCCACTGATAGTTACTCATTGTGATGTATTCTCCATATCCCATTGATTTGGATTGGTCCGTATATTCTCCACAAAATTCTCCTTTCAAAGGTATTGACTATGTTAGCAGCTCGTTTATTCAGAGTCCAAGTCTTGCTGTCATATGTAATCACCGGTCTAATCATAACTTTATATAATGTGACCTTGGACTGACGGTGGTTATTCCTTGTCTTGAATATAGTTGTCAATGAAGTATATGCTCTATTTGCAACCATTTATTCATTTATTTATTCATTATCTTCTGCAATCCAACATCCCAAATATTTAAACCAATGAACTATTTCCAGGTTTAGTGGTTCGATTTCAATCTGTTCAGGTTTCCTGGTTTTCCTTCAAGTGGTAATCATAAACATTGTTTTATCTGTATTCACTACACATACACACACACACACACACACACACCCATTTGTTTACTTATATAAAATTTAATTGTTTATATTTTGATATAAACAAACTACTAGACTAATTTTTTTTTATTAACATAATTTTAGATAATATGTGTTATTATGAATCTTACATAAAAATTAATGCATATAGAAAAAAATAAAAGTAATCTTAACAAAGTGTATCAAAGTAACTGTACATGTTAAATACATACATTAAATATATACAGGTGTATAGTTTACTTTACAGTAAAGGTAATAGTATGTTATTATATTATTACTCCTATGTAAGGAATATATAGGAGACAGGAATGAACTTAAACAAAGACATGGAAAAGGCAAAGCACTTTTACCAAATGGAGATTACTATGAAGGTCATTACAGTGAAGGTCTGCGGAATGGACGTGGATACTACGTATTTAAGGGAGGTGGTCAATATAGGGGCCGATACAAGAAAGGGATGAAGTCAGGTTATGGAACTTTCTTCTATCCTGATGGTTCAAAATATGAAGGTACACAATTATTATTTTTTTAATAAAATGAATTTGTTTGGAGTTTTAATATTATGTTAAGTTATGCCTACAGAATTCTGTGGTCTGAATTACTTTAACTAACCACTACATCATTAACAATTATTACTGTGTACCTAATTAAATGTATTAAGATATTCACACATCTGTCAATAACAAATCGTGAACAGAATCTAGGGGTGGGGACATTCCCAGAGAAGATAATTAAGTTTTAAAAGAGACATCATACATAGTTTTTGTTAACAAACATAATGTTTAATTACAGTATACCTTGTGTGTTTATTACAAATATAGAAAGCACAATTAATCTTAAAATTTTTTTGTTTTCCAATTTTTAAAAATAAAGCTAAGATTACTAACACACACACACACACACACACACACACACACACACACACACACACATACACACACACACACACACACACACACACACACACACACTCTACTGCTCCATGACTACAGCTCATGAAGAGCCCTGGCCTCCAGAATGACGTCCCTCCACTCCTATCTATTCTGTGCGACTGTTCACCATCTTCTGACCCCTTGGTCTTCTCATATCTTCAACTATATTGTCCAACCATCTTCTTCTTGGCCTCCCTCTTCTTTCTCCTGGTCCTCCAATGAATACTTTTTTCACTGCTCTTTCCTCGGTCATCCTTTGTACGTGACCTGCCCACCTAATCTGTCTTGTTTTATTGCTGTGATGATGTCCGGTTCCTTGTACATAATACAATTTGGTGTTTGTCCTTATACACCACATTCCAGTATCTAGTACACCTCCATATATCCTCCTCAGAATCTTTCTGATCATATCTTCTTCGGGTGAGGTCATGGTCCATGCTTCTGAAGCATATAATACTACTGGCTGCAATACAGGTTTGCAAATCTGAACCTTGGAGTTTTTAATAAGAGCTGTTTGTTATAAAATAAACATTATGCTAAAGTCAAAGGAAAATTGTTTTAACAATACTCTTAAATCATATTAGTAAGACAAAAATAAGTAGGCCTAATTTCTTAAACAATACAAAAAAAATTTCAGTTCTGATATATAATTCAGAAGAAATTTGCTTTCAATATTTTAATTGGATTCTGTATAATATCTTTGTATCTACAGTAAAGTTAAACTCATAAATGTTCGATCATTTTTAAATGATAGAACATAATTCGCCTTAATTAGATCATGTAGTCTAAGAAATTGTAAAGAAAGTCTACAACTATAAACATTTATAAATCAGATGGCACTACCTGAATATTCATAATACATGCACTGAAATTAATCATTTTTATAGGTGAATGGAAAAAGGATAAGAAACATGGTCATGGTCTGTACATATATCCTAACGGTGACGTATATGATGGCAACTGGAGAAATGACTTTAGAGAAGGACTTGGTACATACACATATAAAAACTGTGATGTAACAATTCTAGGAATCTGGGTGAAAGGAAAAATGCAAGGACCTGTTCAAATAACATATCCAGATAGTACTTATTTTGGCACTTTCCAGAATAACATGGTAATAAAACATTTCGCTTAATGTTAACCTTAAAACACGTTAATCAGAACTGCTGAGCTCAAGATTCTATCAAGCTTCAAATATAAATTTTAATTACAATTGATTATTAGTAAATTTGTATGCACTATGTGCAATGTGAATTAGGTTTAGTATAACTTTCATAATTAATATGAAATCTGCAGAGGAAATCAATACCATAAAATGGGGTGAATAGAAACAAAAACCCGAAAAGTTTTATAATTTGTTATAAATAATTAATCCCAGTAATAATATATTTTTTTAATAGGTATATTTCATTTAAAACTTATATTGAAGTGAAATATATGTTTCAAAGGTTGTCTACCCTGTGTAATGGTGAAAATTGTGTTTGAGAAAGAAGTTGTGATTTTTGTGAAGAAAATTTGTGTGTTAAACTTTATTCATACAACAGGTAAGCTGAAAGTATAAATTAATGTTGTTTGGAAAAAATGCACTTAAATATGTAACAAATACAACTAAAATGTGTCATTTTAATATCCATACAACTGTTTGCAATACCTAACCTCACTCTTTGTTTCAGCATACATTGTTTATTTGTAGGGTGAATAGAAACAAATGTCATAACATGACTCGCCAATATATACCAGACTCCAGAAGTAAGCCCTATAAAAAACACAGCTAAGAAGCGATCCAGGAAGCTCTTAAGGACGTAACAGACAATGGACTAAGCTACAGAGAAGTTAATAAAAAGCACAAAAAAAACTATTCTGTGCTCTACCGCCATTTGATGTGAAAGGAGACGATTAAAACACAGGGTGGACAGTCAGTTTTGTCTTCAGAAGAAGAGAAAAAGCTTGTGGACAGGCTTATATGTGCTGAGTGGGGTTATCCAATGGATACCTATGACCTGAGGATAATTGTCAAGCATTATCTTGATGCTTGTGGCAGGACAATTAAAAGGTTTGCCAATAATATGCCAGGACGTGACTTTGCCATCAGTTTTTTACAATGTCACAAGGCAAATTTATCATTTTGAATGTGCCAAAACATTAAAAGAGCAAGGGCACAAATCAGCCCTAAAATGATCAAAGAATACTTTGGTAAGCTGGGGGAAGAATTGGCTGATGTTCCTCCTTCTCATATCATCAATTTTGATGAAACAAATTTGACGGATGATCCCGGAGGAAAGAGGTTATAGCAAAACGGGGATGCAAGTACCCTGAAAGAATCACGAATCAAAGTAAATCTGCCACTTCCATCATGTTTGCAGGTGCTGCAGATGGAACTCTCCTCCCCCCATACGTTGTTTACAAAGCAACGAACATGTATCATTCTTGGAAGGAAGGAGGACCTAAAGGCACTCGGTATAATCGCACGAAGTCAGGCTGGTTCGATGCATTTTGTTTTGATGACTGGGTCAGGTATATTGCTGTCCCATACTGAACTAAATTATAAGGAAAGAAAATCCTATTGGAGACAATATTTCTTCACACCTTTCGACGGAGTCAATAAAACTATGTTCAGACCATAACATCAGTTTTGTTTTCTTACCAAGCAACTCGACTCATGTGACTCAACCGCTTGATTGATGTAGCCTTTTTTAGGCCATTGAAATCTGCCTGGAGATTGATTTTAGAAGCATGGAAGATAGGCCCTGGAAGAAAAGAAGCATGTGTGCCTAAAGATGTCTTTCCTCGTTTGCTGTTGAAACTCCTTGAAAAGATTGAAGTGAACAAATCTGAAAACATCAAGGCTGGTTTCAGAAAATGTGAAATTGTTCCTTTCAACCCTGAGGAAGTTTTGCAGATGTTGCTAGTCAGAAGCAAAGAAGCTAGAGAATGTGAGGTTGCAATGGATTCGAGCTTTGTAGCCATATTAGACTCGCTGAGATATGGCGATTCTTCAATGCCCAGAAGAAATCAGAAGAAACTTCACATTGAACCTGGAAAAAGTGTTTCAATTCCAGGAGATTCTTCAGATGAGGTTGATGAAACAGAAAGTTCTCCACAACATATTAGGCTTAATCCTGGTGGAAGTTGTGCTGCATCGATGGAGTCAGAAGGAGAAGAAGAAAATGAAAATTCTCTGACGGAAGCAACAACTGCTGTTCAAAAGGACCACCCCATTTCCAAAAATGATGTAGAAGAAGGCGATTGGGTGCTAGTTTATTTCCCATGTGACTCGACAAAAGCAACATCAAGTAAGGAGAGGGATCGGTTGTTTATTGGAGAAGTCATTAAGAAGGCAATGACGAAATTCACTGGGAGATATCTTCGAGGCAAACCCACCAGAAACTTCAATGGCTATATATATCAGTATTCAGATGAATGTGACTGTAAGTACAGTCAAGTGAAAGCCAAGCTGGAGAACCCTGAACAATATGGCAGAGGCCTCCTCAAGTTTAAACTAAACTGGCATGATTTGTGATTCGGAGTTGTGCATTTCAGGTTTTTAAAATAAAATTTGGATGCTTCAAAACATAAAACTACTGTTATTTTTATTATTCTACCTCATTTCAACTGCTAACATTCAAGTAGGATGTTTCTATTCACCCAAGTTCATGCAGAATGGAAACACAGCAGTACTATATACATGTGTTTCCATTCATTCACTTGTGGGTAAATAGAAACAATTATATTTTTTATAAAAAAGTTCCAGATGTAAAATATGACTTTTTTACCAAATCAATACTAGGTCATCACTCATAAGTTACCACAAAAATAATTAATTTATCTTTTGTTATACACTACTAAAACTATTTTAAACATAAAAAAGTGATTCTATTCACCCCATTTTACGGTATATTTAATACCGTTATTGATAAAAACATGTACTATATAGAATAACATTGTTAAGTTTTATTTTCTTAACGAGTTTGATATATTTATTAATGAATATTGTTTACAACTCTACACTTTTGGCTCTGGTAGCCGCCATGTTGTTTGCTACCAACTTAAACTTTTACTTACGGGTCCAGGTTATCGTTAGACGAGCTGAAAACAAGATGGTTGTCTGAAATAACTCATAATTCATTTTCTAATGTTCAAATCACTCTTACTTTATTAAATTATAAAATCCAATTAAATTTATCTTTTTCGATCAAAATAAAAAAAACTTTGTACATTCCTTTCAACCCCATTATTACCTACAAAATCTTCCTTCTCCCTCTCTTACATTTGTTTCAGTAATATTAAAATAAAGTTCAGAAGAACTGTCCCGTATTTTCTGTCATTTCGTACACTTCTTGTTGCTTTCACTATATAACGCCAAAACTGTTATTCACATTACTGATGTGTAATTTTGATTTTATAGCACTTTTTTTTTTGAACTGCGGGCGCCCGCGATTTCGTTTTGGAACTTATACGTGCTATTCGCATGAGTTGTTATTACAGACTGGGCCGAATTATACTGCATTGAATTCTGAAATGGTGGGGAGTCACGTGATCACATCTCATTGTTCTATTAATATGACGAGCCAATTTCTGAGGCGAGGTCGACTACGCCTTGCATTCCAAGTGACGTTTTTAAAGGCTTGGCACTTATGTAATGTGGCGTGACTGGTGACTTCATCGGTCAAAGTTCGTGTGGTAAAATATAACTGTTTTTTCTTGCGTCGAGTGTGACCTTGACACTATTCCACTCGCTTGTTTCCTACGTTGTTATATTCATGAATAAAATTTGCTTATTATTATTTATACTTTGTGTTTCCCAAAATTACCCCGGGTAGGCCTAAATGTCCCGTTACAATACCCCCTCAATGAGAGGTTTTATGCCGAAGCATAAAAACTCTCATTGACACTCTCATACTTCCTAAAGGGATCAGTCAAGATATGTCGCCACAACCCCCTTTACGTTTTATTAAAAAAAATCATGGTTAACTTATCCCTGGTCCAGTGACTGTGACCGCACCTGAATGACCTTACTGGACTTCCCTTTCGAGATCCCAACACCGCAAGGCCATGTAACTCTACGAATTACTTACAAAATTATAATTATATTTATCTCTTACCTTAGGGTTTTTCTTCCAAAGTCTTTCAGACGAAAACAGCTGCAGACAGGATTATTTGTTTGAGTTACGAATAATTACGCTAACACATGTTATGTAATGAATGGCGCTTATTTATTTTTCTTTAATTAATTTCCCTCTTTACTCTCTGTAGAACAACAGTTTACACACAAAAATCGCTTAATTACTTATTACATGAAAGTGATATAAAAAAGTTACTACAATGGTCTTTGCATCATCCCCTTACAACAGCAAGATAATGCAAAAAATTTTACAATTAATTAATTTACTCAATCTATGAACCAGTATTTTACTTTGTAGGTACGTACCCCAAACTTACGCTCTCACTCACTCTCTCTCTCTCTCACCCTTCTATTTCATTTAGTTAATTTGGTTAGTATTCTACCCATTATATCTGTGAAATTTAAAAGTTTTGGCCAATTAGTTACTGATGGTACTTAACCGTTCCAGGTGTCTCTCGGTGAGTCGTACAATCGCTGTTTGTTCAACATTACGGTTCACTCCGCGTTTAGTTTTTTTTTTTTCTCTGGTACACTGGTTAATTCACGTCAATGTTATGACCATCAGTCACCACTGTTCAAATTATACGTATATTATTTATTTAGTCGGCCGACGTAACTTTTCGCACTTAGAAAGTCACTTGAAGTTTTTTAGGCTGGCCGCGCGTTATACAGTTTTTTATATTAGTTTTAGTATTTTCAAAGATAGGCCTACTCTTAACTGCGGCCTATCTTACACCCGAGGCCACTAAGTAATTTTTATCTGCACTGTATGCTGCTTATTACCACTCTCTCTGATGACACACAGCAGACTGGGTTTCACACACAAGCCTGCTGCTATGTGATTGTGCAATGCGTCTGGCAGTTGTTTTGGCTGGCTGTGTATGTTGCATTGCTGTACTGGAGGCTCCTTACAGGTGAAAGTCTGGCAATTTAGAAAGTGCTTAAAATGATGATTTGAATTAATATGAAATTAAACTGGGGTGGCTCACAAATCCGTACCGTCACAATACCCCCCCAATAAGAGATTGAAGGCCGAAGCGTTCAAACTCTTATTGCCTAAACCTAAGAGGATCAGTGAGGACATGGCACCGCAACCCCCCTGAACACTACTATATCATGGGTTCTTACCCCCCTAGTCTGGCGACTGCGACAGCACCCATCCGATCTTACTGGACTTCTCTATTCGAGATCCCAACACCAAAAAACCAAACAGATACCCGTCCCAGTATCGCCTGACTTTTAAAACATTCAATAAAAAAATCAACAAACGACCTTCAATCACTCCATATCCCACATCTGATTTGTTTCCTCTTAACCGTACTGGTTCATTGACAACGTACTGGCTCATTTTATATTATAGACCCTAAAGAATAATATTAATAAAACAATATTGGTTTACAATGATACACATAAATTCCAGTTAAATTGAATAATATTCCCCATACAATGTTGCCCATCCAAAATAACACCTTAATTACACAAAAGGACATTACCTCCATTTATACGTAGCTACTATAAATTTTTTTTTTTTTTTTTTTTATATATATATATACCCCCCTTTTAATCCCTTAACCCCTGATACCCGTTACATTTGAATGTGGTCTGCACGAGGCTTCTTGGCCTTTTTCAGCCTCATCCTCGCCGTAACCCACATCTCCCTCGTGACCTGTAACTGGGTCACCGCCCATCCACACTCACTATTACCCCCCCTAGACTGTGGCGTCTAGTTGCTTTCACAAGGACTGATGCGGAAGGGGTGGACATTTTTTTCTTTTATTCCACCCCCATCCTTGCTTCGGCGTTACAATAAAATTCGGTCTTGCACCTACTAATAAAAAATGAATGATATGCCCCTAATAGACTACCACCCCTATCTGGGTGAAAATAGCCCTGTTCCAAAATTTGGTAGATTCCCCAAAAAATAACCCCCCTACTAAGTCTAACAGACCACCGGGTTGACAAAATAAAACAAACCACAAGCCGGTTATATCAAGTAAAATTTATGATTTGCCACAATTAACTACTTTCACGGTCATGGTCCGGTGAGGCCATGACCGCACTTAGGTGGGGAATCTACAGTTAAACATAAAATATAGATTAGCCTTGGTACAAGTTACTTGGACAGCAGTATATACATCTTATTTTCCAAACCCTATCTCATCCTGAACATTTTCCATCAATTGTCAGTGTTAAATAAATGTTTTAATCATTATTGGCCTCAATTAGCATTTAATTTATAATTCCAATTTGAATTTAAATGAAAATAAAGTTAAGTTCATTGTTAAAAATCGTTTCTATTAATTTTATTACTAAATTAGTTTAATTGTATTTAATTTACTTTAATTAATTCAATTAATCTCAAAAGTTACAGTAATTGCCTCATTATTATTTTGTCTGTAAAAATTTAATTTCAATTCTTTTATGTCACAATAAAATTTTACTCAAGATACTGATTCAGCATACTACGACAGTTGTTATTGTCACCTCAACATGACTGTAGACTTTAGTCACAACATACCACACCTGTTTATATCAACACTAGCCTGCAAGACTCACATAGTCTAAACATTCTGGTTACCTCATACTAACACCTGTACTTTTCAGTTTTTTATAAATTTTTTAGATAACATATTTATCCATGTCTATTTCTTACAGTTCAACCAAATATACTTTTAATTCACCTTTCAATTATTATTACCTTTCAATTACAGTTTCTATTTAATACTATTATCTCAATTCATATTATTGAATCAACATTTTTTCACACCTGTAAGCATTTTATGCTATCTGATTAGTATTATGAACTTTATACTTACAATCCACTTATTGACATGAATACAAAATACACACCACACACACACCAATAGCTCCGTGTAACCTCTGAAACATTTAACAACAATGTTATTTCATACAAACAATTCAACATTTTATAATACATACAATTACTTTCACTACACATGTATTTACAACTCTTCAACAATAATTATTCAGTTGTGTCACACTTCAGTATCAAAATTCAGCTAGGTCATTACCATATATTAACATATTTAAAATGTTCATTTATGAATTTCAACCTCTATCGTCAAAAATTAATCGGGGTTTCAAATAACAATTTTGAATTTTATTTACATTCCGTATACGGTTATCTTGTGTTTTGTAACCATACAATTTCTGTTTATTCATTTTACCATAATAATCATATACTAAGTCAACATTGAGTACATCGGTTAAGTCTCCATCAGTAATATTCATTATCAAGTCAGTTATTTTTTCATCATGAGGTAAATTATTATCGTTTAAACATGTATCATCAAAATAATCTTCATTCTCTATTTTAACAGGTAAGTATTTCATCTCTAACATCTCTTTCAACTCATTATAATTTCTCATTAGTTTATATAATTCTATCTCTTTGTCAATACATAATTCTCCATTTAAATCTCTCTCATCATAATGCCATATCACGCTTTCTCTCTCATTCCATGCAGAGGGTACAAAATTATTCAACAAAAATAAACAACTCAAATCTTTCACTAATAAGGGTCTCTTGCCCTCCAATACTAACAATTTTGAACACTCTGGTTCATCACAAATAAGGGGAAAATTTACTCTCTGCCCTACACATTCATCTACTCTTTCTTTCCATTCTTTTTCCAATTCAACAACACTAATTATTACTTCATTACAACTTATAATTTTCTCACTCTCACTTACTGTTTCACTATCTATTTTCAACGTATCACTTTCTGATACCGCCCTTTCAATCACATTACTATTTTCAATATCATTGTTAACATTTGTTAATTTCTTACTTTTAATCTGTTCTGCTACTGACTCTACTATTTGTTCTTTCAATGTATTGAAACATTCATTCGTCTCATTGAAACGTTTATTAATATTGTCTTCTAACTTAACACTCTGTTGTTTCATATCATATAAACGCTCATCAAATTTTGTATTCATTTCGCATAAACGCTTATCAAATTTTTGGTCAATATTATTTATATCGCCCTTTAACTCATGGAACTTACTATTCTGTATATTGAATTTAGCGTCCGAGTCACTCTTCTGTTCATCAAATTTCGCGTTAAAACTACTCAAGTTATCAGATATTGTTTTCATGAAATTACACATATCTTCCATTGACAACTGTTTAATTCGTGTTGTCGTTGGGGTAGATTGTGCTACTACATTTTTGTCAGTGAAGCTGACTTCATTATTAATTTTATTTTCCCTATTCAATTTTGGGGTTATTTGGATCCCCGAATCATCTGTATTATTTATTTCATTTGTAATATCTGGTTTTATTTTATTGTCCTGACTCCCATCTGGAGTCGAGTGGACCTCAATATTATGCATAATGGCCGATTCATCAAAATTGTCAACATTAGTTACTTCATTGACATCGTCATTATTCGCTGCCATTTTATACAAGTTTATATAATGTTACACAAGAATATTAATCTTATCCACTATTGACTTAACCCTTTTAATATATCACGACGTTTATATAATTTACCAAAACGTCCTCCCTCTCAAATAACCCTTTCTGCAGCTTAATTAGGTCTGGCGAATATAGGTTGTAACCTATACTCGCGTCGCTGTACGGGGGCCAAATGTAACTCTTCGAATTAATTACAAAAGTATAATTATAATTCTCTTACCTTCGGGTTTTTCTTCCAAAGTCTTTCAGACGAAAACAGCTGCAGACAGGATTATTTGTTTGAGTTACGAATAATTACGCTAACACATGTTATGTAATGAATGGCGCTTATTTATTTTTCTTTAATTAATTTCCCTCTTTACTCTCTGTAGAACAACAGTTTACACACAAAAATCGCTTAATTACTTATTACATGAAAGTGATATAAAAAAGTTACTACAATGGTCTTTGCATCATCCCCTTACAACAGCAAGATAATGCAAAAAATTTTACAATTAATTAATTTACTCAATCTATGAACCAGTATTTTACTTTGTAGGTACGTACCCCAAACTTACGCTCTCACTCACTCTCTCTCTCTCTCACCCTTCTATTTCATTTAGTTAATTTGGTTAGTATTCTACCCATTATATCTGTGAAATTTAAAAGTTTTGGCCAATTAGTTACTGATGGTACTTAACCGTTCCAGGTGTCTCTCGGTGAGTCGTACAATCGCTGTTTGTTCAACATTACGGTTCACTCCGCGTTTAGTTTTTTTTTTTTCTCTGGTACACTGGTTAATTCACGTCAATGTTATGACCATCAGTCACCACTGTTCAAATTATACGTATATTATTTATTTAGTCGGCCGACGTAACTTTTCGCACTTAGAAAGTCACTTGAAGTTTTTTAGGCTGGCCGCGCGTTATACAGTTTTTTATATTAGTTTTAGTATTTTCAAAGATAGGCCTACTCTTAACTGCGGCCTATCTTACACCCGAGGCCACTAAGTAATTTTTATCTGCACTGTATGCTGCTTATTACCACTCTCTCTGATGACACACAGCAGACTGGGTTTCACACACAAGCCTGCTGCTATGTGATTGTGCAATGCGTCTGGCAGTTGTTTTGGCTGGCTGTGTATGTTGCATTGCTGTACTGGAGGCTCCTTACAGGTGAAAGTCTGGCAATTTAGAAAGTGCTTAAAATGATGATTTGAATTAATATGAAATTAAACTGGGGTGGCTCACAAATCCGTACCGTCACAGCCAGACAGGCACTTGACGCTCTGGCCAGCACAGGACCGCCGCCACAGCATCACCAAACACTGAAACATCAAATCAAAAATATCAGATACTGGCCTAGTATAATACCATATTCCTAACTGATCTGGTTCCCCTTAGCTGTGCGCTGGTTTGCGTTAAGAAGCGTTGGTTTGGTTGACCATCCATCCATCCTCAGCGCTACAGCCCAGTCCGGGCCCTGGCCTCCAAAAGAAATCTTCCCCACTGGTCTCTACTCCCGGCCAATGTCCACCAGTTTGCTGCACCCAGCCTCACTGCATCCTTACCAACCTGGTCCAGCCATCTTGTACGCGGTCTTCCCCTCCTTCTCCTTCCCATCGGCAAATAATTCATCACTCTTTTTGGGATTCTATCCTCCGCCATTCTCTGCACATGACCAGCCCAACGCAATCTGTTAATTTGTATGAGTTGCACGATCGGAAGATCTTTAAACCTTTCGTACAACTCTCGATTATGCAGTCGCCTCCAAATGTTGTTTTCCCTCACAGGGCCATAGATTCTCCTCAGTACCCTCCTCTCACAAACAGATAGTCTCTGCTCATCTAGTTTTTTTAACACCCAGCATTCCGAGCCATACATCAGGACTGGTCTAATCAAGGTCTTGTATAGGGAGGCTTTTGTATCTTTAGTTATTAATTTTGATTTAAAATGTTTTACCAGTCCGTAGTAACACCTATTAGCAGATAATATTCGTCTTTCAATATCTCTAGAGGAGTCATTTCCAGAGTCCACATATGACCCGAGATATGGAAAACCCTGAACCTTTTCAAATTCATAATCGTTAATGCGCAGGGACAGGGTACGAGTATTGGCACCTAGGTTTGGTTGACCTAGTAATAGATAATCTTATATCTACTGCATAGACTTTCATCCCCTTAATTCGTTCCAAGTATTTCATAAAATTTTTCGATTCCAATCAACAATAAATAAGCCTTTCCCATTTTACAAGAAGAAGTATAAATCCTTACATTAACACAACAATATCTCAAAATATTTAAACACATTATCAGAAGCTTTAAAGATCAATCAATCAAGTACAATTTATTTATGTCTCCCTTCTTTTACAATTCTTAACCATTTCCCATCTATTTCCAAAACAATTCAAAATCATTTAATACATTATAAAATATTATTATTAACAAATAAAAAAAATCCTATTTATCCGGTGCTGTTAATAATAATCATCCCCTTTTCTCCTCTACACACACTATTGTCCCCCCCTGGACTGTTGCGTCCAGTTGCCTCCGCAAGGACTGAGGCGGAAGGTGGGTAAAAATAGCCTGTGTTCAATATAAGCTTAGATTCCGTTATTAAACCCCATTAAATTTCCAAATTAAACCAATTTCCAGGACTACCAACTATGTTCAGCATACATTAATACTGCCCATAGCTGGCAGTCAGCCAAAACCACAATCTGGGTTGGTAAGGCCGAGATCGCCCGAAATGTAGGGAATCGCAATGGTTTGACACCTTGTGTCATATCTGCCTCCAAAAATATTAAATTATACATATTTATGAATAAGTATAAAATCATCCTTATTTAAAATTAATATAAATTACAAACATTAATAATCATATTATCACTGTTCGTAAAGTAGTCTTAAGGCTTCACCATAGTTTCACTATGTTCTTCTTCAATTCACAACCACTGAAAGTTTTCACTTTAATACAATTTTCAAAATTTTTAAATTTTGTCTTTTAAATTCTCTCCAAAAATTTGATTTTTATTAATTTCACATAATAAAATTTTAATATAGACATTTTTTGCAAGTTCCAGCTTTCGCTTCTCAACAATACCTTCTCACAACAAGATAACAAGTACAACAATGGATCATCTGAAACTTCTAAATTACATTAATGACACTTGTACTTTGTAAAGAAATAACTCCTTAATGCCTTAATGAGTTAATGATTTTAAGTTACACAAATTTTGGGTGTTTATTCCATAATTCATAAAATAAAACTATTGTTCGTGGAAAATACTGCCAAATACTAAGTTTTTTTTTTTACTACTGTACATTACTTTTCCACGAAACTAGGGGTCCCCCTCCCCGTTCTTGTAAACAAAAGAATTTCTACTGTCACCAATTTGTGGAGTAAGACCATCGTTGCTTTCACCCCTAGTTGAGGCTACCGCCAACCATGGTCCGCCTCCAGACTGCCAAAATACACGATCAGAGGTGGTGAGTCTGTGATCGCCCGAAAATGGGGGAGAGTCCCTTCTGTAAACACATAAAAACCAAATTAAAATTCATTCACACATCAATATTGTAACGATATTTGCAAATATATATAAAATTTAAATTAATTTTTTAATTTATGTTTGTGTAAAAAAAATTTTGGTTGTTTATAATTTTTTTTTATTTATAATTAATTAAAATCAATTAATTAATTGTGTTCTGTCGTGTTCCGAATTTTTTGTTATTTGTTTTTATTATTTTAATGCCTTTTCAGTATTTTTAAAATCCTCTCGCCAGTTGATAGAATTGTCTCCAATAACAATCGATTTGTGTATTTTTCTTATTTGGAGGTTATCTTCCTTCAGGGTGGTGAGATTCTGGTAGTTAACTCTATTAAATTTACTTATTACATTAATTATATTTTAGGAATGAAAAAATGTTCAATTATGTAATATATAAGAAATTTTATTAACAATTCGTTATCATTCGACTCTTTATCGTGAAATGCTAAATACCTATTAATAAATTTCTTCTAATATAATATAATAATCTGACTTCCACATACCTGGAAGGTTTCGTTTTATTTCGGGCCAGGATCCTTTCGTACGAATGTAGATACAAACGTGTTTCATGGGTTCTTGAAATAATTAACTCTACACATCTTTAAGAAGAGAATTATTAATTTTAATGTTCAATTGTTGGAATTACTGTTTACATGAAAAATAGCTTTACATGGAGTTACGTATTGTGTAACTCGTGCACCGGGTTTGTACAGGAACTTACTAACTATAGCTTACCTTATCGTTTCACACAAAACACAAAAGCAAATATAACATACAAAAGAAACAGCCCAGCTTTGCTTGTACACGCTCTCATTCACAATTTAAAATACCCTTAACATTTTATTATTAATCAAACTTCCCCCCACGGCAGCCACGCGGTCTTCACGCACAGTCACCTTTCTATGAAATGTTATAATGTTGAGGTCCGAAATAACACTCAGTTAGTTTCTACCGCACGGATGTATTATCGTCACATACTTTTCTTCACTGATATTTGAATTTAAAGTGAAAATAATAGAAAAACTTTTGCGTGTAGCCTAATTCGTTCCTAGTCGGCAGGCTTCAGTAGTGGAACTGCCGCAAACTTTTTGTTTGTACACTGTTACTTTTTAATAACTGTTTCACACTTTCTAAGATAGGCCAAACTTGTTTTAACGGCCTATCTTGTAAACCCGAGGCCCCTGTTTTAAATTCACAATTCTATTGTCTGCTGCTGCTTACTCTCTGATACCAAACTGCACACACTGATGACACACTGTAGACTGTGTCACAAGGCTGCTGCTATGTGATTGTGCAATGCGTCTGGCAATTGTTTTGACTAACTGTGTGTATGTTGCATTGCTGTACTGGAGGCTCCTTACAGGTGAAGTCTGGCAATTTAAAAGTGATTGAATGGGTGATCTATGTTAATATAAAATTAAACTGTGATAGCTCCCATATATGGAATGAATTGTACACTTTTAACAAAATCAAAACCAAGATTAATAAAAAATAAAAAACCTTCCAATTTGACCCATTACAATACCCCCTCGATGAGAATTCTGCTGTTCATAACAGAAGAAATCTCATCGACAAACCCCGGAGGGGACCGGTGAGGAACTGGTGCCAACAACCCCCTAGTTCTTAATCTCATGGGTACACGACCCCCCTGGCTCAGCGACCATGGACTCATCTGAACGAGATCACTGGACTTCTCCGTAAGAGATCCCAACACCGAGAAATCGATCAGACTCGCACCACAGCGCACCTCGTCTTCTAACATGCTACCCCCAAAAATCCTCAATCCCTAGCTGAAATTATCCCAGATCCTCCACCGATATGTTCCCCTTTTTGCAAGCTGGGCTGCCTTTAGCAAATACTGGGCTCACACACTCTCACGTTACATATTACCATAACACATTAAAAGTGGAAAAATTTCTTTTAAGATTTATTAAAAATTTTTAAAATTTCAAAATTCAAAAAAATAATATTTATCAAAAAAAATTCTCTTCCTTTTTTTTCTAATTTTTGTTTCAAATGACTTAGCCTAAACATTTCTAATAATATAAACACATCCTTATTCTAACAGGAGAATCACTTATATTCTACCAATACAATGCAATACAATAAAATAAACATGGTTAATGCACACATAATAAAACAATCATTATCCAAAATATTCATTCGCTGGCAGGCGAAAAATCTTTTTTTTTTTTTCCAAAAAAATCAAAATTTTCAAAAATTTTAAAATTCCAGAAACAATCTAAATTTATTTAAATGTTTCCCTCTATGTGTAGTAATTATTAAAATTTGGTTTAAATAGGTTAACTAAACAAATTAAACTGACTTCCTATTATACAAGCTTAGTCTGTGTATGACCCCATCAGCTGATCAAAACTAGGTCAAGTCCAAAACCCTTGACCTACATATGTTATGTATCCTTTCTGAAAATACACTGAACATCTGTAATATCCTACTTTGAAATACAAACATAATAAAACAAAATATTTAAAACAAACAAATATTTAATATAAATAATCATCAACTTGATATTTAAATTATTTAAAATACACAAATTTTTTTTTTTTCTTTACTTCAAAATATCTGTAGTACATTAAACATTAATTACGTGTAACATTTACAAACCAATAACAATATACCAGTGACGTTATTGCTGATCAGCTGATCTCCTGACATAATTAAAACACCATGAATACCTTTCAAAATTACATGTATTACATGTAATACATTATCAACACTTACTTCTATTGTGTTGATGGCCTGCCAGGCGTCTAATTATTGGCTTAAAAAAAAAAAATACACACATAATGAAAATACATTTTATCAACAACTATATCTAACACCCAACAATAAAATGATACCTTTAAAATTATAGTATGAACCTTATATTACTAGTCTGAGCATATAATTAAGTGGACAGAGCACAAGCCTTTTTTGATTGGATTAAACCTTGAATAAGCAAAAACTTTGTCATAAAATTTTAAATTCGTGACTCCTTTGCGTCACCTCCCAGCCACACACTCTATTACCTCATTATTATTTTAACAAAAAATTTTCTTTAATTATTTTGTGTCACAATAGGATTTTGTTATGGTCACCAAGTATGTCTGTAGGCATTAGTCACAACATACCACTTCAACACACCTGTTTACTGTTTATATAAACACAGTTGTGTGCCAGGCTTGTTTTCATAAACAACAGTTATAAACATTCTCAGTTTCAGCTGTCATAGACTAAACACTTTGGGTTACTTCATATACTGACATATCTGCTTGCTACACTTTTCAGGTTTTATAAATCTTTTAGATAACATATTTGTCTCTTACATTTTTATTCCAATTCGGATCAACTATATTTTTAATTCATTAATAAAAGTGGCCCTTTTAAATTATTTATTTAACTTGCAACTATTTCAATATTATTATTACAACAATCATCTTATATCCACACAATTTATTTGACATTCCACCCTGCACACATATAAATACACTATATTTTATTTACAAACTCTTGTTATTTATTGTTCAGTTTTTTCTGCACTTCATTTATCCAGATTTGCCATGTCAGAACCATTAAAACAAAATATTTATACTGTCTTTTATTGTTTTAATTGTTCAACCTCCATCGTCCCAAATCAACCTTGGTTCTACATAACATCGTTCAATTTTATCAGCACACAAATGACCGTTTTGTGTGTTGTAACCATACAAACTAAATTCATTCCGTTTATTCACATACTCATTAAACCAGTCTACGTTGGGTATTTTTGTCAAGTCTCCATCATTAAATTCATTAACTATTGGGTTAATTATTTTTATTAAATCATTGTAGTCGTTATCATTCACATATATTTCTAAACTTTCTTTCCATTCATCATACTTTTTATTTAAGTTATATAATTCTGTGACTTTATTAACACACAATTCTCTGTTTACATTTCTCTCTTCATAACCCCAAATCACACTCTCAAAAGTATTACAGACAGAGGGTATAAATTCAATTAAATCTTTCCTGACTTCTCCAGGAAAAACAAAAAACTTATTTGTAGCACACTCGTCTACACAATGTATACGTGAAGGTCTTCCTTCACCCCCCCATTCTACCTCGTAAACAATTTACCCCCTGTTTCATACCTGTAATATAACTCTCTCTCCACTCTCTCTCTAACTCCTTAACACACATTAACATTTCATAATCACATTCTACAACTTCATTAGTACTCTCAGATACCACTTTTTCGACTACATTATTATGCTCAATATTATCAACATCATTATTATTTATTAATTCATTACCTAATACAACATTGTCATTACAACTTTCGTTTGTATTACTCGTACTTGATTCTACTTTATTCAGACTATTTCTTGTCATTTCATCGGCATTTTCAAGACATACATTCTTGTCTTGTATATTATTTATCAACTCACTAAATTTTACATTTATATTTTGCTGTAACTGCACATACTGGTCTTTAATTGCTTTAAAATTGATCTCGTTTTGAATATTTTGCTGCTCGCATTTTATTTTCTGTTCATTAAAATCATTAGTTAATTGATCTAATTTGTTATTAAAGTCACTTTTCATATTGTTTAAAATTATATCATTATCATCAAAACGACTATTTAACATGTCAAATTTATTTGCAAATTTATTGGCCATTTCATCAAACTGATCATTCTGTATATCAAATTTTACGTTAATTTCCTTAGACATATTTCTCACGTCACTGGACATGGTTCTCATGAAATTAAATAAATCGTTCATTGACAACTCTGTAGCTTTATTTGTTACGGGAGTTGATATCGCTCCTGGTGAGCTAAATACAGATGCTTCTGCGTTATACTCATTTATTGACGTTACTTCTGTTTGAATACCGGAGTCAGCATTTGCTTGACTCTCGGTCTGATTGTCAGATAAGCCGACTTCACTGTTATCTGCCATTTCTTATTTTATACTTGCTATTTGTTTATAAATAACATATAATCAATAAAGTGTATTATATAACCACTTTTGCGTTAACGACGCACTTTTGTTTTATTCCACTGACCCCAAAAACATGTTTGTATCTCTACTATAGGTACGGTCTTTGATATTTTAATTACCAAAAACTGTCCCTGTTAACGGAAGCCATTGAAATGCTAAATACCTATTAATAAATTTCTTCTAATATAATATAATAATCTGACTTCCACATACCTGGAAGGTTTCGTTTTATTTCGGGCCAGGATCCTTTCGTACGAATGCAGATACAAACGTGTTTCATGGGTTCTTGAAATAATTAACTCTACACATCTTTAAGAAGAGAATTATTAATTTTAATGTTCAATTGTTGGAATTACTGTTTACATGAAAAATAGCTTTACATGGAGTTACGTATTGTGTAACTCGTGCACCGGGTTTGTACAGGAACTTGCTAACTATAGCTTACCTTATCGTTTCACAAAACACAAAAGCAAATATAACATACAAAAGAAACAGCCCAGCTTTGCTTGTACACGCTCTCATTCACAATTTAAAATACCCTTAACATTTTATTATTAATCAAACTTCCCCCCACGGCAGCCACGCGGTCTTCACGCACAGTCACCTTTCTATGAAATGTTATAATGTTGAGGTCCGAAATAACACTCAGTTAGTTTCTACCGCACGGATGTATTATCGTCACATACTTTTCTTCACTGATATTTGAATTTAAAGTGAAAATAATAGAAAAACTTTTGCGTGTAGCCTAATTCGTTCCTAGTCGGCAGGCTTCAGTAGTGGAACTGCCGCAAACTTTTTGTTTGTACACTGTTACTTTTTAATAACTGTTTCACACTTTCTAAGATAGGCCAAACTTGTTTTAACGGCCTATCTTGTAAACCCGAGGCCCCTGTTTTAAATTCACAATTCTATTGTCTGCTGCTGCTTACTCTCTGATACCAAACTGCACACACTGATGACACACTGTAGACTGTGTCACAAGGCTGCTGCTATGTGATTGTGCAATGCGTCTGGCAATTGTTTTGACTAACTGTGTGTATGTTGCATTGCTGTACTGGAGGCTCCTTACAGGTGAAGTCTGGCAATTTAAAAGTGATTGAATGGGTGATCTATGTTAATATAAAATTAAACTGTGATAGCTCCCATATATGGAATGAATTGTACACTTTTAACAAAATCAAAACCAAGATTAATAAAAAATAAAAAACCTTCCAATTTGACCCATTACAATCGATATATAAATCGATTCTCAGGGTATCGGTAATTTGTACAGTTATTTATATTAGGATTCTTTTAGCAGTTATTTTAGGTAAAGTCAGAGAAATAAGGGCAAAGTTTTTAAAGTATAACATTACAAATATATCACCTTAAAGATTGAAATACAGATATGATAGTTAATATATAATGGTAAGTGAGCAGATTTCAAACCATTTAGTAGTAAAGGCAGTGTTGCGTTGTATTGTGGGTAATCAGTGATGGCTGCCGCTAGTAGTCCAGACGTAAGACGAAGTCACCTCGTTGTTTCAAAGTTCAATAAAAGATGCTTTCCCTCTGAATTTTCTTCCTTGTAGCTGCAATTCTTCCTTCTTGTGTTGGTGGAGTGTCTCTGGTTCAGTGTTAGTGTTGTACTTTGAAAAATAGTGTAGTAATAAGTCAATTTCACTTTTGTCTGTTAGGCTGATATTTGCACTTTTGTGTGGTGAAGTGTAGTTACTGTTTTAATTGTTTAAATGTTATATTCACTGGTGTTCTGTTCTGTGTAGTGTTAATTCAATGTCTGTAGATATTTATTTCACTGGGTTTCCGTTTAAAAATGTGTTTTTACTGAAACTCTCGTTTTTGCACTTTAGGCTTATAAAACATTCACCATTATGGTAGTAGAAATTAGGTTAAGGTTTACAAAGTACACACATCGAGTGTGCTATTCAACGTCTAAGAATCAACTAATTTACTTCCTCCGTCTTCGGCTAAAGTCTTAGCCAAACCAATCTTATTCAATACATTGTTCCAAATTTATTTGCATCCTGTGCATGTGAGAAAGTTACATTATATAACTGATTATATTTTTGTTATTCTTCAAATTTATTAACTAGTAAATACTTAATCTTCTCCAGTTCATTCTGCGTAATTTGATACCAAATAATGCAGTTTTATTAAGTTTTTGATCTAAAATGGTATTTTTTACTTCATTTTGTAATGGTAAGTTTTAAAATCACTTCCTGTCCTTGTCTTCCAAATGAAGCCATTTTACAAGTTATATTAATGATTATATTATATCTCAGATTGTAATATAAGGTTTATCTTCCTTTAATTTCTTGCAATTAGATTAATTGGTTATGTTTTAAAGTATTATACAGTAATATATGACTCCCCTCTTTAAATTTTGAGTTTTTACATTTCCATTTTTAACAATAATTCTGGGTATAATTTTACAAAATCTTCCTTACTTATATTTCTAATTACATGACTTTATTACTGATTTACCTTATATAAATTCCTTCAGTTTAATTGTCTTTCTGTACTTATTTCATCAAATTTGATGCTGTTTAGTTTTTAACATTTGGCCTAGATTTCTAACAGTTTTTACATACAAAGTTTTTTAAATAATACATATTGATTTATACCCTCTCTGACTTTCATTGCTATTGTGACATAAATTAACATTTTCTTATTTTAACAAGTTAACAATTAGTATATGGTTCATACTATTAATACATTAATTCAAATTAACATTTGTCTTTCCAAATCAGACATTTTATACTTATTGATTAATAATAATACATAAGAAATATTATAAATAATGAATGTTAGATTCTGACATGTTTAAACTTAATTATTTCTAATACCTTATTCTATATACACAAAACATAATCATTATAATCTTATTCTATTTCTTAAACTAGGTTTGATTATCCGTTTTTATTCTGTTTTTATATTTATGGGGTAATGACTCTTTGTCACTTCACTTTTATTATGTATGCCCTGCTCTTGTTTTATTTTTGTCATTCTAATGAATGTTATATAAAAAGAGTGGCAGTTATCTAAAACACACATGTATTATCGGTCATGATAATACCTTATTTACATTATTCATGAACACAAATTAAAGCACTTTAAAGTTGTAATATTTCACCATCTACTTAGTTTGTGAACTCCAATATTGAAACATAAGGTTTATTTTTTATAACACTAAAACTTGCACTGATTCTCTTTATATTCCTTGATTTTATTTCTAAATAGTTATATAGTTCTACTAAAATCAAGAAGTCTATTTATAGAATATAATGAAGGTTTGTTTTTTGGTATTATATTATTATCTCACATTGGTTCACTTTCAATTCTTACTCTATACACTTTTTGGCTTACATCTATTTTACATGTGGTTCTACATTCCATATTTTGTTATACTTTTATTTATTATTATTATATTTATCTTTGGGGTTTGGGTTTTTTTATAAGAGCACTCCGTCTTCTTGTGGATGCTGTCTTGTTCTTGTTCTTCATTGATCCCTTCTGTTCTTCATGTTTCTTATAAAATTATTTCCTTCATCTTCTTGTGGATGTCATCAGGTTTTGGGTTTCTTCCTCACCTACTCTTCTTGTTTCTTACAACATATTTTCTTTTCTTGTTGTGGGTTTAGTCATTTTCTGGGTTTCTTCCTTACCTACTCCTATCCTACCTGGGTATTACCTTTTTTTTCATATTTAGTTTTTAAATTTATGTTGATGATTCATCACTCGTTGTAACCTTAGTTTTACATGAACTTTTATTTTAATCAATGATTGTATTCCACGGTGGTTCTTAATTAATTCTTTATATTATTTTGCTTTCTCGGATTTAACAATGTTATTATTTTATTTTTATGATCATTTTACCATTCATTTTTATGGGTTTATCTGTCATGCTACAATATTAATGACGATCACTTCTAAAGTTTCTAAGATGACCAATAGAATTTTAAGTTTGTTGCATTGTGTGTCCCTACTATCTCCCTTGTCTCTCGGTTTTGTAATACGTACGCATTATTCATCTTCACTTCAATTACCTCATAAGGTCCTTCGTAAATTAAGAAAAATTTCTTTTATTTTTTTATTTTCTTTAGAAAATAATAATAATAAATATAATAATAATAATAATAATAAAATAAAAATAATATTTTCTTTAGAAGATTACCCTCGTTGATTACTTACCTGATATTTGAGTCCAGAAGAACTGTCCTGTATTTTCTGTCATTTCGTACACTTCTTGTTGCTTTCACTATATAACGCCAAAACTGTTATTACATAAAAAAACTGTTATTCACATTACTGATGTGTAATTTTGATTTTATAGCACTTTTTTTTTTGAACTGCGGGCGCCCGCGATTTCATTTCGGAACTTATACGTGCTATTCGCACGAGTTGTTATTACAGACTGGACCGAATTATACTGCATTGAATTCTGAAATGGTGGGGAGTCACGTGATCACATCTCATTGTTCTATTAATATGACGAGCCAATTTCTGAGGCGAGGTCGACTATGCCTTGCATTCCAAGTGACGTTTTTAAAGGCTTGGCACTTGACTGGTGACTTCATTGGTCAAAGTTCGTTTGGTAAAATATAACTGTTTTTTCTTGCGTCGGATGTGACCTTGACACTATTCCACTCACTTGTTTCCTACGTCGTTATATTCATGAATAAAATTTGTTTATTATTATTTATACTTTGTGTTTCCCAAAATTACCCCGGGTAGGCCTAAATGTCCCGTTACAACATGAATGTCAAATATAATTATATTTGAAGAAATATAATTATATGTATAAAGGACAAACGTAATAATAACATACAAATATTATTAATAATAAAATCTTGTTTTCTCTGTTATTACGTATGTTTAGGAAATTTTGATAATTTATATTTGTTAATCTTTCAAGGATATGATTTTATTTTGAGAGCAACATTTATAGTTTTTATTATCAATTTAGCTGACACCATCATGAATAACATTGAATTTGAACACTTGACTCTTATGGAACTTTATGGAACCTACGTATAAATTCTGGATATTAAGTAACAGGATTAATGCTCTAACTTAAGTGTAATTATAATTTGTTATATTTTGATTACTTTCTCCTTCAACACACCATTACGTTCGAATGTTTTACTGCTCAAAGCCACACTGTAGCTCATTTTCTGTTAGCTGTCTAAGAAGCTCAGTCATTTTCCTCTTTATCTCTTTATGCAAAATGATTTCCCTCAAGCACTGAGCTGACTTTTGAGAAAAGGAAAAATTGCAATATGCTAGACCTGTCAAGTAAGAAGAGTTCTAGAGCTGCAATCCGTTTCTCAGCCAAAAATTACTTCACAGACAAATTCTGAGTGAGCCAGCACATTGTCCTAATGCAGAATGAATCCTCTTTCTCCTTGCACTTTCTCTCAAAGCTATAAGTAGCCTACGTGTTTGTAGTAATGCTAGTTCACTATAGCATCTTATGGGACCCATTTGTTTTGAAGCACACCATTAATATCAAAGAAAACAATCAATGTTGTCTTGAATTTGGACTTGCTTTGGTATGCTTTTCTCAGCTTGACGGCTTTTCTTTCTTGGATTTCGTAGTTCATGACGTGTCCATTGATTAAGTAAATATATCACTACCGACTCGGAACACAAAGTTTTTATTGGAAAAACGTAAAACTTTTACATTATATCCTGAACCATCGCTTATTGTAAATTGAAAAAAATAGCCCACAAATTCAAAAAAGCAGGATACATAATCGCATACAAAACTACAAACAAAACAGAACACACACTATCAAAACAGACACACAAAGCACAAAACAAATTTGATCTACCTGGTATTTACAAACTAAATTTCTCAGATTGCAACAAATTTTACATAGGCCAGACAGGATGTTGCTTCAAACAAAGATACATTGAACACACAAAGGCACTACACTCCACCACAGAATCCACCTTTGCAAACCACCTCATTGAAGCAAACCACACATACTCAAACATCGACAACAACATAGATATTCTACACGTACATACAAAAGGCCAAAAACTAGACACTCTTGAACAATTGGAAATATACAAACACATAAAAACGACATCCTAAACGAACAGACACAATTCAAATCACACATTATTCGAACATATCACACCTCACACACACAACATTGATCCTTCAAAAGTCGACGCCGTCGCCAAGTACAAGACGGACAGCTCTCCCAGTGACACCCTCTGATGAAGCTTATAATAAGCAAAAACAGGTTCAGACTATAAGGTAAAACTTTTATGTTTTTACCAATAAAAAAAAACTTTGTGTTCCGCGTCGGTAGTGATATACTTATATTTAGCTTTTCTTTGCTTTCATCCAAACCTGAATCTATGACTTTTCACAATGACTGTTTCATATTTCACCACAATGACTTTTTCTAAAATGTCTGTGTCTGCTTCAGTGTGCTCAAAGACATATGCACAAATTCACTTTCAATTTGCTTTTTGGTCAAGAGTGAGAATTCATAGAACCATTTGGCACAGACTTTTATCATGTCAAGGTCAGTTTTCACATTTTGCCTAACAATTCCTGAATGAATAATCATAATTTCTGCAATCATTCAGATACTAAGGCTGCAATCAACTTTGAATAACTTCATCTGTTTTTAAAAATATTTTCTTTAGTTTTGTTGTTTATGGGTATCCTGGTCTTTCTTCATTTTCAACATCATCTTAACTGTGGTCAAAATTTTTAAGCCACTTTAACACACACATAAGTGACATACAATTTACAGTATAAGCCTTAATTAATATCTCAAAAAATTCAGTTGTCTCATTTTTACTGAAGCAGCAGTGTTTTATTCTAATAAGTATAGTCCTACTATTAAATAGTAAAACCTTGTAGCTTTAATATGACTAAATCACCAATAGATCCTCTTAAATATAAATTTGTCATTTTCTGTTTCTTAATTTATATAAAATTGGCTTTAACAGAGCTAATTAATATAAGTAGTGGTGTGAGACTGGGGCCTTGTTTTCTGTCTGGCATTCTTTATCATATTGATTGATTGAGCCATGTAAAGGACCACAAAGAGACAACACAAAAACTTTTTTTTTTACATGAACAGGCCAGCCGTGGACCACACGAATATAATTTCCTTTTCTTCTCCTGCCAGAAGGCCCTCATTCGCACACTATGCGCCACCTTCCTTCCCACTATCCACCCCTTTCTCGTCTTCTTCTCACCGCAGAGAACCTCAAGATTTTGAATTTTGTTTCTGTATGTATTTCTATCCACACAGTTGTTCAAAGTGATACCCAAACATTTTTTCTTTATTTGAAAAATTATGTTTTTTTATATTGTCCCTTTCAAAATAATCTTCATAGGTTATAATACAAATATTATGCCGACCTTTTTCGGTCTCCGAAACATTTCTGGAAAGCACTTTTGGTATAGGTTTGAAGTGGGTTGGCAATTATTTTTTAAGTCTTCAACAGTTGAAAAACATTGCCTTTTTTTATTCTTAGGAAAAGGATAATATATCATGAGGACACATTTGGCAAATATGGTGATTGTGGTATCATTACAATGTTTTCCCTTAAAATCCTGGAGCATAATCATGGTGTAATTCTATAAATTGCGCTTCCATAAAGCCAGCCATATTGTGTAAATAACTTCATATGTGTGGGGTAAAATGCAAAAATTAATATTTTCTTTATTGACTATAGCAACTACTGGTGAAAAATTCATGGAACACAATACGACACTCTACCTTTTATTATCACAACCTTAACTCATTCATAAGCTTCTTTGAAGCTTTATACCATTTGCAAACTGCTCACTCATGCATACCAGGCTCATGTATGTCCAGTATGAATAAAACTTATACAATTGTTATAGACAGGTGTACCAACATCACAAAAAACAGTTTGGAATTGGACATCTTTAGAACGAGAAATTGAAAATTGCATGAACTTTTATTCAAACCTTGTACGCTCAGACACCTTTAGTTAATTAGATGATCTGGAATATGTTGATGGTATTTGTCTACTATTTGAAAAGCAGCAACATTTGCAAAAGAAGGCCATGAAATTATCAAAGGAATCTAAGAAAGTTGGTTTGAGAATAAATGTTAAAAAGGCAATGCTTAGGAATTATATGACCTCATAGGTCAATCAAAAAAAGGGGCAGTGACTTTAGAAGACAAAGAATAGAAACACAATTTAGGAATTGAAAAGTGCTAACTGTCTTGGAAATATAAATGGCAGAACTGGTGAAGATATAATATTGCACTGGGTGTAGGAAAATCTCTGAGTAGCGTCTTACGTGCTAAATATTGTAACATAACATAAGATAGTGAAAATACACTGATGATTAACAAACAAAAAATAAGCTGAAGATAAGAATAAAGGTTAAAAAACTTATAACTCAAAGATTAATGAACAATTTACGAAATGACAATTGACTAAGGAACTGACAATGACTTGACCCAATAGATTGGAGAAAAACAAGAAAAAGAAAATGGAACAAGAAAGAAGGAACAAGAAACCAAATGTAATCAAGAATATAACAACAACAATTGTAATCCCCAAAATATGACTAATATATGTATGTAAAACAATGCACTAAAACAGTTAGGGCATAAATAAGATGTAACCATGTAAACAATAACAAGTAAGATAGAGATATTATGTATATTATATGAAAGAAGAAGAAACATGTACTTATAAATATAAGGTAGGAAGCTAAAAATAGCAATACCCAATTAATAATGATAAACATAGTCAAAGCAAGTAAAAAATACTTTGAGCCAAATAAAGGCAATAACTAATAACAAAAAGTGATCAAATAATTAATGCTTGATGCCTTTACTTGGTGAAAATCCATTGTAAATTATAGTAAAAAATAAAACCATAAAATAGTTTTAGTGATTTCCACTCGTCAATTTATAAAACCATGACAGCTGTTTCAGCAGCACAGTGCCTTCATCAGATGGTGTAAGCTGACTAATTTTCGTACCACAAGGCCAACATGCTAGTTGTAGCATCTTTCAAATAATTAACGCTTGATGCCTTTACTTGGTAAAAATCCATTGTAAATTATAGTAAAAAATAAAACCATAAAATAGTTTTAGTGATTTCCACTCGTCAATTTATTAAAATTATAAAACCATGACAGCTGTTTCGGCAACACAGTGCCTTCATCAGATGGTGTAAGCTGACTAATTTTCGTACCACAAGGCCAACATGCTAGTTGTAGCATCTTTCAAATAATTAATGCTTGATGCCTTTACTTGGTGAAAATCCATTGTAAATTATAGTAAAAAATAAAACCATAAAATAGTTTTAGCGATTTCCACTCGTCAATTTATTAAAATTATAAAACTATGACAGCTGTTTTGGCAGCACAGTGCCTTCATCACGCGCTAAAAAACACATAAGAGTTCTTGTATGAACATAAAAAGCTTGGTTGCTTGAAGGCAGCAGTTAGCTGCGTGGGTCCCTACCAGATTTAAGAAGTGGGCCGAACAAGGAATGAATTCTGCCAGAGGATTGTGACTCTTAATTCGGGATTGAAGTCCTTCATATTGCCCTGACATATTCGATGCATTATCATATGACTGGCCTCTCATATCGTTTATCAAAATATCTAGTAATGAAAGTGTGTTCAAAATTAATTCTTAAATTTGAACACCCGTGTGGTTTTACATTCTGATAAATTTAATAAATCTTTCCTTTGGGCAGCCATTATTTAAGATATAGCGAACAATCAAAGTCAATATGATTGGTCAAAATCAAAGTCAAAATCAATTGGTCATGATGAGAAATATCAGGTGTTGAATCTACAGTAATGGAATAGTATTTGCTTGATTTTAACTCCTTAACAATTGTTGAAACTATTTTATTGTGCATTATTTCTATAAACTCATTACAGATAGTCTTTGAGAGATAACCTACCTTTCCTTGACCAGGATTGCCATAATTTTGAATGTGAACTTTTAAAAAATCATTGTATTCGGCTAGCAATTCTAGAATTCCTAGAAAATTGGCATTTGTCCGAGATCCAAAAACTTCATGCTTTTCTGAGACTCGAAAGGCTAGCCCGCAAGCACCAAGAAATTTAATAACATGTAATACACGAATCAAAACTTTCTGCCAATAGTCTACTTCTTTTAAGTAGCCTACTGTTGATCAAGAGCAGAGTCAATCTTACCGAGTAAATTGCCTCTGATGGTGTAGGATTGTGTGTTAATTCTATGCTCAGAACTCCTCTCATGCTGTGACAATCTGGACATATGTCTCCAGTCGTTAAAGTCATGAATAAAAGAATTTTCAGTCTCGCTGAAAGGAAAAGTTTTGCACGCAACACAATAAAAAGATCCCTTTGAATTAGAATACATCAGCCATTCTCTTTTCTTCAACTGTCCATTTTGCAAACGAGTAAACAACACATTCTTGTTAGCATACCTTATCTTATCAGGATAAATACGCCTAGATTTTGAAAAATCACAATCACAATCAGTTATTTTTGACAAGTGTTCTGGAAGATTTTTAATTATATGATCTTTAAGCTCATTCGTCAATGGTTCCCAAAAATTTGGGTCTATTAAATCAAATTTAACAATTTCTTTTTGCACGTTACAGTTAACTTTTGAATTATCTGAATCTAAGCATTGAATGTCGAGAACAGTATCTGCTACTTCCTGATCATTAACTTCACCACTTTCATATAAAACAGTATTTACACTATTAAAGTCAATATTTACTTTGCTACAACATGGGTGTTGTTGCAGACCTACGTTAAAATCTGCTGCATTTACAAGTTCATTATTTACTTCACAATAATTTGGATTTTGTTTTTGATCAGAATCCGAATCTATTGTTAAATTAGTTGGGGCAGGATCCGTAAACGTATCAGAATCGGTAGAATTTGAACCAGTACTTTGTGAAACTGTTGAAGGTTTCAAAAACTTGTCCAACTTAGTAGTTTTGTGTAATAATTTTGAGTGAGCGTCATCTTTAGCTTTTTTCAACTTGCGTTTATAAGCTCCACTTGCAGTGTGTAAATTCTGACTCATTTTCAATGAAGACATGAAGATGTTCAGACAAAACACACACACACACACACACACACACACACACACACACACACACACACACACACACACACACACACACACACACACACACACACACACACACACACACACACACACACACACACACACACACAGAAAACAAACCAGGCTAAACAATACAAATATCTGAACATAAATAAATGGCTTTCAAATTACTCCACTAAATTATAATAAAAACAGTTAACACAAAGTGTATCATCTACAGAGCTTTTACGACTATTAAGACCTTTCCAACTTAAAATAACCTCAAAACTGACAGGTGCATTGTTGTTTACTGTTCCGCCGCTGGTCTACTGGCTGTAAGTTAGAAAAGGAAGGGGAGAGTGTGACTTGTCACCGCCATGACAGACGCGACAACGTGCCAGTGTCGACTGTCGACTGACTGATATGAGGCGCTGTCTACCCAGGGACATATCCTGATCTAGTAACCTCTAGGACTATCAACCTGATATTAGTCACTGCCTTGCACTGTTAATTAATTATTGGTGGTAGTAAACTGCGTGTTTGACTTACAGTTTTTCTCATTAGAAAAAAAAATTGGCCCTGCGGCCCCTGGGCCCGGGCCCGTCAGGCCCAATTGGTAATCCGCCACTGGGTGAGGGGATTCTGAGCAACTGAAGTGTAAGGATGTGTACCTTCACTCTATATGGTAAATGGATTGCTTATATTCATCACAAATCTGATACAGGCATTACCTGACACTGGAATATATCACTGGCGAAGAGGAAACAGAGCAGTCTGATATGATCATGGAAGAAAGATGTAACAAAATAAGTAGAAAACTTAAGCCTGGAATGGATGTTGGACTAAATGATGAATACACTGCAACCGCTCTCGATGAGTGCTACATGAAGACTGCTGTTATTGTCTCGTACACTGAAACTGCAGCAATATAGGGTGACGTCACAGTTTACCTGCGCACAGACGTATTTCCTATACGCTCCGTGTTATACATAGGAACATTTTGGACACACCACGTGCTGCAAATTGTACTTCCGTTTTCTCGATTTTTCTAGAACGTTTTCACTACATATGAATAAATTAAATTAACCTCTTAAATATATCGTAATTACAATAAATTGTAACTCATATGCAAGTGAATATGCACACTTGTTGCGTGTTTACCATTTGTTAATTACCATTGTTCACACCTCCTTTTGATATGGGCACAACACAACACTTCGCTCAAACACTAAACTACAGCTTCATAGTCTTTATATCGTCTTATAGCTAATTTATACTATTATTCTTAATTTTTAGCAATATCTTACTTTCAATGCCCCAAAGTTGCAGGTGTCATTTTCTGCAAGGTAACAGGTAGTTAGCCGACCAGACTTACAGAAAAGAATGCTCCATTAGTGATTACATACATTTATTGATTTTTTTTTCTTGCACGATACTTGAACTAAAATGTTTTCTTGTTATTTAAACAATGGTATTAATTTAACTGTTCAAGTTTTTCTTTTAAAAATGATACTATTTGCAAAGTTCAACAATTTTCTTTTGACAGTTTTATATTATTTAAAAATCAAATTTTAGTTCTTAAATTTTGCTTTCCTGAATTCTCGTCTTCGTTGTTGTCCCGGTCGAAGATCTCGTTCCCGGTCTCCAGCGATCTGTCGTCCGTGTTCCACGTTCCAGCCACCTCTAGGAATTGCCCGTGTCTCGGTATCCGTCTCAGCCAACGGAGTTCAGGAACGGTAGTAGAAAATCTCGTACACCGTGGTTGCTCCCTGCCGAAACTCGCTGCTTCCTCGACTCTACGGGCCTGGAATGGATGTTGGACTAAACTATGAATACACTGCAACCGCTCTCGATGAGTGCTACATGAAGACTGCCATTATTTTCTCGTACACTGAAACTGCAGCATATAGGGTGACATCACAGTTTACCTATGCACAGACGTATTTCCTATACGCTCCATGTTATACATAGGAACATTCTGGACACACCACGTGCTGCAAATTGTATTTCCGTTTTCTCGATTTTTCTAGAACAACGTTTTCACTACATATGAATAAATTAAATTAACCTCTTAAATATATCGTAATTACAATAAATCATGACTCATATGCAAGTGAATATGCACACTTGTTGCGTGTTTACCATTTGCTAATACCATTGTTCACACCTCCTTTAGATACGCGCACAACACAACACTTCGCTCAAATACTAAACTACAGCTTCATAGTCTTTATATCGTCTTATAGCTAATTTATACTATTATTCTTAATTTTTAGCAATATTTTACTTTCAATCACACCCCAATTGTCCCGGACACCCATTACAGCTGGTCATAATTATGCTTTACACACTTACATATGGTGTGACCGCCTGTCACATTGCAATATATCTTTACCTAATTAAAAACCTTTTCTCGTCTAAATATTTTTGGAAATAAATCTTCAGGATTTATTTAGGTCAGGTTGGAAGTGATCACTTCTCAGCCTTGTTTATATACAGCCTATTTAGTATTTACTATTGGAGGAAAGCAAAGGAGGTTACTGTAGAGGCACACCACGCAGCAACTGACTGGTGCGACGAGTAGTAGGCTATTGTCATTTTTGTTTGAATGTCATTGCAGCATTCAGGGCTGGGGGCCTGAAGGCCTGGGAGGGCCTCAGGGCCTTACATCAAGATTCAAAAGAGGGCCCATGGCATAAACTTTCAGGAGGGCCTGGTTAAAAAAGTTATGGTACTGGGGGTATGGATTGGTGGGACGGAGTGACAATGGACCAGGCGCCGAGCTCAAGGGGGCTCTGCCGACGTAATACACTGTGGAATATTTTAAATTGGGATTTTATGTAGATTTGTAGGGTATAAATGTTCTTTACAGTAATAACAAAAATTTAACTTTTTAAGTAAACGGAAAACAACAACAACATAGAGGAACACGTATAGTGGACCTTTGTTTTTACAGGTCTTTTATTTACTTTGACGACTAACCCCATCAAGGTTGTTTTATTTTATTGTCAGTAAGCTTATCGCTAGGCTGCAGAGCCACAACGAGACTAGGGATGAGAATGAAAAAAAAACAATATAGCCCTAAGCTGAACGAAGACGAAGAAGACAGTAAGGATGATGATTTAGAATCAGAAGAAGAGGAAGATTATGTTTACAGCTCTGAGAAGAAAAAATGTTTTAGATGTTTAGCATGTGCCTTTTCTGTTGTTTTTGAATTATCTCAATCTGGGCTCTTTATCAATCTTTACATAGCCTACAAGTTTGTATTAACTCTTCCTTGCACCCAAGTAACCTATAGGAGAGTGTTTTCTAAATTTAAAATTGTCAAGAATAGACTTAGGTCAACTTTAAATAAAGACTTAATGTCTAATCTACTGTTTATGAATGTAGACCAAGACTTATTTGTCAATTTAGATAAAAATGCAATTGCAGATGAAATAGCAATGACCAGTGAAGAAGTTAAAAAAAAGTTTAAGGTTAGTGCAATGTTATATGTAGGATAAAGATTTAAAGTCTTTGTGTCAATCCTTTGGGACTGAATCTAACAGTTCGCAGCATGATTTACACATTGAAATATAATTAAAAATTGTGGTATATGGATATCTGTATACAATTTTTAGAATCGTTTTATAATTTTTAAGATTATTTGGTATCAATACATTTTTATATTGATTGTTTTGTCTCGTGTTATCACAAGTAAAACTCTCCATGTAGGTAAGTTTATGTATAACTGAATCAGTCAGTTTTGTAAAGATTGAGAAAATTATAGAGGAATAATAAAATGACTGACTATTTACCAATTAAAAAATTCATATGTTAGTCTATGAAAAAATTGAGTTATACAATCCAACTATATTTTATAGTATCCAATGGAAATTACTGTTTGTGGGAGTATGTATAAGATTTTTTCAGAATTTGGAGGGTGCATTTCCTTTACTTTATGTATCTTTATGTGACAATTATTTCTTTCATATGTCATGCACCAGTATCATAATGTGCCCCATCAATACGAGTCATCAACCTCACTGTCTTTATCATTCTTATAAATATATCTGTTGTACAATTATTACTACCAGCAGTGGCGTAGCTAGGCTTTTTGGCACCCGGGGCAAGGAGATCGTCGGCCACCTCGCCTTCACAAATAAAAGGGGACAAAGAGCAAAAGTGAAGGCCCATCCAGTGAACAAAGCACTTAATAAATGCAAATGTGTAGATTTTTTAAATGAAAGAATGTCCCACAAACGTCTTAAGAATATTTGTTAAGTGAACATACATATTATAAGAAATTACATATTATAATATTAACGGTATTCAGTTTGTATACATTTATTAGTAACAAATGTAGACTATAAAAATGTAGTAATATAAAAAATGTATAACATTAAAACGTTCTAATAAACATCCAAATTCCTTGTAGGTCTAAAGCACATGTCAAAACAATATCCTAAAGCAACAAAAAGTTAAACAAAGAACTACATTAAAAGCAATAAAATAAATCACTTACCATTACAAGTTAATGATTCTGTCTTCTATTAATAAACATTTAATATTTATTTTTAATATTTCATAAATATTTAAAAGGAGACATTTTAAAATATAACTTTCCTGGTCTTAATTGCTGCAAAGTAAGTTATTAAATCACCTACTTGGAAAACGGCTTGAAATTTCAACTGACAGTTTTTCCTAAATTTCTATTAGAGGAAGTCGCATTTCTTTCCGAACGGTTAATGCAGAATCATTTGCATACTCTCCTGACATAGTGCGCTTCCTTCTTATCCTTTGGGGTGTGGGATACTGACACCCCATTCATTACATACCAGCTCTGCCTTAGTAATGACATTGTCACATTGCTCATTCCTCCAAACTTTTTATTTGTCCTTTAGCGTCTCCAGAAGTGTCAATTCTTGTATAAGCTTATTCATTTGGTCTGCAAGATTTTCTGGATTTTGTCCATAGAAGAAAGAATATCTGTCCAGAAAAAGAGCAAGGTCACAATATTAAAGTTTTCTATCGCATTTATTATTAAAGTTGCATCTTCCCTCGTATCGATTGTTTCAGTCGGTGTATCCCAAAGTTTCTCCAGTGCAGCGATCACTTCATCCAGCTGAGTGGATATTGCTTTCACCGCATCTGCTTTTGAGCTCCACCTGGTATTACAATGTCCTTTTAGAGTAATATTTAGGAAGTCTTTAAGAACACTTCATCTATGAGTGGAACAGGAAAAGAAGGTTCTACTGTCCCAAAAAAATTCACTGCCTGAACATTCACATGAGCTGCATGAACTCCAAACAAGTTAAGTGAATGGTTGTCACAGGGAACAAACACAGCTAGTGGATTCAAATCTAATATTCTCTTCTGAACTCCTGAATAGATACCAGCCATTGTTGCTTGATTGTCATACGACTGACCTCTGCAATCATTAAGATTCAATCCATCTCTCTCGAGTTTACTGAAAAATAGCTTCTGTGATCCCCTCCGCTGTTTTTACTTCTAAAGGAATAAAATCTATAAAGGCTTCCTTGATATCAACAGAATTCCGTTTAAATTCAACAAATCTTATAATCTGAGACATTTGTTCTACATGTGCAGCATCTGATGTTGTGTCAAATACAATATTCAAACATATCTCAACCCACACACACAACATTGATCTTTCAAAATTCGATTCCGTCGCCCACAACAGGATGGACAGCACTACCAGCTGCAACCTCTGAAGAAGCCTTTTAAAGGTGAAAACTGGTTCAGGTTGTAAGGTTAGGTTTTATTTCTTTTATGAAAGGAATAGTCATATCAAATAAACAAGTTGTTTGTAGTTTTTTATAAATTGATAACAATTCTTTCAAGTCTATGCTCATTTTGCCGCCCTCCTGGCTATGCCATCCGGGGTGGCTGCCCCCTCCCCCAGCTACGCCTCTGACTATCAGTATTATATCAAGGAAACTATGACTCACTAAGACTAAAAACCAAACAGTGTAGGTATCTTATATATAAAAAAAAGAAGCAGATGTTACAGTTTTTAGTATTTCTATATGTATAATACTTATCATTCCTGCTTTTTAATTTAAAATATTACCAGCATTTTATAGCCAGGAGAAGACACTGAAATTGCCAACTTGAATTCATGGTATAGATGTAAATTGTTAAAGACAGAGCAAAAGTTTGTTTATTGTATTGTTTTTGCTACCATTTATATTCTTTGTAATATTTAAAAGGAATTGAAGATGTTTTTTGTGTAGTACCATAGATTAGTATATGATAAAATAAAAGTTTAAGTAAAGTGATTTCTTACAAATAAATGTTTTGTTCAATATTTTGAATTTTTTGAACAACAGATTTGTGAAATAATTAAAACATATACCTTTTTCAATATTATGGTAACAGATTTCCAGTTGATTCAGGCATGTTGCATGATTCATTATTATATAATAAGTCCTACACACATTATTATGAATATTTTTTTCTATACCGTTCTTTTAATTTTAAGATACAGTGCATTCAGAAAGTTGCTATGCGCTTAAGCAATGTGATCCCATATTATCTTATAAATTTGAGAGATTCTCTGTGTATGTACAGGAACACTTCTTCAATTACACATGCTCCATAGGTCTATGAGTCTTTGCTGATATAGCTTGGTTGTCAGTATTGAATTTGTGATTGAATTATGCTGTTGTGTAAGTTAAATGTTTGACTGCTGAGTTTCTACTCACTGGGGTTCTTCTAATTGAGGAATTCAAGTTTCTTGCTGAATACATCTTTCAAGAAGGCAATACCATTGACTTAGCACAGAACCAATTTGCTGAAGAATTCCAGAAAAAGCTGTACCTCAGCACAATGCAGGTTTTTGACTTATTGCAAAATTTTGAGAAACAGACTCAGTGTTGAACAAATGGAAGACCATATAAACTTATAATGGGAAATCGATAAATATTTTAATCTCTTTGCTGCAGAGTCCATCATAATTTGATGCAAGAAGAAGAAGAAGAAGAAGAAGAAGATATTTGGTTGTTACAATGTATCAAGCACTATGAAAAACTGGAACTCATTCACTAACAGCAGTGCAAGTATTAAACTGTGGATCACAAAAATCAAATCCAGTAATGTGAATCCTTTACAAATTTTATTAAAACAAAAACTGTTGCTAATCTTGGTGTCACGTCCTTGCTGTTAAGACCTGACAATAATGAAATATATGTATTACTGGTACTTGGGTTATGTTAACAACACAATTGAGCTGATTATGGTCAAGTAAAGGAAACATCTACACAAACCATGAAACCAAACTGTTTTAACTGCAGCAGATAATGTATATTCTAAAGTTATGAAAACCCTTATGATCTCAGGAACTCCAAGGGACATCCTGAGCATGTGACAGCTGGTGTGATCATTAAATCACAGTGTGCTCTGCAGTATCCAAAAAATACTTTGTTGTCCCTCTGTTATTTCAGGAGACAATAAACAGTGGAAGTTGTTGTTTTCCATTTCACAGTATCATAAACCTACACTACAAACCTACTTGGAAAGCTCGAAATCACCTACTCTTGGATTCAACAAGATGCCCCTGCTGTCCCCACACAACTAACAAAAACTATGAAACTTCTGCTTGAGGTTTTCAGAAAATGTGTCATCTCTCTGTTCCCCCTTGCTCCCTGGGTCTCCACTGTGTACAGTGTTTCCACACACACACACATATTTGCTCTCTCTCTCTCTCTCTCTCTCTGAATTAAACACTACAATAATTGTGTTTACACAGAACATCACATAAGCAGATCTACAGAAAGGGTTTTATGTACCGCCTATTATGTACATATGTCTTTTTTCTTCTTTTCCATCCATATTTGCTTTCAAGCATCAAGGTCCCCTAAATTCCTTTCCTTCTTGGGCAAGATATTTCACTTGTCTCTTCTAGTGGCCAGCTTCTCAATGTATTCAAACCTTTCCAATCTTGGTCGTCCTCTTCCTACTTCTGGTGTGCTTCCATGGGGTTTATCCATCCTTGTTAAGTGCCCAAATCACTGAAGTGCTCTCCTCTCCATAATCTCCACAACTGACTCCTACTGAAACTAATTTCTGACGTCTTATTCCTAATGACAACTCTCATAACACCTTCCAGCTGTCTACTTACAAAAACCTGACTTTCTTAACTTGCAAATTGCTTAATAGAAACTGAGTCTTTTTTTTTATAAAACAAAAGTTGTTTATCTTCCTATGAAATTAGACAATGGCTTCAAAGTAGCAAAATCCACTGTATACAGTGTTTGCGCGTGCGCACATGCACACACACACACACACACACACACACACACACACACACACACACACACTCTCTCTCTCTCTCTCTCTCTCTCTCTCAATGAATTAAGAGATTCATTCACAATAAACTACAATAATTGTGTTTGCACAGAACATCACATAAGCAGATCTACAGAAAGGGATTCCTAATAAAATTAAACGGGGTTCAGATCTATATGTGACTCACACATGGGACATCTTTCAACATTGTGATTTTCATAATGCTCTGTAGATTCTTAGTTAAAAATTTTTGTGCTTAGAAAAATTATTGTGCTAATACCGGTATTTAATTAATTTATTATCAATAAACAGAAGATTCAATATTTAATTTAAATTATATAATAATTAAGCCTAATTAAATATGGCAATGTTTTATAGATTATTTTATTGTTAATTTAATATGCCAATTTAATATTAATTGTAAGAAATAAATGACATATTATTTCAGCCAATTGGAAAGGGCTGTTTTACCTTTAACTCGCACTGCATGCTACATGGTTATTATATACATGTTAAAGATGAATCAGCAGATGTTGAAGAAGAATTGGTGTTAACGTCAGACTTAGAAGAAGATGAGGTTAAGTCTTCAAGGGAAGGCTATCCAAAAGGAATCACACCGATTTGGAGACCACAAAAAATAACATTGTTCTCTGAAGACCTATTACCTCCCCGTCCGCATGAACCAAACAAACCAACATCTATTTCTTCATCTCTGTCTGTGGGATCGAAAATTGAAAATTTACCAGTACCAGACAAAGAATCAGAAAAAAAAGAAAGTGATGAAGTAATGAATGAAACAGGTGGGAGTAATTTAGATGACCCAGTTGAGGTGAAAAATGATGAAAATGTAGAACCAGAAATTACAGAAGAAGAGGCAGATAATAAAAAAGACCCAGACGAAGATGCAATAGAGGCTGCACCACCAGTAGATAATGGTTAGTATCTGGTAACAACCACAGAAAGTCATCACAACAAATATCTTTACTGATTAACTACCTGATTTATTAAACAAATAAAATAACATATAGTTTTTATTTGGCTATTCTGCTATATCATTTATAATTACTTTATTTTTAAGAAGATTAGAGCACATATACTTTGAGTATTCTTTTTTCCAATAATAGGCATAAATTTATTTAAAGGTTATTAATACTTTCAAGTTGAATGGCTTTAGACACTATTGGTGTTGGCGTCAGAGCCACACTCGGAGTCACAAGCAACCACTGGGCTGAATGTGAACCTAGATGGAGAACCTAATAATCTCCATACTTCCCTAAAACCAACCCTATTCTCACATAAAGTCCTTCTCAAACTAGAAAAATTTTATCTCTATAAAATTTGATATAAATTCACCAAAGTTAGCTTATAATTATAACTCTTAAAATGAAATTAAATAATTCAAATAATTTTTTTTATTATTCAATGTTATTTATCACAAAATATGTTGATCAAAGTCCCAGATACTTTTTCCTGATTTTCATTTATTTTTATTTATTAATTATATGTATATGAATTTGTATTTGTGAAACTTGTTTTGATGTAAAGGCATTCTTAACACACACACACTTCCATACATACAAGAAACAATTTACAAACACCAAGTTCACTAACACAGACGGAGTAACAGGATGTGAATAAAGAGTGACAAGCGACTCTGATAGTTTGTGCTAAATATCAGTTCACACATTGACACACAGATACAATAGCAACATATTGTAAACTTTGTATAATAACTATTCTTGGGAGGATATTCATTGCATCATGTAAAGCAAATAACTTTTTTATCACAAACAAAAGTGTTTAACTATATAATAATTTTAATTTTGTCTTTTACTTAGTAGACACAATCTTAGCAATGTGAAAAAACAATACAAAAGAAATAACATAATCACGAATTTTTCTGTAATAACTTGTCTCTCACATTCATGGAGAGGTCTTGCATTAGCTAGCAGGTCAATCCTTTTTATATTTGCTTTTTGTTCAGAATTGGAATCAGAATTATCAGTGTCGATAATAATGTTATTAAAGACGTTGTCCATAATATAAATAAATATTAACAGCTTATCTTCTTCTTTCAGTACACACTGAACATAATCAAATCACTGGTTTTAACAACTTATACTGCCACCTGGACTAATTATTTAGTCCACTGTACTTTGTATGTGTTCATGTTTAAAAATATGTTTTCTCTACTAATGTTTTTACAGCTATTCCCTAGGCTTTTGTAGCCAGAATCAACATTGTTTGAATTATTATTAGCCAGTCTGTTAGACTGTGGTCTACTGCTGTTAAAGAGAGACAATTCAGCCTGGGGTAAATTGGCAGACACCTTGCCAATTGTTTGGGGGAGGGGGCACCTTGCTCCGATGGAAAGGCCGAAATGTCTGTCTTTAACAACAATAGACCGTGGCCTAACAGCCCAGCTAAAAATAATTATAACAATGTTTTTATGTCTAGTTATTTGAGTTGCTGATAAATGAGTAGGAGTAGGCCTAAATGTGTATTCAGCAAGTGATGTTTCTGTAAAAAAAAAAAACACAGAATGGTGTAAAAACAAAATAAAAATATAATTGAAAATAAATAATCATTCCCTGACCTTTCTCTCTTTCCTTTCTTCCTTTGTGTTTGTCTGTTTACACACACACACACGCGCGCGCACACACACACACACACACACACACACACACACACACACACACACACCTTTCTCGCTCTCTTCTCAATCATTTCCTTTCATTTTCATTTCTTTTTGTATTGTGTTTTGGCAGGGCCCTGAATGACCACACCTGTCATACATCTCTAAGGATGCATCTGATTAAATTCATTTGCTCTCATATGCTAATCCAAAGAAAGTCATGTCTGAGGATATATCAGATGAATTTACTTACCACATAGATTCTCCTAAATCACAAATGTTTTTTAGACTAAGAAAATAATATACTTTTCTCATCTTCATATGCAATAGGCAACTACCCACTACAGTTGGCTACATTGCAGTTGTGGATGATATATTCTAATAATATACTTTTCTCATCTTCATATTGTAATCCCCCGATGATTACAGTTGTAAAAGCCCTACGTTGTTGTCATCAATTTGTAACGTATCGATAATTCGAGTTTATAATGTTTCTAATGGGAGAGTGTCTACTCACCAGTTCGGCCGTTCAATTTCGTATTTTCTGCCTCAACGTCGGGTTGGCCAACTCTTCTTAGTAAACCAAAATTGTAAAGTTTACTATTCTATAATTTGTGCTCAAATTTTAGTTATTAGTTGAATAAAATCAAACATACATGTTAATGTTTCTATTATGTTTATTCTTGGATTTCGTTGTCCATGACATGTCCGTTACTTAACTAAATATCACTATTACATTAACGACTCGGAACACTAGGTTTTTTATAAGTAAAAGCATAAAGTTTTACCTTATAGCCTGAACTGGTTTTCTCCTTTAAAAGGCTTCTTCAGAGGCTGCCGCTGGTAGCGCTGTCCGTCTTGTTGTGGGTGACGGAATCGAATTTCGAAAGATCAATGCTGTGTGTGTGGGGTGAGATATGTTCGAATAATGCATGCGATTTGAATTGTGTCTGTTCATTTAGGATGTCATTTTTATTTGTTTTTGTATGTTTGTATATTTCAAATTGTTCTAGAGTGTCTAGTTTTCGGCCTTTTGTGTGTACGTGTAGAATGTTCATATTATTGTCAATGTTTTTATATGTGTGGTTTGCTTCAATGAGGTGGTTTGCAAAGGTGGATTCTGTAGTGGAGTGGAGTGCCTTTGTGTGTTCAATGTATCTCTGTTTGAAGCTACGTCCTGTCTGGCCTATGTAGAATTTATTGCAATTTGAGCAATTTAGCTTGTAAACACTGGGTAGATCGAATTTGTTTTGTGCTTTGTGTGTGTGTTTTGATAGTGTGTGTTCCGTTTTGTTAGTAGTTTTGTAAGCGATTCTGTATCCTGCTTTTTTGAATTTGTGGGCTATTTTTTCAGTTTGTTTGTTGATGTATGTTAGTGTTATGAATTTGTTGTTTTCTGTCTTTGTCTGTTGTTTCTTTCTGACTACACTGCACTTTCATAACTAGTGTGTTTATGTAGTTCATTTATTAACACTGGGTCCTATAATGGTTCATTATTGATTATTATCTCTCTTATTAATTTATCACTTTTTCATGTATTTATTATCACTGGGTCTTATCAATGTTTATTACTTATCACCGCTTTCCTAATGAATTATAGTTACTCAAGTTCATTTTATATTAGTCTCTTTTGATAGTTTACTTCAAAAGTAATTTGTTCAGTATATTTGTTTTTACATTTAATTTTCTTTTTATCTTTCCTATAGGTTACATATTATTTATTTTCCTATGTAATTTTGTACTTTTATTTATATATTATTCTTTTTAACACTTGGGTGCTTATAACTGTTGTTATATTGTGGCTTGAATTATTTTCTCTGCCTTACCTTATCCAATCTATTGTATAAATGTGTATTCAGCAAGTGATGTTTCTGTATGCCTGCACAGTCATCGTCATTGTCTAAGTCAAAATCAGTTGGTAGTGTTGTTCTATCATTCCTCTTTTAATAATTTTTTTATTTTCCGTTAGTATACAGCTTTTCTTCCATTAATTATACTTGTAAACTTTGTGCTATCGTAGGTCACGTTACAATACGAGGGGGGACCCAAAAGTAACGAGAATTTTTCTCTGGCAGTTGGCAGAACGCTAGTTCCGACTTCTCTCGCTACGTGCCTTCACTAGACACCATTTTGTATCAGTTGCCCTAGCGGAATTGTTGTGGAAACATTAGCGCGGTCAGTGTGACTATTTTTGTAAGCACTGTTTCACGTTTTCGGCGATTTGTCAATGGCAGACATTAAATACCAATGTGCTAACATCAGTAACATCAGGTTCCGTTTCCTGTTAGGGAAATCAGCAGCAGAAACTGTCGCAATGCTTCGGACGGCTTATGGGGAGAAAGCTTTGAGCCAGGCAAGGATTTTGAGCCAACAAGAAAGCACACGCGGAACGAATTTTGCTGCAACACGTTTCATCTTCAGATCTACAGTCAAAATTCGTTGGCATGAACTCCAGGATATTCCAGTCATTTCCTCCAATTCATCGATTGTTCTACGACGATCAAACATGATCGCAACACGGATTTTTTCAATGTTTTCGTCCGTTTTGGAAGTCGAGGGACGTCCCGGTCGTGGTTCGTCTTCAATTGGCATTTGACCACTTTTAAAAAGGAGAAAACCACTCGTAAATCCTTCCCTGGCTCAAAGCTTCCTCCCCATAAGCCGTCCGAAGCATTGCGACAGTTTCTGCTGCTGATTTCCCTAACAGGAAACAGAACCTGATGTTAGCACGTTGGTATTTAATGTCTGCCATTGACAAATCGCCGATAACGTGAAACAGCGCTTACGTTTTCATAATAGTCACACTGACCGCGCTAATGTTTCCACAACAATGCCGCTAAGGCAACTGATACAAAATGGTGTCTAGTGAAGGCACCTAGTGGGAGAAGTCGGAACTAGCGTTCTACCAACTGCCAGAGAAAAATTCTCGTTACTTTTGGGTCCCCCCTCGTATGCAACAGGCAACTACCTACCTGCACTGTCCCACTACAGTTGGCTACATTGCAGTTGTGGATGATATATTCTAAATTTCATTGTTGATTGAGATCACTCAGAATGTTCACACTGTTAATTTCATGCTTGTAAAAGGCTTCACCTAGCTGCACTATACCTATGTCCCCTTGGACTACTTCAAAATGCTTCTGTTCCTCCTGCCTCAGCTACTTCATAAGCAGCTGTATTCTAATGTACAGTGTCAGGCTAAGATCCCCATAAGCTGCATTTACCACCCTGCTTCTTACTTCTGTCTCCATGTCTTTGTTATCATATGGTGGGTCTATAATCCTTCTGAGTACTTTCTTTTCAAATGGATGTACCAGTACCACTAGTTTGTAAAGGAGCTCAGGTCCACTACAACATGTTATGACTAGCAAAATTATGGTCTCATAATTTCTGAGCGTAGTTAGAGAGCACATTAATTTACTAATTATAAATATATCACGGCGGCTCAGTAGGCCAGTGGGTATGGCACCTGGCTACTAATCTAGAGGTGCCGGGTTCGATTCCCGGGCCTGCACCATAAAATCAAGGTGCGTTTTTCAGCCCCCAGGTCAACTCAGCCTGTTGAAAATGAGTACCTGGGATAACATCCTGGGGATAATAATGGGCGGCTGAAGCGTAGTGCTGGCCACACTGCCTTCCTTGTACAGTATGTCGTACGGCTCGCATAAGGCAGCCTACCCTGTCTGACTCCTAAGCTGCTTCAGTGGTACACATGGGAGCCAGTATTATATTATAAATATATCACTACTGACTTGGAACACTAATTTTTTATTGGTAAAAATGTACTGGAAGTAAAGATATAGCTACAGAAAGAGATACATTGAACACACAAAGGCACTACAGTCCACCACCAAATCCATCTACCTTTGCATATCATCTCATTGAAGCAAACCACACATCCACAAACATAAACAGCAACACGGAAATTCTACACGCACACACAAAAGGCCAAACACTAGACACTCTTGAAGAACTAGAAATATACAAACATACAAAAACAACATTCTAAACGAATAGATACAATTCAAATCACACATACTATTTGAAATATCACACACACACACACACACACACACACACACACACACACAACATCGATCTTTTGGACAACGGCACCGCCACAGCCTCTGACAGACAAGAACAAGACAGACAGCGCTTGTAGCGGTAGCCTCTGACGAAGCTTGTAATAAGTGAAAACTAGTTCAGGCTACAAGGTAAAAGTTTTACATTTTTACCAATAAAAAATTAGTGTTTCGAGTCAGTAGTGATATATTTATAATTAGTTAATCAACAGACACATCATGGACCATATGCCCATATCGTGTATGATAATTGATTATTATCTCCTTTTCGATATGGGTTGGAATGATTACTTTCCATGTTTCCTTCCTTAAAGATGGTTTAACGAACAATATATCTTTATTTAGCTGATAATATTGGGCGATAGTTACGTCCCCTGATTCTAATCGAGTCTTAATATTTATTAATTTCGGGTCTGCTTGTTGGTGGGTGCTCAGGTTTGTTAGTAATGTGGCTAGATCGGCTCTGGTGCTAAGAATGTGGTATATTTTGAGTACACTTTCTTTCTCCCCCTCGAATGTTTGCTTTTCCACGTCAATACGTGATAAGACATCTGCAACGACATTCTTCTTTCCTGGGATGTACTCCCACTTAAGGTTGTATTCTTGAAGTACAAGTATCCACCTGGTCATCCTTCCGTGACTCAATTTGCACCTCCTCAGGAACGATATGGATTTATGGTCTGTCTGGACGGTAACGGGGTAACCTAGGATGTAGGTGCGGAATTTGCCACACGCGAATACGACACTTAACAGTTCCTTCTCAGTGACGTGGTAGTTCCTTTCGCACTGGTTTAAAGCTCTACTTGCGAAGCAAATCACTAGATGTTCGCCCTCCTCATCTTCTTGATATAGCGTCGTTCCAAGGCTAATGCCACTGGCATCGCAATGAAGAAAGGATTTTTGAAATCTGGGTGGCGAAGTCTTATGGGTTCCAAAAACTTGTCCTTAATTAGTTGTAAGGTCTCGTTCTGCTCTTTACCCCAGATCCATTTATTTTTAGATGACAGTTACATTTGAAATCTGGCAGTCAATTCAGAATACTTTTCCTGGAACTTGCGGTAATAATTACAGAGTCCCAGGAATGACTGTAATTGCCTTCTATTCTTTGGTGCCAGAAATTTCTGGATCGCTTCTACCTTTTTGGCCGACGGTGAGATTCCTTGGTCGTTTAAGTTAAAACCTAAGAACTGAATTTCCTTGGCAATGAAATGAGATTTTTCCAGTTTGAGTGTGATGTTATTCGCAGCCAATTTCTCCAGTACATGTTCCACACGGTAGCAGTGTTCCTCCCATGTTTCTGAGGTCACAAGCAAATCATCTACATACACGGTGGTGAATTGTAGTGATTCCTGGCCAAGTATCTGGTCCATGCAGTTCAAAAAAACGGCGACCGAATTCACAAGTCCGAAGGGCAGTCTCTTAAACTGGTAATTACGCCCTTCGAATATGAATGCCAGATACTGGAGATTCTGTGGGTGTAATTCCACCTGCCAGTAGCCGCACACCGTGTCCCAGGTACTAAAGTACTTGGTACCGTGGAAACGTTTTAAGATCTCTTCTATCTCACCGGGCGAGGTCCTGTCATTAACGATCATCTTATTTATTTCTCGCTCATCTAGGCAAAGACAGACTTGTCCGTTTTTCTTAGGAATAGCCACGATAGGACTGGTATATGGGGATTGGCTACTCTCTATTATGTCACGGTTAATCATTTTATTTATTTCAGCTCTTACAGCTTCCTTTCGTGAATGAGCGACGGGGTATGACTTCCGGTTAAAATCCACCGTATCTCTAAATTGCAGCATACACTGGTAGTTTTTTACCTCACCAGGCTCGTCAGAAAATACTGAGCGGTATCGTTCATATATGTTTATCAATTGATTCGCTTGGTGTATCGGCAACCTTTCTTTATTAATTCCGCCCCGGAAATCCCTGATTTCCTGGATCTTTTGGGACCATAAATCCTCATTCGAATTATCGTATGTTATTTGTATAACCATAGAAGTATTGGCGATATGATTTATTTTACGGATTTGTTGGTGGATATCACTGGGAATTATTGTATCGCTACCGACCAAGTCAGCTGTCCAGGTTTGTAAATAGTGATATTTTCTCCGTGCGTAAATCAATTATGGCGGAGTTCCGCCTGAGCACATCGCACTCCACTAATATGTTAAAAGGTAACCCGGTCGCAACTAAGAATATCATGTCGATTGCTATAACACAGCTAATCACGTTGGTCGAAACTTGTCTTCTTATCGTCTTGTTTTGACGGCCGGTGGCACCTAGTAAACAATATTTAACGGCAATGTCGGCAATACTCTTCCACATTCCCTTTGGATTCTCTCCAACTCTGTTGTATTTATTATTGATACATTCGAACCAGTATCGATCATTAATTTGGCGGGGACTCCTACTTCCGCATTGATATGTATAATTTCATTGTTTATTTTTTTGAGGCTAGTGTCGTCCTCCTCCAATAGCTCGTGTCGAATGTTTTTCAAGTAGTTGCAACCTATTATTGTTATACTATTTGTATCATTTGCTCCTTGCAACTCGTTTAGATACCCAGGAGATAGGAGAGTAAAGGGTCAAGATGATTTATTACTGCCTCCTCCCGTTTAAATGTTCGATTTCATTATTTGTATTAGTCGCACTGACTGATGCATCAGTCGGGAGACCTTGAGTGTGTCCTTGCCGCTCTGTGCGATGATCCAACGGTTGATCTCGGCTTGTTTGCCGTTCTGTATTGTCCAGACTGGTACTCCGTCTAGTCTGACTATACCTTGGATTGTCACGTTCTCGGCTCCTCCGCCGATCCTCATACTCATGGTAGGTGTTCCGTCGCTGATGGTAGTATCTTCGTTGGCGACCGTCTTCAGCTCGTATGAAGTTCACCCGCGGTCGGGAAAACCTATTGTTACCATTATTCTGGTTTGGTGGATAACCTCGATTTTGGTTATAATAACGTTCCATGTTATTATAATTGGGGTTTCTCTGACTATTAACGTTGTGGTTTGGGTAATACTGGTTTCTATTACCCTGGTAACCGTTATTCGTTCGATTGTTATTTTGGTTAGTAGGAATGTTGTTATTGTTATTATTATTATTGTTGTTGTTATTGTTATTTGGTGGATTGGTATGGTTTCCCTGGTAGCCATTACCGTTGTTGTTATTCCCGTTGTTGATGTACTGCTGGTTCCTGGGTTCTGGCCGATCATTCCTCCTCCGGCTTTGTCTGTAATATTCCTCATTCTCGTAATTTTCGAGCAGTTCGGTCATAGCCTGTATCGTCTTGATTTGGCTGCCTCTCCTGGCTCGGATTACCTCTTCATCGTAATGATACGATAATTTGTTGATGAGGCACTCTTCTGGTATGGCTGGTTCCAAATCTTTAGCCATACATATCTTGCCGAGGAAGTATGCAGTCATTGAGCTACCGATCTGTGGTTTGTATCGGCCGTGACATATGTTGTCACGTATTAAATTCTGGGTAGTTTCAGACCAGTATTTCGCCTTAAACAAGCTTTTGAACTGCTGGTAATCCTCGATTTCGCTCCGGTTAGCCACCCACCAATGATCTGTCATTTCCCGGAATGATTCATCTAACAGCTCCCGGTTGTTGACCCATCTGTTGCCCCTATGTTTGGCAATATACTCCTCTATTCGGGCCAAGAACTCCATGGGCTTTCTTTTGTACTGCCGAAACTTTAACCACTCTCGATTCTCATTTATGGGGAAATGTGTGAAGTTATTTGGTCGGTTTCGGATCACTTCCATCTCTTCCTGGCTCTGGCGCACTTGACCGGTGATATTCGTCATGGCTACCTCCATTCCATTACACCTCTCCGTAACTTGGTTACGCACCTTACTTAGTTCCTCCTGTGTTTCCTTCCGGTTTTCTTCCAATTTCTTTTGATGTTGTTCTTCGATCTTGGTCATCTTGGTATTTACTATTTCCTTGACTTCCTGTACTTCACACTCAGTTTGGTGACATCTTTCGTCAACTTCCCTGATCTGTTGGTTTATTATTATTGTTTCTTCTTCCAATTTTTTATTTATAGATCTCTTATTGTCATTGATCTTCCTGCTCAACTCTTCCCTCGGCAACTCTATTCTCTCGTCTACCTTGTTCATGTTTTCCTGGTTGACTTCCCTTAATTCTTCTCTTAATTGTTGGTTGTTCTCATCCATTTTCTCCTCCATCTTCTGATTGTTTTCCTCCAACTTTTCCTTCAGTTGTTGATTGTCGCTTTCCATCTTCCTACTATTCTCCCTTAACTCTTCCCTTAATTGTTGGTTAACTGTCATTAACGATCATCTTATTTATTTCTCGCGCATCTAGGCAAAGACGGACTTGTCCATTTTTCTTAGGAATAGCCACGATAGGACTGGTATATGGGGATTGGCTACTCTCTATTATGTCACAGTTAATCATTTTATTTATTTCAACTCTTACAGCTTCCTTTCATGAATGCGCGACAGGGTATGACTTCCGGTTAAAATCCACCGTATCTCTACACTGGTAGTTTTTTACCTTACCAGGCTCGTCAGAAAATACTGAGCGGTATCGTTCATATATGTTTATCAATTGATTCGCTTGGTATATCGGCAACCTTTCTTTATTAATTCCGCCCCGGAAATCCCTGATTTCCTGGATCTTTTGGGACCATAAATCCTCATTCGAATTATCGTATGTTATTTGTGTAACCATAGAAGTATTGGCGATATGATTTATTTTACGGATTTGTTGGTGGATATCACTGGGAATTATTGTATCGCTACCGACCAAGTCAGCTGTCCAGGTTTGTCCATTTGTAAATAGTGATATTTTCTCCGTGCGTAAATCAATTATGGCGGAGTTCCGCCTGAGCACATCGCACTCCACTAATATGTTAAAAGGTAACCCGGTCGCAACTAAGAATATCATGTCGATTGCTATAACACAGCTAATCACGTTGGTCGAAACTTGTCTTCTTATCGTCTTGTTTTGACGGCCGGTGGCACCTAGTAAAACAATATTATTTAACGGCAATGTCGGCAATACTCTTCCACATTCCCTGTGGATTCTCTCCAACTCTGTTGTATTTATTATTGATACATTCGAACCAGTATCGATCATTAATTTGGCGGGGACTCCTACTTCCGCATTGATATGTATAATTTCATTGTTTATTTTATTGAGGCTGGTGTCGTCCTCCTCCAATAGCTCGTGTCGAATGTTTTTCAAGTAGTTGCAACCTATTATTGTTATACTATTTGTATCATTTGCTCCTTGCAACTCGTTTAGATAACCAGGAGATAGGAGCAGTAAAGGGTCAAGATGATTTATTACTGCCTCCTCCCGTTTAAATGTTCGATTTCATTATTTGTATTAGTCGCACTGAAGGATGCATCAGTCGGGAGACCTTGATTGTGTCCTTGCCGCTCTGTGCGATGATCCAACGGTTGATCTCGGCTTGTTTGCCATTCTGTATTGTCCAGACTGGTACTCCGTCTAGTCTGACTATACCTTGGATTGTCACGTTCTCGGCTCCTCCGCCGATCCTCATACTCGTGGTAGCTGTTCCGTCGCTGATGGTGTCTTCGTTGGCGACCGTCTTCAGCTCGTATGAAGTTCACCTGCGGTCGGGAAAACCTATTTTTACCATTATTCTGGTTTGGTGGATAACCTCGATTTTGGTTATAATAATGTTCCGTGTTAAAATTTTTAAATTTTGTATTTCATTTATATTTTAATAAATGATCATCTTTCACTCATAACCTGGCACAATAATGAGGAACGCACACTGGTTTTGACCAGCCGCAACATATCTTGACATGCACCCTGCCCACGTGGCATTACATTCGATCACAAATTTTGCTAACGAATACTTTAAAGTCCCATCAACTACAGACAATCAACACTTACACAGCACTTCATCTAGGGCGGTCTCAAGGTTTACAATTAAATAATTTACTTAAAAAAATATTCACACTTCCGGTTTCACATGTGCGTTCATACATAGTTAACAAGATACAGTTTTCACTAAATTACTCAATTCTGCTGCGTCTTTATACAAGGCTGAATGAACAATAGTTAATGCAATTACAGGCGGTATTCAAATAAAACTACATTAATTAAATATCTCACAGTACTCATACACATCTGATCAACACCACGGGCATTCTATATGTTCGCATCTGGATTGAATAAGTTTTGAATTTAAAATTTCTTACAACCAATTATTATGTGTATATATAATGCACTTACCGGTGAGTCTTAAGCAATTAGCCTGCCATAAGGATGAGGAAGGCGACACACAAAAAATGGACTACTAAACTGAGGAAGGCGGCCGGAGTAGTTTATCCAGTGAAAGCAAGGCCGGAACTGACCATTGCCATGTGCTCACAAATGAGACCTGAATTCGGCCCGCTAGAGCGCGTTCAAGGCCGAAACAGTGCCACCGATATCATGCTCCCCAACTAATAACTAGACACTTATCCGAATCAAGAAAAAAACTAGGATTTGCATTTCCTCGAACGCCGGATCATACAACTTCCGGCACAGTGTACTGCATGCTGGCAAGGGGGAAGTTCGCCGTCCCGTGAATAGTTTTCTCGTGAAACTACTCAAAGTATTCGAGGAGGACTATGGCCTCCAAAACTTCCTGCACCTTTGGGTGCAAGTTCGTACCTTCGACCCGCGGCCAGGCCCCTCGCAGTGTTTTAACTGCCAGAAGTTTGGCCACTCCAGCTTGTTCTGCAACCACCCTCCGCGTTGCGTGCGATGTACTGAGCGTCATCGTGGGTGTAAAAGCCCAAGACGGGGTTCACGGCCATTTGCTGCAACTGCGGCGGGGACCATCCGGCTAGTTATAGAGGATGCAAAGAATTTATATCAGCCATGAAGCTGCAGCGGACTCCTGCTCGCCCTGGCGCGCAGGCAGGCGGTGTTGCAGGTCCCCTCCCTAACCGCAGAGAGGCCTTCCCACCTCTCTCCGGAGCATCATCTCAGGCCCCGGCTGCTCCCAGGGCCCCAGTTCCGCCTGCAGTCGTCGTTTTGGCGCCGCCTGCAGTCCCCTCTGTCCCGGCGCCTGCCGGAGCGCCCGGTCCTTCATACGCAGCTGTGGCTGCTACATCTGTCCCGCCTTCCGCTCCTCGGAGCTCCAAACCTAAGCGCACTCGTCGCCGTCAGCGGCAAGTTCCACAGGCCTTGCCTGCAAAGCCTCAGCGGGCCCCGCCCGCCCGCAGCCGTCAACCTAAGCTCCCAACTGAGCAGACCTCACGTCCGTCCCCGAGCCCTGCGCCATCTACGACACCGGCTGAGGCCAGCCAATTCTGTCTTCCGGAATCTCGGGAATCTTCCCGGGCCCCGGTGGACCGTCTGACTGCCTGGGCTGAAACTTTGGTAAATAACATCAGGTCTGCTCCAGATACAACCACGGTTCTCGCCCTGGTGTTTCAATCACTGTCTACCCTCTTTCCTCTTCTTCCTTTGAATGGCTAGGAGTCTTAGGATCGTTGCGTGGAATGCCCATGGGGTAGTCCCTCGACGATCTGAACTGATGACTTTCGTAACGGAGTACGGCGCTGATGTCGTCCTCCTTTGCGATACTCATCTGGCTCGCTACCATACCTTCAACCTGCCATCTTACATCTGTTTTCGTCAGGATCGTCCCCAGCGGCCTGGCTCTCGCCCCTCGGGGGGGGGGGGGCAGCCGTCTTAGTCCACAGGCGGATATCCCACAGGCCACTACCCCCTTAAGATACATCTCTTGTTGAAGGTTGTGCGGTGGCGATAGACGCTGGTGGATCGGAGTTGCGCGTTGTTGCGGCGTATCTCCGGCCCGGCCTGCGGATACCTCCACCGCCCGAGGAGTGGGACGCTCTCCTCGATCATCCCCTACCAACCATTGTAGCTGGCGACTTAAATGCCAAGCATCCCTCCTGGAACAGCAGAGTAGCCAACGCCTACGGAAAATCTCTGTATCGGTTCGTCTCCGACGACCCGGTACTTCAAGTCATCGGCCCAGAAGACCCTACTCACTTCCCCTTTTCCGGTCATCGACCGGACGTCCTTGACATTGTCATAGCCAAGGACGTGACCCATCACATCCAGGTCTCGTCAGTGTCGGATCTCTCATCCAATCACAATCCCCTTTTTATAACTGCCCGTGAGATGTCGGCCTCACCCTAACCTCCCGCTCAGATTGTTAGGAGAGTCAACTGGCGCTCCTACCATGATGAGCTCTCACGGCGGTTTCCATCACTCCCCACTTGTGACGATTTGGATCTCCGAGCCACTCATCTTCAGGAGTTGGTCCAAGGTGTCATGGATCGACACACCTATGTTCTCGAGGTGAACCATCCACGCTCGGCCCTACCACCGGAAGCTCTCCACGCCATCTGGTTACTGCGCAATCTCCGCCGCAGATGGCAAAGAACCCGTGATCCCGGCGTCAAAAGGCGCTTTCAGGCCCAGTCTCTTTACGTCCAGCAGCTACTGCGGGACGTAAACTCTTATCGCTGGGACTCATATCTTGAGTCTCTTGAAGTCGACCACGCCTCCGTCTGGAGAGCGGCGAGTAGACTGACCCGCGAGAAGAGAACTCGCAACCCACTTGAAACTCCGAACGGGGTTGTATCTTCGTCAGAAGGCAAGGCCGAGGTCTTCGCCGACTGCATGGAGGTGCAATTTACTGTTCACCAAGGCGTCTCGGACCCTGCCCACTCGGCAGAAGTCCGTGACTTCCTATCTGGACATTTTTCACGCCCTCCCGATGTCCCAGCCCTCCCGTTCGACAGGGATGAACTAGTTTCATCTATCTGCCGACTAAATCGCCGTCGCGCCCCCGGTCCTGACCGGATCGGGGCCGCTGCTCTACAAAATCTACCGGCCTTAGGCGTTGACCTCGTTCTTGAGCTGTTTAACTCCTGTCTCCGGCTACAGTACTTTCCCCGCCTGTGGAAAACAGCCAATATCATAATGATTCCGAAGCCGCGCATGCTTCCTGTAAGCTATCGACCAATCTCTCTCTTGCCAGTCATCTCGAAGGTGTTCGAGCGTCTCCTGCTGGCTCGCATCTCGTCGCTGCTAGATGGTTTCACCCGCAGCGAACAGTTCGGGTTTCGCAGAGAGCACTCAACCACGCTTCAATTGGTCCGCGTTGTTACGCACTTGTCAGACGCCACCAACAGGCGAGCGGCTACGGCCGCCGTACTGTTGGTCGTGAGCAAGGCCTTCGATAAAGTCTGGCACGAAGGTCTTCTCTTCAACTTTGCCAATTCCCCTCTACCATCGGCCATAGTGGTTTTCCTCCGGTCGTATCTCAGCGACCGAACCTTCAAGGTGAGCGTCGACAGGTCCTGTTCTACAGTTCGACCCGTCGCCGCCGGCGTACCACAGGGATCTGTCCTCGGCCCCGTTCTGTACCTTGTGTACACGAACGACCTGCCTGTCTTGCCCGGAGTCACGTTGTCTTTGTTCGCTGACGACGCTTTGTATCACTGCAGCTCCCTGTCCCCGCGATTTTCGAGTACAAAGCTGCAGCGTCAGTTGAACCAGCTTCCGGACTGGCTAAGGAAATGGCGGGTGACGATCAACACAGAGAAATCTGAGGCGATCTGCTTCACCCGTAAGTCCATCTCCCGATGCCAGCCCCTCTCCCTAGAAGGGAGGCCCATCGCCTACAAAGAATCGGTGAAGTATTTAGGCGTTCGGCTAGATCGTCGCCTTTGCTTCAACGCCCACGTGACGGAAACCCTTGCCAAGGCTCGCGGCGTCCGAGCCAAATTATCTCCTTTCCTCTCGTGTCGCAGCCGCCTGGCCATGCGCACTAAATTTACAATCTATCTGCTTTTTCTCAGGTCTGTACTGACCTATGCGGCACCCGCCTGGTGGTCTCTTTTATCCACCACCAACAGATGTAGGCTGAAAGCTTTCCAGTCCCGAACCCTCCGATCCTTGACGGGGGTCCCCTTGGTTTGTAAGGAACGACGTGATTCGAAGGGGCCTCCGTGTTCCTACCTTGACTTCCTTTGTCCGGTCGCTGGCTCTAACTCTCTTTGCTAAAGCCTTGACCTCCACCTTCCCATACCTACGAACCATCAGTGCATCAGAACCACCACCGCCCATTCGGGTCAAGGGCCTTCGGGCGCTTCTTGATGACCCGCCATAACTCCATCCTCTTTAAATTCAACAAAAACAAAATGTAATCATCAGTCCTAGACCAGAGTTTTTCACCTAAACTGTCCTTCTCTCCTTCCTGCCCACCTCCTAGCACGCTGAGCCGGCTGCTTGTCGCTGTCATCAATCATTGGCACGGAGGCTCTCCGCCACGCGGGGAGCGACCGACGCCCTCAGGGCGTCTGCTGATTGGACTTGAAACGGGCAACATCTGTTGCTCGAATCGGTACCAGCGGCAGTGCACCAAACAAATCAAAATAAAAGTTATACTCCCCCGCCTTCGCAGTTAACTGGTTGGCGGTTTCCTTTTCCAGTCTTAGGTCACCAGTCGACAATGTACCAGCACTAAGTTTACTTCTGGCAGCCATTGGACACGTTCCAGATGCTGCAAATAAGCCACGGGTGCAAAGACACCCCGCATCCATAATGCAATGCAATACGAACACTGCGACCACCGGAGCACGACTAGCTGCTGCTCTGTTCAAATTGGACTTGGACTTGGACCTTCGATTCGTAGCAGCGGAACCATGGTCATAGATTTCAATGGCCTCATGATGGAGCCGAGAGTAGTAGAAAACATTGTTTGCCTCTCCACTTAGGTGTTTATGGTGAACATCAGCTGGTACTCTTTACCACTGAAGAGGTGGCCTTCACTGGTGAGGCCAAAACGTTTGGTTCTTCAAACATGAGACCATGGCCTAATAGTTCGACATTCAACACAGAGGTGGATTAAGCCGATTGGAGGCCCCTGGCAGTAAAAATTTCGTGGCCCTTAGACCCAAGCCCCAAAACAATAAAATAGTGTAAGGAAGTGATGGCTTTTTTGGAAAGATTTCAGTATTAGACTTTTAATGACTTGCTTAAACCAGCAATATGTAGCTAATAATAAAACTCAATGTTTCAAGAAAAATCAGAAATTTATTCAAAAAATTTAATAGTAACTAAGTTATCTGAGTGCTTAAAAAAGGTTTTCTATATGAATTTGTGTCTTGTTTTCTCTTTGGCAAATTCATCAATTACTTTTGCAGTATCTATTTCGTCCAAAATTTCTTGTTCTATATATAATATGGCCATGTTGTTCAATGGCTTCTCCCATTGTACTCCTTAAATAGTTTTTAACGCGTTTCAAAACTGAAAAAGATCTTTCACCTGATGCATTTAATATCGGTATTGTTAAAAATATTTTCAAAATAATCTCTACGTTAGGAAAAGCTGAAGACATTTCTCTTGCAGCTCGATAAATTTCTGATGCGGTTTTGATGGTATCTTTGTTTTCTTGTAGACACAGTAACAACTGGTCCAGTTCATCGTCAAAATTAGAAATATCAATGTCATTTTTGTAAATATCCTTCAGTTTTTTTATAGCAATCTTTTTTGCTTCAGTTGGTAATCTTTGATAAAAAAATACCCTAAAATGTTCTATAACAGCTCCATACGTCTGAGTTCTTCGAGATAGTTCTGCCTTGGTGCTATCGCATATGACATAAAATGAATTGACAATGAAATTTTCCCTTCTTGCAAATTCATGACCGACTTCTTTGCTTTCATCGAAAAACATTTTTCTCTTCTCTGGCCTACGAGCTTGTCCATCTTCTTCATCAAATGATAGACCTGATAACTCAGTTGCTTCTTTTTCAACTTACGTGGACTCAAACTTGAACTCGAACACAATGGATTACGTGAGCACTGCAAGAATTACAAGAGTGCAGTGATGCCAACGGTGGCTACCGATCGCAACGCGCAGTTGCAATTTCAGGCAGGATTTCACGTATTTATTTAAATTATTCAAATGCAACTTTTCATACTGCTAAGAGATTTGTAAAAATCAATCACTTCTTATTACTAAGATTTATATTTGACATTATAGTATACTTGATGTAGATAATAAATTAAGAGTTTTAGTTACGAGTCTTTCGCTTTTGGCTTTTGCGTTTACATGTAGAATACGTGAATAATATTAAATATTGCATCTTTCGTTTTTTTCTGTTGTGGCAGTTTTTAACTAGGAATCTATCGATCTCGGGGCCCCTGGCGGCTGCCAGGTCCACCAGCCGCTTAATCCGCCCCTGATTCAACTGTTTAATAATATTGATAGTGGTCGTGAAAGCCTAAGAACTCAATCACAAAGCAAGGTTTGTTATGGGACTGCAAACCTCACTAGAAGTGCTTTGAGTTAACTCAGCGATGTACATCACTTAACATAGACAACAGTTGATCTTGTTAAGTTATGATCAGATCACAGTATATGTGCTTGATTACAAACATATTTATGTAAATTATGAAATGAGTGCTGTATATATTGTTTATGATATTACCTTCTGTATTACAGAACCTTCACCTGACTTGGAAGCTGGTGGTGATGCAGAAGTTTAAATCTAGCCCATGTAAACCTGATGAACAGTGTTTTAACAGTGCCACACTAGAGTTTTTTTACAAGTAGCAATAGTACTACTCAGTACCATCTTATATTAGAACTGTTGTAAATATTATACACACACACACACACACTTTAGTTTACATGTCAATGTGTAGGTTATTTAACAAATTGTATAAAGTTAATAAGCCAAAGAATAAATGTATTATTGTTTTTCAGTTTTGTTTTCCATAAATTATTTAATTCTTAAATCATTTCTAGTTAAGATCTTCTTTTCTACAATGTTTGTAAGAGGTTTTAACACAAGGAAAAATATAAGTTCAGCAACACACACCATGTTGAATCCAAGAAAAAATGACAAGAGTGCTCCAAATGATCCTACAAAAAATAAAAGTAGATTTATCAGTAACAATTTTATTGTCAATGAACAAATGTTATGTTGTTAATACAGTTATACTTTAACTAACAACTATGAACCATACGTGTTTTGTTACTAATGGAGATTGAATATTGTAATTATTTTAGTAATGGACAGCAGCAGTGAGCTTCCATGTTATCATGCTGAATGGATAATATGACACTACACATGATACATATAGTCCATTATTTCTCATTTGTTAGTGACTATACTGCACAGAGAATGATGAATGGAAAACATGTATCATTGAAACTACATGTTTCAAGGATAAATCCTCATCATCAGGTTATATAAAAACAGCAATCCTTCTGGAGAAGTCGTCAACAAATCAAAAATTTGTATCAAACATCACAGTATGTATGTCATCTAAAACACATCATTGTAGCACTTCACGCCACGTCACGACCTGGTGTGCACCACTACAAGCGATCAACTAGTGGAGCGCACCAGGTCGCAACGTAGCATGAAGTGCTACAATAATGTGTTTTTAGATGACATACATACTGTGATGTTTGGTATAAATTTTTGATTTTTTGATGACTTCTCCTGAAGGATTGGTGTTTTTATATAATCTGATGATGAGGATTTATCCTTGAAATGTGTAGTTATTGAAAGTTTTAAAGAAATCACAAGACGATGAGTAACCAAGTGTTTACAAATATTACAATTAAATACTTATACACATGACTCGTATAAACATAATATACTCGATTTTGGAAGCAGCTACTGAAAATACATTAAACCAGCTGGAGAACTTACAAGAACATAAATTATATATACAAATGTATTAATTACTACTAATTAAGTGTTTTAAAAAACCTATAATTAATCAGTTAGTATACTACATTGCTTTACCAAATAGAGAGCTCATGGATGAATACATGTCCCTTCTGTGACGAATAGCAATCAAGTCTTGAGGAAACACGTGTATCAAACTATAGTTTCCTGAAGACAAATTGAGTCCTTGGCTAAACAAAAATTACAAAAATCATTACAAATTGTGTTTATTATCACATACAATAAAATTTGTAAACAATATGTAACTAACATGTGTGACTACAACAATTGTGATTTAAATAACTTATGAAACTTAAATGATGCTAATAATAATAAGTTCTTGACACAAGAAAATTTACCAGACTTGGGATTAACGATTCATAAAATTAACAATTAAATTAATCGTTAAAGAAATGGATAACTTTTTAACTTAATCATTAATTTTAAAATGGTTTACTTTAATCATTACTCATTAAATTTTTTTGTTAACAAATAAAAAATTAACAAGTTAATTTTTTTGCTGCCCAAAAGTAAAGCAGCCAAAATAGTTATTGAAGCTGATGTTGGAGAAAGTTTGTTCTAGGTAGGTCAATTCCTAATCCATTGGCAGACAATGGACTGGTTTTTCCCATGGCACCATAAGATCTCCTTTGTTTCCTTCTTGTCACCGTCCGGGTGGCAAGGATGGATTTCTGTCTTTTGATGAATTATTTGCATGACTACCCCAGAGAAGCAGACAACAAACAACTTCTGTATTGATATCTGAAGTAGTGGGAATACAGAGTTGCTAATACACTTTTAATACACGTTTTAATGACATGCTGAGATCTAAAATGAAATTGCGTTGCATGCGGTGAATATTGCACATATTCATTTGGTGACCTGAACCAGCAACATTCATCTGCTGCTGGACGAGTGTGTCATAAACATCATAAACGAACGACTAGTTCAAAGAACGCCAAATTCCACTTCTCCTATTACCCAGATATCGCAAAGGAGGTTAATTTAAACAGATTCTCAATTCCACAAATTTATTGTTCACTGTCCGTTCTCATCAATTTTATATCACTGCTTGTCATCAATTTTATATCAGTGCAGTCAGCGTAGTGGTAATTGTTATTGTTGTGTTTACACAGTTTCATGTTAATTGTTTTGTAAATAGGGTTGTTTTTTGTTACATATTTTTATTTTCTCACAAATTTATTTTTGTTTAGTATCATTTATTACTTTTATATAACCATGGCATATAAATTTTCACCTTGGCCGCAAATTTCTAGATTTTATGAACATGCTGAGAAAGTAAACGGTCTCAACTTTTAAATGCTGCAAGTTGATTAACTAAATAAAATTAAATCACTACTGACTCGGAACACAAGTTTTTTATGGGTAAAAAGCTTTGTGTTTCGAGTTGGTAGTGATTTAATTATATTTGATTTTTAATCATTTAATTATTAATGATTGAATTTTTTAATGCAAATTAATTTTTAATGCAATTTTAAGTAATTTTTTCTGTATTGGAAATTTTAATTAATTTGTTTGAAAAAGCTTAAATTGTGAATTTATTTAACACAATTTTAATTATTTCAACAGCCAAAGAAGCTTGTTCAATAAAATAACAAATAAAGAAAACATACATTTTTAATTTTAAATAGTTAATTTTACTATTATAATTAAATCACTACCGACTCAGATTAAATAGACTAAATAGATTATAATATTAAATAGATTAAATAGACTCAGACTAAATACAAAGTTTTTTATAGGTAAAAACGTAAAAGTTTTACCTTATATAGACTGAACCAGTTTTTGCTTTTAAAAAGCTTCTTCAGAGGCTGACGCTGGGAGCACTGTCTGTCTTGTTCTTGAAGGATCGATGTTGTGTGTGTGGGATGTGATATGTTCGAATAATGCGTGTGATTTGAATTGTGTCTGTTCATTTAGGATGTCGTTTTTATGTGTTTGTATATTTCCAATTGCTCAAGAGTGTCTAGTTTTCGGCCTTTTGTGTGTACGTGTAGAATATCCATGTCATTGACGATGTTTTTGTATGTATGTGTGCTTTGCTTCAATGAGGTGATTTGCAAAGGTGGATTCTGTAGTGGAGTGTAGTACCTTTGTGTGTTCAATCTATCTTTGTTTGAAGCTACGTCCTCTCTGGCCTATGTAGAATTTGTTGCAATCTGAGCAGTTTAGTTTGTAAACACCAGGTAGATCGAATTTGTTTTGTGCTTTGTGTGTGTGTTTTGTTTTGTTTGTAGTTTTGTATGTGATTCTGTATCCTGCTTTTTTGAATTTGTGGGCTATTTTTTTAGTGTGGTTGTTCATGTATGTTAGTGTTATGTGTGTTAACGAAATCCAAGAAGTTAATTTGATTTAAACTTTAATCAATTAGTTTTTGCACGCATTAACTTTAACTTTAACTCAGCTAATTTTGAGGGTCACTAACTTTAACTTTAACCAGTTAAAATTTTTTATTAACTTTCCCAAGTCTGAAATTTACATTGTCAGTGCTGTAAATTACGTTCACTGTTAAGTTTAAATAAATCAGAATATAAGAAAATGTAAAGTTTTTAACTAAATACTTTATTATACATGAAGACAAAATGAATGAGTTAACCTAAATACTGATACATTATAAAAAACTTACAAGAATTTGCTGTCCGTATTGTAATGTGTGAAGTTAAGTGGGCTAATTGAAGTGCCAGTAACATAACGTGTGTAAAAACATTTAGGTTTACAATTACAAGGTGTTGCCCAGTCCTGGAATTTGTTCACTGGTGAACCATCATCATCTTCAGTGTCAAGACCAAGTGAGTAAGAATCTATCATCACTAAAACAAAAATACCTTTGGTTATAAATTGATTTCATGTAAATTGGTGCACAGCATTCTTGAACCGCATGGGTTTGTACCGCGCAATTTGCAGTTTTCTAGCAAACAATTTGTGCAAGTAATTTGAATGTGTGAGTGGACTGCGGTAGCTTGTGCAAATCATAAAATTTGGCTTGAGCAACATCAGACCTTGGTTGAAAAAACTGAAGTTAACACAAGTAAATTTTGCTCAACTCTATTCTACATTAAGAATATAGTATCTTATATTTATATTCAAGAGTGAATAATAATTTACTCATTTCAGTAACCAGTGCCTACACCGTTTTCTATGATTATGTAACTCTCTGTATTTGCAAATGGGACAAAACTATCCAGCATTTCTCATATCCTAGCTACCGCTTCAATTTCTCTTTTCTGCCTTTCCCATCACCGCAGTCACTCCACTGTCCCAAGATGATTGGTTTTCCTTTTTTCCATCCTACTGCTGCTGCTATTCTCCTGATTTTCAAGCCAATCTTTCCTCTAGCATTCCTCTCGTGTGTACATGCCATATTAATTTCTTAGCTTTGATAGTTTTTATGATGACAATGTCTACTCCTCTTCTTATTCAAATATTGTAATTTATAATTTTGCCTAATGTCATTATTCCATAACTGTTGCTAGTAAACTTTTTCCATTACACTATTTTTTTACTTCCATAAGGAAATGGAAGTATGGTCATGGCAAAAAAAAATCATGTTCGAGATAATGGCAGATTCTGATTGCACTACCATAAAAACATGAAAAAAAGTCATTTTTCGAAAAGTGTCTGTGTGTAGAATTTTTTCTATGGCAAACGATAACAGCCGCAAATACAAACAGAATCAAATAATTTTTTGCATACAGTCCTGAATTGTAGAGGACTCAAAGTCTATTGTTTTTGGTGAAGATCGGTTAAGGGAAAGGGGTAGTTTACCTGCAACATTTTATGTTTTAACAAGAGTAAAGTGCTTAATTTTGATAAATAAAGTATCCTGAAAAGAAGGTCATAATAATCCACTGTAGAAAGGTAGATGAAATATCTATAAATGAAAAGGGTAGTTGAAGGGGGGAGGGGGTAATATTTTTTATAAATTAAATGGTAGTTGATGATGGAAGAGGTACATTTTTTATAAGTTTTATATGTTGTGTACTACGTTATTGACAACAAAGAAGTAGTTTCTATGGAAACATTTCATTTCACTTTAACAAAATTCTATATTTTTAATTTTAATTTAAATCACATATGAGTGAAAATATATCGTTCCTGGCAGGCAAGCATATCTCAATTATGTAATGTTTACTTTCGTGCAAGCCGAAAAGATGGACATCGATTTGCTTCCTGTGGATTGCTGGGCAGTGTTGTTGTATTAAAGCAATTAATACAATCTGTGTACTTTTTTCTATTATGATATGAGAATTATAAACTAATATGTGCATGTGTGTATGTATGAAAAATGTACAAATATTTTTCTCCTTTGGAAAATTGTTTGCTCCTTCTTGAAAATATTTTGACCTCCCTGATGGCTAGTTATTTACTAGATTGTGTGGAATATAGCATTATGACATGGATCAGAATGGTGGGTGTTAAACAGGAGACACAAACGTATTAAGGAAGAAATGTTTTGCTGAGAAATTTGTAATTATACAGGTGAACAGAATAGTCATTCAGGAAATCAGAACACAAATGGAAAGAAAGAAATCAAGACTCAATTTGATAACACTATAGACATCCCTCGGCCCCTCGCAGTGAGACTCCAATTTCATTACAGGAATCAGATCGCAGCTAGGTGTCTACTGTGAAAATGTACAATCATATCTTTATTTGTTTGATAGTATTCCCACTTCAAATTACTGAGTACAGCTGCTGAATCACCACTCTAGGTACCTTTACCAGCTCTCTGCACTTCCTATTTCTACAGATGTGCAAATCATAAGTTAAGTATAGCTCTGGTACTGCGTGACTAATGCACCATTTTCAATTAATGTGTTTTTGCCTGTGCTGTTAAATATTTGGTTTTCCTGTAATGTTGAAACTATATATGTCTGATATTCTTCATTTAATTTTTTAACATACTGTTATGATGGTCTCACCGATTGTTGTATGGTACAGTGGAAACAAAATACAGACACCAATGAAGTCACTAATCACCAGCTTTAATCAATCACAAATAACAGTTTACAATCAACAAGTTATTCAACAAGATTATATTCGTACAATAATTCAAGTTAAATTTTTCACACGCAATAATAATGTCAAATATAAAGAATTCCGCACTAATTATAACACAACTATTTGATTTCACTTGACAAATTGCCCAACATAAACTGACTTCCAAGCAGCAGCTGTTGCCTATTTATAGCCTGCAGGGTTTCAGACTGTTCCATAATATGCATCCTTAACAAGCACTCGAAAATCCTAGAGGATACTTTAGTGTGGCCTTGGCAGAAATACACACCTGCTCAGCTGGCTGGGAAACATGTATAGACAGACCATGCACATAAGAACCTTCGGTTAGAAAGCTTTGCGCATCTTCCCCTCCGTCCATTCAAACACTCACTCCCCCACCACCTGACTGACAGTTGTAGACTCAGTCACTCACTTGCTTGCTATATTGCAGTATTGTCAATTCGTTGCATTATTTGCAAGTTGTTAATTTAAATGTCATCCAAAATAATACGTAAATATTGTATTCTATTTCATTATCTAAGAAATAAATATTAAATTCTACATACCTTTAAACTGTTGTCAGTTAATTATTCTATATCAGTAGCGCTTGTTTCCAACTCCGAACTGTTGAAATCTGAATCAGATGATTCTCCATTTATAGAAATAATCAGTTCATCAACAGCTTCATACATTAAACCGTCATTTTTCCAGTACTCATTTTCAATTTTAATTACATGGTCACAACACTTCTTCCACTTATCAACTGAGTATTCTAAAAACAACTTTTCACAAAGTTTCCGTTTCACTTCCAAGGATTCAGACAGGCACTCACTGATCCTACCTTTTACGTCCGTCACCCCAAACAAGTTCGATAGGCGACAAATCAGGATGATATGGTGGCAAATGCACAACTGTGTGACCGGCATCAACGAACAGTTTACCTATCGTGTAAGTCCGTTCGGTTTGCACATATTTAACCAGTAACAGCAGCTCTGCCTTAGTTATAGGTTCTTGGAATGCAACATTGTTATGTCTAAGCTAATCCATAATAGACTGTTTAATAGATGATGAGATCAGCTTTTTATTCTCTTGCACACTGTGATAACTTGCATTATCCATAACAACGACAGAATTGGGAGGCAAATTCGGAATTAACATGTTTTGAACCCATTTAGAAAAATTCTCATAGTTCATGTCGTCATGATAATCCCCACTTTTTGTTGTGACTGAAAAATCAGAAGAGTGTTTTTAACAAACCCACATTCCCCACCTGCATGTATTATAATTATTAACTTACGCCCCTTACCGGTCGCTTTAACACTTCCAATTTCTGTTTCGGATTGCCAACAAGATGGAACAGATAGTGTGGAATGAATATAGGTTTCGTCGATGTAAACTATTATTTCTTTTATTATACCTGTGTTGTCTGATCTCTCTTAAGTATCTAGCTCTCCATGCAACATTTTCCGGTTTTTCCATTAAAATCTTACGGGATAACTGACACCTTTTCCACTTAAATCCCATGCTTTTTAATAATTTTCGCAGGTATTCCCTCCCACAATGAAGACTGTCTTCATCCTTCAAAAGTCTGTTAAGTTTTTTTTAAAGTTAGTACAGTTTTTCTGTTAATATAAAAGTCGTGTATTTTACGTCTAATCACACATTTAGTAAATTAGTCCACAATTATTTTTGTTACATTACTGCTCTTTTTCTTATTTGGCGTAGAAAACTTAAATTTTCCTTTAGCCAAATGACTTCTTGCTTCCTCCAGAATACGCTTCACAGACGACTGAGATATACCCGTCACTTCACTGGTCAACTGGACAACGTTATACATAAGGTTGTGGAGTTCTTTTTGCTCCCGTAAATGTTTTCCAACATTGTAAACAAATCACGCGCTTGGCCCCTTAACGACCTTCCAGACACACTTGACAAGCAGGATGCCATTTATTTCTTAATTCTGTAACAAACGCACAACACAACACTTTAAGCAGACACACGTGATGAGTAGTGGGAATTACATTCAGTCACACACTGGTGTGGAGGGGTACCCCTCCACTGTACAGTGTTATGCGCCAAGTACGATGCTCAGAACACTTGATTCCGCGCAGGCTCTTATGTCTGTGGTTTTACTACAGAACAACACTCTCCATTATTTGAGAACGTTCCATTGTTGCACTGCCCTCTCCTTAAGCCTGTTTGTTCCTAACACTTTGACAGGGCTTCCAGTCACAGTCTGCATTGTACAAGAGCTAAATTGAGGCTGGCAGTTGCTGACTAAGTCATGGGGCACAGTGAAGAAAATGTTTTGGAAAAAGTCAGGTGGAGAGCTGCCAATCAATTGAACAAGCAGAAAAAGAAAGAATAACAGGGGGTGGGTGGGAGAAAGAGAATTTCAAAGTCCTTATTTTATTTATTTATTTATTTTATTTTTTGTCTTAAGTAGTCTAATTGTTTTTTCTGTGTGATATAGCAGTGACACTCTCTATTGCCTTGGTAATCAAAATAAATTATAAATCAGGTAGAAATTTTATGTTGAGGAACTTTTTCATTTAAAATTGGACTATAAAGAATGTGTGTGTAGACGCACTCGCACATGAGTCACATGTGTATGAGCATAGTCATTCTTTATATTTTTTGTAATATATATTTACATGCATCAAGTTGTACAACAAAAATTGCTCATGATCTTTGAGCAAATGACTGCAGAGTACAACAAGATATGAACATAGAAATTAGGTTGCAAACATATATTAATTGTCTTGAGTACAAAGTAAATTATAAAACTTATACATAAGAAACGTGCTAAATGAAACGTGCTGTTACTTTATTTATTTATTTTTTTAATTATTTAACTTTTGTAAAGAAATACATTGTAATAATATATACATTTGTAATATTGTAAAAGAAATACATTTGTAATAATATATACATTGTTAATGATAATAATGATACTGAAGAAGAAGAAGAAGAAGAAGAAGAAGAAGAAGAAGAAGAAGAAGAAGAAGAAGAAGAAGAAGAAGAAGAAGAAGATCTTGATGATAGTAACATTATTATTAGTAAGATGACATAAATTCTGTATGGCATACCTTGATGTGATGCCAAACATGGAAGATCGCTGAGGTCGCAAACTCTATACATACCTAATGCATAATTAACAAAACAGGAATTAGTACACACATTTTAATACAATATGCTAAACCACACACAAAAAAACTTGTATTTTATGCTTACCATTATTTGGGAATGAAGTCAAAACACAACCACAGACTTTTTCTGTAAAATTCATCCTACATTCTATAATACAATTATGATATGTATAGGCATAGAAAAAAGCAAGTTTAGATTCTTGCTGCCAAATGCAGTTTCGTTTTTCTGGTGACATTTTCAAGACTTCTTCACTTGTGCCAGTTGTTCGTGGTGTGTAAGATATCATCATTAAATTATTTGGTGGAACAGCTATCATTCTGGATGTTGTGTCTGGATAATTGCGAGGACGATTTACTAATACCTCAAACACACCATACAAATTGTATGTTATTTTTTTTTAATTGGAAACACATTAAAATCTAAAGTAGAAATGCAGAAACACTACTTTGAAATTACAGTCACAACAAATTATTTTTAATGTCTTTCAGAAGTGGCTACTAAATAAGTTTTAATTAATCTGAGGTCTGTGAGTAAGAAACAAATTTATGGTTCTTACAAAACAAAACAGCCAGGTCTGACCAATATTTGTTTCAGACTGGATGGATGTTGAAGTAGCTTACAGTAAGTCCCCAAAAATGGAACATCATTACAGTTAACAAGTAAAACTGCAATAAAAGAAGAAAATTTCTTGATCATATTAAAATAAAATATAAAACCTCTAATTCACTATAATTCGAGGATACTCTAATTCACTGCATATTTTGTAATGTGAGTTATTATTTGTAATATGACTGCAGAATGTAAACACCGTTTATCTGTTGTAGGAATAAATTATTTTTGCAAGGAAAGGACATTGATGTTGATTTTTTAAATTTTAGGAATAACAGTTATAAACATAATGTGAGCTATTGTTACGATGGTCTAACTGATCGTAGGTACAGTGGAAAACAAAATAAAAGATGCCAGTTAAGTCACTAATCACCAGCTTTAATTTTCACAGTTAAACAGTTCATAATTAACAACACAGTCTCTTACTACAAATCAAATAAAAAATTGTTCACACGCAATAAAATGTCACTAATATTAAAACACAATTGTATTACAATATACCGCCTGATTATAAAACACAGCACTTCACTAATAACCACTGAACGCACGCAGTAATATCGCCTGATAATAACTCGGACCGCACATAATATATCGCAACTATAACTGAAAACTAAGACTGCTGACGCCTTGTATTTATACAACGCTCACAGACCAGAATATTATCCAAAATGCGCATTAGCGCCAGTGTGTACGACGTAATTAATTGCGGCCTTGACACTGTCCACGCGGCCACGCGAATTCTGGCTCAGTCTAGCAAGTGCACTGAGAATCACGTACGCCACACGCATTACATTCTGGATCCCTCTGGAACATTCACGTAGATTGGAACATTCTGGATAAACACGTAGAATGTTCTGTGATGTCATAACACTACTCTCTCCTTAAGCCTGTTCGTCCCGAACTGGCAAACCGTCTCTGAAGTAATACTTAGATAGGCAATCTAGGTGGACGACCTTGAACTTTCGCTATCCTTCCTGTTGAATCCGATAAACATCATTGATTCTTTTTTTCACAGTATAGGGTCCTACCAAGTTAGTTTGCAACTTAGGTGAGCGACCCCGACGGCGCTTTGGGTTGAACAACCAGACCTGATCTCCTTTTTGGAAACTCACAGTATTACTGCGAATGACATACCGAGTTTTCATTTTATCACTGGCAATCTTCAGCCACCCTCTTATCAAGGGATTCATTTCTCGCAGTTAGTTTTCTAATTGCGAGGAATAGTTCTGTGGCTCTTGGGACATAGTCTTAGGTGATTTGAACATCATGTCCCCAGGAAGATAAATCTCCCGCCCAAACACCAATTTTGCTGGAGTCATGCCGGCTGTGTCATGTACTGATGACCTATACACCATGAGGAATAGTGGTATACGTTGGTCCCAGTCTGTTTGGTTCTCGTCAACAACCTATGAAAGATGCTACTCAAGTGTCCTATTGAATCTCTCAACCATCCCGTTCGACTGAGGATGCAGAGGCGTTGTCCTGGTCTTTCGAATTCCGAGTAGACGGCATAATTCTACAAACACTCCTGATTCAAAATTTCTCCCTTGATCCTATGGATTTCCATAGGACTCCATAACGGCAACAGAAGTTGTGAACTAACTCCTTTGCCACAGTGGTAACCTCCTGATATGGAATTGGGTAGACTTCCACCCACTTAGTAAAGTAGTCACATACAACCATGATGTACCGGTTTCTATCGTCTTTAACTGGGAATGGTCCAGCAGTGTCTATGGCAATTCTCTCAAAAACCAGTCCAACGTTATACTGTCTCATTTTTCCTCTGCTTCTGGTTTGTGGGTCCTTGCTTGCAGCACATATTTCACATATCCGAACCCATTCCTCTGCGTCGTGGTGAAGATGAAGCCAATAGAGTTGCCTCCGTATTTTGTCAAGGGTTTTGTTAATGCCAAGATGGCCTCCAGACGTCCCATCATGCACCTCCTTCAAAACAGACTGCACTTTACTTCGGGGAACTATCAACTGCATGACCGTTATTCGTCCATCTGCACTTTCCCAAGCCCTTTTCAGCAATCGGTTCTCTACGGTAAGGGATTCCTATTGTGCCCAGTAGCCCTTCAGCACTTCGGAACCATGGCAGATATCTTGCCAATCCTGGCGGCGACCTTCCTCTTTTGCTGTCAAGATCGGTCCAATGTCTTCATCAGTCATCTGCTCTTAACGACAATCTTGTGTCGTCCAGCTGTCTGCCAGAAAATGGCTTGAACATGTTCGCTTGAGTTTTGTTCTTCCTTTCTGTGGCAATGTCGGCAGTCTTCCGGGCACGGTCTTCGTGATAAGCCATCTGCATTACCATGCAGGCGCCCCTGCCGATGTTGTACCTTGAAGTTGTACTCTTGCAGACGTTCGAGCCACCTTGCCAACTGTCCTTCCGGATTTTTAAATCTCAAGAGCCATGCAAGGTAGGTACATAGTGAAAACTCTTCCATAGAGGTATTTATGGAAGTGCTCCAAAGCTCTGACAATTGCCAACAACTCTTTCCTTGTAACACAATAATTTCTCTGTGGTTTAGAAAGGATCTTGCTTTAATACACTATTACTCGTTCTTTACCGTTCTGGACTTGAGACAAAACTGCTCCTAGACCAGTATTGCTTGCGTCTGTGTCTACAATGTACTTCCCTTCGGAAGCTGGAAAAGCGAGAATTGGCTACAAACATAATGCAATCTTCAAAGTCCTAAGTGCTTGGTCACACTCTCTCGACCACTGGAAGTTCCGTTTATTTTCCGTTAGTTCATGGAGTGGTTTAGCGATAGTAGCGAAACCTTTCACAAAATATCTGTAATATGAGCATAACCCCAGGAAACTCCGAACTTCATGTTTACTCTTCGAAACTGAGCAGTCTCTTACGGTGTCTACTTTATTAGGATCCATGCTAACACCTGCTGCTGAAACCAGATGGCCCAGTTACTGTACTTCCTTCTGGAATATAGAAAACTTCTTCGGGCTCAGCTTCAGTTGGGCACCGTGAATTCTAGTTAGAACCTCCTTAAGGGTTTCCAAATTGTCTTTGAAAGTCTTCCCGATCACTACGACATCGTCTAAATAAACAAGGCAAGTTTTCCATGACAGGCCTCGGAGTACCAGGTCCATCAATCTTTCGAATTTTGCCGGTGCATTACACAGTCCAAATGGCATGAGGTTAAATTGGAATAAGCCACTTGAAGTCAAGAAAGCGGTCTTTTCCTTGTCTTCTTGATGAAGATCCAATTGCCAATATCCACTCTTCAAGTCCAATTTGGAAACCCACTGTGCTCCAGACAGCGTGTCGAGTGTATCATCAACGCGAGGTAATGGATAGCAGTCTTTCCTTGTGATGTAATTCAACCTCCAGTAGTCTACGCAGAAACGCAATCCACCATCCTTCTTCGCTACCAGCACTACCAGAGAAGACCAAGCACTTGACAAAGGCTCGATTACTCCCTCTGTCAACATGTCCTGTACCAACCGAGACATTTCCTCTTGCTTAGCTAATGGATGCCTTCGAGGAGGTTGGTGTATCGGTGTTGTGTCCCCGGTATTGATGCGATGTTTGTTCAAGAGAGGTTCTTCCCAATGCCTGTCCCCAAAATTCAAAAGAATCTTTGAATTAATGTAAAAACTGTCTGAGTTCTTTTACCTCACCACTTGAGAGGTTGTTAGAAGATCTGTTCAATAATTCCTGCAGTTCCTCTGGTAATTTGGATCTTCGTTGCATCATTCCGGCTACCCAGGCCACAGGAGTCAATTTGCCTAGGAGCGTATTGCTTTGTAAAGTGACAGCTTGATCCAAAATATTCGCCACTCTAATAGGTACATTTCCGGTTTCGTCAGGTTTTACTAAACTTCTGGCAATTAATATGCCCGGTGTGCTGGCTACCTGGGGTTCGCAATATAGAGCACTGGTAGCCTCTAGTATCTACCTCGGTTTTAACCATGATGATCTTTTTATAGTTTGGCGGAACAGTTACGGCCACTTGGTTTATCACTTTATCGATTTTTCTGATGTAGTCATTGTGGAGTGCATTACCTCTTCTCATCCGATTCTCAAGACGTTGTTTTTGAAGTCGACTATAAATCCGTATGCATTCATAACGTCCACACCAAGAATTGCTTCATCCACAATGTCTGCAACAAGTACTTGATGATTAAACTCAAGTCGACCAAGGTGTAGGTGTATCCCCACTTTTCCAAACACTTTTACAGGCCGTCCAATAGCTGTTCGCAAGCTGCAAGAGCTTGAGATCTTTCACTACATTGGGCTGCACAATGGAAACTGTTGCGCCTGTGTCAACTGTAATCGAGGTTGGCCTTTCTTGAACGAATCCGGTAACCACCAAGCTCCTGCTACTTTTCTGAAGTGTAGAAATTGCGTATTGTCTAGGGGCTTCGTTCCTCCAGTCAGCACACGCCCCGTTGTACCGACTACTGCTCATTTCCCTGCTGCTGAATTCTAACCCGACAATCCCTTTGTAGATGTCCAGGTTTCCCACATCTATAACACTTCGGTCTTCCATCCTTGAAAGTGGCGCCGACCATCGAGTCCCTGTTCCTTGTTCTTCTTCCTCATCGTCTGTGACGACACGATCTTTTAGCGCTCACTGTATGACTTGTCCAACCAGACGCTGATTTGGTGGCCTCAAATTGCAAAGCATGTACCAGGGCGTCCGCACTGTTCTGGTGTCTTGCCATCCGTAACACTTGCTGTAGTTCGTTATCTCGGACACCGGCAGTAAATGTCTGCATCGCAAAACTTGTTTGAAAATCTTCTGGCGTTTCAGGACAGGCCAGTCTAATTATTGCTTCAAACTCTTGAAGACTCCCCGGAATGCTGTTGCATTGCTCTCAACTCGGTGCAGTAAACATCTCGCAAATGTTTATCACCATACCGTAATAATACCTAGAGCTTTTATCAACTCGGCATAGATGTTCTGGCTGTCAGGTGGCACTTTCTGTAGTAGTTCTGCTGCAGGTCCTTTTAATATGAGAACGAGTGAGACTGCCTTGTCTTCTCTGTCCAATTATATGCGCATGCAGCAGCTTCAAATTGGCGGAGGTACGTTGCCCTGTGACTGCTTCCGTCAAAGGTTGGAGCTTTGACATGAACTGTTCCTACTGGAGACAAAGTGACTTTCTCTACTGACTTATTTTCTGTGTCTTTTTCTGTCTTTATCATTGGTACAGTCTGTTCAAAAGTTTGTTTTGGTTGTATCTTCAGGAACTGCTCTCTTATGTTTGCCATTGAGATTTCTACTCCAGATATTTTATTTGACATGGGTTCTTCTGTGACAGATATTTTTGTAGACATCAATTCTTCAACACTCGAAACGGATTTTTCTACTTCAGCTATTTTTGATGTCATTGATTCTTGTACCTCCGATATTTTAATAACTTGTTTATTAAGCTCACCTTGTAGGAGACCCAACTCTGCAGCAGTTTGTTCTTGTGTCTGCTTTTGCTCCTATATTAAATCCTTTATGTCTTCTGTTTCACGCTTCCGTTCTACTTTTTGTCTTTCTTCTGTTTCATTATTGCTTTCTGATGTTCCTCACCCTCTTCTCTTTCTTGTCTTCGTTCTTCTTTTGTCTCTTCCCATGTCTGCCGCAGCAGTGATTGGAAAGCTTCCATTGTTTACCGATTAATTACGAATTACCTCATCTTGTACAAAGTGTCCACTGTTTCCACTGTTAACCGTTCTATCCCACTTCTGACACCACTGTTATGACGGTGTAACTGATCGTAATAGGCACAGTGGAAAACAAAATACAAGACACCAGTTAAGTCACTAATCGCCAGCTTTAATTTTCACAGTTAAACAGTTCGTAATTAACAACACAGTCTCTTACAACAAATCAAATAAAAAATTGTTCACACGCAATAAAATGTCAACTAATATTAAAATACAATTGTATTACAATATACCACCCGATTATAAAACACAGCACTTCACTAATAACCACTTGAACGCACACAGTAATATCGCCCGATAATAACTCGAACCGCACTTACTGTCTGGCCACGATTCGATGATCGAGCATTATGTAAGGTGGGAGAAGCACTACGGTAGGCTAAGTGGGAGTAAATCAAACGGCTAGTACATATATTTCACCCTATCTCGCTTACAAGCGGCCGGGTGGTGGGGGAGAGCAGCTTCAATCATCCAGTCGTGGCCAAACAGTAATATATCGCAAATATAACTGAAAACTAAGGCCGCTGATGCCTTGTATTTATACAACGCTCACAGACCAGAATATTCCAAAATGCGCGCTAGCGCCAGTGTGTACGATGTAACTAATTGTGGCCTTGACACAGTCCACATGGCCGCGCGAATTCTGACACAGTCTAGCAAATGCGCTGAGAATCATGTACGCCACACGCATTAGATTTCGGATTCCTCTGGAACATTTGATAAACACGTAGATTGTTCTGTGATGTTGTAACACTATGTTTAAGGGCTTTTACGGTTAAAATTATTGTTTTATAGAATGGGTCATGGCCCAGTTCAGTTTACAATAATCTGTACATGGACAGTACACATAGGTACAGATAAACCACACTTACTGAATGTTTAATAGCAAAATTGAAATTATATTTTTAAAACAGCCATTGTTCACTCTGTGATGATTTTGTTGAACACTACTTTAATGAATGAAAGAAATAAAGCATTTTCTATCTTTGTATATACCCTGAATTGTGATAATTTATAATCACGTATGAAATTTTATTTTGATTCAAATAGTTGTTACTCTGAAAACTAGTAAGCATACACTAAAACAAAAGGTACAGGGTTGATTAAAAAAAATAATAATAAAGGAACTACAAATTAATACATACTCTTATTCAACCTGGTTTTTGTTTTTTAATTTACCATTGTACCATATGATGCATATAAAGTAGAATGGTAATCTTCTCTATCAGTTTTAACCAGAGCAATAAGGCCATTTTCATATCCTGATGTTGGTAACATCCTTTCTTTATTCTGTCCACTCATACCATGTATCTGGCTAAAATTTGTAGGAAATAGATTAGTTAAAGAAATGACAACAATAAAGAATAATTTGAATTACTTTACTATTAGAAAAACTACAGATAGTAACAAATAGTATAAATATTTTCATATAACATTTTCTCAGCATATCATTTCCTGATATTGATATGAGATTGATTCCATTACCTTTCAATAACTGTCAAGATTCTTATGTCAACTAGTCACTAAAAATTGCGATCACTATAATTATGCACTATTCAGGCTGTTATGTTTATGACATCAAAAATATCATGTCTGAACTTTAACTGATGGTTTTAATAAAATGGAAACATTTTAATATTGAATAGCATTTTTTTAAATAGGGTTTTATTACATGAATAATAATTTAAAACAGACTCAGCAGTGACGTGTTTTAAGTTGTGTACTTAAATCCTAGTTTTAAAATTGTTAATTCTGAAGTCTTACTTACCTTGAATTATAATCACCAATATAATTGAAAGCACAACCATAACCTTCTGAGGTTTTTGTCATACGAAACATTGTACTGCAATCCTCATAATTGTCATTCCACTTGCAGCGCAAAATTAATTCTTCACAAGGGACAGCAAGCTGCACAGTTAGAGACATATGCATCAGAAGTTTTTGCTGACTTTTATTGTAAATGTAATCTGTGATAAATCATTTCACTGAATCCGAAACTACTGATTCAAATGATACCAATTATGACAAGTATAACATACTGACGAAACTAGTATGTTATTTTAGACTACAGACCTCTCGTCCGGCCACCTCGGGACCAGACCCTAGGCCGGATTACAAAACGGCCGGACGAACCGAAAATACGCTATAATGATGAAATAACGTCCTCAAATGAATGATCCATACAATAAATTACCCAATACAGTATGTACAAATTACTAATTATCATAATTTTAATTAGAATGTACCGGCATCTTGAAGTTTTTAGTGTAGGATAATTGCTTTTTCTTTTAAAATTAGTCCACTTATCGGAGTGCCTCTTAGCCTCTTAGGCGTTCCTGAATAAACCATAACCACAAAGCATTGTCTACTAATTCGTTATTTGTGTTTTTTAAAGTGCATCATGTCAAAAGCACTTTTTCAATTTCAATTTGAGTGCAGAAAGTCTCAATCGATTTTCTGTTTCGGTGCAAGTCATTAACTGTACTCTTGCCTACATTAAACTCTTGGCAAATACTCTGGACCGATTCACCCTTATCGAGATGCTGAAGGACTTGTAATTTCTGGTCCATAGTCATGAACGTATTTTTGTGTCGCATTCATGTCGGAAAACGTTTTTATTTATACAGATACATACAGTATTACTATATACACAGATATATTTAGACAGACTACATACACAGAACTCACAATATAAGACACACATCCCCATATAAACAAAAGCGTAAGTCAACTGAGCTACATATATTTTCCGTTTAACAAGTTGGGGCCTGTCGCTGGAGGCTCGTCTAGACTGTGTGACTCACCGTATGGCTGGCCGAACCATCCGACGGCCGATCCAACCGAGGCCAGACTAGAGGGCGTCTACTGTACTTGGAATATAATGTGTGCAAAGTAAACAAAGATGTTAAAACAATAGAACCATCTCGAACAGCCGAAACCATCCTCCACCCATCCCTCCGCTAGTCAAGCAGGTGTAGCTTCAGTCAAGGCTGAACTCAAATACGTTCCAGAGTGCTCTGGCGAACACATGAGATACACATTAAGTGCGTGCAGTAAGGATGGAAAGCTATTCTGGACCTCTGCATGACCTATAAAAAGCTACAGCAGCCGGCTTTATGAGTCAGTTGTGTTGAGCGATTTTCCTTAGTGCAGATCAAGTGATGGTGAAGTATTGTGGTAAAGTGTTATTGTGTTATAATTAGTGTGAAATTCTAATAGTTGACATTATTATTGCATGTGTACAAACTTAACTTGAATTATTGTACGAGACTAATCTTGTTGAATAACTTGTTGATTACAAATTATTAATTGTGATTAATTAAAGCTGGTAATTAGTGATTTTAATGGTACGGTATCTGTATTTATTTTCCACTGTACCATACGATGATCAGTGAGACCGTCATAGCAATATGTTGGTTTATTACTACACATAACACATTGTAATGCTACACAAAACATATTGTAAACAAAACCTATGCCTGACCAGTTCAAAAATGTCATACACCAATTGTTGCATGAAGACCAAATGTCAAATGGAAGATTGAACTTCATTCTCATGCTTTTAGAAAGTGATGTGTTACTAATTACACATACACACTGTAATGTTGCGGTTTACCGGTATGGTAAATTATTATTGATGTTAAATTATTTAATAATGTGTAGCGAGCCGGTTTATACTTTGTCTCAATACTTACTAGTCGACCGTATCTCTCGCCGCTCAGTTCAAATTTTTCCACCTCGCCACCTGATTGGCTCACGCTGTCTGGCTGAGTCGAATTCGTCAACTGTCGTATGTTTATTGTTTGTGTCCAAATTCTTATATTACCCTTTTTATATGAATCAAACATACAGCAACTGAGAAATATTAAAATTTATTGAACCCTTCTTTATATTAACTGGTCAATTACAGTTGATAAATGGTACATATATTTTTTATAATTCCGACGTTTACAAATTGCTCGGTTGGCTTCGTTCAGTATTCATACGTAAAATGCCATCATGGCGTACAGGTTAATGTTTTAAAAAATAATAATTTTTTCTCAGGGAATAAGTTCTTTGGACTACAGAAGTTGGATTACAGACTAATAAATGCACATAAATTATAATATTCCTTATATTTAATTACACAATAGTTGATATTTTAAAACATGAAAAGTAAGTCATTGGCAATGAGAAATAGTGCACGCTTGGTTAAATTCTTGTTAGCAAGTTATGTTTTTAAAATTATTTTAATATAAAATCAAAATTCAGTGGTTGATATATTTTATCGAAAGTGATTTTATAATCAAGTTCAGTTCAAAAGTTAATTTTGTGATCTGTGAAGTGAAAATAAGATAGTTCGTTTAGTGTGGGTAATTGAAAGTTTGAGTTGGGGTGAAGTATTTAATTTATACTCATCGATTCCTGGACGTAGCTTCTCTTGCGAACCTCTTCTTCTTCTGGAACACGTCTAAAAGTCCTTTCTTCTTTGGATTAAATGAGATTCCTGTTCAAATGGTTGAAATCCAATGTCCAGCTTCCATCAGTTCTTGTAGATGATCTTCTTCTTCAGGTTGAGTTAGGTCCCTTCAGTTCTTCCTCTAGAATTGGTCTGGTATTAAATTAATTTACTTCCTTCCAGGTTTTGGCCATGATATTTGTTGTACAAATGTTTTAATTACTGGTCATCTCATCAGTGGTTCAGTTAAATCTTCTTCTTACACTTCTTCTTTCAAAATTTGGAAAATTTTAAAGTTTTTAAAATTAATTTGGATTCGAGGGCTTCATACATCCACCCTCTATGCTGGTCAATAATGAAGTAATTAGATTTCAACGGTCACTCTATGTAACAACCATGAGTTGCCATAGTTACCCTTCAAATTATACTAGTTCTCATTGGTCAACATCTTATAACATTGTTATAATCTAACGTTTTATTTATGTTCAAATATGTAAAAATCCTTTAAATTATGATTACTTCCTTATGCTAGTATTAATATTAATTATACTAACACCATTGTTCTGCTTTTTTACTAAAGATTATTTTGATATCCCTCATGGTTATTTTTGATTAGTTAATAACATTTTTCTTATTTTCTTATTGATATTTCTTTTGTAATTATTTTTAAACTGAATAATATTTATACATTTTTATATCTGATACACTTACTTACTTACTTAAAACATTTTATGTACTCTAATTGACCCTTGGTTATTGTTTTCTTTTTAATCTTATAAAATTCTCTCCTTCATGCTAGGCCTAAAACCTAGGTTTCACAATACTCCTATTCAACCTTCTTTATAATTCATAAACTTTATTTATTGGTTCATTGAACATTTTTTTTTATAGAAACAGATAAACAAAAAAACATTGGTGCTTTCAACAACACACCCTTTATAATTAAAATATTTCTTACCAGGTTCAAGCCTGAAATTAAACTTCTAACTGTTGTTGGTTTCTTACTTCTATCTCACCTATCTTCTAAGTTAATTAATTCTATGGTTTTTTACAATAATGAAACTCTTATAATAATAATTTTTAACAGTACCTTACACAATATAACTCACTTACAAATTCCTTCACTAAAATATAGTGTCTGCTTCTCCTATCTTCCACTCTAATAATTTAACTTTTACCTTATTCTTTGTAATTCTTACTTACTATCACTTAAATTAATAATGGTACAATTAGTTTCATACTTTGTAGATAATATTCTATTAAAGACTGTTTTGCTATATTACTATAGTCTGCATCTTATAGTATTTTATACCATATATTCCTACACTGCACTTTTCCTTTCATATGAGGTTTCTTTCTTTATCATCACTTTCACTTAATATTTCACATATTGTTTGTTTATTTAGTTTAGTATCACTGTGTGGTTATTGGTAATTAATATTTGTTTCATTTTCATTCCACATTGGTCACTTTTGGTTTTGAATGATTGTCTTTATTCAGCTCAATTATAACTTACTTGTTTTCTGACTAGTTTATATTTTAATAGGGTATTTTTTATTTCTAACTTCCTATCTTATATTTATAAATTCATGTTTCTTTGCTTTTCATTTAACATACATAATATCTCTAGTTTATTTTTTATAGTTTATATTTGACATCTTATTTATGCCCTATCTGTTTTAGTGCATTTACTGTACTTTACATATTATTTGTCAGTTATATCTTGGGGTTACATTGATCGTGGTCATACTTTGGGTTACATTTTGTTTCTCGTTCCTTCCTTATTGTCTCTATTTTCTTGTTTTCTTCGATCTTCTTGTTTTCTCCAATATATTGGGTCAAGTCATAGTCAGTTTCTTAGTCAATTGTTATTTCGCAGTTGGGTCATTAATCTTCAAATTATAAGTTTTTTAACATTTCTTCCTACCTTCAGCTTTCTCTTTTATTAAACATTAGTGATATTTTGTGCTATCTTATGTCATGTTACAACACACACACACACACACACACACACACACACACACACACACACACACACACACACACACACACACACACACACACACACACACACACACACACACACACATGTGCCAAGATATAAAATTTTTTCCAAGAAAACTTGCACAAACACAATAGAATATAAATATTTTTTTGTTTACTAATTAGCAAAGATTAACTTTTCCTAATCGAGCTGTTATATTTAGAGATAGTAATTTGTTATCTTGATGGTTTTTATTATGTACACAATAATACCTTATAATTTAATATTTTATTATTTTTATTTAATACTTAGGATGACAATGGTAGTATTTAAAATATGGAAATACTACAATAAAAAAATAAGTGTGGTTCAAAGAAACAGAGAAAGACATAGAAGAACTCTGGATTACTCAAGAAGATACTGAAGAATGCTTACCATTCAAAAATAAATTCTAAAATGCCCAAGGTTTTCAGCAAAACCCCAAGAAGAGGACAGGTCCCATCGATCAAGAATGAAGGAGATATGAGAGAGGAGGAAGAGAGAAGAGAAGAAGAACCAGTTGAACCAAAGCATAGTCTACAAAACAATGGCTCTTACCAAAGTGGCTCATACAAAAAAATGCTTGTATTGTGCAATTTTATTCCTTGTAATTGACTACTGCTAAAAAAAGGGGCCATCTCTACTATTACAGGGTCAACCTGGTCTAGCCCCAAGTCTTTTTTGATGTGTGCAATATCAATAAATGAAATCTAAGATATTTATTTAGCAAACAGCACAGAACAAAATACTGTATACTACTAAAGGAGGCTAGCTTAGACAATGCAGCAGACGTGTAGTTAGTTTTGGCTTCGTTTCAGCTAATGTGACACTGCAACAAGAAGTGGCTACTTCATAACTCTGCAACAGGTGTTTTGTGTAATGGAGCTCCCAACAGTAAAATAATATTATACCAACTTTAACACTCTTCTGACCAATGAATGTCTCTTTTGGAAAAAACCTTTTTTTTTATTTCAGGTACCTACATAAAACAGAAAAGTTTGCCTCTCTATTCTGCTTGAATTTTTCTTCCACAAATAAAAATAGGTCTTAAATATCAGAAATATATCTTACATACTTCAGAAATATATTAAACACATTTGAAAACATATTTAAGAGGAAAAATGTGAATTCAAAATGAAATTACCAAAACTACACGACAAACTATATTCTTGTCATACAACATAAAATAAACATATTAAAATTTTGACACATCAGTGAATTTTATGTTACAAAGCTAGCTGTTCATTGAAGTTGTTCGGTAATAGTGATGAAACAAATTTTAATTTCAAGAGCTTAGATTGACTCTGATGAAGTATAAATAATTTCACACTTTTCATAATATTTGAGAAGAATGTATAGAGTAGAAATTAAGATGCATGGCTAATGTTAGTTTGTTAAATGTTTTACCTGTTGCATCAGTGTTTCAATTGATACTCTATTCATAACCAAAGCTGATTTTAATAGTTTTGGTGTCAAGTAAGAAGTTCGTCCCTTAAACATAGTTATTGGCAAAGCTCTCATTTCCAGTAGTAGTTTTGTTTTGTTGTCACCCGGCAGCATGTGCCTGTTAAGAATAATCAACAAGAGTTAAGAATGCTTCAGCTCATATTATATTACATGTCAATGTCATCCTCAGCACACTTATTCAATATTCAAACACATTCAGCAGAAAATACGCTTTATTATAAAAATTAATATGGTTATAATAGAAATAATATTGATTTTTAATGAAATAGTTGATGTGTGGTGTGTTCATGTCTCCACATGCTTGTTTAGATGAAATCACATCATTATACTGGTATAACAAAAATAATGATGAATATGAATCAGATTTTTAAGGGTGGCGAGAGGAATTTTACTAAGACTAAGACACTTAATTAATTAATTTTACAAAATATGTTTAATTAATAAGGTTTTGAATAAACATTTTTTCATTATTATCTTGCTGTGTATGTTAGGCTTGTAGGCTCCTTTTCTATTATGATAATTTACGTATGCTTTTTAATGTTATACTCTAATATAATATTATACTGTTCATAATGTATATTATTAAATATAATACTTATATATGCATTGCTTTTACAGGGGTAGTTTGAAAAGTTCTTAGCCTGACATGGAGCTGTAATTGGTCGCAAATTCAGTCCATCAGATGGCATACTATAACATTCAAAACAGCTGTAGTTCTAGTTTGATTGTTGTGATCAAATAAACTATATATACATTCATCTCAGCAATGACCTACATATGTAAAGATAACCTTTGTCAGCAAGCCATTTCTTCAAATTTGGGAACAGAAAAAGTTATTGAGGGATAAATCTGTGAGCATCATGTACTCGTATATGGCCATACTTTGATTCTATAAAACAGAGACACTTTATTGGTTCTTGTAATTGTCCAAATGAAACTGAGTTTACTAAATATCAAGCTAAAAAATTTTAGTAAATTTTAGTCAAATTATTAGGTTAAAAAAGTTTACTAAGTAGGCCTACTGTCCACTGGAACCGTGTTCTGCCGAACGAGATTCGGCCAAACTCGCCCGAACTAGGCCGAATGATCCCCCAACGTAAGAAAAGAATGGACCACGTCCATTGCATCAGACTCGTTCGGGCGAGTTCGGCCGATGTATCAACCGATCCGAATGGAATGGGATTTTCCGGTCTCATTCGGCCGAACTAAGTGGTTGGGCTAGGTGACGTTTATTTTGTCTTAATTGTAATTATGATGGACTGTGAAAAATTAATTAATTCGGTGCAAGAACACGTTCCATTGTGGGACATGCGAGACCGATGTTACCATCGCCGAAATATCCAAAGAAAACTATGGACAAGAGTTGCTGAGAAAGTGGGAGCTACAGGTAAGTTACCAGTCAATGAATTTTAAAAATGTATTTATTTAATTGAATTTACAATGTTGAGGACGGAGGCAACACATTTTTTTTACTTATAATTTTGATTCAACTTAATTTAAACACTAACAACCCATAATGTTTATCGGCTACGTTTTATTTCCATTTATCAGATGACCAATAATCAATACTTCACTTCTTGTTCACTAAAAAAAGTTTAAAATTTTTCTCTGACAGCATAAGCAGCATTGACACCCCTGTTTTCGCCAAGAGAAGCAAATCGGTTTTCAGTTTGTGTTGATGGAGCAACAAATGAAGCTACATGCTGTGTCCCTTCTTTATCTATAGTAATATTATGTAACAAACAGATGCATTTAACAATTGTGTCAGCTTCATCCAGATTCACTTCAATAGCCTTGTGCAAAAGTTTCCATTTGCTAGTCATAATGCTGAACGCACATTCAACTACTTGTCGTGCTTTTGAAAGCCGGTTGTTGAAAATAGTTTCTGATGGCCCAAGTTTCGACACAGAATATGGTCTCATCAAGTAGGTTTTCAGTGGATACGCTTCATTGCCAAGAAGTACGTGGAGGACTGAGGTTTCAGTTCCTGGAAGAGCAGAGAGCCGTTGAATGCCCAACGTTCCCGTTTCAAGTTTCTTGGAAAGATTTGAATGCCTGAAAATGCCTCCATCACTCTCTTTACCGTAAGCACCGATGTCAATTGCTAAGAACCTATAGTCTGGTCCAGCAACAGCTTGCAAAACGATTGAAAAATACTATTTATAGTTCCTGTACATGCTGCCTGAATGAAAGGGGTTTTTTAATGCGCACGTTTTCCATCTATGCAGCCAATGCAATTCGGAAACTTCCATCGGTTCCAAAAATGTTCAACTATACAGAGCACATCATCTTCTTCGGGAAAACGCATGTGTACCGCATGGAGGCTGTCCCAAATCCCGTTGCATGTTTTCTTGACGATTCGTCCAAATCGTCACATCGGAAATTCTAAATGAATATCCCAGTGTTTTGAGCGAAGAACCAGTCCCTAAGTACCTGCAAGAATAATATTATATAACATAAGTAAATAGAAAAAATAGTGCAAACTAACATATAGGTGACAATAATATAAATATAAATGTATAGGTTACAATAAATTAAATATAAATGAAACGAACACTAAGTATTGTTAATGTTTCCCGGAGAGTCATTCCACATGAAGTCACCGAACCTTTTGTGAGGTAAATCGTGAAATTCAGTGTCTTTTTTAATTTTTATTATTAATAACATAGTTGCATAATATACAAAACCATTCCATTGGCAAAATTTTCGTGCATTATAAAAATGAGACGAAGATCGTGTGTGTTAGGAATTTTGGGCAATCTACAACTACATGAAATAAACAAAGGCTGTCAACGATTTCACGCGGAATGACTACGGGATGGAGAAGTGACTTGCTTTAGCAGTACACATATTTCTTGTTATGATAGTACTAATTTGTTGGTGTTCATTTGTGTTTCAGTGGAGGATGTTAAAAAAAAAATGGCAGGGGCTTCGAGACACCTTCAGAAAAGAGTTCAACAAAGCCGCTGACCACAAGTCGGGGGAAGCAGGGGCTGACGCCGGTGATTCTTCATGGCCGTACTTTGACCAAATGCTCTTTTTGAAAGAGGTAGTAGCTCAGCGGAAATTGCATGGGATTTTTCCCCCAAAGAAACCCTTACATTCTCAAGAAATGGATGTCTCCCTAGAATCAGCATCTCATTCAAATCCAGCGTCATCTGTTTCCCAAGAGTTGTCTCATTCACTGCAAGACAATGCATCAGCCCCTCTCGAAAATGTAAGTGTGTCCTTACAGCATCTGTGTCTCCAACATCAGTTCCTCAAGAGCTGTTCCGTGGACAGCGTGGTAATGCATCAAAGCCCAGCCCCAGCCAGGACACATCACAGTTCTCCAAGATGCTACCCCCAGCGACTTCCATTGGTACTAAGCGTAAAAAACAGTTGGATAACAATTCAGAAGATCCATTTGTTGAAATAGAAAGGCAAAAGATTAAACTGCTATAAGAAAATGCTGCTTTGAGACAAAACACAGACTATCAATTTCTGCTGAGCCTGCTTCCTTTTTTGATGAAGATTCCCAATAATAGAAAACTGGCTGTAAGAAATAAACTGCAACAGGTACTAATCGACGAGGAGGCTAGAGCGACCTGGATTCCACAGCTTTCCCCATCATCACTTACTCCAATACCATCTCCATCATCTTTCAGCTCTGCATCGCCTTTATATGCACCACAAACAAACACTTATGAAATGCCAGGTAAAAATCAACTGCCAGAAATGGACTCAGTTTATCGTTATTTCTTTTCTTTTACTGAACGTGACATGACCATGTCATGAAATATGCTTTGCCTGTGTACATTACTATTTATGTCAGTCCCTATTAATACTCTATTAATACTTAATAAATATAATTTTGATGCATTATGAGTAATTATTTATGTACTGCTTACCTTATTGTCACAGCCGAGCGTTCGTCAGGTGGTATCACTTCTCTAAAATTTGACCATTTTTTGACTGATGGACGAATGGCATTCAAAATGTACTGAAATGTCCCAACATTCATACGATAGTATTCAAAAAATTTTAATCCGTCTTCCTGGAGCTGACCGTGTAAATGGTGAAACTCCCATAGTCGACTCCGTTCACGTAGTATCGAGTGTACCCAACATTTCCGCTTTTTTTCCCTCCGTCTCCTCATCAGGTATGAATTTTCCAACAATCCTCCACATCCATTCCAATAATAAAAAAAATTTTGACGAAACCGAAACATCGTAGCATGATAATGTTTTTAGTCTTTTGAAACGTATAATGTGGATTACGTTTGGTGGATTACGTAAATCATTTCCAAACCACAGACGATCACAAACAGAGCATGTAAAACCAAATTTATTCTCACTAAAACGTTTGCTAAACTCAATGTCAGCAGCGATTATTTCTGTCTTGATGCGTTTACATATAAATTTCTAGACTGTGGGGAATCAAAAGTGTGGACGCGTTACATTTTTCAATGATGTTACATTTTTGTGGAATGACCCCCAGCCTAAAAACATTATCATGTTAAAAAAATGTATTTCCTTTTAATTGTGTGTGTATGTGTGTGTGTGTGTGTGTGTGTGTGTCCTGCCGGCCTTTTTATTGCGGTAATTACAATAATAAAACTTTGAAAAAGTAAACATTACATAATTGAGATATGCCTGCCTGCCAGGAACGATATATTTTCACTCATACGTGATTTAAAATAAAATGAAAAATATAGAATTTTGTTAAAGTGAAATGAAATGTTAATAATGTATTACACATATAAACATCAGAGCAGATTTTAGTTTGTATGGGGGTATACCGTGGACAAAAATTTTCAACATTCCCTATGGAGCATTGCTCAGAGTAAAGCTGCGAATCTACAGTGTACGTTTCACAGAACAAACATGCGGAAAAGAAGGAGCGCTCCCAAGTCTCTCATGGACCCTGAGCATCTTGGAGAGGGTTCATTCCCTAAAGACGAAAAGTCTGATTATGGCCCGTTCCTCTGTAAACATGTGCAGTTACACTGGCGAGCGATCCACAGGAAGCAAATCACTGTCCACGCTGGACACCTTTTCGGCTTGCACACATTGTGTTGGTGTGGGTTTTGTACTTTCCATTTTAAATTTTAGTTTATTTTCTTTTGTTATTCTTATGTTTAAATCTAGGAAATGTATTTCCTTGTTTTTTAAATCTAGGAAATTTATTTCCTTGTTTTAAATCTAGGAAATTTATTTCCTTGTAAAATTTGACATTTATAGGAAAAGCACATATACGGATGTTATAATACCAAATGATTCATACCATCTGTGACAGTACAGAAATACCTGTTACCATAATTATGGGATTCAGGAATATTTTATTGTAAATTCAGACCCCGAGAACCTCTGTCTTTTCTGCTTAACGCAACCTTGGACCCAAAAGCCTAATGCACTCAACAAAACTGAGCACGTGTTACACCGGATGTGTGGTAAATTATGCAAATCCCATAATAATTAATTATCATACATTTATTATTATTATTTTAATTGAGAGAAAGTGAGTAGTTACAGATGGCGCCCAAACTGGGACTTTGTATAAAATTAAAATTATATAAATAAGCAAAAAGCAGAGGTAGACGGGTAGAGAAATACACATAACAGTAGAGGTTATCCATGTAGGTTATGTGTGGTGTGAGCAGAATGATACAAATAAGACAGAATTTATCATTATCAGTATATTAAAAAATGGCAGACAATAAAGAAAACGTCAGCATCACTGACAGTACAAATAATAGCCAGATAAGCATGACGGAATCATTAGTCATGAATGAAGGAATTATTCACTCAACGCCAGTCCCGACTAACAGGGCTGAAAATAACGAAATTATGAAAATGATGCAAATGCTTTTTAATCAAAAATTCAGTAAACTTGACGAAAATTTAACGAACAGAAAAGTGAAATTAGAGAAGTCCAAAATAATTTTAACATAAAATTTGACGAAGTAAAAAATGAAATCAGAAAACAGAATGTTAATTTTGATAGTCGAATAACTGAAATAGACGTACGTTGCACAAATATTCAAGAACAAGTAGTAGAAATAATTAGCGAGAAATACGATGCCAAAATAAATAATTTAGATGATAGAATCAATACAATTAATGAGACAGTAATTAACAAAGTACAAAACCAAATTGAAACACAGTATGAAAAATTAGAGAATAAATGTTTAACCACAGTTAATGAGCAGATAGAAAGTAAACCCAATTGTGAAACAAATAGACAAATAGATATGAAAACTAGTATTTTACAGAACAAAATAGAGAAATGTGAATTAGAGGTAATAGACATAACCAAACGTTTTGAAACAATAGACCAAACAGTATCAGAATATGAGAATAACAATAGTGGTAGAATGAGCATGTTACAAAGTAAGATTAAAGAAATAGATAACCTAGCTATACAAAACAATAACGATATGCATGTTAAATGTAATGTGATTGAAAATGATTTAGTGAAAGTGAAAAATGAGTTACGGGGGGAAATTCAGAAAAATTTTACCGGTGTTATGGAAAGAATAATCGTAACTAGGGACACGTACAGTGAAATAGAGTTAGAGAATTTTAACCACGAGAACAGAATAATACACCCGATGAGATTTTTAAATCAGACGCGGGAATATAACCATTTTAGTAATCATAATTGGGAAATACAGTTAACGAAAATTGTCAAATGTTTTAAAGGCAATTCTATCATATGGGCGGAGGCGCACAGAGTAGAATGGGACAGTTTTGAAACATTCAAGAGGGCATTTAAAGATAAATTTTGGCCGGAAGAGGAACAAGAGCGTTTGAGAAGTCGTATTATGGGAGTAGGTAATTGTGTGGGACAAAATAATATAACAATGTACGTGACAAAGTTGTATAATGAGGCAAAATACCTCGAACCGCCCATACCATTTAAATCGTTCGTCAGATATGTGAGTAAACATCTACCCAGAGAAGCACAGGTTACCTTAATGACGAAGGAGATAGAGAATTTAAGTGAATTAGAACGGATTTTAGATATTTTGCAAAGTATTAGGGATCGTGAAATAATTAGACGACCTATACAGACTAATCACCATAATAGTAACCCAGAATTTAACCGACATAAGAGTAGCTATCAGGGAAATAGCGATCACAATAATAGTTATAGACCCAGAAATCATTTTCAGCAGACAGGTGAGTGGAACTGTTCCAGATGCGGGAGAGAGAACTACGCTCACTGACAACAATGTTTCAGATGCAAACTACTGAAAGAAGAACAAAGGAGGAGAGAAAACATGAAACAATATGTACCGACCGACAAAGGAGGACCAGGTACCAGCGGGACATTCAACCACCGACAAGGACGACCCAATGGTCAACAGCAACAGGAGATGAATAATAACAGACGACAGCCGGAAAACTAGAATCAACAGTGGTAGCCAGGACCCGACCACTGTTCAGAAAAGCGCATGAGGTCCAACCAACGGAGGACATCCCAAGCAACGTCATCAAAACGGACATAGTAGCTGATTTATTAGAAGAGGAGAACCATACTTTAACGGAAGTGAGAGCAGGATTGACGGAAATTCAGGTAAATATAGAAGGTAAGCATTTTAGAACACTGGGGGATACAGGGAGCGAAATTTCAGTGATAGCAGAAAGCATTTTAAATGAGTTGAGAGAATTTAACAAAAATATTCCAGTTTTGCCAGTAGCAGGGGTTACGGTGATAGGAGTCACAGGGGTACGGAGTAAGCGTGTGACGAAACAAATACACTTGAACTTTTTGATAAATGGTATAGATTTTGATAGTACATTCTTGGTAGTTAAGGGTTTGAGTTTGGACATTATCTTGGGTAACGATTTCTTACAGAGGAATAGAGCGGTGATAAATTTTAAAGAAAAGGTGATAGAGTTAGACGGGGGTGACCGGTCGGTGAAAATAAATTTTGAACGGGTGATAGATAAAATTAAAACTACTGGGGTAAAGTTATTGAAAAAACGAGTAGATGAGAATAATAGCGATACTAGAATCAATTGGTGTAGAGAGGCAGAGTATATTTACGATGATGATAACGAAATGAGTAATATTAATGATGCAGTGTGGGAGATAAGGGCAGATAAGTTTCGGAGTGAAGGGTCCGGTGTTGGGAGTGGCCAGCGTGCAGCGTTATGGCAGGTGGTAGAGCAGTTTAGGGGAGTGTTTGCCGATGTACCAGGTAGGGCAAAAGATTATGAGTGTACATTACAGATAAGAGAACATACACCATTCATGCAACGGAGTTATCCTGTGCCTTACTCCAAAAGACGAGCGGTGCAAGAGGAATTGGATAAAATGCTGGAATGTAAAATTATAGAGAGATCAGTATTGCCCTACTCGAATCCTTTGGTGGTAGTAATCAAGAAGGACGGCAGAGTCAGGTTGTGTTTAGATGCAAGGAGGATAAACCAGATAATCATACCCGACCGAGAGTCACCAGAAGCGATAAATGAGATATTCCAGAAATTCAGCGGAGTGAAGTATATGACATCGCTGGACCTTACTGCAGGATATTGGCAGGTACCATTGGCTGAGGTGAGTAGAAAATACACCGCATTTTTATTCAACGGGAAGAATTACCAGTTCAGGAGACTACCTTTTGGATTAAATACCAGTGTGGCAAGTTTCATCAAATGCTTAGACAAAATTTTGAGACCCAAGGACTTGGATTTCCTGACAGTTTATGTGGACGACATCTTGATTGCATCCAGGACTTTCGAGGAACATTTGGAACATATAAGATATGTATTGACGAAATTGGAAACAGGAGGACTTACAGTGAATTGGGACAAGTCGGAATTTTTACAGACAGAGATTAAATTCTTAGGTTTTATTATTACGCCGGAAGGGATCTCCGCAAACCCGGACAAGGTCGAATCGATCATGCGCTTCCCTGAACCGAGGAACATTAAGCAACTTCAAAGTTTTCTAGGGCTGTGCAACTTCTACCAAAAATTTCAAAGGAACTATGCCCACGTGACAGCAAGATTAAGTGTGATCCTGCAAAAGAACCGGCAGTGGAAATGGGGCGACGTAGAGCGTGGAGCATTTGAGGAGATTAAAAGGAAATTCAGTGAAATGATCATGATGAACCACCCGGATTTTGAGAAAGTGTTCTATTTACAGACAGACGCCAGTAATGTAGCCGTCGGGGCGGAGCTGTATCAAGAGGATGAGGAAAAGGAGCACCTCACTATAGCCTTCGCGAGTAGATCCTTGCTGCCAGCGGAGAAGAATTATACAACAACTGAAAAAGAGTTACTGAGTATTGTATTCGCTGTTGGAAAATTTAGAACTTACATTTTGGGAAACAGGACCATCATACGAACGGACAACAAGGCGTTATCATTTTTGAACACTTGCAAGCTTGCTCACAGCCGTCTAACAAGATGGGTGCTCGTGCTCCAGGAATACAACTTCGAGTGGGAATACATCCAAAGAACAGAGAATAAGGTACTCGACACTCTCTCCAGAGTAGATTGTGAGAATAACAGGACAGGTAGGGATATAAAGGAGATCGAGATTTTTAAGATAACTAGGGAGGATAAGATATTTGGAGAAGAGTTAAAGGATATCAGCACCATGCAAAGAGCAGATGGTAAGTCGGGCAAGATAATAAACAGCTTAGAAACGGAATTGGAGGAATCGGAATATAGACAAATGTTCCAAATTTACAAAGGATTATTATTAAAAAGGGTAGTAGGGGGTGAGCGTGATTGGAAGTTAGTAATACCAGAAGGGCTAGAAGAGAAAATTATTTGGGATTGTCATTTTAGATACGGTCATTTTGGGGCGAAGAAGTGTGTCAGTGTGTTGAAGGAATGATGTGTTTTCAGGAATATGGAGAGACGAGTGAGGAAACTGCTGAGGAGTTGTGATTTATGCCAGAAATCAAAGGTAGTAAACTACAGGGTAGAAGGTGAGTTGAATTTTATAAGGGTAGAGAGACCATTTGATTTAGTTGCGGTAGATTTGTTTGGACCATTGCCGAAGGGTAGAGGCGGAGTTGTGTATATTTTTGTATTACTTGACACTTTTTCGAAGTATGTGAAATTGTATAGCGTAAAGAGAGCTACCAGTAAGGTATTGAGTGAGAAGGTGACTAAGGACTACATGATTCACGTGGGTAAGCCGAAGGTGATTTTGTCAGATCATGGGCCACAGTTCATCAGTGGAAAATGGCGCCAGACCTTAGGATGGGAAGGAATCCTCATGAAGCATACGGCTGTGTACCATCCCCAGTCAAACCAGGCTGAGCGTGTAATGAGAGAGATAGGCAGGATCTTTAGAGCCTATTGTCACGCTAAACACAGCGAGTGGCCGTTGTACGTCAAGAAGGTAGAAAATTGGCTGAACAGTACCACCCACGAGTCCACCGGCTATACACCTCACGAGTTGGTAAAGGGAACACGCCCCCCAAGAATTTTGGAGCAGTTGTTCGATTATCCAGAGGAGAGCGAGCGGACGGATATGAGCATTAAGATCCGGTTGGCCAACGAGAATTTGTTAAGCAAGGGTGAACGAAGAAAACATAGACACGACACAAAAGGTAAGTGGATAAAGTATGAAGTTAGACAGTTGGTATTAGTGAGGAGCCACGATCTGTCGAGTGCTCAAGACAAGGAAATTAAGAAATTCTTCCTGCTTTACGAAGGACCTTACGAGATAGTGGGGATCAAAATGAAAAATTCATATGTGTTGCAGGACATGGAGACTAGGGAAGTAGTAGGAACACACAATGCAACAAACTTAAAATTATATTGGTCATCTTAGGGTTTAGATAAGATTTGCATATTAATGAGAGTGAATGAGTTTAGTTTGCTGTTTAAAGTATAGTTTAAAAAAAAAAAAAGAGGGGGTTTTCCAAGTATTTGTCTTATTTAGAAAGCAAGGGAATATATTTTATTTTATGTAATCTTATCAAGTGACCCATTGTTGTAATTCCTATTTTATAGTAGAAGAAGTTGTTAGTGAAAGTGAAAGCTTGAACTTGTAAAGTGTCTATGTGAGAAATTTTAAATAATTAACGAACTTGTTTTTGAGCAAGGTTAAAAGGTGTTTTATAGTTGTTTGGTGTTAGAAAATGTAAGTCAAAAATGGACTGTATGAACAGTATAAGTAGGAGGAATTAAGTTAGAATTAATTGGGCTAGTGCAGTAGTGGCATGTGCTATTGTAGCTAGCGAAGTGGGTTGATGAGTGACGCACAGACCGTTGCCATCATCGGAGGCCTCAATAAGGCGTGAATACACTGCACAAATTTTAATATAATTTTGTGTTATATGTGATTATTGACCGTGCAGTGTATGACAATGATATGATGTAAAACATGCTTGAAGGTAAAGTTGATTTCCCCGACTTTTCGGGCGATTACTGCCTTACCAGCACTAATCGTGGTTTTGGCTAGTGGTCAGCTATGGCCATAATTTAAGTCCCTTGACCATAGCTGATTTGAAATTGGTTGATAGTAGAAATTAATGGGGGGTGAAACTAGGGGAATCCCCGGAACTATGGAACAGCGGCTGCCACTCTGTCCAAGTAGGGACAGCGAAGCCAGGTGGTAGACCCACATTAAGGGCGTGTAAATATATAACAAAGGTATGTTGATACCTAAACCTTTCCAATATAACGCCGAAGCAAGCACACAGAGGCGATAGTTTCCTCTAAAAAGAATGCAGTTCTTGTGAAGGCAAATGGGCGTCACAGTCCATCCCTAATAAAGCAATAGTGTGTGTGGTTAGGAGGTTACTACAGGGGTAGTGACGGTAATAATGTTAAATTTTATGTTGGTTAGCAAATTTATAGTAATGATTCTGTTATAAAAGGAAAATTAACGTAAAGAAAGTTGAGTAAAGAAATTAAATAGTTTTGAAGTGCTGCCATGATAGTTAAATATACTGATGGTATTTGAAATAAATGAGTAGAGATAGTAGTTGCTGTTTGAGAGTAGAATTTGTTGTATGTTTAGTATAAGGGTATATTTTATTATGATGAGAGAAGTAAGTTGATATTGACTGGAGTCAGAAAAGTTGATAAAAAATATATGTAGGAGTGTTGAAAAGTAGAAGGATTATCTGTCTAAATCTTGTTATATTTTTTTGTGTGTATTATTTGGAATTTTATGAATAAGGAAAACCAACACCTCAAAACACAAACCAATGCATCTAAGGGGAGACATATCAGTTGCGGATATGTAGATAAATAAGGCCACTATTTTAAAATTTTGTACTACATGTTTCAGAGTTTTGTGGTGTTGTGACCGCGGCCCTGAGCTGGCCGGAGCGTCAGAACAGGAGCATTCAGTGCCTCATGGCCTTATGGTGTAGGGATCTCTCCGGAGAAGTCCAGTAAGGTCAGACAGGTACGATCAGCACTATAGGACCAAGGGTAAGTGATTGAAATTTTTTTTTATATTAACACTACAGGGGGTTGTGGCAACATATCTGGACTGATCCTTTTAGAAACATGTGAATGAGTCAATGAAAGTTTTTGTGTCTCGACACCAAACCTTTCATTGAGGGGGTTTTGTGACAGTACAGAAATACCTGTTACCATAATTATGGGATTCAGGAATATTTTATTGTAAATTTTATTCTGATCATGAATGTTAACAAGGGTAAAGTTAGTTTTGCACAAGTCCCAATAACTATGCAAATTCACAAGAGGGGAGCCAAGCCAAGTTCATCGTGGTACGAGCAGAGTTTGACATGTGTAATGGCGGTATAAATAATACGAACTTTTCATTGGTCCACAAAGCCAGATCGTCATAAATCAACCATGATGGCATGAAACAATTACGTATTAACCCGGGCGGTGGCTATAGAACAATGCATAATGACGTCAGACGCACGACCACTTTGCATAACAATCGCGTCTGTTTCCGCCCAGTTCGTCAAAACAGTTAACCGAGCATACATGCTCGACTAGTGCAGTGGGCAGATTTTGCCATAAAATGCAGTAATTGTTTCCAAAAGTGAAGTAATTGTTTTCAAAATGTAATCATTAACAGTACGTAGAGTCAGTGGATCACCAAAATGAGAATTAAGTAAATCAGTGCACTAGAAAGAACAGTAGAAGGTTCGGCCGAACACCTGCCAACCGCCATGGGAGTCTTCTGAGGAGTCTACGCCGCATCAAATCCAGGAAAGCCCTTATAAATTCTTTTTTCTAAATTTAAAAATCTAAAAGAATGAGCTCAATTCAGAATAATTAACAAGTGTTCAATATTACAGTATGAGTGAGAGTGAAAGTGAGCGAGTGAAAGTTATCGTTGGCCAACCTTAAATCAATTATCTTTGAGGCGTTGGTTTGTGAATAATTACAGAGTAAGCATTAAAGCCATAAAGATAAAAAGGAATTTGAAAGTAACTGCAGTATAGAGTTAAAAAAGCATTATTTTGAAGAAAGTAAAAACACATGCATATAGCATTAAACGCATGGCAAAAGCGGAAATAATGTCGCCGCCATTTTGAATTTTAATAATCATTGCTGATCCTCATTGTTTATAACCTATAGAGCAAGTAACTGAATAAAATAGAATTTATTATCCTAATGTTGTGTCAATGGTTATTTCAAAACCCCGAGAACCTCTGTCTTTTCTACTTAACGCAACCTTGGACCCAAAAGCCTAATGCACTCAACAAAACTGAGCACGTGTTACACCGGATGTGTGGTAAATTATGCAAATCCCATAATAATTAATTATCATACATTTATTATTATTATTTTAATTGAGAGAAAGTGAGTAGTTACACATCCATAAATAATTTCTGTCATAGAATAAACAGTTGTATAGAAGATGAGGAAAACAGAAAGAAAGAAATAGAACGAATAAAAATAATTGTAAAAAACAACAAGTATAATACGAATGTAGTAGATAAAATATTTAATAATATAAAATGAAGAGAAGAAACAAAAAATGAGAATAGTAAAGAAAAGAAGGAGTATAAGGGATCCATATCTTATATAGGTTATAACACAAGAAAGATACAAAAATGTTTTAGAAAATATAATATAGAGGTAGCGGTTAAAAAATCGAAAACCGTGTTTGATATAATAAAAACTACAAATTTTGAAGAAGAAGATATATTGAAGAAATTAGAGTATATATGCTTAGTTGTGGAGAATGTGAAAAAGTGTATCTGGGCGAAACGCGTCGTCAATTTTTCCAGAGATTTAAAAAACATAGGAGGGGGAAGGAGAGTTAACGACTATTTAATTATACGCTAGGCATTTTATAGAAGAAGGACATACATTTATAGACCCAGTTGTAAATTATAAGATAATAAAAGTGATTAGTAAAGAAAGAGAAAGAAAATTAAAGGAAAAAGTGGAAATATTAAAATTAAGAAATAAAGATGAAAAACGACTAATGAATATAAAAACCACATTTGAAAGTGAAGAAATATTTAGCAGCTTATTAGACAACAAAAAAGAGTAGAAAATGAGTTAATGTAAATTGTAATGGCTACAAAATTGGTAATGTAAGACAACCCACTATGGTTGGAGCTAAGTAAGACGCGCTTGGGAGCTTGGGAGCTTGGAGCTAAGGGGGCAGGGCTTGATAGGTCCGGTAAAACAGTATATAAGAAGCGAACGGTTTATTTCTCTGTTGGTAAATGACCTGAAGATGGCTTGACTGCCGAAAGCGCTCGTCAATACCAAAGGCAAAATAGTGGTTTGTATAAAATTACTAGTAGAAATATTGGAGACCACTAACACTCCAATACAACAATAAATTAATAGACTGACAAATCTATGGAGTAGAATAATAATGCAACAGAGAATTAAAGTAGAAGATTTCTATAAATATTTGAAAACTAAAATTAAGTTAAAGATAACTTTGTCTAAAATTTGGTTTAATAAGCAGGTTTACTTCATAATATAATACCAAAGTATGCAAAAATCGAAATAAAAGGAAGTAGTGAAATATGGAAAAAAGTCAAGAAGTTAAGTGAACAGTAATGGGTAAAACAGGAAAAAATATTTGTATTAGCAACTGAATACGTATAATAAAAATGCACTTAGAACTACATCAAAAGTATAATAACATAGAAATAGAAGAAATTTTGTACGATTTTGGTGAGCGGTATACGAAGATGAAAGTGGAAGAAAGAAATAAAAAGTTGAAAACTAAATTAGAATGTTTAAAAGAAATGAATGATATGAGAATGAAAAAACCAGATCAAGCAGATTTGAAGTTATCCGAGAGAATAGTTAATTTAACAGAGGTGGTATTCAATAATGAAGAAAAGAAATTATTAGAAAAAAGCCTAAAATATGCACCACCAAAGAATTTGAATAAAGAAGGTTTATTAACAGAATGTGAAAGTATAATAAGCAAAGAAAAAGAGGAGAAAAAAAAAACTGAGATTTGAAATTAGTAACATTGTGGGAACATTAGAAGAAAAGAACAGAAAACAAGGAGGAAATAGTATGGCTGTTAAGAAAAACATAAAACAGTTAAAAAGTAAAATAAAACAAAAAAATATTATGGTAACAAAAGCGGACAAAGGCAACTCCGTAGTGCTAATAGATAAAGAAGAGTATATAAAGAAAGGGAATGAATTTATAAAAAGTAATAATTATGAAGAGATTAAATATGATTATACTAATAAATTTCAAAGTAGAGTGAAGAAATTAATAAAAAATTCCACTATGTTTAAGAATAAAATAAAACTAACAGAATCAAATCCGGAAGCACCTAAATTTAAATGTCAGATAAAATTGCACAAAGAAATCCATCCAATAAGGCCAATAATATCCTTTATTGGAGCACCAGCATATAAGTTATCAAAAGAATGTAGTAAGATACTAAAAGTATATTATGACTTCGAGAAAAAACATAGTATAGAAAATAACAAAAAGTTGATAGAAACACTGAAAGAAGAAGTACAAGTAAAAGAAAGTTCAATGTTAATATCGCTTGATGTAGTAGATATGTTTACAAACATCCCGGTTGAAAAAACGTTAAAACTAATTGAAACGAACAAATTAAAAGGATACAAAAAGAAAGAAGAATTAATAAAAGTACTGGTAATACAAGAGTGTTTGAAGCAAAATTACTTTAGGTTTAATAATAAGTTTTATATTCAGAAGAAGGGACTTCCAATGGGATCATCAATGTCACCAATAATGGCAGAAATTTACATGAATGACTTTGAAAATAAAATAATGTCAACAGTGAAAAATAAAGAAAAATTTAAGAAATGGATGAGGTATGTAGACGATATCTTGTTAATATGGGAGGGCGATGATGAAGAATTAAAGGTATTTTTTGAAGAGATTAACAAATTAGAAGAGAGTATAAAATTTAAAATGGAAGTAGGAAACAAGGAAATAAATTTCCTAGATTTAAACATAAGAATAACGAAAGAAAATAAACTAAAATTTGACATTTATAGGAAAAGCACATATACGGAGTTATAATACCAAATGATTCATACCATCCAATACAGTATAAAAGGGCAGCGATAAATAATTTCTGTCATAGAATAAACAGTTGTATAGAAGATGAGGAAAACAGAAAGAAAGTAATAGAACAAATAAAAATAATTGTAAAAAACAACAAGTATAATACGAATGTAGTAGATAAAATATTTAATAATATAAAACGAAGAGAAGAAACAAAAAATGAGAATAGTAAAGAAAAGAATGAGTATAAAGGATCCATATCTTATATAGGTTATAACACAAGAAAGATACAAAAATGTTTTAGAAAATATAATGTAAAGTTTTTTCCTTTTACAAATAATAATTTCGTCCTTAGTTCGGGCGTCAATTGTAAAGTTATTTACTTTTACCTACAATTTTACTTTACATTGTTTACTAAAATCATCTGTGTTTTGCGACTACTTTGAGACGCCATCTTTAATGTTTGCCAACTATAACAAAAAATTTGTTACTTACCAGGAATTCGTGTAGACGTACTGGAGAAGAGAATTGGTTATTCAAATAAAACAGATTGGTTACCTTCATACATATCTTATTCTTTTTATTCATCAATTCAATTCCAATTCATTTTAAATAGACAAAAGAAAAACCCATTTAAATTCTTTTCAATCCCATCATAAATAAAATGGTGATGCAATGCAAACCCCTTCTCCCTCTTATTTTTTATACTATCTTTTAACAATAAAAAATACAATGATTACATGCTTGTATATATTGATACTACGTTGATTACAATAGAAATATTTAAAAACATAGAAATAGTTAAATTCATTTTTTACACAAACCAGCACCTCTTACTTTTGTTATATAATTATGACACACACACACCCACTCTCACACGGGTACATGTTTTAGATTTCCCCTTTGAGCTCATATTTAATTTTGAAAGGTTTTAATTTTGGATGGTGTATTTTACTCTCCCCATTTGTTACTTATCTGACATTTTAATCCAAAACTGTTCGGTCTCCTCAGGTATTTCCCGTCACTCCGCACATTTCAATTACTGATAACTTGTTTTATATTACACTGAAACTGTCACTTCATGATTTTTTAATACTATAAATTTGAATAAATCACATTCTATGAGTTGCGGGCATCCGCGATTTTGTTCCGGAACTTTGCGACTGTACAGCGCGAGTTGTTATTGCAGACTGAGGCGAAATTTAATGTCTCAATTTCTGAAGTAGTGAGGGAAGTCACGTGATGTTAAACTATTGTTCTTTTGAGTTTCGAAGTCGATTTTGACAAGATGATTATTTTAGATCTACATTCCAGTGATGATTTAAAGTTGGGTTTGTCTCTGACGTCATATGGCGTGACCGGTGATCTCATAGGTTACAGGTCATGCGACTAAAAATAACTGTTCTTCATGCGTTTTGGATGTGACCTTGACACAGATTCACTCACTGCATAGTTTGTTGTCATAATTCATGAATAATATTTTACAATTATTATTTATACTTTTATGTTTCCAATAAAATTTACCCTTATTATATATGTATGTTTATGTTTCCCAAAATATTAGGTGGGCTTACATATAGAGACCGCTATCTATAACAATATAGAGGTAGCGGTTAAAAAATCGAAAACCATGTTTGATATAATAAAAACTACGAATTTTGAAGAAGAAGAGATATTGAAGAAAAGTGGAGTATATATGTTTAGTTGTGGGGAATGTGAAAAAGTGTATCTGGGCGAAACGGGTCGTCAATTTTTCCAGATATTTAAAGAACATAGGAGGGGGGAAGGAGAGTTAACGACAAATTCATTATACGCTAGGCATTTTATAGAAGAAGGACATACATTCATAGACCCAGTTGTAAATTATAAGATAATAAAAGTGATTAGTAAAGAAAGAGAAAGGAAATTAAAGGAAGAAGTGGAAATATTAAAATAAGAAATAAAGATGAAAATGAATAATGAATATAAAAAACACATTTGAAAATGAAAAAATATTTATCAGCTTATTAGACAACAAAAAAGAGTAGAAAATGAGTTAACGTAAATTGTAACGGCTACAAAATTGGTAATGTAAGACAACCCACTATGGGTGGAGGTAAGTAAGACGCACTACTCCATCAGGGGGCAGGGCTTGATAGGTCCGGTAAAACGGTATATAAGAAGCGAACGGTTTCATATTTCTCTGTTGGTAAATGACCTGAAGATGGCTTGACTGCTGAAAGCGCTCGTCAATACCAAAGGCAAAATAGTGGTTTGTATAAAATTACTAGTAGAAATACTTCTTTGTTGTCAATAATTAGTACACATATAAAACATATAAAATTTACTTCCTCCATCATCAACTACCACTTTAATGTATAAACAAAAGTACCCCCTCCCCCATTCAACTACCCTTTTCAGTTATATATATTTCATCTACCTTTCTACATTTGATTATTATGACCTTATTTTCAGGATACTTTATTTATCAAAATTAAGCACGTTACTTTTGTTAAAACATAAAATGTTGCAGGTAAACTACCCCTTTCTCTTAACCGATCTTCACCAAAAACAATAGACCTTGAGTCCTCTACAATTCAGGCTGTATGCAAAAAATTATTTGATTCTGTTTGAATTTGTGGCTGTTATCGTTTGCCATAGAAAACATTCCACACACACACACACACACATTTCAAAAAATGACTTTTTTCATGTTTTGAGGGTAATACAGTCAGAATCTGCCGTTATCTTGAACACGATTTTTTTCGCCATGACCATACTTCCATTTCCTTATAGAACATGGAAGTAATAAAAAAATGTACGAAACAAAAAATACCGTTTGACAACTGCTAATTCGGCTTAAAACAACTGGCAACTAAACTGACAAAAATCAGCTCCAGTGGACGAACGTTCGGCTGTTTTGCCGGTCGTCCGTTTAGATGGCCGTACATGACCGAACACGGTTCCAGTGGACGGCTTTCCTAAGGCTGTAAAAAACCTGATTGTAGTTGAAGTTTGTGTGTCTTTAAGTGGGCACTTGTTTTTTCAGTTTTATACAAACCATGAACAGTCTTCCTGATAAATTCACAATCAAAATGTCTTTATGTCAACAGTGGCATATCTAGAATTTGGGTTTGGGGGGGGTCCGCTTCATACAAAAGAAAAACAAGTTAAGACTAATCAACATTACTATCTTCAAAGTGGCTGAAAAAGTTTGATAACATCCTGAAATCAGTCCCACTAAAGAAAACTGTAACAACACAATAAAAATATGTGTTATTGAAACACTTTACAAGATACTTATTGATTGAATTGATTTTCCTATATTTCATATTTCAAATGCAAACCCTAATGCTGTGTAATAAACTGTTTGTATATTTAAAAAAGATTTACTACTATATTAGTGTACACAGCTGACAAAATAATAAAACAGCCTAAAAATTAAGAGATTAACAACATTCGTCAACTACCCTCTGGGGGCAGGGCCGGTCCAAGGCCCAAGCGACACAAGCAGAACTTGGAGCGCCAAGCTGAGAGGGGCGACAGAGGCACCCAAGTGTAAAATTAAAAAAAAAATGTGTTTGCAAACTTACAATAACAAAATTTTAATGATAATGTTTAATGACATAAGTGAAAAGAAGCTTCTGATTGAATATTATTAACCACAGTGCATTTTGACCAATAAATTACAATCGCTCCTCACAGCAAAATACCGGGTGATATAGGTATCAACTCACTAAAAGAAAGACTTGAGCTTATGGACAATCATAGTAAGAGCTTCATCTTTCTATATGATATTCATGATCTGCAGACATGGGATGGTGAAAAACTAAAAGCCTCATGCATGACTCTTCAGACTGTTTTAAGTGATGAATGTGACATCGACAGGAAGGAACTCAACGATGAACTTTTGATCTTAGCGCCCATTCTTCCTGCTGGAAGTTCTCCAGGAAGCTCATTATCTTATATTACAAAAAGCAGTTTTATTGACATTTTTCCCAAAACTTTTGTAAGTTTACGAATCCTCCTGACTTTACCTATAGCTGTAGCTAGTGGCGAAAGAAGTTTTTCAAAACTCAAGTTGATAAAGACATACCTTAGGTCAACACTTTCTCAAGAATGATTGTGTGGACTGTCAACTTTAGCCATTGAAAGCGACGCTTTGAAGTCAATAGATACAGATTCTATTTTGAAAGATTTTGCTAAGTTAAGGGCTAGAAAAATTTCAATATAATGTTTTTATCCAAGGGAAAAATCGTCACTACATATATTGAACAACTGTAGAAACTGTACATGACTTTGTTATTAGCCTAATTGTCTTTCATAATCACACACAAATTTTAATGTTCAAATTCATATTATAATTTCATTTTAAATTTGTGTTTTCCTTTTTAGTTTTATACTTAAATACTTTGAGCTAGTTTCTCAATTTTCAACTACTTTCATGGTATGGTAAATTTTCTAAAATTTAACTACTTATAAGTGAGTTTTCTTTGCATCTAACATACAAATTCAGCAGTTGACCAATGTCTTATATTTAACATGTTAATATAAAACTAGATGTTTTTTGTGTTTCTTTCCCACTTTTGATGATGGAAAGTAAAATAATTTGTAAGTTATAGAATTAAGCAGTTTCATTATTTAAAAAAAAAAAAAAAATGATCTTTTTATTCTTTCTTGTTTCCACTCATTTTACTAATTAGCACATTTTGATTGTAGCCATAACAATACAGTAGTTCTGTGTGCATTTACTACTAAAACCTTTTAAACATCTCATGATCTACCTTAAGTGGAAATGGATTGTTTCTTCTTTTAATATTTAGTACTGCCTGCAATGACATTCTGAAGTTTGTTTCTATTACAGAGGAATGTCTTTGCAGTACTTACTTTAAAAGAAGAAACAATCCATTTCCATGATCTGTAGATTTAGGTTTATTATTAAAGTCGCAAGAGCGCAAAGAACAACAACTGTTGTTTGTGGGGGGGGGGGTGCAAAACGATGTCGCTTGTGTGGAAAGTTGTTTCTCGGACCGGCCCTGTCTGGGGGGTCCGGTCCCATTCGCCCCCCCATAAATACACCCCTGTATGTCAAGTACAGACTTCATACAATTTTGGATTTTATCTGGTGCCTCAACCCATCCTTCCATGATTGTTATACTAAGTCTCTCATTTTTAATATTTTCAACTGTACATAAACACACTCTGGCTCCCACCACATTCCTTTCTAGTACTTTCATAATACAGTAGAACCCCGTTAGTCCGAACCCCGCTTGTCCGAAATTCCGGATAATCTGAACCACCTCCAGGAACCAAATAGGCAAGGAAAGCTATAAAAACAACTGCAGATTTCATGAAGTGACAAATGATTTCATTACATTTCTAATAAAATGGTTACATTTTGCAAAATCAGTAGAAAATAATACTAACCACTGTAATATGTATTAATCAGTAGGCCTACAATTACTGGAATAAAATTCTTAAACAAAACTACAAAAACTACAAACTACAAAAACAGAATTCAATTACTGTACTGTACAGTAGTTAGATTACAGTTTCTATACTTTATTAACAGAATTTCCAAATACACTTCAATATTAACACTTCACTTATTCACTGGTTGCACAAAATCAGTTATTCTCTGCTGGCGTAAAGACATGAATCTAGCAGACGACACAATATTCCACCAGCGTCTCATGAACATGATGTCCGCCGCTGTAGCGTTGGCATGCTGCTCCACATACTGCAGGGATATTTCCAGTGCCTTTGCTGCTTCTGAATGTGAAATGAGATGTTCTGAATCATCGGCTTCATCCATCACATCAGAATCTTCATCGAAGTCTTGTCTGATCAGGGAAACGATTTCCGTATCTGTCAAAACTTGGTGGTCTTCCGTGTCAGCTGCCACCCATTCATTCAAATCTGTTTCGTCTGCTTCTTCACAGCCTGGAATTTGATGCATGAGCTGTAAAACTTCAGTCCTGTCATCAGCTTGTTCCGGACTATCGATGTAAGAGAGACTTGACCATAATTTTTTCCACGACTTTCTCAGTAGCTGTTCTTTGAGATTGTCCCATGCTTCACCTAACCAATAGATAACATCTTTGATGTTGATTTTCTTAAGACTTTGGAGAATGGTTTGTGAACTGTCTTCATTTTCAAGAAGGGACCTTAGAAGAATTTTTTTATACACACATTTCATGTTTTGTAGCACCTCTTGGTCCATGGGTTGCAAAAAAGGTGTTACATTTGGAGGGAGAAAAATAGCTTTTATATCTCCATTAACAAGTTCTTCTGTCGAAGCATGTGATGGAGCGTTGTCAATGACAAGTAACGCCCGGGGTGGCAGACCATTTTTTTCACTGAACTTTTTTACTGAAGGAATAAACTGGACATGAAACCATTTCTTAAATAAAGCACTGGTCATCCATGCCTTTTTTTGATGCCTGTAGAATACAGGAAGCGAGTTCACATTGATGTTCTTAAATGCTCTTGGGTTTTTTGATTTGCCAATAACCATTAGTGGCAACTTATTAGTCCCAGCTGCATAACCAAATATACTGTAACTCACCGTCTATGGCCTTTCTGTGATGTTGTTATTTCGTTTACATGTTTCGAGGCACTTGCCTCATCATCAGAACTTTATAAAACTAATGCATGTCATCAATGATGACATGTGTCAAAATATTAAAACACAATACGGCACTAAACTATATACAAAACTTGTTCTGATGATGAGGCAAGTGCCTCGAAACATGTAAACAAAATAACAACATCACAGAAAGGCCATAGATGGTGTATTACAATATATTTGGTTAACAAACACGTGGCTTGGGACTACAATAGGAGTTATTCTATTTAAATACCCAGCTGCATTACTGCATGCTAAAACAGTCACACGTTCCTTGCACATTTTGAAACCAGGTGCATTAAGTTCTTGTTTGGCGGCGAGGCTTTTGTTTGGCAATGCCTTAAAATTTAACCCAGTTTCATCGCAATTGTATATTTCTTGAGGCGAGTAATTTTGCGATGAAACTATGTCTGCGAATTCAGCGATGTACTCTTGTCCAACCTTGTGATTTGCTGATAGTGATTCACCAGTAATGGATAACTGTCATATTCCGTGTCTTTTGTTCCACCGGTCCAGCCAACCGTTACTCGCAATGAACTTAGGATCACCATTCATCAGCTTATTGAGGTGAACTGCTTTTTCTTGGATTAGGGGACCACTCAGTGGAGTACCTCTCTGCCTTTCTTGTGAAAACCATATGAAAAGGGCTTCAATATTTTGTCAAATTGTGACACTTTTGATGTATGACGCTCCTCGAGAGTTTTCTCGGATGGTGTCGCACAAAACTGTTCAATCTTGGACCGGTTTTTCTTCCAGTCACTTATTGTTGCTTAACCCACACCAAATTCGACTGCTAATTTCGTTCCACTTTCACCCTTGTCCAAACGTTTCAACACTTCAAGTTTATCTTTTAGTCCACATGAACTATGTTTCTGCTTACCAACCATTTTTATACAATACGCACTTAAAAAACAACACTGAAAACATACAGTATGTAAGTTGGAATGCACACACAATGTCTCAGACTGACAGGTGTCTCACTACTGAAAGCAAGGCCACGAGAAGAAACAAACAAGAGTGGGGGAAGTGGGATTACTAAGAAACTGGCATGAGTCATTGACGCCCTGGCGCCCATGATAGTAAACAACAATACCACACTAGAAAACCACCGAACGTCAGTGTCAATACTGTTCACCTTATCTGTACTGTATTACAGTACTGTACTACGTAATATTTTATGAAATATTCAACTCTTATAAACCGTAAAATGCATTCGTTGAATAAAAAACGGGCATATATGAGTTACATATAAGTTAAAGACCATATTTAAATCAAATAAATAATTATAATTATTTAATAATAATTATTTCGGATAATCTGAATTTTTGCCAATCCGAACCGGCCCCGGTCCCAATTGGTTCGGACTAGCGGGGTTCTACTGTAATTAATATATTTGTTCCTCTGCTTCATCTTCTTCTTTTATTGGAGTTTTTGTGACAGCATGGTTGGCAATATGTTTCACACATATGCACAAACAAATGCATGCAGATCATGAGTACAAAGTTATCACACTGTACAAACACACAAAATGTTAATTACAGCAAGTTCTCATACTTTATTGTCAGAACTTTTATGGTGCTGTGTGTGTGTTTTCACAAGCATGCATATGTGTATCTTCTGCCCCCCCCCCACATACACATACAAAATCATTATTTCATATCTAGTCTTGCAATCATTTAAAAAATTAGAGTGTCACTGGTACAGCAACAAACCATGTTACATAATTAAAGACAAAATAATTACAATTAATTATCCAATAAGTATCAAAAGTCAAAAAATTGATTAATTCTAAAACATGAAGCAAAAAATAGAACACAAGTTGAATAGCACTTATTCATAATTATGCAGAGCTGAGTGTTTGATTAAATCTAGAAATTGACTTACAGAAATACAGACTTAGTTTTTCCTTGGAGCCATCTTGGAGGTATGGAATTTCTATATTTCCACCCACTTGAAACCATTCCTGATAAGACTTAAGTGTAAATTATTGAATTAATTTAGTAATTATATCACCTACTTATCAATACATAGCATTAATTAAAAAGAGAGGATGTGTTGGTGCAAGGGACTAAGTATAGTTTTATTAAGAAAATTTAACCATATGTAAATAAAGTAAAAAAAAAACGATGAATTCTTTTAAGCAATGAGTACAGACATTTGTTTCATGCCAAATGTTTAAATAGAAATTTTTATTGATACTGATAATTCATTTTATTTTCAACTTACCAGCTATCAATAAGTTTCTGAGCTTCACTTTTCCTGATCAGATTAAAACTGCTAATTATTACAGCAGGAAATACTACCTGACCTATTGGATACTGCATTGTGTCTATATTCGTAATAGTGAGGTTTGACTGAGCGAAATCCCACACACGCAGCAGATACCATGCAGTGACCCCTGCAGCAAATATCATTGCTGTCCCCCAAAGCATTCTATAATGGAAAGAATTTTATTTCTTTGTAAAAAGTTATATAATTGAAACAGAATATACATATACTCTTTTATAAATTATGCACATGTATAAATGTATATAGCTGGTATAAATTCAGCATTACCATGCAAAATGTATGAAGGCAGTTGTTTGAAGTACTGGCACTTAAAATTTTGTATCTCCAAATTAGTCCACTAATAAAGCACTTCAACAATACACAACATTCAACAAAAAGTAAGTAGTAGTAAAATCAATAATGTAATAAGTCTACTGTGTATTACAGCTGTGCAAAGATCTGGGCATGTGTGTGTGTGTGTGTGTGTGTGTGTGTGTGTGTGTGTGTGTGTGTGTGTGTGTGTGTGTGTGTGTGTGTGTGTGTGTGTGTGTGTGTGTGTGTGTGTGTGTGTGTGTGTGTGTGTGTGTGTGTGTGTGTGTGTGTGTGTGTGTGTGTGTGTGTGTGTGTGTGTTTAAGAGAGATAAAGTTTTAATTTATTGTGCAGTATATGCTGTCCCATGAGAAAAAGACACAATACCATGTAATTGGACATTGATGACATGCTGAGAGCATGGAAATCCAGAGCAACTTCGGGAATACAGCTTAACAAATAAATTTGTATGGGTTCCCTGCTATATGACATAGTTCTTATTCAAGAAAATGAGGATGATTTACAAAGAGCTATGTTTCAATTGCAAGAAGTGGCAAGAGAGTACTCACTGACAATTTCAGTGAGAAAGACCAAAACCATGGCCTTTAAAGGTAAATATTTAGTGAGGACTAAGATAGTTATAAGTAACTGCACTTTAGAACAAGTGAGCCATTTTAAATAGCTTGGCTGTGCAGTAAGGTATGAATCTGAATATGATATAAAAGAGAAGATAAATAAATTTAGGAATATTTGTGGTATGATTCTTAGAAATAAAATAAGGCACAGCACAACGATTAAATTTTATAAGACAATTGCAATAACCACAATGACATATGCAACTGAGGCATGGGTCAAGACAAAAGAGGAAAGCAGTAAGAGTCAGAGTGCTGAAATGCAGTTCTTCGAAATACTTTAAATTATACATTGCAACATAGAATAAGGAATGAAGATATCAGAGCAGAATTCGAAGTAAAGGACATAAATGAAATTATTTTAATTTATAGAAGGCAATGGTGGGATCATCTGCAAAGGATGACTGGTTGAGAGGATTGATTGCCAAAAGCGGTACTGAACTATAAAGCCTTTGGTAGAAGAGACATAGGTTGTCCAAGGATGAGATGGGTACTGGAACAGGTTTATATAACCTAATAATTGTAGAGGAGAAGAAGAAGACCTTGTAATTGGTTAAAACTGGTTCACGTTTACTGACTGAAACTACATCAGCTATGCAGACTCAGTGAAGCTACAAAACTGAGTACGGAAAACCTTACCCACCTATTTTAATATAGATTATTAAACTTTCACTTGTGAAACTTACTTTGTTTCTTCCCGTACGCATTTCGGCGTGATGTGCGCCTTCATCAGCAGTGTGAGACAGACTGCCAGTAACTTGTAACGGTTTTATTTGGTAGGTTGAGTGGGGGTGGTGTGTGGTGGAAGGGGTTTGGCACGGGGATCCGAATCGTTATATAACGACCAATTACGCTATAAATTGCACACACTCTTTGACACAATTATACATAAAACAAACAATAATTCGGATCCCCGCGCCAATCCCCTTCCACCACACACCACCCTCACTCAACCTACCAAATAAAACCGTTACAAGTTATTGGCAGTCTGTCTCACACCGCTGATGAAGGCGCACATCACGCCGAAACGTGTATGGGAGGAAACAAATTAAGTTTCACAAGTGAAAGTTTAATCATCTATATTAATTTAGTGCTGTGAAAAAAGAAGAACTATCAAAACAACTTACCCACCTAATTTTTTCTGGTAAAAAATTAGTGATCTGAGTCAGTGCTGTTATATATATTGCGACAGTACAAATAAGTGATGTACTGAGCATGGAATATAAAAATTTAAATTTACTTAATAAACTGTATATAATTAATAATATATTAGAAATAAGCATGTTAGGGATTGCAAGCTTGGCTCAGACAAAAATATGAACAGGTGTTTCGACCTGAATCGACGTGCACACACACACAAATATAACTGAAAGTGTGTACACCAGTATTTTGCTAGTGTGTGTGAACGCAGGTCTCCGCAGGCGAGTTTGCCACCCCAAGATGAATAATTGCACAATTACTGTTTTTCCGTAATTATTCATAAACTAGAATTAAGAATTAAAATCCAAAAGCACAATAAAATGTAAATAAATTTACTAAATACTGTGTACGAAAACCACGCGAAAGTGACACACCGTACGAGTGTAATAGTGAAATAACTGTGTACAAATCGAAAGGGTTAAGTTGCAATGTCCAAAATTACAGGGAACATGTGTTGTAAAATTAGTTATAAGATAAGTATAAGAGTATACTTACAGGACTCTGCAATTTGCAGAAATATAAAAAATAGCGAATTTGACAAAGAGTGGGGGAACTGACCCCAAAGACAGTTTCTAACATGTCGATTTCGGATCACTGCAGGGTGTCGACCAAGACATGAGTATAAATAGGACACGCAAGCTACAGTGGTTCTCTTTCTTGAATCATCCACGGTGCAGCGGGAGCTTATGCCCGTCAGCACGGCATATTTATTTTTTTTTGTAAACAGTTTAAATTTGCCAGTTACGTACAAATATGTAACTAAGCTGTAAAGACAATCATTTTAATTAATAACAGCATGACTTAAGAAGATCCATTAACATCAGAGACAGCACGAGGAGAGTTCCAGAGAATGATTCGACGCTGGACAAGAGGAGAGTTCCAGAGAATGATTCGACGCTGGACAAGAGGAGAGTTCCAGAGAGAGATACGACGCTGGACAAGAGGAGAGTTCCAGAGAGAGAGAGACAGCCAACGCTGGAGGCGAGACGAGGACGAATACCAATGGAACAAAAATGATCGAGTATGATTGACGACAATAAGGTGATAGACAACTTATTCATATCTTAATCATACAAAGAATTCAAAGACAGTTAAAGACATTAATATTTTATTTAAAAATAAGAGCAATGTTTCTTGTATAGTAGAGTTAAAATCATAGATGTTTTAGAAATACGATTAACGTAACAAGAGCTCAAATTAATATGATATAAAATGATTACAAAGCATTTAAATGAAAACGATTAGTATTTGAGAAAACAGTACTGAGAAACAATAACTATTAATATTTTGAGTACGTTACAATATAGAAAAAAAGATTTAAATATTGATATTTTGAAACATATTAATAGACTGAGTAGTCTGAAAATGAGATTTTTCTTTTATATAATAAAAAGTAGCATAGAATATTTAGTCAGTAAGGATGTATATATCTTAAGCCTTACGGCATAATAACAAATAATAACTAATGTTTTAAAATCGAAGTCAGTGCCATGTGCACATATTTTTTATAGTATCAAATAAATTTTAATTACCGTTTCAAGTTACATAGAGTTCTTATTTCAGATACACCTGACACCCAATTTAAATGTTATATTGTTACGTAATTTGTCAATCTTGAACGTGAGATCGTTCATGCCTATTTATGTAAATGTAACGTTGCATAAATTTGGTGCTCCAAGATCGCGGGGCTCCACAAATTTAAATTATAATAAATTTGCAAATTGTCACGTTGCATAAATTTGTTTCCCAAAGAACGTGGGGCTATTCAAACACAAATAGAAGTGTATTTGTATTTGAAATCAAATTTTAACAAAATTTGTATCGGGATCATAAATTTGTCGCCCTGGACGTGGGGCACGACATGCCTAAATTTATGTACAAAAATTTGTGACATAAATTGTAGCTCATGAATGTATGACCCGATCCCCATCATTTAACTATTAAAATTTTTTAAGTAGCTAAATGTTTGCTCTAAAAAAATATAAAGAGTGTGTTAAATGAAAAATGTATAATATGTAATTATTATTTATATTAAACAGTAACTGAATGTAATGTTAAATTGTTGTGTAATCACACAGCTGGCGCCCACAAATAATATTATTTGTCTATGTAACAGGTGTAACTGTAATGAGTATTAATAATAACTATTAATAAAAATACAGAAATAAATAAATAAGTAGGGAACGGTTATCAATAATAATTTTTAAAGAATTACTACTAAATAAATATTTTAATAATACTTCAACATGACGACTCCAGGAAATTTAGACGTCGAAGCATTCCAGATGATGATGCGTGCCTGGGTTGATGAATTAAGCACAAAACAGGCAGAAAATTTAAATAAACAGACAGAAAATTTAAATGCTAGAATAGACGAATTAAAAGAATCTAATAAGAAACAATTAGAAGAACAAACTGAAAATTTTAGACAGGACACCATAAAAATTACAGAGAGTTAGAATAGTTAAAAATTGATAATATTGAAATAAAACAAAGTATAATCGACAGTAATGCACAATTAACCGAAAAAATTGTTAATACAAACAGACGTATTGACACGATCGCAGAAAATGTCTGTGGAATAATTAATAAACAAACGGAGCTAATATGTGAAAAGATAGTATGTGAAGAATTCATACTAATTGAAAATACGTGTGTAATTACTAACGATAATTATAAAAAAGTAATTAACATTAAGGAGGAGAAGCAAATAAAGGTTAATAAAACATACCTTATTAATAGCGATATTCCAAGTGTGAGGCACACACACACTAGTAAGTCACATAAAGTGAAAAACTTAAGGCACTACACTTACGGAGATAAATATCACTGTAGGTATAACAAGAAACGTAGTAAGTTATCTAGACGAAACACTACGCAAAATTGTGGTAAATATGATGTTAGATATACGCACGATAATTATAATAACGATAATTATAACTGTAAGTATGAAAACTACAGAGGTTATCATAAACGACGAATGAAAAAACCGTCGACAGCTGTTCGCATCAGTTCACTCAACCAAACTAGTGACGAGAGAATTGAGAAAGAGCGAAGCATTTGTAACGAGAGAAAGAGGGTAGATTTTAAGTGGCCAACAGGCAAGATGAAAATGTTACCCTATAAACAGGTGACTTATACGATCCAAACAATGTTCACAAGGTAAGTACGCACACAAACGAGGGGATAATACAATGGAACGCGGACGTTGTTTACACGAGGGTGAACATAATGAATGTCCTGTGTACAACAACCAATTGTTATAATGAGGGGTGTCAGTTCTAACGACACACCGAACTCAGAACTCAATACCCTAAAATAAATAATTATTTTTAAATGAGAAAAATAATATTACTATTAATTATTAATAATAATATAAGAGGGTTAATTAAGAAATGTATTAGTGATGGTAAGGAATGCTATTGTAGAGAAATATTTAAGAAAGTAATGGTAAAAGATGTTATTGTTGTTGTTAATATGAAGAAATGGTAAGGAATGTTATTATTGATATGTTATAAATATGAAGAAATGATTAAGATGAGCAATAATTGCCATAATTGTTAGAACGACTGATCAAGCGAACACTTATTGAAGATACAAGGACACAGAAGAAAGCGAGAGTGAAAAGTCATAAGGGCAGAGACTACTTAGGATTAAGGACTTCGAGAAAAATATCGTTGTTTTCCAAGACAGTTCCTCTGTAACCGATCATGCGACACACTACAAGCTAAAAGAGTATTCTGTTACGGAAGTGTATTTCAAGAAAGTAGTAGCGATCAGAAAGGTAATGTTAAAGAATGTAATAAAAGGTAATGAATGTTAATGTATTGTATAAGTAATGTATTAGATAAAGTAATGTCATGTTAAGAAAAGAGCTAAGGAAGATTAGAAGCGAAGGTAAGAATGTATGAATTAAGATAATGTAAAATTAAGGACCGAATGTACACACATAAGTAGGACAGAACACTTTCATCGTATATGATGAGATACAGAAGAAAGAAATTGGTAAATTCCACGCAACGTCATTTAGGAAGTTCTACACATGAAAACAGAGGTCAATGAAACCAGCCAAATCAGCTGTTTGTAAAGCCACCCTACTACAAGGTCGCGAGCAGTGAGCGTACGAAGAGGGGAGGTAAGACATTTGTATACACTCCAATTAAGGGTGAAATGACGAATATTATTCTTTATTATTTGTTACATTTTTTTTTGCAAATAATAATAATAAATAAATTAAAAAAAAATTATAATAAATAAATTTATTAAATTTTTTTTGTTACCAAGCAGAGGAATAATGCGACAGTACAAATAAGTGATGTACTGAGCATGGAATATAAAAATTTAAATTTACTTAATAAACTGTAAATAATTAATAATATATTAGAAATAAGCATGTTAGGGATTGCAAGCTTGGCTCAGACAAAAATATGAACAGGTGTTTCGACCTGAATCGACGTGCACACACACACACAAATGTAACTGAAAGTGTGTACACCAGTATTTTGCTAGTGTGTGTGAACGCAGGTCTCTGCAGGCGAGTTTGCCACCCCAAGATGAATAATTGCACAATTACTGTTTTTCCGTAATTATTCATAAACTAGAATTAAGAATTAAAATCCAAAAGCACAATAAAATGTAAATAAATTTACTAAATACTGTGTACGAAAACCACGCGAAAGTGACACACCGTACGAGTGTAATAGTGAAATAACTGTGTACAAATCGAAAGGGTTAAGTTGCAATGTCCAAAATTACAAGGAACATGTGTTGTAAAATTAGTTATAAGATAAGTATAAGAGTATACTTACAGGACTCTGCAATTCGCAGAAATATAAAAAAATAGCGAATTTGACAAAGAGTGGGGGAACTGAAGCCAAAGACAGTTTCTAACATGTCGATTTCGGATCACTGCAGGGTGTCGACCAAGACATGGGTATAAATAGGACACGCAAGCTACAGTGGTTCTCTTTCTTGAATCATTCACGGTGCAGCGGGAGCTTATGCCCATCAGCACGGCATATTTATTTTTTTTTTGTAAACCGTTTAAATTTGCCAGTTACGTACAAATATGTAACTAAGCTGTAAAGACAATCATTTTAATTAATAATAGCACGACTTAAGAAGATCCATTAACGTCAGAGACAGCACGAGGAGAGTTCCAGAGAATGATTCGACACTGGACAAGAGGAGAGTTCCAGAGAATGATTCGACGCTGGACAAGAGGAGAGTTCCAGAGAATGATTCGACACTAGACAAGAGGAGAGTTCCAGAGAGAGATACGACGCTGGACAAGAGGAGAGTTCCAGAGAGAGAGAGACAGCCGACGCTGGAGGCGAGACAAGGATGAATACCGATGGAACAAAAATGATTGAGTATGATTGACGACAATAAGGTGATAGACAACTTATTCATATCTTAATCATACAAAGAATTCAAAGACAGTTAAAGACATTAATATTTTATTTAAAAATAAGAGCAATGTTTCTTGTATAGTAGAGTTAAAATCATAGATGTTTTAGAAATACGATTAACGTAACAAGAGCTCAAATTAATATGACATAAAATGATTACAAAGCATTTAAATGAAAACGATTAGTATTTGAGAAAACAGTACTGAGAAACAATAACTATTAATATTTTGAGTATGTTACAATATAGAAAAAAAGATTTAAATATTGATATTTTGAAACATATTAATAGACTGAGTAGTCTGAAAATGAGATTTTTCTTTTATATAATAAAAAGTAGCATAGAATATTTAGTCAGTAAGGATGTATATATCTTAAGCCTTACGGCATAATAACAAATAATAACTAATGTTTTAAAATGAAGTCAGTGCCATGTGCACATATTTTTTATAGTATCAAATAAATTTTAATTACCGTTTCAAGTTACGTAGAGTTCTTATTGCAGATACACCTGACACCCAATTTAAATGTTATATTGTTACGTAATTTGTCAATCTTGAACGTGAGATCGTTCACGCCTATTTATGTATATGTAACGTTGCATAAATTTGGTGCTCCAAGATCACAGGGCTCCACAAATTTAAATTATAATAAATTTGCAAATTGTCACGTTGCATAAATTTGTTTCCCAAAGAACGTGGGGCTATTCAAACACAAATAGAAGTGTATTTGTATTTGAAATTAAATTTTAACAAAATGAAAACGTTACAATATATAATTAATTAATAACAACGGACATGTTATGGACAACAAAATCCAGTTAAAACTTTCATCATTATGTTAGTTTGTTTACCAGTGGTGTAAGAAATTTATGAAGAAAGGATTAGTGCTGATTAGAGGAGTGACTGACCATGGACATTAGATTAAAACATTAATCCTGTGTGAAGATTATTTATGTGTATGTGTAAAGTCTGTAACATCAGTTCTATCTGTCCTTTTCCACTGTATTAGAAATTAATTACATTGAATACTACATGAAACAAGAATTTTTTTGTTATGTATTTCCAGAATGCAACATACAAAATTGAAATATAACCAAAGCAAAAAGGGTTTGAAATGATTATACTGGAATGACTTTCTGATGATGCCAAGTTTATATGAATTTGAATCAGTTAAAAAAAAAAATGCAAAGAGTGTGTGCTTAAGACCACATGACTGAACTGAAATTTTCTATGATGATCGTAATCGATTCTAAGTAATATATATATTATATGAATGATATTAATATTATTATGGATGATATTACTTGGACGAATCAGGAACAAGGCATAAATTAATATTATATATATATATATATATATATATATATATTATAACGTACCAAATCCCATAGATTTGGGGTTATATGTAGAAGGTTTCAAAAATCAAATATAAAATAAATTTAAATCGATAGAACCATATCTCGCGCTGTAGCGAGCATTTGAAATAATTGTAAAACGCGCAGCGGCTAAGTCCGGTGGCATTACGTAAGCACACACACACCGTTATAAATTAGGGACACGCCCTAACTTTAAAACATTAATATTTCGGAAATGAATAAATATAGGCAAAAACCAAAATAGCCAAAATGTTTGCCGAAATATTAAGAATAGGGTGTGCAAATTTCAATAAATATAATTAAAGAGTTAATGAGATAATTCATTTTATTTAAATAACTTCCATAGTAAATGAGCTAGGGAGTTCAGATTTGAATATGTTATAATTGTAAAAATTACTAATCAAATGTATATGTTAGAATAAGCATAACTTGGCTTGGAGCCAAGATAATCACAATACAAATTGCAACCGGACGTCCGACCGACAATTGAATCCTGTGTTTTTCAGAATATTAAAAATAATAACAATTCTCGAACTGTGGGAATTATTTTTCGTTCTCACGGAATGAGGTGACTAAATTTCAAGTAGAAGGGAGAGTGTTTCAACCAATCAGATCATTCTAAAAATTTTGAAGAACCCCCAATTTTATACCCAACACTGTCTCGTTATTGCTGTACTCCAAAATCTACCAACGTCAGAAAACTATTCGAAATGATTATAACTATAACAGTATTCTTTGTGCTTGTACTTTTGAATTAACCCACTTGCGAATTCAAAACACAAATTCCTATGGCCCTAGTCGGAAGAAGACGCAAGAACGCACAGCAGGTAGGTCAGTTCACACTAAAATCATTTATATGCACACATACATTGCAAGCACATATTGTCCAAATTTAAATATACACATTTAAAGTTATAATATATATATTGTAACGAACTCTTGTTATGGGGTGTGTTTAAATTGTGTTTCTGTAATTCGTTCTATTACTCGTATCGTGAAATGTGTGCGTGACGAGCGTTTTTTAGTTCGCTCGTTGCGTTCGTGGTATAGTATGGGTGTATAATTGAGGTTATTAATCAGTTCGGTTACTTCTGTGAATGTTATTTGTATGTAGCGAGTCGAGTTGTACTTTTTCTTACCACTTACGGGCAAACCGTATCTCTCGGCGTTTGGTTTGAATGTTGCCGCCTCGCCACCTGATTGGCGCACGCCGTCTTGCAGTGTCGACTTCGCTAACTGTGGTGTTTTGTTGTTTTCACTTTAATAATTCTCTATATATTACCTTATTTTGTACGAATCAAACATACAGCGTTGCAGAACAAAAAGATTTATTAACCCTTTAATAATTTTCAGCGATTTAGTAGTACATTATTTTATATTAGCACCGGCTTTTACAATTGCTCAGTTGGCATGCTCAGTTGCTTGTATTATGTACACGCCGCTTGGCGAATAATGTTCGTTTACAATAAAATTGTCACAGGGCGTATTAAAAATCCTTTTTTACTACAAGAGTTTTGGATTACCGGCTAAAATGCACAAATTTATAATATTTCTTAAAACTAGGTACACAATATTTAATACACAATATCCAAGTAAGTAATCATCAATGAGAGTTAGTATAGTTTTTGGTTAGGATTTTGACAACAAGTTATGTTTATTAATAAGTTATTATAGATCAGTTTAAATGGTTATTAACTGATTAAAGTTCATTAATAGTGATATTATAAATACTTTCAGTTCTTGTTCAAAATAGTGATCAGTGAAGTGAAAATTGTGATTTGTTCATTACGGATAAAAAATGGGAATTCGTTTTTAGTGAGATTATTGTTTTATACTCATCGGTTCTCGTTGGGGCTTCCTCGATGCTCGTCTACTTCTGTTGATGGATCTGGTTGTCTTCTACTCTTCGGATGTTCATCAATCTCGTTCAGACGGTTTTTCCATAAAGTTCGGCTTCTCTCTCGTTCCGCAGTCGTTCGCCTTCTTGGGTTGAAGTAGGTTACTCCTTATCTTCCTTCGGGATGAGTCGTCAGCTATGATTCTTGAAGTCTTCTTAATTTCCACTGATAATTTTATTTTGTGAGTATTTTAATAATAATTAGATTATCAGGTGTTCCATGGACTGCTATTACTATCTTTCTTCCTTCTGATTTCGGTCAAAATTTACGTATTTATAGTAAAATTTGGGTTGAGAACTGCCCTCCGCGTCGGTCAATAATGGATTAAATGAAAATTCCAACGGTTCTTTGGCAATAAATTTCGGTTGCTATGGTTACCTATTAAATTATGCTATTCTCATTGGTCGTTAATTTATGTCATTGTTATATTCTAACGTTTTATTTTAGTTTAAATCTATAAAATATCTTCAAATTAAGATTTCTTTCTTATATTAGTAGCTAGGTTTATTACATGAATACCATTGTTCATAATTTTTGATAAGCATCATTTTGATACCCCTGATGGTTACTTTTGGGTAGCTAATCACATTTTTGTTATTTTTCTTATTTATATTTCATATATATTTTATCTAAAACTGGATGTTATTTATACATTTTGGTATTAGGCATACCTACTTAACTTGTTTGAACATTTGGTATATTCTGATTTGATACTGGACTATTGTTTGTTCTTAAATTTACAAAATTCTTCATGAACTGTTAGGCCTAGAGCCTAGATTTTCCTATACTACTATCTAACATTCTTTTGTAACTCCTTACCTTTATATATGGTACATTAAAACAATTTTTTCTAGAAACAAATAATAAACATTGGTGATTCTAACTACACCTCTTATTATAACAATAAACATTTTCTTGACAGGTTCAAGCCTGAAATAAACTTCTAACTACCTTTCTGTTTCTTACTACTATTTGTTTTAACTCATAATTCATTACATTATATTGGTTTTTTAAACAACAACAAAACTCTTATTATACTACTATTAAACTGTACTTTACACAATATGCTCTGGTCCCTCATTCCTTCACTAGAAAACAGTGTCTATCTTTCTTGTTTACCTTTCATTCTAATGATTTAACTTCTATCTTATTTCATAATTCTTACTAACTATTGCTTAAATTAAACACAGTATATTAGTTCATCTTACTTGCTAGCATAAAGTTTATCACAGGTCTTTCAGTTATTCTAATACAGTCTACTAACTAAAATACCTTTTTATGTTCACCCACTACACTTTTTCCTTCATAGAAGGTTTTTTATTTATTCACTTTCACTTTTATATGTAACATGCTATAACTGCATGTCACCACTTTTGTATTAATACACTCTTTATTCCACTCACTTGATATTATTCACAGTGTTGTTTATTATGTTAACATCATCATGGGGTTACTGGTTATAAGTATTTATTTTATTTTCCCTTCACTAATGATCACTTTTGGTTATTAACTGTGGCCTTTATTTGCCTCAGGGTATGGTTTACTGGTTTTGATTATTTTTATCACTATTCATTTGGGTGTGTTTATTATTAACTCCCTATCTTATATTTATAAGTACATTTCTTCATTAATAAAATATACATAACATTACTATCTTTCTTATTTGTCATTATTACCCTAGGTACATCTCATCTATACTCTAATTACATTAATGCATTTGTTTACATACATTTTATCGTCATTATTACGGATTACAATGTTCGTTATCAATTTCTTGATTACATTTGGTTCTTGGTTCCTTCTTCCTTGTTCCATTGTTCTTTCTTGTATTTATCCAATCTATTGAGTCAAGTCATTGTCAGTTTATTAGTCATTTGTCATTTTGTCCTTTGGTTATTAATCTCTGAGTTTATAAGTTCTTGACCGTTCTTCTTGTCTTCAGCTTCTTTGTTTTATAATTAATTATCAATGTATTTTTCACTACCTTATGTCATGTTACATAATGCATCGCCACCAAAATTGATTATTTCGAAACAAAGATCATTATGTTTTTTTCTGAAATCATCAATATAGTTCATTTACTCAAGTCGTTATTATCCAGGAATTCATCAATCGCTACTTTCTTCTTTATTTATTTTTATTAAGTCATGGTTCATGATATGGTATTTGGTATTATTTCATTACGAGTGTTATCCCTTGTATGTTCTATTTCCCTAAAATTTTTCTTCTCTCCCATTCATATAAATTGGTACTAGCCAGAGGGCACGTGTGGCTCTATTACTCTGCTATCCATTTATACACATTTTGAGTTCAGAGGTCATGCCTATCTGCTCAATAACATAAAATAATTGTTGGGCGTATCTCAACATAAAATCATCACATAATAATATTCATAATAATCATAATAATAGTCGCTTATTTTCGACTCATATAATATCAATACAATAAAACACTTTTGGGATTAATTATTCTCTCTTTTATACATCTCATGACCTTTTCATCTCAGTGACTTGTTTGGATTCCTTTTTCTAAGCTTATGGCGATATTTAATAGGTATTTTGCATTGTTTCATCAACTTACTTCAATGGTAGTGATTTTATTTGTTATCACTTTATTTCTCATTTATACTCAAAATTAACATTGTAGCTGGTTTCTGGCTCACTTAAATTTTTTCATCATTGATTGTCCAGTTAATATGTCATTGTCATTTTTTATTTGATTGTCTTATCTTTTCTTTTGTGAAACGTTAATTCTTTATTATTCCCTTTTGTAATAGGGTTAGTTAATGATGTTATGTAGCGTCATCATTATTTGTTTAATATTTTATGATTTTATATAAAATTTTTATGATATTTCATTATATATACATTTTTTCAAAATTACATGGGTTTATATATTTTGTTTCACACTTGGTTGTAAGTTTGTACTTACTTTGTTTTGAATTTAGCTAATCTTTCTTCTAAATTCCTTTTCATTCATATAATAATTTCAATCAAATACTTATTGTAAGTTGTGCTTACTTTAATTTTTGAATTTAGATAATGTTTACTCTCCAAATTCTTTTAATTTCCTGACACTGTCTCATAATATTTTTTCAAAGAAGACTGGTTGTAAGTCCCTTTGATTCTCTTGGTTGTTATCTCACTTACGACTTAGGTATCGTTGTGGTTGTCCTTGACAATAAGATAGGGTATTTATTATACTGTACAATGGCCCTTGTTACTTATATTTTTTTTTTTGTTCTAAGTTAATCTTCTCATGGTATTACCATCTCACTACTAGTTCGGGCCATAACCTTGCGGCGTAGTTGCGTGGATCATCCTCTTCATCCTCATTGATGGGACCAGTATCAGGTTCTGGGCTGTCCTCCGCCAGGATATGGTTTACTCGAACTATCTGGGCTTCCTGGTTGTTAACAGGTTGGTTATTGTCCGTTTCTCTCAGCCTCTCGACTGAGTCGTCATTGTTGAATCTCGCCCGCTCCCGGCTTCTCCTATCTTCTTCCGCACTCCTGCTCCTTGGTCTTCTGTAACCCCGTCTTCCGTCGTTTCTGTTCTCGGCATTAACATAATTTACCCGTCGCCTGTATGTTTGATTCGGCCCCTGCTGGTTGTTATTGTTGTATTGATTGTTGGGCCTGTTGTAACCACCTCCGTTTTGGTTATTTCCCCTGTTATAGGAATTATTTTGATTATTACTGTTGTTGAAGTAATTCTGGTTATTATTCCTCGGATAATTATGGTTATTGTTATTATTGAAACTTCTATAATTATTGGGGTTGGTTGGCGGATGATTAGACGGTGTATGGTTTCCTTGTGGCCCACTTGGATGATTTCTATTATCATAGTTTCTGTAGTTCGGGGTGTTCTTTTGCCTGTTCAACACATAATGTTTTTCCCGTTCGTATTCACCCAATAACGCGGCCATCTCTTGAATCGTCTTTATTCTTCCACTCAATCGGCTTTTGGTGATTTCTCCGTCGTAGTGGTATGCCAATTCGGTCACCAAGCACTCTTCACGGATGTTAGGTTCTAGGTTCCTAGCTACACTAACCTTACCTAAGAAGTAGGCGGTTGGAGATTGTCCCAGGTAAGGGTCGAATCGGCCGTTGCTGATGTTATTTCTGACTACATGCTGCGTCGCCTCCGACCAGTATTTGTCCTTGAACAGTTTTTTAAACTCGTTAAAATTATGTATGTCTGGTCGCACAGCCGTCCACCAATTGTCGTGAACTTCCTTGAACATTTCGTCAATCATGCCCTTGATTATCGTCCACCGTGTCTCCCTGGTTCTGGCTAGGTTCTCTTCTACCCGCTCTATGAATTCAATTGGGTTTCGTTTGTAATTTTTGAAGTTGATTGTTTCCCTATTCTCACTGCATGATATGTGTGGGCTCATCAGTGGTCGGTCCTTTAACGCATTTATCTCTTCTTGGAGACGTAATTCTCTTGCTCTAAATTCTGCTATTTTCCCTTCTTGGGTGGTTGTGGTGTCCTTCACCTCACTTACCGATGCATCCAATTTGCTATAATTCTCTTCGACTCTGGTCTGTATTTGTTCCAATTTGTTATTTGTTTCTTTTTGGAGTCCTTCAACCCTCCTTTTACCTTCGCCTTCAACTTCATTCACCTTGATCAAAATTTCTTCTCGGACTTGCGACACTACTTCGCTGGTTTTCTCTATCTTCTCTTCCATCTCCATTATAGTCTGTTTCAATTCTTCCCTGTACTCCGTCAACTGTTGCTGTAATGTATCCTGGTTGTATTCAATTTTATCGTTCAGCGTTTCAATATCCTCTTTCATTAGTCTCAAGGTTTCGCTGGTTTTCTCATTACTTCTCTCTATCTTTTCACTAATCAATTTATTCTCCTCCTTCATTTCCTGTCTTAATTTCTCGTTATTTCCATTAATGGTCCGCCTTAAATCTTCCTTGGTGCTGTCCAAGGATATATAATAGACGAGCAGGTGTGAGATTGGAAGAGGGCTTTCAAGCAGGAACCAACAGGTAAACATCACGCGATTACCACTGCATGTGTGTATACAAGTAAATAGTGTGTGTGCATGAAGCCTGTTTGATCCTGAAAGTTTGCAACCTCACCCCAAGTCAATGCTAAATTAAAAATATATTTAATATTAAGCAAACCATAAATGTTAACGAGAAGGTAAAAACTTCTAAAAATGTGTAAAAATCAGACACAAGTGCAGTGCGAATTTTATGTAATTCGGACAATCAGTGCAATTTTTAAAGCATTATAATTACACTAGTGGTGCGAGCATCATGATAATTGCACATCACATAGGTCATTAAATTAGACAATATTTTATCGCCGTGAAATCTGTGTTAAACAGTGCGATTGGCGAAAAAGAGCAATTATATGAAATGAGACGAGAGTGGGGGCTATCATGCCATGGTTCAACTGTCGACAGGCTGATTCCTGAATTGACAGCTGCAGTTTCTTGGTGAATATAAATAGAAGCCCAGGAGAGCTAATCTCTCTCTTCTAAATTACCTCAGTCACGGCGGTATGCTATGTCCGTCCGAGACGCAAATATTTTAACTACTTTGGACAAAGTTAAATGCTAGGTCTAACATCAGTATGATTATTTTTAAGCTTAACTTATAAAGTATTACGGCAAATGTTTTGATGAAAACATTAAGTAAAAAGTACCGTAACAAAGAAATCGTCGGACGTCTACAAGCAGTCGACAACTAAGAACATCAACTCCTAACAGAGGACGATAGAACGAGATGCAGAGGACTAGAGACGGTTCTATAATAACAGCTACAGATCCAGAGCAACACGTCATCATAATCTACAGCAGCCAATGTACCATGAAGGACGAGAGACGAGAGGACGAGCAGTGAGGACAAGAGGGCATCCAGGAGGATCGAACCGACGGAATCACTGGAGGACATGAGACAACTCTGCAGAATTTAAGGTGACGAAAAACCAATATATAATTATCAAAGAGAAAGACATTGAAAGACTTTAATAAAAAAAGAAAAAACAAAACATTTTTGTAAGAGTAAATAATAAGTATGTAGATAGAGATAAAACCAATGTAATTTATGTGTAATCAGAATATTCTTTAATTATTTTTCTTTAATGAATGAACAGTCAATGTAACGATAAGTTAAATCCTTGCTTGGAAAATGCACAAGTAATTAATTTATTTAACTTTTTCTTAGTAAAAGCATATAACGTATAGTCATTGAAAATAATCAATTAATTGTGTTAAAATGATTATAAAGCTGTAAAAAGGTATAAAGAAAATATAGAATAAGAATGTACTAACCATTTTTAAAAAAGCACACATTTAGACTGAGTAGTCAAGAAATCATAGTGTAATGAAGAAAAGTTTTAATTAAAATTTATAATACAATATCTAGAATAAGATATATGTTTGTGATGATAACACGGCAAGTAAAGAAACTTTGAAACCATAGATAATGGATATCGTATGGCGAATTGATCATTATTTTTATATTATTATTTTTCTTATGTTTGTTTAAAGTAATAAATGAAACATATTATGATTCCTAAAAAGAGTTACTCTTATTATAATTACACCTGAACCCCAATTATACACACACGTTGTTAGTAATATTATATATAAATGTTATATGAGTATAAACACAGCACTAATTCAAAACACATTAAATACAGCAACGTGTACCGTTGTATAAAAATTGTCGCTTCCAACGTGGGGCTCGATACATTTAGCAATGTGTATCGTTGTATAAAATTGGCGCTCCAAGATCGTGGGGCTCCACAAATTTAAATTATATTAAATTTGCAATAACGTTTATATAATTGTATAAAAATGTCGCCCATGAACGTGGGACCCAACACGCCTACATTTAATAAATAAATATATGCTCTATTGTTAAATGTGTGCATAGGATGTATGTATAATAATTGATGTGTTTAATGAATATTTTATATGTGTTTAATTTTGTTGTGTATATTGTATTGTAATAACGCAACTGGCGCCCACCCCAACAAACAGGTGTAATTGTAATATAAGTAGATAAGAATAAAGAAATAATAATAATGAAACAATAAATAAATAAAATTAATAAGTTGGTTCCATAAAAATAGTATTCTTAAATATTATAAATAAATTTTTTTTTATAATTCGACATGATGACTCCGGGAAACTTAGTTATGGAGGCCTTCCAGACGATGATGCGTGCCTGGGTCGATGAATTAAGCACAAAACAGACAGAAAATTTAAATAAACAGACAGAAAATTTAAATGCTAGAATAGACAAATTAAAAGAATTTAATAAGAACCAAACAGAAAGTTTAGAAAATAAATTAGAACAACAGACTGAAAATTTTAAACAGGACACCATAAAAATCACAACAAGGTGAAAGAGTTAACAGGAAAAATTGTTGATACCAACCTATGTATTGACACGATCACAGAAAATGTCTTTGAAATAATTGATAAACAAACGGAGCTAATATGTGAAGAATTCATAATAGTTGAAAATATGCTCGTAATTAAGAACGATAATCATGAAGAAGTAATTAACATTAAGGAAGAGAAGAAAATAAAGGTTAATAAAACGTACGTTATTAATAACGATATCCCAATTGTGAGGCACAAACACTAGTAAAGCACATAATTATAAGGGTATACACTAAAGACACCACACTTATGGAGGTAAATATCATGGTAGGCATAATGAGAAATGTAGTAAATTATTTATACAAAATACTACGCAGACTTGTGATAAATATGATGGTAGGTATACACACGAGAAATATAAAGTAAACAATAATTATAACGGTAATTATAATAACTATGGTGAGTACTATCATAAACGACACACAAAAGAATGTTCCACTATGTATGTAAAACGCATACAAACTACTAAGGAATGCGTGCGGCAAGAGCAGCAACGGGGAGAGAACGAGAGAAAGAGGGGAAATTCTGTGTGGTCAATAAGTAAGATGAAAACGTTGCCCTAAAAACAGGTGACTTCCACGATCAAAACAAACGTTGTAGCTGTACAATGGGACGTTAACACAATGAGGGTGAGAAACGGAAATAACTGTACACGTCGGCTAATATACATCCGGTAGACGACGGACAATGCAATGGTTATAATGAGGGGTGTAAGATCAAACGACACACCAAACTCAGAACTCAATACCTGAATGGGATGAATAATTATTTTTAAATGAAAAATAATAGTACTATTAATTATTAATAATAAGAAAAGGAGTTAAATTAATAAGAAATAATATGTGTAAAAAGATAAGAGAGTATAATTAAGAAATGTTATTTATTAAGGTTATGATTGCAAATAAAAAGAAATATTAGTGGATAGAAATAAGGAATTAAATAATAAAGAATGTTATGCTAAATAAAATTATGTTCAAAGAAAGGTAGGAAATGTATTATAAATGGCAAGGAATGTAAATGTTAATGTTAGTGTAAGGAATGATTGTAAAGGAATGTTATTATCAATGTTGTTATTAATATGAAGAAGCATTAGAGATGAGCAATAAATGTATAATTATCAGAATGGCTGATCAAGCGAAAACTTCACACTTAATGGAGATACAAGGACACAGAAGAAAGCGAGAGTGAAAAGTCAAAAGGGCAGAGACTACTTAGAAATTAGGACTACGAGTAAAATATCGTTGTTTTCTAAAGCAGTTCATCTGTAACCGATCATGTGACACACTACAAGCTAAAAGAGTATTCTGTTACGGAAGTGTATTTCAAGTAAGAATGAAGAAAATTATTAGCGATCAGAAAGGTAATGTTAAAGAAATGTAATAAAAGGTAATGAAGGTTAATGTAGTATATAAGTAATGTAAGAAAGGTTAAGAAAGATAAAGAATGTTCATGTAAGAAAAGGGTTAAGGAACGAAGGTAGGAATGTATAATTAAGATAATGTAAAATTTCAGATTGAAGAATGGCATAATATGTTAAGATGCAAAATGCTTATCAGTGCAAGAATGCAAACTCGTGTAGGAAGTTTTACACGTAAAAATAACTAGGTCAGTGGAACCAGAGGAAGGAGAACAATGAGAAGAAGCAGCTACGTTTATGCATTGTTAGCAACTCGTAGGGAGGGGAGATAGAAACTAGACTTGTTTTACCCTCCAACTAAGGGAACTTGAACAATTAATATTCATTATCATGGATAGTAGTGTATAAATACAAATGAAAAAATATATATATAAGTAATATCAAATATAAAAATATAAGATGTCTAATGATAGAAAAAAAAAATATTTTAATAAATTTATTAAAATTTTTTTTACCAAGTAGAGGAATAAGGCGACAATATAAGTATAGGCTGTAATGCGCATATATAATATATTATAAATATTTAAGTTAATTTCAATAATATATAATAGACGAGCAGGTGTGAGATTGGAAGCTGGCTTTCAAGCAGGAACCAACAGGTAAACATCACGCGATTACCACTGCATGTGTGTATACAAGTAAATAGTGTGTGTGCGTGAAGCCTGTTTGATCCTGAAAGTTTGCAAGCTCACCCCAAGTCAATTCTAAATTAAGAATATATTTAATATTAAGCAAACCATAAATGTTAATGAGAAGGTAAAAACTTCTAAAAATGTGTAAAAATCAGACACAAGTGCAGTGCGAATTTTATGTAATTCGGACAATCAGTGCAATTTTTAAAGCATTATAATTACACTAGTGGTGCGAGCATCATGATAATTGCACATCACATAGGTCATTAAATTAGACAATATTTTATTGCCGTGAAATCTGCGTTAAACAGTGTGATTGGCGAAAAAGTGCAATTATATGAAATGAGACGAGAGTGGGGGCTATCATGCCATGGTTCAACTGTTGACAGGCTGATTCCTGAATTGACAGCTGCAGTTTCTTGGTGAATATAAATAGAAGCCCAGGAGAGCTAATCTCTCTCTTCTAAATTACCTCAGTCACGGCGGTATGCTATGTCCGTCCGAGACGCAAATATTTTAACTACTTTGGACAAAGTTAAATGTTAGGTCTAACATCAGTATGATTTTTTTTAAGCTTAACTTATAAAGTATTACGGCAAATGTTTTGATGAAAACATTAAGTAAAAAGTACCGTAACAAAGAAATCGTCGGACGTCTACAAGCAGTCGACAACTAAGAACATCAACTCCTGACAGAGGATGAGAGAACGAGACGCAGAGGACTAGAGACGGTTCTATAATAACAGCTACAGATCCAGAGCAACACGTCATCATAATCTACAGCAGCCAATGTACCATGAAGGACGAGAGACGAGAGGACGAGCAGTGAGGACAAGAGGACATCCAGGAGGATCGAACTGACGGAATCACTGGAGGACATGGGACAACTCTGCAGAATTTAAGGTGACGAAAAACCAATATATAATTATCAAAGAGAAAGACATTGAAAGACTTTAATAAAAAAAGAAAAACAAAACATTTTTGTAAGAGTAAATAATAAGTATGTAGATAGAGATAAAACCAATGTAATTTATGTGTAATCAGAATATTCTTTAATTATTTTTCTTTAATGAATGAACAGTCAATGTAACGATAAGTTAAATCCTTGCTTGGAAAATGAACAAGTAATTCATTTATTTAACTTTTTCTTAGTAAAAGCATGTAACGTATAGTCATTGAAAATAATCAATTAATTGTGTTAAAATGATTATAAAGCCATAAAAAGGTATAAAGAAAATATAGAATAAGAATGTATTAGCCATTTTAAAAAAAAGCACACATTTAGACTGAGTAGTCAAGAAATCATAGTATAATGAAGAAAAGTTTTAATTAAAATTTATAATACAATATCTAGAATAAGGTATTATATGTTTGTGATGATAACACGGCAAGTAAAGAAACTTTGAAACCATAGATAATGGATATCGTATGGCGAATTGATCAATATTTTTATATTATTATTTTTCTTATGTTTGTTTAAAGTAATAAATGAAACATATTACGATTCCTAAAAAGAGTTACTCTTATTATAATTACACCTGAACCCCAATTACACATACACGTTATTTGTACTGTTATAATTTTGTCGCCCGTCAACGTGTGGCATGACACGCATATATCTAATAATGTTTGTATCGTTGTAATATATATATATTGCAATGAAACACAGGATCCTGATAAGCAGTGCAGGCTTGTGTAATACACAGACGATAAACATTCATGTTTCAATTGGTAGTTTGTTAGGTTTGGTTTTTTGTGGTATAAGTTTTGTATTTTAGAACGGATAAGGATTTAAGGCTTAGTCAAACTGTGTATTATTTTATGTGTTATTTATTCAATATTCATGTACTATGTCAGTGGAAATGTGCGCGCGTGCGCGAGTGATAAATGTTTTCCCGGCTGTGCGTGATATAATTATCGTATCATCGTGACACTTGAAATGAACATAAACTACTATATTAGCTACAGTTCCTGTATATTTCCTAAGCTTAAAATGACGTTAAAATATGATTTCGTTAAAATATAAAGCTCATTGTAAAACGCATTTCTGCATGAGATAAAGGCATTCAGAGATTACCATCTATGCATGCTCTTGCAAATTCGATGCACTTTACAGCATGAAACACTGCCGAGTCATGTGCAAAGTAACCATGTGACTTCCTTCCACCAATAAGAAGCTGGAAGGCAGTCGGAATTTTCTTAAGCCTGTGGCTGCACAGTGAGTTCTTCTCATCTAGCTATATCACGATCGGAACGGGCAATTCTTGTGCAAGAGTTTTCGCTTGCAAGAATTTGTTAAGTCTTTTTGGCGGTAGTAACGAGTGCGAACGCTCAGAACTGTTTGTGTAATACATCTTTACACACGGTATTGTTATTATAACATAGCGTGTATAATTAAGTGAACTTGAACTGTGTTACTGTATGAGGTATTCTGCAGTACCAGTAGTATTTCATAATTTACTTATTAATAAAATATTGTCATCATTAGTTTCCGCGTGAGAGGAAGATTTCCACATAGGGAGGTCTGCTGATCGTGGTAGACCCAGTGTTACGCGTGAACACTTGAAGAGTCCGGATTGGTATAAGCCTAATATACTGTTTCTAAGTAATACCCACTGTGACCTGAGATACTTATGAATTGTAAATACTGTATAAAATTTCAGAAGTAGTACCCCTAGAACCGGTGTTTGTGTGCGAAGCGTCAATGTCAACGTTGGAACTCCAGGACACCAGCCCAGCTGGAAGCATCACCAGGGTGAACCACCTGTCATCGTACGCCACGCCTGGCCTGACGACTCCGCAACACAGCAACCCCCCCCTTTTTCATCAACATCGCCGTGGGAGTCATCATATATGTAATGTACCACAACTCGTATATGAACAATAATTAACACTTTAAAAGACTATATCTGAAACACTATCTTTATTATGTTTGTCAAATATATCGTATAAACAATTTAATATGTCTTGTGTGCAATATATAATCTTAAACCCTCCAATATAGACTTTTGCATTAAAACACACTTACTACCATATCCTATGCGCCAATAGTTGTTATTTGTGTTGTCGCATAGGTATATTTGGCGCCCAATGTGGGGCCTAATTTCATAGGGTTAGGAAATCGTTATGGTTGTAAAAAAAAAAAAAAAAAAATTGTTAGTCAACTAAAAAAAAAAAAAAAAAAATGTGGGAAGGGGTTAATCCTGCAATGAAACACAGGATCCTGATAAGCAGTGCAGGCTTGTGTAATACACAGACGATAAACATTCATGTTTCAATTGGTAGTTTGTTTCGTGTGCAATAAATAATCTTAAACCCTCCAATATAGACTTTTGCATTAAAACACACATACTACCATATCCTATGCGCCAATAGTTAAGTTATTTGTGTTGTCGCAATATATATATTATATTTATTATTTATACTCAAATTACCTCAAGATATTTTATTTTCTTGAGGTAATTTCAGTTTAAATAATAAATATGTTATATAAATCAAGAAACGGACTGTAGCAAAAAAAGTTTGAATATATATATTGCGACAATACAAGCATAGGCTGTAATGCGCATATATAATATATTATAAGTATTTAAGTTAATTTTAATAATATATAATAGACGAGCAGGTGTGAAATTGGAAGCTGGCTTGCAAACAGGAGTCAACGCGCAGGATCACGCGATTACCGCTGCATATGTGTATACAAGTAAATAGTGTGTGTGCATGAAGCCTGTTTGTTCCTGAAAGTTTGCACCTCACCCCAAGTCAATGCTAAATTAAAAATATATTTAATATTAAGCAAACCATAAATGTTAGTGAAAAGTTAAAAACTTCTAAAAATGTATAAAAATCAGACACAAGTGCAGTGCGAATTTACGTAATTCGGACAATCAGTGCGAATCCAGTGCGATTTTTAAAGCATTATAATTACACTAGTGGTGCGAGCATCACGATAATTGCACATCACATAGGTCATTAAATTAGACAATATTTTATCGCTGTGAAATCCATGTTAAACAGTGCGATTGGTGAAAAAGTGCAATTATGTGAAATAGGACGAGAGTGGGGGCTATCACGCCATGGTTCAACTGCCGACAGGCTAATTCCTGAATCGACAGCTGCAGTTTTCTTGGTGAATATAAATAGAAGCCCAGGAGACCTTATCTCTCTCTTCTAACAGTGTTCATTCATGGCAGAACTCTATGTCCGTTCGCAACATGAAATTTTAATTACTTCGGACAGAGTTAGACGATATGTCTAACACTAATAAGACTTTTTGTTAATCATAACTTGTAAAGTAATACGATAAATATTTCGATTTAACATAATAATGGAAAACAGTAATTAAAAAGTAACGTAACAAACAAATCGTCAGAGGTCTACAAGTGATCTACATCTAGGATCACTACTCCAGACCGAGGACGAGAGCACTACATGGCATAATTTCCAGACGTAAAGGACGAGTCATCGGACTTCCGAGAGGACCCGGAGGACGAGGAAAGGATCCAGGACTTCCGAGAGGACCCGGAGGACGAGGAGAGAATCCAGGACTTCAAGACTACGCAGGAGTCACAACATCAGGGACTCAGGACCAGGACAGGGTATGCTGAGGAACCGCTACAATTAAGGTGAAAGAAAGCCATGTATTCCTCATAACAAAAGACTTAATCAAAGATTGATAAACATTGTCAAAAGAAAGACAATAATTTCAAAAAAGTGTAATTTATAACTTATAGATGTAAATGTCTTGTATAAAAATTATAGCATAATTTTTGCAGTAATAATTTATTGAAAATACGTAAATTTAAATTGTAGAGTAATTATGAAAGCATTGTAGAGGAATTATGAAAGCATAATTTTTGCAGTAATAATTTATAAAAAACTATTTAAATTTAAAATTGTAGAGAAATTATGAAAGCATAAGTTTTGAATTGATAATGATTGAAAATATTTTAATATACATGTGAAAGAATCAATTAGATTTGTTCAAATAATGAACAAATAGTTAACTTAGTTAAATATTTTTATATTGAAAGCACACATTCAGACTGAGTAGTCCAGACAGTATAACATAATGAAGATATATTTTTTATTTAAAATTAATAATATTATGTCTATGATATAAGCTTTATGTTGGTGATGAGATTACAGCAAACTAAGAAACTTTGAAACCATGTATAATGAATATCGTATGACGAAGTAATCATTATTTGTATAGTATTATTTCTTGATATGTTTGTTTAAATTAATAAATGGGAATATTTTGAATTTCCTAAAAAGGCTGAAGAGAAAACTTTGTACCCCTTTTTAAGCATATTGCGCGCACGGATGAGTGTGAGATTTGGCGTAGTTAAAGTTTATATGGAGAAGGAGTGCAGAAAGCTAAAATTTATATATAATATGTGTTACACATACATTAAATAAAATAAAATAAAACATTCATTTGCACTTGAAAATTCATTTAAACTTTTTCAAACAATGGTAATTGTTAAAAATAAAATAATTTTGTTGCCAGGCAACAATAGTCTGTGGAGTGTATGTCAAGGCAAAAAAGCGTTTATTTTATATTTTGTATATTAGATATCTGTGTTTTATATATTGTAATGGAGTCGTGTGTACGGCTACCGTTTTACTCTGTAAAATGTAAATAAGGTACAATTTGTGTGTAATGGGTGTAACGTGTCTTCTCTATCCGTAGTTCAAATGCATGCAACTTCCGCAGATTTTGTCCGTTGCGAACGTACGAATAACCAGGTCTCGATGTTCTTACCAGTTGTTCACTAGGGGGTGTGAAAATCCCGGTGGCGCCAAATCGTTTTATTAAAACAATTAAAATAAAATTCAAAGGTGTATGACCAGCGCAGCTCAGGCGGTTTGAATAATTCAAATATTTCCGCCAGCCTAGGCCAACTGTAGCGATCAGTAGTTCGTTGCGTGGGCTGTGTAAATCGTTAGTCATCAACACTACTTGTCTGCTAAAATGTACATAAAATATTGTGCACCTCCTAATGAAATTATAACACCGTGGTTACACTCAATACAAATACATTTTTTATTAGTGATTAGTTATTCATTTAATACAAATTATTCTACTACAAATGCTCCGGTTATTTATATGAGACAACTACAGGGTTTGACAAATCGATATTTGAACTGATAAACAGACTTTTAGTAATGGCGTCTGTTGGAAATTATACACAAATTATTAATGTTCGTTTGTCATAGGTTCTTGAGATTACGTTAAAAGGATTACAAATGTTTAAAACAATAAAAATACACACCCTTACATCATTTAAACTTAAATAATATATTGTGTAGGTATAATTTGTTTAGTGTAGTGTAGTAAAAGTGTTTACAAGTTATGGATAATTAACAACAGGTTATCTTTGTCAGTTTATAAATTTTCAGTGACTTAGTATTCTTTTTAATCTTTTAAAGTAATTATTTTCAGTTTAGTGAGATTTCGACCTTTAGTGAGAAATAATTAACGTGAGTTTATTTATAAATTTTGGGTAATTTAATAGGTACTTCTCACTTCAGTAGATAGGACGAGTTCATGCGATCTGTTATTAATGGGTTATACTGCAATCCTCTTTAATTTGCATTGGTTTGGGACATCAGGCACCTTTTCCAGTTTAATCGGTAGGAATTTATTTTCTTATTTCGTTAATTCGGCCTCGACTTCGGTAATATGGTCCCAGTCATCGTCTTACTTCTTGGTATACACTTGCTAGTAACTTCTTCTGAGATTTTTTATGTTTTAATTGACAATTTTGGTCATTCGAAAACTAGCGTCTATTCAACGAAAGCGTCATATATCCAATAAAGAAATCTAACGGTAATTAGACACCAAACGACTGTTGTCATAGTAACCAAATAATCCTGATTGGTTAATTCTGAAGTAGTCTATTGTTATCAAATTTTGAATTTTTATTCAAAATAACTGCATATCTTCTTTTTGATTATATTCTTCTGACCTCTTCCCTACATATTAAATATTATCACCACTGTTATTATTTCCTTTCAAAGATTAATTTGGTATCCCATAATGTATGTTTTTATGAAATATCAATGTTTGTACAAATCTGTTAATATTTGGTATTTACATTTCTCTTTTAAACTAAGTTCTTATTCTAATATTTTTTCTTTAAAATGATTTATAAATTATTCTCGGCTATTTACTTGCCTTGAATTTCTTAATCTCCTGGTTGTTTTTATACAGTTTGCAATTATTTATCATTGACAGTTATACATTTCCTAGGCCTTAGTAGCCATTGATTATTTCTATTTAAATTATTCTAATTATATATCATCTCATTACAAAGTTTTTGTTCTGTTGTTGTAAATGATTTGTTTAGTGGTTGTTATGTCTTGAGTTTGTTTTTGTTCTGAACATATGTCAGGATTATTTTTTATGTCTTAATACTTAAAATATAACACTTAGGCCTATGGACTGTAAGTTCCCTCCAGCCATATCCTCTTCATAATTGAAACAATTCTTTACAAGTTATTATTAAATTTTGTTTTTAACATTAATTTCCTTCTTTGCTACTACTTGAGTAATAAACATCATTACTTCTTGTAAATTTATTTAACTTAATATCCCTCATAACATAGGGTATTTACCAACTATATTTTTAATTACTTAAGCCTTTACTAATACTTTTCTACATCCCATGTTAACACAAACAGTTTATTTTAGGTGGGCTTTCTCCATAGAAAATAATATTGTATTATTTATCAATTATTAATCTAAACACTATCTCTAATTACCCTTAATTCTATAATTTTGTATAATTCCACTCTTAAATCTTTCAATGGTCCATCATTGATTCATTGAGTGTTTACTTATCTATCACTATTGTAGCGGGTCACTTTTTGGGTGTTTTTATTTTTAACAGTTTGGAATAATTATATTTTTATTTCGTTCATTTTGGTGCGGGCTTGTAAAAAGGAGTTATGAAAATTATTGTGTAACGAAATTCATTCCATTGTAACAGAACGCATGGCAATGTTATTTCCATTGTGTAACAGAACAGTGTTAAGTAACCGTTTGAAACAAAGGCAGAGACGCAGTTGTTGTTGAGCAATGCGGCTGAAGAATTTGCCCCTTCAAAATTCTAAGAACTTTGCATGTGTGTCGACGCACAGGCGCAAATACCCACGTAAGCGCGCTCAAAAGGACGCTCTGACAAAAAACTCAAGATGGCCAGAGTGTAAAAAATATTCATCATCTCCAAGATTAACATGAAATACGGCCAAGAGACCGCCTACTATCAATGACGTCAGCAGAGCCAAAGCCAATATCGTACTTTGGTACCCGGAATACAACTTCCATATTCCATATATAAAATGGTTAGCTCCCAACAACTGAGTATGAGCGACGAAAGCATAGTGGCAGTGAACAACCATTACCGCCAGAGAAAGGAAGATGTACCTGTTACGTTCTCGGTTCCAGGCTACACTAAGTCAGAGACGCCACACAGTCAACTAGAAGTCGACCCTATTAATAGACGCTAACAGTTTGGTTTAGGCCCCGGTCGGTGACGCCTAACTCGATAATATCGTTAATACCGACCGGGACCCGAAGAATTAACGACTTTGTAAATTGTTGCATTGCAGTGATGATCTGATAACATTAATAACGGTGAATGGAACCGTAACAAAGCACGTGTTCGGTCGGTAGTGCGTATCCACAATTACGATACAACTAAAACGAAATGCGCAAAGATTAACTATGGTGTTATTTGAATATAACCTGTTATGGGGGTTTTTTGTTTGTATATTGTGTGAATGCGTGTGCGAGCAAAGCTGGGCTACCTTATAAATATAAGAAGTATATTATCAATGTAAGATGTATTTAACCTTCTCAATACCTGTTTTGTTCTTGTGTGTCGTGGAGTAAGGAGGAGCTGGTTCAGTAAGTAAAGTGTTCATTTCATAACAAAGATGTGTTAGACTAAGTTATTTCGTCATTACCACTGTCTTATTTCTGTGTTGAAAAAATTCGTCTAACGTTCCGGGATCTTCTGAATTATTAATTGGGTGGGTCAGATTGCTAAATTGTCCGTTTTATTAAGGTAAAGTGTAAAGGTCTCCATATCTGTCCTTCAAAGATATAGGTGGCGACTCTGGGCTTCTGATGAAATTTTTGCAACAGGTAAGTCCTGGTAGTGGTTTTATTTATTTAATATTTTGGTAAATTTTTTATTGTTACAAATGTCGACGCGCTGCCAGGATTTTCGTTTAATTGTAATTTTATACGAGATAGACCTATTTTAATACACAGAAAATAGGATGTGGTAATGACGAATGTATAAAAATTATATCGCATATATTTACGTAGGTTAGGTTTGTGATAGTAAGGTACACAGTTGTGTTAGGCGTTCTGATTTTACAATAACAGTCGTTTTTTATATATAAAAAGAAATAGAAATAAAATTTTAAATATGGGGGAAGTACGAGATAACGAAATAATAAAAATGATGCAAGCACTTTTTAATGAACAGAAAAATGAAATTAGAAATATCCAAAATAATCTTAACATGCAATTTGATGAAGTGAAGAAAGAAATTAAAGAACAAGGCTGTATTTACGATAAGAAATTGAGTGAAATAGAGACGCGGCTAGGCGAAATAGAATTAGAAAATGAGAAAGTAATAAACAAATTAAAATCAAACAAAGATGACAGGGTAAGTAGGGGTGGAAATGATAATTTAAATAATGAGTTGACAAGTAATAACAATGATAATACAAATAAAAATGTGGTGTTAGAAAATGATGGTGTAGATGTTGAGAGTGATAACGTAATTGTAGAAAGAGTAGAAGTTGATAATGAAATGTTAATGTGTGTGTATGAATTAGAGAGAGAGAGGAGAAATAATGTTGTAGTAGAGTGGGGACAGAGGGCAAATTTTCCCTTTATTATTTATGATTTAATGTGGTCACAAGTGTTTTTGAAGGGCAAGGGTCCCGTACTAGTAGAAGATTGGAGTTGTTTATTTTATTTGTATGATATTAGACCCTCTGTGTGGAATGATTTTATAAGTATGAGATGGTGTTATGATGAGAGAGAATTAGAAGTATATAAGTTAAAGAGAGATTATGGTGAGTTGGAAGAAGTATTAGAAGAGTATTTAAATAAGAATGATTTGATTTTTAATACAAAAGTAACTGACCCGATATTGAAGAAATTTACTAACGGAGACTTAACAGATATACTTAATGTTGACTTGTTTCATGATTATTTGGATAAAATGGATGAATTTGATTTTTGTGGTTATGACACACAAAATAGCAATCTGTGTGTCAATGAAATCGAAAAGTGTTATTTAAAACAAAGATTGACCTTTGACGATGGAGGCTAAACTATAAACAATCAATGGACAATTTTAAATATATTGTTTTATGGTTTTGTGACCTTGCAACTTTGAACATTGAAATATGATAACTGAATAAATAATGAATCAGATTTGTAAATAAATATTTAGTGAGTTTAATTGTAGGTGTTGTGGTTAAGTGAACGGTGTATATAGGTAATTAATTGTTGTAATAATAATATTTTGCAATTTAAAGAAATAATAAAATTAATTTTGAAAACAGTAATTGAATAATAACAGTTGTTGATGGTAATGAATTCTGTATTGTTAATAATTAATTTAATTAAAACAATTTGATATATTTTAAATATTTTAATTGATTATGTAAATGTTAATTAATTAATTTTTTTCTGAATGTAATTTATTGTACGAGATAGAAATTTGGTAATGAATGATGAGTTGTTGGATTTAAACTAATTTTGTGTAAAATGTTTCAGAGATGATGGTGATTAAGTTTTGGGTGTATGTCATGTTAAATGGATTGTAAGCAGAAAAAAAATTTTATAATCATGTATAATAAAAATGTTTATAGGAGTGATGGAGATGTTAATTCAATAATGAGATTATTTGAAATAATTTTGTTCAATAAAAAAAGGATAATTAAAAAAAAAATGTTAATCACAACTGAAAGATATCTAATGATTTTTAATAATGAATTTTGGAAATTTGAAGAAAGTTAAATGGTAGAAAATTATGAATGAGAGAAATGATTATGGGCAGGTATTATTAGGAGATCAGCTGATCAGTAATAAGATGTCACTGGTATATTAGTGATAAATGTTTTAAGTAATTGATGTTCAATGTAATGTTTGATGTATTACAGACGTTTTAATGTAATGATAAAAAATAATTTGATAATGAGAAATGAAGTAACGAGTTGTGAAAGCAAATAAAAGATAGTTTTGGGTGATAAATATTTTATGTGACATATAGATCTGTCAAAGTTAAAGTTGAATTAGTAGAGATGATATAAGGTAATGTTGTTTTGAGTTTATACATGTTATAGTATTTTGAGAAGTATTGATGTTGACACAGTAGTAGTGAGTATATGTAGAGATGAGTAATGCGAATGAGATTTAAACATATTTGTTGATGATATTTTGTAGTAAGGGTGAGGTGGTAAGGTGTGAGCAACGTGTGGCGTTGTGGCGAGAATAGAGTAGTTCGCGTGAGTGTTTGCCGATATTTTGGAGGGGCATTGGCTCATATGGTTATAGCCAGGTAGGGAACACACATCCTAGTACAAAGATGAGCGGTGCCAGGGGTAAATTGAATTTAGAGTGTTTTGATAGATATTTTTATAGAGAGGGGTGTCATGTAGTAAAAGTTAATAGTAGAGTCAGGGGAATAAAGATTATATATGTATACAGATCTAGTAGTACAGTCAATGAGAATAAATAGTTCAAATCACCCACAGTAGAATAAAGTAAGATTGTCAAATAGAGAGAGTGATTTATGATAAAGATATAAAATTTTCATTTTGTAAAGCCAGTGACAGAATTGTGATAAAATTGGAGAATAATATAAAATTAAGGTGTTTATTTTCATAATTTAATTTTCATAATAATTTAAATGGCAATTTGTTTATTATTTCTATTTAATATTTTGTTCATTTTAAATATTTTATTTTATTATGTTTTGTGCGTTGAGTTAGATTGTTACAGATGTTTAATGTAGGTGCAGAAAGTATACATAACATATGTAGGTCAAGGGTTTTGGACTTGACCTACTTTCGATCAGCTGATGAGTTCATACACCTACTAAGCTTGTATAGTAGGAAGCCAATTTTAATTTGTTTGTTTAACTAATTCAAACCAATATTTGAATAATTTTAATAAATATGTTATTTAATAAATAAATTTAATAAATATTTAATGAATAAATTTTTTTTGAATTTTAAAATTTTGAAAATTTTAATTTTTTTTTGAAAAAAAAAACAAAAAAAAAACGATTTTTCGCCTGCCAGCGAATGAATATGTTAGATAATGATTCTTTTATTATGTGTGCATTAACCATGTTTATTTTATTGTATTGCATTGTATTGGTAGACTATAAGTGGTTCTCATGTTAGAGTAAGGATGTGTTTATATTAATAGAAATGTCTAGGTTAAGTCATTTGAAACAAAAATTAGAAAAACAAGGAAGAGAATTTTTTTGATAAAATATTTTTTTGAATTTTGAATTTTTTAAATTTATAATAAATTTTAAAAGAAATTTTTTATTTTTAGTGTTATGGCAACATGTAATGTTAGTGTGTGTGAGCCCAGTATTTGCTAAAGGCAGCCCAGTTTGCAAAAAGGGGAACCACATCGGCGGAGGAGCTGGAATAATTTTAGCCAGGGATTGAGGATTTTTGGGGGTAGCATGTTAAAAGGCAAGGTGCGCTGTGGTGCGAGTCTGCTCGATTTCTCGGTGTTGGGATCTCTTACGGAGAAGTCCAGTGATCTCGTTCAGATGAGTCCATAGTCGCTGAGCCAGGGGGGTCGTGTACCCATAAGTAGTAAGAACCAGGGGGTTGTTGGCACCAGTTCCTCACCGGTCCTCTTCGGGGTTTGTCGATGAGATTTCTTCTGTCGTGAACAGCAGAATTCTCATCGAGGGGGTATTGTAGCGGGTCACTTTTTGGGTGTTTTTATTTTTAACAGTTTGGAATAATTATATTTTTATTTCGTTCATTTTGGTGCGGGCTTGTAAAAAGGAGTTATGAAAATTATTGTGTAACGAAATTCATTCCATTGTGACAGAACGCATGGCAACGTTATTTCCATTGTGTAACAGAACAGTGTTAAGTAACCGTTTGAAACAAAGGCAGAGACGCAGTTGTTGTTGAGCAATGCGGCTGAAGAATTTGCCCCCTTCAAAATTCTAAGAACTTTGCATGTGTGTCGACGCACAGGCGCAAATACCCACGCAAGCGCGCTCAAAAGGACGCTCTGACAAAAAACTCAAGATGGCCAGAGTGTAAAAAATATTCATCATCTTCTCCAAGATTAACATGAAATACGGCCAAGAGACCGCCTACTATCAATGACGTCAGCAGAGCCAAAGCCAATATCGTACTTTGGTACCCGGAATACAACTTCCATATTCCATATATAAAATGGTTAGCTCCCAACAACTGAGTATGAGCGACGAAAGCATAGTGGCAGTGAACAACCATTACCGCCAGAGAAAGGAAGATGTACCTGTTACGTTCTCGGTTCCAGGCTACACTAAGTCAGAGACGCGACACAGTCAACTAGAAGTCGACCCTATTAATAGACGCTAACAGTTTGGTTTAGGCCCCGGTCGGTGGCGCCTAACTCGATAATATCATTAATACCGACCAGGACCCGAAGAATTAACGACTTTGTAAATTGTTGCATTGCAGTGATGATCTGATAACATTAATAACGGTGAATGGAACCGTAACAAAGCACGTGTTCGGTCGGTAGTGCGTATCCACAATTACGATACAACTAAAACGAAATGCGCAAAGATTAACTATGGTGTTATTTGAATATAACCTTTTATGGGGGTTTTTTGTTTGTATATTGTGTGAATGCGTGTGCGAGCAAAGCTGGGCTACCTTATAAATATAAGAAGTATATTATCAATGTAAGATGTATTTAACCTTCTCAATACCTGTTTTGTTCTTGTGTGTCGTGGAGTAAGGAGGAGCTGGTTCAGTAAGTAAAGTGTTCATTTCATAACAAAGATGTGTTAGACTAAGTTATTTCGTCATTACCACTGTCTTATTTCTGTGTTGAAAAAATTCGTCTAACGTTCCGGGATCTTCTGAATTATTAATTGGGTGGGTCAGATTGCTAAATTGTCCGTTTTATTAAGGTAAAGTGTAAAGGTCTCCATATCTGTCCTTCAAAGATATAGGTGGCGACTCTGGGCTTCTGATGAAATTTCTGCAACAGGTAAGTCCTGGTAGTGGTTTTATTTATTTAATATTTTGGTATATTTTTTATTGTTACACTATCTTTTTAATTACACTATTGCTTACAATATCCTTTTTCACACATCACTGTCACTGTTATCACTTTTTATTTTACACTTATTGTTGGGTAAACCCTATTATTATTTCTCTATGTCACTTAATTATTTTCATTATATTTCTCACTATCTCACTATCATTACAAAGTTTATTTGTATCTAACGAGTTCATGTCTCTTTCTAGATTTCTTACTTACATATACTACTAATTCGTGGGTTAGTGTATTTTTATTTAATGGGTTTTTATTAATTATGGGTCATATTTGTCACATAGATAATATTAACATTTCTTTTTTATATTGGTTAATTACCGGTTTCGTTTCCTTTTTTGATATTGGATGGTATCATCACCCCTTCCCTCTTCTACATTATTTGTCTGTGTTTCATCACCTTGGTTCATTTTATTTTCTTTGCCGTTGGTTTGGTCCATTATTTAAATTCATTTTTCTTCTCCTTCACTTCCATCTTGTCTCGCTTTATTTTGGTTAATATCTGGCCAATCTCTGGGGTTGGGTCAAAGTCACTTGTCTGTCAGTCTGGTTTGTATTTCTTATTTAATAATCACCTTTGGTTTACTATTCTTCCTCCTTCACTCTTAATTATATTTACTACTTTCGTTCTTGTTATTGTTTATTTATCAAAATATATTATTTCTTGGCATTTTTTACATACTTATTGATATCAAATATGATCAGGGTTTGGCAATGTTATAATATTAATGTGCAGTTGAAAGTGAAATACAGCTTGCTTAATATACACCTGTTGCAAAAGGAAAATTTTGTAGCAGCAATTTGAATTGACTTACTCTTGCCTAATTATTATTGGTGGTTTCAAAAAAGTGAGTACATTTTATTATTTTTAATTTAAACCCTGTCTAATCTTAGTTTCAGTAATTTCATTACATGTTTTTTTTTACATTCAGATATTCACACCTACTTCCATTATGCCTCGACATAGAACATTGACGGGTCGGAGTGAGAGACAAAGAAGAAGGAATATATATTCGCGTGAAAGTCAAAATGATAATAGACCAAATGCAAATTTAAATGGTGTAAATAGTATAACATTGACGGGTTAGAGTGAGAGACAAAGAAGAAGGAATATATATTCGCATGAAAGTCAAAATGATAATAGACCAAATGCAAATTTAAATAGTGTAAATAGTACACAAAATGATGAAATTATTTTGAGGGATACATTTAAATGCGCACTGAATGTCATTCCAAGAAATTTTAATACTTTTGATTGTGGATTAATGCATTTACAATGCAGGTTTTGCAATGCAAAACATTTCAAATCTGAGGTCACTTTAGGTGAAAGGACTGCATTCACTTCATGTTGTCATAAGGGTAAAGCAATATTACCGGCCTTAAGTCAAAATGAATACTTTAAATCATTGTATGATGGACTTACTTCAAATGAACCTTCAATAAAAAGAAAGTCAAAAAATTATTTTGAAAACATTCGTAAATACAATTCATCATTTGCTATGGTTAGCTCAGAAGCTAAAATTTCGGATATAGTTACGCGTGGAGTGTATCATTTTAAAATACATGATGTTTTTTATCACAGATCAGGTCCAATGACTGCTGGATATGGTCGCTCACCATGTTATGCGCAATTATATTTTTATGATGTTGACACTGCTGTCAATTATAGATTACGTGAACACTATAATCAAACATGCAATAACAATATAATGCGCGAAATCTCTCTTGAATTGTGTAACATGACATAAGATAGTGAAAATACATTGATAATTAATAATAAAACAAAAAAGCTGAAGACAAGAAGAAAGGTCAAGAAACTTATAACTCAGAGATTAATGACAAAATGACAAATGACTAATAAACTGACGATGACTTGACCCAATAGATTGGGTGAACACAAGGAAAATAAAATGGAACAAGGAAGAAGGAACCAGAAACCAGATGTAATCAAGAAAATAATAACGAACATTGTAATCCCCAAATTATGACTACAGAATGTATGTAAACAAATGCACTAAAATAGTTAGGGCATAAATGAGATGTACGTATGTTAATAATAACAAATAAGATAGTAATATTATGCATATTATATGAATTAAGAAAATGTACTTATAAATATAAGGTAGGGAGTTAAAAATAAACATACCCAAATGAATAGTGATAAACATAGTCAAAACCAGTAAACCATACTCTGAGGCAAATAAAGGCCATAGTTAATAATCAAAAGTGATCAAAGTGAATGGAAAATAAATTAATTACTCATAACCAATAACCACACGATGATGTTAAAATAATTAGACAACATAGTGAATAATATCAAGTGAGTGAAATAAAGAGTATCAATATAAATAAGTGGTGACATACCAGGTATAGCATGTTATAAAAAAAAAGTGAAAGTGAATAAATAAAAAAAACCTTCTATGAAGGAAAAAGTGCAGTGGGTGAACAGAAAAAGGTACGTTAAATGTAGACTGTAATAAAATATCTAAACAACCTGTGATAAACTTTATGTTAGCCAGTAATATGAACTAATTGTACTGTGATTAATTTAAGTAATAGTTAGTAAGAATTATAAAATAAGATAAAAATTAAGTCATTAGAATGAATGGTAAATAAGGAAGATAGACACTGTATTCTAGTGAAGGAATTAGTGAGTAAAGTAAGTTATATCATGTAAGGTACAGTTTAACAGTAGTATTATAAGAGTTTTGTTATTGTTTAAAAAACCATATAATGTAATAACTTATAAGTTAAACCAGATAGTAGTAAGAAACAGAAAATTAGTTAGAAGTTTAATTTCAGGCTTGAACCTGACAAGGAATATTTTTATAATAGGAGGTGTAGTTAGAATCACCAATGTTTTATTATTTGTTTATATAAAAATTGTTTTAATGTACCAGATATAATGTTAATAAGTTACAAAGAATGTTAAATAATAGTATGGGGAAATCTAGGCTCTAGGCCTAACGTTTAATGAAGGAACTTTGTTAATTTAAAAGCAAAAACAATAGCCCAGTATTAATCAGAATATACCAAATGTTTAAACAGTTAAATAGGTATATCTAATAAAAAAATGTATAAATTACATCCAGTTTTAGATTAAATATATGTGGAATATAAATAAGAAAATAACGAAAATGTGATTAACTATGCAAAAGTAACCATGAGGGGTATCAAAATAATCCTTAAGAAAAAATAAGAACAATGGTATTCATGTAATTAACATAACTACTAATATAAGAAAGAAATCTTAATTTGAAGATATTTTATAGATTTAAACCAAAATAAAACGTTACAATATAACAATGACATAAATTAACGACCAATGAGAATTAGCATAATTTAATAAGTAACCATAGCAACTGAAATTTATTACCAAAAAACCGTTGGAATTCTAATTATCCATTATTGACCGACGCGGAGGGCAGATGTATGCAGCTCTCACAATCACAATTTTGAACAAGAACTGAAAGGTAATTAAAATATCACTATTAATAAAACTTAATCAATTAACAACCTTTGAAACTGATTTATAATAAATTATTAATGAACATAACTTGTTGTCAAAATTCTAACCAAACACTATTCTAATTCTCATTGCTGATAACTTACTTATATGTATTAGTGTATTAAACATTGTGTACCTAGTTTTAAGAAATATTATAGTACATATATATTTTGTAGTATATTATATTATATTATAGTTTTGTGTATTTTAGCCGATAATCCAACTTCTGTAGTCAAAAGGACTTTAACACGCCTTGTGACAAAATAATCATTGTAAACATAAACAACATCAGCCATACTGGCATCTCTACAAACGACTGAGCATACCAACTGAGCAATTGTAAAAGCCGGCATCAATATAAATTTATGTACTAATGAATAACTGAAAACTGAAAGGGTTTAATAAATCTTATTGTTCTTCAACGCTGTATGTTTGATTCGTATAAAATAAAGTAATATATAGAGAATTATTAAATTGAAAACATCAAAACACCACAGTTAGTGAAGTCGACACTGCAAGACAGCGTGAGCCAATCAGGTGATGAGGCGGTAAGATTCAAATTGAACGCCGAGAGATACGGTTTGCCCATAAGTATTAAGAAAAAGTACAACCCGACTCGCTATATACGAATAACATTCACAGAAGTAACTTCACTGATTAATACCCACAATTACACGCTTATACTATACTACGAACGCAACGAGCGAATTAAAAACGCTTGTCACACATATTTACGATATGAGTACAAGACAGGTGATAAAGACAGACAATTTTAAAAACACCCACATAAGCGAATACATTACAAAGTGACGCGTCCAACGTGTGGCAGAGTAACACGCATTCTACAAATCTATAAAACCCCGTAAAACGTCTAATTACAATTGGAACGCATTAATCCTTTCGTTCGGTCATTCATTGCAATGAAAGATCATTGTCAGAGAGTTGAAAATCAAAATAAAGAAATTTGTATGCTCATGAAAGTAAATCGTGATTTAGATCTACGCCGTTATAATGATGCAGTTCAAACTGATGTAGCAGTAATATTTAGTACAGTTGATGGTGAGCCACTCTTTGAATGAAATATTGTTTCGTTTCAAAAGTTAATGGTACCATTAAAAATATCTCTGTTTTGGATTCATCATTGGACCCTTTAGCGTATCCATTACTTTTTCCAAATGGTGATACTGGGTGGCATATCAATATTTCTCATAATGTACCAACTACATCTAATTCAAGAGCACCCAGAAATAAATTAACCATGCTTCAGTATGCAGCATATCGACTTGCAATTAGAGAAGATTTTAGCATGTTGCACCATTCACAAAAATTATTTCTGCAGTGGATAGTTGATATGTATGTGAGAATAGAGGGCACAAGGTTATATTTCATTCGACAAAATCAAACAAGTCTTAGGTCTGAAAGTTTACAACAATTTAACAGATTATTTAGAATTGAACCCCAATGCCAATAATGTTGGCCGTAGAGTAATTTTACCATCTTCATTCAATGGATCTCCAAGAAATATGTATCAGATATATTTAGATGCAATGTCAATTGTACAACATTTCTGAAAGCCTTCTTTGTTTATTACAATGACTTGCAATCCAAGTTGGCCTGAAATAGTTAGCAATATTGGTGTACGTGAGTCAGCTAATTTTCAACCTGATATTGTTGTGCGTGTATGCAAGTCCAAACTGAAAGCATTAATTGAGGGCCTTACACTAAAAAAAATCTTCGGTAAAGTTGAAGCACTCATTTATACAATTGAGTTTCAAAAGAGAGGATTGCCTCATGCTCACATTTTACTCTCTTTAAATGAGCAAGATAAAATTGTTAACGCTACCGATATTGATAAAGTTGTATCTGCGGAGATTCCTAACATTCAAACACATCCTACATTACATGAATATGTTGTAAAACACACGATGCATGGTCCGTGCGGTGTACTTAATCCAAATTCTGTATGTATGAGAGATGGAAAATGCACAAAAGATTATCCAAAACGATTTAATGAATTTACATGTGAATCATTAAATGGATATCCATTATACAGAAGGCGTGATAATGGTATTAATACTGAAGTTCGCGGTAGTTACCTCGACAATCGTTATGTTGTACCATACAATCCGTATTTACTTGCCAAATTTAATTGCCATATAAATGTTGAAGTATGCACTACAGTTAAAAGTGTTAAATACATTTATAAATACGTGTATAAAGGCTATGACAGTGCATCTGTTGAATTAGGTTCAGAAAGAAATGAACCAGGTCAAGAAATACAAATTGATGAAGTTAAAAATTTTTTAAATGGCCGTTATGTCGGATCAACTGAAGCTGTATGGCGCATCTATGAATTACCAATGCATTTTCAATCACATGTCATCGTTAGACTTGACATTCATTTACCGCGTAGACAGAATGTTTACTTTCGAGAAGGGCAAGAACGTCAAGCAATTGAAAATGCAAGACAAACAAAATTAGCATTGTTTGAATTGAATCGATCAGATCCATCAGCGCATGAATATAAGTATATTGAAATTCCTTTGCATTATGTGTGGGAAGATTCCCGAAAAAAATGAAAGAAGAGAAGGCATGGAGGTGATAAAATCATTACACGCCTATATGTAGTATCACCAAAAGACATCGAACTTTTCCATTTACGATTGCTTTTATTACATGTCTGTGGTCCAAAATCATTTGAGGATGTTAGAACATACAATGGAATTATACACACTTCTTTTATTGAAGCGTGCCCTGCTCACGGCATTACTTCAAATGATAATGAATGGCGCGAAAGTTTAAATGAAGCAAAAGAATTACATTCACTAAAACAAATGCGAAATTTATTTGGTTACATTTGTGCATTAAATGTGCTAGCCAATGCATTGGCGTTATGGAATGAATTTAAAGTATATCTTAGTGAAGATTTTTTGAGAGATTCCAACGAAGAAGTATCCTTTAATACAGCTCTATTAGAAATTTAAGATATTTTGAATGTTCATAATTTGTCATGTCAAGAACTTGGTTTACCAGTTCCCACGTATTCGCAGAGAACAGATGAATCAAATGCTATTGATCCAATAGAACAAGAGTTTCTGTTTTCTGAGCATTATGAAACTGCAAATATTGAACAGCATAATCTAATTGATCGTGTGATTCGTGAAGTTTTGCATCATGATACTGGACCTAATGTTTTTTGTTTAACCGCTCATGCAGGTTGTGGAAAAACATTCACACAAACAGCAATCATTCACAAATTAAATTCGCTTAATCTTAATTGCATTACAACAGCGTTCAGTGGCATAGCTTCAACTCTATTACTTGGAGGTAGAACTTTACACAATGTGTTTAAATTGCCTATACCCATTTTGGAAAATTCTGTAGCGAATATTACCGCAAATAGTAGCTATGGACATTACATAAATTCATCATCGTTGATAATTATTGATGAAATTTCTATGTGCCCACTGCAAGTGTTGAAAATCATAGATAGATTATTGCAGGATCTATGCGATGAAAATGATAAACATAAACCATTTGGAGGGAAAACGATACTTCTGTGCGGTGATTTTCGGCAAATCTTACCAGTTGTCCCACATGGATCACGTGCAACTTTAATTGAAAATTGTGTCACGAGTTGGCATAAATTTGTTTATTTTCATAAAGTAACGTTTACTCAAAATATGAGAGCCTTACCAAGTGAAATAGAATTTGTCGAATTCTTGAAAAAAATTGGTAATGATGAAGCCCCACAATTCCCTCAGTTTGGTGAAAATATTATTGAAATACCTCAGCAATTAATAGGAGATGAAAATAATATTATTAATGAGGTGTATGGAAATATTTCCGAAAACATACTCTCAGATAACATATTGAAGTCAGTTATTTTAGCACCTAAAAATGATGATTGTACTTTTATTAATACTGATATACTTAATCGAATACCAGGTGAACAGAAAACATATCATAGCTACGATAAAATAATTTGTGATGATGACAATGAAATCAATAACTATCCAGTAGAGTTTTTGAATTCTTTGACTATTAGTGGTTTGCCACCACATAAGTTAGTATTGAAAGTTAATTGCATCGTTTTACTGATCAGAAACTTAAATACAAAGGAACCATTAGTCAATGGAACAAGAATGCGCATCAAGTGTATGCATCGTAATGCTATTGATTGCAAAGTTTTAACTGGAACCGCACGCAATAAGAGAATTTTGATTCCACGTATAAATTTAACATATTCCGGTACTGTTTTACCATTTAGCTTTCAAAGAACTCAATTTCCAATTATACCTGCATTTGCGATGACAATAAATAAGTCTCAAGGACAAACATTCGAAATAATTAAATTTTATTGAGGCAGCCAGTGAATTGTACGTCACAGCAAGTAGAGTTCGATCATTCGATGGTTTGAGATTTTATATTTCCGAATATAATGACCAAGGGCATTTAGCAAATGATGAAAGAGTTTTAACAAAAAACATCGTTTACACAGAAGTTCTTAATCATTAAATTCACTTTCAAACTATTTTAAGTTCAGTGGACAACATTTATTTTTTTAACCGCCCGGTTTTTGATTTAATAAAAAATACGAGGCACGTATTTTTTATTCCATTTTTTATTTTGTATTAATTTTTTATTTAAATTTTATATAATTTGAAAAAGATAGGCAAAATAACTGTGTAGCCTTGGCGAAACCTGGTCAGTATGGCAATAAAAAAAACCCAAGGAAATGTCAAAAAACACGTTATTGCTTTTTAAATATGGCTTAGCCAAGCTAAACCTCATTTTTCCTATCTTTCATATTTTTCAAATAACTCGAAAATTAATGCATAGAAAAAAAATTATATAAGCTTTGTAGCAGATAATCTTCAAACTGTTTTCGAATTTTGTACCTTACCAAAAATGAAATGTAATCCACTGGAATTGAAAACAATGTATCTTATACTTCTATGAATGTCAAGTCTCATTTTTATTAGCGTTTATTTGATTCAATAATAACATGAAAAAATTAAAACTGACAATGAATATATCAAAAAATAAATACGAATACAAGCTGTAATTGTTTTTTTTCAACTGTTACTAACATTAAATTTTAAATTTCATAGGTATTGCAGGGAATTAAGGCAAACAACACACGCTAATGACGTATTTGTACACGCTCGCAGCTGACGTAATAGAACAAAATTCAAAAAAATTATATGCAATGATTATAGAGGTATACTCTTTGACAAAAGAACCTCAATAACGTTCAAACTTAAAAATTTAATGAATTATGGTCGAATTTCAACCACTGGGCGACCACTAGTATATGATAAGTACATCAACTACACTCTATATACAAATTTTTTCCATCTTACTCTATCCATTGACAATGTCTTCGCTTCCCTCCAGCCCAAGCCTCTTTCTCTCAAAATGTTTCCCATCATTCCATCCCAAGTCAGTCGCGGTCTTCCTCTCTTCTTTCTCCCCCCTGATTTTGCCTCCCAAACCTGTTTTACCATTCTATCACTATCCATTCTCTGCATGTGTCCCCACCAGCATAGTTGTCTCTGTTCAATAAAATCCAGACCCGATATCACTTCCAGATCCTCTCTTATTTTTGTACTTCTAACTCTGTTCTTCCTTGTTACTCACACTACTCTCCTAAGATATTTCATTTCTGCCACCTGGATTTTACTTTTTTGGCTTTTGGATAGCACCCACGTCTCACAGCCATATGTTAAAACCGGTCTATATACTGTTTTATATACACTCATTTTCGTTTTTCTTGATATCTCCTTCTTATTTATAAATCTACTGTTTAATGCATAGTATACTTTTATTGCCTTTTCAATTCTTTCATTTAATGCGGCTTCTTGTTTCCCATTACTGTCTATTATAACCCCTAGATATTTGAATTGTTTTACTTGTTCTATCTTCACTCCTCCAATCTCTATATTTATTATTTTCTCCCCCATTACCATTACCTTTGTTTTGGTCTTATTTATTTTCATCCCTTTTTCCTGGAGAACTTCATTCCATATATTCAAATTACCCTGTAACGCCCTTTCACTTGTAGCCATTAGCACTACATCATCCGCAAAAGCCCCTTCTGCTACTTCTATACTTCGAAAAGTTCCTGTATCCAACATGCATTTTCTTAACCTTCAGTGAACACTTCTTAATAATGTCGTCCATATACAAGTTGAATAATGTTGGACTCAGTCCACCTCCTTGTCTTAATCCATATTTTGTTGTAAATCCTAACGACCTCATATTTTTACCAATTACATAATTAACATTATTTTTTATAACCTCTGTACTACCTTAATTATTTTGGCTATATTACTTTTATTCAAAGGCAACACAAGACAAGTTGAAAACTTCCACAAATACATAAACACTATACACCACAAATTAAAATTTACACTGGAAACTGAACAAAACAATAGTATAAATTTTCTAGACCTAACAATTAACAAAACTAACAATACACACATGTACAAAATATACAGGAAACCAACCACAACCGACATGGTTATACACAACACATCAAACCACCCAACACAACATAAACATGTGGCCTTCAACCATATGCTCCATAGACTAACTAAAATACCCTTAAATAAACAAGAGTATACCGACGAACTCAACACAATAAAATACATAGCAATCAAAAACGGTTATAACCCCAATTTAATAAACATACTACACAAACGCATCAAAAACAAAAACAACAAAACACTAAATACCATCAACACACAACACAATAAATACATCACACTCACATACCACAACTCATACACACACAAAATCGCCAATACATTCAGAAAACACAAATACAAAATAGCATTCAGAACAACCAATACCATCAAAAAACACATCAGTAATACAAACACAGACATAGACAAATATAACAAAACAGGTGTTTACAAATTAAATTGTAATGACTGCAATAGTTTCTACATAGGCCAGACGGGAAGATCTTTTTCATCCCGTTATTCTGAACACTTAAAAGCTTTAACCAACAACAATATACACTGCGCATTTGCCATACACATACACACAGAAAACCACAGTTACACCAACATAGACACTAATCTTGAAATTTTACATTACATACCCAAAGGTCGAAAACTCAACACAACTGAACAATACGAAATATATAAACACCACACAACACAACCAAACAACATACTCAACGATCAATTACAATATAAATCACATACACTTTTTGACATAATTATACAGAAAACAAACAGTAAGTTGAATCCCCGCGCCAATCCCCTTCCTCCACACACCACCCCCACTTCACCTTCCACACAACCGTTACAAAATGCTGGCAGTCTGTTACGAAAGCTGAAGAAGGCGGATACGTAAGCCGAAACGCGTCCAATAAAATCAGTAAGTTTTCACATGAAAAAGTTCATTTTTAGTTAAGTGTTAGTGCTGTGAAAGAAGAGATGAATAATCAAGACAACCTTAATTATTTTACTCCTTATTCCTCTATTTTTTAAACTTTCCCATATTTTTGTTCTAGGCATACTATCGAAAGCCTTCTCAAGATCAATAAAAGCCAAACATACCAATTTATCTTGTTGTATCGACTTCTCAGATATCTGGTGCAGAGTAAAAATGTGATCCTGCACACTTCTCCCTGATCTAAAGCCACTCTGCGATTCCTCCAAACTATTTTCTAAAATTGGGACCAATTTATTATTAATTATCTGCTCATAAACCTTAACAATTGTATTTAACAGATTGATACCCCTATAATTATTACAATCTCTTGCGTTACCTTTCTTAAAAATAGGAACTATCAATGCTTCCTCCCATTCTCTTGGTATGTCTACACTTCTCCACGCTTTATTGATAATTTCTAAAAGTATTTCTTTCCCCTTTTTCCCCATACCATATTCTTTATCATTCCTGCTATAATTTTATCTGTTCCAGGTGATCTCCCACTTTTAAGTCTTTTAATCACTACTTCTAATTCATGCATCGTTATTTTTCTTCTGCAACTTCACCATCCTCTCTATCTTCTTCTTCATTAATATTGACTTTATGATCATCTTTGTTGATTTCCTTACCACCTAGTAATCCTTGAAAGTATTCTTTCCATCTATTCTTTATATCGTTTCTTTCTATCAGTATTTTCCCATTAGCATTATATATACATATATCATTCTCAATTTTTTCTTTTCTAAAAGATTTCAATACTCTGAAAAAACTGTTTGATTTGCCCACCTATCTCTTTCCAATTTTTCTCCAAAATCTTTCCATGCACTCTCTTTCGCTTTTCCAACTAATTCTTTAACAATTTTTCTTTGTTGCTTATATGCTTCATAGTTATCCACAGTTCTATTAGCTGTATACTTTTTCCATTCCCTTTTCTTACTTTTAATCTGCTCCTTTATTTCATTAGTCCACCATACCATCTGTTTTCTTTTATTATTCATTTTAGTAACACCACAAACCTCCACTGCTGTATGTATAATTATATCTTTCATTATTCTCCAGCCTTGGTGTATATTATCATGCCTTATATTTTCACTTACCTTTTGTAATTTTTGCTCGATCACATCTTTAAACCTATTACTTACATCTCTACTTTTCAGCTTATACGATCTGATAGATTTATATTCTATTATTCCTTCTCTGTTGTATATCTGTTTTTTATCTAATTGTTCTTTACATTTGGTCATTACTAAATAATGGTCGCTATATATTTCTGCACCTCTCAAGACTCTAGTGTCCATTATCATTTTCCTATTGGTCCTTTCAACTAGTATATAGTCAATTATCGACTTCTCTCCCCTATTTGGTTGTTCCCTTGTGAATTTATGTATATCTCTGTGCTGATAAAAAGTGTTCATCACAATAAGATCATGTAATAAGCAGAAATCCAACATTCTCCTACCGTTATTGTTTCTCATTTCTTCTCCATATATTCCTATTACTCTTTTATATATCTCATCTCTTTTACCCACTCTACTGTTAAAGTCACCGACAATATATTTATTTCCTTTGACTTCCTCTGTTACTTCCGATAGTTCTTTCCAGAATTCATCTTTTACTTCCACCTTCTCATCCTCGTTTGGTCCATATCTACTATAATTGTAAAATATTTTCCCTTTTGACTCTCCAGCTCCACCAGTAGTAATCTTTCTGATACTGGTTCCCATTTCCGTATCTGTCTTACTAAATCCCTGTGAATTATGCATCCCACCCCCGCTGCAGCTCTCTTATCTTCATCTACTCCACTAAGTACGTGAGTATGTAAGTTCATTCTTCATAAGTACGTGATCACCATTCATAATAATCTTACCCCTTCCTTTTTTTTTAGTTTCGCTAGTGCTAAAATTTCTAATCTATATCCTACCAATTCTTTAATTATTTCCTCCTCCTTATTATATAAACTTCTGATGTTCCATGTTCCTAAATTCCATTTACGTCTATTTACTTCATGTGCTCTCCTCATTATCCTATCCAGTTTCTCTGCTCTGTCCGGTCCCTTTATGTCCGTCCTCTCATTACTACTCAGTTTTTTTATTTAGCTATGTCCAACTTCCCTTTACTCTTATTCCATCTCCATTGTATTCCATCTATAATTACTTTGTTGTAGTGTCATCAATAGGAAGAAATGACAAGAAATGCTCTTTTACTTGAACATCTGTTTCAGCACATTCAGCAAAACGAATTGTAAATGACAATTGTTCTTGGTGGCTGATATCGGGCGTACAGTCTAATATTAGTAAAAGTACTTGGCTTGCTTTGCTCTTTCAATTATATCATTTTTTATTTCAGACCCAAGCAAACTAATCAACTCATTTTGGATTGTTTTACCTATGTAATGATCATGGACAAGATCGGCGATGAACTTGTCGCTGTTTTGTGGCTGAGCGTGAATGTCAAAATAAGTCAAATAATACCGCTTTGTGAATATTAACATGATAGTGTTTTCAGGCTGGGGGTCATTCCACAAAATGCATGATGCGTCATCAAAAAATGTGACGCTTCCACACTTTCAATTCCCCACAGTTTAGAAATCTTTTGTTTACAAAACATCATGCTTCGATGTTTCGGTTTCGTCGAAATTCTTTATATTGATGTCGTATTATGTACCAAACAGTGGCATTTATTGATAATAGAGTAAACTGTTTAACCTGCTTGAGAGAATAACTTCATTTATTAACAATCATAAAGGAAAGAAAAACTTGATTTTTTTATCCATTATTTTGGCGCCCTCTAAAAATCTGCGCCCGGGCCACGGCCCGGTTGGCCTGTCCTTAAGGCCGGCCCTGGGTCAGTGAGCAAACAAGAAACACAGAAAATGAAAATGAAAAGAAGTGAATGAATCAACAATAAAATTCAATAAACAGAGAAACAAATGAAGAGACAAGACATCTCACAATATCTACAGCAGAAGAAGTACAACTATGAGCTAGATAAAAGAAGGCAAGTGAAATACATACATATGACAGACTATTAAAGAAAGCCAATACATTAACAGACTATATTAGGAAACCTGAATATGACCACAAATCTAATATAAACAAATAAAGTAACTACTTATAGTTAGGAGAGTGAGAATAAAAATTATGTTAGTATGATTTAAGAAAGTATACAGAATCAAAACAATATTGTATCTTGGCTACTAGTGATGTAAGTGATATAGAGAAAGTGATATCAGAAGGAAACTGATAGTCACCAGTAATGTTATAAAAATAATATTAAAGTAACGAGAAAACAATTACCAAACTATTTTTAAAAGAATATCGTGAAACTGTATACGCAGGTGCTGTAGCAACAGCCAAAGACATAGCTGAAGACTTGGAAACGGAAACTGTTTACAAGAAGCAGCCTGAGAAAAGAAAAAAACGGCAATTTGATTATGAGTCCTGAGACAAAGCCCCAACAGATTCAGAGCAGTTGTTTAAAACAGTTGTCTTTTACCCGCTTATAGATCAGGCTCTGACATCCATCGAACAGCACTTTACACAACGTGAGACTCTTAACCAACATTGGGGTTTTTTGTACAACGTGCAAACTCTTCCAGAATCCGAAATCTTGAAACAAAAATGTTTGAATCTTCAAAAAGTTCTTCAACATGAAGATAAATTAGCAGAAAGTGACATCGATGGTAACCACCTTTTTGAGGAGCTTAAACATCTGGGTGTATTTCTGAAGAACTCTGAAATAAAAAATCCTGTTCAAACTTTGAAACTTATTTCAAAAAGTGACATGATTGACTGTTTTCCTAATATATGGATTACATTGAGGGTTCTTTTAACAATTCCTGTCATGGTTGCTAGTGGAGAACGCAGTTTCAGTCAGCTCAAATTAATTAAAACTTACTTACGCTCTACAATGGCGCAAGAACGCCTATCATTTATAGCAAATAGAAATTTTTAATACAATTTCTATTAAAAATGACATTGCAAACCAGTTAGATTTAATGAAAATTGTTAAAAGGTTTGCTGAAGCAAAAGCAAGAAGAAAGAAATTTAACTAAACTTTCAAAACCCAAAATATGTTTTTTTTTTATTTTTAAAGAAAAACTTTAATGCAATAAACCTTGGTGTGACATTTTTAGTAAAAATAAACTTTACATGTGAAAAGACGTTTGTGTTTTAATATCTGTACATATACTTACAATAAGAAGAAATGTACACTGACTGAATTAAAATTGTACGAAACTGTTTGAAATTGATTCTTTTTATTTGATGTTTTCCACTGGCATTGAGCGTCCATGTGAAACACTTATATAGATGAGTCAAGTTACAGCTTTATTAAGTTAAATTTTAAAAACAGGCCTTAGTGATAGTTAATGGGTTTCAAGAAAAATATAAAAAATATTTGTTAACATTTGAAAAGATATATAGTATAAACTTTAAATTTATATAATCGGTTTTCTGATAGTGATGGGTACTGTAATGCCTATATAACCTGTGCATTGACAGGAAAACCAGCTGTAGCAATAGATGGAACTACTGTTCACACAGCTTTGAAAATATCTCTTTCAAAATTGTTACCGCTGAGTACAGAAGTCGCATATCAATACAGGTCATTATTTAAATATGTCAGAGAAATAATAATTGATGAAGTAAGTATGATTGGCGCAGAGCTTCTAGAGCGAATCGGTTTACGTCTTAAGCAAATCACCAGTAATTTTACAAAATATTTTGGTGACTTAGATGTAATATTAATTGGTGATTTGAGACAATTACGGTACCTCCAGTTAGAGCAACACCGATTTACAAGAAAATAAAATGCAGAATGACAGGGCCGACAGCGTGGCGCAATTTGAAATTCTATGAACTCACAGAGATTATGAGGCAAGCAAACATTATGTTTTCCAATGCTCTTACAAAAATTGGAAATGGAGAAAAACTGAACTCGGATGAATTGACATTAATTGAATTCATCAGTAAAGAAGAAGCTGATATTGCTTGCCCTCATGGAATACGCCTCTTTTTATCAAATGTAGTTTTTCAAAATTATAATAATTCTATATTAAATATGGCAGAAAATAAGGTGACTTCTGTTGCAAAAGATATTTATACAGGTTTGCCATAATGCTGAACAAGAAGCTTTCGTAAAGCAGAAGTTCCATAAAATGTCGACAATCGATACAGTGTTACGAAATAACATTCGCATTGGGTAAATATTATATTTTGCCAAACATTATGCCACTGACTTGTTATAATATTATTATATACATACTGTACCACCAAAATAAGTAAAATTCCATTTTTAAAAATAATGAATAAGGCCTTTTCGAAATATTAAAATTTCATCATCAGTTCATACACTGTAATGTTCCTGTTATGATGTTTTTCTTTAAATGTATAACTGTTGTTAACTGTGCTACTACCTCTTACTATACTTCATTTTGAACTTTCCACTGCCATCATTATTGGGTGAAACCAAGCCAGATATGTATTGAAATAATTGATCATTTTCAAATATTGTCTGTTGATTCATCAATTTGTCATATTTTTTATGAAGGTATATATATAGTTGTCTTGTTTGTTCACCATCTTCTTTCACTGCACTACACTTTATATAATATTGAAAACTTTCTCAAGTGAAACTTACTTGTCTGTTTTATATGTAGAATGCGTTTCGGCGTCGTGTTCGCCTTCTTCAGCTTTGCGACAGACTGCCAGTACCTAGTAACATACTAAACGACCAATTGCAATATAAATCACATACACTTTTCGACACAGTTATACACAAAACAAACAATAATTTGGATCCCCGCGCCAATCCCCTTCCTCTAGACACCACCACCCCCACTATACCTTCCAACCAACAAACGTTACTAGGTACTGGCAGTCTGTCGCAAAGCTGAAGAAGGCGAACACGACGACGAAACGCGTTCTACATATAAAACAGACAAGTAAGTTTCACTTGAGAAAGTTTTCAATATTATATAAAGTATATATATAATTTTTCTAACTGTATAATGTCATTTTTATTATTGTTTATTTCCACTATTTCCATATTATTGGTTATATTTGTTATACTATGATTCATACTAATAAGGTGATCTGCTATGTTGGAGATTCCCGTTTTTTTATTATTAAAAGCTCTGAAATCTTCCACAAATTTCTGTTTGAAATTTCTATGTGTTCTTCCGATGTATATGTAGTCACAGTTATTACATTTTATTCTGTATATTCCACTTAATTTGTATATATCACAGTCTTTTCTATTTATTATTATATTATATACACTTTTATTTTGTTTGTATGCATATTTATATTTATGTTTATCCAATTTTGTATTCTTTATAATGTATTGGAGATCTTGATATGTGTATTTGTAAGTTAGGTATGTTACATTTTCTTCTTTTTTGCATGCATTTATACTGCCTAATGTTGTTCTATTGTTTAATATTGTTTTTTCTTTATATTTTTTATTTAATTTGTTTATAAATTTGCTGTCATATCCATTTTCTATTGCTATTTCTTTTATGATGTTCAGTTCCTGATGTAATTTCTCTTCGTTATTTATGTATTTTTATGCTCTATTAATCATATTGTTATATGTATTAACCTTGTGTATCCAAGGATGTGATGAATCTTTGTGTATTGTTGTATTATTATTTGTTTCCTTTCTGTATACATTAGTAGTTATTTCGTTATCTTTTCCAATTTGAATATCAATGACCAAAAAATTGATTCTTCTATTTAAATATCACTATAGTATTGATGACTCGGAACACTAAGTTTTTTATAAGTAAAAACGTAAAGTTTTACCTTACAGCCTAAACCGGCTTTCACCTTTAGAAAGCTTCATCAGAGGCTGCCATAGGTAGCGTTGTCCGTCTTGTTGGCGACGGGATAGTTTTTCGAAAGATCGAAGCTGTGTGTGTGTGGTGAGATGTGTTCGAATAATGCATGCGATTTGAATTGTGTCTGTTCGTTTAGGATGTCGTTTTTATTTGTTTTTGTGTGTTTGTATATTTCTAATTGTTCTAGAGTGTCTAGTTTTCGGCCTTTTGTGTGTACGTGTAGAATGTTCATGTTATTGTCAATGTTTTTATATGTGTGGTTTGCTTCAATGAGGTGGTTTGCTTCAATGAGGTGGTTTGCAAAGGTAGATTCTGTAGTGGTGTGGAGTGCTTTTGTGTGTTCAATGTATCCTCTGTTTTGTCAATGTGTCAATGTGTTTTGTCTGTTTGAAGCTACGTCCTCTCTGGCCTATGTAGAATTTATTGCAATTTGAGCAATTTAGCTTGTATACACCAGGTAGATCGAATTTGTTTTGTGCTTTGGGCATGCGTTTTGATAGTGTGTGTTCTGTTTTGTTAGTAGTTTTGTAAGCGATTCTGTATCCTGCTTTTTTGAATTTGTGGGCAATTTTTTCAGTTTGTTTGTTGATGTATGTTAGTGTTATGAATTTGTTGTTTTCTGTCTTTATACCATAAACTTCTTAGACCTCTCCATCACAAAACTAGAACACAGGCACAAATTCAGTATATACAGAAAACCAACTACAACTGACACACTAATACACAACACCTCCAATCACCCAATACAACACAAACTAGCTGCTTTTAGAACCATGGATACATAGACTTAACAACATCCCCTTAGATGAAATAGACTACAAAGACGAACTAAACACGATAAAATATCTAGCAGAATCTAACGGTTATGACAGAACAATAGTCAGTAAACTCCTACACAAAACACAAAACAAACAACAGACAAAGACAGAAAACAACAAATTCATAACACTAACATACATCAACAAACAAACTGAAAAAATTGCCCACAAATTCAAAAAAGCAGGATACAGAATCGCTTACAAAACTACTAACAAAACAGAACACACACTATCAAAACGCATGCCCAAAGCACAAAACAAATTCGATCTACCTGGTGTATACAAGCTAAATTGCTCAAATTGCAATAAATTCTACATAGGCCAGAGAGGACGTAGCTTCAAACAGACAAAACACATTGACACATTGACAAAACAGAGGATACATTGAACACACAAAAGCACTCCACACCACTACAGAATCTACCTTTGCAAACCACCTCATTGAAGCAAACCACACTTATAAAAACATTGACAATAACATGAACATTCTACACGTACACACAAAAGGCCAAAAACTAGACACTCTAGAACAATTAGAAATATACAAACACACAAAAACAAATAAAAACGACATCCTAAACGAACAGACACAATTCAAATCGCACGCATTATTCGAACACATCTCACCACACACACACAGCTTCGATCTTTCGAAAAACTATCCCGTCGCCAACAACAAGACGGACAACGCTACCTATGGCAGCCTCTGATGAAGCCTTCTAAAGGTGAAAGTCGGTTTAGGCTGTAAGGTAAAACTTTACGTTTTTACTTATAAAAAACTTAGTGTTTCGTCAATACTATAGTGATATTTAGTTAAGTAACGGACACGTCATGGACAACGAAATCCAAGAATCTTCTATTTACTTCTTCTTCAAATGTAAATTTCACATTATCATTGTATGTATTTAATTTATTTAGTATTATTAAATGTTCACTTTTCATTTCAAATGTTCAAGTTGAATAGTTTTATCAATGTCTATATTTGACTCGAATTTTTTCCTCCTTTGCAGTGTTATATTCTCATTATCATCATAAATGGAAATAAATTTCATCTCTGCTAATATTTCCTCTTCTTCACTTCGGAATGGTAAGTGTAGAGTCACCATTTCTCGCTTATATTCGTTAAAATCAGTGGCCATATTGTAGTTTCGATACCGAATTATCCTCGGCTCATTCCTTTCAACAAATTCTCTTTTTCTATTTTTTGTGTATTTAGATACGAATTGCGCTCATGTAATATCCTCTAAGTATTCTGGTATTTCTCATACTTATCAAACCAGTTCTTTTTCCAAAAATCAGTACAATCATCCTCTAATTTACTCAACTCTTCCATAGTTTTTCATATTCGCTGACGTTCAATTGGCCATACTGTTGGAATATATATGATGATTAATGAAGTTTTTGACATAGGCTCTCATAGTAAATACCAAGCAGCTTCTTGACTTGTGATCTCTGTATGATTTAGTATGTTCCCACTGATGTTTTTGGTTATCTCAATGATATCAAATTCCGGATGTTCATTCATTGTTTCGATTATTTTACTTTGTAAGTCACTTACTCCTCTATTTGTTTTACTTACATATTCTACTACATAAGCTGCACGTGAATATTCTTCTGTAATGAATTGAAAGTCGATATTGGATTTAACAATATTAAATATGAATGGATTGAAAGGATTATGCCATTTTTCAAAAGGTTCTCGTATTATGAAAACTTTTGGTCTAGTTATTCCTGCTCTGATAATATTGCAATATTCTTCATATGAATTTATACCATTACGATTGTAAAAATCATCTATGTACACAAAATCTTCATTTTCCAATCGTACTCTTATTTGTGCATAGCGTTTCCGATAATTGATAAATTCTTCCTCTGTATCTTTCATTGGATTTAAAATCATGGTCTTTTTGCATGGCATAAAAGGAGCTTCAAATCTACATTTTTGTGCTTTATTTGGAGTAATTTTTTGTAGCAGGTGAATGTATGCTTATGTGTTTGAAGTTTAATATTGTATGAAATTTAATATGCTTCCGATCCTGAAACCGATATTAAGTCATCTATGAGTTCAATGGCTTTATCATAATCTTTATTAAGAGCATCTTTCGGAGCATTATCAAGCCAAGCCAAGATGTGTGGATGAGGACTGCCCCGATGCTGAAATTCAATGCGCTTGAAATAGTGAAGAACTCTGAACTTACGAAAAGGACTACATTTCTTTGATTGAAGAATATTCATTATGACATTAATTAATTTATTGAAGTATATAGCGCAAGTAACAGCGTCTTCATTGATGAGAGTACTTTTCACCATGAAGTGTAATTTTGCTACTGCCTCTTTCATGATATAATCGTGTTTATCCAATTTGTACAATAGTTGTAGCAAATCAGACCACCCGATTTTGTTAGCACTTATTGCGAAAAATACAGGCGGTTTACCTAATTGCCTGATCATAGCAAATAGATCCTTTTTCCTTTCAGACCAATACCAAGTAGAATTAGGTATTGAACGTAAAAAAGCAAGATTACTTTCGATGCAACTATGAATATAGTCCTCGAATTGTATTTGCTCTTTAGTAATATTGGAATTTTTTCCTACATGCTTAAAAGCAACTCTGAGAGAATCCCTTACTCTTATCCTCATGATTCTCATTGCCATGTATAATAAATGATGAGGCGTTACTCCTCGTCTATCGGACCGTCTCAATTCACTGGTTGTCATCATGAACGGAGTAACTGTAACCCCTTCTCGAAACTGACGGAATTGGCCTAAATAAATTGAGGGAAATGATAATTCTTCAGCGTGTTCTTCAAATAATAAACTTATGGGTAGGTTATTTTCTCCTGGGGCTATTTTTAAATACATGTCGTCATTCCACATTACTGTTTGTTGCTGAGCTAATAAACTCTCTTCAATAGGTATATCCTCAGCAAGTTCGTTGCTATTATTTTCATCACGTTTATCGCTATCATTTTCGATATGATTTTCACTCAGAGCATCAAGTCCATCGTCATATGAATTATCGAAGAACTGTTCATCTATGGTAATATCATATGTTCTATAAAGTGGAGTATTTACCAAGTAATCCAGCCATTCTTTAACAGTTCTTTTATTAACCAACCCATGTAAAAAACTAGATTTGTGGATTTGTTTCCGTTTGATGTGTACATAGATGCAATGATCATCACTGATATTCCTCGGTAAGGAATTGACCATTGTGTTGACTTCCACAGGAATATTAATAACTTGTCCATAAATTCCGTATTGGCCATGAACATTCTGAAGTCTACTTATTTGCATAAAAGGAATTCTGGGAGAAATCAGTCTTTCAGACACTAAATGTAATGGACAATTTAGTAAATTATTTGGAATTATAGGATATTCAAAACCGTTGTATACAGCCATTTGGGGAATAGATTTTTTCCGGATACTGGTTCGACAAGTTGAACAAACTGCAATGGAATGTTCGTTGACGTTTGGGAGAAATGTCTTTACGAACTTCATATTTTCATCATTAAAATTTTTCAAATCGTTCTTAAACCATAATCTATCACAAATTTTGCAAGCCTGCCCGAAACTATTCTGCATAAACTGTTTATGAAATTCTATATGCACACTGCTGTGTCTTGTATAAGAACTGTAAGTCGTTGATGATCTGTCGAGTTGTGAATTGGGAGCAGGCGATGCATGTGCTTGATCTTCTAATGGTGCTAAATTATCATAAATGTTCATTTGTCGGTTTTCTTCATCTGGTGGTGGTAAATAGTTTTCCTGATTTGCTTGTGTTACAAGATTTTCTTCTTGTGAAGGTCCTGCACAGTTTTCCTCAGAATCATTCACATTTCCTGAATAATCGTTTATAACAATAGGGATGTTCATATTTGTGGATGTTTCAGGGATCTGTGAATTATGAATCGTGGTTCTCTGATTCTGAATTACGAGTGGTGGATTACGGTTTGAAGGGCCGGGAATTTGCAAATCATGAATCGCATATTCAAAAGTTTTTATAGTACAAAGTCGTTTCTTATCATGATATCTTCTAGAGCACTCCCTTGCTAATTCTCTCTGTCGTTTTAATTTATTTGTTGAATTTGTTCATTACTTTGTTCATTAGGTTCATTCTGTGAGACTAAATTCTGCTGCTGAGCTTCTTCCCGCTTTCTTTTATGGTGTTTTTTTCAAGCACACATTAGCTAATTTCCTTTTTCGTTTCAATTCATCGTCGAACTGGCTATTTTGATCCATCTTCAATTTTACAATCTGTAAAAGGCAATATTTAAATATTTATACATGCATATCGTCGCTACTCTTAAGAAAAATTCGTATCTCAAAAACGTTTATTTTACAGGAACAGGAAAAATGTCCAAAGATTAAAGTACGGTAAAAGTATTAAAGTACTGAGATTCAAGTTTTTTAAGAGTAGCGACGATATGTATATTTTATGTACACTGAAAAAAGAGATATTTGAATATGGTGAAATTAATTTTTTGTTTGTTTCAAATATATTTTATTTGAAGCAAATATAAATAGTTTATTTTAAATATATTTTATGAATAAAATATTTCTTTCAAATATTAAAATCTTAGTTTCGGAAAAAATATATTTGGAACAAGAAAATATTTATTTTGTCATAATTAAATACCTATTTATTAACTATACATAAATCATCTTTTCAGTGTATGGAGTGAGCGACAATAGCTATGTGCGTAATAAAAAGTTTGCTTTGAAATATTATTCTCTCGTACCCCATATATATGAGAAAAACATAAAGCGACTTACCTACATACACAATGACTGAATCACTCTTCAATAATATTTTTCAGTATTAGTATGATACAGCACTAAGTATAAACACTGTGACCTCAAATGTACACCGAACAACAGTTATTACGTATCTGTTTCTTTTGTAGACAACGAAATTTATCACACAGTACACACACTCATAATATTAAATTATGTTCGAAAACATATTAATTAATTATTATTGCAAATAAAGTATAATTATTAAAAAACTAATAGAAACATTCCGTTACAAAACTAAACACAGCAGGACACAGCTGACTGTTTCTCCCTCGCTTGGCTAAACTCGACTCCCCCGAGTTTACCCGAACGAGCATTCACCTCGGAGCCTGATGGATCAGACTTATTCACTGCCCAGGGACAAATGTGTACGCGGTGCGCCTAAAGAAGTTTTCACTTCAAAAAAACAAACAAACAAAGTGGTACCATGAAAACAATTACACAGATCACTGTAACTTACTTACAACAAAATTTATACACTCAAGTGGATAATTTATTACCTCTGCTGAGCATTCATTTTTCTACTAACTACATACTTGAAGCCATGAAGAGCAGTGTTCTCTGAAAACATCTTCACCTGTAAATGAACAGTAGATTAGATATTGTGTTACCCTGGGCAGAAGGTTAGTTAGAGGTGTGGTGGTCAGTGATACAATAACATACATGCAGTTCAATAGAGGTGTATCACCAAATTAATATTTACATTTGACAAAAGTAATTAGAAACAATCATAACAATATATCTGGATATATTTGTACAAGAATAATCAATATGTATATTGTTACAACACAAATAAGCCACCCCAGTACCAGGGATAAAAAAGATAATTCTTAATGTAAAAATACTTCATATAAAATAAAATGTTTAAAAAATGAATAAAATATAAATATTATGACACGACGAACGACGATATTACCCAACCCAAGTGATTGACCCAACAACAGAAACACAAAGAAGGGAACCATGAAACATAGACAAGAAAAAAGGTGATTGACCAAACAATTAGGAACTAACAAAAGAAGATAAGAAACCAGAACTAAAGAAGAATCAAAGGAAGTGAATGAATTCCTACGACTAAATAGAAATTAAACCAGATGAGAAGAGGAGAACCGAACCAAGATGAAGACAATTGAAGTTGAAGAAGATGAAGACGAAGAAGAAGAGGAAGAATGAAGAGGAGACAGGTTGAACCCAAGGAGAAACTAACACCACATATAAAGGGGAGAAATGGTAGACTCAAAGATAGAATACTGTAAATAAACCCCAAATAATTATCCACTAATGAAACAAATAGTATTGTTGTAATTGAAATAAATTATATACCTATTTTAAAACAAAAGACAATTATAAAGTAACGTGATGTAGAAAAGTACACTAACACAATTATTAAGGTTAGATTTAATGAAAGGTAAATAACCAAATGTCATTAATAATAAGAATTATGTTGTAAAGAAATAGTGAGAAATAATAGGAGAAATAAGTATAGGGATTACCCACTAAGTAACACTTAATACAAGCAGTGAACCAAAATAAAGTGCAATAGTGAAAGTGTAAATACCCTAAAAATAGTGAGTGTGTATCAGTGATAAACCTCTGTTAATTAAAGGTGAAGGTGATACGTGGAAATAGATATTTTAAGTAATAAAGATGTAATAATAAATAAGAAAACACTTTATAAAGCATTGATAAACAGTCAATGATTTGAGTGATCTTGTGAACATTCATATAATTAAGAATTTAAAAATAATATTTCAAATAAAGATAAGTAAAACATGTGATATTATTCAGGGAGAAAGCCCAGATAAAAACATTTGTATTAACATGGAATGGAGGAAGATAGTAATATTGAAATAAGGTTTTGTTTTAAAATTAAGTATACAATGAATAAAACACCCCATGTTAAAAGGGGAAATAACTTTAATAAGTTTGCAAGAAGTGATGATGATTATCACTCAAAGTAGTAGCAAAAGAATGAAATTAATATTAAAACCAACAGTAACTAATAACTTATAAAGAATTGTTTGTTTCAATGTTATGAAGAGGATATGGCTGAAAGGAACTTGCAGTCCATAAGCCTAATTGTTATATTTTAAAATATGTATAATGAAAACTGTATTGAATAGTAATTAAAACACAAACAGAATCAACACACAACACAAACAAACATGATAACAAAGTGAAGCCCATCAGGCTGAATTAAAATGTAATTTAAAAGAAATAAACAAAATACCATCATGGCTACTTTTGGCTATGAAAACGTCTAACTGTCAGACACACACAAATGTCAATTGTAACAAATTCACTAGGAAATTTATTAATCTAAGACCAGTAAATGGCCAGTAATTATATGTAAATCATTTTAAAAGAGAAATGTTATTATAAAAGTTTAATTTAAGAGAGATATGTAATTTATCAAATGTCAAATATTTAGACTAAAGTTAATGTATAATAGAATATGACCTTATGAGGTATCATTTTAAACTTTGAAAGGAAAGAAATATAATAGTGATATTATTTATTACACCAAAGGAACGATAAAGGAATAAAATCATTAAGAAAATACATAATAAATTTGAATAAAAATTCAAATCTCTTAACAATGCTTTTGAAAGAGGTCTTAACCAATCAAAGGGTTACTGTTACCATAGTAACGGGCCGTTGAATACTAATTTTCCGTTAAATTTATTAGACTTGAAGAAATGACGCGTGGGTAAGCGGCACGCAAAATTGTGATGACTGAAATTTTCCATTGAATAGTTAAAAAGACGTTCGGAAGTTGACAACCAAAACCAAAGAAGAATAGTTGCAGAACTACCAAGATTAAACGATGTCCTGGAACCAACTAACAATAAATTAATTAGCAGAAATCCCAAGACAAGATAGAAGAAGATGCCCGAAGCCTAAAACCAGCCCAAAATTGCAGAATTTCCACTACCCCAGATGACTACATATCAACACTGTCTGAACTGATAAGTATCCAATAAATTCCTTTCTCCCAGAAACCAAATTACTTTAAATATTTCTCAAACAATCAAAATTTCTCACTATTAAACAAATTTAATTTTCTTTCAAAGGTTTAATGCATAATCAACTTACATAAAAACATTTTGTTAATTAAAATATAACCTCGCATTAGTGTGCGAACTTTGTAACAAAAAATACGACACTACCGAACAATTTGTAAAAACACTTTATATTCTTTAAGTACGTATAAGGTATGGTAGTGTACTTTTTTAATGTAACCAACGTTTATGTCTTATTTTATAATCCAAAGGACCCCAGATTTTGAACAGATTAATATATTGTATGTAAACAGTAGCCATCACGGCATCGAAATAATTTGTTTTAAAACCGATTTCGCCAACCTTGAAATATTGGCGTCTCATGTTCTAAGCCGGAGCAATTTGTTATTAAACCATTTATAATCCTTTTGTCATATTAATTAATGACTGAATTTGTATTAAAATTACAGTACAGAGTATTACCATCGTTTTATTTCATAGGACGTTGTAGAATATATGTGTGTTAGCAATTTTTATTCAGTAACCAACTAGCGCTCGTCACGAGTGGACAATACGGCAACCTGTACAGCGGCGGGAACCATTTGAACGCTCCAGCTGTCAACGCTAATAGCACTTATCAACTTGTAATTTAATAATTTTAATTGTTTTAATATAAACAATTTGGCACCACCCGGGATTCGCAACCCCTATGAATTAACAGGTAGGTTGTACTGGTAATTTGGACCACGCTACAGACTTCAGTAGTGACTACTATTATTGTAACGACCGGTGTGAGGCGAACACACCACATTCACACTTATACACATAATAAACAAGTGTAAACACATTTTAACAGGTACGCACCCAATTAACTCGTTACAATATATTGAAGAAATAAATTCTATATATTATGCATGTCTTATTTTTTTGTTTTCTATCCATATTTGCTTTCAAGCATCAAGGTCCCCTAAACTCCTTTCCTTCTTGGGCAAGGTATTTCACTTGTCTCTTCTAGTGGCCAGCTTTTCAATATATTCAAACCATTTCGATCTTGGTTGTCCTCTTCTTACTTCTGGGTGTGCTTCCATGAGGTTCATCCGTCCTTGTTAAGTGTCCAAATCACTGCAATTCTCTCCTCTCCATAATCTCCACAACTGACTCCTACTGAAACTGATTTCTGATGTCTTATAACTAATGCCATTTCTCGTAAGACCTTCCACCTGTGTACTTAAAAAATCTCACTTCCTTTACTTGCAAATTGCTTAATAGAAAACAACAGTCTTTTTTTTATAAAACAAAAGCTTATCTTCATCTGAAATCAGACAATGGCTTCAGTTTTATTTTATTCTTTTCCCTCCACTTTTCTGATACTAGTTCAAGATTAAGTGACTTGCTGATATTATTTTCTTTCCCAAAACCCTTCCTCTTATTCCTACTAGCATTATCTGTAACTTAATTCAATTTTTGCTTTCTTTCCTTCTCTTCCTCATCAAACTTTTCTTTTCACAGGTGTTCCAGAGATATTATTTAAGTGATATCCAATCTGCTGCTTAAACCCCCTCACCCTAAACGCACCCTAGTTTTGTAATGTTGTTCTGTTCCATGAAGTTTTGTACTTTACTGTGTAGGTCATCAGTGGAAATGATTACAGTCGTGTTGCCTTTGTCTGCTTTTACAAATGTGATGTTGTGTTTGTGTGCCTTTTCTCTCAGTTTGATGGCTGTGTGTATTTCTTGTTGTTTGATGCCTTATGTGCTCCTATTATATTGTTTACATTATGACTTAGTGTGTCTTGATGTTCTGGTGCTGTGTTTTGTATATTTGTTTCAGTGTCAACTATGAGTTTTGTTAGTGTTTGGTTGTTCTGTTTGTAATGTAGTAAATTTTATATAACAGTAAATTTTACACACAGAATGACGGACTACCCATGGGCTCACCCATATCCAGCGAATTAGCAGAAGTCTTTCTCCAACACTTAGAAAAAACAAGAATCCTCACAAACAATGACAGACACTCACATAAAATACTATATAGGCACAGATACATTGATGACATCATAATTCTGTACAAGGGGAAAAAAGACATTGTGAACAGCTACTAACCCACATAAACAAAATATACAAAAAATAACCTTCACTGCTGAATACAAATACAACAATAACATAAACTTCCTAGACCTCTCCATCACAAAATTTGAACACGGACACAAATTCAATATATCAGAAAACCCACTACAATTGACACAGTAATACACAACTCCTCCAATCACCCAACACAACACAAACTAGCTGCCTTCAGAACTATGATACACAGAACAACACCCCACTAGATGAAAAAGACTACAAAGGCGAACTAAACACTACAAAATATCTAGCAGAATCCAATGGATACAAGAGAACAATAGTCAATAAACTCCTACACAAAACAAACAACAGACAAAGACAGAAAACGACAAATTCATAACGCTAACATACATCAACAACCAAACTGAAAAACAGCCCACAAATTCAAAAAAGCAGGATACAGAATGGCATACAAAACTACAAACAAAACAGAACACACACTATCAAAAAACACACACACACACAAAGAACAAAATAAATGTGATCTACCTGGTGTTTAGAAACTAAATTGCTCAGATTGCAACAAATTCTACATAGGCCAGACAGGACGTTGATTCAAACAGATACAGTGAACACGTAAAGGTACTATACTCCACTACTGAATCCACCTTTGCAAACCACCTCATTAAAGCAAACCACACATACACAAGCATCAACAGAAACATGGATATTCTACACGTACACATAAAAAGCTGAAAACTGGACACTCTTGAACAACTAGAAATATACAAACACATAAAAACGACATACTAAATGAACAGACACAATTCAGATCACACATATTATTCGAACATATTACACCCCACACACACAACATCAATCTTTCATAAGATGGCGCCATCTTTTGAAAGATCTCCATTTTGCCTTCTGCTGAATACATAACCTCGTTCGGTGTTTCCAATGTCTGCTAGGACAAATGGAAACTGTTGAGACAGTTTGTCATGATAGGAGTGCAAATTGACCCTCCCAACAAAACGATTTGAATATGGAGAGAGAAGTCAATGGGCTGTGCAAGCGGTGGGCAATAGGGTTCACCTGCCTTGATGCAGCATTTGGATATTCAGTAGAGCTCCAGCAGCGAGGATCATGGCGTATGAGTGGTTCCTAGATGTGGCTTGCTACCAGCCATGAGGATTCAATTAGACATGGCCTATTTCAGGGTCAGTGTTTGCTGAGGCCAGGTCCAAGATTCACCTGGCATAAATAGGTTTTGACTGACGGTGATAATGAGGGGACTCCATTGGAAGAGAACATAGCAGCAATAGAACTTTCAGGAAAGTTCAAAGGGAACAGATACCTCGGGAGTATCGGATGGTTAGATTCGAAATCAAATATCGAACTTTGCAAGCCCAGAGCAAAACACAGTCCTGGAAAGACTGTAGCTCTCGTTTATAGGTCTTTGCCAAGTAGCCCTACACTGGGATCACGAGGTAACCATTGATGCCAAATACAGTAAGTTTTCTAGGCGGCAAGTCACTGATATATTTACAGAGCAGGAATCAGAGAGGTATAAAAGATGGACAGTTTTGCAGGCTACTTGCTCGGAATGACTACGCCAGGTGAAAAGTCATCTAGGTGAAGACCAAGGTAGTTCACATGCAGAGACCAAGGCAGTTGAGTATTGGCTATTAATAGACTGAGAAGGAGTGTTCTGCATCTGGGGAAGACTACAGCTGTGCTCTTGGTCGCATTAATGGAGACCCTCCATTTCTCCACCCACACAATGTAGGCATCCAGCTGTTCCTGGATAACGGTCATTTCCACGCTATGATTGACAGCATACACTGCCGTGTTGTTGGCAAACACGGCCACTCGTTTTTTAGGTAACTTTGGCACATCATTGATGTACACAGAGAAAGCAGGGGACCTAAGACACTTCCCTGAGGTACATTAGCTGTAATTGCTTTTTCTGAAGAAAGAGGGTTATCCACCTTCACATGGAAGGTTGTGTTCTGAAGAAAGTTTGCAATCAGATTAATGTAGAAATCTGGAAGCAGACACTCTATCAGCTTGTACAAGAGTTTAGGATGCCAGTCATGATCAAATGCTTTCTCGACATCAAGAAAAACGGCAGCAGTTTGTTCCTGTCATCAGCTGGTTTTGGCAACACTATCCTTGAAAAACATCAGTTGATGCGTTGTGGAATGCCTAGCACGAAAATTCAGCTAATAAGCTGAAGGTTGTCAGTGAGCTTGTTGTCTTTATGCAGCTATGGTGTCATCATGACTGTCACATAGTGCCACTTCAGAAGAAAGTAGGTATTGAACAGGTCGACCAGGAAGCAAACTCTCCTGTCTGGAAGTCTCTGTAGGCTGGTGTTCGTAGCACCAGGGCTCTTCCGGGGTCGAAGCTCCTCAACATTGATATAATAATGGTGAAGCTAGAGACTATGTTTACTTCAGTAAAAAAGGATGGTGACAAAGTTCATCAGACTTTTAAAATGTTGTTCTTTGAACTAGCTGGATTTAGAGTCAGTGAACTTTAATATACTTAAAAGACATAATATGTTAGACCTAGCAAGTTTGTCACTCACTTTCCCAACAAAAAGCTTACTGACAAGGGATATCATATTTTGTACTATAGTTTTCATAAAAAAGCAAAATAGCAGGTAGAAGGTGACTGAACAAAAGATTGAAACACAGTGTCTGAACTGCAATATCTTGCTGTCATTTCACTTTCATAGAGGTGTCACATAAATTCACATCCCTGCTGTTATTTTCACCATTTGTATTTCACTTTCTAAAAACCTTTATTAAGTCGAAGTCATCAATAACTGCCTTAGTGTCACTTTTCTGTAAATGCTGAATTTCTCCATTGCCAGCTTATTTTATAACTTAGAGTGCGATTAAAAAACGTAACAAAATTCTGTGTCCAATTTCATTCAAATAAACGATGAGTATGCGGAATGCATAGTGTTTCCTAAGTTAACAGCTTTTTATTAAAAAAAGTGAACACTCACAGGCCCGGATTTAGGTGTCCTGCTGCCCCTAGGCACTACTGTTAGCCCCCCCCCCTCCCCCGCCAACAAGTAATTTCTATATATTCAATTCTCCTTGACTGCTGAAAAAATTTGCTGAAAATAGTCATTTCAACTATCTCTATTCCAAATATCTCATTTGATCTTAAATCTAAAAGGGAAATGTGATGGAATTGTGAAAAAGACTACATTTTTTTAACTTTTATTAATATTTATTTACGTGTACACTTTAGTAACACATAGATTAGTTTTATTACAAGTAATATACGTAGGCCTACTTTCTTTTTATAGGTTTATTTATATTTATTTAGTTAATATAAAACTAAATTAAATGTATCAAGTTTCTCCCTTCATTTAAACAACATTCTCTATTATGCTTTGAATATATGATCATGCGCAGTAGGGATTGACTTCTAGATCGAGGCGCCCCAAGTGATATCGAAGCAAACTATTTTAGTTGGCAAAAAAGCGGACAAGAATTTCAACGGAGTGTCCAGTGTATATACGACCGTGGTCTGCTCTGACCACCGCTATTGATAGGGCAAGTGTCAATACCGTGTTATTCAATGATATAATTAAAGTTTATTTCAAAACCATTTTCTTGTCCAATACAAATACTGTAATTAAAAAACCGAAAACATGAAATTTTAACAAATAATTTTTCACCTCGTGCCGCCCCCCTGAGCCTGCCGCCCCTAGGCACGTGCCTAGTGGGAAATCCGGGCCTGCACACTCATATACTGCAATAACAAGTATCTGCTGAATTCATTTGTGCCCTGTAATATTTGTTTTTTGTTTTACAGACAAATGGGCATTTTAAGAATTTCTTTTACAAGAGTTATAAGGAATTATGGGTAATCCACATTGCATCATTATTTTTTAAATTCTAAATAATTAATACTATTTGTATAGTATTGTAAGATAATATATTTTGAAAAAATAATATTAAGAATTTCATTGTTGCAATTTTGATAACAATAAATTGCACATTTCTATGCAACTGATAGAAATGAAACGAAATTATTTAGTTTAATTCAAACCAACTAGGTTCACGGATGTATCCTATCCTGTCTTGTCTCTGCAGATAAATTCATCTCGTGGCTCATTTACCCACTGTGAAATATTCTAGGTACATGGTATTTTTACTTTTTTGATTGTCACGATTAGGACATGGGCTTCACACTCACACACACCCATTTGGCAGACACATGCTGGCGCGCAGTTTGCGTGTTGGGGCCTTGCATTGACTCAACATGCATTCTGGCGTGCTCATGCATGTCACGCCCTTGCGTACAGGCTCACACCACACCGCTTGAGCTGACACATGTCCTGCGATGCAGTCTGCATGTTGGGGGTCAGTGCAAGCGCGCGCCTTGCGTTGACTCCAGCACGCACTCTGGTACGTCACATGCATGTGCGCTCGCGGTGTATACACATGCTTTGTCATTTTAATCGTGGCAATCACAATATTAAAATTTTCCAACTGGAATATATTTGCAATGGGGAAATACAGCCAGGGATGAATTTATTGCATAGACAACATATAAAACACGTTATATGTTACCGTCATTCGACTAAATAAATATGTATCTGGTAGACGAACACAGACTACATGTAGACCTTTTGATAAATATGTCAACAGAAACTAAAAATTTTATAGTCGTTTAATATATTCCTATTATAAACAAATAGAATATACTGTTATTGGTATTTCCAGAAGGTTGCACATAAATATAAGTTGTATTTTTTTATAGATAAAAAGTTACAATTTTCGGTAGGCTTAATCCCCCCATTATCTGTAACTAGTACTATACATTCTATATTTCGTCTATATATCAGTATCGATATATAACACTGAATATCGCTTACATTTGGTAAGTTGAAACGTGTTAATGAATCATCATATCTGACCTGTTTGTTTTTAATGTTAATAATTTTTTATTGTCATTTAATTCCTATTGGAAGTGTTTCTAACAATATTATAGGTTATACCTGTATTACTAATGGCAAAACTGACACACAAACTGAAGTAAACACACTAAAATAAATACACTAAAAAAATCTTTTTAATTTAAAAAAAAAAACTAAATAAGGCGAACTGTATGAAACTCCCACCGGGTACGTTAAACGTTCCACTATTTTTTTTTTTTTGCTGTAATCAATTTATTTGCTTGGTACTTACCCAATAACCATACCTACACTCATTTTTGATATATTGATGCCCTTTCCCTGCTGCCTCCCAGAGTGATCCTGTCATATGGCGTCTGCTTCTCCGTCCACATCGAAATCTGTCCTCTCCAAAGTTACCACCTTCCTTGAGGAATATGACCTCATTGAAGTTGCACGATCTTCAGTTCGATTCGCGATCGCCTTCCTAAGGCGAATCCGACCGAGAAATTCCTCCTGCTTGCAGAAGCTGCAGCCACCATAGGCCTTCTGTAACGTTCCACAGAAGCCCATAGGCCATAGAATAACTTCCATGTAGCGAGCCTAGCCCATCACAAGCCTAATGTAGGCTACTGCTCGTCAACGAGACCTTTCGTAAGCCACATGACGTGAGGTTGGCGAACTATGTGCTCCACAGGGAGGATAGACCAGGTCATCTTGCGGGTTGCAGGGTGTGGTCTTGCCTCATCGACAAAATATCGAGTATAAAGAATTTTTAGTACTTACAAGTACACCTCTAGGTATTCCAGTCGGTGATTTTTTTAGTTTTTTATCCAAGATGCATTTCGGAACAGTTGTGTTCCATCTTCAATCGGATCATTTAGTAAACTTACATAACATTTATAAAAAATTTCCACTCAGGTGAGCATCGTCGACACAGGTACATATAACACGAAACACAACACTTAAAAAATTTTAAAAATAACTTAAAATTTAAATTTTTTAAGTGTTGTTTTATGTTGCGTGTTATATGTACCTGTGTCGACGACGCTCACCTGAGTGGAAATTTTTTATAAATGTTATGTAAGTTCACTAAATGATCCAATTGAAGATGGAACACAACTGTTCCGAAATGCATCTTGGATAAAAAACTAAAAAAATCACCAACTGGAATACCTAGAGGTGTACTTGTAAGTACTAAAAATTCTTTATACATTATTGCAGGTATTCTTTGACTGTTTCACAGAAATATCGAGGCCACCGCCGTAGAACTTTCTGGATTTCTCAGAGGCATCCTTTTGGTTTCGCCGTATAATAAACCGCCCAAGGCCGAAGTTCTAGACATCGACCTGAATACACTTCTGAGCCCATAGGAAGGTTATCCTTGCAGGAGATCTGAACTGCAAAACACCCAGACTGGGGTAGTCACTTAATTACAGCAATCGAAAGGGCGCTTCATAGATACCTTCGTGACCACGACTCCGGGCCTATGGACCACGACAACCGACCTACTACCCCTGCGCTCGAGACACAAGACCTAACATTTTGGACATTAAAGATATCAAGGGTGCCGTCCCTCAGGTTGATGCAACCGTGTTGACTAAGCTGTTTTCTGACCACTGTTCACACAGGTGCACATGCCCACCTGTCACACAATTGAGAGAAGCTCGCCAGCTAGTTGAGTACAGTAGTGCAGCCAGGGAGGTTTGGGGGTGGGGGTTAGATGGAAAACCAATTCCATAATCAACATTCAGACAAATTGAACATAGTAGTTACTGTGTACTCACATATAAATGAACATTTTGACTACTACTAAATGATAAATTAAAAATTAGTATAGGTAAGTTTACCAGACATGAATCAACTGTGTTCGTGACAATGGCACATGATATGTAGGCTAATTCATATGCATCAGAATAGAAACATAGCTCAGTTTTCTCTGACAAGTGTTGGAGATTTGTGTTCGTATTTTTAAAAAAACCGCCAGTTTTCATCAAAAGCATAGTGTTTAGTTAGTTGCTATATATTCCAGTTTTGGGAATGAAATGAAGTGAGGAGTGAAGTCTGGACTTCAGTGTGAAGGAAAGTCATATAAAAAAGTGATTTTGATTGTCATGAGGAAAAGGAACACACACAGAAAGATATTGAAAACAAATTCAATAATTAAAATATTGAAACTAAAATTTTGTATACTAAATTTTCATTTATATTTAAATGAAATCAATTTACAATTTAAAAAAATGAAAGGCCTTCATAAGTTAAATCAATGTTTATTTCATTTTAGTCTCACCTAAATAGTAAAATTATTAAAAAAATTTTATTTGCAGTTATCATTGTTTATTTGTGCTGTCCAGTCTATTTACAATTTTCATGCAGTAGAGTAACTCAGCAGGGGTTTTATTGATTCATTAATGGAGCTTGTAAATAGTTCTATACATAACTACTACCTGTATAACTCTGTGGCCAAATTCTCCACTATCTAGGACAAGCACATTTTCTAGAGGTGTTAAGAACGTGTGAATCATGACAAGATCCATGCCACCAGCAGACTATATCTCTAATTTTTAGGGAAGTTTCACATACACTTTAAACAGTCAAAGAAAAGAAACATTTTCAATTGTAATATATGTGACCGCAGCAGCAGAGACATCTACTTCCCATGCCATGTAACAGATCCATAACAAACACAAGCCCAGAAAACAGGAGAAATCACAGTGATCTTTGTTAGGACCACCAATGCTCTGGCCCTCACAAGGATTAGTTCTTGATGAACAACACCTTCAGGCAAGAAGAATACATCTAAGAATAGGACCAGGGCTGTGGAAGGCTTTCATCTGTCCTCTCTTTACTGCTGCCCAGGGTACCACTGCTCTGGATGGCCCTAGAGAACCCCCTCCACTTGTGTAAGCATCACTTGTGTTACCGCTGGAGTAAAGAGACCGATGTATTTAACAAAGCCGGCCATCATATCAGCTTTCACTCCAGACAGCCTGAGCTGTCCAGTCCCACTTACTGATGTTTGGATGCTGCCAGACCTGCGTTCCCTGGTTGCTAGCAGAGGGAGCCCTGGTGTCTCTGTCGGGAAGACCAGTATGCCCCGGCAAGGACAATCAGCCAATGACTCCCGAGTCGCCTGCCTCTTCCACCCTCAATGTGAATGACTCACCAATGTCGCCTCTGATGGAAATGGATTCCCAGCCCAATCCGTGCCCGGTGACAGGCCTGACCCTTTCATGCAGTTGGGCTGCAAGGTCAAGAAACTGAGGCAGAATCAGTTCTCCTCTTCCTCGGCCTCCGGTTTTGAAGTTGGCCCCGCTGCTGACGAAGCCGACCCGGAACCCACTGTAACTGGCAGCCAACCGATATTCGTTCAGAGCGTACTTTTACCAGCAAGGGGACGTGGTGCCCAGTCCTTCCCCAGCCAAGGTTGACCTTAAGCTCCTTGGGGGTGACACAGCCTGTGCCACCGCTCCGCCAGGTCCTGGCCAGAAACATGATTACCATACCTTCTACCCAAAGTACGTTGAGCCCCTTTGGCATCGATATGTAGTGAAGTTTGCACATAGTTTGTGTTAGAATTTTATGTACTTGTGGAAATTTGTTAGAAATGGAGGAACAAGGTTGGCCCCCAGTTGCAGTGGGTTGAAAGTGAGTATGAGGCAAGTGAAAATATTTCTAATGTGCAACAGTATTATTTCTGTTTGTGATTATCACCACTAACACAACTTTATTAATTGAATAAAATGTTAACATTATATATATTGCAACAGTACAAATGTATAGGGTACTGTGCATTGCACAAAGTAATTAAAATAATTAATTAAAATAAATAAGTAATTCATATTGTTAATAATAATAGTTCAGCTTGCAATATGAATGACCAAACTTTCATGTTGGAACAGGTGGAACACGCCAGCTGCTCTGTCTCTATGTACACACGTATGTTACATGTGTCTGTGCAACCTGTCAATTCCTGAAAAGCGCCACCCTTAAGGAACGCTATTAAGATTGTGTGCATAATAGCACAAAACCAAATACACCAAAATGTGTATAAAAATAAGACGCATATGTGTATAAAAAATAGTGTAAAAAGGATAAAAAGTGTAATTACAGAAAAATAAAAATAAATAGAACTTATATTAATTAAGATAAAGAAAAACGGTTTGTACATGGTGAACACAAAAAAATTACTGACAGAATGAATATCGGGTAATGTGCAAAAGACTTCGCAAATCGCGAAGACAGGCGAATTAAGTGTGACAAGAATCGTGTGTGAGAAGTGACGCCACGACAGTCTCTGACATGCAGAATATTGTCGAAACATGATTTTAGCGCTCTGGGTATAAATACAGGAGACGCGCTAACATCATTCTCTTCCTCAATCAACCATCGTAGCGGCCGGAGGCTCTGCTTCACGAGTCCAACTCTTTCTCGATCAACCATCGTAGCGGCCGGAGGCTCTGCTTCATGAGTCCAACTCTGTCTTGAGCGATTACTGTGGCAGCCAGAGACTCTGCTTAGAAACAACAACATTTATATCTCAACCACAGCAGCAGTCAGGGTCTTCATGACTACTCATCAGTTCGTGTGAGCACTTGCAACCTGAGGCCATGATGAGGGAGCAGCCAAGTATATGCAGTAATCCAGCGTACAAGAATCCGATGGTCGAGGACGACAAAGGAGCATCGAGTATCAAAGACCTAGGACCGAAGAGGACACGCTGCTGATTTACCATAACAATAAGGTGACAAACAACCATGTACTTGTAAACCGAGACTCACTCAAAGACAATAATTAAAGAAGTAGAAAGAGAGTCAATTCAATTCAAATATAAATTAATCATTTGTACAAATGTAAATATTCTTTGTATAATAATTCATGTAATGTTTAAGAATGTTTAACTATAATTTTGATCAGTAACTTAGAACCTATAATTTGGAATCTATAATTTTTGATATTTAAATTGATAACGTAATTAGTGAAATTTTATTAGAAAGCAATGCATGTTGCAGTAAATTCAAAAGAGATTAGATCATTAGAAAGATTAGATAATCTAATCAGTATCATATTAATGAGCAAGCTGAGAGCAATATTAGATATTATAAGATGTATTAGAATATAAGGTTATATAATATGTCTATGTGTAATATGAATATCAATTATATGTAATAATTAGATGTGTGTTAAGACAACACACACAGGCAAATAATAATGATTATTATTAAATAATAATAATTCGCAACAAAAATAAGAAATTTTATTTAATACAAATTTAAATGAATTTAAACAATTTTACAGTGTTATTTATTACGATTACACACTCATTAAATAGATAAAATTAGCATTGTAAGTGTTGTAATATATATATATATATATTTCAATCACTTTCTGCTACAGTCCGTTTCTTGATGTATATAATACTATAATACTTATAACTATTTTACCTCAAGATGTATTTTTTCTTTAGGGACATGTTTCGGGAGATCCTGTTCTCCCATCTTCAACCTTCGACAGGCGAAGGTTGAAGATGGGAGAACAGGATCTCCCGAAACATGTCCCTAAAGAAAAAATACATCTTGAGGTAAAATAGTTATAAGTATTATAGTAATATATATATATATAATACATTAATGTACCTGATATCATTAAATCTCACTCCATTCTTGAGAAATAAAATTTTCCTTAAAAAATACAAAATGGCAGACAGATGGAAAACTATACGTTTTTGGACCTATGTTTACAGGAACTGTTTTTCTTGTAATTATTTAAGGAACACGTTACCGAAATATTGGATGAGCATTTGTGTACACTCTGTATATTAACATTATATTATTTTACAACATAACATCTATATTTATTAATACACAGTATTGTATTTAATGTACTTACGTACGTAGTGTAATTCAACACATGTTCCTTTTGTTTTTGCTCTGTTTTATAATTATTAAAGTTATGCACCCTCTTCGAAATCATAATGTGTAATGTGTGCTGTATTTGAGTTTTACCTTCGTAAGTATATAATATAATGTATGTCATCAAATAGTATAACATGTTTACCAAGCAAACATGAATTTATTTTGAACGTGTATAATAGTGATTGACACTAAATCAGATACGGTACGGAATAAATATTGCTGTCTTTATTCCACCCAAACTGTACTTTTCATGTTACACACAAGCTGATTTACCCTTTTTTATCAAGTTCTCATCTTTTAGAACTTTGCAGTTGGCTTGAAAATTATTAAAACTAAAATGTATAAAAAATATCCTGTTTCATACTGTCTGAATTTTGATGTTTATTTAGCTTGGTACCTGAAACACTGTACAATATAAATTTGTATGCAATGCTATACAACTCCAATGAAACTAGCGTGCACACGCACGCATGCGTATACACACACTAAACACAAATTAGGATTTTTACTGTCAAAACTTGGATTTCAAAAATTTTATAATGTTGTTACCATAGTAAATCACAAACTTGGTAATGAAGGCCATAACTGGTCTAGTTAGGTCACTTTGTCTTTCTCATGTCATTTATTTCTAAGGAATTATTCTTGAATAGTCTTTACAATTTTTATTTATTTATTTTTTTGAATCATTATTTATTATTCAGAAATGATTAATTCACTGAAGGGACGCCCGGCGGCTTCAGTATTCTTACACTTGTCTACCATTAGGATTCTAGGTACTTTTATAAATAAATGGATTTTTATAACGACAGTTACAAATGTCTCTTTGATTATTAAATTAGAATAGTTAGTAATTACATGTAATAAAGTTACATTTGAAAACAAAGCAAACACAGAATGCAAAACTTTATATAACATTACAATAATGTTAATACATTTACTTAGGTATTGTATATACAGATTGCATTGTGTTAGAGCCCAAGAACAAAATATTGTTATGAGTGTCTCCTTGATCGTCGCATGGTACAGTGGAAAAACAAAATTAAAATACAAGACACCAATGAAGTCACTAGAAACCAGCTTTAATTATCACAATTAAACAGTTTGTAATCAACAAGTTTATACTCGTACAATAATTCAAGTTAATCTGTCCATACAAATAATAATGTCAGCTATAAAGAATTCCGCACTATAATCACTAATACACCACTTAAGATGCACTGTGTAAATCGCCCGACAATAACTTGAACCTCACTTGAATACATCACCACTTAAACTAACTTCTGAGCATTACTGAATGCTTATATTTATACCCCACTGAGATTCCAGAATAATCCATTATGTGTCAGTACTACTAGAAAACACTAGAGCGTAATTGCTTGCGGCACTGAACACAGTGCGTGCAGACCGGTGAAGTCTGGAACAGCCTCGTTAATGCATGATAAGAATCACATACGCACACAACATTACAGCTGGTTCTGCTGGGATAGTCGAGAAACATGTAGAATGTTCTGTAATACGTAACAATTTACAGACAATAGGGAATAGGGATTTCTTTATGCCAGATCTGAAACTCACTTATAAAGTCCTGAAATAAAATAGAAATACCATTTACAGTGTTTCAAAATTATTATTCATACCAACCTAATTTTCATAAATATACTTGAAGCAGAATACTTTAAAACCAACACATCATATCAACATTCAGCAAGCATTTGAAAAATCTCATCGCCTAATAATATTAACACATAAAATAAAGACCTCTGATTTTCAGCACTTGCACAAGATGCAGATCAAGGTACAACTGACAGACAAGCAGGAATGGGTATCCACTTAAGAAGAAAAAGTGGATGAAGAACTTAAGTAATGGAGCAACATAGACAGTGGAGAGCAGCATAATTAATGGACTCGAGGGTCTGTAATGTGAGGGGAGTAAACTTAAGGGGGCCCACATAAGACGGTAAGTCTCAAAGTTTCAATAACTTGCATGAAGTTATACTGTTTATAAATCATGCTACTGGTTAACCTCTTTTTACCAAACTATCTTTATCCATAAGAGAATGTTAGAATTTTTACAACATGAGGTTGTCAGCTCTGCACTCAACATCCAACCCCCTTTCGACTTTGTAATAAGAGGGGTGAATGGAGAAAACCCATTGAAGAGGCTAAAACGCACACTGGGTTGTAATGCCAGTAGAAGAAAAAAGGGAGCAGCAGTCAGTTCCTGGCCAAAAAGTAGGCAGTTTTTCTTTGAAGTTGCCAACTGTTTATAGCATCTGTTTTTATTACTAAACTAGAGCATCTGAAATTATCAAACATACCTGAATGTGAATGTGAATATCAAAATAAAGCTGGAATGTGAATGAATACTGAGAAAAGTAGTAAACATGTTCCTCACCCATAAGAACGCCTTTTCAAAAAGTTGTAAGCAGGTCCTCTACATGATGTTTTCATGAGCTTTTAATCATTCTAGTGTTACTTGAGAAGAAAAATTAGTTTCTGGATGGAGATTTTTTGTTCTGTTTTAATGTAATTTGCTTATAAATTGAGGTATTTTTTATTTATTTTTTTTTTTAATAAAGTTCTGGTACTTTTATGGCCACTGAGACCCATAAGGAGGGGGACATATCCGATAATTTCATGGGAGGCATGTGTCCATAATTAACTACTGACGGTGGACTTCAAATAATACACAGTCACCAAAGCAGAGGGCAATTTGTTGTTATAGTTTCCAACCTCACTAAAAATAATACTTAAAACGTGGGAGATATAATTTAAACATTAATTGTTCACTTCATTAAAACACTCTCTACAATGAACAAGTTTCATTCACAGAAATGGATTGCTTAAAAAAAAAATCAGATCAAGCCAAATCAGCTATGTGAATTATAAAATTATATTTTTCATCTCAAAATTTATGCATGATCATAATATAAAATCACTTTTTTAATAAATATTTTTGTGAAAGGTCAAAATATTTTTACTCTTTCAGTTTTTTTTTTCCTTTTAGCAGCAACCTAGTGGCAAAATGCCCTTACTGATAAACACTTGAATTTTCTATGCTTAACTATGCTTAAGATAGAGAGGATGGTGAAGTTGCAGAAGAAAAAATAACGATGCATGAATTAGAAGTAGTGATTAAAGGACTTAAAAGTGGGAAATCACCTGGAACAGATAAAATTACAGCAGAAATGATAAAGAATATGGGGAAAAGGGGAAAGAAATACTTTTAGAAATTATCAATAAAGCGTGGACAAGTGTAGACATACCAAGAGAATGGGAGGAAGCATTGATAGTTCCTATTTTTAAGAAAGGTAACGCAAGAGATTGTAATAATTATAGGGGTATCACTCTGTTAAATACAATTGTTAAGGTTTATGAGCAGATAATTAATAATAAATTGGTCCCAATTTTAGAAAATAGTTTGGAGGAATCGCAGAGTGGCTTTAGATCAGGGAGAAGTGTGCAGGATCACATTTTTACTCTGCAACAGATAGCTGAGAAGTCGATACAACAAGATAAATTGGTATGTTTGGCTTTTATTGATCTTGAGAAGGCTTTCGATAGTGTGCCTAGAGCAAAAATATGGGAAAGTTTAAAAAATAGAGGAATAAGGAGTAAAATAATTAAGGTAGTACAGAGGTTATACAAAATAATGTTAATTATGTAATTGGTAAAAATATGAGGTCGTTAGGATTACAACAAAATATGGATTAAGACAAGGAGGTGGACTGAGTCCGACATTATTCAACTTGTATATAGACGACATTATTAAGAAGTGTTCACTGAAGGTTAAGAAAATGCATGTTGGATACAGGAACTTGCGAAGTATAGAAGTAGCAGAAGGGGCTTTTGCGGATGATGTAGTGCTAATGGCTACAAGTGAAAGGGCATTACAGGGTAATTTGAATATATGGAATGAAGTTCTCCAGGAAAAAGGGATGAAAATAAATAAGACCAAAACAAAGGTAATGGTAATGTGGGAGAAAATAATAAATATAGAGACTGGAGGAGTGAAGATAGAACAAGTAAAACAATTCAAATATCTAGGGGTTATAATAGACAGTAATGGGAAACAAGAAGCCGCATTAAATGAAAGAATTGAAAAGGCAATAAAAGTATACTATGCATTAAACAATAGATTTATAAATAAGGAGATATCAAGAAAAACGAAAATGAGTGTGTATAAAACAGTACATAGACTGGTTTTAACATACAGCTGTGAGACGTGGGTGCTATCCAAAAGCCAAAAAAGTAAAATCCAGGCAGCAGAAATGAAATATCTTAGGAGAGTAGTAGGAGTAACAAGGAAGAACAGAGTTAGGAATACACAAATAAGAGAGGATCTGTAAGTGATATTGATTCTGGATTTTATTGAACAGAGACAACTATGCTGGTGGGGACACATGCAGAGAATGGATAGTGATAGAATGGTAAAACAGGTTTGGGAGGCAAAATCAGGGGGGAGAAAGAAGAGAGAAAGACCGCGACTGACTTGGGATGGAATGATGGGAAACATTTTGAGAGAAAGAGGCTTGGGCTGGAGGGAAGCGAAGACACTGTCAATGGACAGAGTAAGATGGAAAAAATTTGTATATAGAGTGTAGTTGATGTACTTATATATACAGTAGAACTTGGCTAATTCGAAGCTGAAGGGACCAGTAAAAAATTCGAATTATCCAAAAATTCGAATTAGGAAAACTTTTAATAACGGTAGAAAAATCAAATCAAAAACCGAAATTCAGTAAAGCAATATGTTATTTTAATAAACAACTTCCTTATACATATGTATTACAAACGTATAAACATGTTTCAGTACAAAATATAGCATTTACAGTTTTTTAAAAAAGCTAGAAACTTTTGATTGCATTTTGCAGTTAATACACTGAGTTGTAGTAAACTCTTCAAGTTTATTAAGTGCTTGGAAAATAGCGTCACTTACGTTCTGCTGTCCTTCAACAAACCGTCTCAAGTCTTGAATGTAATTTGATGCCTGTGAAGCCGTTGGAATCGGTATCTCTGGAAGTTCTAGCTGGTCCCCTTCTTCATCTGAAGATGTACCATCATTTCTTTTGTTCATAACATCAGCCACGATCTCCGCATCTGTCTGTTCACCGCACACCGCCAAGTCTTCATCCATGTTTACAAACTCTTCGTAACGAATGCCTGCGTCATGTCCAACATCTTCCCAGTTATCCATAGTGGGTACGGCTTCTCTAGCAGCTTTATTCTCCTCTTCACCTTCAATGTGGCAGAAACCACCTTTACGAAAACAATTAGCAATTGTTTTTTGCGTAACTTGGTTCCAAGCACTGTTGCACATGCGGGCAGCTTGAAGGATGTTAATCTTGATATTTTCGTGCTCATCTAAATAAGCACCTGACAGAATGTTTTGGACCACAAGCCGTCTGTAAAAATGCTTAAAATTTTTTATTACATTTTGGTCCATAGGTTGAACTACTGAAGTCATGTTTGGAGGGAAAAACACAACCTTTACATTTTCCATCACAGGAATAGTGTTGTGCGCTGTACAGTTGTCAATAAACAAGACGATTCTTCTGTTTTGATTCCGAAATTTCCTGTTGATTTTCAAAAGCCATCTTTCGAAAATTTCACCTGTCATCCAGGCTTTATTGTTTGATTCATATTCAACTGGTTTCGTTTTTACATTTTTGAAACAACGTGGGTTGGCTGACTTCCCTATCATTAGCAAAGGCAGTTTTTCCGAGCCATCCATGTTTGCTCCGATTAAAAGTGTTATGCGCTCCTTGCTGCGTTTGCCGCCACTACAACTTTCTCCTTTAAAAGCAAGTGTTTTGTCGGGGGTGCATTTGAAGAATAAGCCCGTCTCGTCTACGTTAAAAATGTCTTTAGCGTCTCTATCAGAAATCATTTGCAACAAATCGTCTTTCCATGAATTTGCAGCTTCAACATCAACAGATCCACTTTCCCCACAAACAGTTTTGAAAGACATGCCATTCCTTTCTTTAAAACCATCGAGCCAACCAGTGCTGGCATTAAAATCATTTTTCCCTAAGCTAGATGCGAATTCCTCAGCTTTGGCTCTGACAAGGGGCCCACTGACTGGAATTTTTTTGTCCCTTGCTTGCTTAAACCACTTCACTACACATTCATCCACGTCAGGATTTTCTGGTCCTCGCGCTCTTTTCCTATCTTTGTCGCTGGCTTTACACACACTATTCAAAATCTTCTCTTTATTTTTTAGATACGTTGACAGCGTATTTGGCGGTATCCCGAATTCCTTGGCAATTTCAGATTTCTTTTTTTGTCCCTTTTCCACTTCCCGTATAACGGCAACTTTTTCGGCAAATGTCAATGATTTGTATTGGGTCCGTGTTGGTTTTGAAAGGGCCATGATGAACACACAACACAATAAAACTGCACAATAAGTGTCACTAAAACACACCAGTCTGTATATACAGTACTGTATAAAGAAAGGAACGGTCTCTCACTACAGGACACAGCTCGCACAGTAGAAACTCAAAAAGACTTAACACTTCCACGAATGCAGACAGACTGAACTGAAAGCAACAGTGAGGGTGGCTGACTGACAAGGCGTGGAACAAGGGACAATGGCGGATGGTACCGTTACACGAGCCAGTCATGTGTCATCGCCAGATACTGACGGCAATTCCATGAATTTGACACAAAAGACAAGCGTCTGTTCACAAAGGGCGATGCCTGCTTGTCTGTTTCCAGTCGTGTCTCTATTGTTACGTGGTCTAGCCCATACAGCAGGCGATTTTTTGTAGTTAGAGCAAAATTTTTATTTCAAATTAACCAAAAAAAGTTCGAATTACAGACGATGTTTTTGCATGGTTTTACATAGGATATTCAAGGGACCACGGTAAAAGTTCGAATTATCCACGAATTCGAATTATGCACGTTCGAATTAGCCAAGTTCTACTGTATATTGATGTAACCCGACACTAATATGGTATAAGGGTATTTTGATAATAAATAAATACATTTTCTATGCTGTAGGGACCAGTTTCAGATGTTTTCTGTTAACCTTCGTGCAGGTGCTGACAAAGTCTCTATCTTCACATCCAAAAGAATGACAGTTCACTGGCAGGGGTGGTTCCTTATATTTATTTACTGAGCCATGCTCTCTTCTTATTGGTTGTAAACACTGCTCAATTAGACATTTGCCTTTGTTGGGTGACTCGCACTGGCCTAACTGTAAGCGTTGTTTGCAATGCTGGGAATAAACAATGTATAAATTTAGGTCTTTTATTCTCCTAATAACAACTTTAATAGGAAATGCCAACCGCTTCAATATGAGAACCTATTATTGCCAAGAACTTCTTGTATTGACATCAAGACATAATTTGTTTGTTGTCTTAATACTCTTAAGACAATAAATTGCTCTTTTGTTTAATGACCTTAAAAAGATTTATATTATTTACATCGACTATAGTAAACAATGAAGGGACAGTGTACTTCATAAACAATACACTTTATTGAAAAACCACTGATCTTTTATATACAACTGCATGAGTGGTCTTATGCAAAATTGGTAATATACTTTTTATAAAAAAAAATGCATATGCTCATTTACCTAAAATATGGCACAGTGTAAGAGAAGGCAAATGATATTTTGTTTATAACAATATTTATTAAAAACAAAGGGAAGTTTGAACATATTGAACATACTGTTTCTGAGTCAGGGCATTAAACCAGAATTTGAGAGTGGCTAAGCAGATGAGAAGATATACAGCTACATTCTATATCACAAATTCATATTAAAATCCTATAACTTCTGTTGTTTTTCCCCAACATCCAATGCTGCAGTGTTAATGAATTATGGACAAGTATCCTAGTCACACAGATTATATGGTCTATTTGTGTATTTATAACTAAATACAAAATAATTTAGTGAAGATGGGTAGTATGGGTAATTTATCCAGTTGAAGGCAGTATGAAGAATCAACAGTTGTCTCTCTTGCTTTCTTGTGTGAAAGCATGCTCACACATACACACAATATGCCTATTTAAAATGTTGTAAGTCATTGTCTCCTGTCTCTTGATTCTTTATCAATTAAAAAGAAGTAATGAAGGTTTCTACAAATAACTAAAAATTGTTTATCGCACTTCATTACATTTTACAGTAACCAATATTTTGTCTTTCTTTGTGATTTTGAAGTACGTTTTGAAAAATATTTAAAATCTCTGTAATTTTTCTCATAGTAACAATTCCATAGCCTTAATGGCAATATTACAATCTTGCACTACTATGCACAAAATTACAGTAAAACAGTAACTTCATTACTAATCAAGACAGCAATATTTACCAGTTAATTTGAACAGATACGACTTCAAATTAAGTGCCAAATTTAATAATTAATTTTTTAGTTACAATACAATCAAGTAACATCTCTTCTGTTTAATTTTTTTAATTTATAGTTTTCTTAATACTATAAGAAAATACTTAATTCAACTTTTAGAAAAACTTTGTAAACTTAGTGTGTGTTTTTGAATACACAAGTGTTGATATTTACACTTTTATTAAGTAATAGTTTCATTATATGTAATTACTAAGGCATTTTATCCTTCAAAATGAAGTAATTTATTTGACAGCAGAAAGGTAATTTTCAAAAATTACCTCCCCCTCTTCAACTACACTTTTCATTTATAGATATTTAATCTTCCTTTCTACAGAGGATTATTATGACCTTCTTTTCAAGATACTTTATTTATCAAAATTAAGTACTTTACTTTTGTTAAAACGAAAAACATTTCAGGTAAACTACCCCTCCCCCTTAACCGATCTTCACCAAAATTTGGTGAGGCCTTGAGTCTTCTACAACTTGGACACACATGCAAAAAATTATTTGATTCTGTTTGAATTTGCGGCAGTTATCGTTCGCCATAGAAAAAAATTCTACATACAGACACAGACAATTTTAGGAAAATGACTTTTCTTCGTGTTTTGAGGGTAGTACAATCTGAATCAGTTCTTATCTCGAACACAATTTTTTTCACAATTTCCTTACAGAAAATGAAAGTAAAAACCACTGAAGTTGGTCTGTACCTGTTTGGTTTGTATCTGTTTGCATTAGAAGCAGAGGAAATAAATCAGGTGTTGGTACTAAAATGAAATTGTTCACAAAACAACATTTTAAGTCATGTTTATTGCCTTAATTTGAAGATGCATTTAACATAGTTTTTTATCACCAATGAAGCAGTTTGTGCAGTTCAAGTATACTTAAAAATAACACAAGTTCTTATGGTCAATTTCTTTTACTCTAATTACTTTGGTTAAGTTAAACCCACGAATATCATTAGTAACTGTAAACAAAATCTTTCAGTTTAACTTCATGGCCATCAAATCATCCGGTAATCTCTTGCTACTTAATCTATTAATTAGTTTTGATGGTCTCTGAATTCACTGGCATCTTTCTAAAGTTTTTTTCTGAATGATCTCAGTAAATTTATCAATGACCTTATCTGTACTTATTGAGATAAAACAGAGGGAATAATTAAATCTGGGGGTAAACATGAATTAGTTAAAGTCTCTAATATTATATTTTAAAGAATTAATCCTACTATTCCGATGTGGAACAGAAGTATTTTAGATATATATTTTTTAATTTGTACCTTTTCATCAGAGGCTGCCACTTTATCAAAGGCACACTGTCTGTTCTGTTTTTGCTGATGGCACTGTTGTTTGAAAGATGTGTGTGTGTTGTGTAATGTGTTCAAATAATATGTGTGAATTACTTGTGTCTGTAATAGTATGGTACATATAGGTTCTCAGTAATACTTGGACACGTCGTGGACAACAAAATCAAAAATTTAATATATTAGAATCACTTAGTTTTGTAATTTCCCAAAATGTAAGTATAGTTGAATTACATATCAACCCACAACAACTCAAGTGTAGAAGTTTCTCTCTGACTCAATGACAACAATTATTCCCCAGCTTGCTCTAATGCACTAACATAGGGGTTTTAGTTTATGTAACTTGAATTAAAAATGATATACATAAAAGTCAAAATTTTATATAGTTTATATAATTAACAAGTTGTAGGATAATTTTATTTAAATTTATAATGTCTAAAAATTATTTTCTTAGATTGTGTTATGGAAGTACAAGAAGTATGGACTTATATAAAACAAATTCGATTTAACTGATTAAAAAAAAATCCACAGATTTCAAAATATCATTCAAGCAGAAGAACTAAAAGCATGTTATGAACGAACAGCAGAAACTTCACAAAATTTTGAACACGAGTGGAGTTCAATTCAGAAGGTAATACAATTTTCAAATTACATAACAATTGAGGATTATGAGAAGGCTGGAAATGGTTTAATTTAAAACTGAATGTAAAACAGATTTAAAAGGTGTTCTAAACTTAACCGTATGAAGAATGAGGCCATAAAAGAAGTGTTAAAAGTTTTTAACATGAATGAAAAATTAAAAGATTAAAAACAACGGTGGAAAGAACACTTAGAAAGAATATCAGATTCCAGACTGGCCAAACAAGTCTGGAAATACAAACCTATAGGACACATGTGTGTGGGTAGACCCAGTAAGAGATGGGTGGAGGACATTTGAAGGCGGAACAGGCAGTACCTTGCCTATGCCGTGTTGTGAAGATGATGATGATATAAAACAGACCATGACATTGTTAGTACCCAGAAGGAAACTCTAACTGAAAATGTTGATGATTCTGATGAAGGCATGACTGACCATCCAATTCCTCCACCAACTTGATATGAAGTAACAGTTTATTTAGATTCATTTAGACAATTTGTGAGATCCAGCGAACACATTCCACAGTCAATTTCCATCGCATATTAGAGTCAGAAAATTAGTTAACTATGGATATTAACATAATGTTCAAATGAAAATTACAAAACTGTTTAAATGTAAATTACATACTTGGGAAGTGTACAGTACTGTCATTAATTTATAGTATTAGTATAAAGTGTCTGTAAAACCTAAGTATAATCAGAAGGCAAAATATAAAAATTAACTAAACTAAATAACAACTTTTAAAAAAGGGATACACAGAATTCAGTTTGTTCGTTTGTAACAAATTTCTAATTTCTAATAAATCCATTTTTTTACCTTTTTGTATATTGTGCAGTAGTCTTATGTTTTTTTTTGTATTTATGAAGTGATTGTGTTGTAAGCAATTATCTATAAAACCTGTATAGGTTGTTTTAGTTAAAATCGCTTTCTTATGTTCAGAAATGCAATGTTTCAGAGCACGGCCACATTGTCCGATATAAATCGCATCGCATTCTGCACAGTGTACTTTATAAACTCCATTTTTCTCTAGTATGTTTGATTTTTCTTTATTGTTTACTAGTAATGAAAAAGATTACTTTTATTTACTGATACCATGTTAAGACCATACTTTTTTAACCTATTATTAATGATATCTGTTATAAACTGAATGTAATTTGTTTAATTAATTTTTTTTGTTACCCTCTATGGAATAAAATTCTTTTAAAATAATTTTATTAAGTTTTTTTTTAAATTAAAGAGTCTATTAATCTTTCATCATAACCGTTATTTTCTGCTATACTCTTTATAATATCAACTTCTTTATTAAAATTTGATTTGGATAAAGGAACTATGAGGAGACGATTAACCATTGTATGAACACGGCCTAATATTATGTGCCATGATGTTCTACAGGTATAGACAGAAATATTTTTTTTTTTAATCTTTGCATTAATATGTTTCACCGAGTGCCCAACGAGTCATCAATCAATATCGCAAATTTGCTTTTGTTCTTTGGACACCACACTGTTGAAGTTTGGCTGTATTTACTTTACTAGTTTGCTTATATAAGTTTCACTATAGGATTATTTGCCAAACATCATCAGAGGCTAGAAACCTATGTTGAGAAAAGCTCTATATGCAAGATACATGTTTGTATGTGTAACACATATATATCTCTGTAACATATAGTATATTGTACATAACCAATTTACATCCATATCAACTTATCACCTTATGACTTATAGAACAGAATCCAGTCATAAGTTGGAGAATACATGTTGGCAGTCAAAGTAGCTTTTTTTGTAATTGGTATTGATTTGAGGCAAATAAAGTCACTATACTTTTGGTTTGGGGCCTATACTTTTTCACTATATTTTTTAAATAACATTTTTTTAATGTGTCACTGTTGAACAAATTGTTTATTTTTGTATATTGCCATTTTTTTAATATGTTACTTCACTATCTGAATATTTAAAAGTTATTAAATTTATATGTTATTCAATAAAGTAACATTTGGCCATGTCTTAATGTAAAATTATATAATTGTGAATAGTAATATCTGATTTTTGCATAGTTAACACATTAAGTAATACAAATAACATAGTTTTAACTTTTACAATTGGAAAGTAACTTACACAAGTTTATGGAACAAGAATAGCGATATGTAGGGTACAAAATTTTTAACAGAACTATTTAGATTAGCACATGTACTCTAGTCAGCGTAGATCTAATCTTCATTTTAATAACGGATAGGTTTAACTATAATCTTATTTGTTGCCACCTTGTTTTCAGTGCACAAGTATTGAAGAAAACGAATAGTAAAGAAATAAAACATCTCAACAATACTGATGACGCTGCAACCCAGAGCTACGCCTAAAAATCCACCAAAAGTTGCTGAAACAAAGAAATTAGAAACACATTAACTACATTCTTTATTACAAATTTTCTTAATTTTGATCTGTACACTTAAAAAGAAAACATGCCCATGTGTGTGTGTGTGTAAAGAGAGCACCGAATATAATGAATTGAAAACATTTATTTGTCATTACATTACCTGTAAAGTTACTCCAACCATATGAAATCTGTCTTATGGTCCTCATAGAAACATGATCGCCCAGATAGATATGAGCAAATATCAGGTCAGATCCATTCCTAGGCGCATAATTGCTAATCAAAAAGAGATACAACTGTTACAATAAATTAATACATTTACCATATGTGTGTACGACCCCCCCCACACACACACACACATACACTGTATACCTCAGCAAACTGTTCAACTGAGATGCTTCCAAATTACCAACGGTAGTTGTCACATCATACTTGTACGAGTTGCACTCTTCCAAACAAGTAATTTTCCGTCCATTAATATTAACTGTAATGTTGTCATCGCTCCATCTATCAAATGTTGCTGAAATATGTAATTAAACAAACACAAAAATTTATTTATTTAATATTTATAAATATGTTTTATAAAACAAATAAGTACACAAATAAATATAGAATATCACACACACACACACACACACACACACACACACACACACACACACACACACACACACACACACACACACACACACACACACACACACACACACACACACACACACACACACACACACACACACACACACACACACACACACACACACACACACACACACACACACACACACACACACACACACACACACACACATAAATATATAACATTTTATTATAAGTAAAGTTTTAATCTTTGTATCACCTGCAATGTTAAAGCTAAAGTTTAATATGAAAATAAAAGTTTTTCATTCATTTGAAGAAATTAATATTTAACTGGCACTGTCCATAACATTCATAAAACAGAAAAGCAAATAGCTCACTTACCAAAGTACTGTTTAATGCATTTATATGATTTTAGAGTACAAGTTTTATGACTTCCTAAAAGCAAATATTCACAAATTAGAAAAATGAAATCAATTAAAACATGAACAACAATACAAATACTTGCTGTCTGCACATAACAGTGTACAGAAAATTTAAACTGTGCAGTCTAATATTCACAAGTACGAACAGTAGATGAGAACTTATTATCTTGTTTATAAAAACTAATACATGTACTTCTTTCTCTTCAGTTCGTCTTTTAATCCATTTAACTGTTCAGACGTAATTCTAACTGAATGAGTTTCTGTATTTTCAAATGTCTTTCCATCTTTTCAGCCCAAACCTCTTCACTAAAACTACTGCACCTCTCCTCACCACCACTTAATTTGTAAAATACATTTTGTGTAAAATTACATTACATAACACATAAAGACATGATATCTGACCACTCTCCCACTAACATATTGCCTGCTACTATCGTGTGTTACCTTTTTTTGTGTTTTCCATACATAATGCTGCTGACAAAGTGACAGTTAATAGAGTGACCACTAATATATACCTTTGTGTTTTGTTTAACCCTTTAATCCTAAACAGTTGTTAGCCTGGGTTCCACCTAAATAACAAAAATGGGATAGACCCAGTAGATCGTGGACATACACAGTGAGATGAACAAAGGAAGTGGTGATTGGCACAACAAAAATCTATGGACAGCAGTAGCAGATTCACAATGGATGGATATATGAATTTGTAGTTATGTGAGTTTCCTCATATGCTCTAGAGTGGTTATCATACTATCATCAGTATTTGGCAACATGAACTTGTGTTTATACCTGTATTTTATATTAAATTCTAATTATAATGGCATCAATATATGGGGAGCACCAAAAACATATGAATATAAATATTTTGTGTTAACTACATTCTTGTCAACATCTAGTCATCTATCTATAACAGACTTTTTACAAACAATCAATATCAATTTTCACAAGTCACAAGTACTGCAATAAAACTTACTGTAAATTATAACTTCATTGTGTTTAAGAACTTATAAATTCCTTATCTAGTAGTTATAATTTAAATACACATACTTGCTCTGTAAATACTTACCAATATGTGGATAATTAAAAGGTAAACACCTACAAGATTTAATCAAGTAATCCATTTTAGATTCAACAAGGCAATTCTGAAAACTGTAGGGACTGAAATATTTTAGGCGAACTTCTTCATCGAACAAACACTTCCGTTTATGAGGTGAAAGAGTTCGTAAATTTCTGTTGCTGTATCTTGTAGATGGTGTAATTGTTAAAAACACTTCCGTTCCAACAGGAAAACTTGACTTGAAGTCAAGTTCATTTGGATAATCAATTGAATAATGAACCAAAACCTAGAACATATTTTAGCCAATTAAATAAATAAAAAGCAGAAATATCACAGTTGCACACCACGATATAAAAATTATTCCGATTAACGCTTTCAAGCTGCACAGCTCATCATCAGATCGGAAATGAACAAATAATCTGGAAACAAACCCTTCACCCACACCCCACCCCACCCTGCTCACACACAACAAGCTATAATTCACATGTCCCTTCCCCACCCTCTAAGCCCTGTCCCTCCACCTGGACAGTTACATATTTTTCTAGTAAATTCCTTGTGTTTCAGTATTGTGTGTGTGTGTACATTCCTTTTAAACCTAACAGTCTTTCTCATCCACACATGTGGCCAGTCACACATCCTTATTTTAAAAACATCCAATTAGTCCATGCAAATTAATTCTTAATCTTATCTATCTGTCCTCTATCATTTACTTCTTAATTATGTTATAAAATATTTCTTCATTATCGAATTAAATTTGAGTATTAATTAAATTGTCTAACCCTTTTTCTCTTTCTTTCAATATTTCTAACTCCTCCATAAGCTTCCTTTCAACTGTGTTATTTACTACTTTTACAATTTAGTAGTCTTCCAAAGGATTAACAAACTTATGGTTGTCTTCTATGAAATGTCTTGCATATAACAAATTCGTTGTTCTATTACCTTCTCCACGTTTGTGGTCAGACAACCTGCATACGAATTTTTGTCCTGTTTCACCTAGGTACACTTTGTTGCAATCTTTACATTTTAATTTATAAATTCCGCTTTTCTGTAATACTGGGATTTTTTATATATTTTTATTCCTTATCTTATCAAATACTGTTTCACATTTTTTAGTAACTATATCTACTCCGTATTTATTAAAACATTTTATAATTTGTCTAGTATGTGAACCTATGTATGTCAATGACCCTGCACAATTCTTTTGTTCTGGTTCTATTTTAGCTTTTTGTATGTTAACCCTTTTCATAACTTTATCCACTATGTTGGTGTTATAGTTATTATTCCTTACAATTCCCACACTGAAACACACACAACACTGAAATACAAGGAATTTACTAGAAAAATATGTAACTGTCCAGATGGAGGGACAGGGCTTAGAGGGTGGGGAAGGGACATGTGAATTATAGCTTGTTGTGTGAGCAGGGTGGGGTGGGGTGGGGGTGAAGGGTTTGTTTCCAGATTATTTGGTAATTTCCGATCTGACGATGAGCTGTGAAGCTTGAAAGCGCTAATCGGAATAATTTTTATATAGTGGTGTGCAACAGTGATATTTCTGCTTGTGATTTTAACCACTAACACAACTTTCTTCATTAAATAAATAAAATATACAGTTAGTTCATTGAAATTTTATTAAACATTTCTTGAAATTTGAAAAGTTTGGAGTAGTCTATGTTCAGTATCAAAGTTTATAATTTCCATTTACTTACTAAATTTAAGTGCATGTGTATGTGAAAATAAACTGCCACATTTTAAATCAATTTACGTAAAGCTTTGCTATAAACACAAATCAAGTACTGTAATAAATATAATTATTTCTTATTAAATATTGATATAAAGATTTTTGCAGTTATTTTAATTTCTTTATTACTAAATGCATTGTTTTATATTAATTTATAGCATGCTTTTTTATAATTTTCTCTCTCTATGCAAGTTCCTTCAGTCCTGCAAATTCCAACAGTCTTGATGATCTAAGTTGTAGGTAGTAATTCATTCCCAAGTAGTTTCTTCTTTCAGTTTTCTCTGTGTCAACCAACAAATCATGTTATATGTTATTATTACTTGATCTAAATTTTTGTTCTCTTGTATTAGATTTTCCAGATTCTTCTCCTCTCACTAATATCCTTTAGTATAACTTTGTTAGTCATTCTGGCACTCAAAGACATCCTTTTTGGCATCCAAAAGATATGTTGTTTTGGTGTCTTATGATGCTGCTAACATTCTAATGATGACGTTGGTATTCATGTTATGTTTATGTCATGAATTATCTTCTTCCAGTTCTCTTCCTCACCATCCTTATATCTGTTTGGGGTAGCAGTCACCTTTGCTATTTTTGTGTAGATGTAATCATGAAACCATTTCACTGGAGAATATTTGTGAGATTTGACACTTCTAGTGTGATTGATCAATTAGTGTCTATGCCCTGTGTGTCAGTATCTTCAATATTTTGTTGGACTGAGCTGATTAATGGTGGGATATTGTGTGAACATATCCATTTGCAGTGTGAATTTTCTGTACATGATGTGATAGAAGCACCCACTGTGGTCCTTGGTCATTAGAGAGTCTAGGAAAAAGAGTGTGTTGTTGTTCTACAATTCCTCCATGAAGGTTATGTTGATGTGCTAGTGAAATTTTTCAAGTCTTCTCTTCCATGTGGGTAAATAACAAAGATATCCGTAAGTCTGGGCCTGCAGGTGGGTTTGAGACACAAACTGTTTTATGCTGTATTCTCAAAGCAATAAATAAAAGCAAATTTGTCTCTATAAAAATAGTGACAACTCTACTGCCATTCTCCTGCCAAGTACTAAGTTGTTTAGGCTGATCTGATCAAAAAAAGGAACTGTTTTCTTTTTATTGGAACTCTATTCAGTAAACTAAACAAACATCTGATTTGCTAATGCTGCTATTATATTTTTTTAAGAAATTTAATATGGTTTACAATAAACATATAGTAGAACCTCTATTAACCGAAACACTTTTAACCGAAATATCATTTAGCCAAAACAACCGACAAAAAAAATTATATATTCCCAATTTTTACTACAATGAAAATTTGTTTTCCGGATAAAACACAAAAACTAATGTAATAAACATGTAATAAATTGTGCTTCATGTCAAAAAAGAGAAAACATATCATGATAACTACTGAGAAAAATCGGAGGCAATTAAAAGAATTAAAAATGACAAGATTTTGCGAGAGAACAACGGAGACATGTCACAAAACAAGAAAGTACATGAGGCTGTGCTTTTATGATTCATGCAACAAAGGGATGACAAAGATGACACAGCAGAGAGCAGCAGCCATGACACCGCTGACGAGATCTTCAGTGCCTTAGAGGTAAGATTTTTTATTTTAGGTTAGGGCATTAAATTAGGCTGTATGAAATACAAATTTTTCTCACGGAGTTTTATTCATATTTTCAGACAGCATTACAGTTCATCAAACAATCTGAAGAATCAAAAGCCCTCTGGCGTTCTGCTAATGAAGCGATGGCGAGATATTGCTGCAAGAAAGTGATGTGAAAAGAAAAAGCAAAGAAAATATAAGATTTAAAAAAGTCATAAAATTAGTATTAAAAAATGACTTTATGTAAATAGTTTTTTTTTATTAAAATCTTATGGAAGTACTGTATATTACCTCCAGTGATTTTACCGCACACTTAAAAAAATTATATCTTAATTATTATCCTAAATTTTGGTTATCCATAACTGCCCCCCCCCCTTTGTTTCAGTTAACAGATGTTCTACTGCAAGAAAAAGTTTAAGTAATATACTATTTTTTAACCATACAATTACCTTTATACTTCCACTATTATCAGATGATGCAAAGTAATCATTGTATGCTGGATTTAAAATAACACTTACACCCAAATCTGATTCTGGAGAAAATGAATCCATTATTGTTATAGTTTTACTCCGGAGATCTTCCTGACTAAAAAAGGTATACACATATTAGTAACTATAGAAGAAACAGAGCAGAGTAAAAACTTCAATATTTATTATTAACATTTAAATAACAAGAATAGAGTGAGCAATTATGAATATAATTAAAAAAATATACAATAATTTATTAATGGATTATGTAAATTACATTTTAAAGCACCATTCAAGTAACAAAGATAAATAAAAAGCTGAAAAATCTACACTATAATTACATTCCACCAAAAAAAAGAAAATACTTCATATATATCATATATATTTTCATTTATGCATACTAACGAGTTTGCTTCAAAAAGGGAGGCATGTATAGTAACAGCCAAGGCCCCAAGGGCTACCCTGCCTTACGTCAAGTTGACTTTTTTTTACATGATTTTCATTAAAAGCGAGTATTGTTTTAAAGGCATATTGGTTTCCATCTGTACAGGCCGTGAGGTGAGTGATGAAACTGTCTATGCGCGTATGAGGGGAGGTAGCAGGTTGGGGAGGAAGCTTCCCCTCCCGGAGCCAGTGGCTATTGTTGTACTAGCCACCCGCCGAACATCAGCCCGTACGATGCCACTGACATCCTATACTACAAAAACATTTGGAGATTTAATTTCATCCAGAGGACTTTTCTCGAAAGTTCAAGTGTTTTGTTGTATCTTTATTTATAAGTATCTAAATTTATTAAAAATGTATACAAAAATATTAGAGTTAACCCACACACCACCGACAAACAGAGTTTTGATGGTTCTATTGTTTGTCCTTTTAGTGCCCTGTAGAGGCATTAAAGATAACAGATGTGAACAACCAGTATTTAATACAGTTTTAAAATATTAAAACTACTTTAAAAGGTATAGAAAGAAGACATTCTAAAGATTCATTTTCATGTATAAGCACTGAATGATAGTGATGATTTTATTTAATTTCTTTAATAAAAAACCGCGTTTTTGCAGATACCTTTTGTATAAACTTATAACTTTTTTCTGTTGACTTTCTGAACTAATTTTTTTACATATCATTGTATGGTAATAAACTGGGAATATATGTTATTACCGAATTTGTCATAAATATTTCTTAGAACTGATTAGTATGCCTTAAAATTTATGTCATTTTTGCAAAACTTGTTCAAGTGAAACTTTATTCATCGTAATTATTCACATAAGATTACGAAAATGTATGCTTAATAAAATTCTTATATTTGTTCTTAACATTACGTTAAGAAATGTTTTTATAAAATAATTGGTATGTGACTAATTAAGTTGTTAAAAATATTAGGTGAAGCAGTAATAATAAGTAATTCTGTTACAAAAATTAAAAAAAGTGTTTATTATTTACACAGAATATTTTACAAACTAAAATTTACTAATAGCATTGCGGAACATTTAAAAAGCAAAAAACATACAGTTTGTCATGTCATACACTTACACGGTCGAGTCAATTGGGTTTTAGTTTAGTTCTTCTATTCCACTCATATTTTCTTCGCTGGCAACTGAATCATTGTCACTGTTGTCACTGTCACTATCACTGCTATCATCCACATGTATAACAAAACGCTCAGTCGCTTGGTCGATAACATGTTCACGGTTCAGATAGTCCTCTTCTATTTTCTTCACATGTTCACATCGCTTCTTCCAGTCTTCTGGAGTGATTTGGGCGAATTTCTCGGCTGCAAGCTGGAGGACGGTTTGCAGACACAACTTGACATTTTTTTGTTTTATGTAGTCTTTCACTGTAGCCCATATTAACTCGATTGGATTCAGATCCGAATGGTAAGGGGGTAGTCTGAGTACAGAATGGCCGTGCTGGGCTAAGACTGCATCGATCTTGTAAATTTTTAACTGAGGTTTCTTCAGTTTAGTTAGTGAGTATAACTGGGGCTTAAGCATACTTTCACAGTAAGGAATTCCATTGTCAGTCAGCCATTTTTGCATATCTTGTTTCTTCCATGATGAGGTTGGCACCGGGTTGACCTGTTTGTTATGATACGGCGCATTATCGATAACTAACACACTGTTAGGCTTCAGGTTTGGGATAAGTTGTTCCTTGATCCACTTCTCGTAGTTATTGTAGTTCATGTCCCCGTGGTAGTCTCCCTTTTTTAATCCAGACTTGAACATTAATAAACCGTTGGCTACAAATCCCTCCTCACCTCCTGCGTGTAAAACAATTACTCGTGATCCTTTGCTGACTGATTTCTTTAGCCCGCCAACTGTGCTGTTGTCCAGGTTTTCTCAGTCGTTGTTGTACTATGGAAATATGTTTCGTCCATGTATACGATCTGCCTCTTTTCTTTCCTATATCTGTCAACATTCGCCAAGTAGTTTAACCTTAAATTTCGGATATCGCTTTTCTCAAAAAGTAATTTTCTGTTGGATTCTGTTTTCTTCCAGCGGAAACCTAATTTTTTTACAACCTTCCGGACACACCAAACACTTCCTTTGAAATCTATTTTATCCTTTAATACACGTAGTATTCCTTTGAGAGTAGGCCTTTCACCCTCACTTAGATGAAATTCATGAATTGTCTTGCGGATTAAAGGTAAGTCGAAATCATCGAATGTAGTTTTCAAATTTTTTCTTGGAGTACTGAACTTAGGCGATGATGTACCGGACTTTTTATTATGCTCATTGATAATTCTTCTAACACTACTAAAAGATACACCGCAAGCAGCGGCCACATTAGTTTGTAAAGCTTTTTCACTTAAGCTGCCATTTTCTTTTTTCATATAATCGTAAACATTGTGAATAATCTGCCTGCTCTGGCTGTGGATCACTTTTCTCTCAACAGACTTACTTGCTGACGTTGTATGATGTGCGATGACAGCCCAGACATTCCTGGAGACAACAGCTACACAACACTGGAAATACACTGAAATGTTTTCAGAAAGGCAATAACACAATCACCACGCACGGAGACCTAAGCCAACTGATGGGTTGCTGTCCCTAGCCGCTATACCCGCGCATGCGGATTCTTTCTCTTTGCCACTGCGCACCACCAAGACAGTTTCATCACTCGCCTCACGGCCCTTTTAGTTTGCACATTAACCTGACAATGTCAACTTTAGGTGTCACAGTCACACACCAGAGTTAAATTATTGCCAGAGAAACATTTTTCAATGAAAAACTATAGCAATCATCAACAAGCTATTTTACAACATACATAAAGAAATTTTCACGATTTCTACTATCTAACAAAAATATGTGACATTCACTACATACCAAGATAATTGCATAATCTCACTACACTTGATGCCAATAATTGCATAATCAAAATATCGAAAATTAATGTGAATACGGTTATTGGGAAAGTACCTTGAGCATGAAGCTAAATTTGATTTGTAAATTTCCAGTTTTAAATATGAGTTACAGTGCAGAATAAATATTTCTTTTAAACATTTCTAGTTTGGCCTACATAAACTTTATTACAGTTTCGGCATTCAGTTTTATGTACACCATTTAAGTTATGAATTACATTATTTATTTTAGGTTTGATTCTGTCAACATCTGTTTTATTACTATTACGGTAATTTTACTTCCATATTCCTTAAGGAAATGGAAGTATGGTGATGGCAAAAAAAATCGTGTTCGAGATTATTGCAGATTCTGATTGTACTACACTCAATACATGAAAAAAGTCGTTTTCCGAAAAGTGTCTGTGTGTGTGTGTGTGTCTGTCTGTCTGTGTGAAGATTTTTTTTCTATGGCAAACGATAACTGCCGCAAATTCAAACAGAATCAAATAATTTTTTGCATACATCCCTGATTTGTAGAGTACTCATGACCTATTGTTTTTGGTGAAGATCGGTTGAGGGAAAGGGGTAGTTTACCTGCAACGGTTTTTTTTTATCAAGGGAAATTTTTTTTTTTGCAAACAATAACAGCCGCAAATTCAAACAGAATCAAATAATGTTTCGCATACAGCCCTGAATTGTAGAGTTCTCAAGACCTATTGTTTTTGGTGAAGATCGGTTAAGCGAAAGGGGTAGTTTACCTGTAACGTTTTATGATTTAACAAGGGTATTTCCTATGGCAAACAATAACAGCCGCAAATTCAAACAGAATCAAAAGATTATTTGCATACAGCCCTAAATTGCAGAGTTCTCAAGACCTATTGTTTTTGGTGAAGACAGGTTAAGGGAAAGTGGTAGTTTACCTGCAGCGTTTTTTTATCAAGGGTATATTCTATGGCAAACGATAACAGCCGCAAATTCAAACAGAATCAAATAATTTTTTGCATACAGCCCTGATTTGTAGAGTACTCTAGACCTATTGTTTTTGGTGAAGATCGGTTGAGGGGAAGGGGTAGTTTACCTGCAACGTTTTTTATCAAGCGTATTTTCTATGGCAAACGATAACTGCCGCAAATTCAAACAGAATCGAATAATTTTTTGCATACGTCACTGAATTGTAGAGGACTCGAGGCCTTTTGATTTTGGTGAAGATCGGTTAAGGGGAAGGGGTAGTTTACCTGCAACCTTTTACGTTTTAACAAGAGTAAAGTACTTGAAAATTCATTTAAACTTTTTCAAACAATGGTTAAAAATAAAATAATTTTGTTGCCAGGCAATAAAATTATAATTTTTTCATTTTAATGTAAATCTGTACATAGTATAAAGTAAAGTCGGTCCGTTTTCTCTCTGTATTTGAAATCGCTAATCTCAGGAAGTACTGAACGGATTTTATTCAAGTTTTCGCCAATAGATAGAGTGTCTATCGAGGAACATTTATGTGTATAATTAATACATATATGTTGTACATTAGCTTAGCTATCACGGTTTATGTCAAGTAAGTGGTATAGTTTACATCTTATATATAAAAATGAATGTTTCTTTGTTTGTCCCGTATGCGTTCCTATACCATTCATCTGATTGCGATGAAACTTCGGTGAGTTGTGCGCACATCCGCGAAGATTTCTTCCACATCTCCTCCTAAACCACTGTACCGATTTCAACCAAACTTGGCAAAAATATTTTACGCAACGGGAGAACCAACATAGGATAGGTGTTTTTTCGATGGGGTCTTTTTGGGGGTTCTTTGGGGTCTTCCACATCGCCTCCTAAACCACTGGACCGATTTCAACCAAACTTGGCACAAATATTTTACGCAAAGGGAGAACCAACATAGGACAAGTGTTTTTTTCGATACGATCCTTTGGAGGGTCCTTTGGGGTCTTCCACGTCTCCACCTAAACCATTGGACCGATTTCAACCATACTTGGCACAAATATTTTACGCAACGGGAGAACCAACATAGGACAGGTGTTTTTTTCGATACGATCCTCTGGGGGGTCCTTTGCGGTCTTAAAAAACTATTAGATCTGGTTACTATGGCAACCCAATAGAATACATTCTGTTCTAAATATATTATCGCATTAAATTGAAGACCCCAACGAACGAAGTTCTGGGCAACAGCTATTTATTTTTAAGAAGCCTACTTTAATTAAACTTTATTAATTAAACTAACATTTTCATTACGTACAACGTGAAACTCCGTAGCGAAGCACGGGTATTCTGCTAGTCATGTATAAGAGAAAATATATCGTGCGTGGCAGGCAAGCATATCTCAGTTATGTACTGTTTACGTTTCCATTTTATTATTATCACTACCGCAATAAAAAGGCAGGGAAGACACACACACACACACACACAATTCGCGTTATTTCTGGCCTCATTCATGTTTATTTTCTTACATTTGCACGCATTTTAAATGGAAAGTGCCGAACCCATACCAACATAACGCATGCAAGCCGAAAAAGTGTCCAGCGTGGATAGCGATTTGCTTCCTGTGGATCGCTGGGCAGTGTAACTGCACGTGTTTACAGAGGAACGATTCATAGACAGACTTTTCGTCTTTAGGGAATGAACCCTCTGCAAGATGCTGAGGGTCCATGAGTGACTTCGGAGCGCTCCTTCTTTTCCGCGTGTTTGTTCTGTGAAATGTACACTGTAGATTCGCAGATTTATTCTAAGCAACGCTCAATAGGAAATGTTGAACATTTTTGTCCACGGTGAACCCTCATACACACTAAACCTGCTCTGATGTTTTAATTACGGACATCATAATATTAAAACTTTGGAAACTTGAGCACTACTTAATGGAGATCAATCATTAACTTGTACAAGCCATTAATTTTATGCATATTTTTTATATATGTGTGTACAACGTTATCGGCAACAAAGAAGTAGTTTTTGTTAAAATTCCTTCCCGGGATATTTGGCCGTAGTCCAATGTTTTCTACAAAACCAGACATTTCGGCAATGCCATCGACTTCCATCATCAGTGAAAATCGAGTGCGATAACGTGAGGTGGTACCATATATGTTAATGACCACAGTACTGTGGTTAAGGCTGAAGCAGTAAGTAGAAAGAAGTAGTTTCTATGGTAATATTTCATTTCGAAAATGATTTTAAAAATAAATCTTAGAATATGGAAGTCATGTATGGTTCTCCATACCGATATTTTACTTCCATGTTCCATAAGGAAATGGAAGTATGGTAATTGTAAAAAAAATCGTGTTCAAGTTAATAATGGCAGATTCCGATTGTACTACCCTCAAAACATGAAAGTCATTTTTCAAAAAGTGTGTGTGTGTGTGTGTGTGTGTGTGTGTGTGTGTAGAATTTTTGTATGGCAAATGATAACTGCCGCAAATTCAAACAGAATCAAATAATTTTTTGCATACAGCCCTGAATTGTAGAGGACTCAAGTCCTATCGATTGCGGTGAAGATCGGTTACGGGAAAGGGGTAGTTTACCTGCAACCTTTTATGTTTTAACAAGAGTAAAGTGCTTAATTTTGATAAATAAAATATCCTGAAAAGAAGGTAATAATAATCCACTGTAGAAAGGTAGATAAAATATCTATAAATGAAAAGGGTAGCTGAAAGGGAAGGGGGTAATTTTCTATAAATTAAAATGGTAGTTGATGAGGGAGGAGATTATTACTTCCATATTCCTTAAGGATATGGAAGTATGGTGAGGGCAAAAAAAATCGTGTTCAAGATTATTGCAGACTCTGATTGTACTACACTCAAAACATGAAAAAAAGTCGTTTTTCAAAAAGAGAGTGTGTGTGTGTGTGTGTGTGTGTGTGTGTGTGTGTGTGTGTGTGTGTCTGCTGTCTGTAGATTTTTTTTCTATGGCAAACGATAACAGCCGCAAATTCAAACAGAATCAAAAGATTGTTTGCATACAGCCCTAAATTGTAGAGTTCTCAAGACCTATTGTTTTTGGTGAAGATCGGTTAAGGGAAAGGGGTAGTTTACCTGCAACATTTTTTTAACAAGGGTATTTTCTATGGCAAACGATAACAGCCGCAAATTCAAACAGAATCAAATAATTTTTTGCATACAGCCCTGATTTGTAGAGTACTCAAGACCTATTGTTTTTGGTGAAGATCGGTTAAGGGGAAGGGGTAGTTTACCAGCAACCTTTTACGTTTTAACAAGAGTAAAGTACTTGAAAATTCATTTAAACTTTTTGAAACAATGGTAATTGTTAAATATCGGTATGGAGAACCATACATGACTTCCATATTCTAAAATTTTATATTTAAAATCATTTTCGAAATGAAATATTACCATAGAAACTACTTCTTTCTACTTCCTGCTTCAGCCTTAACCACAGTACTGTGGTCACTAACGTATACCACCTCACGTTATCGCACTCGATTTTCACTGATGATGGAAGTCGATGGCATTGCCGAAATGTCTGGTTTTGTAGAAAACATTGGACTACGGCCAAATATCCCGGGAAGGAATTTTAACAAAAACTACTTCTTTGTTGCCGATAACGTTGTACACATATATATCAGTGGCGAAGTTACATGGAGGCAATTGAGGCAATGCCTACCCTAAAAAATTCTGTAGAATAAAAATTATAAATACGTATGAACTACATAACGTAAAGATTATACATTGTTACTGCGACTGTCAAATTTATTAAACCGAAACGTGCTTTATTGAGCGACCGCTAGATGGTGACAGGTGAGATTCGGCATATTTCGTTTAAAGCGAATGAGGCAACCTGAACTTGCCTCAGCGTTTTTTGTATACATCGTATGTAAGCAATGTAGTGGTGTGATAGGGAAGTGTAGGGAGGGGGGATTGTCCCGCGCTGTACACATAGAGCGTTGAGGCATGCCTCACTTCTGTGGTCCAAACAATTAAGTTAAAGCGCCTGTGTTGTTTCTAAGTGTTTATTTTATGCGGTTATTAAAAGTGTCACTGTTATTCCGCTGAACTAACAGATGATCAAGATTGTTATTTGAATTATTTGTAACGTTAAACATATATATAGAAACTAATCAAGTTTAAAAATTTGAAGTTCAATCAGTTGTATTATTGTGTATGACTAATACAAGGATTGTTCAATAGAAACACGTATAGAGCCGTAAAGCATTTTTTATTCAACGATTTTAAAAGAAGTCTCCAATAACATTAAGACATGAGTTCCACTGTTGCGCTAACCTGTAGATTCCCTGCTAGTAAAATTCTTACGGCTGTTTGTGGAACCATTCGGTTACAGCAAACTCTACCTCAGCGTCCGATTTGAACCACCGTCCTTTTAGTGATTCCTTAAAAAAAATTTCAGCTTGCACGCGTTATGTTGGTGTGGGTTTCGGCACTTTCCATTTAAAAAGCGTGCAAATGTAAGAAAATAAACATGAGTGAGGCCAGAATAACGTGAATTGTGTGTGTGTGTGTGTGTGTGTCTTACCTGGCTTTTTATTGCTGTATTAAATGAAAAAAATATATTACATTAAAATGAAAAAATTATAATTTTATTGCCTGGCAACAAAATTATTTTATTTTTAACAATTACCATTGTTTCAAAAAGTTTAAATAAATTTTCAAGTACTTTACTCTTGTTAAAACGTAAAAGGTTGCAGGTAAACTACCCCTTCCCCTTAACCGATCTTCACCAAAATCAAAAGTCCTTGAGACCTCTACAATTCAGGGACGTATGCAAAACATTATTTGATTCTGTTTGAATTTGCGGCTGTTATCGTTTGCCATAGAAAATACGCTTGATAAAAATACATTGCAGGTAAACTACCCCTTCCCCTTAACCGATCTTCACCAAAAACAATAGGTCTTGAGTACTCTACAAATTAGGGCTGTATGCAAAACATTATTTGATTCTGTTTGAATTTGCGGCTGTTATCGTTTGCCATAGAAAATACCCTTGTTAAAAAAATGTTGCAGGTAAACTACCCCTTTCCCTCAACCGATCTTCACCAAAAACAATAGGTCTTGAGACCTCTACAATTTAGGGGTGTATGCAAATAATCTTTTGATTCTGTTTGAATTTGCGGCTGTTATCATTTGCCAAAAAAAAAATTTCCCTTGATAAAAAAACCCGTTGCAGGTAAAGTACCCCTTTCCCTCAACCGATCTTCACCAAAAACAATAGGTCGTGAGTACTCTACAAATCAGGGCTGTATGCAAAAACGTATTTGATTCTGTTTGAATTTGCGGCTGTTGGTTTCCATGTATAATTTCAGTTTTCATGTTAACCTAACATAATCAATTTTTGGTGTCACAGCTACGACCTGGTGAAAAATTACGACTACAGTTATTTTCATTAAAAAATGACAAACGAAATCAATTGCAATCACCAGCCAACTATTTTGCAACATACAAAATTAAAATTTTTATAATTCTTTCACTACATAAAATTATGTGCGATATTCACTACATATCGTAGCCCAAAAATCGCATCATCGAAATAACTGCGAGTACGCATAAAGGCAGTACCAAATGATTTTATATATAATCTGAGAACATGGAAATCATGTATGGTTATTTTGCAGTTTTATAATTAACTGCATGTTATGTAAAATTAATATATATATATATATAATGTTCTTACTGTTTACCATATTTTTATTAAAAGGATTATTTACTATTTTTTGATTAATTTTGTTTACCATGTTATCAATAATTTTGGGGTTATATCCATTGAGTATTGCAATATATATATATATATATATATATATATATTTTTTTTTTTTTTTTTTTTAGGGAAATGTTATTCTATATATCATCGAATTAAATTAAGCATATTTATGTAGTTAGTGGTAGTGATAGGTGGTGGTGGTAGTAGTAAGTTAGTTTAAAAAATTTTATACATTATCAGTTTTATCTTATATAGTAAAATTTACGTTGTTATGAAGATTATTAATTAAATTAAAAATTTGATTAATATTGTGACCTTTATTTTGAGATGCAGAGTATTATTATTATTATACATAAAATAATTTTGGGGTTAGAATATTATTTAAAATGTTCGGCATTTGTTTAATATATACAGAACTAATATTATTGTTTTTGAGTTTATTATTAATAATTTCAATTGTTTCTTTAATTGGAATGTTTGCATATAAGTTACTTGTATTTGAAATATCTACTGGGCTGTTTGGTCGTGGTCCAAGGTTTACATTCAAACCAAACATTTCAGCAGCACCACTGGCTGCCATCTTCAGTGGATATTCGCGTCTACCTAACGGGGGGTGTCATACATCAGGCCCACAGTACTGTGGTAAGGCTAATGATGTCCCGCAATGCTACCTGTACTTATAAATTCATTAAGTCCCATGTACAGGTAAAAATTGCACCACCAGCCAATCAGAATAAAGAAAGCGTATGTGAAGTTCGCATCGCGCTCTGCCATAAAGTACTTAACAAAATGCTTTCGCCCCGCCAATTCATAGCTATTGCAGCATGCTTCTGAATCAAGACGGACCCCATATGAAGACGAGGGGAGTACACACTCACCGCCGACATTATTGTATAATTTGATACATCAAAGCAAATAATTTTGTATTTCATTAATTTCAATTTTATCAAAACTTTGGGTAAGATGATAACTGTTTTTTAAATTGTATGTATTAATTTTAGTTGTTCTTTTACAAGATTTGAAATAAATTTAGAACTTTTGTAATTTGGTGCAGTTTTTGAATTAATTATAAAGGCCTAATTGGTTTCTTTACTTTGTGTAATTTAATCAAGATGTTTAAATTAGGGGGGCAAGCATTGTCCATTGTTTAATATTATTGTTTGAATTTATTATCTTCAAGAAATATATTTAAGTTGTTTTTTTTTTATTACGTTACCAATTTGTTTTTTGAATGTAATAGTTGGATATAGTTTAATTTTATAAAATTATTTAAATTTATAAAATTTAATATTTTATTTTCTAATTATTATCTATAATTACAGAAGTATTACTTTTATCAGCTTTGATTATGGTTGCATTATTATTTATTTATTTATTTTTAATATTGGTTATTATTTGTGAATGTTTTTTATTTTGATATTTTTTTAAAATTTGGTATTGGATGTATTTAATATTACTGTGAAAGAGAAAGATTTTGTAAGTTATATGGAACAGAATTACAAGCCTGTTCAAAAAAAGGATGAAAAAAGAATTCCTTTTGATTCTCTTTCTGTACACATTAAATGTTATTCTCTTTTTTCGGTTCTTCTAGTATATAGCAAATACTAGCTAATATAATGTAATGCATAATGTAATATAAACATGCTGTCAAAATTATTTAAGTTAGAAATCAGAGATCTAGTGAATGAAAGATGAACTACAGTTAAACAAAGAACCTAAACTTAAACCGTATAAATAACTTGAGGTAATGTAGCTTGACCAACTCTAGACTGACCAATTGTAGCACTTTTAAGCTCCAATATAGGCCTGCAATGTTTGGGAAGTTAACTTTATACTGAACAACAATTAAAATTAAGGACTTTAACCTATAAAAAAATTGTAAAAAGGATAGTACTTATTAATGAATCTTACCCAAAACAGAGACATCAAGAGAGAAGTTAACTTTTTACTGAACATTTAAAATGAAGAACTTTACCCTATGAAAAATTGTAAAAAGGATTGTACTTATTAATGAATCTTACCCAAATACCGAGACATCAAGAGAAGGCATAAGGTAGTTGAATGAACAGCAGTATCCGTAGAAAGTTTTTGATGTCTGAAATACTTGCAAACAGTCTGCTAGCTGACCCTTCACCACACAAGCAACAATTAGTTCTGAACAAGGCTGCCCAAGCTGTTTAACAGAAATCATAATAAGTTGAACTGAGTAACTAATAACCATACAGACAGTCTGCAGTTTTATTGGAATACACAAACTGATCACTCATTTGCATAACTTCTTCAATATATCGTTCATTGTAACAACTTCTGAATTATTTGCATAACACTGTAATTTCACTTACTTTTTAAACAGACACAAAGTAACCTATAACAATATGTTATAGTTGTTGTAACGTGGCATTTTTGGGCTTATTTTGGGGTAATCACGAAGTTTGTATTTTTGTAATAAAACAAATAACATTTTTTACCATGATAGGGACATTAAATACAAAATTATTGAAGCGAACAGAATTAACAAGCTGGAATTGTGCCAAGGTCAACCAATGACACACAAAACAGCATAAACAAGTTATGTAACGGAACATCAGACCATATTACGTCAGTGCATGCGTCACGCTGCTATGCAGGGTGTGTCAGCCAGACCTCACAGATTAAGTGCATATTGGCGTAGTGATACAAACATAAAAACAATGAGAATTGGTTATACAACCACAGCGACGTTACCAAATAGTGCCGGTGGCCTATTCCCAGTCTAACTTCACCACTCGCGAGTGGCATACGTAAAAGTTCCGGAACGTTAATTGCGGGCCCGCATACAACAAAAATGTGAATCTTTATATATATATATATATATATATATATTCCAAAGTGAAAACAGTATTTGGCTAAATATTTATCAATAACAGTAATTAATTGACAGTTCGGCAGTAATACGTTAAAATGTAACAGTGAAAACAGCAGAACAATGCATGCCACGAGGAGACGTCCCATGTGGTGAAATTCTACGCATCATAATCAAGGGAAGTAGACATTTCAACAATATGTATACCATTTCAACATTTTAAAATACTGGCTTTTTCATAAATTATAAAGTTGAGCTCTTAGGATCCTGGGGTAGTATGTGAGCGAGTGTGGGGGTTTTTGTTTAATTATATATATTATGAAGTGCTGGTTTCCGTTTCAAAACTAATCCTAGGTGTATAATATGTATTATTTCTATTCTAAAGAGAGAATCATGCATAATAAATGTTGTTATTGTTTTTCTATAAGATCGCAAAGAATAGGAGAAGGGAAGGGGAACACTTGTCTATATAACATTTGAAATTAGGTTAAGGGCTATATTTTCATGTTTTCTTTTGTAGTGTGAAGATGAATTAAAATAGGTGTGATGGTAATTCAGTTGTACTTTATTAAATAACCAGTTCTGCACTTCCCGGTTCGCTGATTCGAACCTTGGTAAGTTATTAACAGTTGGCAACACAAGATGGCGCCCGAAGAAGTTATTTAGAAAATAATTGAAATAAAAGTAAAATCCCTTAGGTTTAATTAAATATCAATAAAAATCAAACAGTACATTGTAACCTATGACTAAAATGTTTATTCACATCCTGTTACTGCATTTTTTCTTAAGTGAATCTGTTTATATTCAACTGATTTCAAATTTTATTTTAAATGTCATTTTTGATGAGCAGGGTACCTCACAATATATACAGTACTCAAACAAGGTTTATAATAGTTTTAAACAAGAAAGAAATACTGGGGTGACTGTGCATATGTAAAATAATATTTTGTTCAGATGATGATAACTGAATACTATCAAAACATAGTAATTCACAAAATAATAAAAAATATATTCTTGTAAACAGTTTTGTTATTATTAATAATAATATAAAATAATATTTTGGTGAGATAAAAATTTAAGACTTTCCTACATGTAAAGATTAAACATAATTCAGTTAATAATTTACTAACTTAGTACTAAATTATTAATATAATTTGTATTACTTACTGGCAACATTAATTTTATAAGTGGAAATTCAATGTTTCACAAAATACTAAGAGAATAGTACATATATTTCTGATTTTGAAAAAGCATCATTTAATTCCTTTATATATATGTTATTACGGTATAATAGGCTGGATTTCTTTATAAAAATCAATTATAATCTATACAGAACATAGTTAAGGAGCCACCACACTTGACTGGAATTTTATACTGAAATTTCAATAAAACTTAAAATGTTTAAAAAACCCAATAAACATTATATGTAGATTGTAAACAAGAAACACTTCAATCAGTTATGTTTACCAAAGGTTTTTGTTAATATTGTAGTGGAGGGGTTCTAACATATTTTTCTGGAATGAGTGGACAAAACTGTGACTATAATGCAAAAAGTGTGCCTCTATAATAAGAAATTTTGACCACCCATTCATAATTTATTATTTTTCTACAGAACTTGAACAGAGCCATATTTTTAAAATTACTTCTTTACAGTTTCATAGTTTCAGTTCAGGTGATGGTATTAAGTTTGGCTAAATACTGTATGCCACCTTTTCTCCCCCTCAATTCACTAATTTAGCATTAGTTTTAGGCTCTCATTTTAAAAATAAGGCTACAATGTTCTCTTGTTTTGGCACAAATGACTTAGTCTGCAATGTGTGAATCAGCTGAGGCACTGGCACTCTTAACATCCTTACAGTAGGTCCACTTCTTTTCTGTTTTGTAATAAACACTAGCTTTTCTGTTTAGACCCTTTCACTTGTGACAAACTATTCATATTATGATGAACATAATTTGATGTAATTGTATTCTTTAAATGTTTATTGTGTTTTTGTTATTGTAACTGATTCAAACCTTCAAACCATACAGTGTAGTTAACAGATTAAATTGTACTCTACCTCCTCCGACGGCACTACAGCCTGAAGTCGAGCCTTGGCTTCCTCTATCCTGACCCTCCACCTCCCTCTATCAGTAGCTAAGGACTTCTATCCTTGCACTCCCAACATCTCTCTTGCACCCACTGTGACAGCATCTTCCCATCTTTTCCTTGGATGGCCTTTTGCCATCCATACTCCCCATAAGGACTCTTTTAGGTATTCCTATGTCATTAATTTTTACGACATGGCCAGGCCATTGCAGCCTCCTCAGTTTTACGTACACTTCTACCATTGGTTTATTGAATTAACAATATATTTTGTCATTAAGTCTGTATATGGAGCCCAGGATCCCTCTCAGGAGCTTCCTTTCAAATATCTTCAGGCATTCAATTGCTCTTTGTGTAACATCCAGTTTGGACTGCCATAGCATAGGATGGGTCGTATGATAGTTTTGTATATGCACGTTTTGTCTGCCTAATGAATAACTCCTCTTGACTTAAAGGTGGTGATAAGCGCTAAGTAGGCCTTGTTGGCTACAGTTATCCTTCTTATTTCTGCCTCTTGATTCCCATATTCAGATATCATCACTCCTAGGCATGTGACTGTTTCTATACAGTCTTCTTCTATAACAAATTTTTCCTGGGTTAGGTAGACCTTATCTGCCTTATCACTTCGGTTTTATCCACATTTATTGATAGTCTTTTGTACATATTTTCAGGTTTAAGCATGCCTCCCTTGCAGTGGTACTTGATCGGGTTATGATGGCTACATCGTCAGCATATGCTGCTATTTGTTCTGAGTTATAATACAGTACTCCTGAGTGATCTACACTCATTTTTCTTATGGGATATTCTAGAGACAGGTTGAATAGGAAAGGGGCCAGCCCATCGCCCTGTTATAGACCCTGGGTGAGCTCAAATGGTTCGGTGAGTTCATTTTGCATTGTCATTTGTGCGCGAGTGTTTCTGTCATGGTCATTTTATAATTTTCTTACCTAGCTGAATCCTCCCCCCAACTGTACTATGAAACGCAATGAGCAGGAATTTGTGCAGTGAAAACATTCATAATTGAAATTTTCTGTCCAGTCATTTAAACTTCAAATCATTATCTACGTTTCATTTACAAACAACAGGTTAAAAGTTAACATATTTTATAACAAAAACAAGAATACAAACACGTCAACATAATAATGGAATAGTTGTTTAACATCTTACATGCATACCTCATACATCACTTCATCGAAAGATTTATTATTTAAGTCCAGTATTTGCTGTATATGGAGCAGCCTGTCACGAGAAATTTCATTTTTTCTATTTATGAAAGTTGCTGCCGTTACATTAATCTGCATATTAAAACCCATTATGTAAAGCAGAATTTTAGTGTCTTCTAGCAATTCATCCTCAGTTACACCATCTGGTACAGATCTAAAACACAAAGATAAAACAGTACTGCTCACATTACTGTTAGTATATTACTGCGAATTTAATTTTCGTTATAAATAATTGATTGTGTTCTTTTATTTTTCAATTAAAAGGATTTATAATTTTTTACATACACACTCAATTTCTGATCACATCCTAAAATAAATAATAAAATATCTTTCAGTAAACATCTATTGTACTCTACTAGCTTAGTTAATGGATGTCAAAAATTAGATGTTAACATTGAATGCAACCTGTGATATTTGCCGACAGGTCAGCAGTGACATCACTGACATGCATTTTTCTGACATTTTTTAATTCATATGTTTGCAGTAATTCATTCCTGAATCTAATCCCTGTTGTGCATGAAAATGTTGGAGACATTCACTTGGTTTACTGTAGAGGCCTGTATAACTTTTATGTGTATAGGTAGTATTTTCAGAAATGCTCAGTATAGATGATAACGCCGATGATACACTTTCGGCAATTTATCAGTTTTATCAGTACAACTTCTTCTGACGTAATGTCAGTTCATGTGAATTAGTATTTAAACTGCATTGAAAATGTGAATATTAGTCACACAGTTTCAGTATGTATGAAGTATATCCAGAAAGTAAGTTGCGATTGGTTATTGAAGCAAACCAATAATACACTTGCAAGACATTTTTGTTGCTATTTGAAGTACACACCTTAAACTACTTTTCTATGTAGTTTTCACCATTATTGAAGCACTTTTCGTAGTGGACCACCAGGCGATATATACCTTCGTCACATAAATTCCCCGCCTGTGATTTGAACCACATATTAATGGCTTGTTTGATACTGTTGTTGTTATAGAGTCACAGACAACCAAGAAAGGGTTTCTAATGGCTAAAAAGGCAGTGTTCGTTTATTGTACAGTGGATGACCAAATTGATCCCAGTCGAAGATTGTGAGGGGATGTTGTGTAGCTGTGGAAGTGACTGGGCAGGAATTTTCATGAGTCAATATAATGCCCAGAGTAAGTATCCCACATCGCTTATTCTGAATCGCATGATGCAAATTTAGTAAGCGCCTTGCAATAGACATCCGAGTTGATGGTCAAGCCTTGAGCCAAGAAGTCCATAAGCAAATCCCTCTTCTGTCCCTAAAGACTGCGCACATGACATTCCAAGAGGAAACCGATGACCTGAATTTTTACTTTGCAGGAGATGGTGTGTGCCTCCACTCCATGGATTATGTTTGATTCAGAGATTGCATGTGATATGCATGTCTCGTCGCCAGTGACCATATGGCTCAGAAGTCATCCCCTTGCTGGCTGAATCATGTAAAAGAAGCCAATACACTGCCCCACAATTTCATTTTGTGTTGTTCCGTAAGGATTTCTAAAAAGCAGAGTGCAAACAATTTCTGGTAGTTCAGTTTTTCAGACACACTTTCATAAAGAACTGAACACGAAACTTATGAATATCCTCTGCAACCTTCTCTTTAACAGCCCGCATCATGTCTTCATTCGTTAAACATGGTCGCCAGCTCTGTTCATCATCGTAAACGTTTTTTAGTCCTTCATTAAAAAGATGTACTTTAAGTCTCCTTACCACCGAAAAATCCACTGCTTCTCCATAAACATCGCAGACTTTACAGTGAATTTCAGTTGGTTTAATGGTTTTCGTATTTGAGAAACAAATTGCACACCTGCTTTCACACATGGGAGGAGTTTTGATTATCTAAGACATTACAAACACATCCAACAAAGCTTACTCAGTCCACAGTTATTTACAAATGGTATTGCTGCCTTGCCAATATTTAGAAACAGAACTTACTTCTGGATATCCCTTACATATATATTGCTACTTGGTAATATCTTGCTTTCATGAGGTTTTTATGAGACTTTTATTGTATTGCTTTACTTTAAATAAACTAAATATAATTATACCACTCGGAACTGACTCGGAACACAAGTTTTTTATTGGTAAAAACGTAAAAGTTTACCTTGTAGCCTGAACCAGTTTTCACTTATTATAAGCTTCGTCAGAGGCTGCCACTGGGAGTGCTGTCCATCTTGTTCTTGGCGACTGTGTGGATTTGGTAGTGGAGTGTACCTTTGCAAACCACCTCATTGAAGCAAACCACACATACACAAACATCAATACAACATGGATATTCTACGCATACACACAAAAGGCCGTAAACTAGACACTCTTGAACAACTGGAAATATACAAACACACATAAGCACATAAAAACGACATCCTAAACGAACAAACACAATTCAAATCACATGCATTATTTGAACACATCACACACTGTAACGGTACAGAATCAAGGGGACTTGATTTTATTCTTTTATCAGTTATAATAACGGGGAATCGCCCAGACAGAGTTTCAGTTAATAAGCAAGGTGTACTTTTGAAACAACCAGTTGTCGGTTTGTACGATAAGCCAGGCAACAGGCGACGAATCCTGGAACATTGGAATGTGTCCGAGTGCGCGTATGCCCGTTCTGGCAGAGCGAAGATCACGTACAATTTTCCTGGTCGCCGGGTGCGAGTCTACGATAATTAGCGTTAGCCAATAAGAACACAAGTTGCCACGCTCAAGAGGGATTCTGGCCATCTTGAAAACGTCGAAGTAAGCGTCAGTCGGCTAATAACTTCGGAACCGCGCAGAGGCGTTAATGCGCGGTTCAACTAAAATCTATTTTATAACGTAGACCGACCGGCCAAAAAGTGAACATGGGTGATTAAACCACAAATAAAAATGTAATACAGTAATATTCCAACAGTGCAACATTAAACAAGGTTCAGTAAGCAGGTTCTCGAGCCAAAATTTAATAAAAGTGCAAAAAAATGTGATTAAACTATAAATAATAATGTAATACAGTATTCAAACAGCAGTGAAACTTCAAACAATATTCAGTGAACATAATTCGGAACAACCAAGTGAACAAAAAACGGACTGACTTCAACGCATGCTCTTCATGGAGACAACAGGAAAGTAACTGTTTCAAAATTAATTAAATCAATAGAACGAATTAAAAAGAGCTCTAAAGTAAATGGGGTAAAACGTGTGAATGGTAAGAATGAATGAGCGGGTACTGGGTTGCCGTATCAAAAATATTTAATTTAAGAATAATACGTAGATATACTACATTCTGTTTTGTGACATAAGAATAAATAATGAAATGAATAGAAAGTAAGGAAGTTAAAAAGAAAGAGAAGATAAAGAAATGTTAAATAAAGCTGAGATAGTTAACAAATGCAATGAGAGTCGAATTTCTTAAATAACACGAACCCTAAATCACACTTATAGGTCATGAGTTCGCGTGAACGATCCTGGACCGGATAAAGGTAAGAATTTTGGAATGTTTATTTTTTATTAATTATTATTTTTCAATTAAATGTAGCTGCACAAATGACGTCCGAACTAGAGACTAGATTATATTATTTTTCATTAATTAGTAATTGCACAAATGGCGCGCCGAACTGAGGGACAGTTGTACAAAATCATTTTTGTACAAACCACACTTACTCGTGGGTATAAGATGTGATTTGCAGGTTAAATGGTAATGCGTACTAATTACGTATAAAGAAGTGATGCAAGTTATAGTTAAGTGATGCTTATATTATACTAGCAAAATACCCGTGCTTCGCTACGGAGTTTCACGTTGTACGTACTGAAAATCTTATTTAATTAATAAAGTTCAATTAAAGTAGGTTTCTTATAAATAAATAATTAAAACCTCTTATATATTTTATTTAAAATAAACATTATACATTTTTGTTATATGAAGTTGTGTTGAGTATGAAAACATTTCAGATTTTTCTTCAATTTATGAACTTGTAATGAAGAACTAATCATCAGATCATTAAAGAACTTCTTTGTACACAAAGTTTTTAGTTTTTCCTTCTGGCTGAAGAATAACCAGACTGTCAGGAGTGCTAATTCTTGAACAGGCAACGTACAACTGGCCATGAGAGAAACAGTCTTACCTCAGAAGCCTGTGGAGAGGTTCTGGTAGTTCTTTAATGAGAGGAAGGTGGACTTTTCCGTTGCTACAACATAACCCAGGACTTTCCTCTTTCCACTTTTTAGCATTACACCATTTACACTGTATAAAATCACCAACAGATAAAATCTTGTCATTGTTGTAGTCAGTATTACAGTCATATTTAAAGCCCGACAAAGATTTTATCTTCCAGGGAATAAGTGACCTCTTTTCATTGTATTTTCTCACCGCTTTGCGTACACCACCTTTGATATCATAACCTATTCTTTATTTATAAGAACCGTGGACTCTGGCCCCGACGTCTTTCGTGGGATCCGACCTAAGACTCCCCGGGTTCCGTGGATGGACTCCGGGGAAGGCCCGTCGGACGACTCCCGCGCTACTTCCTACGCGGGAGTCTTCCACCGATGCTATGGTAACCAGAATCTATTCTGTTGGGTTGCCATAGTAACCAGATCTAATAGATTTTTAAGACCCAAAGGACCCCCCAGAGGATCGTATCGAAAAAAAAAACACCTGTCCTATGTTGGTTCTCCCGTTGGGTAAAATATTTGTGCCAAGTTTGGTTGAAATCGGTCCAGTGATTTAGGAGGAGATGTGGAAGACCCCCAAAGGACCCCCAAAGGATCGTATCGAAAAAAACACTTGTCCTATGTTGGTTCTCCCGTTGCGTAAAATATTTGTGCCAAGTTTGGTTGAAATTGGTCCAGTGGTTTAGGAGGAGATGTGGAAGACCCCAAAGGACCCCCCAAGGATTGTATCGAAAAAAACACCTACCCTATGTTGGTTCTCCCGTTGCGTAAAATATTTGTGCCAAGTTTGGTTGAAATCGGTCCAGTGGTTTAGGAGGAGATGTGAAAGACCCCAAAGAACCCCCCAAAGGACCCCATCGAAAAAAACACCTATCCTATATTGGTTCTCCCTTTGCGTAAAATATTTGTGCCAAGTTTGGTTGAAATTGGTCCAGTGGTTTAGGAGGAGATGTGGAAGACCCCAAAGAACCCCCCAAAGGACCCCATCGAAGAAAACACCTATCCTATGTTGGTTCTCCCGTCGCGTAATATATTTGTGCCAAGTTTGGTTGAAATCAATCCAGTGGTTTAGGAGGAGATGTGGAACATACATACAATGGGGGGGGGGTTTGCCCCTTAGGAGTGAAAGTTTTTAAAACCGTTTCTTAGTGAGCACCTAAGACCTATGACGAAGCTATGTTCAAAGTTTCATTGATATCCATTCAGTGGTTTCAGAGATATCGTGATCAGTGAGTCAGTCAGTGGTATTTGGCTTATGTAGATATAGATTGAATAATACTGAGTACGTTTAAGATAAAGATTGTTAAGATATATGAAAATTTTGTAATTTAAAAAATATGGCAGAAAATAAGGAAAGTGATATGATTAACGTAACTAGCTTTAATGAGTCAGCTGTCATGAGTGGCCTAGGAGTTCATTCAACTCCGAATGTAGGTCAAGACAATAAAATAAATGAATTAAGTGTTACAGATGAAATAAATGTTACAGATGACTCGGGAATTCAATTAACACCAATTGCAACTAAGGAAAGTAATCAATCTCAAAATAATATGATGAAATATTTGTGTAGCACGTTGTGCAGTATAAATAATAAATTTGATAAATTAAGCAGTGAGGTTAGTGAACAAAATACAGGGTTCGGCATAAAGACCTCCCCTATTGAAATAGGTAATTACAAACAAACAGAGAAAGATACAGAAAAAATATTTTTATTTATGAATAACATACACTATGCCATTTTACATTAATGTTTTTTAAAAATTATGTCCATTAAATGGCGGCCTCCATTATTGACACACTGACGAAGCCGTTCCCGAAAGTTTTCCATTGCTCTTCGTGTCATTTCTGGCGGAATGTTAGCAACTTCCTGAGTGATTACCTCCTTAAGAGCTTCCATGGTCCTAGGGTGATGTTTGTACACTTGTGCCTTTAAATATCCCCAAAGGAAATAATCACAAGGCGTCAAATCTGGCGACCTTGGGGGCCAGGCAATGTCACCGTGCAAGGAGAGCAGACGCCCAGGAAACAATTCTCTCAGAATTTCTCGAGAACGCCGAGCAGTGTGGGGTGTAGCTCCGTCTTGTTGGAACCAGACTTCTCCTTCATGGTCCTCAATGAATTGGTTAAACTTGGGCCAGAGGAAAGTTTCTAACATGTGACAGTAGCGATTGGAATTAACTGTTACTGCCTGGCCATCTTCTTCAAAAAAAGTATGGACCCCACACAACAAATTCGGCAACGCCACACCAAACAGTAACATGAGGGCTGTGAAGTGGTCGCTGGTGAAGTTCTCGAGGGTTACCTTCAGCCCAGTACCGAAAATTTTGCTTATTTACAGTGCCTGCCAAGTGGAAGTGAGCCTCGTCAGAAAAAATCACAACAGCTGTAGGGGGAATGTTCTGAAGAATGTCTTCACACAAAGCTCCGCGAGTTTCAAAATCTCTTATGCTTAGTTCTTGTGTAACCATCATTTTGTGGGGATGCATGTTGAGATTGCTGTGCAGGATTCTTCTTACACTCCGATCAGACAGGCCCAGGGAAGCTGCGTGTTTCACTGCTGAACACTTTGGAGATTGCAGGACGGAAGCTCTCACACGTGCCACATTGTCCGGCATTGTTACGGTCCGAGGTCGGCCACGAGATTTTCTTTTTAATGCTGAACCTGTTGCTCTAAAGTTCGATACCCAAACATGAATTGATTTTCTATCCGGAACACTCATGTCGGCCAAGTGCGAACCGAACACGAAATGCACGCTGTGTAGTAATCACAGAACCACCATTACGAATAAATTCCTCCACAACAAAAGCGCGATGCTCACCAAGCCAAGCCATTACGCTCACTGAAAACGGCATGTACACCACTAGCGATCGATACCCCATCCACAGCCGTACCCCCACCACCGCTCGTCCAGTAGCCTCTCTAAATGGGGGAGGTCTTTATGCCGGACCCTGTATAAAGCTAAATAGTCGTTTAGATCACGGGCGTCGATCCCGGGGGGGACAGGGGGACGCGTCCCCCCCAATGTTTGGAACGTAGGTCAATGTCCCCCCCAATATTTGAATATAGGCAATCATAACAAATCTCATTTTAAACTAACTTACATTATACCATCGTATGGCATCGTTCGGAATGCGAATGGAATGAGTAACAAGTGTTTCGCAGTAGCGGAGCCAGGAGCCGGTACATGAGATATGGTATATCGCACAGCCTGGCTTTCCTAGAACTGGGCTATTCCCGTCCGTAAATAAACAAAACGGTTTGACCAGCGAGCACAGTGCCAGTGGTGCCACAAGAGGACGGTATTCCCTTCACTGCACTGCCTGGTGATATACTCATTACTCATTTGTGTCAGTGTGTCAGTGTCAATATGAAGCGAGCAGAAACCACAAGATATATTGTCTTTTTTTAAAAGACAAAAGAAAGCAGAAGCCGCTGGTAAGTGAATAATTTGTCATTTTTATTTTAAACTAATTATGTTTAATGCTACAAACAATAAAGCAAAAAATTTTATATTTAAACACTTTTAAAAACAAAATTAAAATCTTAGCGTGTATTTTTTTAAATTTTCACTTGAAATTTCGTTAAAGAATTTTCTTTATATTATTAGTTACTGACAATTTACATAGAAACTCAACTCAACGTAAGCATACTATAATCATTATAGTATTATTATAGCATTATAATAATAATACCACTTTTTATAAATCATTTTAGTGATTTAATGAATAATAATTACAGCATTATACTGTAGTATAATGCATGCTTACTTACGTCTTACGTCGACCAAATTTTGTATCATTTCGTATCAACTTCCTGTGTTATTACAATTTAATTTTGATTTATGTATATGTACCTATTACATAATATATTTAATATATTAAAAAAAGAAATACATATACAAACCGGGTTTTTTTCAGTTGATAAACATTTTCATGAATTTATTGTTCGATTCAAGTTTTGTATGAAAAAAATCTTTAACAATTCTTATATAGCTAGGCATTTATTTATTTGTTGACTATTACTTTTATTTTTATTATTGTATTATTGTTAACATTTATTTTTGTTCTCAGCGCTATCGAAAGTAAATGGTGAAGAACTTACACTTAAAGAGGAAATCTTACCATGTTCTCCATGTTCTAGAGCACCAGCACCATCGGTCACTGCAACTAAAGTACAAGAAACGCCTAACGAAGACGTGATGGCATCTGTCGATAGTTTCGTTTGATACACTTCTCCTCATCAGCCTAAGATTCTACCTGATGGCTTCCCAGTGCAGCAACTATCCGGCCGAATACTAAATTTTCAGAAAAGTTGGTATGAAACATTTCCTTGGCTTCACATAATTGGAACTGAAGGGGTAAGCTGTTTTTACTGCACGAGATACGCTCAGTTGTGCCCAAACAAAACTCTGGCTACTAAAGGGGATAAGGCATTTAGTGAAAAGGGGTTTAAAACCTGGAAGAAAGCTATTGAAAAGTTTAAAATGCACGAGAAAAGTGCTGCCCATTCTCAAGCTGTTTTGAGCCACACTCAGTTACAAGCACATATTGAGAGACAGTTATCAAATATAAAACTTCAACAACAAAAACTAGCTTTAGAGTCTTTGATGACAATTATAGGAAGTCTAAAGTACCTTGTTAGGCAAGGACTGGCCATTAGAGGACACAAGAATTTTGAAGGAAACCTAATGGAACTGCTGAAAGTTCGCAGTGAAGATAAGCCTTCTTTGAAACTGTGGCTTCAAAAAGAGACTAATTATACACACCCTACAATACAAAACGAAATAATCCAGATTTTGGGAAACGAAATTCTGTCCAGTGTAGTCCAAAGCATTAAGTCAATTGATCCTTTGATGTTTTCTGTTATTTGTGACGGGACTAGAGATGTTTCAGGGGATGAACAAGTTAGTTTTTGCGTTAGATGGGTTGATGCCGATCTGGATCCTCATGAAAGTTTTTTGGGTTTTTACGAAACGGCAAAGACATGTGGTACAGAGATAGCAGCTCTTATTTTTGATGCTCTATTTAGATTGCAACTCCCTTTGTACAATCTTCGCAGGCAGACTTATGATGGAGCAGGTAACATGAATGGTATCCATAAAGGGACTCAATCAGTTGTAGTAGATAAACAACCACTTGCGGACTACATTCACTGTGGTGCTCACTGCATTAATCTGGTGATGAAAGCAAGCTGCGAAAGTTCAAGAACCGTTAAAAACGCCATGGATTGGGCCCATCAGCTGGGAATATTGCTTTCAAACACAAAATCAAAAGACGAGTACAAACACATTATTGAGGATGCAGCTCAAGGTCCTGTCAGTAATATAGCAAAAATTAAACCTCTGTGTCCCACAAGGTGGATATATCGGCGATCACAAGTAAATGAAATTTTGAAGAAATATCCTCTAGTTCTAAAGACACTGAATGAGCTTACGGAGCAGAGATATGAAGGAGCCAGTGGTTTGTTAAGTGTTTTTGAAGATGAGAGAACATATCTAGATTTGATTATGGGGAGAGAAGTTATTGAACTTCTTGAAATTTTAAACAAGAGTTTTCAGGGCAAAAAAAGAACACTTACTGGACTATGTGCATCTGTTCAGCACGTTGCTGATGGTCTTGAAAAACTCAGAACAAACGAGAAGTTTTCATCTGTGTATCAAGAGTGCAATGAAAAAGTCTTAGAGCTTGGTCTTGAAGAACTGAGACTACCCAGGGAAAGAAGGGTGCCCAAGTGGATGTCTGAGGGCATTGATGGACACAAATATATTTCACCACAGGAACACTACAGACGAGAATATTTTGAAGTAGACACTGCTGTACAAGGCCTTAAGAATCGAATACTTGAACAAGCTAGTATGAAGAAACAGATTCTGTTAGAAAAGGTACTTCTAGAAAAGAAGGGATATGATGTAGTAACTCCTTATCCGGAAATTAACGACCATTCGTTAAAAACAGAACTCCAACTCTTTCATCTTCGGTATAAAGTAAAGTGCCTGAAAGATGTGTTGGTTTCGATGGCAAAAGAAGTTAGGGACTTATTCTACAATGTTGAAGTGTTATTTAGGCTTATGCTTTTATGTCCAGCTTCAAGTTGCGAAGCAGAGCGGAGTTTTAGTGCTTTACGAAAACTGAAGACCTATCTACGGTCAACTATGACTCAAAAAAGGCTGAAACACGTAGCTGTTTGTTACGTGCACAAAACACTGTTGGACAAATTAGATGATAGAAATGTAGCAAAAAAATTTATATGCAATTGTGAAGCAAGGAGGAATGTATTTGGCTCAGTGTAATAATAACAAATGGTTTAGGTTTAGATAGTAAGCCATAACTTTACTCTTTGCTCATAATATATCATATATGATATATCTATCAATATATCTATCATAAGTCATGTTCTTTACTTTAAATCCATTTTTGATTTGTTTTACTATTTTTACAAATCTTGAATAGGCTAGTTAAGTTTTATACAATATTTTAACTTATTTTGGTAAGTTAGTTTTAAAAACGTAAAAGTGTTCATTTGACCTAATTTACTGTGTAATAAATAGAGTAAAAAAATGCATTTAATCATGTTCCAAAAATAACAAAACTCAGTCAATATTATTGTCAACAACCTATTGCACCCATTTTAAGTAAAAAATGCTTCAAAATATGATTTGCAAAGAGTAATTTTTCCGGTGGGGGGGGTAGTCTTGGACCCTCCTGAGACCCTAATGTGTGTCCCCCCCAATAATTTTATGCTGACGATGCCCATGGTTTAGATGTCAATGATACTAAAATGGATGAACACAATAGTAAGTTCGATAAAATAAATAGTCGTTTTGATGATATGAAACAACAAAATGTTAAGTTTGAAGATAATATTAATAAACGTCTGAATGAGATTGAAGAACGTTTAATGACATTTAAGGAACAAGTGATAGAATCAGTAGAGGAACAGATTAAAAGTAAAGTAACTCAGATAGTTAATAAGAAGGTAAGTGACAGTGTTAGCGATATGACGAATAATAACGAGGTAAGTGGTAATTATACTAATGATTTAACAAATAATAGCAAAATAAAAAGTGATAACAGCGATATAATTAAAAAGGTGTTAGAGAGTAAAGTGAATAATAATAGTGGCGATGAAGTTTTAGTGGAAATAGAAAGTAGTGATGAGAGGTTAGGTTGGCGAAAGGCAAATTTTCCCAGGTGTTTAAGTGGAGTAAGGACTCCGCTAGTGAGTTATGAGGACAAGGTTTCCTCCAGTAGTTATGTGAGAGACGAGGTGTCTCTAAGTAGGTCCCCAGCGTATCATGAGTTCCCTGGAAGAGCCAGGATGTGTCGTGATAATGTTGTGTTGCCTTTTGTGTGAACTGAGAGAGAAAAAGTGAAATGGTGTTATGATGAGAGGTATTGTGAGAGAGTGGTAGAATTATTCACAAGGGAGAGAGAGAGAGATAAGACTATTCGATGTTATTAGAAGTTACGAAGGACTATTAGAGAAAATAAAGAGAGAGAGAATTAGTAATATTGTAGACTTACCTTGTTGTGAGAATGATACAGCAATAGATGATGATAATGGTGATAATTATATTGAAAGCTTACCTATACATAGACGTGGGATATTAATAGTAGATGATTCTGAAAATAAAGAGAGGTTAAAATGCTTAAGGGTGATAGACAATAATACTGACGGTAACAAGACCAGAATTAATGATGTAGGCAGGTTATATGATTTGATAATAATGTGGGACAGTCCAGTAGATTATTATGTGGGGATAACAGAACAATTTGAAATATTGAAGAGTTATTATATAAATAATAATAATGTAATGAGTGTAATTAAAGATGAAAATTGTTATGTGAAAATAAGAATAATTTTCTATGACAGTGGTTATAGATATTGAATGAACATTTAATTATTTGAACTAATGGTAAATACGTGGCTTACTTACGTAATGAAGTGTGGTAAACAATAAAATAATATGACAAAAAATTATAGATAAATTTGTAGTGAGGTTAATTGTGTTGGTGTAATAGGTTATGTTGTACTCAGTAGTTTATGTAAACACTGTATGTATGCAAGGGGAATTGATTTTATAATAATAATAATAATAATGGTATACCAAACTAAATAAATAACGAGAATAATGGTGAAGTTTATCATGCAAATAACTGAATTGTAATTATTTTGGAGTAAGGTGATTAAAGTAACTTTGTGTTTTAAAAAGAAACTGATGGAATTAGATAAAATTGAGATGAATTAATTGATTAATTAAGGTTGTATTGGTAATAAATTTAAATGATTTTTCTGAGACTTGAACTTTATAAGAAATAGTAGATGAGTAAAGGTAGAATGTGTTTAGTTGTTGAGTCATATGGTTATTATAATGTATCAGAAGGTACATAGGATTATGTACGTTATATTTGTTGCAATGAATGTTTATAGTTTTGAGTTTATGATTAACCATATGTAGGTACGAATTTTATAACGAAATGAAAGTAAAGTAAAATGTTTTAATAAAGAATTAAATGAATTTGAAAGAATTTAACTTAGGTACGGTGTGGAATGTTTGGTAAAATTTGAATTTGAAATGTTATGTAGAATGAATGTTGATAATAGATTTGAATTTTTGGAGAATTTAATGGTACAATAAATGATAAATAATCAAAGGTTGAGGAATAAACGGTTCAATTGAAATTAAAGTTGAAATATTTGCAAATTTTATTCAGATGCAAATGAGATGTTTGTTTTAATGGAATGAGGTTTATGTTCTTTATGAATGTTTATATTGTATTATGTTTATTATGTTAGTGTGTAGGATTCTTAAACATGTATTGTGTATTTTACATGTGATTACCCGCTTTCGGGCGGTCACGGCGTCACCGAACCCTGACCGTGGATTTGGATTATTGGTAACAAGGGTGGTTAGACATATTGTACCCTAGCCATACTTGTTATTATTTTCAAAATTGGTGACCTAAGAAATTAACAGGGGGTTTTCAATAAGGGGAATCACCAGAACTATGGAACAGCGGCTATCATCGAAGGGAGTGATACTGCCGTATTAAGGGTATATAAGTAAAGTTTTAGTAGGATTACTGTTGTCCTCGGACATCAGTAATGCCGAATGTTTTATAACGCTGAAACAAGGACGGTGTAGGCAGCGTCTATACCCTAAATAAATTTCAGTTCTTGTAGATGCAAATGGGCGCTGCACTCCAACACCAGGCAACAATAGTGTGTGTGGAAAAGGAGCTGGCCGTTACAAGCCAGGGGCATAAATACAGCATTTATGCACAAGGTAAATGCCTGGTCCGGTTTACCCGGCAGGTGATTTACCTAATTGTAACTGGGTTAGGGGGGGAAATAATAAAATAATGTAGAAGAAGGTGGAGTATAACTGCAAAGTCAGTTAAGAATTACTAAACCGTAATCACGGTGCAATCAAGTTTGCTTGGCTCTGATTAAAGAGGTGTGTATTGTTGTGACTCACTTGCTATTATAATGGTTATGCATTGTTGGTGTTGGTGTTCAAAGGAAAGTTAATTTCCAATAATGGTGATTAAACGATTGTTAATGAACATTAAATTATGAGAATTAATGGTTTTAAGTACTGTATTCAGTATTGTAGTGACTATATAGTTAACAAGAACATTTAATGACTTACATTGTAAATAATTTTGTGTATTTGGTTTCCTTGTACTCAGTATACTTAGAGTAAGGTTATGTTCACCTGTTGATAGAACATCAGCTGATGCATGGTGTTATATGTATAGTATATTTTGTGTACTCAATTTATAGTTTCAGTTGAATTTATAGTAATAATAATTTTGTTTCTTTTTATTAATTGTCAAAAAATATATATTTCTGAAATTTAAATTCATTTATTCTTCGTATTGTTTAAATTAGCAGCCATCCTTACTATTTCTTTTATGAATTTGCTAACTGCTATAATTTTTATTGTTCGACTAAGCTTTTCGTCATCACTGACATCTTCAGGTCTTAAACAACAAGGTTTATTAAAAAATTATAGCAGTTAGCAAATTCATAAAAGAAATAGTAAATTCATTTAATTCTTGAAAAAAAAAATTAATTTTTTAAATGTTAGTAGTAGATTGTTTGAACTAGTAATGATTCGAAGATTACAAATATAATGGAAGTCAATAAATACAAAATGCAGTTAAAATGATTGATTGAAAGAGGTGACCCACTTAAAGTGAAATGTGAATCTTTGGTCATGAACTTAGATTCATTTGGATAAAAAAATGATTGAAATTTAAGTAATTTCTCTTGGATTTGGAGTGATAAGTCCAGATAGACAGTTAAAATATTAAATTAATGGAAATTAAAAGAAGAAGTTATAATGCTAACGAACTGTAGATCATGTTAACTTAAAAGTGACTAATACTTGTTTTGAGGTTAGGGTTTTGTAAAATAAGGAATGTTTATTTTAGTTAAGTTGTATTAGGTTTAAGACAGGAAAGCACATATGTACGCACCCAGTACTTTGCTAAAGGCAATCCAGTACGGCTAAGAGGGAAATAAATCAGTTGAGGATCTGGTTTGGTGTAAAGGCCAATTTGCCAATTTATCTGAAATGTTACAGAGTTAGGTGATACTGTGGCGGGTGCCTGTCTGATTTTACGGTGTTGGGATCTCGAGTAGGGAAGTCCAGTAGAGTCACTCAGGTACAGCCATATTCACCGAACTAGGGAGGTAAATTACCCATGAGTTAGTAAGAAAATAAAGGGGGGTTGTTGGCACAATATCCTAGCTGGCCCTTTTAGGTTTTAGCAATGAGAGTTTTTCTGTTTGGGGGGTACCTCTCATTGGGGGGGTACTGTAAAGGTACAGAATCAAGGGGATTTATTTTATTCTTTTATCAGTTATAATAACGGGGAATCGCCCAGACAGAGTTTCAGTTAATATGCAAGGTGTACTTTTGAAACAGCCAGTTGTCGGTTTGTACAATAAGCCAGGCAACAGGCGACGAATCCTGGAACATCGGAATGTGTCCGAGTGCGCGTATGCCCGTTCTGACAGAGTGAAGATTATGTACGATTTTCCTGGTCGCCGGCTGCGAGTCTACGATAATTAGCGTTAGCCAATGAGAACGCAAGTTGCCACACTCAAGAGGGAGTCTGGCCATCTTGAAAACGTTGAAGTAAGCGTCAGTCGGCTTCTAAACTCACAACCGCGCAGTTGCATGGGTGCGTGGTTCGCCTAAAAATCTGTTCAATAATGTAGACCGGTGAGCCAAAAGTGTAATCAACCATCAAAATGTGTCTATAACTATACAGAAATCATGTTAGTGTGAAACAGCATCGACAACAAGTCAAAATTAAAAACCTGATAAAACAACTTTCGGAACATTCACGCAAAACAGTGGCGGACAACATGCGGTGGAACCAGTGAGCACGTGCAGTAAGAATAACTAATTTCAATATTTGGCCAACAACTAGAAAGAATTTCATTTTAAATTGGAAAAATTAGTCCATTATAATGGGAGTGGGAAGATAAAATATAATAGGCGACAAGTATGAATGAGTGAGCGGGTACTGAGTTGCCTTACAAAAAATACTTACTTAATTATAAGAAGAAATATTAAGTCCTGTTTTGTTGCATAAGAATCAGTAATTAAATAAACAGAAAGTAAGGAAATTAAAGAAAAAAGAGAATACAAAGAAATGTTCAATAAAGCTGAGATAGTTAACACATTCCATGAGAGTACGATTTATTAAATAACACGAACCCTAAATCACACTTATAGGTCACGAGTTCGCATGAACGATCCTGGACCCGATAAAGGTAAGAATTTTGGAACATGTTTATTTTTTATTAACTATTATTTTTCAATTAAATGTAACTTCACAACACCATACACACAACATCGATCCTTCAAAAGTTGACACTGCCACCAAGAACAAGATGGACAGCACTCCCAGTGGCAGCCTCTGATGAAGCTTATAATAAGTGAAAAGTGGTTCAGGCTAGAAGGTAAAACTTTTACGTTTTTACCAATAAAAAAACTTTGTGTTCCAAGTCGGTAGTGGTATAATTATATTTAGTTAATCAATGGACACGTTATGGACAACGAAATCCAAGAATTTAAATAAACAGCTAATGTTAATAAAACATTTTCTATAATAAAACTGGCAGAAATATATATACACAACATAGAACAGAACCACATAATAAACAACAACAGATACACCAACAAAATCATTTATTGGCACAGGTATGTAGATGATATATTACTTTTATTCAAAGGCAACACAAGACAGGTTGAAAACTTCCACAAATACATAAACACAATACACCACAAACTAAAATTTACACTGGAAATTGAACAAAACAATAGTATAAATTTTCTAGACCTAACAATTAACAAAACTAACAATACACACACATATAAAATATACAGAAAACCAACCATAACCGACATGGGACATGGTTATACACAACACATCAAACCACCCAACACAACATAAACATGCAGCCTTCAACCATATGCTCCATAGACTAACTAAAATACCATTAAGTAAACAGGACTATAATGACGAACTCAACACAATCAGATACATAGCAATAAAAAACGGATACAACCCTAATTTAATAAACAAACTACACAAACACATCATAAACAAAAACAACAAAACACAAAATACCAACAACACACTACAAACTAAATACATCACACTCACATACCATGTAACGGTACAATTCTGGCCCTACAGTGTTTTGGGGGATAACCAATGTAAATTTTATTTTATTCAAAGTCATACATAAATACTAGTAAAGTTTTATTAAGGTTTTGCAACTACGTAATATCGAGTGGCCAAGAATTGCGTCAAGGTCAGTGGCGTACGTGACAAAACGACAGCGATTCTGCCAAAACAACAGGCCGCACCTATGAAAACATCACCTAAAGAATGCCAAACGTAATTGCTGTACCTTTAAAAACTAAGACGTCATACTTAAACACAAAGAGATTGGTGACATAGCCCCTCTCCAGCTCGGAATTGAAGCGGTTCAACTCGTTCTCAGTCACGCAACATCATTTAAGCCGGCTGGCCATATATAAAAATTCCGGAACAAAATCGCGGACGTCTGCCCGTATAACATGTAAAATGGGAAGTATATAAATGGAAATTAATCTAAAGTGAACTAACAGTTTGGCTTAAACATATAACAAGTAAATACAAATAACATCTGGTAAAAACAATATCAGCAGTGCGAGTGGAGCAATGGGATGTCTTCAGGACTGATTTTCCAGCTAAGTGACAAATGGGGGTATAAGAAAGATTTAATAAGGGTCAAAAACAAAATTTTCAGTATTTTATTTAATTCAATAAAATGAGCTCAATTTGGGAATTTAATAAAATTGTACAGCATGAATGAGAGTGTGAGTGCGTGAATATAAAAGATTTAAATTTAAGAAGTGCTGGGTTGTGAAATAGTTAATAATGATACAATTAAAAATATGATTGAATATGTTTATTTTGGAGGGCATATAAAATGTTAAGGGGAAAGAAATTTTAACTTGAATAGTTGGAACTACGCCTCATGGCGAATGGTGGTGTGCTTGTTTTGCATAGTAGAGTCAAATTTATTTGTGTGTTGCTTAATAATAAAAGGTAATGTCATTGGTAAATATTACAATTGAGAGTAAGTTATTTCAGGTAACAAATTCCACTACTTCTGGTTCGCTTAAACAAACTTGGCCCAAAAAGGTAAGCACATTTGAGTTTCTTGTGTTGGTAACAAGATGGCGCCCGAACGAAATGTTCACTATTAGAAGTAAATAGTATTCAACACAATTAATAAAAGCACATAAAAGTAATTAAAATTGCAGTGGCGTCCGAACAGGGACTCGACAAAATTTGATTTTATGTGGAGTAAGCCGGCTGGAAAGAGCGGAACAGTTACTTGAGGTAATATACAATTTGGAGATACATAAAAATAGACGTAAATAGTAAGGTTAGTTTGGAACCATATGTGATAGTAGTAAAACAGATATCTTGTTAGATAATACGTATGTTAGATATATGGTAATATTTTGAAAAGAAATATATTTAAAAATTTTTTTGAGATGGCAGATAATAACGAGAATGTCAGCCTAACTGACACTAAAAACAAAAGCCAAATGAATGTTGAACTGAGCGAAACTGAATCGAAAATTATGGATGAAGTAATTCATTCAACGCCAGTCCCAATTAAAAAATCTGAGGATAATGAGCTGATGAAAATGATGCAATTGCTTTTCAATGAACAGAGTGTAAAGTTAAACAAATTTGATGAAAAGTTTGATGAAGTAAAAGATGAAATTAAGAAACAAAATTTTAATTTTAATAAACAAATAAACGAAATGAATGCACGTTATGAGAATATAAAAGAACAGATCATAGAATCAGTCAGTCAGAAGTTTGATAAACAAAATGCAAGAGTAGATGACATAATTAATAACTTTAAAATGAATAAAGTAGATGATAATTGTGAGATTAAAATGGGGGTGGAAGGTAGTAAAGAGACCGATCAATTAAATGAAAATAAAGACGGTCAGTTAACATATAAAGATGATAAGGTAAGTGGTGTTGAGAATTACGATGATATAATTAAAAATAGTGGTGATGAAATTTTAGAGGAGGTAGAATGTAATAATTTCAGTGGGGACTGACAGATAGGTTGGAGGACTTGGACTTCGCGGATGACCTGTGCTTGCTAACCAACAGTTTTAAGGATATGGAAGCAAAGCTGAACGATTTAAAAACCGAAGCATCAGAGGTAGGATTGAAGATTAATGGAAAGAAAACCAAGGAGATGCGTTATAATAACCGCAATAAGGCACTATTATTTTTAGGAAACCAAGAGATCGAACAAGTCAAACAGTTTTGTTACCTGGGAAGTATGGTCACCACGGAGGGAGGAACCATAGAGGATATAGGAAATAGAATAAATAAGGCTAAAGGAGCATTTGCAATGCTGAGACCAATCTGGAAATCAAGGGAACTTAACACCAATACCAAACTACGCATCTTCAATACAAATGTCAAGTCGGTACTGCTCTATGGGTGTGAAACTTGGAAGACTAACAAACAACTGATTAGCAGACTCCAAACATTCGTGAACAGAAGTTTGCGGAATATCCTGAGTATATGGTGGCCACAAGTTATCTCCATCAAAGCTGTGGAGAAGAACCCATCAAACACCCACTGACATTGAGATGCGTCGTAGGAAATGGAAGTGGATTGGGCATACATTACGACGAGATGGAGACAACATAGCAAGACAAGCCCTGGAATGGAACCCACAAGGTAGCAGGAGAAGAGGCAGACCAAGGAACACATGGAGGAGGAGTGTAATAGCGGAAGGGATGGAGAAAGGAGGGAAGACCTGGCCCGAGATCAAGACGATGGCGCGGAACAGAGTCCGGTGGCGGAAGTTCATTGATGCCCTATGCTCCACTTAGGAGATGCAGGAATAATGATGAATGATGAGAATGTAATAATGGAATGTTAGTGTATGTTAATGAGTTAGAGAGAAAGTGGAGAGAGAGTATAAAGGTAGAGGGGTTGCAGGGGGTAATTTTTTCCCGTGGTGTTGTTGGGGGTGAAGAAAGGCCTTCACGAGTATACTTGGTAGATGAAAGATCTACAAATAATTGTCCTTTGAATTTTGGTGGTGTTCCTGGTAAGACCAGGAGGTGTTTTTATGATTTAGTGTCCCCTGCATATATTGAGAGAGAGAGGATGACTTGGGGTTATGATGAGGGATATTTTGAGAGAGAGAGGTATGGTGATAGTAAGATAGAGTTATACAGAATTAAGAGAGAGAGTGAATAGAGAGAGAGTTGATAATTATAGTGAGTACTTACCTTGCGTTGAAGCTGATATAGCAGCAGTAGGAGATGATGTTATTAATGATGACTTTATAACTTACCTGGTTGTAACAGATTATACCAAAGGCGACAGGACTATACTTGATCGTGACCAGTTACATGATAAAATAATATGGAATAATCATATTAATGCAAATGATATTGTGGAAGAATATGACAATATAAATAATTATTATATTGATAGTAATCATATGATGTATCTAATAAAAAATGATGTGTATAGACCTAAAATCAGATTGTTATTTGATGATGGAGGGTAATTTTTTTATTGTTTATGAACATTTAATTATGTGAACAGTGTGGTTTCGAAATGGATTGTCTTGTGAAATGATTTATGGTAAATGATAACAAATAATAATTTGGATTGTATATTTTTGTGTGTTAATGTCAATGTATTTGTGTATTACATTAGGGTGTATTCTTTATGTTATGTAAACAATGTATGTAGGTAATAGGAATTTATTAAATAATAATTATAACACTTTTCAGACTAAATAAATAATGAGAATAATTGTGAAATTTTAAACTGATTGAATTAAATAATTGGAGAGTAATAGATTAATTAATTATTGTTGTATAAAAGAGATTTGATAATGAAGTTAAATGATTTTATGAGATTTAGATTCCATAAGGAATAAACAGATAAGTAAATGATTAAACAGATAAAATGTTTGGATATTAAGTTACATTGTTATTAAGAGGTAAGTGATGAATTTTTTAAGGTAATTGTCAATGATCACATTAATGAAAAGGTGGTAAAAGATAGAAGTTGGGTAAGAATGAATATTTTAATAAGGCATTAGGTCAATCAAAGTTAATTTAAATGGGTGTTACATGAAATAAGAATTTGGGAGTAAAAGTAATACAGAAACAGGGTAGTAGTAGGGACACTGTAGTAAGAGTGCATATATGTAGAGAAAGTGAATAATATAAATGGAAAATAAATAGTTGATGGTGAAATTTTGTAGTGAGGGTGAGGTGGTAAGGAGTGATCAACGTGCGTCGTTGGGCAGGTAATTGTGAAGGGTCGAAGAGTGTTTGCCGAGATTATGGGAAGGGCAAAAGGTTATGAATGGAATTGCCAGGTTCGGGAACACACATCCTAGGTACAAAGAGGGTATTAGGTATTTTATTATAAGAAGGGAAGGATTTAAGTGGAATTAGTGTTGAAGGGGGTTATTATTGAGAGATTGGTGTCACCCTATGCAAATCTGTTAGTGAGTGTTAGAAGGAAGAAGGGGGGTAAGCTTATATTTTAGTGCCCATTTAATAAATCGAATCATTATGAATAACTGAGAATCACCCAAACTAATTGATGATCAAAATATTAAATAAAAGAAAATTCATAGTGGAAATGTAATAATAAATGAAAGGTGATGTAACATGAATGTTAATAATAAATTTGAATTTTTTTGGAGAATCTAATGGCACAATCAATGTTAAATAATTAAAGTTTGATATAAAAGAGTTAATAGAATGTTCAAGGTGTAATGTTATAATTTTCTATACAAATTATTTAAAGGTGAATTGTTTATTTTAATGTAGCAATGTTAATGTTCAAGGTTAATGTTTATTATGTTATATTATGTTGTTGTGCAAGATGAATGGGTGATTTTGGGGGGTTGTTTGGTGTTAATAGAAGAGAAAATCAATTGTGGAATGTAGTGACAGTACATGTGGAAGGACATACGTTTAGATATAAGTAGGCTATTGCAGTGGCGGCATGTGCCGCTGTAGATAGCGGTGAGTGCTGATGAGTAGCGTCAAGTTACGTTACCATCATCGGAGGCCTAAACTGGGCGTAATATACACTGCACAACTACTTTATATAATTTTATATTATATGTTAATTGCTACCGTGCAGTGTATTAATAATGATGAAGTGAAAACATGCGAATGAGAGAAGATTTCCCCGCCTTTTCGGGCGATTACTGTTTTACCAGCACTAATTGTGGTTTTGGACAACAACCAGCTGTGGGCAGAAATTGTAAAACTGACCATGGTTGGTTGCCCTTGAAATTGGTGAAAATTGAAATTAACGGGGGGCAGCTTAGGGGAAATCCCCAGAACTATGGAACAGCGGCTATCACCTTGTTCGCGTAGGAACAGTAAAACAGGTGATAGACCCGTCTTAAGGTATCAATATAAAATCAGATATTATGATATCTAGCATTTGAAATGTAAGGCCGAAGCAAGGACAGGAGATGCCAAAATTCCTCCCTAAATTCAGTCCTTGTGGAAGCAACTGGGTGCTACAGTCCAGGGGGGGCCATAGTGTGTGTGGAAGGAGGTTACTAGTTGGGTAGTAACGTTTTAAGAATAATAAATATATAATGTTGTTGATGTGGATCATAAAAGATAATTATGATTTTGTATTAAAGTGTTAGGATCATGAAAGATGATTAATCATTTTCAAATAGATAGATTGTTCGAAAGTAGTAAGCGTGTTTTGTTCTATATAAGAATTATATAAATAAATTGTTTTGTTGATTCTCTTAAACTTAATTAATTGTTTTACATATTATTGCATTAGTGTAAAGATTTAAATTTCTTCTTGTGCAATGGGAAAGAGTTAAATATTATCGATTGGAATGTAATAGACTATAATATGTCTTGTATTTATCTATGTTAGAGATATTATGAGTTAAAAAAAAAAACCCCAGTGCTTCTTAACACAAACCAGCACATAGCTAAGGGGAAACAGATCGGTTAGGGATATGGTAGTATACAAGGCCACTATTTAATTGGTAATTTGATGTTTCAGTGTTTGGTGATGCTGTGGCGGCGGTCCTGAGCTGGCCAGCGCGTCAGAGCAGGATCGTCAAGTGCCTGACTGGCCTTGCGGTGTTGGGATCTCGAGAGAGAAGTCCAGTAAGGTCATGCAGGTGCTGTCACCATCACTGGACCAAGGGGTAAGTTCATTATATTCTTTTTATATAAACAGTAAGGGGGTTGTAGCGACATATCCTAGCTGATCCCTTTAGGAAGTATGAATGAGCCAATGAGAGTTTTTATGCTTCGTCATAAAACCTCTCATTGAGGGGGTCTTGTAACGGTACAATTCTGGCCCTACAGTGTTTTGGGGGATAACCAATGTAAATTTTATTTTATTCAAAGTCATACATAAATACTAGTAAAGTTTTATTAAGGTTTTGCAACTACGTAATATCGAGTGGCCAAGAATTGTGTCAAGGTCAGTGGCGTACGTGACAAAACGACAGCGATTCTGCCAAAACAACAGGCCGCACCTATGAAAATGTCACCTAAAGAATGCCAAACGTAATTGCTGCACCTTTAAAAACTAAGACGTCATACTTAAACACAAAGAGATTGGTGACATAGCCCCTCTCCAGCTCGGAATTGAAGCGGTTCAACTCGTTCTCAGTTACACAACATCATTTGAGCCGGCCGGCCATATATAAAAATTCCGGAACGAAATCACGGACGTCTGCCCATATAACATGTAAAATGGGAAGTATATAAATGGAAATCAATCTAAAGTGAAATAACAGTTTGGCTTAAACATATAACGAGTAAATACAAATAACATCTTCTGCCGAACTCTAGTGGAGAGACGGCGCAAAACCAGTATATATACGGCCTGTAGTTAAACGCAGTACTAATTTATAGCGCGTTATCGCTGCTGCGCTCTATTAGCGAAGACAAGACTAATTCTCAGCTCATTAAGTCCCTGAGACGTGCTGGCATCTGGTGCCTAGCCGCGGTAGGAAAACTCCATTGGTGCTGCATTCTGGTGCCTAGCCGCTGTAGGCAAACGAAGTCGTCGGAAATAATTGTGATTAGGACTGTCTAACTACACCCTTCATCGATCATGGCCGCTTTTTGGTACTCCGGTAGAGAATGAAGATTTTTCAATTCATCGACCTTCACACTATGTCTGGCTAGTTCTGTACACGACTGCGGGTCCATCGAACAAGTCGAGAAAATGCCTACAACCACCTGAATCTGTAACACCTTAAAGCTCTCCTCTTGTCTACCGGAGGAATAGCCAGAAAGCCACACCAACACCTATAATGTAGACCATGAGATTGCCACCTTAACCCCCATGGACAAAATCAGGTGATACAAAACCAATATATTATGTACACATAGAGTCAGCACTCAATAATACCCAGTGAACCAGTTCTATCTATCAACTACAACACTTTCAAGTTTTTAAACATTTAATTGGATCCCCAATTGATGGGACAGTTTAGTGTGTGAACTGGGTGTAAAATTAATTGTAAATTTTATTAAATTTCTTGTAAAATTGTCAGCTCAGAGACTGGCATGTCTTCTCAGACAGTTCAACATTCAACGTATAATTTACTCTTATTTCAGTATATGTGTTTCTTTACAGCCTTCAAGTCATTCATTCTATTGGTAATTTATCGGGTTCAATTTAGTAGTCTTATATATATATATATTGTAACATAACCAAATATGGCAGTTACATAAAATGAGCTTAAAGGACGTCAAGTAAGAGAAAAATATGAATGTAAATCTAGATAAGTAAATCCATGTATATAAAGTGTGTATCTACAAATGTGTTAATATGAAAATCCAACTATGAATAAGATAATATCAACCTAGTGACATCAACTACGAAACAAGAAAGAAAATGACATGAGCCAAAACAAAATACCAGTAACTAGACCCAATAGGATCCAAAAGTGAGGGAAAACAACGAAATAAGAATTAACAAACTCCAAAAGTGAGGGGAAACAACGAAATAAGGATTAACAAACTCAAACAGCGAGAGGAACAATTAAGGAATAATAACTACGATGAAAATAACAAGGAAGAAGAAAGAAGAAGGACAAGAAAGCTGACTCAGAAGAGAGAAGAAGATGAATAAATCATACCAGTAATCAATATAAAACCACGTGTACCAAAGACTATATAAGTGACAAGTGAAATGATGATTATCAAATGTGAGGATGAAAACAGTGTTTAGCATTTAAGGAAACACAAACAATAACAGTACGTACTTAATAGATGTGAAACATGTGAATAATTAACTATTTCAACTGAATAACCACACAAACAATTATAGTGATGAAGTTTGTAAGTATATGAAAATATGTTAATTCCATGATGAAAACAACAAGATGTTAAATAAGTCAAATAGACACGAACAATGAGTGTGACGCATTTAATAAAGTTGTGATTGACACAGATAATCATAAGACCACCAGGATAAAACAAAATAGAACAATATAATTATGTTTTTTTTTGGTAAAGAACTGACAACAAATAAAAAACCCTTGTATCAAACAAAATGGATTGAATTGAATTCAACCTATGACTAGAAAAATATGATAAATAATATAATAAGATATGTGTTAGTGTTTAAGAAGGAATTGTATAAACATGTGTCACAAAATAAGTAAAATATTATTGTGGAATACCATGTTAATACCATGTAAGTAGTAGAGACATACTGCATTAAAACAGATGGTACATTGTTACATAACCCATAGAGAAGGTACCTGTTAAACAGAAAACCAAACATATCAATGAAAATAAATGATTATCAACAATGATATCAATTAAGGAATTGTTATAAATAACAGTACATCCTAATAGACATTGTATTATAATACAACCATGTAAATAAAACCAATCAAATGCAATGGCAAACAGAGATAGCAAAGATGCAACAAATATGCCAATTCAGTTAGGCAAAGTGCAATATCAAAACCAATGCTAAAGTGAATAACAATATTACCAGTAGTAAGACCAATATCTGGTAATGTTTTGAGAACAGATCCTTAACACAATAACAACAGTATTATAAACAAAATGTTGTAAACTAACTAACCATGTAAATACAATAAAGATGTAAGATGGACCATTGTATGGCCCATTAGTTAAGGAAAATAGTGTATTAAAGATTAAACACAGATTGTTCACAATATTACCAGTAGTTAGAGGGAAACTCAATACAACTTTGAGAACAGATTAGAACTATAAAAACAGTCAGTATATATGCAAATAATGAGAAACCAACTGACCATAGTGACAGAAATCAGATGTAAACAAACCATGTTAAGTAAGTTACTTAGGAAAAATATGACATATAAATTTGTCTAAGAGTAAATGTGAACATTACCAAAAGTAGGAGTAATGTCTAATACCAATATAGAAACACAAACAAAATGTAACAATAACAGTTTAATTATTGTTTTTATGAAAAATAAATGACCACTATGATGAGACACAATAGGAACAAACCCATTATTAAAGAATTGAAGGATTCTGAACTAGCTAGAAGCTGACCACTATATGTAATGCATTAAGTACAATATATGTACACTAATGACATTTAATACATAATATAATTTACATAGAAAAGACTAAAATTATGTTGACAATTGTATGAGACAGGTAGAAGAGGAATAAGACAGTATGTATATTATATTTAATACAATCATGTAAAGGTATTTTAGTGTGAAATCATGTAAATAATCGTTTTAGTATTATTAGATTGTAAGATTACTTGTATTAAATAAGGGAAATTCATTTTAAATACATTTATATAAAAACAAAGATGGACGCCTAATGACGCTATAATGAGCTATTGTTAAGGAAATAATTATTTCCAAATAATAAATCAAACCAAGTGAGAAATGGACTCCAAGTGTTTATTTAGAAAGTGTTTTTATTAAAAATAATTAACTCTGGTGTCAAAGACTTATAAAAATAAGAAACACCAAAGATAATTAATAAAAACGTTATATTAAGAGAAGCGATGTAAATAAAATAATGTTGTTTAGACTTAAATTAAAGAAGAAAATGTCTATAATTCAATGACATAACTCATGTAACGATAGGACGTTCAGTAAGGAAGTTATTGTAATTATTAACTTTTCAATTATTTTTTACACTAGTGCTTACGTCACATAAACTCCAACCCAAAGTCAAAATTTGGTAAAACATCAAATATTTTAATAAAACAAAGGCTTTTGGGGTGAAGACTATAGTGTTTACAACCAATCAAATCAACGCATTTTGTCAGACTCGAAAGAGACGCTCCGGCGAAATGTAACAGTCTACGAACAGCCTTCAGACGAAGTGTCCACGCAGCTCTACACCATGAAAAACTATTATTTTCAAATTTGTGCACGTCCATTGACAATAAGTTGATAAACATACATAACCTTGACACAACAAAAATACTTCCGAGTGGAATGTGCGGAATTATCGAGAGATACAAGTACGATAGTGTATAATCCCGGTCGTACTTGCGTGTGTTGTGATAAATAAACAGGGAGTACAACATTTTATTTAAATAACTTTGATTTAAAAATGATATTTTTAAAATAGACATCTATAAATACTACGCGAGTCAAGTACTAGCGAAAGATTAAACTTATAATGGAATTATTAGAATTCCAAGAAATGTCAATTTATACTTATTAAAATATTAGATAAATATTTTAATTAATTTTCATAATTTTAATAATTATGTTTGAAGTAATTGTCATTAATTACAAGAGTTAACATTTAGTCACTCTTTTGACTAAATTTACTTTGTTTTGATTATTTCGATGTTTTGAAATAAATAATATTAACTTTCATACAAAAGTATAAAAGCAATTCTAATAACAACATGTCAAAAAGTTACTAATAATGTGTTCAGAAAATATAAATTAAGAAATGATAACCGTTAAGAAATCATTTACCATAATAACATTACCTGTAATAGCTAACCTCTGAATAGTAGTGGTAGCTTGTTAATTTAACTGTTGCATCTGTTCTCAAATAATTTCCAAACCAAATAGAAATCATATCAAGAGTTTTTTTTGGTATTTTATTAATTTTTTCTCTTGAAAATATATATTTATCAAACTAATTGTTGAAAATAAAACGATACATTGAAACTGTACAAGCCACGAGCTTGACGCCTGCTATAGAGTTTTATAAGGTGCGTGCGCATCCACGCGTACGATAATAACATATTTACCATACATATGGTATTAATTTTCATTGTTTTATATTTATTTGTTATTTATTAACCATTGTTCAATTTTCTTAATTCTATTAATATTACATCTTGACACTGATATCATGTTACCTCAAAGAACCTAACAACCTGATAACACATTGACAAGAAAACATAACCTATTAAGTTCAAATTATTGTACCAACGACAGGACTACCAGCATTGAGCCTGGACAGAGTTTTATGTTAAAATTAATCAATTGTAATTATTATTTAAAGGGTTATTAGCCCAAATGATTGTTAATTGTTTTTAAAAATTTGCCATTTTAAAATTGTTAATAAACCTTCACTTATTTACCTATGAAAAAGAGTATCATTTCAAATATAAATCAAATTATTTCTTTTAAATCAGTTCTACCAAAGGTGGCGGAAGAATTCAAACAGAGAGTAATTTAAAGTATTATCTATATATGCTATTTCATTCATATTGTGTGTACTAACTGTTTTGAATATTCAAATTGAATATTTGTGTGCATTTTAAGTGTATGTATTTCAGCGACAACCGTCACAGAACAGGACTGAAACAGATACTTGTGGTAAGTGAGGGAGGCATACAACAAAAGTGCGCGAAACCTACTTAAATCAAAAGAGTGAATTATTCATAGACACTTATACAGATTATACAATCACACTAATAACTCCTAATAATTATAATTGGAGCAGTTTTTATAAAAACAACATCACAGCAGATACCGGAGCGTATCTGCAAGCACACTACACATCACTAAATATATATGCTAGTATTACTTGTTCAATAACAAGTGTGGCGCTCCATCGCGGGGCTGAAGTGATTGAAGAACACACACCATATCGATACAACCATATATAGCTTATACCTGAATCTATAATATTACATTATAGATTGGCGCCCAACGGCTGAGCACGAGTTAGGGAGATATACAATAACCAATAACCTAAATACACTAATTCGTGAGAAGACAGCAGGAACATTATCAGAAGATCAAGATGTATACCGACAGATTGAAATCAAGATCGAAATCAAGGTCAACGTCAAGAAAAAGGGCGGCGCAAGCAGAGAAGGAAACCAGAAAAGAAGAGAAGGAAGCTATGTCAACAGAAGACGTGGAGGAGATAGTAGTGGAAGTAAAAGACACAAATTGAACCGGCGGAGGGGGTTTAACAGCCTATGGAGGAACCGGAAGTGATGATTCAGGAAACCCCACCTGAAATAAGCCGACCTGCAACGGTGATGCCATTAGAAGGAATGAACTTCATGGAAATGTTGAGGACAGCGATGGAAGAGGCTCTAAAGGAAACCAACAAGAAAATAGAGGCAGGCCTGAAATCAACCAAAGAGGACAATCAAAATTTGAAAGCAGACTTAAACAGAATAGAGGAAGGCCTAAACTCCACCAAGGCAGACTTAAATAGAATAGAGGAAGGTCAGCGATCCACCAAAGAGGATTTAAGCAAGAAAATAGAGGAAGGCCAGAGGGAGAACCAGAAACATATGGAATTATTAAAGGAAGAGTTCAATAACCAGATACAGGAGACGAACAGGAGGATGGAAGATGGACAAAAGAAAACCGAGGAATTACTGGAGAAGAAAATGGCCATCATGAAAGAAGATTTATCGGCAGAGTTGGGAGTCAGAATGGATCAGGCCAACCAGAAAATGGATGAAATCACGGCTAAGTTCAATAGAGACGTCGAAGTAATACAATCTGACCATGAAGGGATGTGGCAACAGATAAGTATCCACAGTAACAAGATGAAGGAAGCCGCCAAGGATACAGAAGAGATGATAGAAAGAAGATTGAAAGAAAATGTTGATGAAATCGAGAAGCGCATGGCCATCCTATCAACTGAAGTTAATGTCGAGATGGATGAAGTACGAAAGGAGGGAGAAGGTACTAGCCTGAAACTAATACAAGCAGAGTTAGACATCAACCAACGCATTAAAGAAATGGAGAGAACACACGATACACAAATAAATGTGATAACACAAGAACAGACCAACATGAAGGCAGCGCAATCAACACTAACAGACAAGTGTGAAGAAGTATCTGGAAGAGTGGACGCAATTAAGCAACAGGTACATGATGATAGAACCCTATTAACCGAGCGTCAATGAAGAGAGTTAGATGACCTCCGCGACGAGATGCATCGATTGCAAACGATACCAAATTTACTATCCGGATTGACTCATCTAGACAACAGAGATCAGATTGAATTCAGGACCTATTATAAGAATCCGCTAGAGTTTTTAGAACGAATAGAAGAAATCATACATAGAAACAGAGAGAGTAGATGGACTACCATTAAAGGAATGTTAGATGAAGCCTTCAAAAGCACGTTCGACAATTGGTGGACGGCAACCCGTAACGAAGTGGGGAATTATGACAACTTCAAAGTGGCGTTTAAACAAAAATATTGGTCAGAAGCCACCCAGAACATCGTTAGGGATGATATCACAAACGGGAGGTTCGATACACATGGAAGGCAGTCAATGACAACATATTTCTTGGGAAAGATTTGCCTGGCAAGGAATCTCGAACCCGCAATCCCAGAAGAATGCCTAGTGACGAAATTAGCCTACCACTTCAATCAAGGCATCTCACAAGGAAGACTAAATGCACAAATAAAAACAGTCCAAGGAATGTGCGAACTGTTGGAGAACCATGAAAGAGAACGATACTACCAACGTAGTCAACAAGGACCTAACCAGACATATGATCGAGGAGGACCTGGGAATAATAACCCCAACATATCCAACGAAAGGAATAGCCCGGGAAGGAATCACAATCACCCACCGAGATTCCAAAATCACCCTATACCACGCCAAGACGGAGGGGGCAACAATGTGAATAATAGAGGGAATAATAATAATCAGCATTCAGGTGGATATCAGCGAGAGCCAGTTTACCAAAGAGGTAACAATTATTACCGGCCGTACCAGAATCAAGCTCCCAATCATCACCCAAGACAAAGCAATGGCAACCAACATAATAATCACTTTCGCAGAGTACACTACGCTCATGCCAGTCGAGGGGGAAATCGTCGAAACTACTACCAAGGAAGGAGGAGTTTCCCTAATCAGCATAGTCATTCCAGCAATAGCGATAGAGAGGAGCGGGAATCTGGATACCGATCTAACGGAAGCGACAGCAATGGAAGTCAAGGAACAATAACGCAAAATACAGAAGTCTACCATAATGGACATGGGCCTGGAAATCAGGAGCCCATAGCTTCGACATCGCAAGACAGGCACGGGAATAATGACCTGCCTTTAAACACCAACCGGCAGTGAAAAACCAAGTAGTACCCTCACTGAACCGGACTATTAGGTCTAGTTTTGGCAAACCATCCAAATCTTCGCAAAACTTACACCAATAATTATTTAAAAAATATAAGAAGAGACTTAATGGAAGAAAAAGACAGTGCTATCAGCGATACAAGTAACAGTGAAATTGCATACATAGCGGTGAAGGTCAATAACATAAAAGCAACGGCAATGATAGATACCGGAGCAAATGTATCATTGATTGATAAAGTGGAGTTAGATAGAATCCAATCTGAAAATAAAGCGACAATACCCACTTTACCTATTAACAACATTGTACTCATTGGAGCTACCGGACGTCAGAATAAGACGATTAGACAACAAGTACAACTAGATGTATCCAGCAATGGGAACACGATACAGATGATATTCCTCGTAGCCAGTGGGCTACCGTTTACCCTGCTCATTGGGTATGATATACTCAGAAAATACACCGCGATAATTAACATGGACACAAATACAGTAATGATGAAGACAGGAGAAATTGAGTGGACAGCCAAGCTAACAGAATATCAAAAGGCACCCGCAGAACATGTAATATACTACATTAGGGAAGGCCACCAACATCAGGAAGGCGCCATCAACGAGAAGCTTCACAACAACCCAGAGGAAGATTTATGGTTGACCAAGATTAATGAGATACGAGAATTTAAGACCAACCAAAATAGCCAAGAGCTGACATGGGAACAAAGGGACCATCTCATAAACATATATTGCCAGTATCGCCACATATTTTCTGATACGCCCGGAAAAATCAAAAATTTCCAATGCGAGTTAAGATTCAAAGACCAAACCGAATTTAAACGAAAATCTTATCCTATCGCCTTTTCACTGAAGGAAGCAGTAAGAGAAGAAATCCAGCGTTTGATAGCAAATGACATCATCGAAGTAAGCAATTCACCATACACCAACCCTATTGTCGCCGTACCAAAGAAAAATGGTGCAATACGAATTTGTTTAGATGCTCGTGAACTTAACAAAACCATAATTAACGACAGGACATCACCTGGAGAAATTGATGAAATCTTAAAGAAGTTTTATGGTACAAAATTTTACAGTATATGGGATACGGTATGCGGATATTGGCAGGTTGAACTGCATCCGAATAGTAGAAAGTACACTGCTTTTATCTTTGAAGGTCGAAATTACCATTTTAAAAGACTACCGTTTGGCTTGGTAAACTCGGTAGCAATATTCGTCAAATGTATGGACGAGATACTGGGCCACAATACACTGCAGTTTACAACAGTCTATGTTGACGATCTCTTGATCGCCTCCAACAATTGGGGAGGAACACTGTGAACGGGTGGCACAGGTGTTACAAAAATTAGAAGACAATCACATTATATTGAAGTTAGATAAGTCTCAATTAATTGCAAAGGAAGTTCAATTCTTGGGGTTTAACCTATCTGAACATGGAATTACACCGTCCCAGGAAAAGATGGAGGCAATACAGCGTTTCCCCGTCCCACAGAACAAAAAACAACTGCAATCGTTCCTCGGGATCTGCAATTACTATCGGAAATTTCAAAATAATTATTCCGAATTAACAGCTCGATTTTCAACACAGCTGTCATCAAAAGAAAAATGGAAATGGGAATCAGAGCAAGAATCTACGTTTAAGTTAATTAAAGAAAAGTTCCTAGAAACCGTTATGCTACATCACCCTAACTTTGAAAAACAATTTTTCATGAACTGCGACGCCAGCGACTTGAGTCTTGGATCCATACTATATCAAGAAGACCAAGACGGGAACCATGAAGTGATCAGTTTCGCAAGTCGTACGTTGAACAAATGCGAACGCAACTACCACACCACAGAAAAAGAATTATTGAGTATCGTATTCGCTTGCGAAAAGTTTAGAACCTTTATTTTGGGATATACAGTGACAGTAAGAACAGATCACAAATCCATTTCATTCCTCAAGAACTGCAAATTGAAACACGGCAGATTGACAAGATGGACTCTCACACTCCAAGAGTACAATATACAGTGGGAGTACATACCGGGAAAAAGCAACACAGCTGCAGACGTGTTGTCCCAGATTAACATCGACGCCCAAACATTTGAAGGAGAGAGGGAAACCATCGCGAAGGTCTACCACTTGCTAAAAAATAAATCTGAGCTTACTAAAATACTGTCAGATATAGCTATACAGCAACAACAAGATCCCAAAATATTGATGATTATTAAAAAACTAGCAGACAACGATGCAAACATTAAACAGTATTACTGTACTCATCATCAGTTGGTGTTCACCAAAAGCAATAAAAATGGTGAAGGCTGGAAGATAGTTATCCCAAAGGTTCTAGAGAAAGAGTTGACCATCGACTATTACATACGATATGGTCATATGGGCGCAGTGAAGGTGGTAAAGGCATTGCAAGAACATGTGTATTTCACTGACATGAATAGGAAGGTAAGAAAATATATACAGAATTGCCATATTTGCCAGCTAGTCAAATGCAGTAACGAAAAGCGAGAAGGAGTGATGATACCGATTACATCTGTGACAAAATTAGAAAAAATCTTCCTGGACATTTGTGGGCCATTTCCACGGAGTGGTGGAAGACACCAGTATAAATATATCATTATCATCTTTGATCACTATACAAAATATACTAAGCTGTACCCACTTAATCGAGCCACAACAAGTAAGATACTGGAAGTAGTTATAAACAAATACATACCCGAAGTGGGCAGACCAGCGTCAATAATTACAGATCACGGAACGCAGTTTCGAGGACGAAAATGGCGGGAAACACTGATCCATCTGGGAATCAAAACGTATAAGACATCGGTGTACCACCCCAACAGCAACCCTGCTGAAAGAGTGTTGAGAGAAGTAGGAAGGATTTTAAGAACCTACTGTCACAGCCAGCAGAGGAAGTGGGAGGAATATTTATCCCCAGCTGAAGACTTCCTAAACCTCGCCTACCATCAGTCAACTGAGGAAACACCATACATGGCAGTGCACGAGAAAAGACCACCCCGGGAGATCACAGAAATAATTAACTTTCCAATAAGTGAAGAGATCAAGTTTAACCAAACCAAGTTCTATAATAATGCAGTTGAAAGAGCCCAGAAACTGAGAATTAAATACAAAAAATTGCAGCCCAAAATTATAAAATACGAAGTGGGAGACCAAGTGCTAATCAAAAATCGAGAACTCCCAAGTACTATCGAGGGCATTGCAAAGAAATTGCTACTACTATATACCGGACCGTATACTGTAACAAAAAACAATCTAAACAACACATATGAATTGCAGAACCCTATTACAAAAAAGATAAAGGGTACCTATAATCAAACTTCCATGAAAAAATATATTGACAATTGAGATATGAAATTACAAGTGAAAAGAGAGCGATAAGGATTATTTTATTATTAATACTATGTGAGGATGAAAATGTTTGTTGTGTAAAATAAAAAGATGATTATGAGTATAACTGTTGACTATATCAAGATGAAAATTGAAATGTGGCCATGAAGATTATTGTTATTTACAAAATGAAAAGTGAAAATATGATTATAAAAATAGATGTTGACTGAAGAAAAAGGGTGAATTATTGTCATGAAGATTATTATACGTTTATATTAAATGAAAAGTAACTATGTAATTATGTATTAAACATTGAATGTATATTGTCATTTTATAATGTGGGAAAAATTGATCCCAGAGAATTTATGTAAAGGAATCAGAACATTGTATTCATCAATAATAACTACCATATAAAAAAGATGTCAATACGAGACTGACACACACCATCCTTGGCACCAACTAATTCCAAGAGCCACGTCAACCAGTAGAACAACAACATCTCACCCGTACTACTACTATAAAAAAGATGTCAATACGAGACTGACACACACCATCCTTGGCACCAACTATTTCCAAGAGCCACGTCAACCAGTAGAACAACAACATCTCACCCGTACTACTACTATAAAAAAAGATGTCAATACGAGACTGACACACACCATCCTTGGCACCAACTATTTCCAAGAGCCACGTCAACCAGTAATTATAACATCTCACCCGTACTAATGAAAGAAAAAGAGTATGAATATACGAGACTGACACACACCATCCTTGGCACCAACTATTTCCAAGAGCCACGTCAACCAGTAGAACAACAACATCTCACCCGTACTACTACTATAAAAAAGATGTCAATACGAGACTGACACACACCATCCTTGGCACCAACTAATTCCAAGAGCCACGTCAACCAGTAGAACAACAACATCTCACCCGTACTACTACTATAAAAAAGATGTCAATACGAGACAGACACATTACATCCCAGGCATATATGAAGCAAACTCATTATTTCCAAGAGCCTAGTCAACAAGTGAATAAGAACATCCTACCCGTACTATAGAAAAGAAAAAAGGAGGAGCAAAAAAGAAGAGTTGGAAGAATAAACCAAGTGAACATTATTACTGTAGAGAAACAACCACACACGACAAATTTGTATTTGAATAAAGAAAAGCCAACACTACATGAAGTACAAATACCAACTAAAACCTGGAAAAGGAAAGAAAAAATGAATGTACTAATACATAGTATCTAGAAGAATAAATTTGGAACGAAGATTATGACGAAATGACGTTCAAGGTAACACAGAATGAAGAGATTAATCTATGGTGAAGAAGAATAAAAAAGAATATACTAACGAAGAAAATCATGAGAGTATACCAGTGAGGAAATGTAAAACAAAATATCCCGATGATATGTGAAGAATTAGTTAAGTTGAATCAAGAAAAGAGAGAATCACAATGTACAAACCGCAGATGTGTGAATTAATCCCAAGAATATTTATTATTTGTCGGAAAAACGACCACTATGTAATCAATTACATTTATTGTTTTATTACTTATGGTGAAATGTAAAGTTTGTCTACACATAAATAATTTTCAGGCGCCATGTTTGTTATAAAGCAACATGATCGAAATTTACTTTTAGGGCCAGAATTCGTGTTAACACGCACCAGTTTAGTGGAACCAAGTACCTGAAATAAAGACACATCAAATAACATATAAAAGTATTTATTAATATTAAACATTAATAAGGATTACATATTGCGCCATGGGCGTTGTCCACATGGAATTACTTTACACAAAGAATATACGCTGCATTAATACATGTTATAGGAGAAGACATACATTCAAAGTAACTTTCATATTAATTCAACCATGATTGTACCATCACAACTATTATTATTATTAATGATTTGAGATGAATTGACTGAAGAGTAATGCCAGCAATCATTTATTATTATTAAAGGAGATGATTTGCCTCCATATTTATTGAAATTAGTATGGCCAGTAGAGTCGAATAGCCAAAGTGAGCCGCTCTAAACTGCCCCAGCTAAATGTATGTTAGGGAACTAAATAAACGAGGGAAGTAATTACATAGAGAAGAAATAAATATGATTCAAAGAGCAGAAAGCAAAAGGATATATGGAAAAAACATGTGAATCAACATGGAATGTACAATAATTGATAAATTCTTCATAGAAAAATATAGTATAATCATAACTCAGAATTAATCAATTCTTAAAGGAAGGCATATGTAACATAACCAAATATGGCAGTTACATAAAATGAGCTTAAAGGACGTCAAGTAAGAGAAAAATATGAATGTAAATCTAGATAAGTAAATCCATGTATATAAAGTGTGTATCTACAAATGTGTTAATATGAAAATCCAACTATGAATAAGATAATATCAACCTAGTGACATCAACTACGAAACAGGAAAGAAAATGACATGAGCCACAACAAAATACCAGTAACTAGACCCAATAGGATCCAAAAGTGAGGGAAAACAACGAAATAAGAATTAACAAACTCCAAAAGTGAGGGGAAACAACGAAATAAGGATTAACAAACTCAAACAGCGAGAGGAACAATTAAGGAATAATGACTACGATGAAAATAACGAGGAAGAAGAAAGAAGAAGGACAAGAAAGCTGACTCAGAAGAGAGAAGAAGATGAATAAATCATACCAGTAATCAATATAAAACCACGTGTACCAAAGACTATATAAGTGACAAGTGAAATGATGATTATCAAATGTGAGGATGAAAACAGTGTTTAGCATTTAAGGAAACACAAACAATAACAGTGTGTACTTAATAGATGTGAAACATGTGAATAATTAACTATTTCAACTGAATAACCACACAAACAATTATAGTGATGAAGTTTGTAAGTATATGAAAATATGTTAATTCCATGATGAAAACAACAAGATGTTAAATAAGTCAAATAGACACGAACAATGAGTGTGACGCATTTAATAAAGTTGTGATTGACACAGATAATCATAAGACCACCAGGATAAAACAAAATAGAACAATATAATTATGTTTTTTTTTTGGTAAAGAACTGACAACAAATAAAAAACCCTTGTATCAAACAAAATGGATTGAATTGAATTCAACCTATGACTAGAAAAATATGATAAATAATACAATAAGATATGTGTTAGTGTTTAAGAAGGAATTGTATAAACATGTGTCACAAAATAAGTAAAATATTATTGTGGAATACCATGTTAATACCATGTAAGTAGTAGAGACATACTGCATTAAAACAGATGGTACATTGTTACATAACCCATAGAGAAGGTACCTGTTAAACAGAAAACCAAACATATCAATGAAAATAAATGATTATCAACAATGATATCAATTAAGGAATTGTTATAAATAACAGTACATCCTAATAGACATTGTATTATAATACAACCATGTAAATAAAACCAATCAAATGCAATGGCAAACAGAGATAGCAAAGATGCAACAAATATGCCAATTCAGTTAGGCAAAGTGCAATATCAAAACCAATGCTAAAGTGAATAACAATATTACCAGTAGTAAGACCAATATCTGGTAATGTTTTGAGAACAGATCCTTAACACAATAACAACAGTATTATAAACAAAATGTTGTAAACTAACTAACCATGTAAATACAATCAGATGTAAGATGGACCATTGTATGGCCCATTAGTTAAGGAAAATAGTGTATTAAAGATTAAACACAGATTGTTCACAATATTACCAGTAGTTAGAGGGAAACTCAATACAACTTTGAGAACAGATTAGAACTATAAAAACAGTCAGTATATATGCAAATAATGAGAAACCAACTGACCATAGTGACAGAAATCAGATGTAAACAAACCATGTTAAGTAAGTTACTTAGGAAAAATATGACATATAAATTTGTCTAAGAGTAAATGTGAACATTACCAAAAGTAGGAGTAATGTCTAATACCAATATAGAAACACAAACAAAATGTAACAATAACAGTTTAATTATTGTTTTTATGAAAAATAAATGACCACTATGATGAGACACAATAGGAACAAACCCATTATTAAAGAATTGAAGGATTCTGAACTAGCTAGAAGCTGACCACTATATGTAATGCATTAAGTACAATATATGTACACTAATGACATTTAATACATAATATAATTTACATAGAAAAGACTAAAATTATGTTGACAATTGTATGAGACAGGTAGAAGAGGAATAAGACAGTATGTATATTATATTTAATACAATCATGTAAAGGTATTTTAGTGTGAAATCATGTAAATAATCGTTTTAGTATTATTAGATTGTAAGATTACTTGTATTAAATAAGGGAAATTCATTTTAAATACATTTATATAAAAACAAAGATGGACGCCTAATGACGCTATAATGAGCTATTGTTAAAGAAATAATTATTTCCAAATAATAAATCAAACCAAGTGAGAAATGGACTCCAAGTGTTTATTTAGAAAGTGTTTTTATTAAAAATAATTAACTCTGGTGTCAAAGACTTATAAAAATAAGAAACACCAAAGATAATTAATAAAAACGTTATATTAAGAGAAGCGATGTAAATAAAATAATGTTGTTTAGACTTAAATTAAAGAAGAAAATGTCTATAATTCAATGACATAACTCATGTAACGATAGGACGTTCAGTAAGGAAGTTATTGTAATTATTAACTTTTCAATTATTTTTTACACTAGTGCTTACGTCACATAAACTCCAACCCAAAGTCAAAATTTGGTAAAACATCAAATATTTTAATAAAACAAAGGCTTTTGGGGTGAAGACTATAGTGTTTACAACCAATCAAATCAACGCATTTTGTCAGACTCGAAAGAGACGCTCCGGCGAAATGTAACAGTCTACGAACAGCCTTCAGACGAAGTGTCCACGCAGCTCTACACCATGAAAAACTATTATTTTCAAATTTGTGCGCGTCCATTGACAATAAGTTGATAAACATACATAACCTTGACCCAACAAAAATACTTCCGAGTGGAATGTGCGGAATTATCGAGAGATACAAGTACGATAGTGTATAATCCCGGTCGTACTTGCGTGTGTTGTGATAAATAAACAGGGAGTACAACATTTTATTTAAATAACTTTGATTTAAAAATGATATTTTTAAAATAGACATCTATAAATACTACGCGAGTCAAGTACTAGCGAAAGATTAAACTTATAATGGAATTATTAGAATTCCAAGAAATGTCAATTTATACTTATTAAAATATTAGATAAATATTTTAATTAATTTTCATAATTTTAATAATTATGTTTGAAGTAATTGTCATTAATTACAAGAGTTAACATTTAGTCACTCTTTTGACTAAATTTACTTTGTTTTGATTATTTCGATGTTTTGAAATAAATAATATTAACTTTCATACAAAAGTATAAAAGCAATTCTAATAACAACATGTCAAAAAGTTACTAATAATGTGTTCAGAAAATATAAATTAAGAAATGATAACCGTTAAGAAATCATTTACCATAATAACATTACCTGTAATAGCTAACCTCTGAATAGTAGTGGTAGCTTGTTAATTTAACTGTTGCATCTGTTCTCAAATAATTTCCAAACCAAATAGAAATCATATCAAGAGTTTTTTTTGGTATTTTATTAATTTTTTTCTCTTGAAAATATATATTTATCAAACTAATTGTTGAAAATAAAACGATACATTGAAACTGTACAAGCCACGAGCTTGACGGCTGCTATAGAGTTTTATAAGGTGCGTGCGCATCCACGCGTACGATAATAACATATTTACCATACATATGGTATTAATTTTCATTGTTTTATATTTATTTGTTATTTATTAACCATTGTTCAATTTTCTTAATTCTATTAATATTACATCTTGACACTGATATCATGTTACCTCAAAGAACCTAACAACCTGATAACACATTGACAAGAAAACATAACCTATTAAGTTCAAATTATTGTACCAATGACAGGACTACCAGCATTGAGCCTGGACAGAGTTTTATGTTAAAATTAATCAATTGTAATTATTATTTAAAGGGTTATTAGCCCAAATGATTGTTAATTGTTTTTAAAAATTTGCCATTTTAAAATTGTTAATAAACCTTCACTTATTTACCTATGAAAAAGAGTATCATTTCAAATATAAATCAAATTATTTCTTTTAAATCAGTTCTACCAAAGGTGGCGGAAGAATTCAAACAGAGAGTAATTTAAAGTATTATCTATATATGCTATTTCATTCATATTGTGTGTACTAACTGTTTTGAATATTCAAATTGAATATTTGTGTGCATTTTAAGTGTATGTATTTCAGCGACAACCGTCACAGAACAGGACTGAAACAGATACTTGTGGTAAGTGAGGGAGGCATACAACAAAAGTGCGCGAAACCTACTTAAATCAAAAGAGTGAATTATTCATAGACACTTATACAGATTATACAATCACACTAATAACTCCTAATAATTATAATTGGAGCAGTTTTTATAAAAACAACATCACAGCAGATACCGGAGCGTATCTGCAAGCACACTACACATCACTAAATATATATGCTAGTATTACTTGTTCAATAACAAGTGTGGCGCTCCATCGCGGGGCTGAAGTGATTGAAGAACACACACCATATCGATACAACCATATATAGCTTATACCTGAATCTATAATATTACATTATAATATATATTCTAAATTTTAAATTCAGTTTGGTTCTTATTGTATAGAAATTTCTGGGGTAGGTAGGTGCATTATCACAAGTTTCATCCTGAATGGATGCATGTTCATACAGTATTGAACTTGTTGTTGAGACAGGTTAAATTATGCATCAACTGGCAACTAACATGTCGGTCTCTGGGCCAAAAGTATTTTTCATAGGGTTATAATATTCATGCCATATTTCTATTTTCACTAATTAGCAATGTTTCTGTATATATAAATTCTTTTAATTAATTATGATAACTGGGGGGTGTTCATGTTTTAAATATTTTTTATTTCTCACAGTAATAGAGCCCAGTGGGGCAGAATTGTATAACAGTATTAGGCACTTAGCCAAATTTTTGGAATTCATTATGTCCTGGGGACTACTGAAGTGCTTAAGCATAATCTAATACACATGATGGGTAAGGAACCAAGTAAATTGTAATCCTAACAGAGATACCTATAAAAGAATTAATAATATATATATATATATATATATATATCATGGGGGTAAGAAAAGGGCGTAGCAAGAGATCCTTATATATTGTATTGTATGGTATTGTATAGTGTATTTGTATTGTGGAACATGTGATGTTTTGTATAATTGTGTGTATATTTTGCGGGGTTATAGGTATTGTACATTTAGGTGTATTTTTGGTGGGGAGTTTAGATATAGGGTTTGTTTTTTTATAAAAGAAAGTTGAAACATGGAATTATGTATATATCCTTTTCATTTTTTATAACAAGTATTCTATTTCAATTAATCTTTGCTGATTATTTCTTTAAGAAAATAATTTATTTTAATTAACTTTAATAACAAGTATATGAATTGTCACCCTTTAAAATTTATTTAATTTGTTTGAGAATTTATTATTATAATTAATATTATCAAGGAGTCTATACCATTTATCTCCATTAAGTTCAATGGATCATTCTAAAGAGAACATATAAAATAAATTTTATATATTATTAATATTTTATCGGAAACTTTATTTCAAGGATAGTAATGGTTTTAAATTTCAATTCATTTGTAAAGAGAGATAGCAAATTATTTTATAGGTGTTAATGAATATTTTCAGGTGACCTTGTTGAGAGAGTATACTTTATTTTAATTGACAATTTAAGGGAATTATAGATTATGACTGTTGTGTTTATTTATTTTATTATTAATTTGTTTACCAAGTGAGATAGAATAATAAAAGGGATTTATTAATTGTTTAATTTATGAGTTTTCATTGCAAGTCCCGTCTCACTGGATCCAGCGCACTTTTGGCTTCTCTAGGCTTTAGCCTAGTTCTAATTAACTTGTGGCCCCTCTTTTCAAAAAAAAAAAAAAAAAATTACTGCCCAAGTTAAAGAGGGGTTACAATTGGTAGCAGAGCGTGGTTGAGATTATGGTCAACCCATGGGTCCTGTGGGTGTGACGGGGCTTGCAAACTTAGGAAACATTTTGGGGGTTCTAATGGAACTTAGAAAAATTTTGAAAGGCCCTATATCTAAAGGTGAATATTTTTGTTAGGTTTAAGGTTTTGAGATATGTATATGTACTTGCCCGCCTTGAATAGTTGATAGTGCCACGGGGTGAGAAATTTTAGAAGGGGACATTCCTTGGGAAACGGGACTTATCGCAGATCTGTGCCTGGGTGGTGATGGTTGGAGTATTACCTTGCCCATATTTGGGGAGGTGTTGTTTTTAATTATGCGGTATGGCCCGATCGGCAGTCGGTCTCCTCCGATATACGGTAGCCGAAGAAATATTGAGACGTTTTTGAAAATTTTCGTTGGTCGGTGTTTTTGTCGTGTTGTGTGTTTGTGTGTGTGTCGCGTTCCATTTGTGTAGAGACGTAGAGTGAGAGCAGTTCAGGTAGTGGGCTAGGTCCTCGCAACGGTAGGTGGACCCGCAGTCTACTTGAAGGAAGGTTTAGTACTTGAGTTTTTCTGATTCCGGTATTAGTTGTCTTTAGTTTTTAAGGTTGTGTGTTTTGTTTGTGTGCCGACCACGAAGCGACGATGAGTGCACTTAATCCCGAGTTGTTTTTGCGGGATGAACTTGAGTTCGAGCTCCGGGCCCGGGGCAAAGACCCTCGAGGCAATGTTCAAATTTTACGGCGGCAGCTCCGAGAAGCGCTGGCCGCGGGTGACGCGCTCTCTAGGGTCACCATTACTGACCAAGAGAGCGAGTGGGAAAGTTGTACTGAGAAGTGGGAGGAGCTGCGGAAGTTAGCTCACTCCGTAGAAAGTTTGGAGGAGGGACCGGGGTGCTCTATCGGTGTCCGGCGAATCCGGCAACATCTGCAGCACGTGATCCTTAGGCTGCAGAATCTACAAGCACAAGGCGGCGAACTTGTGCCGCCCTATAACATACCCGAAAGAATTCAGCAGATTACCTCGACCCTCCAGGGGTCTCAACCTGCTAGAGCATCCACTCCGGTTCCGGTTGCTGAGGCGTCCGTGGTCTCAGCCGTAAATTCTTCTTATAGAGAAGTAGAACCTGTTCAAGCGGGTTTGGGGGCGGCGTCTTACCATAAGCTGCCCAACCCACTTGCTCACATTATTCAACAACTACCAGTCGTAGATGGACTGGAGGCGGACAAACTTTTACCCTTTTTTAGAACCGTCTTCTAGTTGGTGGACTACCCGGGCATGTCAGAAAGTACGGTGCTCGAGCTCATATTCCCCTATTGTCGCGGTACCATGGCTGACAGGGTGGCGGAGGTGATGCGACGTAAAGGTGGAGTGGAGGAGTTCCACCGGGTAATGTTGAGGACGTTTGTCCCCGGTAGATTGATGGAGCAGTTGCGACATCGTCACTTTTATAGAGTGCAGGCGCGGGGCAAAACATTAGCCCAATACGTGCAACGAATACGGGAAGTATCTCGTATACTGGGACTGGGCATGTCGGAGGAGGAAGTGGTCCAGCACATTCTCGACAGCGTCTCCGCCGACGACCGACTACGTCTAGTTTTTGCCCAGCGGCCGCAGTGGTTTGCTGACCTGGACCGGTTCTGCGTCATGACCGAGGCCATCCAGGTGACCGACCACGCGAGGGGAGATGGTAGAGGAGAAGAACCAAGACCGCAGAGATCGGAAGGACCCAGAGAGCCTATCTTCCCCCGACAGGCCCAGCCAGCTCGAAATCGCGAGCAAACGAAAGCCGTGATTTGCTATAATTGTAACCGCCCGGGACACGTGGCGAGAAATTGCACGCGAGGGCACGCGCGCCCAGCACCACCTTTGTCTAGACCAGCTCCAAAAAACTAGATAGACAAGGGAAGATATTTCGGAGGATGTCTTCCCCCCGCTCTAATTCTGTTCAACTTCCGAAGACCTCCAGCCAATTGTTAGAATCCAAATCTTCCAACATCAAGGTCCAGTCCACTACCTCGCAACAACTTTCTGTATGCCCTTTTCTGTCGTTCGAGGTAAAAGGGGGTCAGCTCAGAGCCTTAGTTGACTCCGGTTCGGCCCGATCCATCATCTCATCTCGGGTATATGCGGACCTTGAAAAGCAGGGCTTGATTAAGGAGTCGAACTTGTCATCTGCAATATGCTGGACTGCATCCCGGGAAATCTTGCCTATCTCCCGGGTTACTACCTTTAAATTCAAAATCGATGGGTTTTCTTGGGTGTGGCCTTTTCTGGTTTCTCCTGCTCTGGGAGTGGATTGCATAATTGGTGCCAACTTCATCGCAAAAAGTGGTCTCATGCTGGACATCCAAGCGCACCAATGTTTCTTTAAATTTAATCGGGAAGTTCTAATTCCGTTCCTTGGGTACCAGGGCGCCAAGCCGGGTATCCAAGAAGTAGCTTGTCCCGATTCTGCACGAGATCATCTCACTCCATCCCAGCAGAAGGCCTTAGACCATTTGTGTGAGGAATTTCCCGAGGTGTTAACTCCTACTTTGGGACTCACACACCTGCTGGAATATAAGATACGTCTCACAGATTCTAAGATAGTAAGGTCACACCCTTACAAGTTTGCTCCTCCGAAGATGACCATTCTGCGAGAGAAGGTTCAAGAATTGTTGGAACAAGGGGTAACTGAACCTTCTCATTCGAGCTATGCCAGTCCAGCATTTTTAGTACCAAAGCCTGGGGGCAAGCAAAGAATGGTAATTGATTATCGGAAGTTGAATTCCAATATAGAGGTGGATTCTGTTCCCCTCCCAGATTTACATTCGGCCTTTGATTGGTTCAGTGGGGCCAGATATTTCACTATTATCAATCTTAACGCGGCCTATCATCAAATTCCTCTGGCCAAAGAAAGTAGACCATATACGGCCTTTTGTGTACCCTGGAATTTGTACCAGTACACAAGGGTTCCCATGGGTTTGGCTGTGGGGGCCCAGACACTTACTTGCCTTCTCGATATGGTTTTTCACGATGTGAAATTCCGCTTCGTATTTAACTATCTGGATGATCTACTAGTATACAGCGACACCTTCAAAGATCATCTGAGTCATCTAAGAGAAGTGTTGGGTCGGTTAAGAGAGGCTGGTCTCACTGTCAATCCCGAAAAGGTTCGTTTCGCCCAAGAGAGTATTTCTTTCTTGGGCCATTTAGTTTCACACAGGGGCGTTACGGTAGACACCGAGAGGACACAGGGCATCCGTGACTTTCCTCCCCCTAGGGATGCGAAGGGCATAGCAAGATTCGTCGGTATGGTAAATTTTTACCGACGTTTCATACCGAACATCGCCGAAATTGCCGCACCCTTGAACGAACTGAGGAAGAAGGGCGCAAAGTTTACATGGGGGGAAAACCAACAAAAAGCTTTCTCTACATTGAAGGAAGCCATCATATCCCCACCGGTGTTGCGGATGCCCGACTTTTCAAAGCCGTTCATACTGCAGACGGACGCGAGTTCGGTTGCACTTGGGGCGGTTCTCTCCCAAGTTGTAGACGACGCTAGGCAGCCTGTGGCTTTTAATTTCCCGGACGTTGACCCAGCAAGAACGTAAATCATCTGTTTATGAGCTAGAGTGTTTAGCTGTAGTGTACGCTCTAGACAAGTTCAGGCGTTTCCTGGAACATGCTGAGTTCCTGCTCGAGACCGACAATCAGGCTCTCTCATGGCTTCTGGCTCATCCCCGGCAACTGGGTAAAATTGGTAGATGGGTGGTGAAAATCTCATCATTTAAGTTCACCGTGCAACACATTAGGGGATCTCAAAATGTGGTTGCAGATGCCTTGTCCCGCATGTTTTCCCAACCCAGTGATGCCCAAGCTGAGCAACCCTGTTCCGTTCTTTTAGACTTTCCTTTAGCCTTCACTGATGTGTTACCCCATCAGTTAAACGACGAAGTGCTGGGTCCAGTCATCCAAAATATCAAGGAGGGTAACGTACAGGCCCCTTATTTCTTGTCCAAGGGAGTCCTCTGTTGTAGAGAGAGAAAAGGACGTGCACCTAAAATCGTGCTGCCTAGCAAGTTAGTGCCCATGGTCTTCAGTTATTACCATGATTCCCCAGTAGGAGGCCACAAGGGAATTTCTAAGACCATTTCCAGTGTTAAGAAACATTTTATCTGGAAGGGCATGGATAGGGACATCGCGACAAGGGTTAAGAGCTGTCATCTTTGTGGCTTGAGCATGCCTGCCCAGAACACCAAACTAGGGTTGTTATCATCTGAGGTGGCGAGCAGACCAATGGAAAAGTTGTTCATTGACTACGTGGGGCCGTTCCCCCGTAGCAAGTCAGGTAATGCTTACCTGCTTGTTTGCGTGGATGCTTTTTCTAAGTTTGCCTGGCTACTGCCCTTACGGCAGGCAACCGCTCGTTTAACCATTAACGCGCTACAAAACCAAGTATTTCAGCATTTCGGTCTTCCGACCATCATTGTTTCGGACAATGGTCCGCAGTTTATTTCAAGTGAATTCCGGCGTATGTGTTTTGCCAGTGGGATCAAACACGTAACCACTTCCCCTTATTACCCACAACCGTCCCATGCGGAGAGATTCAATCGGAATATCCGGTCCGCCCTGATTGCTTAGCATGCTGAGCAACAAACCACCTGGGATCAGAATCTGAAGTGGTTACAATTAGCTTTCAACACGGCCCGACACGATAGTCATCAGGCCGTGCCCTTTGAAATTCTGTTTGGATTCTCGCCCGCACTCCCGTTGACCAACCTGTGGGATATCGAAGATCTTCTGCCGCGGGAGCCCAATAATAAAACAGCGGAGAGATGGAAAGAAGCTCGGAAGAATTTGCTGCAAGCGCACGAGCGGGTCCGTCGGCGTTATAATCAGGGGCGAATTCCAAACCCCTTCCGAATTGGTGACTGAGTCTATTGCCAAAGCCACCCACTCAGCTCAGCCGCTGACAAACGTGCTGCGAAGTTATGCTACCGTTGGTTGGGGCCATACCGTACCCTGGGATTCACGTCACCGGTGACGGCCCGGCTGGGCGTACCGGGGGACACTACTAAAATGGTGATAAGCCACATTTCAAAATTGAAACGCTGTCGCGGGCAATCGAGAACTTTCGAAGGGGGTTAGACCCCGTAGAGATAGGGTGGATGTCCTTTTAAGGTGGAAGTCGTGTTCTGGCGTTAGTGGGCAAGCCTCAGGAGGTCGGAAGTCTCCGGCGCCGAAATCTTTCCTTAGTCTTTTAGCTGTCTCTCTCTTTGCTGTGGGCTGACCCTGATCAGGTCAGCGTGCAGCACCCGCACACTTACATACTACATACCTTCTTTCGTCTCTTTCATTTTATCCCTGAGCCTCTGTTCTCCTGAGAGCAAGTGCTGCTGAGCCGACCTAACCACGATGTCCACCGGTTTGTTTTGGGGAGGGGGTACACTGCAGGGTACTCTCCCGGCATTTAACTGTGGGGCAACTATGTTGCCCTTTTGGGGTGAGGGTGTGCCGAACTCTAGTGGAGAGACGGCGCAAAACCAGTATATATACGGCCTGTAGTTAAACGGAGTACTAATTTATAGCGCGTTATCGCTGCTGCGCTCTATTAGCGAAGACAAGACTAATTCTCAGCTCATTAAGTCCCTGAGACGTGCTGGCATCTGGTGCCTAGCCGCGGTAGGAAAACTCCATTGGTGCTGCATTCTGGTGCCTAGCCGCTGTAGGCAAACGAAGTCGCCGGAAATAACTGTGATTAGGACTGTCTAACTACACCCTTCATCGATCATGGCCGCTTTTTGGTACTCCGGTAGAGAATGAAGATTTTTCAATTCATCGACCTTCACACTATGTCTGGCTAGTTCTGTACATGACTGCGGGTCCATCGAACAAGTCGAGAAAATGCCTACAACCACCTGAAGCTGTAACACCTTAAAGCTCTCCTCTTGTCTACCGGAGGAATAGCCAGAAAGCCACACCAACACCTATAATGTAGACCACAAGATTGCCACCTTAACCCCCATGGACAAAATCAGGTGATACAAAACCAATATATTATGTACACATAGAGTCAGCACTCAATAATACCCAGTGAACCAGTTCTATCTATCAACTACAACACTTTCAAGTTTTTAAACATTTAATTGGATCCCCAATTGATGGGACAGTTTAGTGTGTGAACTGGGTGTAAAATTAATTGTAAATTTTATTAAATTTCTTGTAAAATTGTCAGCTCAGAGACTGGCATGTCTTCTCAGACAGTTCAACATTCAACGTATAATTTCCTCTTATTTCAGTATATGTGTTTCTTTACAGCCTTCAAGTCATTCATTCTATTGGTAATTTATCGGGTTCAATTTAGTAGTCTTATATATATTGTAACCTAATGTTTACGTGTGTTATAAAGATTAAAGTTTAAATGTTTGTTTGGTGTTAAACGTGTCAAAATGTATGCTCTCAGTCATGTACGGGTAAACCGTATTCTGCTCTGCTGCATTCAAACGTTGCCGCCTCGCCACCTGATTGGCGTACAGCTCTCTGCTATATTACCCAGCTTGCGTCTCGCTTTAACGCCTTCACTTCAATAATTATTAGTCGTAATTCTAAATTAACTGAATCAAACATACAGCATTGCAGATTGAGAACATTTATTAATCCTTTAGAATATTTATCTTGGTTTATTATACATCAAAATCCGTTTTCTGCACTGGCTATTACAATTGTGTAGTTGGTACTTGCTCAGCTCAGTTGTATACAATCAGTCAGTAATGTTAGTTTACAGTAAAAATTATCGTTTTTCTCAGGGGTGTAAAGTCCTTTTGGCTACAGAAATATATACTTACGGCTAACACACACAAAGTTATAATAATTCTTACAACTAATTACATAAATAAATCGATATCTCATTACATTTGACTAAGTAATCACCAATGAAAACTTGTGAAGCAATTTAGGGTTATGTCTCATTCGCCAGAAGTTCGTTATTAGAAGATTCGTTAATTATTTATCATAATGTACCTTCTTAATAATTGTTAATTTGTTATAGTTAAATAGTGAATTTAAATAAGCATTTATTTTGACTCGGAATAGTGATCAGTGATTTTGAAATAGTTATATTTAATTCAGACCAAAATTTGTGAGTACTCTTTAAGGGATAATGTTTATACTCATCAGTTACTTGTTGCTGAAGATCCTGATGTCGTCTTCTTCGATAGATAACTCCTGGGCTGTCGTCTTCTTCTATGGATAATTCCTGTCGTCTGTTTCCCTCGTCTCGGCACTTTTCTTTGCTACTTCAGGCCTCGTAATTCTTCAGTTGGTGTCGTCTTCTTCTTTTAGGAGGTTCCACTGATCTTCATATAGTGTCCGTGGTCGTCTTTCTTCGTCACGGTGTCGCTTCGTCTTCTTTGGATCACTACGGTTTGTTAATTTAATTTTTTATAAATAAAAATTTACGTTCAGGATTCCCTGTACTGTTGTAATTGTCTTCCATTAGTTTTAAATAGTTTTGAAATTACTTGAAGAATAATAATTTAATTTTAATACGAGAGCTACTCGGTCCACCCTCTGGCGTTGGTTAATAATGACTTACTGAAAATCTAACGGTTTTTTGGCGTTATTTTTCTTGTTGCTATGGTTACTTCATAAATTATGCTAATTTTTCATTGGTTATTAACTCAGGTTATTGTTAAGATTTATCGTCTTTTTCCGTCTATTTCTACCAAAATATCTTCAACTGAAGATTACTACTTTATTCTAATATCTATGGTCATCACATTAGTACCATTCTTCCTAATTTTTTATGATGAACATTTTGATACCCCTCATGCCTACTTTTGGATAGCTAATTACATTTTTACTATTTTCCCAATTTTATATCTTACATATATTTTATTCAAAATTAGTTGTTAATCACATATCTTGGTACTATGAATACCCACTTACATGGTTTAATCATTTGGCACGTTCTGCCTTACCCTTGGATTATTATTTGTTCTCAAATTAATAAATTTATGTTCAACAGTTTTGCCTAGAGCCTAAATTCCATTCTACTTCCATCTAACATTTCTTACTAACATTCCTGGTGACTCTAATACAATTTACAAACAAAACAAACAATAAACATCAGTATCCCTAACTCTAATTCTTACTATTAAACATTTCTTTTCAGGTTCTACCCTGAAATAACTTTTAATTGCTGTTATCTGCTTACCCTACAATTTACTCTATGCTATTATTTTCTGAACACAAACAAAACTCTTAATACTTCCTTAAAGAAACTTAAAGAAACTCTTATAATACTACTGACAAACTGTTCCTTGCATGATATGTCCTATCTACTATTCCCTTCACTCAAATACAGTGTTAGTCCTTCTTAATTTGCTATACATTCTGATACCTTAACTCTTACCTTAATATATAATCTTGATATCTTATTACCTAAATTAACAATATTACAATTAGTTCAATCTTACCTACTAATGCACAGTTTATCACAAATTGTTTATCTGTTTTAACATAGTTGGCTTATATAATATTTAGTTCTACACTCTCACTACACTTTTCCTTTCATTAGAAAGTTACTATAATTACTACCCTGCTCACTTTGTTTCATTATTCTATACCTATCACTTCACTACTTATTTAGTTTTACACACACACTTTTGGGCTTATTCACTTGTTTATTCATGGGTTGTCTGATTACTTTAAATCACTGTGTGATTATGGTCATTTATAACTATTTACCTCCAAATCACACTGATCACTTTTGGTCATCATTCTAATATTGATTTTGTTTTGGGCTCAAAGTATTGTTTATAGCCTTTGGCCATTACTACTACAATTAGTTTGGGGTATGGTTAGCTTCTAACCCCCCTACATTATATTATACAAGTACATTCTTTAAATAACAAGATACATGTGATACTATTACCCTTCATTAATCTTATTGTCCTAGCTACATCTCATATGCTACAGACATCAATTCATTACTAAATTTACAATATTCTGTTCACTTTTTTGGGATGACTTGATTGTACTTAAACTTCTTCTTCACTGTCTCTTGGTTTCTTTGGTTCCTATCCGATCTATTGTGTCACGTCTGTCGGGTTAATAGTCATTTGTCATTTATTGGGTTACTGGGTTATTGATCTTTAAGTTCATAAGTTTTTTGCCTTTTACTCTTATTTTCAGCTGTTTATTTTATAATTAAATACCATTGAATCTTTGCTACTTTATGTCATGTTACATAATGCATCGCCACCAAAATTGATTATTTCGAAACAAAGATTATTAGATTTTTTCTGAAATCATCAATATAGTTCATTTTATCAAGTTGTTATTATTCAGGAGTTCCTCCATCACTACTTCTTCATTATTCATTCTTTATTAAGTCATGGTTCATAATGTAATAATTGGTATTATTTTCTTTCTTTATTATTCCCCTTTATGTTCTATTTCCCTAAAATTTTTCTTCTCTCTCCTTCATATAAATTGGTAATAGTCAGAGGGCACGTGTGGCTCTATTACTCTGCTATCCATTTATACACATTTTGAGTTCAGAGGCCTTGCCTATCTGCTCAATAACATATGTTGGACGTATCTCAACATAAAATCATCACATAATACTATTCATAATAATTATAATAATAGTCGTTCATTTCCGACTCACATAATATTCATACAATAAAACACTTTTGGGATTAATTATTCTTTCTTTCATACAACTCATGACTTTTCATCTCAATAACTTATTTGGATTCCTTTGTTTTAAGCTTGTGGCGATATTTAATAGGCATTTAGTATTGTTTTAAGAGCTTATTCTATATGGTAGTGATTCTATTTGTCATCACTTTAATGCTCATTGATATTCAATTAACATTGTAGCTGGTTTTGACTCATTTATATTTTTTCATTGATAGCTCAGCTAATCTGCCAGTGTTATTTTTTGTTTGATTGTTTTGGTTTCTTCTTTTGTGAAACATTAATTTCTATTTATCCCCTTTTTGTGATAGGGTTTGTTAATGATGTTATGTAGCGTCATCATTATTTGTGTAACATTTAATTTTCTATTTATCCCCTTTTTGTGATAGGGTTTGTTAATGATGTTATGTAGCGTCATCATTATTTGTGTAATATTTAATTATTTTGTATCTCAATTTTTATGATATTTCATTATACATATTTTCAAAATTACAGGTGTTTACACATTTTGTTTCACGCTTGGTCGTAAGTTTAGCCTTACTTTGTTTTGAACTTAGCTTATCTTTCTTCTAAATTCCCTCTCATTTATAATAATAATGGTTCCAATCAAATACTTACTGTAAGTTGTGCTTACATTACTTTTGAATTTTGATAATAGTTACTTACAAAATTCTTTTTAATTTTCTGACACTGGTTCATAATACTTTTTTAAAGAAGACTGGTTATAAGTCCCTTTTATCTTTTTAGTTGTGATTTCACTTATGACATAGGTATTATTTTTATTATCTTTCAATATGAGGTAGGGTCCATTATATAACAACAGTAATTTCTTCGTGATTCCCTCTCTGGAACTTGGTAATTCTCGGTTTCGTATTAATACCTTTTCTCCTTCACTGTACCGGATTGCCTTTGGTTGCATTTTATGATATTTAGCCTTTTTCTTTTCTGTTTGCTCCGCTATTTTACTATAGAATTTGGCATTATCAAATTGGTATATTGGATTGGTGGGGAAATTGACAAGTTCTTCTATGGCTCGAGGTGGTGGTTTTCCGTACATGATGGTGTACGGGGTATCCTTAATGGATTCATGATATGCGAGATTTATGAAATTTTCAGTGGCTTCGAGGTATTCGCTCCACTTGCGTTGCTGGTCGTGGCAGTATGTACGGAGAATTCTCCCAACTTCACGGAGCACTCTTTCCGCTGGGTTGCTGTTCGGGTGGTAAATTGAAGACTTGTACGTTCGGATACCCAGATCCATTAATGTGTCCTTCCATCGTCTTCCTCGAAATTGAGTACCATGGTCAGTGATAATATTCATGGGACTACCCACCTCAGTAATGTATCTTTGTGTGACAATGTTCAATACCTTGTTTGTAGTAGCATGGTTGATTGGGTATAATTTAATAAATTTTGAGTAATGGTCCATAATAATGATGATCAATTTGTGCTGCTTTCTACCTCCACTTCGTGGCATAGGTCCACATATGTCTAGGAAAACTCGTTCCATTTTATTTGTAGAGGTTATTGCTTGCATGATTCCTTCCTTTCTGTCGTTGTTGCATTTGACAAGCTGACATATGTGACAGTTTTTTATGGTTTTTCTCACCCTTCGGTTAATATCCTTCAGGTATGTGTGTTCTTCTAACGCTTTTGTCACCTTCAGTGCTCCCATGTCTCCGTACCTGAGGTGGTACTCCATTATCATCTCAGTTGCGGTTTCTTTAGGTATCATCAGCTTCCACGTATTCTGGTTAGGTTTAGTTTTAACAAACAAAATATCTTCATGAATGCAATAGTACTGAGTTGCTTTTTCTTCCTGTCGATCCAGTCTCTCTCGGATTTGGTTTAATTTTGCATCCTCTTTCTGGTGTCGTATCACCTTGTTCACTATCACTTCTAGGTCAGAGTTATTTTTCATGATGTTAAATACCTTCACAATGGTCTCCTTTTCTCCATCAAAGGTTTGTTGTTCAGTGTTGATCCGTGATAGCACATCCGCTGCTGTATTTTTGCTACCAGGGATATACTCCCAGTTGATGTGATATTCTTGGAGAGCAAGAATCCATCTGGCTAGTCGACCATGGCTGAGTTTGCAGTTTTTCAAAAATGAAATGGATTTATGGTCGGTGCGCACGGTGATGGGATACCCAAGTATGTAAGTCCGAAATTTTGCACATGAAAAGACCACACTCAACAGTTCTTTTTCAGTTACATGATAATTGCGCTCACATTGGTTTAAGGTACGGCTGGCGAAGCTTATCACTTGGTGGTTTCCATCTTTGTCTTCTTGGTAAAGCACCGATCCCAAGCTAATGTCGCTTGCGTCGCAGTTCATGAAAAAGGGTCTATTGAAATCGGGATGGTTTAACATGATAGTGTCGAGGAAGTGTTTTGATAGTGTTGAAGATGGCATCCTGTTCTGAGCCCCACATCCACTTGTTTTTGGATGATAGCTGTGGTGCTAGTCTAGTAGTCAGTTCTGAATAATTCTGCTGGAACTTTCTGTAGTAGTTACAGATGCCCAGAAACGACTGTAACTGCTTCTTATTTCTTGGGGTAGGAAAGCGTTGAATGGCATCTACCTTATCAATTGACGGTGTTATTCCCTGTCGTGACAGGTTGAATCCAAGGAATTGGACTTCTGCTGCTATTAGTTTAGATTTCTCGAGTTTTAATGTTACATTGTTAATAGATAATTTTTCTAACACTTTTTCAACTCTCATACAATGCTCCTCCCAATTTGATGAGGTGATCAACAGATCATCAACGTATACAGTGGCATAGCTCATAGTTTCGGGACCCAGTATCTGGTCCATGCAGCGAACAAATATTGCTACAGAGTTTACCAGCCCAAAAGGTAGTCGCTTGAACTGGTAGTTCCTGCCTTCAAATATGAATGCTACGTACTGTCGGCTGGCGGGGTGCAGTTCTACCTGCCAGTACCCGCAGACCGTATCCCATGTGCTAATAAATTGCGTTCCATGGAACTTCTTGAGGATTTCCTCGATCTCGCCAGGAGATGTTCTGTCGTTGATCAGTATTTTATTTATTTCTCGAGCGTCGAGACACAAGCGTACTCTTCCATCCTTTTTCGTGACAGCAACTATTGGACTAGTGTATTGTGAACAGCTATATTCTATGATGTCTTCCTCCATCATCTTACTAATTTCTGTGCGTACTGCTTCCTTGGCTGCGTACGCTATGGGATAGGATTTTTTATTGAAATTGGCCACTTCTTTAAATCTTAACTCGCATTGATACCCCCGTACTTTTCCTGGTTGGTCGGAAAATACATGCCGGTACTTGTTGTAAATTCGTATTAACTTCTCCACCTCTTGCTCTGTCATTGGATTCCCATCTTGGGTTCCTCGGAATTGTCGGATCTCCTCCAATTTTTGATGCCATAGAATGTCATTATTTGCTTGACTGTTTGGCTTCACTTCCCACCTCCGGTCTGGTGAATCACGAACTGTTCTTATACTGTATATTTTACTCATTGGTAGGACCCCTTTGCTGCCAGTTAATTCAGCTACCCATTCTCTGCCTTCATATTTCATGGTTACTTTCGATAATTCCATATCGATAACTGCAGAGTATTTCCTCAATATGTCACACCCAATTAGGATGTCAAATGGTATGTTGTGAGCGATCAAAAATATCATAGGTAGTGTCACGCCATCACTTATGACTTCTAGTGACACTTGTCTCTTTATTGTCTTATTTTGCCTACCAGTGGCTCCTATTAAAATAATGTTGCTTATTGGTAACGTTGGTAAGTTGGTCTTACCTTCTTTTTGAATTTTGTCATATATGTTTATATCAATTAGAGACACATTTGCGCCTGTGTCTATCATAAATTTTATATTTACATTATGTACTTTAGCAGTAACATAGGCAATTTCATTATCCGGGTGCTTGGTCAATGAGGAATTTTCTTCCATAAGCTCCTCTCGGATATTTTTCAGATAATGATTCTGAATTATTGTAATAGTGTAGTCATTTGTCTCGTCAGTCTGTGTCGTTATTAACCCAATAGATCGGATCAGTGACGGGTCCTTTGGTATTTTCACTGCCGCTGTTCGTTTAAATGCTGGCCGTTACCTTCGGCGCGGTCCTCTGTTCTGACGGGGTGATTATTTTCCGTGTTCTGCCTCCTCTCAATCGAGTGGTCATTACGAGTTATTTGTTCTCGACCTCTTCTGTTCTCTTCGGCACTCCGGCTCCTCGGTCTTCTATAACTGCGTCTCCCGTCATTTCTACCTTCTGCATTTATATAGTTCACCCGTCGTCTGTATGTTTGATTCTGTGTCGACGGGTTATTATTATGGTACTGGTTATTTGGTCTGTTATACCCACCTCCATTTTGGTTGTTTCCCCTGTTGTAAGGATGGTTACCATTATTATTGTTATTGGGGTAATTCTGATTGTGGTTTCTTGGGTAATTATTGTTGTTGTTTTGATTATGGAACCCTCGATAATTATTGGGGTTAGATGGCGGATGGTTGGCCGGGATGTGGTTTCCCTGTGGTCCACTTGGCTGATTTCGGTTGTCATAATTTCTATAGTTTGGTGAATTCTTTTGTCTGTTCAAGACATAGTGTTTCTCCCGCTCGTACTCTCCCAATAATGCGGCCATCTCTTGTATAGTTTTAATGCGTCCGCTTAAACGGCTTTTCGTGATCTCGCCGTCATAGTGATACGCCAATTGCGTCACTAGGCACTCTTCCGGGATGTTGGGTTCAAGGTTCCTTGCTATGCTCACCTTACCTAAAAAGTAAGCGGTTGGTGACTGTCCTAGGTAAGGGTCGAATCTGCCATTGCTTATATTGTTTCTCACCACGTGCTGAGTTGCCTCCGACCAGTATTTGTCTTTGAATAATTTCTTGAATTCATTGAAATTATTTATGTCTGGTCTTACCGCCGTCCACCAATTATCATGGACTTCTTTAAACATGTCATCTATCATGCTCTTGATTACAGTCCACCTTGTCTCTCTGGTTCGGGCTAAGTTTTCCTCCACTCGTTCTATAAACTCAATCGGATTACGTTTATAGTTTTTAAAGTTTATGGTCTCCCTATTTTCACTGCATAACACATGTGAGGTCATGATTGGTCGATCTTTCAGTGCGTTGATCTCCTCTTGTAGGCGTAGCTCTCTAGCCCGAAATTCAGCTATTTTCCCTTCTTGGGCGGTTGTGGTGTCTTTCACTTCACATACTGACGCGTCCAATCTGCTATAGTTCTCCTCTACTCTGGTTTGTATCTGTTCTAGTTTGTTGTTGGTTTCCTTTTGGAGTCCTTCAACCCTCCTCTTACCTTCGCCTTCAACTTCATTCACCTTGATTAAAATTTCTTCTCTGACCTGCATCACTACTTCGCTGGTTTTCTCTACCTTCTCTTCCGTTTCCATTACAGTTTGTTTCAGTTCTTCTCTGTATTCTGTCAACTGTTGCTGTAATGTGTCTTGGTTATATTCAATTTTATCATTCAGCGTTTCAATGTCCTCTTTCATGAGTCTCAAGGTTTCACTGGTTTTCTCATTACTCTTCTCTATTTTTTCTCCTATTAGCTTATTCTCCTCTTGAATCTTCCGTTCTAAAGTTTCGATATTCTTTTTGTTACTCTCTTCATTCCTGTCAAATTTTTCGTTCATGGACTCGAATTTCTTATTCAATTCTTCTTTAGTGCTGTCCAGTTTTTCATTCTGTTTCTTGAAATTATCTTCAAACTTCTTGTCCAGTTTTTCCTCCATCTTCTCATTATTTTGTTGTAATAATTTTTTATTGTCCTCCTTGATTTCTCCCTTCTGCTTCTTAAAATTGTCATTTAATTCTCCCTTCATTAATTCCCAGAATCGCATTAAGTTCGGGTCACATCTGGTCTCCTCCTGCTGTGTGGGTTTATCTGTTTCCATGGGAGCTAGTAATTCTTCCACATCTTCCACTGAAGTTATTTCCTTTTCCTCCATTCGAATGTTTCTCTCAATCGCCTTTTCTAATCTCCTTGCTTCTTCTTCCGCCTCCTTTTCGCGTTTCTTGGCCTGGTATCTGGTGTCGTGTTCTGCCCGTTCCATTTCTGTAGTCGCCGCTAGAATCTGTAAAGTTTAAAGATATGTTTCCTTACCTATTCTAGCCCTACTAGTTGACGCGCCACTTTGTAACCTAATGTTTACGTGTGTTATAAAGATTAAAGTTTAAATGTTTGTTTGGTGTTAAACGTGTCAAAATGTATGCTCTCAGTCGTGTACGGGTAAACCGTATTCTGCTCTGCTGCATTCAAACGTTGCCGCCTCGCCACCTGATTGGCGTACAGCTCTCTGCTATATTACCCAGCTTGCGTCTCGCTTTAACGCCTTCACTTCAATAATTATTAGTCGTAATTCTAAATTAACTGAATCAAACATACAGCATTGCAGATTGAGAACATTTATTAATCCTTTAGAATATTTATCTTGGTTTATTATACATCAAAATCCGTTTTCTGCACCGGCTATTACAATTGTGTAGTTGGTACTTGCTCAGCTCAGTTGTATACAATCAGTCAGTAATGTTAGTTTACAGTAAAAATTATCGTTTTTCTCAGGGGTGTAAAGTCCTTTTGGCTACAGAAATATATACTTACGGCTAACACACACAAAGTTATAATAATTCTTACAACTAATTACATAAATAAATCGATATCTCATTACATTTGACTAAGTAATCACCAATGAAAACTTGTGAAGCAATTTAGGGTTATGTCTCATTCGCCAGAAGTTCGTTATTAGAAGATTCGTTAATTATTTATCATAATGTACCTTCTTAATAATTGTTAATTTGTTATAGTTAAATAGTGAATTTAAATAAGCATTTATTTTGACTCGGAAATCACTGTGATCAGTGATTTTGAAATAGTTATATTTAATTCAGACCAAAATTTGTGAGTACTCTTTAAGGGATAATGTTTATACTCATCAGTTACTTGTTGCTGAAGATCCTGATGTCGTCTTCTTCGATAGATAACTCCTGGGCTGTCGTCTTCTTCTATGGATAATTCCTGTCGTCTGTTTCCCTCGTCTCGGCACTTTTCTTTGCTACTTCAGGCCTCGTAATTCTTCAGTTGGTGTCGTCTTCTTCTTTTAGGAGGTTCCACTGATCTTCATATAGTGTCCGTGGTCGTCTTTCTTCGTCACGGCGTCGCTTCGTCTTCTTTGGATCACTACGGTTTGTTAATTTAATTTTTTATAAATAAAAATTTACGTTCAGGATTCCCTGTACTGTTGTAATTGTCTTCCATTAGTTTTAAATAGTTTTGAAATTACTTGAAGAATAATAATTTAATTTTAATACGAGAGCTACTCGGTCCACCCTCTGGCGTTGGTTAATAATGACTTACTGAAAATCTAACGGTTTTTTGGCGTTATTTTTCTTGTTGCTATGGTTACTTCATAAATTATGCTAATTTTTCATTGGTTATTAACTCAGGTTATTGTTAAGATTTATCGTCTTTTTCCGTCTATTTCTACCAAAATATCTTCAACTGAAGATTACTACTTTATTCTAATATCTATGGTCATCACATTAGTACCATTCTTCCTAATTTTTTATGATGAACATTTTGATACCCCTCATGCCTACTTTTGGATAGCTAATTACATTTTTACTATTTTCCCAATTTTATATCTTACATATATTTTATTCAAAATTAGTTGTTAATCACATATCTTGGTACTATGAATACCCACTTACATGGTTTAATCATTTGGCACGTTCTGCCTTACCCTTGGATTATTATTTGTTCTCAAATTAATAAATTTATGTTCAACAGTTTTGCCTAGAGCCTAAATTCCATTCTACTTCCATCTAACATTTCTTACTAACATTCCTGGTGACTCTAATACAATTTACAAACAAAACAAACAATAAACATCAGTATCCCTAACTCTAATTCTTACTATTAAACATTTCTTTTCAGGTTCTACCCTGAAATAACTTTTAATTGCTGTTATCTGCTTACCCTACAATTTACTCTATGCTATTATTTTCTGAACACAAACAAAACTCTTAATACTTCCTTAAATAAACTTAAAGAAACTCTTATAATACTATTGACAAACTGTTCCTTGCATGATATGTCCTATCTACTATTCCCTTCACTCAAATACAGTGTTAGTACTTCTTAATTTGCTATACATTCTGATACCTTAACTCTTACCTTAATATATAATCTTGATATCTTATTACCTAAATTAACAATATTACAATTAGTTCAATCTTACCTACTAATGCACAGTTTATCACAAATTGTTTATCTGTTTTAACATAGTTGGCTTATATAATATTTAGTTCTACACTCTCACTACACTTTTCCTTTCATTAGAAAGTTACTATAATTACTACCCTGCTCACTTTGTTTCATTATTCTATACCTATCACTTCACTACTTATTTAGTTTTACACACACACTTTTGGGCTTATTCACTTGTTTATTCATGGGTTGTCTGATTACTTTAAATCACTGTGTGATTATGGTCATTTATAACTATTTACCTCCAAATCACACTGATCACTTTTGGTCATCATTCTAATATTGATTTTGTTTTGGGCTCAAAGTATTGTTTATAGCCTTTGGCCATTACTACTACAATTAGTTTGGGGTATGGTTAGCTTCTAACCCCCCTACATTATATTATACAAGTACATTCTTTAAATAACAAGATACATGTGATACTATTACCCTTCATTAATCTTATTGTCCTAGCTACATCTCATATGCTACAGACATCAATTCATTACTAAATTTACAATATTCTGTTCACTTTTTTGGGATGACTTGATTGTACTTAAACTTCTTCTTCACTGTCTCTTGGTTTCTTTGGTTCCTATCCGATCTATTGTGTCACGTCTGTCGGGTTAATAGTCATTTGTCATTTATTGGGTTACTGGGTTATTGATCTTTAAGTTCATAAGTTTTTTGCCTTTTACTCTTATTTTCAGCTGTTTATTTTATAATTAAATACCATTGAATCTTTGCTACTTTATGTCATGTTACAATATATATATATATATTCTAAATTTTAAATTCAGTTTGGTTCTTATTGTATAGAAATTTCTGGGGTAGGTAGGTGCATTATCACAAGTTTCATCCTGAATGGATGCATGTTCATACAGTATTGAACTTGTTGTTGAGACAGGTTAAATTATGCATCAACTGGCAACTAACATGTCGGTCTCTGGGCCAAAAGTATTTTTCATAGGGTTATAATATTCATGCCATATTTCTATTTTCACTAATTAGCAATGTTTCTGTATATATAAATTCTTTTAATTAATTATGATAACTGGGGGGTGTTCATTGTTTTAAATATTTTTTATTTCTCACAGTAATAGAGCCCAGTGGGGCAGAATTGTATAACAGTATTAGGCACTTAGCCAAATTTTTTGAATTCATTATATCCTGGAGACTACTGAAGTGCTTAAGCATAATCTAATACACATGATGGGTAAGGAACCAAGTAAATTGTAATCCTAACAGAGATATCTATAAAAGAATTAATAATATATATATATATATCATGGGGGTAAGAAAAGGGCGTGGCAAGAGATCCTTATATATTGTATTGTATGGTATTGTATAGTGTATTTGTATTGTGGAACATGTGATGTTTTGTATAATTGTGTGTATATTTTGCGGGGTTATAGGTATTGTACATTTAGGTGTATTTTTGGTGGGGAGTTTAGATATAGGGTTTGTTTTTTTATAAAAGAAAGTTGAAACATGGAATTATGTATATATCCTTTTCATTTTTTATAACAAGTATTCTATCTCAATTAATCTTTGCTGATTATTTCTTTAAGAAAATAATTTATTTTAATTAACTTTAATAACAAGTATATGAATTGTCACCCTTTAAAATTTATTTAATTTGTTTGAGAATTTATTATTTGATATGTTTGATATTATTGATATTTAACAAAATATGATTGATTAATCTTATTTTGTAATTGTTCTCACTTCGTCGAGCGCCATCTTGTATGGCCAACTATGTATATAGAGAAAAAAATAAATAAAATATGTGCTTACCATGTTAGGGTTCTTTTAGGTGAACAGGAGATCAGAATGGTTGTTTAAACAAACAAAGAAAACTTTATACGTTTACACATTAATTAAAATTTATTAACATTTCTCAAAACAAAAAGAAACGCACATAAAATAAATTTGAAAGAAAGAAACTTTTAATGTAAAGAAAAAAACTTTTAGTGTAAAAAAGAATAAAACAACATTGAAATATTATATAAACCTTATATGAATCAAGATATTAAATTGAAATAATCTTTTAAAAAACGCAAACCAGACTTCTTAATATAGATACATTCTCACGTACACACGCAACACACACACCAAGTTATTTTAGAGATCTCATATTTAGTTTAATTTATGTATAGATATTTTAGGCTGCCATTTCTTTTTTAAAATTCAAAGGTTTTACAATTTTGAAAATTTCTTGGGTTTTACCCCATGTCGGTTACTTATCTTGCCATTCTTTAGCGATTCGACCCAGTCCAGCCTCCTTAAGTAATTCTGTCCACTCCGCACAATTCTATTGCTTATAATTTTTTACATATCACCAAAAACTGTCACTTCATTTTACTTCATGGCTATTAAATTTATTAATTTGAATTTAAAATCATATTTTATCGTATGCGGGCCCGCAAAAATATGTTCCGGAACTTAATATGTGTTGCTCGCGCGAGCATTGAATTTAGACTGAGACCGAACTACTGGCGCTAATTTATGAAGCGGCTGTTGTGGTGTGATCAAGTCCTATTGTTTTTTAGTTTGTATCCTTCCGCCAGCTGCATGTCACCGTTACATAACTGAATTACTCATCAAGGATAGGCTCTGACGTAACGCTCGCCTGATGTTTCATTGCATAATTTGTTTACCGTTACATAATGTGTTTACTAGTTTCGTGTTCGTCATTTGTTGACCTTGGTACAGTTGCAGTTTATTAATTCTGCGTCTGTTGAATCTGTTTTTACAAAATATCATCGAATAACCTTCACAGTCAATGCTGCCACTGTTGTTTTCGTTTCAAACAGGAAATTTACCTAAGTTTTGTTTATGGTTGTCCCTATTGCCAATTATGTTATTTATTAAAAGAAAATACAAACTCCTTTACATGGCCTCAGGTAGGCCCCCAAAATGCCCCGCTACATATTATAATTAATATTATCAAGGAGTCTATACCATTTATCTCCATTAAGTTCAATGGATCATTCTAAAGAGAACATATAAAATAAATTTTATATATTATTAATATTTTATCGGAAACTTTATTTCAAGGATAGTAATGGTTTTAAATTTCAATTCATTTGTAAAGAGAGATAGCAAATTATTTTATAGGTGTTAATGAATATTTTCAGGTGACCTTGTTGAGAGAGTATACTTTATTTTAATTGACAATTTAAGGGAATTATAGATTATGACTGTTGTGTTTATTTATTTTATTATTAATTTGTTTACCAAGTGAGATAGAATAATAAAAGGGATTTATTAATTGTTTAATTTATGAGTTTTCATTGCAAGTCCCGTCTCACTGGATCCAGCGCATTTTTGGCTTCTCTAGGCTTTAGCCTAGTTCTAATTAACTTGTGGCCCCTCTTTTCAAAAAAAAAAAAAAAAAAAAAAAATTTTTTACTGCCTAAGTTAAAGAGGGGTTACAATCTGGTAAAAACAATATCAGCAGTGCGAGTGGAGCAATGGGACGTCTTCAGGACTGATTTTCCAGCTAAGTGACAAATGGGGGGTATAAGAAAGATTTAAGAAGGGTCAAAAACAAAATTTTCAGTATTTTATTTAATTCAATAAAATGAGCTCAATTTGGGAATTTAATAAAATTGTACCGCATGAATGAGAGTGTGAGTGCGTAAATATAAAAGATTTAAATTTAAGAAGTGCTGGGTTGTGAAATAGTTAATAATGATATAATTAAAAATATGATTGAATATGTTTATTTTGGAGGGCATATAAAATGTTAAGGGGAAAGAAATTTTAACTTGAATAGTTGAACTACGCCTCATGGCGAATGGTAGTGTGCTTGTTTTGCATAGTAGAGTCAAATTTATTTGTGTGTTGCTTAATAATAAAAGGTAATGTCATTGGTAAATATTACAATTGAGAGTAAGTTATTTCAGGTAACAAATTCCGCTACTTCTGGTTCGCTTAAACGAACTTGGCCCAAAAAGGTAAGCACATTTGAGTTTCTTGTGTTGGTAACAAGATGGCGCCCGAACGAAATGTTTACTATTAGAAGTAAATAGTATTCAACACAATTAATAAAAGCACATAAAAGTAATTAAAATTACAAACATAACTCCAACACACACAAACTCGCCAACACATTCAGAAAACACAAGTACAAAATAGCATACAGAACAAACAATAGCATCAGAAAACACATCAATGATTCAAACACGGACCTATGTCCTATGTATTTGTCTATACAAATACAACAAAACAGGTGTTTACAAATTAAACTGTAATAACTGCAATAGTTTCTACATAGGCCAGACGGGAAGATCTTTTTCATCTCGTTACTCTGAACACCTAAAAGCTTTATCCAACAACAATATACATTCCGCGTTTGCCACACACATACACACAAAAACCACAGCTACACCAACATAGATACTAATCTTGAAATATTACACTACTTACCCAAAGGTCAAAAACTTAACACAGCAGAACAATATGAAATATACAAACACCACACAACACAACCAAACAACATACTTAAATCACACACAAAGTATAAATCACACACTTTTTGACACAATTATACAAAACACCAACAATAATTTAGATCCCCGCGCCAATCCCCTTCCTCCACACACCACCCCCATTACACCTTTCAAAATAAAAACTGTTACAAGTAATGGCAGTCTGTCTCAAAGCTGACGAAGGCGAACACCACGCCGAAACGCGTATGGAAGAAAAGACAAGTAAGTTTCACAAGTTGAAAGTTTCAATATTTTATAAAGTTTAAAAAAAAAAACATTTTCATTACTTTCTGCCCTTTTTTGTACATACTGCGGATTATCCGCGGTGATTGTGCCACGCAGTTCTGTGGATAATTGGGAATTTACTGTATGTATTTACCATCCCAGAAGCTTAAACAAATTTTGACTGTTTGAGTGTTTCACTACCAAAATTAATTCACACCATTATTCAGAAATAACAAACTTATTAAATATACTTTTGCTTACAGTGTCCTAATAAAATTCATTGCCTTTGAATGGAATATCCTATTTGTATTGCACAGTGTTATGGCTGGAAATGGTATCATCCATGTTGGGTAATTATGAGACATTATACTTTCTCGTGTTGGCGTTGCATAACTGTCCATATATGACACCACTAGTAGATAGCCAACTAGAATCAAAATGACTGCTGTCATAGCAATCCAGAAAAGCCTGAAAACATATCAAATTTCATAAGGGTTTATTGGTCACACTGCAATAGTATTGTTCAGAATGTGCAAGGTATTAAAAAATACTACACACACACAAGTTTTGAAATACCTCTCACAAATCGTTGTGTCTGATACTGTGATGTATTTCAAGCCATGAATTGATGTCTTCTTGCAAAACTCTCCCGTTACTTTACTTAGTGCTTGTCCAATTTTCATCCTTTTTCTTGTGTTTTAGTCTGAAACTTTTAACAGGTTTTATTAATAATAATACTTTGCCATTAATAACACAGCCCAACACATGTTTTGGTGCCGGGGCTTTTTCAGCTGATTTTGCGTGTATTTGATATGCTGAATTTGACATTAGTTTTAGCCTATGAGCTCTTGTTTGTAAAAAATCACAATAGCGTGATTTACGTTATCCCATTTAAATTAGGCCTAAGGTATAGGTGATAAATTTAAAATGAACAACCCTATTTTAATTTCTAATTTAATTTATTGACTCAAAAAACCCCATAGTAACATATCATTATCCCTACAGTAGCTAAAATAACAATTAATATTCAAAATAATAAGATAAAAAGACAAGGAAAGTTAATTTACACTCCGGAAGCTTCTTTTTTGTGACATTCTTAAATGAACTTTGTTTGGACAGTCTCTTTGCAAGTTCCAGCAGAAATCTGCCATCATATGAGTATCCCATCTTCCTTTGTAGCGGTCCTCCATCGTTTTAATATCCTGGTGAAATCTCTCACCTTGTTCTTCACTGGTATCGCCTAGATTTTCAGGGAAACGGTCCAAGTGGCTGTGTAAGAAATGAACCTTTATGCTCATGTTACATCCAAGGTCTCTGAAATTGTTGAGCATACTGTTAACTAGTTCTTCATAGTTTTCAGCTTTGTGGTTGCCCAGAAAGTTTCTGACAACCAAGACAAATGACGTCCATGCTTTTCGCTCTGCCTCATTCATAGAATCTACGAAATGAGGATCATTTATGAACTGTCTGATTTGAGGGCCATCGAAAATTCCAGCTTTAAGTTTTTCTGTACTTAGCCCAGGCATCGTTTGGCAAATGTATGCAAAGCATGGACTATCCTGATCAAGAGCCTTCACAAATTGTTTCATAAGACCAAGCTTTATATGCACTGGAGGCAAGATGATTTTGTTCCTTCCAACTAAGGGTTCATGAATAACATTTCTTTCCCCAACAACCATGTTCTCCCTCGTAGGCCACTCTCTTCTTACCCAGTGATATTGTTTTGCTCTGCTATCCCAAAGGCACAAGAAGCAAGGATATTTTGTATAGCCACCTTGCTGACCAAGGAGAAAGTTTACCATTTTTAAGTTCACACAAATTACCCATTCGTGTTCGTGATACCTAACCTTATCCAAGACCAAAGCTATGGTATCGTATTCTTCTTTCATTTTGGTTGAGTGAGCAATTGGTATTGATCCAATTTTGTTGCCATTGTGCAAAAGTACACACTTCAAACTCCACTTAGAACTATCAATAAAGAGACGCCAATCATCTGGACAATATTTGGGAAGGCCCATTTTCATTAGGAGCCCTTTGACATCTTGACAAAATACAAGATCGTTTTCTTGAGAAAAAAAGGGTAACAAATCTTTTTCTCTCGTACAGTAGAATGTAATTTTTGTTCCATGATCAAGTAGATTCTTGTCACTCAAGCTGGACGCAAGTACTTCAGAAGCTTGTTTTGAGAGGTTGAGATCTCTGATAATGTCACTTAACTCGCTTTGGTTAAAACGTTGAGGAATTGATGATTTTCCCTCATAATCACTATCGTTACCTTGATCTATATCACAACAAGCATCAGAAAGATTAAACTCATCCTCCGAGAGCTCCGGTAGCTGATGAAACGTTGGAATTGGTACTTCGTCTTGCAGAGGCTAAATCAGGATATGTCCACTTGCTGCGGTTATTTCGATTGATGCCATTAATATTTACAATACAAAAATAGCAGTCATCAATGTGATTTCTGGGTTCTCTCCAAACCATCGGCACACCGAATTTCAGACTCCTTCTTTTTCCGTTAGTCCACTGGCGTAGGTGTTCGGTACAAGGTTTACAAACAATGTGTGGAGCCCACAGTTTATCTTGGTCACCAAGCCTAACGCCAAAGTATCCATGGTATGCTCTTTTCACAAAATCAGAAATAGTTTTTCTATTTTCTTTCAGTGTGTACTCACCACATATGTAGCAAAATATATCAGGATGATTAACACAGCTCCTTCGATTGGAATACATTTCTTTCTTTTCAATATAACTACAAAAACAGAACTTAGAGGTTATGTTGGATGCAAACACAAGGTTATATAAACAAATATGGCGTCTTAATAATGCCTTCAGTCAGCTGATTGTTGTACACAGAAGAAGAAGGGAAAATAACGAGGAACTAACACATATATAAACCTTCACTTAACCACAACTCAACAGACTTTATAGTGAAAGTGCTTTTTAGTAAGTAACGCTGTATCTCAAAAAGTATACCGGTAGCTGATACAGAAAAACGGTTTTTATATTTATAATCATCACGACAAATATAGTTAAAATCAGCTATAAAATCTTAGGCACCAAGCAAAAAAATTTTTTTTGTTAACCTGTGTAATACTTCAATATTTACATGTGTACTGTAACAATAATCTATACTGAATAATATACATTCAGTATATTCATATATGCTTAAGTTTTTCTTGTTATTTTATATTATTATATTAATAATAAAAAAAACTTTTAATAAGAATATATTTTTTATTTTATAAATTACATAATTGAATCGTTTATTTCAGAAACCCGCAAAGTACACTTTTTCAAACTTTCGGAAAACAAAAAAAACTTTCTACTTTTAATATTACTGTAGATTTTTCTAGAAAAAATTTACAGTGTTTCTCAATATCTCCTGAAAACAAATAATGCTTGTATTTAATTTTTAAAATTATACTCTATTCATAAAAAATTTATAAAAATTTTGTATTTGACGGGTTTCTGCAATAAAATAACTTTTTTCTAAAAAAAATTTATTTGTTTAGTAAAATTATGACTTTTTAAACAGCAGTGGGATGTTAAATAGAAACACGTTATACTTTATACTTAAATTTATTAAATATCAAAAAAAAAAAATTAAACAATCAGTTTGGTCTTAAACAAAGAACAAAAACTAAAGAGAGAATCAAAATTTTTGTGCTTAAATTCTATTAAACTTAAAATCACTATCAACAGTAGAGCATCAAAAACTACCGTCTATTCATAACTAAAAACAAAAAGCAGAACAATATAGGCCTACTTATTTGTGTGTTCAATCTACTCATCCTCATACACCCTGTCTATGTTACAGTTAGCTTCTGTTGTAGGCCACTGGAGGATGTCGTTGTAAAAATCTTCGTACCCTGTAGTGTACTTGGCCAACTTCTTCAGGTCATTGATTTTCTTGATATTGATGGGAAGCTTTCCAGATGGACATGCCAGCACTGTAGGGAGCTCCGGAACAGTACTATATTTTTTCAGTGTGAACGTTGAGAAGGTGAAACCATCGATAAAGTGCTTAACAACCACTTTTCCTTGGTCAGCTTTGTTGTAATAAAATTCTTTGTATGTGGACACTTTAAAAGGAATCTTGTCTTCCCTTTGAATTCCCCTTCCAGAAGTTCCATCTGAGTTTACAGTCCTCTTGTAAAACTGAGGCCACCAAGTATTAAAACTATAGATTGTAACGGTACGAAATTGTAGGGCCAAGTTAACATTTTAAAAATTATATTCCCCATGCAGTCATTGTTCACCTTTATGGAACCTCGAGTTAGTCAACCAAGTATGCAGTGTTTATTACAAAACAAAATGACTATGTTTTGTCTCCGCACTCAAGCAGCGTAGACAGATTGTGAAATAACACCCAACTTTGCATCAGCCGTGAATCACGGAAGAAAGTAATGTAATTAAATATATCACCAGGCGGTAAAATATTGCTAAATCCTAGGCCTGCATTATAGCGCTCTTTTAAACAGCACCAATGGGAGCGCAGACTGACGATCACGTGACAAAAAAGGACTCCATGTTCTCTGCCTTAGCAGGACTGAGTTAAGTTCCATTGCAACTCACGGCCGCACGTCCAGCCTATAAAACATCAAGTGTTCGAACAAAGTTACGTCGGCCGACTTTATTTTACCACATGTGGAAACATTGAATTAAAACAGTGAAAATCTAAGTAAATACTGTAAACTAATAAACAATTGCGTGAGTGCGCCCAAAAAACGAAAGCGGTTAAAACGAGACCGTGCAACAAACCATATGGACACACACGGTGGACGGGTAACTAACAACCTTACATATATATGTAAATCAATTTAAAACAAATGATGATAGCTGATAAACATGTAAACCTAAATAATTGAGAGCTCTAAGGGAAGGGATTTTGGTAAAAGAAAATAGCAAGGGGAAAAGAGATAAATATGTACTGGTTCATTTCAAGTACAGTAGAGTCCCGGTTATCCGCCATAAACGGGCTGGCGGAAGGGCGGATAAGCTGGAATGGCGGATAATAGGGAGAGTTAAATAAAACGCAAATTTATCATAAAATTACGTTGTAATTTTGTACATGTAATTAATAAACATCACGTTTTACAACAAATCAATAGAGAAAACAATACAGTACTGTACAATTATATTACAAAATTATAGTAAAACATTTTAGAGAGCAAGCAACAATATTAAAGTTATACACTTACAAAATATCGGTATGGAGAACCATACATGACTTCCATATTCTAAGATTTATATTTAAAATCATTTTCAGCCAAACAGCCAGGCTGTGTCTTACCTGCCTTTTTATTGCTGTATTAAATGAAAAATATTATATTACATTAAAATGAAAAAATTATAATTTTATTGCCTGGCAACAAAATTATTTTATTTTTAACAATTACCATTGTTTCAAAAAGTTTAAATAAATTTTCAAGTACTTTACTCTTGTTAAAACGTAAAAGGTTGCAGGTAAACTACCCCTTCCCCTTAACCGATCTTCACCCAAATCGAAAGTCATTGAGACCTCCACAATTCAGGGACGTATGCAAAAAATTATTTGATTCTGTTTGAATTTGCGGCTGTTATCGTTTGCCATAGGAAATACGCTTGATAAAAAAACGTTGCAGGTAAACTACCCCTTCCCCTTAACCGATCTTCACCAAAAACAATAGGTCTTGAGTACTCTACAAATCAGGGCTGTATGCAAAACATTATTTGATTCTGTTTGAATTTGCGGCTGTTATCGTTTGCCATAGAAAATACCCTTGTTAAAAAAACGTTGCAGGTAAACTACCCCTTTCCCTCAACCGATCTTCACCAAAAACAATAGGTCTTGAGAACTCTACAATTTAGGGCTGTATGCAAATAATCTTTTGATTCTGTTTGAATTTGCGGCTGTTATCGTTTGCCATAGGAAATACCCTTGTTAAAACATAAAACGTTACAGGTAAACTACCCCTTTCCCTTAACCGATCTTCACCAAAAACAATAGGTCTTGAGTACTCTACAAATCAGGGCTGTATGCAAAACATTATTTGATTCTGTTTGAATTTGCGGCTGTTATCGTTTGCCATAGAAAATACCCTTGTTAAAAAAACGTTGCAGGTAAACTACCCCTTCCCCTCAACCGAACTTCACCAAAAACAATAGGTCTTGAGAAATCTACAATTTAGGGCTGTATGAAAATAATTTTTTTGATTCTGTTTGAATTTGCGGCTGTTATCGTTTGCCATAGGAAATGCCCTTGTTAAAACATAAAACGTTACAGGTAAACTACCCCTTTCCCTTAACCGATCTTCACCAAAATCAACAGATCTTGAGAACTCTACAATTCAGGGCTGTATGCGAAACATTATTTGATTCTGTTTGAATTTGCGGCTGTTATCGTTTGCCAAACAAACAAAATTACCCTTGCTAAAAAAAACCTTTGCAGGTAAACTACCCCTTTCCCTCAACCGATCTTCACCAAAAACAATAGGTCGCGAGTACTCAGCAAATCAGGGCTGCATGCAAAAAATTATTTGATTCTGTTTGAATTTGCGGCAGTTATCGTTTGCCATAGAAAAAAAATCTACAGACACAGACAGACAGACAGACACACAGACAGACAGACACACACACAGACACTTTTCGGAAAACGACTTTTTTTCATGTTTTGAGTGTAGTAGAATCAGAATCTGCAATAATCTCGAACACGATTTTTTTTGCCATCACCATACTTCCATTCCTTAAGGAATATGGAAGTAATATCGGTATGGAGAACCATACATGACTTCCATATTCTAAGATTTATATTTAAAATCATTTTCACCCAAACAGCCAGGCTGTGTCTTACCTGCCTTTTTATTGCTGTATTAAATGAAAAATATTATATTACATTAAAATGAAAAAATTATAATTTTATTGCCTGGCAACAAAATTATTTTATTTTTAACAATTACCATTGTTTCAAAAAGTTTAAATAAATTTTCAAGTACTTTACTCTTGTTAAAACGTAAAAGGTTGCAGGTAAACTACCCCTTCCCCTTAACCGATCTTCACCAAAATCGAAAGTCATTGAGACCTCTACAATTCAGGGACGTATGCAAAAATTATTTGATTCTGTTTGAATTTGCGGCTGTTATCGTTTGCCATAGAAAATACGCTTGATAAAAAAACGTTGCAGGTAAACTACCCCTTCCCCTTAACCGATCTTCACCAAAAACAATAGGTCTTGAGTACTCTACAATTTAGGGCTGTATGCAAATAATCTTTTGATTCTGTTTGAATTTGCGGCTGTTATCGTTTGCCATAGGAAATACCCTTGTTAAAACATAAAACGTTACAGGTAAACTACCCCTTTTCCTTAACCGATCTTCACCAAAAACAATAGGTCTTGAGTACTCTACAAATCAGGGCTGTATGCAAAACATTATTTGATTCTGTTTGAATTTGCGGCTGTTATCGTTTGCCATAGAAAATACCCTTGTTAAAAAAAACGTTGCAGGTAAACTACCCCTTTCCCTCAACCGAACTTCACCAAAAACAATAGGTCTTGAGAACTCTACAATTTAGGGCTGTATGCAAATAATCTTTTGATTCTGTTTGAATTTGCGGCTGTTATCGTTTGCCATAGGAAATACCCTTGTTAAAACATAAAACGTTACAGGTAAACTACCCCTTTCCCTTAACCGATCTTCACCAAAATCAACAGATCTTGAGAACTCTACAATTCAGGGCTGTATGCGAAACATTATTTGATTCTGTTTGAATTTGCGGCTGTTATCGTTTGCCAAACAAACAAAATTACCCTTGCTAAAAAAAAACTGTTGCAGGTAAACTACCCCTTTCCCTCAACCGATCTTCACCAAAAACAACAGGTCGCGAGTACTCTGCAAATCAGGGCTGCATGCAAAAAATTATTTGATTCTGTTTGAATTTGCGGCAGTTATCGTTTGCCATAGAAAAAAAATCTACAGACACACAGACAGACAGACAGACAGACAGACACACAGACAGACAGACACACACACAGACAGACAGACACACACACACAGACACTTTTCGGAAAACGACTTTTTTTCATGTTTTGAGTGTAGTAGAATCAGAATCTGCAATAATCTCGAACACGATTTTTTTTGCCATCACCATACTTCCATTCCTTAAGGAATATGGAAGTAAAAAAGAGAAAACAATTACGCCTACTTTAGTACTTCATGCTTCAAGTTTAAGAATTCATTAAATTTTAACAAGAAAAATTTACTAAAAATAAATATAGAATCAGACTAATGTGTACGTAATAAAATTGACTTACACTGTCAGAAATGTTGGAAGTGAGAGTTCAGTTCATGATGAGTGAAAAAAATTAGTGATCTTCGACTGCCTCCCTGATGATTCCCGCTTCTTTGCTGCCAAGTCTCGCCATCTTTGGAGCATCATTATGTCGACAACCCTGGCTTCCTCTTGCTGCTCAACGTACTGAATGGCTGCTTCAAGAGCTTTAACCCCTTCTTTGTGTGTGATCTTTTGGGGCTCAACAGTTTCAGAGTCTTGATCTTCAACAACATCATCGCTATTAACAAGTGTTACAATTTCTTCGTCAGTTATTTCATATTGGTCGTCTCCTGAAAGCCAATTCCTTATTTCATCTAACGATGCATCCTCACATCCAGGGATACGTTGCACCAAGGGCAAAATACTTTCATGAAGTTCATCTAGCATGCTTTCAGCCATATTTTTCTCCTCGCCCAACAGCTTATGCCACGACTTCGCAATTGTTTGTGCCCCGACGTCGGCCCAGGCCCTTGCGACTCAATAAGCGACATCCTTCAAATTTATACTTTTCAACTTCTTAATCAAGTTTTGCCCATCTTCAACTTCTTGTATGACTGTTGACAGAAGCTTTCTTCGATAGTTTCGTTTAAGTCTTTCCAAAACACCCTGGTCCATAGGCTGACAAATGGCAGTCACATTTGGTGGCAAAAACATAGCCTTTATGTCCCCATCTCTAAGTTCGTCTGGATCAGGGTGAGTTGGGGCATTGTCTAGCAGTAAAATTGCTTTTCTGGGTAGGTTGTTGTCTTTTAAAAACTTCTCTGTAGAAGGAACAAACTCTTTAAAAAACCATTCCTTAAAAATTTCACTAATCCATGCACTTTTTTGATTGAAATATTTTACTGGAAGAGCATGTTTTGAAATGGTTTTAAAAGCCCTAGGGTTTTTGGACTTTCCAATCATTGGCAGGTCTATTTTATGGTTTGCTGTGACATTACTGCATGCTAAAATAGTCACTCTCTCTTTACTACGTTTATAGCCAGGGGCTGCAGCTTCAATTCTAGCTGCAAGGCTCTTACTTGGTAACATTTTGAAATGAAGGCCTGTTTCATCACAATTAAATACTTGATCTCCTGTTAAGCTTTCATTTTCAACAAAGTCTTGAAATTTTTTCTTAAACTGCTCCATTTCTTGAAAGTTTGATGACAGTTTCTCGCAGCAAATATTCAACTGACGGATTCCATAACGCTTTTTCCATCTATCAAGCCAGCCAACGATTGCTGTAAAATCTGCATCACCTTCGTTAAATTCTTTTTGAAACTGCAATGCCTTTTCTTTTAAGATAGGTCCCGAAATAGGCACCCCTTTCTCCCTGAACTGTGTAAACTAAATGTACAACGCTTCGCTAACTTTTTCATAATCACTATTTTTCATAGTTTTTCTATCTTTAAAAGCAGTCTCAGTAACTCGTGAGGAACACCATTTTTCTCATCTAATCGTCTCTTCTTCCAATCTCCAACTGTGCGATGACCGACGCCGTAGTGGTCAGCCATCTTCTGCAGCGTTTTCCCTTTATCCAGTCTTTTTAATGCCTCAAGCTTGTCTTTTATTGATAAAACAATTTTCTTCCTTTTCGTAGCCATAATCGCAACACTATTAACAAGACTACACTACGACACTTTCACCAAAACTGCACTAGTCACTCATGGACACACCGTGTAAAAATAGCCTCACTGCTCACTACAGCACACAACAAGAAACTGCAGTCTACTAAGCGATGAGCATGTGAGCCAAAGCGTTGGATGTTGGGGGTGGGGTGGGGTGAATGACACATGAGTCACAGCTAGGCTATAATAGGTGATGGGCAGTAGGCCAAATTCCTGCGGTACAGTCAGGAGCAATCACAAAGAGAGCACATACACTCTAAAGCTCTACGAGCTTTATTAAATTATTGAAACTGAATTTTGTCACTTACCTTTATTGAATAAATGCAATTATTTACCAGGGTGTCGTCTGATGTACTTAGGCAGAGAAAAACGCCTGGCAGTGTAATGACAAACACCTATTTTGCAAGCACAAATAAATGTTACTTTATTTTTTGTAGCATGACAATTTTCTGTTCACCTTTCGGTTTAAATTTACTGAAATAACATTCCGAACAATAATTGATTCCTAACCCTACTAGTTTTACTAATTTGAATACATATATATATATATATATACTATGACTACTTATAGTATAACGAAAACCAGCGCTTTTACACACACACACACACACACATATCCAATCCCAATTATTTTAAGAGCTCAATTTAAAAATGCCAGTATTTTAAATAATTTTGAAATGGTATTTATTGCTGAAATGTCTACTTCCCTGCATAGAATTTCACCACATGGCGTGCGTTGTTTACACTGTTTGCTGTTGTACTTTTCTGTTGCACTTTCCCATTTTATGGCCGAACTGTCAATTTACTGCAATTATGGATGAATATTTAGTCAAGAACTGTTTGTATTTTAAAATAGATATACATTCACATTTTTGTTGTATGCGGGCCCGCAAATTTCGTTCCGGAACTTTGTATATGTACGCCACTCGCGAGTGGTGGAGTTAGACTGGCATAGGCTAAAGGCACTATTTTGCGAAGCGGTCGTGGTTGTATAACCAATTCTTATTGTTTTAAAGTTTGTATCACTACGCCAGCAGACTATTTTCTTACATAACGGCATTACACACCGAATTCCATCGTTGGGATCGTCTCTGACGTAATATCGCATGTTAATCTGTTACATAACTTGTTGACAGTTTTGCGTGTCATTAGTTGACCTTGGCACAATTCCAGCTCGTTGATTCTGCGTTATAGAAATTCACTAATAAGTTTCGCAATCAGTGTTACCACTGTCGCTACCACTAAATTTACCTTTTGTTTATTAATTTTGTCCCAATCATAGCAAACAATATTATCGGCTTTATTAAAAAAAAATACAAATTTCCTTATTACCCCAGGTAGGCCAAAATGCCACGTTACAATACCCCCCTCAATGAGATATTTTATGCCGAAGCATAAAAAGTCTCATTGACACATTCATACTTGCTAGAGGGATCAGCCAGGATATGTCGCCACAACCCCCTGTATGGTTTACAAAAAATATAATCAACTCACCCTTGGTCCGGTGACTGTGACCGCACCTGAATGACAATACTGGACTTCTCTCTCGAGATCCCAACACCGTAGAGTCAGACAGATACTTAACGCCCCTGATCTGACGCGCGGGCCAGCTCAGGTCCGCCGCCACAGCATCACCAAACACTGAAACAACAAATCAAAATATCAAATAGTGGCCTTATACAACACCATATCCCCAACTGATCTGTTTCCCCCTAGCGGTGCTGGTTTGCGCTAAGAAGCACTGGTTTTGTTTTTTCACTAACTGCTAACATATATATCAAAATACCTAACAATAACATGATACCCCTTTTAAAATTCCATAATCTCATTCTATCTACTTTCTCTTGTTAACTTTTATCCCAAAATTCAAAATTACTACCCTGATTCCCATCAGAATTTAAATAAACATTTCCCATTACCATATTACATTTCTCTTATCCCCAAATTAAAATGCATTTAAAATATTTAAATTCATAAAATTCTCTCTTACACTAACAAACACAATACAACATAAGAAAACATAGTACATTAATAATTCACATTGTTATTATCATCTTAAAGTAAACAATTTGTATTTAAAAATTACACACTTTACATCATTAAATTTGCATATAAAATCAGAAAATTACTTTTTAATCTCACTTTACTCTTATTAATTCGTTTCTCAAAAAAAATTTTTTTTTTTTTTTTTTAATTCGTTACCCCCTGGATAACCTCCCTGCCACACACACTATGACCCCCCTGGACTGTGGCGTCCAGTTGCGTCCACAAGGACTGAAATTTTGGAGGAATTTGACATCTCCGTGTCCTTGCTTCTGCGTTACATTTTAACATTTGAATATCAATATATTCTTGTTTATAATTATGCGCCCTTAAACGGGTCTACCACCTGGCTTTGCTACCCCCATGCGGGCAGAGTGGTAGCCGCTGTTCCCTAGTTTGGTGATTCCCCTAAATTACCCCCCTGTCAATTTCAAAATTCACCTTTACAACGATAACAGCTATGGCCAGTATGGTCAGCGCGTAATCGTAATGTGCCCCAACCATAGCTGTTAAAGCTAAACCAATTCCACGGTCAGGGTTCGGTGAGGCCGTGACCGCCCTTAAAGTTGGGGAATCACAAGTATAATGTATTTTTTTTTTAATTAAAATTAAAATTAACAATTTATATTACATGACATTTCTAGTCTTGGTGGTGTTTTAACCTAATACATTTCTTTCTTAACTTTCCCTACCTTGATGTCCATTTACATAAAATACATAACGTGTGTATAAACAATAATAATAATTTATAATGATAGAATATAAAAAATGTCTGTTTATGTATGAAAATTTTAATATCTATAAATACATCCATCATCACTCAGCTAGATAATACTTTTTTAATTGGGTCACATTATAAGTTCCTTTTATTTCTCGAGTTTGCCAATCTACTAATACATAAGCATTCTCCATTTTCACTTGGCTAACCTCATATGGACCGTTATACAATAGGAAGAATTTCTTAATTTCAAAATTATTATTAACATTTATTTTTAACCTTTATGTTATTCAACAAACTAAACTATTTAAGATTTATTTAGTCATTAATTGTTATTCAATTGAAATCTCCTAATATAATTTATATATCTCATAAAAATTCAATCATACAACATTAAATCACAATATTTAACCATCTCAAATTATTCACTTCAATTGATTATTAAACACAACATATTTCAATTATTATCAAAATTTACAAAGCATCAATTATTGTCTTCATAATTATTTTTTATTATTTATGTAAACTGCAAAATATTAATAATATATATACACAAATGAATTCACTACATTATTTTTACAAACTATTCGTCAATAACTGTTCAACTGTTTCACACTTCATATGTCCAAATCTGCAAGGTCGTTACCAAAATTTACAATATTTAACAATGTCTATACACTGATATTTTAGTTCAGCCTCCATCGTCATATATATATCTAATGTATTTGTAACATGCATCATTGTTATACACACTCAATTGGTTATTACTATTATTATAATAATCATCCATTACCTTTATTCCATTCATTATGTCATTATAATTTATAGGGTTATTCCCTATTAATATTTCATACAACTTGTCAACATAAGTTATTATTGTCCAGTCTCCATCGGTAAATACATGCATGATCGGGTTAATTACTTTTGTCAAATCATTATATTCATTATTCTTCAAGTATACTTTTAAACTTTCTCTCCATTCGTCATACTTTCGATTCACATTATATAATTCTGTTATTTTATTAACATACCATTCACCACTTATATCTCTCTCACCACAATACCAAATCATACTTTCAACATCATTATTACAGACAGAGGGTACAACATTATATAACATCAATAAACAACTCAATTCATTTATCAATACGGGACTCTTTCCCTTCTTAAACCACACTTGTGAACACCTTGGTTCAGAAAAATTGATAGGAAAATTTACCCTCTGCCCCACAGATCTCTCTTTCCACTTTCTCTCTGACTCATAATAATTTCTCTTTAACTTATATAATTCTATTTCTCTCTCTGCACACAACTCTCTATATAAATCTCTCTCACTCACATTAGTTAATATCTGATTAATGGTTACATTCAAGTCTTTTCTGACTTTAATTATTTCACGCTCATGTTCTGCTTGTTTATTTTTTAAACTAGTTACATTAATTTTAATTGTATCAACTGGTTCACAGTTACTTCTGAATTCATCATTTATAGTCTTATTATGTTCTCCTAACTTATTGTCTATTTCTCTTAATTTTTGGTCTTGTTTGTTTATTTCTGTTTTCGACTCTATTTTACGAACATTTATTGCTGATTTGAATTCAGTCTTTAAATTATTTATGTCTGATATGATTTCAGCTTTCATTTCTGACATCATCTCCATTATTAACGCTAACTGATTAGATATCTTTACATTATCGCTTATTCTTACGTCTACATTTGTTTCAACACTTTCGTCAACAAAATCATTGGTAGTTACCATATGATCTTGCTTAATATTTAACATTGATTCTTCTACGCTACTTTTACCTAAGTCTGCGTTCATATTTCCCTCTGCCATTTTCGACCCGTTTGTAAATTTTTTGTTAAACTAATTTACAAAGTCCATGTTAACGGGCGCCATTAAAGCTCTACTAGCTTTATTAAATTATTGAAACTGAATTTTGTCACTTACCTTTATTGAATAAATGCAATTATTTACCAGGGTGTCGTCTGATGTACTTAGGCAGAGAAAAACGCCTGGCAGTGTAATGACAAACACCTATTTTGCAAGCACAAATAAATGTTACTTTATTTTTTGTAGCATGACAATTTTCTGTTCACCTTTCGGTTTAAATTTACTGAAATAACATTCCGAACAATAATTGATTCCTAACCCTACTTGTTTTACTAATTTGAATACATATATATATATATATATACATATATATATATATACTACGACTACTTATAGTATAACGAAAACCAGCGCTTTTACACACACACACACACACACATATCCAATCCCAATTATTTTAAGAGCTCAATTTAAAAATGCCAGTATTTTAAATAATTTTGAAATGGTATTTATTGCTGAAATATCTACTTCCCTGCATAGAATTTCACCACATGGCGTGCGTTGTTTACACTGTTTGCTGTTGTACTTTTCTGTTGCACTTTCCCATTTTATGGCCGAACTGTCAATTTACTGCAATTATGGATGAATATTTAGTCAAGAACTGTTTGTATTTTAAAATAGATATACATTCACATTTTTGTTGTATGCGGGCCCGCAAATTTCGTTCCGGAACTTTGTATATGTACGCCACTCACGAGTGGTGGAGTTAGACTGGCATAGGCTAAAGGCACTATTTTGCGAAGCGGTCGTGGTTGTATAACCAATTCTTATTGTTTTAAAGTTTGTATCACTACGCCAGCAGACTATTTTCTTACATAACGGCATTACACACCGAATTCCATCGTTGGGATCGTCTCTGACGTAATATCGCATGTTAATCCGTTACATAACTTGTTGACAGTTTTGCGTGTCATTAGTTGACCTTGGCACAATTCCAGCTCGTTGATTCTGCGTTATAGAAATTCACTAATAATTTTCGCAATCAGTGTTACCACTGTCGCTACCACTAAATTTACCTTTTGTTTATTAATTTTGTCCCAATCATAGTAAACAATATTATCGGCTTTATTAAAAAAAAATACAAATTTCCTTATTACCCCAGGTAGGCCAAAATGCCACGTTACAACTCACGCCCGCAAACTATTGGCACACTATTTTCGTTGCAGTAATTAAAGAAAATATTTTTTACGTTTACGTTTTTTATGCCGCTTGGGCGGCGGATAACACGGAACGGCGGATAATCGAAGGGCGGATAACCGAGACTCTACTGTATAAACAATTTGTAATAGGTTAGACGTAAAAAAGATTTCATTTGTAAATTTGTTTGATTTCATGTTATTCGTTACTAACACTTACTAATAATATAAAATAATATACCAGTTTTTAATTGATGTCCAAATAAAACGAAGTAATTAATGTGGTTAATAAACTAGAAGCGACTGGTTTTAAAACAAATTGTGTATTTATATGTGTACTGATAACCTTCAAATAATCCTTTCTGCAGCTGTGTTCATCTGTAGAACCTTGGAGATATCCATAAGGTAAGAGTAATATAAATTGAATTATAATATATTGTTTCATTGGCGCCTGAACAGGGACGGCGAGTGTAATTTTTATTACAGTCGCCAGACCTAATTAAGCTGCAGAACAGGTTATTTGGAGGTGAGGGTGTAAATAAAGTAATTTCATAATGGAGAATGAAAATATGTCAAACGAGTTGGCCAATAAGGGCGATTCAGGTGTCCATACAGAGTCACTGTTAACGAGTGAAAGTAATGAAGTCAGCTTCACTGACAATAATGTAGCAGCACAATCTACTCCAACGACAACAAGAGTCAAAGAGTTGTCGATGGACGATATATTTACTTTAATGAAAACAATGTCTGAGAATTTGGGTAGTGATATCAATAAAATGAATAGTAGTATTAATGTAAAACTTGATGTTCAGAAAAACGAAATCCAAGAAATTAAAAGTAGTGTCAATGAGAAATTAGATGAACAAAACAATAGATTTGACATACAAAATAGTAGTAGTTTCAGTGCTAAATTGGATGAACTTAAAATTAATATTAATGAAGTAAAAATTAAGTGTGAAAGTAACTTTAATGAATTGAAATACGAATTCAATGAAACGTTGAGTCATTCATTAAAAAATATGAATAATAGAATTGAAGTAGAGAGTAGTATGACAGAAAAAATCGATAAACAAATACAGGAGGTAACTGGAAATTTTGAATGTAAAACAAATGAGAATTATAATGATATGTGTAAAAACGTAGTAGAGAACAAGGAGATTAATGTTGAGAGTGATAAGGATGATTTTGTTGTTAACAAATGTTAATCAGTTAGAGAGAGAGTATGAAGAGAGTATACAGAGGGTAAAATTTTCCCGTGGTGTGGTTGTGGGTGAAGAAAATGCTTCACGAATGTATTTGGGAGATGTATGGTCTACAAATAATTGTCCCTTGATTTTTTTGTGCATCTGGTAAGTCCAGGTGGAATAATAATAAAGTGGTATTGCCTCTGCATGGAGTGAGAGAGAGAATGTGAAATGTTATGAGAAATATTGTGATGAGAGAAATAGAGAGAGAGAAACAGAAATATTTAAGGTGAATAGAGATTATGAAATATTAGTACAGAGTTTATGCATTGAGAGAGAGGAACAAATTGACTCACCTAGTAAAATAGAGATTGGTAATTACTTTGATGATACCTGCATAAATAATAATAATTTGCCTGATGTTTTAATGAGTATAGTAAATGAATATGACGAGAAAATAAATTACTTGATGTTGAATAAAAACACTTACGGACACAGAATTGAAATCACAAATGTAGACCGGTTTTATGAATCAATAGGTAATAATGGTATGAAATATTATGTTGATAAGGGTTATTACACAAATGATAGCCATATGTTGCGTATCAATAAAATTGAAAAATGTTACGTGCAGAGAAGACTAATTTTTGACGATGGAGGTTCAGTATAAACTCAATGAATGGACATTTTAAATACTTTAGTATATGGTAATGACCTTGCTGATTTAGTAAAATGAAGTGTGGTAAAATTGAACAATTAATGATGAAGATTTGTAAATAAATTACAGTGAAATTGATTGTGTTTGTATTGTAAAATGTTTTATGTAACCATGTGTTGTGTGTGGAGTAGAAATTGATTTTAATAATAATAATATTTTATTTTGTTAATTAACAATAATAATTAACAGGAGGTATTAAGGATTTTATTTGAATTGTGTATTTAAATTACCAGTGTTTTAAATAATGCAATTAAAGATATTGTTTGGATGTGAGTTAAAATGAAACCAATTTAAAAATGTGAATTTTATTAATATGTCAGCATTAAAAGATTTATAGAAATTGAAAATTGAAGTAAGCACATATGTCAGTATGTGGTAAGCAGAATGTTTAGACTGAATGAGTGTTTATAACAGTGTTTATGAAAACAAGTTTGGCAGACAAGTGTTAATGTAAACAGGTGTGTTGTGTGTTGTGACTAATGTCTACAGTCATGCTGAGTTGACAATAACAAAAATGTTGTATTCTGCTGAATCATTGCCAGTAGTAAAATCCCATTATGAAATAAAAGAAACACCAGATGTGATGGAAAGTAGGTAATATTTTCTTTTCTGGTCCTCTTGTAAAATGTAATTAAAGTAATTGAAATTGTTTTGGATAGATGAAGAAACTAAATTAAATTGGAGTTGTCCCTGGAGTAACTTAATAATGTGAATGCTAGTGATGTGTTTAACTTTATTTTGATTCGAATTGAAACTGTAATTATAAATTAAATGATAATTAATGAAAAAATAATGATTAAAATATTTATTTAAAAAAAAACTGAAAGAACGTCCAAGCTGAGATAATGTTTGGAAAATAAGATGTGTATATTACTGTTCATATAAACTTTACATATAAACATTACATATGTCATGAATTTTTTGTTCTATATATATATATATATATATATATATATATATATATAGTAGTTAAGGACAACTTGTATAATTGACGTGTTATTTTGGCTGGGCAATATTGTACGGGGAACATTATTTAATGTAACTGGAACGCATATGTACTACTGTAAGCTTATATTGTGTTGTTAACACTGTATTTTCTAGGGTTAAGCTATACTGTTGAACCATGTAACTTGTTAAAAATGAGCCGATGGGCATGATAGTTAAATTTCATTGATCTCGGTAATTGCAGGATGATTTAGAAGCCATATCACTAGGTAGTCAAATGCACATTATATTTTATAATAAAAAATGAACCAGTACTTTGTCAATGAACCAGTATTACTAAGAGGATACAAATCAGTTGTGGATATGGAGTGATGAAAGGCCGTTTGTTAAATTTTAATCGAATGTTTAGAGTCAGGTGATACTGTGGCGGATATCTGTCCGAGCTTATGGTGTTGGGATCTCGAGTAGAGAAGTCCAGTAAGAGCGGATGGGTGCTGCCGCAGCCACCAGACTAGGGGGATAGGACCCATGATTTTAGTAGAGAGCTCAGAGGGGTTGCGGCGCCATATCCTCACTGATCCTCTTAGGCTTTAGGCAATAAGAGTTTGTATGCTTCGGCATCCAATCTCTTATTGGAGGGATATTGTAATGGTACGAAATTGTAGGGCCAAGTTAACATTTTAAAAATTATATTCCCCATGCAGTCATTGTTCACCTTTATGGAACCTCGAGTTAGTCAACCAAGTATGCAGTGTTTATTACAAAACAAAACGACTATGTTTTGTCTCCGCACTCAAGCAGCGTAGACAGATTGTGAAATAACACCCAACTTTGCATCAGCCGTGAATCACGGAAGAAAGTAATGTAATTTCATATTGCACCGGGCGGTAAAATATTGCTAAATCCTAGGCCTGCATTATAGCGCTCTTTTAAACAGCACCAATGGGAGCGCAGACTGACGATCACGTGACAAAAAAGGACTCCGTGTTCTCTGCCTTAGCAGGACTGAGTTCAGTTCCATTGCAACTCACGGCCGTGCGGCCAGCCTATAAAACATCAAGTGTTCGAACAAAGTTACGTCGGCCGACTTTATTTTACCACATGTGGAAACATTGAATTAAAACAGTGAAAATCTAAGTAAATACTGTAAACTAATAAACAACTGTGTGAGTGCGCCCGAAAAACGAAAGCGGTTAAAACGAGACCGTGCAGCAAACCATATGGACACACATGGTGGACGGGTAACAAACAACCTTACATATATATATATATATATATATATATGTAAATCAATTTAAAACAAATGATGATAGCTGATAAACATGTAAACCTAAATAACTGAGAGCTCTAAGGGAAGGGATTTTGGTAAAAGAAAATAGAAAGGGGAAAAGAGATAAATATGTACTGGTTCATTTCAAGTATAAACAATTTGTAATAGGTTAGACATAAAAAAGATTTCATTTGTAAATTTGTTTGATTTCATGTTATTCGTTACTAACACTTACTAATAATATAAAATAATATACCAGTTTTTAATTGATGTCCAAATAAAACGAAGTAATTAATGTGGTTAATAAACTAGAAGCAATTGGTTTTAAAACAAATTGTGTATTTATGTGTGTACTGATAACCTTCAAATAATCCTTTCTGCAGCTGTGTTCGTCTGTAGAACCTTGGAGATATCCATAAGGTAAGAGTAATATAAATTGAATTATAATATATTGTTTCAAGATCATCTCGCTTGTTACTTGGTGAACAGTAAAAAGCACCCTGTTTTACTTGATTTAAGAATCATCTCAGCATACTGATTTAGTGTGTAAACTCTACCTACTCTTCGAACAAGACGTTTAATACACCCAAAATCACGATCACAGGGTAAAAATGAGTGTCCCCTGACTGGGAAGTAGTGACGAACAGTCTTGAAAATTCCCCTATCACAAAGATTCATTAGGAATCACAGAATACAATGATTTTTGTTTTGACCTGAAGGGCCATCACTGAAGAGAACAAGATGCTTAGTTCCACTAGGAACTTCAGTTTTCAAATAGTGCAATAACATCGAGCAAACCTCCTCTGGGGATTTATTGGCCTCGCCTTCGTGATATATATAAATTTTTGCCTTGTTAGTCTTCATGTCATGAATACAAAATACATTAAGCCAAATCTGGCGCATGTAAAACACCTCCTGTACAGGTATGTTTGGAAGTGGTAAATTTTGCATAAAGTCAAAACAAAGCACCACTGTATCTTCATCAGTGTTGTTAATCATCTCCTTTTGTTTTATATAAAACTTCTTGGCTCTGCGCTTGTGAACGATTTGTTCAGCTGCAACGCTGCGCTTTACATTGTCGCTTAGACAAGGGTCTCTTAGTTTGGTTTTGAAATTCTCACATTGGCTGCAAACATCAACTTGCGGCTGCCCGAATGACAGACTGAAGTTTTCCTTAAAGTAACTATAATAAAAACTATATTTTACTTTATCTCTCAACTCAGGGTGGTCGGTTTGGAACATTTCATACATTTTTGAGATATTTAGCTGTGCATCCAAATATTGTTTTTTCCTAGAACCATAATGTGTTTCTCTTACCTCAAATTTAGAAATATGTTCATGGATAAGGACACATATTGCCATCAACCGCATTTCCACTACGATTTTTGCCTCTCATATCGACAAGTGTTCTATTCTGCAATAATAGGATACATAACCTTGCAACTCGATCTCAAGAAACTCCATGTATTTGTAAAAAGACATTTTTGCAAACTGGAGTAAACTCGCCATTGATTTTAACATTGTATACAAAAGATTTACTTTTTGTCTGTAGGATTTGAGTTGAAAATGAAGCAGCACTACAATCATCATTATCTGAGTTTTTCTTCTTTCTACGCTTAACTTCCCTAGCTTCTATCAATGTTTGCAAATGTAAATCTTGTTGGTTTTTAGTTTCTAACAAATAGAATTTGTTCCAGATCGCACTTTTCGTTTCGTTATCAATAGACAAACTGCATTTTCGAGGGCAGTTGCAAACAAGCTCATCAGGAATAGATTTACCAGAAACAAGGTTACCTTTGTAGTTTGTGTACTCTTCATCTTTCACTCTTGCTTTCCTTATGACATTACGTTTATATTTATCTTCATTTACAACACCTCGTTTTCTTTTTGCTTCAGGTTCATCATCAGAACTTCCACTGTGCATTCTTTAAAACGAAATAATCATAACACACTAAGTGAAACCACTAAACAATAATATTAACCTCAAAAACTGTAGTATTACTCAATCTCTCACAACAACTATTTGGTTTGTGGAAAACAAAGCATTAAAAACAGGTGATGCAACCGCTAAAACAATAATCAGCAGGGTTGCCACAAGACGAACATGAAATTTACTGCAGAAAGCCGCCATGTGATTTTGCTTGACGGGTTTCTGCACTAAACAGAAATTTCAAAATAAAATATCACCCATTGGGAGGCTTGACAGTTGACAGGTTTCTGCATAAAACGGTGTGTTTACAGTATGCCATTCAGAATCTATTCATATCCCATTTTCGATTAAAATGTCAATTGATGGGTTTCTGAAATAAACGATTCGGGTTTCTGAATTGCAAGTGAAATATTCAAGTACAATTCAAAGAAACCTCTGAAAATACAAAATAATTTCTGTGAAACGTGTGTCAGGCGAAAATAATCCTACTTGCAGTGTAATTATTAAAAGATATTACATGGGAGACCTGCAGGAAACTCAACGAGTTACTAACAAAGGAATAATTCCAATAGTGTAATACATTGTTATTATTTGTCAATTTTTAAAGTTGTATTTATACTTGTAAGTTAAATCTACCTGTATGATAAAAATTTATTGAGAGATGTGTTTTTCTTATAAATATCAAGTGAGTTACAAACATGCCAAATGTAACCATATTACTTATAATTATATCAGATTTCTTCTACAAGTAGGCTTAACGTACTTGACAACCATACAAAAAGACTATTATGAATGATTATAAATAAAATTGGAAATTGGCTCTTATAAATAAATATAGCCTACTGACAGAAGGAATCTGACATAACAGCAACAGAATGTTAATTACTTTAAAAAACCTTGAAAACTGAAGAGTTACTATAAAGGACAGAAACATGTAAATGTATGATATGACATAACGAGGGTAGGGGGGAGGAAATCCCCCCCAAACTATTCAAAATTTCAGCAGAATTCCATAATCACTTAACATAGGCCTATTTTTAAGCCAGTTGCATATGTTTAAAAAAGACTGTAGAAATAAAAAGAATTACAATTTGTAAATTAGTAAAATAAAAGGGTGCCCAACTACTTTCACCCTCCCCAGAACACCTCCTAGTTATGCCACTGAATAACGTACGTATGTAAGTATATTAATTTCAAATATTTCTTACACTTGTGAAACAATCACCAGCGTGGGAGCAAAAATAACGAAAATTAACTCTAACAAATATTAGTTACAAAGTGAACATTAAAAATATTTTACAAGATATATATGCGAAACACCAAAACTGTTGTGTGTGTGTGTGTGTGTGTGTGTGTGTGTGTGTGTGTGTGTGTGTGTGTGTGTGTGTGTGCGTGCGTGTGTGACTACACAGTAAACTCTAATATGGCAATACATACTATTACCACTTAATAAATTATACAGGTTTGTTTTTGGCAAAACTTTGAAGTTTGTCTTATGTAATGTAACGTACACAATTTTAATATATAGTACAACTGTAATAGTCCTTATGTTGTTTTTATTTCATTAATTTTACATTTACTAGAGAAATAATTAGAATATTATAATTATAACTTCATAATTTACTGAATATTTTTTTGTAACTTTAGAATAATTTTTTTCACAATATGCAGTACATGTTTGTTAATAAACCTCAAATGATGTTACGAAAAATGTCTGTTTGAGGAATTAAAAATATAAACTGACTTCCTGTATTATTGTACAGTTCACAGCTGTATGTGCGTGTTTTCATAGTTATACATTGCCTTTTATTATTTTAAGCATTATTTATAATAAGAGAAATATTTCTTTGAATTGTAAGTATCTGTACACAGTTAACTCTAGTATCTTTAAGTAACTGCAGAGTTTGATACCTGAAAAAAAGACTTCCAAGAATTACCAAAGAATACTTCAACAGTCTTGAGAAAGTAATAGCACCAGTTTCTTATTTACATACACATAACATAGACAGTATCACCTAAAACATACGCATAGTACACAGTCTCTTTTGTAAAATACTGATTCATTGACTGTATTGTGTTACTGTCAGTTACATTTGCTATGTCAGCACATAACTCCTTCAACACCAACTAAAGGAAGATATATTTTATATAACTACTTATTGTATGTATTAACTAACATATTTATTGCTAACTACTCGGATCCAAGTAGCTAGAGTCTCTCAAGAGTAGTGCACTTCTCGCTTCTGTGTACCTGTGGTAATTGGACTGTATGTCATCAGTAGTGAATGTTTAACTATATTTACACACAGTTTTGTGTAAAGATAAAACTATACCTTATCATTGCAAAATATCTGAAATATTCTTTTACCGGTTCTTTAGCGTAACAAGCAAACACTAATCAAAACAAATCACATAGAATAAACAACTCAATATATGGATCCCAGTTAATGAATGTAACCCTGTTAAATATTAATAACCCTTTTAAAGAAACATAAAACAAATTCTATATAAACATGTTCTGAAAAGTCTATCCATCTGTCTATTAAAAGAATTATTTATTATTGGTCAAATTTAGTAATCAAGATCCACAGAAGCCCTTTTGAATACTGTGAATAAAGAAAATGTAAACAATGTCATCTTAACAGACAGGTTATTTTTGTACAGAATGTACATTACAAGGTGCTGTGTAAAATTATTATCATAATTTCTCAAAATAAGCTACACAAACACTCGTGAAATAAAGAATATAGAAAAATATTTGAAATACATAATTTTTCCTTGATATGGTTTCAACATTCACACAGCATTAATACTTGTCTTACCAATAATTTGCACCTTCTGTTTCTCTTTCTCATATTTGCAACACGACTTATGAGACTTGGTTTATCTTTGTCTGGTTGTATGACTTACTTGACTTTAAAATCTCAACCAACTTTTGTCTCCAACGCCAGTACCAGCTACAACTTTGTCTCAAGTAAATGTCCCTTCACAAAAAGATACCTATCAACAATACAAACATAACATTTATTTTGCACTGACACTAAATCAAATCAAATCAGTTAGAATTCAACAATTACTGAATTTTTAATATAATAAAATATGAAAATACAGAGAAACACATATGAGTATTTTAAAACCACATGATGATTGATTGTACTGGTGCTCTTAAAAATATTTTAAAGATTGTTATAATATACTGTATAATCAGATGACAATTTTGGAATTAAATAAAAAATTGTTTTGAATCATCGCTATATTAATTAAATAAATATTTTAACACTTACATACTATAGTAAAAATTAAAGACAATAAAACCTACTTAAAAGATGAAAAATTACATAACTATAACATTTTCTATGTTCTTACTAAATGCATTCTTCTTCCGGCTCTAACAATGTAACCAGATTTACAGAATGGTGTTGATATTACAGTTTTCTCAATGAATTTGTCTACACATATTTATAAGAAGAATTTGTCTACACATATTTATAAGAATATCATAATATTAACTTGTAAAAATTCTAATATTTCTTCCTTATGATTTACCACTTTGAACTCCTGCCAATCTCTACAATTCTCTTTACCAATTAGCAGTGAAGTCTCCACGCAAAATAATTAGAACATATTTTTGTATGGCTCCCTGGGCCAGCATCAGATCCTTGTTTGTTGCATAATAACATTAACCTCCTGTAACATTATTTTTATAATGAAATATCATATTAAATTAAAGCTATTAACAGCTGTGGAATCTAAAAAAAGTGGAAACCAAGTTCAATGACAAAAACTGCAGTTTTACTTCCATGTTCCATAAGGAAATGGAAGTATGGTCATGGTGAAAAAAATCGTGTTCGAGATAATTGCAGATTCTGATTGTACTACCCTCAAAACATGAAAAAAGTCATTTTTCGAAAAGTGTCTGTGTGTAGAATTTTTCTATGTCAAACATAATAACTGCCGCAAATTCAAACAGAATCAAATAATTTTTTACATATGTGCCTGAGTTGTAGAGGACTCAAGGCCTATTGATTTTGGTGAAGATCGGTTATAGGGAAAGGGTAGTTTACCTGAAATATTTTTTGTTGTAACAAGAGTAAAGTACTTAATTTTGATAAATAAAGTATCCTGATAAGAAGGTCATAATAATCCACTGTAGAAAGGTAGATGAAATATCTATAAATGAAAACGGGTAGTTGAAGGGGGTGGGGGTCATTTTCTATGAATGAAAATTATAGTTGAAGGGGGAGGGGATAATTTTTATGTGTACTACGTTATCAGCAACAAAGTAGTAGTTTGTTGTTAAAATTCCTTCCCAGGCTGTTTGGCCATAGTCCAATGTTTTCTGAAAAACCAGACGTTTCAGCAGTGCCGTCAACTGCCATCATCAGTGAAAATCGAGTGCGATAACGTGTGGTGGTATACATTAGTGACCACAGTACTGTGGTTAAGGCTGAAGCAATAAGTGGAAAGAAGTAGTTTCTATGGAAACATTTCATTTCATAAATGATTTTAAATACAAATCTTAGAACATGGAAGTCATGTATGGTTCTCCATACCGATATTTATTTTTGCTTCCATGTTCCATAAGGAAATGGAAGTATGGTGATGGCAAAAAAAAATCTGTGAGTAATCAGGCTAACACCATATTCATTAGCGAGGTTGACTAATTTATCATCTTTTTCAAATCTTTTTAAAATTTCGTTTTTCTGAAGGAGTGTTAATGTTTTATGTTTTCTTTTGCACTGTAACGAGATTTTGCACTCATCATGTTAAATTATGTAAACACGGCAAATAACTACACTAGGGAAAAACCAACTGCAAATAAATGGCACTGTACACAGCGAGAGACTAATGATGCAACTGACATCTATGGTCAGCGACTTGTTTCCCTCTCCATGCTCACCAGCACCCGCCTGAAAACGCCGGACTACTGCAGTGCCGGATTATAGAGGGTGTATTGTACTACATGGGACATGCATCTGTATACCAGCATGACTACACAATCAGTATATATCACTGGCAATATACCTATAACACACAGAGGTCATCTTGAATTTGCATTGTGCATTATATATTACCCACAATGTGCAAAAAAATATGCTTATTTGCACTTTCTTTCAAAAGTGGAAATTTTCTTTAATTTATATGAAAAAATTGGGATTAAAAAACATTGTTTTTCACAGTGCACATGAAGGGGAAGTTTTCCCAAAATTTCTAGGTAAAGACATGTCAATAACCATTACATATCCCAGCAACCTGTAACATAGTCAATAGTTAAGTGTGTGAAGACATAGTCATAGTCATAGTGTGTGAAGACAGCTTTTGGATATGACATATGAACCTTACTCTATAAGTTTATCAACAAGGTTACATTATAAGTAGTTTGTCCTAATAACTTATTTAATTAATATGTTGTGCATGAGAAAATAAAACACCAGATGTCCTATCAGCATTACTGTCTGTAAACCCTCAAAACCATTCACAGGTTTTGCTTTCATGTATGTAATGCAGAACTGTAGATAGCTGGGATTTACACTGAATACCAGATGTTTCATCAAGCATTAATGAAACAAATGTAGCCTGATTGCTTTCTTCTTTTATTTTGTTTTTGACGATATCAGAAACAGCTTTTATAACATCATTTTGTTTGGTTGTGAAAGTAAGTTCTTTGAAAATTGTGAATAATTTTAAGTGGCTCTCTAAACATGGATCATAATTTTTAAACATATTACACATTTTAAGAAATTTCCTCTACCCAAAGAACTTAGTGAATCATCATGATCCCTGAATGGGAGCTCCTGGTTAGCTAAATAACAAATTGAATAATGTTACCTATCTCAATACTTCTGACCTGTTCACTATACCTGGTGACGTCGCTTCCACACTGGTTCTTAAGTAAAGAAAACTTATTTTGTGTTAACATCAAGTAACTCAATGTTTTCAATAATTTTAGAAAACAATAGACACGAGTTTGCAACTTAGAATGCTTTTACTGGCACTAGATAAATGATGTGAACCTGCAAAACCATTTTTATTCCAAACTTCACTTTTGTTGAAAAACAATAGATACGGCCAACAAAACAGTCTGAAGTTTAACATCGCATCAACCGCTACACCTTATCATACTGGAAAGTGCAAAATGCCTGGTGTATTGTTCATTTTACTTCCATGTTCCTTAAGGAAATGGAAGTATGGTGATGGAAAAAAAAATCGTGTTCGAGATTATTGCAGATTCTGATTGTACTACACTCAAAACATGAAAAAAAGTCGTTTTTCGAAAAGTGTCTGTGTGTGTGTGTCTGTAGATTTTTTTTTCCTATGGCAAACGGTAACAGCCGCAAATTCAAACAGAATCAAATAATTTTTTGCATACAGCCCTGATTTGTAGAGTACTCATGACCTATTGTTTTTGGTGAAGATCGGTTGAGGGAAAGGGGTAGTTTACCTGCAACAGTTTTTTTTTTATCAAGGGTAATTTTGTTTAATAATATATATAATACTTTCACTTATGAACTTACTGTTGTCACTTCCCAAACGTTTCAAGATGTTGTTTCTCTTCTTCAGTGGGTTGAGTACTAACTGTCGATTACAGAATAACCGTTACGGAATGGAGTGTGTGGTGGGGGTTGATGGTGGGAAGGGATTGGCGCTGAGGTTCGAATTATGTGTGTGGATCAGTGTGTCAAATAGTGTATGTGATTGACACACTGATCCACACACATAATTCGAACCTCAGCGCCAATCCCTTCCCACCATCAACCCCCACCACACACTCCATTCCGTAACGGTTATTCTGTAATCGACAGTTAGTACTCAACCCACTGAAGAAGAGAAACAACATCTTGAAACGTTTGGGAAGTGACAACAGTAAGTTCATAAGTGAAAGTATTATATATATTATTAAATTAATAAGTGAACGAAGAGGATGCAACAACAAGATAATTGTAATTTTGTTTGTTTGGCAAACGATAACAGCCGCAAATTCAAACAGAATCAAATAATGTTTCGCATACAGCCCTGAATTGTAGAGTTCTCAAGATCTGTTGATTTTGGTAAAAATCGGTTAAGGCAAAGGGGTAGTTTACCTGCAACGTTTTATGTTTTAACAAGGGTATTTTCTATGGCAAACGATAACAGCCACAAATTCAAACATAATCAAATAATGTTTTGCATACTGCCCTGAATTGTAGAGTTTTCAAGACCTTTTGTTTTTGGTGAAGATCGGTTAAGGGAAAGGGGTAATTTACCTGCAACGTTTTATGTTTTAAAAGGGTATTTTCTATGGTAAACGATAAGAGCCGCAAATTCAAACAGAATCAAATAAGTTTTAGCATACAGCCCTGATTTCTTGAGTACTAAAGACCTATTGTTTTTGGTGAAGATCGTTTAAGGGAAAGGGGTAGTTTACCTGCCACATTTTTTGTTTTATCAAGGGTATTTTGTATGGCAAACGATAACAGCCGCAAATTCACACAAAATCATATAATATTTTGCATACAGCCCTGAATTGTAGAGTTCTCAAGACCTATCGTTTTTGGTGAAGATCGGTTAACGGAAAGGGGTAGTTTACTTGCAACGGTTTTTATCAAGGGTAATTTTTTTCTATGGTAAATGATAACAGCTGCAAATTCAAACAGAATCAAATGATGTTTTGCATACAGCCCTGTATTGTAGAGTTCTCAATACCTATTGGTGTTGGTGAAGATCGGTTAAGGGAAAGGGGTAGTTTACCTGCAACGTTATGTTTTAAAATAGTATTTTCTATGGCAAACGATAAGAGCCACAAATTCAAACAGAATCACATAAGTTTTTGCATACAGCCCTGTTTTGTTGAGTACTAAAGAACTATTGTTTTTGGTGAAGATTGGTTAAGGGAAAGGGGTAGTTTACCAGACACGTTTTTTTTATCAAGGGTATTTTATATGGCAAACGATAACAGCCGCAAATTCAAACAGAATCATATATTTTGCATACAGCCCTGAAATGTAGAGTTTTCAAGACCTGTTGGTTTTGGTGAAGATCGGTTAAGGGAATAGGGTTGTTTACCAGCAACATTTTATGTTTTATCAAGGGTAATTTTTTTTTGACGAACGATAACTGCCGTACATTAAAACAGAATCAACTACTCTTCTGCATACCCTTTTGAATTATACAGAACTCAAGTTTTGCTGATTTTGTTGAAGATCGGTTAAGGGAAAGGGGTAGTTTACCTGCAACGTTTTATGTTTTAACAAGGGTATTTTTTCTATGACGAACGATAACTGCAGTAAATTCAAAGAGAATCAACTAATGTTTTGCATACAGCCCTGAATTGTAGAGTTCTCAAGACCTATTGTTTTTGGTGAAGATCGGTTAATGGAATAGGGTAGTTTACCAGCAACGTTTTATGTTTTATCAAGGGTGTTTTCTATGGCAAACGATAACAGCCGCAAATTCAAACAGAATCAAATAATTGTTTGCACACAGGCCTGAATTGTAGAATACTCAAGAGCTGTCATTTTTGGTGAAGATCGGTTAAGGGTAAGGGGTAGTTTACCTGCAACAGTTTTTTATCAAGGGTACTTTTTTTCTACAGTAAACGATAACAGCCGCAAATTGAAACAGAATCAAATGATGTTTTGCATACAGCCCTGTATTGTAGAGTTCTCAATACCTATTGTTGTTGGTGAAGATCGGTTAAGGAAAAGGGGCAGTTTACCAGCAACATTTTATGTTTTAACAAGGGTAATTTTTTATATGACGAACGATAACTGCCGTAAATTCAAACAGAATCAACTAGGTTTTTGCATACCTTTTTGAACTAAAGAGAACTCAAGGTCTGTTGATTTTGTTGAAGATCGGTTAAGGGAAGGGGTAGTTTATCAGCAACGTTTTATGTTTTAAAAAGGGTAATTTTTTTATGACGAAGATAACTGCCGAAAATTCAATGAGAATCAAATAATTTTTTGCACCCTTTCCTGAGTTGCAGAGAGCTCTAGGTCTATTGATTTTGGTGAAGATCGGTTAAGGGAAAGGGGTAGTTTACCTGCAACATTTTATGTTATAACAAGAGAAATGTTTCCATGACGAACAATAACTGCCGCACATTCAAACAGAATCAAATATTTTTTTGCATGCTTCCCTGAATTGTAGAGGACGGAAGGTCTATTGATTTTGGAGAAGATCGGTTAAGAGAAAGGGGTAGTTTACCTGAAACATTTTATGATTTAACACGAGTAAAGTACTTAATTTTTATAAATAAAGTATCCTGATAAGAAGCTCATAGTAATCCACTGTAGAAACGTAGATGAAATATCTATAAATGAAGAGGTTATGTGAATGGGGTGGGGGTAATTTCCTATTATTAAAAATTATAGTTGAAGGTGGAGGGGAGAATTTTTTATGTGTACTACGTTATCGGCAACAAAGAAGTAGTTTTTTGTTAAAATTGCTTCCCGGGCTGTTTAGCCGTAGTCCAATGTTTTCTGCAAAACCAGACTTTTCGGCAGCGCCATCGACTGCCATCATCGGTGAAAATCGAGTGCGAAAACGTGAGGTGGTATACGTTAGTGACTACAGTACTGTGGTTAATGCTGAAGCAATAAGTAGAAAAACGTAGTTTCTATGGAAATATTTCATTTCGAATATGATTTTAAATATAAATCTTAGAACATGGAAGTCATGTATGGTTCTCCATACCGATATTTTCCTTTGCACAACTAAAATAGTGGTGGAATAGGTCATATGTTTCTCACTATAGCTAATTAAGCAGACACACATAAGCAGTTCTTTTACATTAATATTTTCTGTCACAGCATTGATTGAACTTAAAAACTGCTGTACTTCTGCTTGATGATTGACAGTCCCTACCGTTTCAGCCATGCAAAACTTCATTCTCTCTTGGCCAACCCTCAGGGGAGTGTGTCTTAAATCCACTACAAACCCATAGGCAATCATATGTCTGCCAAGAATAGCCTTGGCTATGACTGCCATGAGCATATGGTTTGCATAAGCGTACATCAACTTTTCCCAACAATTTGATGAAGCTTCCAGTTTTACTCCATATGGTAAAGGAACACAGTTAAGTCTAAAAATGTCCGACTATATTATAGTGAACACTGTAGTCAATTGTAAATGTGACTGGTCTGACTTTCAACAAAGCCATTAACAATTAGGTTCCACTTATGAAGTGTGGAGCTTTAATCTGCCAGCCAAGTGATGTGTTCACACCCTTCCCTCCGTTTTTTTTTTATTCTCCCAACAACCTGTTTGAAGTTGGCCATATTTCCCACATTTGTACCGCTTGGGCCTTCTGTCTTCTGTCTCTTTCCGAGTATTCAAATAGTTGTGGCACTCTTGACCTTTCTCATTGTAAGATTTGTTACAAGAGGTCTTACTATAATATTTACCATATTTCATTTGCTTTGATACAATTTCATCTTTTATTTGATTATGTGAATAAGTAGTCCCAAAGCTATTAGGCATTTGGTTCAGGTAGATAGCAGACATGCTGGCATATCACATGAAGCTGGTTTATCTAGAGTAAACCAATGTCTTAGCAGACTTATAGTGCTTTGGTTCTATAATCTTCATCTTCAGCACTATAGCCCATTGTGAGCCCTGGCTTCCAACACCAATCTTTTCCAGTTTCCTGTCCATTGTCATCTCTTGTAACCATCACATCCATTCTTCTGAGGTCTTTTAGCTATCTTATCCTACGTCGGGCCCTCTTTCTGCTTTTATAGACTTGCGCCCTCAAGATTTTCTTTGGCATACGCTGATCATCCATCCCCTCTAGGTAACCTAGCTATTGTATTCATTGAGAGTATGAATCTTAAAATTTCCTCATGGTTCAATAGCTCCATTCATCATAGGCCTGCATGATTAGCAATATTATTACCTATGATTGGAGTTACAGGAACTTCATCAATAGGCCTAAAAAACCCTATAGATGTTCATCTTCTACTTGAACAAAATTATTCTTACTTATTTTTTCATGACCAAGGAATCAATCCCTGCAGATGAACCCAAAAAGTCTTTTCAACAATTCATCAAGGACATAATCAGTAACTTTTCATGCATAGTCATGCTGCTCAGGTACAAGTTTACCCTACAAAAATAATTACTTAACATGTTCACTGCTACAAGAAAAAACATGAAATGTCACCAAAATCTAAAAATTATTTAGTAGTAAACTTACCTTTTGGTGTGATGATCTACAATACAGTTGAAAAATATTGTTTGAGGTCCCAAAGAGTGTTCCAAGTGATGTGGATTGACCTGCAGATCTGCAGGGTTCCCAATAAGTTCCCATATCAATGTCTCACCAAACATGAATAAAAAAGCCATGGGTCCAACTGCCATGAAACAGTTTATAAACACATATATTCTTACACCATTTAAGGAAGTTTCAGTCGCATGGATAACAGTACCAGTACTGGATTGAAAGCAACTGCATGTTTCATGTGGTCATTATATTAAACAATACACAGAGATTTTTAACATTCCCTTTTTTATGTTATTCATTGTAGTATATGAGGGCAGTCTGAAAAGTTCTCGGCCTAACAATGAAAAAACAACTTTATAATTTCAAAAATATTATATTTTTCAGCACAACACATTTATTCCAGCGATGTTCCGATGCCACTATCCCATCCTTGAAGTGGTTTTCTGTAAGGTCTGCAAAATACCCCTCTACAGCTGTAATCACCTCTTGATCCGATGAAAAACGCTGACCAACAAGAAAGAGTTTGAGTTTTGGGAAAAGACTGAAGTCTTAGGGAGCCAAATCTGAGGAATAGGGAGGATGTTCCAACAACTCATACTGGAGATCTATTAATTTTCTCACTGCCAAAACACTTTTGTGGGCAGGTGCATTGTCTTGGTAAAAAAATATTTTTTTTTCCTGCAAACCAGGTCTTTTTTCATGAATTTTTGGTCTGTTTTTGATAAAATATTGGAATAATATTCCCTAGTTACTGTTGCACCGCTATTGTTTTCACGGTAATCAATGTACAAAACACCTTTAGCATCCCAAAACACTGACGCCATGACTTTTCCTGCCAATGGAATTGACTTTGGCTTCTTTGGCACCGAACAACCAGCTTCTGTCCACTGCTTTGACTGTTGTTTGGACTTTGGTGCGTAGTGGTTGATTCATGTTTCATCCATCATAATAAACCGACTCACAAAATCTGCTCTGTTCTTATTAAAACACTCCAAGCACTGTTCAGATATTGTCATGCTGATGTGTTTTTACCTGCTGTGAGCAAGTGCGGCACCCACCTAGTACAAAGCTTTTTCATTTTCAATTCCTCATATAAAATATATCCGATGTGTTCTTTCAAAATGTCTATAGTCTCAACAATTTCATACACTTTAATTCAGTGATTGTCCAAAACCATATCATGAACTTTTTTGACAGTTTCCAGTATTCTCACCATTTTTGGACGTCCTTCACGTGGATCATCTTCCAGGCTGGTACGACCGTGTTTAAACTCTGCAGCCCATTTTTTAACCATTGAAAATGAAGGAGAAGAGTCCCCATACACTTCAACGAACCTTGAATAAATTTCACTTGGCGTTTAAACATTCTTTCACAAAGAACTTTATGACTGACGATACTCAATTTTCTCCATTCCAAGGAATATGGACAACACTTCTGTTTCAAATGGCTGTATAATACAAATTATTTGGTAGAATCAATGTTCGTGCTAACAATAGATGTAGTACCAACATAAGAAAAAAATTCATGATAGTGTTGCCGCCTATGGTCGAGGCTGACAACTTTTCAGACTGCCCTTGCACACAACATTCTTGAACTCATTTGATGCACACAACACTCCCTGTTAGTTTTGCCATTTGCCACTTATCACCTTCCACACACTGAGCAGTGAAAAACTATTAGATTAAATTGTCTGTAACAAAGGAATGACCATTCTGGAGTTTTCCCTCCATGATATTCAGAATGGTTTTATCTGAGTGACCTTTCCCAGATAAAGCACCTATTTTTTTTCTGTACATATAATTCAATAAACTTTTCATTACGTTTATACAGCTCTGTAAATAAATACAATGTATCTCATGGCACTTCCCTTTCACACATTGCCCGAATACTTGCCTATTCCCCAGAACACCAAACCTTCATCAAGGGAAAGTTCTCTCTGCTTGGGTAGTATTATTTCCTTCATTTTATTATTAAAGTAATCAACAACTAGCCTAATATCCCTAGGCAACATGTTTTAGCTGTGCTCGGAGGTGGCATTGCAAAATGAAGATATCTCAAAATAATAAGAAAATGATGACAACTCATATGCTCTTTGGTACGCTGAACAGTCTGTTAGTTTACCATGTCTTTATTGAGTCAAGTAGTCCAATATATAACAGTAACCCCAAACTAATACGGTTGTTTTAGTTCAGCAACCCAGATTTAAAACAGAAGAACTAGTCACTGATGCTGGGTTTGCAAAACAACTCCAATAAATTCTGGCTGGTTTCATAAGACACATTTTCCCAAGACATCTACCGCCAAGTAACAGGGAAAAATTACTAGGCTTATTATCTACTAGAATGTTCACTAAGAAATAATTTTCTTTGGTAAAAGGAAAATTTATAATACCAATTTTAGCATTTGACCACTTGAGGGTTCAATGTGTCCTTTAAGTTACCGTACTATCAGAAGTGTCTACATCAGCACTTACACTTGAATCACTGTTCAAGTCATAGCCATTTGACTATTTACTATTAATTTCACTATTACTACCCAAACTCACATATAAACACTATATAAAGTGGTACATTATGAAAAATTGGAAACTGAGGTTTGGCGAAAATAACATACAGTGGTCACTAAGTACGACTGAGCTTTGCCACAAGCTGAGCTCAGACTGGTGAATTCTGTATGTAATGGCAACAACTTCATAGTTCCATGTGGTGTGCATGTGTTATACATAGATAATAAATAATGTAGCTCCATGGGCCCCACAATGAACAAACATGTTAAAGCACCAAAGCAATTCACATCAAGAGAAGAATCTTCCTCAGAAGATTTAGTATGACTTTTAAAGTATTTCTGCTAGGCTATTTGATTCATCCATCCACACTTTGAGCAGTCATAAATAAATTGTCCCAAACCAATGCATTCCTTTCTAACTACCATTCTCAATTTTGCACAGCAGGCAAATAAGCACTTAATACGCTGGCAAAAAAAAACCCACCATAATGTTAAAGCCTTGTTTCGCTGAGGTCACAATGTCAACTCTTTTTACTATTTTTTTGTCCATGTATTATCTCAATGTATTTTTTTTCCAAGGAAGGGGGAAATGCCTATACACCATCAGGAAACGTCATACTTCTTAATGTGTGGGGCATGAACTCACTAAAACACTGCTTCCTTTGTCCTAGCAAAAATCACCCATGGTTTCACATTGCTTCATGGTGTTTCTATTTTCTTGCCTATTTAAGCTTCATGTTTTCTTAAGTATAGATACTATTGAAGCACTGTGGTGGTCTCCACCTGTTTCTTATTTTGTAGAACCTTCTCAATGTAAAATGCCACCACAAGTTTCTTTTCATTGTATTACCAATTTTATATATTTTAAAAATCTTCTCAGCAGAAATTTTAATTATTATGGTTTCCTCTATCTTGCACAGGAGGCAAATAAGCACCCAATATATTGACACAAAAAACACCATAATGTTAAAGCCTTGTTTCACTGATGTCACAAGTCAACTCTTACTATTTTTGGACATGTAATATCTCATTGTACTTTTCCCAAGGGAGGGGGGATGCTTACACACCATCAGGAAACGTCATGCTTCTTAGTGTGTGGGGCATGCACTCATTAAAACACTACCTCCTTTGTCCTAGCAAGAGTCACCATGGTACTGAATTTCCACATTGCTTCACAGTGTTTCTATTGTCTTGCCTATTTAGGCTTCATGTTTATCGAGTATAGTTACTATTGATGTACTGTGGTGGTCTCAATCTGTTTCTTATTTTGTAGGACCTTCTTGGTGTAAAGTCACCTCAAGTGTCCTCTCATTGTATTATCAAATTTATACTTGTTAAAAATCTTCTCAGTAGAAATTTAATTAATCATAATGGTTTTAAATTATTAACAAACTGAGTAACTTCTTCGTTGATAAAGGCATATATTCTGTTCAGCCATAGAGCCTCCGATTGTTAACTATCTACTTATGGACTGTCCTTTCTAAAAAGAACAATAACTAGTCTTTTCCATCTAACTTCTTTGCATAGTTAAACGTGTGCTAAATACATTTTGCTTCAAACACATAGATACTTAAAAAAAGTCTCTTGACGTCAAACTACAATATAACTTGGCAAGATACAAAGATATACAAATAATTCTGTTCCTCAGCTGCCCAACCTTGAATTTACATTTTAATTTTACTTTTTTTCTAAATAGTAGACTCAGGAATTAAGAATTCCTGCCCAGCTTCCCATATTTTTATGTTCAGCAGTCACCACTCCTCTTAGTGCAGATTTTTGCCATTCTTTTGTCCATATATTCTTTTTGATTTTCTCAGAAACTATACAAGATAGGCCCCATAAATAGCTGAAATCTTTTTCAGGTTACTTTAAGGAAATTATCAATTTCCTTAATGTTTAAAGACTTATTCTGCCATTATAATGTCACAATTCATGATTTGTATGTTGTTATAGAAACTAATACAAAATAAACCTTTTTAGCATTAAGGTGTGGTACCAAATGGGAAAAATTGACAATAAAGTTGAACTAATCATAAAGTTGTTTTCAAATTAAAATTTATTACATTGTTTGAACTTGTTTAACTTTACTTCACGTGACAATCATTACAATTAGAGATCATGCACATATATATATTTTACATCAGATGCATTCTACACACAAAGTTTTATCATAATAAGAAAAAATGACATCACCCACTCTAAGATAATTTTACAAACAATATGAATATAAACTAATGTTTCATCACTTGACCTAAAAAGGCACTTTAAAGTTTTAAACGGCAAATTAAAATGACATAGAATGATGGTATGTATTAACAACATATACTGTTTATTAATGTACATATAGTGAAATGTGATACACATACAAACAAGTTTATACACTGAATAATGTTTTAGAGGCTATATTATAGTAAAAGTGCTGAACACAATGTCAGAAAGGGCTAAAGTCTGTTATGCTGGTAACAACAACACAACATAATTACTTGTTACAACAGAGTTGAAAGCAAACATTGGAACAGTACAAAGAAATTGTTTTCAAACATAAATGTACATTGTTTAAAACTTACTCTTGATTTAGTTTTCTTATTAGCTTAAAAATAAATCTCAAAAATGACTTATAATGAGCACTAGTATGACTGTTTATTTTTTCAGTACAAAACTGCCTTTTAATCTTTCACCCCATGAATCATAACAAGATAAAATACAAGAGTTACAGCATATGAGGTTCACTTTCTTTGAAAAGTTAAAGCAGCAATTCCCAAATGGTGTGCTACAGCCAAATGCCTATAAAGGTGACCAAAGTATTCAAAGGACCCCAGTGTAACTATAAATGTTTGTTGTAAGATATATTTTTGGAAACATGGAAAGTGCAAAACAAATTTAATTTCTATGTATTACACTTACAAGATTATATTTTCTTTAGTCAATGTAAATAAGTTATTAACGCAGTGAAAATAAGAAAGCTTCAGTATCTGGGACATCTCATGAGAAATGAACAGAGATTTTACTTATTGTAGTCCATACTACAGCAAAAAAGTACTTGGAAAGAGAGGAGTTGGGCGACCAAGAATCTCATGCCTGAGAAATTTAAGGCCTGGTTTGGCATGAACAACTGACTTATTCAGTGCAGCAGTACAGAAAGTTAAAATAGTCTGTATGATATCCAACATCCGAAAAGGATAGGAACTATCAGAAGAAGAAGTCAATGTAAAGAAATGCTGAACTATAACAATGTAACATAGTTCTAACAGTAAGCTCAGGTGTCATTGTATCCAAAAGATGCCAGGAAATGAAAATGTTTGGGACTCGTTAGGTTAAAGACTGGTCAGCACTACCTAAAACGAAGTAATTCACTTGGTGCATGTAAAGCAGATAAAAGTATATTATAGTGTTTCTCTCATGCACCTTTGGGAAACTATGGAACTTAAGACAACAAAAAAGTTGAACAATTGTATAACACACAAATTATAGTAAAAGTAAGAAGAAAATATTTCAGAATGTCATGTCTCCATGCACAAAGGATTCAAACATTCTCCTACAGAACAACAAAAAAACCTGAGCTTCACTGACAACCCAGAAGTGTTAGGCCATAATGGTCTAGAATATCTTCTTCTTCTCCTTCTCTTCTTCATTTCCCTTTTATCTTCAGCCACTTCTATCCTGGGCAAGGCATTTGCTCTTACTCCTTCTAGCAGCCATCTTCCCAACCTTGGTATTTTTCTCTCTCTCTCTCTCTCTCTCTGTCTGAGCATGCTTCTATCCACCCTCATTATAAGACCAAACCACTGCAGTTCTCTTCTCTCTACTGTCTCAACAACAACAAATTTCTGATGGTCATAATCCTTTCTCTTCTAGTTTTTCCAGCCTTCCCTTCTAGTAATTCATTCTCCCCTACCTGTCCGCCTCAAAAATCTCATTTTCATTAGCTTGCGGTCTGCTTTTGTGTTTCTCTAACAGGGTGAAGTTTTCTGTCCCACTGAGCAGTGTGGGCAGAAAAACTCTTGGGTACTTGACTTCTTCCATGATCTCACTTTTACCCACACAAATACATTAAAAATTTACTAGTGGTGTATTTGATTTGTTATTGTTTTTTGTACCCGACAGTTTAGTTCCTCTTCAGTCTTTCCACCTGAGGTAATTACTCAGATGGAATATTCCAACCTTTTGATCTACTCCAATTGTCTTCCTTCACGAGGACACATCATCAATTTGCCTGGCTATGACCATCACTCTGATTTAGTCCTTATTTATCCTCATCCCACTGTCCCTAATGGAACTTCCCCATTTAGTTACTGTATTCTGAAGTCCTTCCTTCCTCTTCACAAGTGGAGCACTATAGTCAGCATAGGCAAGGGTTTAGACATACAATGGTTTCATTCTAAAGTTTCCTACTTTGTGCAGAATATATGGGTCGAAGTCAGTAGAAGAATAAGGACTAAGGATAGTTAAAAATGTACTCAAGGAACAGGCAAGAAATGGTAGTGAGGATGAATATAGTTTAATACTGTTGGGTATGTAAATATTGGGCATAAATCTCATGCAGAAGGAAACAACAGATGAAACCATATGGAAAATATGAGTACAAAGAACATCTACGCATATACTAGATGGAATAGTAAAATCAGAAAAAGTAGTAAACAACTAAACAAAAGTTTTACAACACAACGGTGAAAAGTCTTTAACCTAACGGTGACCCGCTACACACCACTAAACATAAAAAAATACTAAGAGCTAAACAGATGGACTTCTGGCAAAGGTTTGTAGGCAAATTTAGAAGACACCAACAACAGAATAAGAGAAATAAACATAGAACATATAACTGTGGATTAAACTAACACAAAAGAACTGATCTGGTGTAATCACATGCGAAAAATGCCCAAAGCTGGTGATTAAACTAAGGTAAAAGGCAAATTTAGAAGACACCAACAACAGAATAAGAGAAATAAACATAGAACATATAACTGTGGATTAAACTAACATAAAAGAACTGATCTGGTGTAGTCACATGCGAAAAATGCTCAAAGCTGGTGATTAAACTAAAGCTGATACTAAACTGGTGATTTCTTGGAACAGGAAGATGAGCCTGCAGAAGGATCAATGGGCAACAAAGTGGTATACATTATTTTAAGATCTATTTTTAAATCAGTAATGGCCACTGTTACTACTATCTGTCCAAATTTACAAATAAAATTTCTGATACGTTTTTAGTTTTTATATGTAAACCATACAACATGCAGATGTACAATGAAAAAAGATTAGAATGACTTTTATGATTTCTGATTCTGCATGACTTTTTTTTAGTCAATTAATACTTAATATCTAAACAAACTTTTCTGTAAGTCTCACTAAAACAGTTTTTTGTAATAAATTCTGTACAATATCATCCAACATATTAATTGAAATAGCAATGCATTTATAATAACTGATCTTAATTTTTTATTTATGTCGTACTAGTTTATTTTAATTGTTTATTTTATTTATCCACAAAAGTGCCATCTGGCTACTGTCTGTTAGCAAGAATATCACAAAATCTTACTCTTTTAATATAACCAGCATAACATAATTTTAATGAATAAAGATAAATAATTTTAACATATTTTTTAACATAAATAATTACTTACAGAATGTTTGTTTTCATGGCACAGAAGGCTTTGTATTCGAGTGCCAAAGCAATTTAGCCCTTTCATCATGTTTTAAAATTCCAATCTAATTGGATTTGTACTCCACTTAACGGATATTTTTTTGTACTCTATGGCAGCAAAGTTGACACACAATTCTTCAATGAGCACAATGGACCATACGTTCTTAATAAAACATAACTTCAGGTACAAATTGATATTCTATTACTTCTTATATAAAAACTCTGTTCACATACATTTAATGCAGGAAGCTATATAACTGTACTAACTACATTGGCTATTTATCGCTAGAGTGGCTGGCTATTACTACTTTAATTCATTATTACTAGTGTTCACACTTACTGTTAACTGCCACTGAACGAAAGAAACTGTGAAGAATGATCTCACAAAATTAATTAATTAATGGAAGTTGCCCAACAGGCAATATAACTTTTTTGGAAATAAATTACATTTTCCAAAAAAGTTAAATAAACAATTTAATTATTTACATAGTAATATATACACTTCTTTTCTCTATGAATGAGGCAACATTTAATAAGCTATTTCAATTAAATATTACATTATCGGATGTAGGCATTCAATAATCTTAACCCTTAATTATTCTGTTAACACTAATTCTCACCTACGGTACTTTGAAGAAAACATGGTTATCATACAATTATACGTTAATTATAGTTTAGTTAGGTATTCAGTCGACTAAAGACCATCACTCAAGTGGAATCACAAAAACTCTAACATCTTTATGACACTCTAGCAACAGTTTTATATTGGTGATAAGAATAAAATATAAATTAAATTTTAATTAGGGCACATGAGCTTGTTTCATGAACACACTTTTGTACTGGCAACAAGCATATAACTATATATGTTGTTTTTTCAACTTAAACGCAAAACTGAAACCCAGACAATTTAATGTACTTAACAGAATAGGTTTTTCATTTTATCATTCCTTTTGACTTGTAATAAGTCACTGGTTATCTACAATACACAACATTTCTTTTACAACATTATGTGTGTATGTGTGTTAAAATCCTTATGAAATACACAATTTATTACCTTATTTGTAATTCCAAGAAAACATTAGCATTGTCTTTTTGTGTTAATACATTAAAAAGTCAGGGTTTTCAGTTAATTCCTATATAACAATATTGTGTAATAAAGTATATACAGTGATCAATAAAAACTATTTCAAGTATACAGAGATGATACACAATACATTCTCTTTGCACGTATTGACAATTTCAATAACTATAAAAAAAATCCTGATACTCACAGACCACAGAAAGTAGGAGGTTAAAAGTTTCTTCAGCATGACATTATATAATGTCAGTATAAATTAGTCGAACATCGTCTAAAATTTAGTCGAACATTAGCACTAAAATTTATCTGTAACTGATATCAATCAGTGTCCGGCCGGCTTTCGTCGAGTGCGCACTCGCATCACATAAATACTTATGTTTGGTTTCGATTTTGTGATTTTAATGTTTTAAATTTTTAACGACCTCTTTGAGTGATTTATATTTTAATATATATTCTGATGACGATACATAGTATCGAAACGCGTAAATAATATTCATTGCATTAATACATGTGGTCACGAGACAGGAAATAAGGTAAATATATTTTTTATTTGTTCACAAATCTTGCCACTCTAGCCTACCTGGTACTATTTGACTGGCATTCATTTTCCTCGAATCTCCTTATTCAAAGATTTATCAAGAGGTTCTGGCACTAACAATTTTTATTATTGAAAAATATCATTCATATCATAACAAAGATACAATACAGAAAAATGATTATGCTTTCAATATAAATTGACAATGCTCTTAAGCAAATCCCCATGAAATTTTGACACCTGTCTTTATTCCAAAGTCAAATAAGTAATATCACATACAAAAGACAAGTAAGTGATGCTATATGTAATTACAGATATCCAATTTTATATTTTATTATGGTGGAGGTATTTTATTTCTCTCACCAAATTTATTGCACGAGAGAGAGAATAGAATTGATGAAAATATGATGAATCAATTTAGAGAATATCATGTGAAGATTTTTTACTGTTTAATCAATTAAGGAAATACAGTGTACACTTTTCCAGAATACAACTGGAAATGAGCTTCACACATATGTGCACAATCTTAGTATGTCTTTCCTTGGTGTATTAAATCATTATTATTAATATACACATCAAGATATATTCAAACTACTCTTAGAGATTTTTGGCACTATTCTGTCCAATGAAACACAAATTTGTCCCATTTGCATATTTTTAACACACTCTGACAATGATAAAGAAAATCTGAGAATATTACGTTACAACTGAATGAAGAAATTAAACAGGAAAAGAAAAAACAGGTACAAATTTTGTAATAAAAATTATTAATTAATACAATTATCAAACACATAAATATACACATTAATGAAATATATGCAATAATATACCACCTTTTCTATGGATTTCACAGGGGTCTATGACGCAGTGTGGAGAAAGAGGATATACTGGATTAGTTTGAAAGGGTTTTTTCCTCCAAAGATGGATAAAAGTAAGGTAAGGGAGCAAAAATGCATAATGTAAACAAACAAAAATTGTACTCCCTTTCTAGTACAATTACACACTTAACATCTACTTTATAATACAATTTTGATTGAACTACGTTTTTCCTTAAATGTGATGGTTTCACATCATTTTTGAAATACAGTGCACGCCACTTATTGTGATCACTTTAGGACATAGCTAGCCTGATAACATTAACCGATTGATAACAATAAACGAAAGAACCAAGTAGAACTTTGGAAAGTTGTTTATTCACTTGCTAGTACACTACATACAGTATAATGAAACGTACTACAGTACAACAAAAACTTACATGTAGGCCAACTGTATCGGCATCAATTAAAAAAGCCTTTTATTGTTGTTTGCCTCTGGTTTTCTCTCAATAGATCATTAATAAAGCGTTCATACCCATGTTTCTGAAAATCTACTGACCTGTGCTGGATCATCATCTTCTGCTTCAGCCTCTTCTTCTCCCACTTGTGAGTCTGAGGATGTGGCAGCTTCACACGTCGTCTTCTGTCGGTCTAGCAGCAACAATTATGTCTTCATCGATCTCCATCCATTCTTGAAATTCGTCTACAGTCATGTCAATGGACGAATGTCTGCTGTATCTTCAGATTCTGGGGCCTGTTTTGAAAATCCTACATGCTCAGTTCCGAATCGTACTTCCTGAGACATTATTCCATGACATGGCCAGGAGATGCAGGGCCTCAAGAACATTGGTTTGTTTTGGAAGGTCATTTGCACTCAGTTCTTTTGTATTCTCCATGTTTTCTAGGATTCTTGTGCGCATCTCATGGCAATAATATCCCTTTAGGGTTCGAATGATCCCCTGGTCGCATGGTTGTATCAATGAAGTCGTGTTGGCAGGTAAGAACACAAGATTGATGTTCTTTAACTCACAGTTTACATGTGTGCTGTACAATTATCAATCAGCAAGACGATATTCCTGTTGAACCTACTATCCCATTTTAATAGCCATTCTTTGAATATTAATGCAGTCATCCATGCATTAGAGTTTTAATGATAGTCTACTGGAAATTTCTTCTCACCTTTAAAGCATCGTGGGTTCTTGCTTTTGCCAATTACCAGAAGCCTTTCTTTGTCACCATTCATATTTACGCAGCACAAGACAGTTAACCGTCCCTTGGATGTCTTACACCCTTTAGCACTTTCATTCTTGAACAAATAAGTATGCTCAGGCAAGGCGCGATAATACAGTCCGGTCTCGTCTGCATTAAACACACAATCCGGAGAGTACATGGATATAATTTTTGGCCACTCCTCTTCTATCCATCTTTCAGCACCAGAGAAATCAGCATCCTTCTGTTCACCATGCATTCGTTTGTACACAATGTTCTCTCATTTCTTCCAACGATGAAACCATCCTTCTGTTGCTACAAAATCATCTTAGCAAGTTCTTGTGCTTTTTGTCGCATCAGAAGTCCATCAACACGAGCATCTTGTTCACGAACATTAGTGAACCAAAGTTTTAAAGCTGATTCAACCACATTGTCTTTTCCACCACGAAACCTCTTACAATTCAAGTTTTGGTTTTCTTTTCCAGCCCTCACAATACTGTCCGATTTTTTTAACAATTTGCACAGAAGAGGTTGTGAAATCTGTAACTGCACTGCCACACTGCGTTGACTCATTTTAGGCAATTTGTCATAGCGTTCTATGATTCAAAGTTTTTCTTTAAGGTTTAAATCTTTACGTTTATTCTCCACACTAGCCATAATTTCACTGCAATAACGTAAACTTCACAATGTAAAAGCTGTAGCTATACTGAAGGGTCGAACATGGGTTTATTGCTCGAAAGTGAAAGTTGAGCGGGTGAATGGCCGACTGCATCCCCTTCTACTTCGTCCTTCAGAACTTGTAAACACTATGACCAGAGGGACAAAGAGTCACAGACAGTGTAATTAGTTTTGTGAATGCAGTACAGTCACCCCAGATATTATCAGACAAAAGTTTTACGAAAGCAAAAATGTGGTAACATAAACCAAATTATTGATTACAATAAGCGACATTTTTTCAATGTTTTAATATTCACCCGGACGGGTCTTCATGAAAGTGATAAGAATATCCGAATGATAACATTATCCGTGATCACAATAAGCGGCGTGCACTGTACTTGTTTTTCATCATAAAATTATAATTTTCAAATCATTATTACTTTAAAAAAAAAAACAAATTTATTTGAAAAACTGCGTGGAACCTGTTTTGTCAAAATGTGAATTTCCTTAATGACTGATGTTTTTTATACTATCCCCCACATTCATTTATGGTATAGGTAGGGTTAGAACAGGGTATTAAAGTTCCTTTGATGCAGATTCTATCAAATTATTTTAGGAAACTCACTGTACCCTATTTTTTGTGAAATTAAAATCTCTATTTACTATACTATATAATCTGTGCCTTTGCTTCAACTTCATAAATTCACTACATATGGAAAAGTCTGGAAAGTGATGGGAAAGGGGAAAGAAAGAATCTCTCTCTCTCACACACACACACACACACACACACACACACACACAATTTGGATTTTACAAAGAATATAAATATATTAAAAATAGAACGAAACTCGAAAAATCCAGATCAATTAAGACTGGAACTGATTTGAGTAAGTTAAAATCTGGATAATTGGAAAACTAAAAAATAACACTTCTCTGAATACTAATAATGTACGTTTAAAATTTTATATTTTAGTAATGTACAATTTAAATGACAACTAGGACAAAAATCAAAATTTCATCCCAGTTGTTCATTTAAAACAACCGCCTTTTCACAAATGACCAGTCCTGATATTGCTAACCCATCAGACCTTCTTTATACAAATCATTTATATTTCTTTGCATTAACCAGTGGTTCTCAATCTTTGTAAGTCCGGAACCACCTTAAATTATATTATACTTCATGGGACCCATAAGCATAGAAGCCTATGTTTTTAAGATACAGTAAGTAAATTTTCTAGCCCAACCTGCAAAACGCCCCTTGGGACCCAGCAGTGGGTCACACGCCATAGATTGGGAAACACTGGTGTAAACCATTTCTGTTATTCATTTTCATCAAATTTCATTTATTTATGAGAACTCCTGTCTTAGCTATGAATTTTAAAATTTATTAACAATTTTTTTTAATATAAAAAAATATACCTTCTAAATTCATATCATAACTTTTTTTGAGAATCATCATGATTTTGATTTTATCATTCATACACATCATAAAATATTTTATTCGTGAACAGATAAAAAAAAAATTGTGGACAGAATGTAAGACTTTTTTTAAAAACGGACTAGAGACTAAACCCTGTTATCCTACAGACTCAACACAACACAGATGAGCAAGTGAAGTACAGTATGAACACCAACTACTTCAGGCAGATAGATCTATTCATTTCTGGGAGTAATGTGAAATGAGCACTGGTTGTACAGTAAAATCTCCATTTAGCAGATACTCTCAAAAGCAGACAACTCTGTCTAATGGACAGTTTACTCTTTTTGTTTTTTAATGAATGCAACTTTCCCAATAGTTGTTTGCCCGAAAAACAGATCGGACAACACAGAGACTGGCAAAATCCTTCAAACCATATTATTTGTTTATCAGAAAAACAAAATGTATCATAAATGTAAGCATTTAACATTACAAGAAAAACCAAAGGTTTTTAAAAAATATACAAGAGTCTGTATATATTTTTTTAAACCTTTGTATTAATATGTTTCACCAAGTGCCTAATGAGTCATCAATCAATATCGTGATTAAAAGAAAAAGTTGACATTAGTAAAGAGTGTGGAAAAAACAACGTTCAGTCTTGAGGTGCAGCAACCAAGTTTGGTATTGATAAAGCACAAACAAGAGAAATTTCGAAGTCCAATATACAACTGTTGACAGACAGCTGGAAAATGGAAATCAAGAAAGAAAATGGAAGTTCCCAAAATCACAGGGACTAGTAATCGTTTAATTATGAATACGTTCTAATGTACGAATGACTGTGCAGTGCAAGAGCTAATAAAATTCCTATTTTGGGTCCCTTAATTCAAGAAAAGGCATCTAAAATTGCTAAGGAAAAGGGTTTTGTAAACGTCAAGGCTCTTTATGGATGGCTTGATCAGTAAATACGTCCAAGACATATTGTTTTGTACGATCTTACTGCTGACTGCAGTAAAGAAGATATTTATAACCTCAGTTACGCTGGACTTTTTTATCAGATTTTGCCGACAAAAACAATGGTGGTATCAAGTGAAAGGGCCTGTAGTATCAAGCATATGAACATGACTGGACAATTTAATTTGAACAATCTTTAATTACAAGGCATGGCTTTCTGGTGCTAATATCAGCACTTTACAAACAGACTGGCATTCAAACAAAAAAGCATGAATGATGAAGTAATTAATGAGCGAAGTAATAAAATGAGAAAAGAAAAACAGGAATGTGGTTTTATTTTTGGATAACATTGCGCTGCATCCTGACAATTTACAGTGTACTAACACACAGCTCATATTTCATCCTCTGAATACTCCAAGTATTTGCCAGCCCTTTGCTCAAGGAATCACAAAAATCTCAAAAATTTACTACAGCAGCAGACGTTTTAATATTTGCTAAATAATGTCAATAACATCAAACACCCATTCATTGAAGTACCAAATAAAATTGTTACTGTTTTGACACATTTCGCATGGATTACCACATCTGGTCAAACCACGGATCGTTTATAATCATTGTTTTATAAAATGCTGTTTCCTTACAACCAAACCTAAAGATAAGGAAATGAAAGACGAACACAACTTTTAGATGTGTTTGGAGTGAGCCATAGTGACTTTTGAATATAGATAATCAACTTAAAATGGAAGAAACTTCATTACATATAGAGGAGATTGTGAGCTCCTCAAGTGAATTAGATGAACACACATATAAGTAACATCTTCTTGTGATAAAACAGAAAATAATGAAGAGCATATTTTGTTAAAAGATGCACTGCAACATGCTGCAAAAGTTAGGGCATATTTGTTATGCATTCGTGATTCCAAAAGACTTGTTTGTGTAAAGCAGAAATGAGATTGGGAATATCGGTATTAATAAAGTGAAAAACAAACCACAATAACTGATTTTTATTTAATACTATTCCCAGTGCAGTTTTGGAAGTTTACTGTAGAACAGATTATAAAGTTTTGTGCCATATTTAAATTTTACAATCACTGTGCACATTAGTAAATACAACAATAGCACACGACTAAATGTTTATAATAATAATAATATAATACTGTATGTAATTAATGTTTAACAATTTAATATGTACATTTTAGAAAACTTCATTTTACTTGTATTCTGGACCCCACCCTACTGACACTGTTGTCAAACATGCAGACACTTCTGAATAATGGGTAATTATTTATTTCCTGATGCTGTCCATTATAACGAGGCTATACTATATAGTGAAAATTTATGGATTGTTTCTATTGGACACATTATATTGTATTTTTCTTTTTAAATAAATCTTTATATTTCTTGATAATTGCTGATTCATCAGGCATAGGAAATTCCTTCTACATGTGCCTCCATGTTTTCTTTCATGGATTAGGGCCACAGAGCCAGGTACAAACCTAGCCGTGAGGTGTTATAACACCTTCATGTCCCCACAAAATCAAACAACAGCCTCCTCATTCCTTTTTAAATTGAATGTAAATTCACAAGTTAGCTTGCAATTATAATCCTTAAAGTGCACTTAAATAATGAGGATCACGATTCTTAATTATTTAATGTTACTTATCACAAGGTATGTTCAATAGAAAACTCAAAAACCATAAGCATAACATACACCCTAAACTTCTTACAGAAATCAGCTACCTGTAATTCTTGAAACTGCTTTGATATTTGTCCTTAAGACCCCCCCCCCATACATGTCTCTTTGTTTGGCGAATGTAGCCAAATCTGGAAATAAGAGTAACATTTGCCAAAGTGAGATGCATGCGTGGGAGGAGTTTCACCTCTGTTTGCATCATTTTGCCTTGTTTCGCATCCATAAATCACCTTCCTGTATGTTAAAAGTTTTCTTCAACACATATTAAACACGAGTGGGATAGCTTGGCACTGTTCGCTTTCATTTGTTATTCATCATGTTTTGTCATCTTTGCTACTGCAACTGACTACCTCTCACCTGCACACAATCTTGTGCAAAACTGTTTAAAAAAATTTATTTATAGTGGTTCTGAGTACTCAATCTTTTCTCCATCCATTCTCTATATCTTTTCCTCTTTCTCCTTATCACAAGCACTGGCACTTTGATACTCCTTAATGATCTGATTTTTACTCCTGTTTAACAAATTTAATCTCTTTGTTTGAGGTGCTTTTCATTTTCATTGTTACATCATGTATTCCATGACAGTTTTTCTCTATGTGGTTTTAGTTGCCTCAATTATAATCTTTTTACGTCCATCATCTTCATACTTCAAAGACCTTAGGCTCTCTATTCCAATAGACATTCTTTTCATATTTTGATGGGTACTCTCCTTAAGATATTCTAATTTAGTTTGGTTAAATTATGGAATTAAATGTATCAGTGCCTTACCTCCCTCCTGTGTATATCCTTTTATCAGTTCTCTGAACTTTATCAGCACTGCACTGTACAGTTACTTTATACCTGTACCACAGTATAGTCTATCAACTTCTACTCTAGCGTCTCAAGAAACTTAGATTGTGGTCCAAGTGGTTATCAGTGTATTATCAGTTGCTATAGTATTTTTTGTAAGAAAACATAATAGGAATTAATGTCTGCTCATAATAACTAACAAACTGAAAGACTGAAAAAAATCATAATTAAAAATATTATATGACGCAGATAAAAAGGCAAGTACTGTCTGGCTGTAATTTCATGATCTCTCCCCCACCACACAGGGTGAAAAAGGCGTACTAGCATTTTGCCTAGATTAGAGTGAATACAATTCCCATCTACTGAGCGTCTCAGCTACGAGGCAGTGTTTTCCCCTACTATGACTACTGTAGACTAGTGGTACCAGGAAGCACCCATGCTTCTCTCACCTTATACGGAGAATCATATCTTCATATCGCGGCCAGACAGTATAAAATAATAAGACTTCAATATATTAACATATTTCTTCACTTTAAATGTACTTAATTCTTGAAACACTTGTGAATGTTAAGGTCCCGGCATTTTCCAATACTGTTTTTAACCTCAATTATTCATTATGGAGCATACACGTCGCAATATCGTACAATTTTTATTGATTCCCAATATTTAACAACACATTTCTCGTTGCATATTATACTTACAAAATAACAAAACCAAACTGTACAGATTTGAAAAATACTTACTTGCACAGACAAATGAACAGGAGGTCTCCAAATGTCGATCAAAAACACTGCAACTTACAGGCATGTTAGTGAATATGTTCATGGCCTGTGCATGACGAAAAGTTACCTGATTCTGCACTATAATTTGCAAGTATATTTTTTTCTAGAATATTGTAATGCCACATAGATATGACGTTCTTAGTGGCACATAATGCACATGCCGATACATCAAACCAATCAATAAGGTAACTGAGCCAGGCCCGGTTTCCAACCGAACCTGCAACAGGGCACACCATGTGAACTTTGTACCAGCCAACTAAAAGAATTGTACCACTTCTCCTGTTCTATTTTGGTATACACACAAAACCTAAAACGATACATAACTGTCCTACTGCTAAAAGCAACAAAAAATGAAAGCTTGCTGTTTTTGTCAAGACATACACAAGAAACTTAGCCTTGAGTCATCTGTTTTGCAGCTGCCTATTCTGTTTACTATTACTTCTGCATTGGTAAAAAAAATGAAATCAGTAATAACACGATGTTAATACTATTTCATGTGAACCTTAGATAATGTCAGAAATAAACTGATCTGGAAGCCAGTGATATGAAATTTTAAAGAGGGGTCGTACAAACACAGCATTACAGAATGTTTCAAAGTAGAGAATACTGCCAGCACTGCATTAGTTCTGTTTGACAACACATGCACAACACAAAAGTATATGTTCCTTTATGTACAGGAACTATGTAGCGAAGTATATGGAACAAAGTTAATATCATATTCATCTGAACAGGCAGACACTTGTGCTGTGCAGCGGTTATTATATACACCCTAACACTGAACTCATTGAATGAAAACCCCAATTATAATAAAGCATGGAACAGGAAAATTCCAAAATTATTTTTTAAAATTCATTTGTAATATATTCTCATGGTCAATGCAAATAAACATCTTACGCATTTTTTTAAAGCTGCAAATGGACACTAAAAAATTATACAAAGACTCTGCCAGACAACAGTTTTATGTTAAGGCTATGTGTGTGTTTGAGCATTCCAGGGCCAAACATAGTAATGGGTATAAGATGTAAGATTTATTAAAGGAAGACTGTGAAAATAAAACAGCAGAATACTTGCATCACCTTCAACATAAATGACACAAACAAATTCTGAGGAGATTGATGAAAATATTGTAACTTTTCCCCTTCAAATCATAGAATAAAGATGAAATCTATTGTGATTTTACTCGTCATGCTTCCTTTTTGTTACTTAACCATGTGACAACCTTGTTACCCTCAGTAATATTCTTCTGTTACCACACCTGTTGGAGCTCTTCTTTTTATCTTTAGAAACAGGGCATTGTTGTCAAAGTGATGTATCACTCTAAACACTGTAAAATTATCTACCATTCCTTGGCTACTCATGGTCTTGCCCATTTCTAACAGTGTTCTTGTTGTTTTCCCCCAGATTCTTTTCATTATTCAGTCCTTCAAGATATAATGAAACCCTGGATGAATGTGTTAATGATGGTGAATGAGAAGTAGATAATCTGCAGTACACAAAAAACAAGTCCAACAAGATACAATAAGAGATGACTACTCTTATAGTCTATCCTCCTAAACCAGTATCGGGATTTGAGAAATTTAAATTAATCAATATTTTTACGATAATTAACCATCTCAAAGAATAATAATTTACACTGTTTTCAATGAATTAACAGGATTATTAACCGGCTTAATATCTTGGCAAAAAAATTAAATACTTCTTTCCTTAAAAACACATAAAGATATTATTTACATTGCAACTGAAATTCTAAAAGATATTCTGTCCATAATTTTATTATGTAACAAGGATTATACAAGCTCTCATAAACATACTAATTTCAATTCCACCATTCTTATTGCCACTATCATACCTGTACACATCATGCTCTGTGGTTAAGTGTTTACGTGTTATTTGGTACTGTATGGTAATACTACAACAATATTTTGTATATAATGTATGGTATTACAAAATGCTAAACTATAACACACTGTAAAATTTATGATAATACTTTTTATATGGTCCAGAAAATACAAGAATCAAGTCAAAAAGTCTATTATGTCCATCCATATGAGCTTATAAATATAAAAATGTGTGTGTGGTTTAAACAGTATTGCCATCTGGCATTTCAGCTTTCAGTGGTCAAATATATCTGTATTGGCTAAATGAACTGGTTAACTGGCAGAACCAATTCACACTTGAGATTTGTGGCTTTTAGTATGTGTCTCATTAACAATACTAATAATTTTGTTTTACCTAACACTTAATGAATTTTGTTTGACTGAATTTTTGATTCCGGCATTCTCTTATATGCATTATTCATGGTTTAGGCAAAACTTTAATGGCAGCATTTTTAGTGATTCGAAATAGAATCCACATCACCCATTTTTATAATAACTTAGGGTACAAATAAAAACAGTACAGTATTTAAAAAATATATTTAACATGTTATTGTAGAAAATATGCATTCCTTACAAAAATGATAGATGTCTTTACTTCACTGATGTTCATATGACTTCATACATGACTTTAACATGTTAAATAGACACAAACTTCTGTAATGTGTTGTAGGCAATTTAACAAACGTACTAACAACAATTTGTGGCACTCCTTTTATTTGTCTTATTATTAATTTCAAGTTAACATAAGTTTAAACATAAAGTGAAATATTACAAAATGGAATATTGCCTCTCTCTCAATTCATAGGAATACCTCTGTCTATATCTCCATGGTTCTGAGGCTACGTTATGTTCTTGTCAACAAAATAACTACAGAACCATTTGAAATACTGACTTCAAAACTTACATTTTACCTTGAACAACCTAGCTGTGAGCAGCACTTATCTGAGACAGTTATAGTTTTTGTATGAAAATATTTTAATTACAACAGAAACACTTACTGTAACTTTCTAATCCATTCATACAAAAAAATGTGGGCAGTGACACTTTACGGCAAATTTTTTGTTAAAATGTTTTACATGAAAGGATACAGTGCGGATTTACCCCAAGGCCGCGGGCTCAGAGGGGGGGCGCAAGCTACAGATATATTTTTTTAACAGAAGTATTTTTATAGTAGTAGTAGGACATATTTTGATTTATTTAAGTATGATTTTTTGAAATTAATAGATAAATTTTTGTTAATAATACAAATGAAAGACAGTTCTTATTTAAATATCGCACACTTATTTTTAAGACGTTGGCATCCTTGAAAACTAATCTGCGTATGCGAATTTTGAACGTCCGCTACATTGCCCCCAAATTTACACGACCATGGTACCACCCTTGTTTGTTATCATTGTTTATCTCCGTTGTGACTGAACGGTTTGCAATTTGAGAGTGTTTTTATTTTGTTTTGAATGTAAAGAACGTTTTTAGCTTTGTATGGTGGGCAGCGTGTTGTTTCATTAATATTTATTAGTGTGAAAACTTTATGAACATAGAATTGAATCCTTATACTAAACGTATTCATCATGAACATGAACATAAACATTCGCACAGCCAATGGAGCCCACAAACGTGAGATAAAAAAATTTAAAAAGGAAGCACATTTAGAAACAATAAAACAAAACTCAAACACTAGATCAATTTTTTAAAACTAAATCGGTTTCTAATGATAGCCCTGCAGTTAAATGTGTATCAGAAGCTGACTTCAATGTTCCAAGAACTTCTGCAGCAGAGGTTGCAAGACGATCAGACCATTAATAAGCCCGTGGATAATTTAAAAATTGAAGGGAATCAAAATAGTCGGGGGGGGGGGGCTCAGAAAATTTGGCCTAGGGCCTCAAAAATCTTAAATTCAGCACTGAAAGGATATAACCTGGAGGTATATGAAAGCTACAAAATATGAAAAACATTCTTTATATAAGAACGAGAATTGATAAATTTCAAAACTTTATTTTTAATATGACAGGACATCTACTGATTTGACTAGTCGAAAAGTTATTAATCCAGTATGCCTACATCACAATATGCAACATTTTAAATTAACTTTTTGTGAATTTTTAAATTACTGGATCTTTTAAACATCTTTATGAAACACCATTTTTAAATCATTTCATGTCACGTATGAAAAAAAAAGAAGTAACATGCATTCGTTCGTGTTTCCCTTTCTCATCCTACTGTTTATTTTATTAATGTTATTATAGTTATTATTATTATTTCATACAATCTTATAAAACACTTCATAATATTTTCTACCGTTCAGTTTATGTGCTTCACATCTTCAACATTACACAAAAAATATCCAGAAGTAAATATATTTGAAACATTATTTTGTGATTGATCTTTAATTTAAAATATTCCAGTATACAATTATTTATACGATTATGTATACAGTCTGGTACTCAAAAAGAGTTAAACATAGTTATAAACGAATAAAAATGAAAGTACGTAAACTTTAACAAATCATGCTTTTCTGTATAACAACATTCTTTTCTAATTAAGTATATATCTCTTCCATTATTTTCTGTTAAGACTAGCAGATACACTTAATTTGATATTATGATGCAAAAATGTAAATTATTATACTTAAAGGGGGCATGTCTTATCAACTAATCATTAAATATACACATAATTATTAACTATTAAATAATCATATAATTACTCAATATATACAACCAAATATACAATCATTTAATAATAATTATAAAACCATTCATGTAGTACTAAAATAAATTTATATTATTCTCTAAAGACTGTACAACATATTTATAAATTTGGTACACATTTTATTGCTTTGTGTGTGTGTAATTATATGAAATCATGATAAATGAAATCTCTTTTTTTATACCTTCAAATAATAAAATAATAATGTATTGCACTCCCATGCATATAAATAATAAATATGCATGCTTTATAGCAAATATGAGTTTTTAAATATACAAAAAGAACAGTACTAAATATACAAAAAATATTTTGTAATGAAAATAATACATTAAACAGCAAATACTAGATATTTACACGACAGCACAATAAAAATAAAAATTGTGCCTTCAAACTCACAATTCTTCACAATTTCCTTCAGACATAAACATAAATATAATTTCAATATAAAAAATATGTCACACTAATTTTTCCAATTCAAACTGAAACTTATTGATACTTTTAGTGTCCAAAAATCCATAAAAAGTATTAGGTACATTTTCTGTTTGTATTACAAAACGTTTTATCTACCTCCTCTCCCTGTGTCCTAATGTATGGGATGAAGAATATTTACGATCCCTATTTCGGTGGTCTGCTAAATCATATGGACGAGTATTATTCCTACTCTTACGATCCCTATCATGATGACGATTATCCCATTCACTGGAGTGATGAGTACCCCTTTCATTGGCGCGATGCCTGTTCCTCTGATCTGAATGATTTTCTCTCACAGAATGTTCATAACTATTAGGTTGACCGCCAAGAAATCCTGTACCATCCATCTGACTTGGATAAACCATATTATCTTTTTCTCCATTAAAATTATTCATCATAGGATTAAGTGAAGGAGGGAAACCTGGTACCATCATATGTGGGAATCCACCCACAGAGGGAAAATTACCAATTCCAGGAAACATCATTTGCTGGCCCATTTGCAACAATGTGTCAAAGTTGGTAACTGGATGTGCCTGTGGATTAAACTGAGGTGGAATGTTATTACTACGAGTATGAGCATTGCAATTACGTGTATCATTTGCTTTTGCAAGTTTATGTTCTTTCCATGAAGCAGGTTCCCTTTTATCTTCCTTGTCTGAAGTTAATAGGTTCTTTAGTATTTTAGGCATTTTCATTTCTTTGTTTCTTGTATTTAATGTAATTTTTCTACCAAACAATGATGTATTCCGGAAAAGAGCAACAGCATACGGTGCTGAACATTCATGTTCATATTTAATAAAAGCAAACGGTTTTGGACGTCCATCGAAATTTTTTGGAAGAAATACTCTGTCAACTGGCCCTGCCTCAAAAAAAAAAGCACAAAGAAACATTATTAAATTCACATTACATTATATAGTAATTTTATAATCTAAATGTAACTACTTCAAAAAATATATATACATATGACAATATATGATTCTAATGTATATAAGAAAATGTTTACACGATTAAAAAAAAATTTACTATTAATTTTCTGAATCGCAACGGTATTTTTTAAAACCACTGATCATTATTTTTCATTTTATGGCAATGTACAACTCACATTTTGAAGAACGCGGTACTTTCCGCATGAAAGCGGAAATGAAAGAAAACTGACTCTAAAGCTGAATAAATTAAGACGGTTAACTGAAAAAAGTTACTCTGAAACACAAAATATTTATACTGTACAGTTATATTTATACTGTCTGTAAGTTATATCTTTCAACTGAGATTATATATTAAAACATTACTAGTCAGTTTAGTGGTTGATTTATCAACGTTAAGACATGTGTCGATTATTACTACTGTAAGTGATTTTGTGAGTTTGCTGACGCTATTTGTGATGAGTGACACAAAACGGAAACATGTAGTTGTCAGTATTGCACAAAAGCTTGACGCCTTAGAATGTTTAGTCAAAGCTGAATCGGAACAAATAATATGTAACGAATTGTAAAAATGTAAAGACTATAAACATCATAGATGTGAGATACATGGTAGCAACTGCTTTTGAAGAAATTCCCCACACTACTATTATAAAATCATAGACGAAAGCTTGGCCGGGCATGACAATTGGGTTGAGAAAATGAAGGAAGAAAATACACTCTTGGTTACATCCCAGCTGATGACAATTAAAGTTTATTCTGTAATCTGCAAAAAATAGTGCCAGAATACGAATATCTTGAAGAAAGAGGCAACAAAGAATCTATAACTGGTGATCAAGAGCTTGAAAATGAAACTTTAGTTGATGAGGAAATTATAAGTGTTGTCTGCCAACAAACTGATATTGACGAAGATGGGATCGAAGAAGAAGGAGAGGACAGTGAGGGAAAAGTCAGGCACAAGGACTCATTGGAAGCATTACAGCTGGCAGTGTGATACATAGAACAATGAGGTGAGGTGTCTGCTATCGATGTTATGTTTATGAAAAAGTGGTGTAACTACGCTTTTAAAAATTCATTGAAAACTAAGAACAAAAAAAAATCACTGATTTTTTAAAGTGTAACTGAAATATACAGTATTGTTCGGTGTCAATACAGTAATAATTAATGTATATTAATTAATAATGCAGTAATTATTATTTTATTTCACCAAGTGTCTTATTAGATTAATGTTGTCTTTGTATTTAATTAATGTTAAGCTATTCATAACTTGTAACAGTATTGTGTTGAACATGACATAGATTGCAATTTATATTATTCTTTTACTTCCATATTCCTTAAGGAATAGAAGTATGGTGATGGCAAAAAAAATCGTGTTCGAGATTATTGCAGATTCTGATCGTACTACACTCAAAACATGAAAAAAAGTCGTTTTCCGAAAAGTGTCTGTGTGTGTGTCTGTCTGTCTGTCTGTCTGTGTGTAGATTTTTTTTCTATGGCAAACGATAACTGCCGCAAATTCAAACAGAATCAAATAATTTTTTGCATACAGCCCTGATTTGTAGAGTGCTCACGACCTATTGTTTTTGGTGAAGATCGGTTGAGGGAAAGGGGTAGTTTACCTGCAACGGTTTTTTTTTATCAAGGGAAATTTTTTTTGTTTGGCAAACGATAACAGCCGCTAATTCAAACAGAATCAAATAATGTTTCGCATACAGCCCTGAATTGTAGAGTTCTCAAGACCTATGGTTTTTGGTGAAGATCGGTTAAGGGAAAGGGGTAGTTTACCTGTAACGTTTTATGTTTTAACAAGGGTATTTCCTATGGCAAACGATAACAGCCGCAAATTCAAACAGAATCAAAAGATTATTTGCATACAGCCCTAAATTCTAGAGTTCTCAAGACCTATTGTTTTTGGTGAAGATCGGTTAAGGGAAAGGGGTAGTTTACCTGCAACGTTTTTTTAACAAGGATATTTTCTATGGCAAACGATAACAGCCGCAAATTCAAACACAATCAAATAATTTTTTGCATACAGCCCTGATTTGTAGAGTACTCAAGAACTATTGTTTTTGGTGAAGATCGGTTAAGGGGAAGGGGTAGTTTACCTGCAACATTTTTTATCAAGCGTATTTTCTATGGCAAACGATAACAGCCGCAAATTCAAACAGAATCAAATAATTTTTTGCATACGTCCCTGAATTGTAGAGGTCTCAAGGACTTTCGATTTTGGTGAAGATCGGTTAAGGGGAAGGGGTAGTTTACCTGCAACCTTTTACGTTTTAACAAGAGTAAAGTACTTGAAAATTCATTTAACTTTTTGAAACAATGGTAATTGTTAAAAATAAAATAATTTTGTTGCCAAGCAATAAAATTATAAATTTTTCATTTTAATGTAAATCTGTACATAGTATAAAGTAAAGTTGGTCCGTTTTCTCTCTGTGTTTGAAATCGCTAATCTCAGGAAGTACTGAACGGATTTTATTCAAGTTTTCGCCAATAGATAGAGTGTCTATCGAGGAACATTTATGTGTATAATTAATACATATATGTTGTACATTAGCTTAGCTATCACGGTTTATGTCAAGTAAGTGGTATAGTTTACATCTTATATATAAAAATGAATGTTTCTTTGTTTGTCCCGTATGCGTTCCTATACCATTCATCCGATTGCGATGAAACTTCGGTGAGTTGTTGTGCGCACGTCCGCGAAGGTTTCTTCCACATCTCCTCCTAAACCACTGTACCGATTTCAACCAAACTTGGCACAAATATTTTACGCAACGGGAGAACCAACATAGGATAGGTGTTTTTTCGATGGGGTCCTTTTGGGGGTTCTTTGGGGTCTTCCACATCGCCTCCTAAACCACTGGACCGATTTCAACCAAACTTGGCACAAATATTTTACGCAAAGGGAGAACCAACATAGGACAAGTGTTTTTTTCGATACGATCCTTTGGGGGTCCTTTGGGGTCTTCCACGTCTCCACCTAAACCATTGGACTGATTTCAACCAAACTTGGCACAAATATTTTACGCAACGTGAGAACCAACATAGGACAGGTGTTTTTTTCGATACGATCCTCTGGGGGGTCCTTTGCGGTCTTAAAAAACTATTAGATCTGGTTACTATGGCAACCCAATAGAATAGATTCTGTTCTAAATATATTATCGCATTAAATTGAAGACCACGCGAACGAAGTTGTGGGCAACAGCTATTTATTTTTAAGAAGCCTACTTTAATTAAACTTTATTAATTACACTAACATTTTCATTACGTACAACGTGAAACTCCGTAGCGAAGCACGGGTATTCTGCTAGTCATGTATAAGAGAAAATATATCGTGCGTGGCAGGCAAGCATATCTCAGTTATGTACTGTTTACGTTTCCATTTTATTATTATCACTACCGCAATAAAAAGGCAGGGAAGACACACACACACACACACACACACACACACACACACACACACACACACACACACACACACACACACACACACACACACACACACACACAATTCGCGTTATTTCTGGCCTCATTCATGTTTATTTTCTTACATTTGCACGGTTTTTAAATGGAAAGTGCCGAACCCATACCAACATAACGCATGCAAGCCGAAAAAGTGTCCAGCGTGGATAGCGATTTGCTTCCTGTGGATCGCTGGGCAGTGTAACTGCACGTATTTACAGAGGAACGATTCATAGACAGACTTTTCGTCTTTAGGGAATGAACCCTCTGCAAGATGCTGAGGGTCCATGAGTGACTTCGGAGCGCTCCTTCTTTTCCGCGTGTTTGTTCTGTGAAACGTACACTGTAGATTCGCAGATTTATTCTAAGCAACGCTCAATAGGAAATGTTGAAAATTTTTGTCCACGGTGAACCCTCATACACACTAAACCTGCTCTGATGTTTTAATTACGGACATCATAATATTAAAACTTTGGAAACTTGAGCACTACTTAATGGAGATCAATCATTAACTTATACAAGCCATTAATTTTGTGCATATTTTTTATATATATCTGTACAACGTTATCGGCAACAAAGAAGTAGTTTTTGTTAAAATTCCTTCCCGGGATATTTGGCCGTAGTCCAATGTTTTCTACAAAACCAGATGTTTCGGCAATGCCATCGACTTCCATCATCAGTGAAAATCGAGTGCGATAACGTGAGGTGGTATATGTTAGTGACCACAGTACTGTGGTTAAGGCTGAAGCAGTAAGTAGAAAGAAGTAGTTTCTATGGTAATATTTCATTTCAAAAATTATTTTAAATATAAATCTTAGAATATGGAAGTCATGTATGGTTCTCCATACCGATATTTTACTTCCATATTCCTTAAGGAAATGGAAGTATGGTGATGGCAAAAAAAATCGTGTTCGAGATTATTGCAGATTCTGATTGTACTACACTCGAAACATGAAAAAAGTCGTTTTTCGAAAAGTGTCTGTGTGTGTGTCTGTGTGTAGATTTTTTTTCTATGGCAAACGATAACAGCCGCAAATTCAAACAGAATCAAATAATTTTTTGCATACAGCCCTGATTTGTAGAGTACTCACGACCTATTGTTTTTGGTGAAGATCGGTTAAGGGAAAGGGGTAGTTTACCTTCAACGGTTTTTTTATCAAGGGAAATTTTTTTTTTGGCAAACGACAACAGCCGCAAATTCAAACAGAATCAAATAATGTTTCGCATAGAGCCCTGAATTGTAGAGTTCTCAAGATCTATTGTTTTTGGTGAAGATCGGTTAAGGGAAAGGGGTAGTTTACCTGCAACGTTTTATGTTTTAACAAGGGTATTTTCTATAGCAAACGATAACAGCCGCAAATACAAACAGAATCAAAAGATTATTTGCATTATTTGCATACAGCCCTAAATTGTAGAGTTCTGAAGACCTATTGTTTTTGGTGAAGATCGGTTAAGGGAAAGGGGTAGTTTACCTGCAACGTTTTTTTAACAAGGGTATTTTCTATGGCAAACGATAACAGCCGCAAATTCAAACAGAATCAAATATTTTTTTGCATACAGCCCTGATTTGTAGAGTACTCAAGACCTATTGTTTTTGGTGAAGATCGGTTAAGGCGAAGGGGTAGTTTACCTGCAACGTTTTTTTATCAAGCGTATTTTCTATGGCAAACGATAACAGCCGCAAATTCACACAGAATCAAATAATTTTTTGCATACGTCCCTGAATTGTAGAGATCTCAAGGATTTTCGATTTTGGTGAAGATCGGTTAAGGGGAAGGGGTAGTTTACCTGCAACCTTTTACGTTTTAACAACAGTAAAGTACTCGAAAATGCATTTAAACTTTTTCAAACAATGGTAATTGTTAAAAATAAAATAATTTTGTTGCCAGGCAATAAAATTATAATTTTTTCATTTTAATGTAAATTATGTATGAGTTAATATACGAGGTGTGTTCATAAAAAGACCAAACTTTTTGAGTAACACATCAATCCGCACAAACGACGCGCCGCGACTTTGCGCGCACCTAGCGATAGTTTTTGACAACAAACTACCACTTATTGTGTTCCGCTATTAGCAGTAGTCTTTGAGGTATATCACATTGAGTGGGGACGTGCACACGCTGGCCGGCGGATTCGTGACAAAGCGATTAAGAAAGACCGCGAGAACAACGTGTGCGTATGAAATTTTGCAGCAAAACTAGGTTAAAACTTTTCAGAGACATTCTGGTTTTCAATTAAGCATACGCGGAACCTGCGTGAGGCGAACGATTAGTTTAAGAATTTTTAAAGAGGGAAAAACAATGGTCAGTGCAGATCAAAGCGATATCGAATATCATGGGAAGAGAGCTCGTGATGTGTAAATCATCGTTTAAATGCCGATACTTTCTGACAGAATCCATTTAAGATCGTAAAATTAAATTTTGATAGAAAAATTTAAATGTATCGTATCACTGAAAAATTCTTACTGTGTTTGTTGACGACGATCAGAAAGAGACCCGTTTTGAAATCGGTCAACAACTGCGTACCAAAGCAAATGGTAATGAAAACTTTGGAAGACAATGGAAATAGCTCTGTAAAGATTTTACGAAGTCAGCAGCAAAATTTTATACACATACGTTATGTTAAGATCTTCATTCTCACTTCGTTATAAATCCGCCGGACGGTGTGTGCCCGTGCCCACTACAGCGCGTGTAGCTCGAAGACTGAAGATCGTGACGGCACAGAGAAAACGGCATTCAGGCGTCAAAACCTGTCGCTAGCAGCACTTAATTCTGCAGCTCGCTCTATGCGCTAGTTGACGTGCTACATAAATAGTTCGGTATTTTTTTGAACACACCTCGTACATGTATAAAATAATATATCGTTCGTGGCAGGTAAGCATATCTCAGTTATGTAATGTTTACGTTTCCATTTTATTATTATGACTACAGCAATAAAAAGGCAGGGAACACACACACACACAATTCGCGTTATTTCTGGCCTAATCATGTTTATTTTCTTACATTTGCACGCTTTTTAAATGGAAAGTGCCGAAACCCACACCAACATAACGCGTGCAAGCCGAAAAAATGGACATCAATTTGCTTCCTGTGGATCGCTGGGCAGTGTAACTGCACGTGTTTACAGAGGAACGATTCATAGATAGACTTTTCGTCTTTAGGGAATGAACCCTCTGCAAGATGCTGAGGGTCCATGAGTGACTTCGGAGCGCTCCTTCTTTTTCGCGTGTTTGTTCTGTGAAACATACACTGTAGATTCGCAGCTTTACTCTAAGCAACGCTCAATAGGAAATGTTGAAAATTTTAGTCCACGGTGTACCCTCATTCACACTAAACCTGCTCTGATGTTTTAATTACGGACATCATAATATTAAAACGTTGGAAACTTGAGCACTACTTAATGAAGATCAATCATTAACTTATACAAGCCATTAATTTTATGCATATTTTTTATATATATGTGTACAACGTTATCGGCAACAAAGAAGTAGTTTTTGTTAAAATTCCTTCCCGGGATATTTGGCCGTAGTCCAATGTTTTCTACAAAACCAGACGTTTCGGCAATGCCATCGACTTCCATCATCAGTGAAAATCGAGTGCGATAACGTGAGGTGGTATATGTTAGTGACCACAGTACTGTGGTTAAGGCTGAAGCAGTAAGTAGAAAGAAGTAGTTTCTATGGTAATATTTCATTTCGAAAATGATTTTAAATTTAAATCTTAGAATATGGAAGTCATGTATGGTTCTCCATACCGATATTTTACATAAGTATTCAAACATTTTAGTCAGAGTCAAAACTCAGTTTGAAAGAAAATTCGGTTTAACCAGCCAAGCTAGTGGTCTTGAGCTGACCGGTTAAGAGCGTGTCTACTGTACGTGGTTTTGTTTCAATCAAAATCTGTATATCACTGCAGACATTCGCAAAGGGATACATCTACACCTATATTAAAAATCACATTTTGGCAGTATGACCCTACACCACAGATCGGCTCAATTAAGTTTAATAATTCAAAAAGTTCTCAAATGTTATTTATAAGCTGTTTAGACCTTATGTTTTAACAACATATTGTAATTTTATCTAAAGCCTGGACACATTACCACCCCGTGACCAGGAACCTCTACACCCAAAAGGGTAGGTAAAGGAAGACGATTAGAATTTGTCTTACTTAGGCACGTCGCACATTGGATCCGCTCTGCTCAGAACATCCGCTCCACTCAGATCAGAACTGGCGTCTCCGCTCAGAATGCGTCAGAAGTTTTTGCTCGGCCAGCAATTTTTTTCGGATTCAGAAGCGTTCTGAAGGATCACGCATGCGCACTAAGCTCCTCAGCAGTACCCCGCCACACACTGTCATGAATTTGGGTTTGTTTGGCATTTTGAAATAGTGGATTGCATCAGTATGGCGGGTGCACATGAAAAACTAATCGTCATGGGAGAACAATATCCTGCACTCTATGACTTAAAATAATTAATACAAGTCTAACTTCATATGAAATAGTTTGAGCAAGTGATCGAATGCAGCCTAACATGGCATAATTAGAATTAAGTCATAAAGATTATTATAATATAACAATGAAGGAATTAATCTGGGAAGAAATATCATGACATTTGAATGAAAGTGGTAAATAAAATAATATTTAAAGTGTATTAATAATAAAAGTTTAATAATAGTGTGCGTCTGCGTGCAATTAATTAATCATATAACATAATTATTAATAATAATTATTCATTAATATAATAATTGATAAAAACAATATTAATTAGATAACCATAATGTATTTTTAGACAATTCCAAGAAATCAGTTCATTTATCGTTACAGAGCTTGAAAAACAAGAAAAGATTTCCTGTGTACATAGGTAACACTATAGATAACCCTAATTAACATATTAATTCCCAAAACGCAAAAAAAAGTAGACAGAAATCTAAACAGGCAGTGTACGTAGACACAAGATGTTACAATTTTTTTACAAATATAAACTGAACTGTCTGTTAATAAATCATGAGAAAACCAGTAACTAACGTATGCAACCTGTGTACATAGGTAACACTATAGATAACCCTAATTAACATATTAATTCCCAAAACGCAAAAAAAAGTAGACAGAAATCTAAACAGGCAGTGTACGTAGACACAAGATGTTACAATTTTTTTACAAATATAAACTGAACTGTCTGTTAATAAATCATGAGAAAACCAGTAACTAACGTATGCAACCTTCAATTATTTTATACACAACTACATTCCTAAAATTAACGGAACGTATAAAAAAGTAACAAAAAGTGTAAAACAGTATTGTGTTATTTTCATTGAAAGAATTTTGTATTCATTATCGTAAAACAAAACGTCATACGGAATTTTAAATATAAAATATATAACTACAACTAAATACATAAATATCGTTTAATTACTAACAGTACTACGTTAGCGTTTTTTCTGATATGATTGAGTGGCGTCTGAAACACAGTAAGTGTCCTTCCTCCCTATATTTATCATATCTTCCTGCCAATATACTTTACCAACTTGTGAGTTAAAATACTTTTTGAATACAACCCTTATTTCAAAGACCTCTTAATGACACATTCCCACCGGTCTTAGTCAGACGCTGCAAACCACAAAATTCCTCATACTTTTCAAGCTCACCAGGTCGCCATAAATTTTCATCTCCTCGGACGAAATTATGTAGACTGTCGTTGCTAACACAATGAAGTCAGCGTGAGCTGGATTTACTTGGAACTTTTGGGAGTACACCCTGAACTTTTGCTAAAATACCAAAAGCACTTTCTACAACACGGCAAGCACGCAATATCTGTAGTTGTATACTTTACTTGGTCTATCATTAGCGACCTGAGTTCCAGGGTAACCGACAATTGTATAAGTCAGAACTTTTAATGAAACCACTTCAACCGGACAGTGTATCCTTGAGCTTGACAGGCATTCTGTTCTGAGAGGAGCAGATACAGTGTGTGAGAAAAGAGCCGGACGTGTTCTGAGGGGAGCGGAACGGATCCAGTGTGCGACCTGCCTTACATGCAGTTCTTTCTTTAGAGACTTTTTGTTCTTATCAGTTATAAGTTAAGTATAATATGAAGATCACCTCAAGTAAGAATTTTTAGTCCACAATGACTGTAAATCTAAATTCCACCACCCCACGACATTAGCTGTTCATCACAGTTCTTATGCCAGCTGTGTATCAGGTTGATTATTATTGTAGTGGTACTAGGTTTGTTTGTACAACCATTTATGATGGACAACTCAACAGAAAATCCTGACAACTGTGAAGTGGGATCTGAATTTTAAAAGCAAGAAATATTTATTCACCTAAAATTACCAACAAGTAGTCTTATAAAATTAAACAACAGTTTCTTGAATGGCACAAGTTACATTCTTCAACCAAACCCAGAAAATTCAAAGTGACACCTTCAACCAAGACAAGTGACCACCATGGAAACAGTTTTTTGGGGACTGAAAAGTCATCCTTCTGATTGATTGTCCACCTCTACAGGAAACTATTAATTTGACTATTAATTTTTAAGGTACTGTGAAATTTTAAAAAGTTACAGCAAGCTATATAGAACCATTGGCATGGGCTGCTGACTAAGGGGGCATCTCTGCCTCCTCATGTTTTTGAAAAGACAGCAGAACTACCGTGAAACATTTTTTTTAAATATTAGATCATCCTCCATATAGTCCAGACCTGGTGACTTTCACATCTGACTTTCATTTGTTCTCAAATTAAAGGAGTTTCTGGATGGAAACCACTTGAACAACAACAATAAAGTCTATATAAAGAATGCTTAAAGATTAATGGGGATGATATTGAAAAATACGTTAAAGTATGTTTTCATTGTAAAAGTAATGACTCTGATTACAGAAAATTATCAGTTTATGGAAAAACAATTCTTACTTAAAAATTACCCTCATATGTAACTGTAAAATGAAATGCAAACACAGAACTAACAAAGAATAACAATTCTGGATTTCCTATATAGTACTCCCTTTGCAAACTGAAATCTTCTCATAAAATATGTAGTACACTAAATGCCCAGTGGGCAGGTCAACATGTGTAAGCTAAACCATAAATGATTAAAATCTCTGGGATATACAATACTTAGTTACTAAGCCATGTGAATAGCTTATTGTAAAGTAAATGAGTTTATTTGCTTTATTTCACAAATTAGCATTTTAAAAAACTGATATTCTTAAACAACAAATATCATTTTTAACTCTTTTTAAATATTCCTATTTTGAATTTGTTTATAAACATTCACTTAACATTTTAATAAGAATTTGTCAGTTATTTATATTTACACCATTATATTTATTTTACTTTGATTGAAATAATGGCACATTGATATTCTGAATGAAGGATTATGATTTCTGAGTAAAGAAGTGGGTATTTCTGATTCTTTAATGGGTTTATGTGTTTTTCACTGTCTTTGAAAACTGATATACAAGGTTTGTGTAGCTATTGTTATCAACTCTTGAGATATTTTTCAGGAAAACTTACTATTGTTTGTAAAAAAAAAAGTATATAGAAAAGAGTTTGTGAAAGTATATTAAATCTGTTTTGCAAGGCATGATATTCAAACTTTGTTTGCGACATACAAATAAAAATAATACATTTTTGTAGACGCACCTTGTTTGGTACCAATATCATTAACAGCAAATTAAAATATTGCAAATTTTGTCTAATTTCAAGGCTACCAGGAACCAGGAATAGCAACATTGAAAGCTAAGGGCATATGTGAAGAGTAGTTTTTTCTTCATTTGGCCTTCGTAAAATTTACTGCAATCTGAAGATTTTATTTTGTATATTCCATTTTTATTGTGAATATTAGATTTAGTTTTAAGTTTTACTTGATTAAAAACTATATTATCTGTGTTATAAGATATTTTTTAATTTGTATCTTCAAATATTTTACTTGGTTTTTGAGTTATATTTCAATAATAAGTGAACGTATATTTTATATTATCATTAATAAGTGGATTTTTAGGTGTAGTGTTATTGGGAATTTGTTTAGTGGGTTTATGTTTTATTTTCTAACTTATTGATAGTTTTTATTTTGTATCCATTCTTAACTGCTATTTGTATGACAAAATTTCTTTCTTTGTCTTTTAGTGGGATCCCCTAGGCATTCTGTAAATCATGGAATTAAATACTGCCATTTTATGTTGGGGAGGATGGTTAGAGTTATTTGGTATTATTAATAAATCAGTTTGAGAAGGTTTTCTGTATATTGAGTATTCAAAATTTGTTTCATTTTTCTTGATTGTCATGTATAAATAATTTAATTTTATATTAGATTCTTCTTCTAATGCGAATTTTATTCTGGAATGTAAATTATTTATTGAGTTAAATATATTAGTTATGTTTATACCATTGTTTTGGGAAATGTATATTACTTTAGACACATCAACGTCTCAAAAGTAACATCCTAATGGGTCATTCAATTTTATTATATTTATTATTTCTTCGAGTTTTTGTAGAAAAATTTCTGATATGACAGCGGAGGTTGGGGTTCCCATAGCAAGGCTATCTGTTTGATATTATAGTTTGTTGTTATGTTGAAAATAATTTTGACTTAAAACGATTTTTAAAGTATTAGTTAATTGTTATATGTGTCATTTTCATTACTTGTTTTCAGGTTATTTATTATAAAATTTATAATTTGTATGAGAATGTTTGTATACATATTTGATATGTTGAAGGAATATAATTTCGTATTTCTGTTTACTTTAATGTTTTTTAGTTGTTCTGTGAGTTTGAGACTGTTGTTTATATTGTACACTATTTGGCTGGAAGTTCTATCTTGTTTTAAAATTTGTGTTAGTAATATTGCTATTTCATAATTTGGTGCTGTTCTAGCATTTAGTAAAGGCCTAATACGTTTATTGATTTTGTGTAATTTTATTAGAGAATTTAATTTTGGTCCATAAGGATTATTCATTTTATATGTAAAAATTCTTTACAATTTTACGATTTGGGTACTATTTTTCAGTATATTTGTTATCCGTGTTTGATATTTATTTGTAGGATCTTTATTTAATGTTACGCAATTATTATTAATTATAAAGTCGTCTGTTTTATCATCTAAACCTGATAATGACGATTTTGGTTATTATAGTTTTTTATAAATTTGATTATTCCATTGATGCTTCTGTTCTTATTTATCTTGTTTTTCTTGTTCTATATTGTTAATTGCTTTTTCAGTTTCAACTACGATATTTTCTATTACATGTTTATTTACATTTTAAAGATTTGTTTAGTTTGAGATTTCTAGAGATGTTATTTTATTTTCAGTGAATTTAACGGTAAATGAAATGAAGTCAAGGTAGACAAATTACTGAAGTCAAGGTAAAAAGTGTGGTTATTATTTAATGTGTGCAAATGTTGGTTATATTACAACTAATTGCAGAAGAAATTATATTTGATAATGTATATAATATTATACAACAATTACTGCACGAAACGTTTGAGTTACTTATATAGAATGATGATGGATGGAACACGCGCGCGCGCGTAACATCATTGAAAAAATGTGTGAATATGAAACACTCAGTTGAACAATTATTTCCTATATGGTGAGACAAAAACAGAACATCCCCAAGCCTATACATTCCATTGCAATAAGTGCTGGAAGTTCGAAGGCTGCAGTTTTGATGTAAAGGCGTGCATAAGTGGTGGTGGTGAGGGGTGGGGGAGAGAGAGATTTTACAAAAACCTCGACAATATAAGAGTTTTGTTTACTATTAGATCTGTTGCTCATAGGTTGGCTGCACTGAAGCTTCTACATGTCTACATTTCATAGTAACCCCCTCCACATTAGCATTCCCCTCTGTGCATAGGCACCTCATGCAGCCTGATGCCTTCAGCTTTCATTTTTACTATGATTAATGACCCACTTTTTTTGATTTTTTACAAAGCCGGCAATATAGTATCTTTGAATCTTAGCTGAATATAGACTGCCTTTAAATTCTTTAACATACAGCTGTAGCCAGGCACTTTCACTACAATTTACTTTCAATGAACGCAACATGACAAGAATACTAGTGATGAGAACCGATGTACGAAGACAACAAATTAGGCTCACCTAAGTACCAAACTATGTAGTCTTATAGCCACCGGGAGTGTGTGTGTGTGTGTGTGTGTGTGTGTGTGTGTTTACTCTGTTACTCTGACACTGTAGCTACATGGGGAGAAGTACAAAGTACTGGGAAATGCCTGCTCCATATACGAACGACAGACACCTGACTGAATAAACTAAAATATAATAACTCATTCTCCTGCAAAACTGAACTACATAGAAGTTACACCATCATTTTTCAAGACTGTGTATGACACATAGAAGCTATTCCCAAAAAAACTTTCCCCTCTTCCTTCTTTGGCTTGAGAATGTCACACAAAAACTAAATGCAATAAAATGAAAAATGAACGCATTGCATTGAAATGTTAAAAATAAGTGTTAATAACTTGTTCTTGAAAAATATTTAATTATTAACGAAAATATGAAAACTATTCAATTACATATATTTATTTTCCTAAAAATCCGTTCCCTAGTTATTATGTTTTGCAGCATTCTTTTGTTATCACTTTGTGTCTTTACATACTCTCTTTTTAACGGGGCAAAAGGGATAGGACGTTAGTTTCAATAATTTTTATATTTAATCATTTTGAATAATCAACCAGTCAGAGTAAGGTACGACTTAGAAATTGAAACAAAGGACAGCTGTGATTCATCAGAAAAGCGCGTATTTGTGCTACGCAGAAATTACCATGTGGCGACAATGTGAAATGCTTTCCGGTACGTTTTAATATTCTGGAAGGTTCTACAGCCAATGAGAAACGAGGAATGAAGTCGACATCCATTTTGATGGCAACATGGTCGACACCCAAGGCGGTGTATAGTATACAGTCGCAAGCGAAGCTCAGCCCAGAGTTCGACACAATTCATCAACCAGTTCAGCACAACTCATCAGTCAGAGTAGACGTAGTTTTAACCGTAGCCTCGGGAAAGTGTTGGTAGACCGAAAAATGTAAAAGTAGGTCTACCAAAAAGTGAATTGTCATGTAAGACAACAGTTTTAAATCTCACAACGGTATCAACAGTTTTTTAAAAGCAAAAATGTGATAGTTTAGTAAAGACGGCTTCACGGACATAGTGTGCAACAGCAGTACAACACGTGCAGATAAGTACATTGACGAAGTTAATCTAATTGGCCAAAAATACATAAATCAATTAAAATGAGAGCTCGAATTTAAAGGGGGTTAAAATAGAAAGAGAGAGAGAGAGAGAGAGAGCATAAGAGAGTGTGTATAAGTATAAGAGCGAAGTACTGGTTTGCCCATTTAGATATTTGCTAAGAGAAGTTTGTATTTTGTAATTTTGATGTTATTAAGGAAGTAAGACTTAAAATTGTTTGAATCTAATGAAGTTATCAATTAATGAAGAAGTAATGAATTTAATTCTTGAAGTAAATAATATAGTATTTGATTTATTATAAACATGTGTTAGCAAACTTATTTCGCCGTAACCATTTCCTGGTCTCTGTGTAAGCAAACTCGTCTAACGAACTTGTGACAATCTTCTGAAATAAGGGATAATGAATTATCCAAATTAGTTATGGATAAAGTATAAGAAAAGTTTTCCATATTTTCCTTTAAAAATACAGGTGGCGGCCTTGTATAATCTGGAACTTCTGATGGGGTTTTTTAATGTAAGTGAATTAGTCATAAATGTAGTCATAAATTAGTCAGAGTCAGGGTAAGTAAAAATCTTGTAAATTCGGTAAAGTTAATTACTTTACATCTTTAACCATATATAAGTATGAAAACAAATAAAGATACGCATGTCTTACTTAGAATTGTCGCTGTGCTACTTGGTTTCATTCAATATTTAACATGAGAATTACAACTATAAACTGCTGTCAAGTCTACTAACAAATTATTAAACTTCTTGCTTTCTTAGAAGCATCACTATAGGCCTATTACTTATCTTCATAAACATGTGTGTGTGTGTGTGTGTGTGTGTGTGTGTGTGTGTGTGAAAGTTACACTTTATTTTATAATATCCACGAATTACATCACTGGTACAGAATTGGCTGCCATAAGCATTATGACATGGTTTGATTGAGACACATTTGTGGGACCTCGTAAATATTTTTATTGGGCATGTCAGGTTGGTGAGTGACTTCTGTTGTGATTTACATATTCATAACACAACCTAATATTAGAAAAAAATATACATCAATATCTGAGAATTCATATTTACTTATTATTTGACTCCCTTTTATGTAGTATAATTTTTTTAATACAACTAAGCTATCTTATTATGTCATAAAAGATATTATTAACAAACATCTGATCTCTTTGTTAGCGACTACAAAGGTTTAGGGAACAGTCCTGAGATTTTACTAACAACGTTTACTAACTTAAGATTTCACTAGCTGTACATCTACATATTTCCTGATAACATTTACTTACGTGGTAATTTACACATTTTAAGTAGTATATGTACTAAAGTACAAAAATACATGAATAAAGTAAAAAACGTATATTTTAAGAACGAACTTTTTTCCCAAGACAGGTTATGTTGTTACAGAAACAAATTCATATGACATCTAATGTTAATACCTACTTGTAAGAAGAGTTCGTACAGTATTTCTTCTGTTACTCTGTCAGGCAAATTACCGCACCAAACAGTACGGAGATCCTCTTCCATTCTTGAAAAATATCAAAACGATCAACAGAATTTTCTCAACACCAGTAAAACAAATAATCGCACTTCGCACTACACAATACGATATATCGATTTACGGAAACAATAAAAGTCTTAAGGAAATTTTGCAGGAGAATTATAATACACATATAGTAGAATAACGTTGATATAAACATATTTGAAACTATAATTCTTACATTCAAAACAGGAGTGTTAAGAGCATATGTAAGTACCAGAAATTACCCTTTTATATAAAAGCAAGTTCGTTAAAATGTTAATATAACTGAAATCATATCAACGGTTGACACTAGTCCGCTCTTCTTATTTTTTGACTTCAACATTTTTCTGAATTCGTGCCCGTTAGTTTTGTTCCCGTTCGCCTAAAAAACCTGAAAAAATTCTTGGTAATTAGAAATGTAACCCGTGCTGACGTCAAGTTGGAAAACGCAGAATAAAACTAAACATGTGGCGTTGCTACTCCGAGACCCTGTCAGTGCATTCGGAATTCGCATACGTTACCATACTTTTGGTTTTATTCGAGTATATTGCTTACCCACTAAATTTTATCGTGAAGTTTGATTATTTGGGTACCCGGTGAGAATGCTTATAGGCACCTATCGACCTATCGATTTAAATCTTCTTGAATGTGAATGCAAACTATGTGGTTAAACAACAAAATTATCGAACTACTGTAATTACATTTTCCTTCATTACCACTGAATGAATTTTGTTAGTTAAATATGCTACATTGACATGATCTTTGGATCACTGAAACTAAAGAAATTCTTCTGGGGATATCGATTTCATAATTACCAATTTCTCAGGTTTTAATAATACATAGTATTACGCTGCTGAATAACCAACGGCTGTTTAACACTGATATTATTGGGGCAGAGGATACTTTAACAATGTGAAATCACAAAAATTGTATACATAATTTTTACACTCACATTGTATATCTGCTGCATTTGCGGGTGCGATATGCGTTGTTGACTGTTGGGTAGTTAACTCGTGCTTGTAATATTTTGATCATATCGATGATTCAAAGGTATAAGGTATACTTTGTACAATGGTGGTTAGTTGTAAACTTGGCAACCCTGATCGATTGTATGATATGTTAGTGTTTACAGTTGATTTTGAAAGGGTCTGTGATAAGCTATGTGATTTTTATAAATAAAAAGCTTATATTATAGGACAATGACACCAAAAAAGAAGGTAATACAGCTGACTAATAATTAATAACATGTCGTTGCTGATAATATAATAGTTTGTTTAATATTATAAAAAATCTGGATAACAGAGTTTTGTTTGACATGTATTTTAGTTTATAGTGACCAAATAATGTTTGTAGGTACAGCTACCTGTAAAAATAAATGAATTACAGCTACCTATTTTATGAATTTACTAGCCATTAAAGGTTGTAACATCTTGCCTAGAAATTTAAACAACCGCAATAGAAGTTAAGAGTACAAGATTTGATGGTTATGTGAATGAAGGCATTCTTTAAAATTTTATTATTTATAATACTGCCAGTAAGTATTTTCGTACCATTCTGCTGGGGCATGTCAGTTATATAAAAATGATTAATAAACTCTGAGTTGTCAGAGCTACAAAAATAAATTAGCAAGTGATTGTGATGATTTGTAAACCTACCATTACGATGAACTGATACTGTAATTTATAGGTTAGTTCGTTTTATGTTAAGTATTAATAGTAGTTACTATGAAAAAAAGAAACAGGAATTTGATAATGTATCATTTTTGTTAATAATTCATCACAAACATCAAATAGTAATCAGAGTTATCAAAGGATAATATAATAACTGAAAATAAAAAGTGATTCTAATAACCCAAATGCAACTAAAACAATGATAACTTAGTTAAATAAAGGAAATAGTAATGTCTAATGGCTACTCTTGTCATTTTCTGAACCAAATCTGAAAGGCAAATTAATAATGAAATCAAACACAAAATGAAGAAAAATATTTTAAAATTGTAATAAACTGAAATATAACAAAAAATAATTAGTAAACACAGTATAATATAAATAAATGGTGGACTGGCACATGTTAACTTACGTCCCGTAGAGTATGTGCTAATTTTCGATACGTGAGTACAAGTGAATGGATCAAAACCAGCTTTGATTTATAAAACAATCGCATTCCTAAGGAAAACATGTTGGTTACAGGAGAATTATGCTTATTAATATAAATACAAACATATTTTAAAATATCTTAATATTGCCTGAAAATACATTACATAACACAACATATTTTCTAAAAACTAATTCTACCGTATCATTTAATTGCAGAAACTATTTATTTTATTTTGGTTTTGCCATTCCATTTTCTGAACATGCACCACCATAAGATTGCTATTGACAGTGTGATTAACAGTCTGAAAAATGTTTTCTCCCTTACACTAGTATTATTTAATATGAGGAACCCAACAAGATCTTGTGCATTACAGGAATATTTTTAATTTTCAGGAACCGTCAAGCTCAGAATCTTCATCCAGCAATAGTTCGTCATCATCGTCGTCCTCTTCTTCATCATCAGGAAGTGAATCAAGCTCTTCTGATAGTGAAAATTCATCTACAAGTGGCGTTAAGAGTGCACAGGGATCAACAGATTCTGAAAGTAAGAAAAAAAGTCCTAAAAAGAAATCACAGACTCCAGCTACTAAAAGTAAAACTGATGGTTCCAACACTTCAACTGAGTCAGAAACTGCAAAAAATAAAGATAAACCTGTAAGAGGAAGATCAAATTCAGTTCAGAAAGCTTCTGCAGTATATTCATCCGAGTCTGATGAAGCAAACAGCAAACAGAATGCCAAAAGGAAGCCTCAACAGAAACCTAAAGCAACAGCTACAGTAACCCCAGTTACAAAAACAAATAAACCTCCAAAAGTAGTGCCCAAGAAAGCTGTTTCAAGTGGAAAACAGTCTCATAAATCCCCAACTAAAGAACCATCAAAAACAGCTCCGAAAGATACTCAGAAAAAATTGAAGACAAAAAGTATATTTAGTCCTGACAATAGTAGTGAAAGCGATGATAATAATTCCTCACCACCTCCACCAAAACTGACAGCCATGAAAACAGCAGCAACAAGTAAAGCCTTGAAACCAAAACCAAAACTTAAAAAGGAAGTTGTAACGTCTACATCGGATAAGTCTCGGGCAAGTTCGATTACTTCAAACTCAACTGGCGGATCTTCTCCATCTTCAGGTATACATTAATCATAATATATATAAAATTAAATAATAACTTTCATAGTTTATATAGTCAGTGTGGTAAAACATGTATGTGAAGCACATGCATGAGAATGTGTGTACACATACATACAGACATACCAGTGGTGTGCTGTGGGTACACAACTCATGTTGCCGGTGTTGATAGGCCTAAAAATTAATTCGAATTTTTCGTAGTACCCAGTATTCTTTTTAGAGCCAAAATATTCTTTTAGGGCTCAAATATCTTTTTAGAGTATTTTCTATCATTTACTGGCAGAAGAAGAGGGTCCCGGTTCAACGGGATCTGACTCCATTATACTTACACAGAATAAATTAGAACACAAATAATCGAATTAATAATAATAAAGACAAACAGAGAAACATAACTAAATGAACAAAACACAAAAATAGGTAGGTAGTAACTGTTGCACGTTGGTTTCGAAACGAACATAGCTGCTAACTGAGCATTTTGCCAGTTTATACAGCGGCAACACATTGGGTGGACGAATGCGTCCCCCTCACGTTTGTCCAGTGACAACTACTATGAGGTCAATGACCACACGCAGTAAAACATTGCCAATGTCTGAGCCGGCAGCACAAGACGGTTCAAGTCCACATCAGTTCGAAAGTAATGCTATGCTTTTCTTCAAGTGTTCCTACTAGTATTGTTCGGATTTCAAATTATTCAATAACTAAACTATTTATTCTGTGATATAATTAATATGATATTCTTTCGTTTCCAGGACTGTTGCTGCAGGCAACAGCGGTTACATGGACGCCACGGTACTGAGACATACACATTTATACTGTCTCACACACAGAAATATAATATTTATAATAAACATTTTGTCTTTGTTTGTATTTTTTAATATGATCAAGATAGCTAATTATTTGCACTAACTGAGGAGATTTCATAAAGGAATTTGCCCATCTTATAGAGCGAATATGGCTGGAGGAGGTAATGCCTGATGAGTGGAACAATGGGGTGGTGTGTTTAATACATAAAAAGGGTGATCCGCTTGTATGTAAAAATTATAGGGGCATCTCTCTACTTAATACAGCATATAAGGTATTGTCCAACATCATATTTTCTAGGCTGCTTCCCTACGCTGAGGAAAACATAAAAGAATATCAGTGTGGATTCACTAGGAATAGGTCAACAACAGACCAAATATTTACACTAAGGCAAATCCTGGAAAAAACGTTGGAATATGGATTGCCCACTCACCATCTCTTTGTGGATTTCCAGTCGGCATATGATTCAATCAACCGGAAAATGCTATATAGAGCTATGAAGGAGTTGCATATACCATCTAAGTTGGTGCGTATGGTTGGAGTAGTTATGTCCAATTCTAAGTGCCAAATCAGAATACAATCAAATCTATCTAACTCCTTAAAAACATTGAATGGGTTGAAACAAGGAGATGCCTTAGCATGTCTGTTGTTCAACATAGCTCTAGAAAAGGTCTTCAGGAATTCAAACTAGCGGACACATATTTCACAAGGAGGTACAGCTTCTGGCCTATGCCGATGACATTGACGTCATAAGTAGGTCTGAATCTGGCTTAAAGGAAGCCTTTCAGGAACTGGAGTTGTCCGCTAAGGCTATGGGCTTGGTTATAAACCAAAGCAAAACCAAATATATGGTTGTAGGTGCCAACACTCGTACCCTGTCCCTGCGCATTAACGATTATGAATTTGAAAAGGTTCAGGGTTTTCCATATCTCGGGTCATATGTGGACTCTGGAAATGACTCCTCTAGAGATATTGAAAAGCGAATATTATCTCCTAATAGGTGTTACTACGGACTGGTGAAACATTTTAAATCAAAATTAATAACTAAAGATACAAAAGCCTCCCTATACAAGACCTTGATTAGACCAGTCCTGATGTATGGCTCGGAATGCTGGGTGTTAAAAAAACTAGATGAGCAGAGACTATCCGTTTTTGAGAGGAGGGTACTGAGGAGAATCTATGGCCCTGTGAGGGAAAACAACATTTGGAGGCGACTGCATAATCGAGAGTTGTACGAAAGGTTTAAAGATCTTCCGATCGTGCAACTCATACAAATTAACAGATTGCGTTGGGCTGGTCATGTGCAGAGAATGGCGGAGGATAGAATCCCAAAAAGAGTGATGAATTATTTGCCGATGGGAAGGAGAAGGAGGGGAAGACCGCGTACAAGATGGCTGGACCAGGTTGGTAAGGAGGCAGTGAGGCTGGGTGCAGCAAACTGGTGGACATTGGCCGGGAGTAGAGACCAGTGGGGAAGATTTCTTTTGGAGGCCAGGGCCCGGACTGGGCTGTAGCGCCGAGGATGTATGTATGTATGTAACTGATGGTTAGCTACATGGATATTGCAATAACTGCAATGGTAACATGTTTTAAACATAAATTACGGATAATAACAGTAGTTAGTTTTTCGTGAATAACAGTGCAGCAATTACAGGTTCATATAAGGTGTAACAATATTAAAATATGTGGTGTTATTACAATTAACGTGGATTATTTATTTAACTAAGTCAAAATTTTACTCCTGAGTATTAATCTTCAGCCCCACTGGTGGGCTCGTCAAATTTTGTAACAAAATCTAAAAGTTGGATTTTCGGAGTTACAAAAAATTGTAAATAAAAAAGATTTTGTTTGAAAGAAAAAAATTTATTTATTTATTTAATTATTTGTATGCATTTTTAATTATTTATTTATTTATTAATTATTTAATTATTAATTTAATCAATTTAATATCTTAGAATAATAAGATTTGTTTTTCTGCGTTAATTAGATTATATCATGTGTAACAGTAAATATATATGTTACGTCTTATTTCTTTAAACCTCACTTTGCATTCGTCAATTTATAACAAATTTTATAAATATTGCGGGCACTTAAATTATATACGCCGCCCGTTGGAAACGTCAATTAGTAACAAATGTATATGTATTAATTACCCTCAACCACACTGTTGTTGTTGTAATAATGTTACTGTTAATAATATATGTTGAACGGCGAATGATTTTGTAATCTGCCACTCGCTCCCACTATACGTACCGTTTCGATGACGTCACCCACCGTTGCCAACCGTTGTGGTGTCCGCTGTGCTCTGTGAACTTCTTTTTTAAATGGAACAGCAATAATAACGACGCAAATATAACAACAAACATATATCTTTGTAGGAATCATTTATTCAATAAAGCATGGGTTAACTGTTTCTCGTTTCTTTTATAATAATCACAATCGTGGCAAAAATTATATGTCTCCTTTACCAGTTGGTACTGTAGTTGTAATTCTTATTGCATTCAGACCAAAATAAAGCGTTGGTTATTATTTCTTATTAAAGATAGATCATCTCAGGGCGTATATGGTTCGGGGATTACAATTAAACAAAACGTTATTCTATAAATCAAAGTACAAATTTTACAGTTCAAGGATATTACAAAGTTTAGAGTGTAATGTGCACGCCTGCAGTTGAATCGTGGCTGCTAGTTATTATAGGTTATGTCCAGTTCATGTGTTTATTAATTATTATTGAAATCAAAGGTTCTTGTGGAGTTTAAAAAAGGTGTCAAATCTCAATTCGTGTTATTAGTGAATGTTCTTAGTGTTGGAGTGATATGGTGTCTGTAGTTTAGTTGCTTAATTTTTAAAAAGTCATGTATGCAAAAGTTGTTGTTGATGCATAATATAATAAAATGTCAAAGTCACCAAATCCTCTTCTTTATATGGTTCTTGGTCGAAGATAGGGCCCACGTCTGCTTCTGTCCTCCTCCCTGGTTCTTGATCCTTCTATTTCCAATGCTAAGTGTTCCTCACTTGGTTGTAATAACTCGTATTATGTGTATCTATCGGTGTTAACATGTCTGGAATGTGTTTTCACAATTTATAGTTAATTATGTAAGACTTTTGCAAACGCGTCTGTACGCTATGACCGTTGTTAAAGAAGTCTCATTTTATTTATCCGAAATTTCTGGTTGCTATGGGTAAACTTGGAATCTGGTTGGTTGATTCGGATATACATTGTCATGTAATTTCATTATTTCAATGTCAAAATTTGTTCAAAACCTTTAAATTATTATAACTTTTCTGTACTGATTGGGAATTTAAAACTATTATCAACCTTATTTTGGTCTTTACATTTGACACACATAGACACTAAACATGCCTACCTTTACTTAAGAAATACAGCTGTTACAATTTTGTTATTTGAATTTTTCATAGATAGCTTAAAACGAATTATTTTGTTTCTAGATTTGTAGTGTATACTATTAACTATCAATCTGTTCATCCTTCAATATTTGTTTCATAAAATTCCTAACAGTATTATTTAAAATTTACAAAAGTTGGTTTTTACCTGGCCTATGTACTGGTGTTATCTTCATCACCATGTTTATAAACGTTTTACCTTAATGTCATTTTCCATAACTGATATCTTAGTAAACCTTTAACAGTTAAATTAACTTTTAACAACCATAAAAACTGTTTAACATATAACACTATCTTAACAAAACAAAAAGGATATACTATCCTGTTAGTTTAATCTCATGCCCACATGGCTATGATTCTACTGAACATTTGAACAAATAAACTGCTTTTTACTTAATCCATACAATTGTTTAACTCTTAAATTTATAACCTTAACATAACTTTAACATAGCTTTAATATAACTTTAATATAGGCTTCATCACCACTCAACAGAATATAACTTACTCTTAGTGCTTATTTTAACAATTATAACTTTTGCACCGTTCTATAACATTAATATTACCATCTCCTCTGCTTTCTTTATGCTATCATAACACTGCTTATAAACATTTACTATATAAACTTACTATTTAAACATTCATAACAATAACATCCTTAATAACATTAGAGGATTTTTATCCTGAATACAACTATACTATTAAGCTACTATCAATTCTTACTATAATAACAATATTTTGATTACTCTTCATTTTTTACTACTATTTTTTACTACTACTTCAATTGTTTATTCCATTTTTTGGTACTTTTCACCCTTAAACATAGTCATATTCCTATAGGTTTAAGGAATTGGGAATATAAACAAATATTCTCTCAATTGTCATCTAGGTATATCCTTAATATTAGCACTTGACTTGTGATACTTGTTCAAAAAACACTTGGTTTATTATTTTATCACTGGTTAGCATTGCACTGTTTGGATTCTATTTGTCACACTTATAAATAATTAATCCATCTAGTTTTGACTGTTTGATTAATTATTTGTTATCTTCTCATGTAAATATTATTTCCACTTTTGTCATGTGATCTTACATATAGTATTTTCTTAAAATTAATGTACATTAGTTTATTTATTAACTGTATTGTACTTCAGTATTATTTTAGAATGGTTTTGTTTTTATATTTATTCTTATTGGTTTTTATGGGTTTTTACATTTTATTGTCCACTCTCACCTTTATAGGCCTATGAGTTCTGATTTATAATTCTTGTGGTTTATCTCTATTTTGGGTTAAACTTGCACTTTGTACCTTTTCACTGTACTTTAGTGTCAATAGTGGTTATTTCATAATATTTATTTTTTTTACTCATTTCACTTTGGTGTACCCACCCTTATTAAATTGTCACTTGGTAAATCACTTACTAACTACTATTATGCACTCTTGTTATAAAATGTTACTGTGAATAAATTATTATGTGTTGTTTTCTAGACAAACTTATGACCATTATTTATTACAATTAGTGGTATGGTTCATTGTATCTATAATAAGGTTTGTTATATTTTCATTACATCATTCAAATCAATCACTTACTACTACTTCTCTTTACACAGTATTGTATGTTTGGGCCTATTATCCCTCAATTTGTATTTTGATTACCTTGATATTATGACACATTGAATGGAACCATTTGTTTCCTTATAGCATTGATACATAATCCGTCAGTCTTTATAATACTTATTTTGTCCTTATTTAAAGTTCATGTCTTAATCGGGGTTGGATGTATTTTGCATCACTTTGCCTGAATCATTAATTTGGGTACGGTCAGTTGTATTACTAGTCAGTCTGAAATATTTATTCGTTCCTCTTCATTATCATCTTGAAAGATATACTTCTTCTTGTTTAGCTTCTTATCCATTGTCTTTAATAAATCGGGTACGATATTAAGTGGTTTCAAATGTAATGTTACATATTACCCTGCCATCAAATTTGATTATTTTAATAAAATATTGTTTTTTGTTTAAATTATCAATTATCTTATCCTTCACATTATCATTTGTTATTCTTTTTATGATCTGGTGTACTCGTCTTTAATTATAAGTGTTCTATCCCTGGAACATGTTACTTCCCTAACAAATTAATCACCATATATTTTGGAATCAGTCGGGGGGCTCTCTTGACCTAATACCCCGCTGTACTTACAATACATAATACATAAATAATATCGATTGCTGGAGCTATCTCATCAGTCAATCACATTTAATAATCACTAGTCTATTCACGACTAAATCTAATATAATAATATATTCTTGGGATGGTTCACTCAGTTAAACTTCTCAGATCTAAATATTTCTTTCCATTGATTCTTTCAGATGATTATTTTCTTGTGGCGATATTAATAACATTTCTTATTTTCAATTGGTACTATCTTCTTTCCTTTTTTATCAGTACTCCTTAATCTTCATTTTTCATTCACTATCTTCATTCAGTTAAAACATAACAAGTATCTGTATCTATAGTTGTTGTTGATTCTCTCACAATCATGATAGGTTATTTGTAATAAATTCGTTTCTAGTCTTGTCTTATTTTCATCGTCGATTGTCTACATTTGTCTTTTCTTATTCATTTTATAGCACTATGGTTTCTTCTAATTCATGGATGTTACATCCTTCTTTTATATTCCAATAATAAGTTCATAACTGTGTTTAATAAGAGGTGCTTATCTTGTTTAGGATTTGGAAATTTATTCACATTCGTTTATTCACTTGATTCATAACAACATCATCACAATGTACTGTAAGTTGTCCTTACTATTTATTTGAATTTTTTGATATTCAAATTTGTTTATTTTGGTTTCCTTTAAAATTATATTCTGGATTAGTAAAGTTGGTAAGATGAGCTTACTATATTCTTTTGAATTTTGAGGTATTATAATAATAAATTCTTCATTTCCATGTTAATTTTCATTAATGATTGGTTGTAAGTTGATCTTACTATTTCTTTAGAATTTTGTGGTATTATAATAATAAATTCTTCAATTCCAAATTACTTCTCATAAATAATTAGTTGTAAGTTGATCTTACTATTTCTTTAGAATTTTGTGGTATTATACTTCGTTTATTGGGTTCATAATACATTTTTAAGGAAACTTGGTTGTATGTTCCCTTAATCTTTTTTGTTTCCACATCACTAATTACATAAGTATTATTGTTATTGTTTTTTACAATAATATATGGTCCATTATACAATAACAATACTTTTTTGCTATTCCTTCCTTAGAACTTGGCAATTCGCGGTTTTTTAACAATACTTTGTCTCCAATCTTGTACTGGATCATTTTCTGCTGATTGATTTTGTACTTTTTCCTTCTTCTCTCCACCTGTTCATTCAGTTTGCTGTGGAATCTCACGTTGTCGAACTGGTAAGCTGGGTTGTTTGGGAAGTTGATTATTTTACTAATTTCTCGGAGTGGTAGTCTTTCGTGCATTATGGTATATGGAGTATCTTGTATTGATTCATGGTAAGCTAAGTTGATAAAGTTTTCTGTTTGTGTAATGTATTCACTCCACTTCTGGTGTTTATCAAAACAATGTCCTGAGGATACGGCCAACCTCCCTCAGTACTCTTTCCGCCGGGTTGCTATTTGGGTGATAGACAGATGTTTTATATGTCTTGACACCTAAGTCTAACAAAGTCTCCTTCCATACCCTTCCTCGAAACTGAGTTCCGTGATCAGTAATAATTGACCTTGGAGCTCCTAACTCTGGTATGTATTGTTGGATCACTATTTGCAGAATCTTTTTTGTAGTCGCCCGATTAATGGGGTATAGTTTTGTAAATTTGGAGTAATGGTCGAACATGATTATAATAAACTTATACTGTTTTCTCCCTCCACTACGAGGTAACGGTCCACACACATCTAAAAATACTCTCTCTAATTTACCAGTTGATGTAATTGGTTGCATTATTCCTTCTGTTTTTTCGTTATTGCATTTTGCCAATTGACAGATGTGACACTGCCGAATACATTCTCCAACTCTCCGGTTGATATTCTTAATGTAAGTATGTTCCTCAAGTGCTTTCATTACTTTTAATGCACCCATATGCCCATATCGACTGTGGTAGTCCAGTATTAATTCTGTTTCTAAAGCTTTAGGTATCACCACCTTCCATGAGCCTTGGTTATTATTTGGTTTGTAAAATAGTATGTCTTCATGTAGACAATAATATGCAGTAATTTTTTCATCCTGTTGGATCAGTCTTTGTCTAAAATTGTTGATTTCTGTATCCTCTGTTTGTTGTTGTGAAATTGATTTCATGATGTTTTCCAAATCTGAGTTGTTTTTTATTATCGTATATACCTTGACGATTGTTTCTTTTTCCCCTTCAAAAGTTTGTTGTTCTATGTTAATCCGGGACAATATATCTGCAGCAATATTCTGTTTTCCTGGAACATACTCCCAATTTATATGGTATTCCTGTAGTGCGAGTATCCACCTTGCCAATCTTCCATGGTTAATCTTGCAATTTTTTAGGAAAGATATTGACTTATGATCGCTCCTCACAGTTATCGTGTATCCAAGAATATAGGTTCTGAATTTCCCACAAGCGAATACAACGCTTAGTAACTCCTTTTCCGTTACACTATAATTGCATTCACATCCATTAAGTATTCTGCTTGCAAAACTCACCACCTGATGTTCTCCCTCACTATCTTCTTGATATAATACAGATCCTAAACTTATATCACTGGCATCGCAGTTCATAAAGAAAGGTTGATTGAAATTAGGATGTTTTAATATAACTGAACTTAAGAAATTATGCTTGATCATTTGAAGTAAGTTGTCTTGTTCCTGTCCCCATGACCATTTGTTCTTAGAGGATAATTGTGGAGAAAACTTCGCTGTCATTTCAGAATAATTTCTCTGAAACTTCCTATAATAATTGCAAAGTCCCAGAAATGATTGAAGTTGCTTTTTATTTTTAGGACTTGGGAATTTCTGGATAGCTTCTATCTTTTCATTGGATGGTGTTATTCCTTGTCTTGTTAAGTTAAAACCCAGGAATTGGACTTCACTGGCGATAAGTTTGGATTTTTGAAGCTTTAGGGTAACGTGATTGTCTGATAATTTTTGTAATACTTGCCCTACTCTGTCACAATGGTCTTCCCAATTCACTGAAGTAATCAACAAGTCATCAACATAGACTGTGGTATATGGAATAGTATCTGGACCCAACACCTGGTCCATACATCTTACGAATACAGCTACTGAGTTTACCAGTCCAAACGGTAGTCTCTTGAACTGGTAGTTCCTTCCTTCGAAAATAAAGGCGACGTACTTTCGACTATCTGGGTGTAACTCCACCTGCCAGTACCCACAAACAGTATCCCAGGTGCTGATAAACTGTATGCCATTAAATTTTTTCAATATCTCCTCAATCTCTCCGGGAGATGTTCTGTCATTAACTACGATCTTATTGATCTCTCTAGCATCCAAACAGAGTCGTACTTTGCCATCTTTCTTGGGAACGGCTATTAACGGACTTGTATATGGGGAACAGCTATACTCGATGATATCTTCTGCTATCATTTTGTCTAGTTCAGTCCTCACTGCTTCTTTTAATGCATAAGCAACGGGATATGATTTCTTATTAAAATTTACAGGCTCCTTGAATTGTAGTGTAAATTGATAATTTTTTACTTTGCCAGGTATATCAGAGAAAACATAGCGGTATTTATTATATATGGATATCAACTTTTCTATTTGTTGTGTGGTTAAATTACATTCATTTTGTTCTGACCGAAATTGTCGGATCTCTTCTAATTTTTCCAACCATAAACTATCTTCACTCCCAAAGTATTCCCTTCTTATATTCCATGAATCATCTTGATTATTGTTGAATTTTCTTATACTATTGCATAAAGGTACATTTTTATTTTCTACTAATTTTGCTGTCCATTCTATATTATCCATTTTTAACGACACTATGGCCTGTCTCATGTCAATTATTGCTGAGTATTTTCTCAAAATATTACAGCCTATTAGTAGATTAAATGGTAGATTACTAGCTATTAGAAAAATCATAGGTATAGCTACATTTCCGCTGGTTACTGTTAATGATACCTGTTTTCTTATTGACTTGTTTTGCCTTCCGGTGGCTCCGATTAAAATTATATTCTGAATTGGTAAAGTTGGCAAGATGACCTTACTATATTTTTGAATTTTGATGTATTCATTATTATCAATTAATGACACGTTTGCGCCCGTATCTATCATGAATCTTGCGTCTAGTCCATTCACTTGGGCGATAATATAAGCGATCTCATTATTCGAACTATTGTGTGTGATCGTGTCTTCGTTCAGTAGTTCTTCTCTCACATTTTTTAAGAAGTGATTGTGCAGTATTGTCATTGTATCGTCAGTCATTTTGTCTCGTCCTAGTAAGTACCCAAATTGTCGGTTCAGTGATGGGACCTGATGGATTTTCACTGCCGCGGTCCGTTTAAATCAGGGCTGATCTCCTCAGTCCTGTTGTCTGATTGACCAGGTCTGTCTCTATTTTGCAACTCTGGTACCTCACTGGTGTTATTATCGAACGTCACTGAGTTTCGGTCATTCCTATTGTCATCGCAGCTCCTACTTCGCCTATGTTCATCACGGTAGTGCTGGTTACTCTCCTCCTGAAAACTTCTCCCACGGTTCCCATTATAATTCGTTCGTCCCTGGTACGAACCCCTTCCTACATCTCTATCGTCAATGCTTACATAATTCACATGTCTTCGATATGTTTGGTTTTGATTGTTATTATTGCCGTTATTATTTTGTCTGTATCGGTTATCATAGTTGTTGTTATAACCTCGGTTGTTCTGGTAATGGTGGTCTCTGTCATTGGCACGCTGGTATCCATTATTGTTATTATTTGTAGGTGGGCTACGGTAATAGTGGTTGTTGTTATTGCTGTTATTATTTGCCGCATTATTTCGTGGGTAGTTGTTATTGTTATTGTGGTTTTGGTAACCGCGTTGATAGTGGTTACCGTTGTTGTTGTAACTATTGTTCAGTCTTTGCCCGTTGTTTTCATATAGGGCGTCGCGGCGACCGTTGTTTTTATTTATTTTGTCGTTCTTTCGTCTGTACTGGAGGAAGTTCTTCTCCTGTTCCATCTCCGCTAATAATGTCGACATCTCCTCGATGGTTTGGATACGTCCGTTTATTCGGCCTCTTGTAATTTCCCCACCATAGTGGTAAGCTAATAGCCTCACTAAACATTCGGTAGGAATAGCAGGCTCTAAATGTCTGGCTATGTTTATTTTTCCAAGAAAATATGCGGTCGGAGTTTGCTTGCCGTGCAGGTCATATCGGCCCAATCCTATGTCACTTCTTATCATGTGTTGCGTGGCATCAGACCAATACTTAGCTTTGAATTGTTTTTTAAATTCTTGGAAGTTTTGTATACTCGGCCGCATCGCCGTCCACCAATTGTCATATACTTTTCGGAACATTTCGTCCAGCATACTCCTAATCACAAACCATCTGTCTTCTCCGGTTTTGGCTATTTTCTCTTCTACTCGTTCTAAAAATAGCATGGGGTTTCTTCTATAATTTTGGAAATCGATAACTTCTCGATTTTCCTCGCATGTTGTATGGGCACCAGTACATTGTCCGTTTTTAAGGGAATTAATTTCATCTCTATGGGCAGTTGTTTGGTCTTGTACTCGATTAAAACTAGTACTCATACCTTCTAATCTTTCTCCCATCACTGCTTGATTGGTTCGTACGTTTTCTATCCGTCCATTCGTTTCTTCCCGGACGCTCAGTATCTCTTGGTTCATCCGCTCACACTTTTCCTTGGTCTCGGATTCTACCCTTTTAATTTCAGTCACCGGTTCTTCCAGCTTCTTGTCCCATTCTTCCTGCAATTGCCGGTTATTAATTTCCATCTTGTTATTCCACTCCTCCTTCAATGACTCTTTGTGTTCATCCAATTTTTTCATGGTCTCTTGGTAATTTCCCTTCAGTTCTTCCCTCAATGCTTTATTATTTGCGTCTATTTTCTCCTCCATTTTCTTGCTATTCTCTTTCAATTCTCGGCTCAATTCCTCCTTTATTTGTTTATTGTCACTCTTTATTTCCTCCATCTTCTTACTCAAGTCTTCCTTCAATATTACTAAGTTCTTATTACTGTTTTCTAAGTTCTTCTTATTGTTCTCACTTAATTCTTCCTTCCATTTTTCTAAGTTCTTATTACTCTCCTCCGTAGACTGTCTATTATCACTTTTTAGTTCTTCCATTTTCTTACTGAAATCTTCATGACTCTGTTTTAAGTATTCCATAATGCTCTTCATGTCAACGCTCTCTATGACTTTGTCCGGTTCTTGTCTATCTCCTTGGTCCTCTCTTATTATTACTTCTACTTCCTCGACCGGTGTTGCTTCTTTGTCTTCCATGTTTAATTCGTCTACTTTCTTGGTTTCGGCCGCTCGTTTTCGCGATGTTTCTCGCTTCCTCATTTTGTTTATTTTTGTTTGTTTGTCTGTCTATAAATTATAATTTAATTTATATTAAATTAAACGCCTCACACGTTGGTTCGCCAATTTGTATCAGTAAATATATATGTTACGTCTTATTTCTTTAAACCTCACTTTGCATTCGTCAATTTATAACAAATTTTATAAATATTTCGGGCACTTAAATTATATACGCCGCCCGTTGGAAACGTCAATTAGTAACAAATGTATATGTATTAATTACCCTCAACCACAGTGTTGTTGTTGTAATAATGTTACTGTTAATAATATATGTTGAACAGCGAATGATTTTGTAATCTGCCGCTCGCTCCCACTATACGTACCGTTTCGATGACGTCACCCACCGTTGCCAACCGTTGTGGTGTCCGCTGTGCTCTGTGAACTTATTTTTTAAATGGAACAGCAATAATAACGACGCAAATATAACAACAAACATATATCTTTGTAGGAATCATTTATTCAATAAAGCATGGGTTCACTGTTTCTCGTTTCTTTTATAATAATCACAATCGTGGCAAAAATTATGTGTCTCCTTTACCAGTTGGTACTGTAGTTGTAATTCTTATTGCATTCACACCAAAATAAAGTGTTGGTTATTATTTCTTATTAAAGATAGATCATCTCAGGGCGTATATGGTTCGGGGATTACAATTAAACAAAACGTTATTCTATAAATCAAAGTACAAATTTTACAGTTCAAGGATATTACAAAGTTTAGAGTGTAATGTGCACGCCTGCAGTTGAATCGTGGCTGCTAGTTATTATAGGTTATGTCCAGTTCATGTGTTTATTAATTATTATTGAAATCAAAGGTTCTTGTGGAGTTTAAAAAAGGTGTCAAATCTCAATTTGTGTTATTAGTGAGTGTTCTTAGTGTTGGAGTGATATGGTGTCTGTAGTTTAGTTGCTTAATTTTTAAAAAGTCGTGTATGCAAAAGTTGGTGTTGATGCATAATATAATAAAATGTCAAAGTCACCAAATCCTCTTCTTTATATGGTTCTTGGTTGAAGATAGGGCCCACGTCTGCTTCTGTACTCCTCCCTGGTTCTTGATCCTTCTATTTCCAATGCTAAGTGTTCCTCACTTGGTTGTAATAACTCGTATTATGTGTATCTATCGGTGTTAACATGTCTGGAACGTGTTTTCACAATTTATAGTTAATTATGTAAGACGTTTTGCAAACGCGTCTGTACGCTATGACCGTTGTTAAAGAAGTCTCATTTTATTTATCCGAAATTTCTGGTTGCTATGGGTAAACTTGGAATCTGGTTGGTTGATTCGGATATACATTGTCATGTAATTTCATTATTTCAATGTCAAAATTTGTTCAAAACCTTTAAATTATTATAACTTTTCTGTCTTTACTTAAGAAATACAGCTGTTACAATTTTGTTATTTGAATTTTTCATAGATAGCTTAAAACGAATTATTTTGTTTCTAGATTTGTAGTGTATACTATTAACTATCAATCTGTTCATCCTTCAATATTTGTTTCATAAAATTCCTAACAGTATTATTTAAAATTTACAAAAGTTGGTTTTTACCTGGCCTATGTACTGGTGTTATCTTCATCACCATGTTTATAAACATTTTACCTTAATGTCATTTTCCATGACTGATATCTTAGTAAACCTTTAACAGTTAAATTAACTTTTAACAACCATAAAAACTGTTTAACATATAACACTATCTTAACAAAACAAAAAGGATATACTATCCTATTAGTTTAATCTCATGCCCACATGGCTATGATTCTACTGAACATTTGAACAAATAAACTGCTTTTTACTTAATCCATACAATTGTTTAACTCTTAAATTTATAACCTTAACATAACTTTAACATAGCTTTAATATAACTTTAATATAGGCTTCATCACCACTCAACAGAATATAACTTACTCTTAGTGCTTATTTTAACAATTATAACTTTTGCACCGTTCTATAACATTAATATTACCATCTCCTCTGCTTTCTTTATGCTATCATAACACTGCTTATAAACATTTACTATATAAACTTACTATTTAAACATTCATAACAATAACATCCTTAATAACATTAGAGGATTTTTATCCTGAATACAACTATACTATTAAGCTACTATCAATTCTTACTATAATAACAATATTTTGATTACTCTTCATTTTTTACTACTATTTTTTACTACTACTTCAATTGTTTATTCCATTTTTTGGTACTTTTCACCCTTAAACATAGTCATATTCCTATAGGTTTAAGGAATTGGGAATATAAACAAATATTCTCTCAATTGTCATCTAGGTATATCCTTAATATTAGCACTTGACTTGTGATACTTGTTCAAAAAACACTTGGTTTATTATTTTATCACTGGTTAGCATTGCACTGTTTGGATTCTATTTGTCACACTTATAAATAATTAATCCATCTAGTTTTGACTGTTTGATTAATTATTTGTTATCTTCTCATGTAAATATTATTTCCACTTTTGTCATGTGATCTTACATATAGTATTTTCTTAAAATTAATGTACATTAGTTTATTTATTAACTGTATTGTACTTCAGTATCATTTTAGAATGGTTTTGTTTTTATATTTATTCTTATTGGTTTTTATGGGTTTTTACATTTTATTGTCCACTCTCACCTTTATAGGCCTATGAGTTCTGATTTATAATTCTTGTGGTTTATCTCTATTTTGGGTTAAACTTGCACTTTGTACCTTTTCACTGTACTTTAGTGTCAATAGTGGTTATTTCATAATATTTATTTCTTTTACTCATTTCACTTTGGTGTACCCACCCTTATTAAATTGTCACTTGGTAAATCACTTACTAACTACTATTATGCACTCTTGTTATAAAATGTTACTGTGAATAAATTATTATGTGTTGTTTTCTAGACAAACTTATGACCATTATTTATTACAATTAGTGGTATGGTTCATTGTATCTATAATAAGGTTTGTTATATTTTCATTACATCATTCAAATCAATCACTTACTACTATTTCTCTTTACACAGTATTGTATGTTTGGGCCTATTATCCCTCAATTTGTATTTTGATTACCTTGATATTATGACACATTGAATGGAACCATTTGTTTCCTTATAGCATTGATACATAATCCGTCAGTCTTTATAATACTTATTTTGTCCTTATTTAAAGTTCATGTCTTAATCGGGGTTGGATGTATTTTGCATCACTTTGCCTGAATCATTAATTTGGGTACGGTCAGTTGTATTACTAGTCAGTCTGAAATATTTATTCGTTCCTCTTCACTATCATCTTGAAAGATATACTTCTTCTTGTTTAGCTTCTTATCCATTGTCTTTAATAAATCGGGTACGATATTAAGTGGTTTCAAATGTAATGTTACACATGTAATAATCGATTAGCAGTCTTCCGTTATTCACTGAGTGTACTCCTTTAATGATGTTATTTTCTTCTTTTCTTGGAGTCCAGGTGTCAAATATTATCTGAAATTCTTCTATCTATATTTTTACCAATAAATGAAACTCAAAATTATAATATTCAAGGAATTTATTAATGTTATAGAGACTAATCGATTTTGAATCGATTAGCTAATCAAAAGCTCATAAACTCATATCTCAGGGCGATTGGTTTCAATATATAAATTATTAATGTTAAATTACAGGTTCTTTTAGCTGTTATTATAATAGTCAGAGAAAGGGCAAAGCTGAAAAGTACAACACTTACAGAAAAAACTTCTTAATTATAAAAAATAGAAATATTATTTAAAATATAAATGTTAATAAATTAGATTTCTCGAACCCAAACGCAGGATGATGTTCTGACATCACCGCAGAGGATTCTGGGAGTATTCCAAAATGGCTGCCCACGTGCTGTATATGTACGAGGCGTCTTCACTGCAGAACTCCTTCAAATAAATGTTGGTTATTGGTGTGTTCCTCTTCCAAGCAGTAGTGATTAATTCCTCTTCATCACAGTGTAATTATTCGGGATTAGTGGTCAGTTGTTCGGCACGGCAATCAGTGTTCGAAAGTGTTCTTGTTCCACTAGTTGTGAGGTTTTACAATGTCCAATTTCGTGTCGATAAAATTTTGAATTCACGTTTATATGGTTCTATTATCTGGATGACGACTTCTAATCTTCATAAATAGATTAATTTGGTTGATTCCAGGTTAACTCAGTGTTGATTAATCATATTTTTCAATTTCTCTGGGTTATTTTTTATAGGTTTAGTTATATCCAAAAATTATCTTCTCTCTTTTTTAATGAATTAATTTGCTTGAGCTCGTTTCGAAGTGTCCATCTCAACGTGTAACAATCAGCTAACTCTCTTTCTTCTCCATACAACAGGTCCTGGCTGAATTAATATTAAATCGACATCGTTTTAACCAGATGGAATTTCCGCCTAAATAATTTACTTACATTATATGATTAATTACATTTTGCTTATTACTTAATGGTATTAAATACTAATTACATAATGAATTTCCTTATTTAATTCTGCGTTATTTAATATCATACATGATATACTTTATAGTATTTTCTAACTCAAAAAGTCATATTTACAGTATATTTGGATGTAGACTTTAACTGTACTTCCTGTCATATTAAATGGTTTACAATTTCTGTTAGTATCTAATTAACATTGAACAAGATCATTGATTGTCCTATTATAGGTTGATTTCTTTAATTCTCAGTAATTTTATGATTTGGTTAAATAATTTGAATAGTATCTTTAATTTAGGCTTTTCCTTTAGATTCCAGTGTTATTACACTTGCCTTTTTTCTAATAATATTTTATACATTCCTTCAGTACCTTTACAAAGTATTGTTACAGTTATAATACACAGTGATTGATTTACATTATATAATTTTCATCAATTTAATTGATTTCCTTTACCTATTTACTAATTACAAGGTTGGTGGGATTTACCATTTGGCCTAGATTTTATGTTAGTTCATTTACAATGTTTATTATTATTCCAGCTTGCTAATACCCTCTCTGACCTACAATTCTTATAACATCTTAACTAAATTACCCTTATTTAATTACAGTAAGGTTTATTATTAATTAATATCATTAAAACATAATAAATATTCTATAACAAAAAAATTATACTCAATCTCAAACATTCGAGCCTTGAGTTCAATGAACTGTTAATATTGTAATGGTACATAACCCGGTCCCAATAAAGTAAATCATGAAAATAAAAGTCAGAAATGGGTAAAACTAAAGCTCGCTCAAAATTTAATTATATCACTCAACATAATAAACAATTCGAGTGGTATATAGTGCGAAGTGAGTTCTAGTGTACCCATTGAGGTGAAAAACCAAAGTGAAATTAATGTATTACTAAACTGTGCTGTATGTTTTGGATAGGATAAAACTATGGAAGTAGTATGTAATAATACTAATTGATTTTTGTAATTTTATTTATTTATTGTAATTTATATTGTATGAACCACAATTTGTTATACCCAAGTTAATATTATATTGTTTAAAATAATTGTGTTAGATTGTAAGAAAACCCAGGGTTAATTTTAAAAGACAAAAATTTTAACTACCAAAGATAATATAAAATTAAAATAATCCTATGAAGGAAATGGCAACAGGAAGTAGTACCGGGTATGAACACTATTCGAGACTAAATAAATAATATATAAATTTATTTAATGATAATAAAATGATAAAATATTTATATACAATGTCATAAAAAAATTAACCAAAACATATTATGTAAATTAAATTAGTAAAGAAACCGGAATGGAAGGGAATTATTTTTCCATAAATAAAATGTAAATTTATAATAATCACAAACTGCCTACATAATAAAAATACTATGTGTTACTAAGAGTGATGAAAAATAACAAGTATTGTTATTAAGATATAAAAATTTTGAACTAAACCGGAGAGTTGAAGAAACGATGCGACAAAAATTATAAAAAATAACCTTTTTTGGACGTTAGAGGAGGCGAAATTCACGCAAGAGTAATAAACAAAGTGAATACTAACTAATTATACCTGAGGAATCCAAATTAAATGGTGATAAACATTAAAAACCAGTGGATGAAAACATTCTGAGGATCCAATATAGTTCGGCCTACTTCCAGTAGACAATTAGAAAATACTCCAAACGAAAAGGAAATAATAACGCAAGACGTACCTCATCACAGAATAAAACTTCTGTAAGGACATCACGGAGCGAGGTAATATCAACATTTTTTCGTAATAAGTCCAGAAGAAAACTCGTTTTTCAACAGTGAAATAGAACAAAAAATATTCATTTTATCATTGTGACAGTACAAAAAAGTCTGATATAAAAAATATGGTATGTAAGGTAGCAAACTATTGTATTGCAATGTTTTAAAGTCATTTATATGGGTAATACGATTTCCCTTGGTTTTTGCCTACAACGACGCAGTTCAGAGACAACAAAATAATTTCAAGGACAGCAGTGTACGTTGCAGCTAAAAAGACTTATAATGGTTACAGCCACTAATAACGGCGCTTCATACTTATGTTTCATTGGCCAACAGCTCACAACGTCATTAAAACCACTATGACGTGAGAAAAATACGTAACAAACAAGGCTATTATATAACCAGAGACAAAAGAACGATGACGTATACTCACTCACACATACGTAAAATTTGCATAATTTTCGGCCCAGTCGACACAACACAGCAGCAGCAGTAACACCTTGTTACAGGCCGCCGGCAATTTATACCGGCATAGTGTTTTAAACAGTACAAAATGTAACCAAAATATAATTATGCGATAACTAGAAGTGAGCTAAACAGTGAGCAGTAATTGTTTTCAAAATTATGCAGTAGAGTCAGTGACAATAGCAAAAAATGTAACCACGCTACCTTAAGGACCCAACATGTGAACCCGCTTCTGGAACTTCTAGTCTACAGATTCAGGGAAGTGCAAAACCAAAATTTTACTAAAGAGCTCGTTAACCTTATGATCAGATATGTGTACACAAAAGTAATTTGAATTTATAAGTATGAATGAGAGAGAGAAAGCGGGGCGTGTTTTTAATGTCGACATCCGAACGGGGTGTTGGTTTGCGTTTGTGTTAAGCCAAGATAATTAAAATCATTTAATAGCAAAGCAGCTGCTAAATTAAAATATGACATTTGGTAAATTAACGATTAATAAAATATAAAGAAGTTTATGATGAAGGCGGGCCAATAATTAATGGCCGCCATGTTGATTTTTTGTCCGGTGTACACGCTTATAGAATTTATGGAATAAACCACTATTAATGATTAATGTTTCCACCGAACGTATTCTCATTTCAATGCCTGTCTCTGCCAGCATTCTCGCTGAGCTGAATCCTGGATCCTTAGGTAATAAAAATTTATATAACGAGACTGAAATAAACAGATGCTATAATTATGGTAGATACCATAAGTATGGTAAATGTGACACACGTGTATAAATCGAACAATGTAAACAGACCCAAATATAGTTTATTGGGTATTCCTGCAATAGATACATATATTTATTTAATAGTTATATATAAAAAAGAAAAGTAAAGTCACATCATATGTTTCTTTCAAAGTAAACAAATACATGCTGCTCTCTTACGGCAATTCCGGAAACTACGTAATATTTGAAAAATAAACAAAATTATTTATTAATTTTTTGATATTTGTAAAGCGTAGCAATTATCCATTTCTGACACTCTCATAACACAAAGAATTCACCCTGAACCCTGGGGAATTATTAAGAATTATGTAATAACTGATGTTTTTTATTATAGCGTAATATTGGGTAAATAACAACATATATGTTTTGTTCCTTAGACAGATCTATGTTTACTCGGTAAAGTCGAGATGATGTTTTTTTTTCAAATAAGATTAATTGTGATACCTATATTTTGGTGGCAGGAGACAAAAGTCAATAATCAATAAAGCAATATTATTGAAAATTAATATTGAATTATAACGTGTTATAATTTATTGTAGTGGGTAGTTAATGAAAATTTCAGCACAACATACAGAAGAAATCGTCACAACTGAGGGGCAATAATGATACTTACTCTCTCTTCTGCATAAGGCTGAACAAATTACCTCCTTGACCCCAAATCACACACTCTCGATTTCTTTTAGATTGAGTAAAACAAGATAAACAAAATCCTTTATTTATACCTTTTAAAACGTCAGTTAGTATAATTCAAAAGTGACGCATACTGCGTGAGGCATATAATAACACTTTCGCAAGTGCACACCTCACATTAAGCGGCACGTTACAGAATTGGCTTCCATCGCGGGGCTTGAAAAATAGCGACTGCTCATTTTACGTTACAGATTTGGCGAACCCAACATTTGGGGCTTGAATGAGAAGGACGTTTCGCTAACACCCGCCTCTCGCAGAAACCGCACGTTACAATATAAACAAAACATCTGTTCTTTCTTCATTTAAATTATTCATTAAAATTAATTTTTAAGCAGTCTTTTGCTGTTTTTGGTTTTAGTTTAGGGATTTCCCCTTGTTCACTTCACTATTTATTGCATACTCTTATATTATTTTTTGTCATTTTGTCTGGTATTGTATGATAAAGAATAGCACTTATATGAGATCATCAGGATTTGCTTTTCATTATAAAATTAAATTGCACGGGTACATTTTTAAATTTATATCTAGAACCTTTACTTACACATACTTTACATTTACTCTTTATTTTATTGCATTGTACTTTTCTTATTTATTTTCATCTTTTTTGGGGGTTTCTAATTTTATTACATGTGGTTGTTTTTCCAATAGTCATTCTTTTTACTATAGAGGTTTGTTTATCCTGGGCATTTCCTGACCTGCTCCTATACTACCTGGGTATAATTACTTTATACATTGGCCTATCATTATTTTTCTATAATTTATTATATATTGCATGGTTGGTTTTAATTTATTTTATCTCTTCGAACTATGATTTCACTTCACTGTGGTCCTTGATTAATTTTTATAGTAGTTTTCCTTGATGTCATTTTATATTGACTTTATACATGATTATTTTTTAAATTAGAACAATGTGGATAATCTGTCATGCTACAAAGGATATGTGATGTTCTAAATATTTGGGCAAAATAATGTAACCTTGTAATATAATGATGAATTAGTTTTCTAGTGGCATGGAATAACCATCATTTCTCTCTCTGTCTGATATTTTATCTCCTTTTAAATCTTGCAGCGGTGTCACTTTCGTTAGCTGGCATATAATTGAAGGAGAGTTTCAGCTAACCTTCAGAAGTTTCAGTCTCATCCATGTAAATAAGTTTTCCCCACCTTTGTGTATAAAACGCTACTGTTTTCTTGAGTCAGGCAATTCCTTGCAGTTAGCTCAGAATTCTCAGTTTAAAGTCTGTTAAAAGACCAACTCCCATAAATATATAAAAGAAAACATGTGACTATAAAAACTGTATTTCCATCAGGCAATGGTATGAAGGGTTAGCAGAACTGTGTGATATTGAATTTGTGTTGTTAGTAACAGTAAGTAAGTATTTTGTAAACATTGTTTACTACAGTTTTTTGAAATATTAAAAGAAAGCTAATTAAAAAAATAAGGAAATGGGAAGTTTTGATGAGGCAGACTATACACTTTTACTTCCATGTTCCTTAAGGAAATGGAAGTATGGTGATGGCAAAAAAAATCATGTTCGAGATTATTGCAGATTCTGATTGTACTACACTCAAAACATGAAAAAATATCGGTATGGAGAACCATACATGACTTCCATATTCTAAGATTTATATTTAAAATCATTTTCGAAATGAAGTATTACCATAGAGACTACTTCTTTCTACTTACTGCTTCAGCCTTAACCACAGTACTGTGGTCACTAACGTATACCACCTCACGTTATCGCACTCGATTTTCACTGATGATGGAAGTCTATGGCATTGCCGAAACGTCTGGTTTTGTAGAAAACATTGGACTACGGCCAAATATCCTGGGAAGGAATTTTAACAAAAACTACTTCTTTGTTGCCGATAACGTTGTACACATATATATAAAAAATATGCATAAAATTAATGGCTTGTATAAGTTAATGATTGATCTCCATTAAGTATTGCTCAAGTTTCCAAAGTTTTAATATTATGATGTCCGTAATTAAAACATCAGAGCAGGTTTAGTGTGAATGAGGGTACACTGTGGACAAAAATTTTCAACATTTCCTATTGAGCGTTGCTTAGAGTAAAGCTGTGAATCTACAGTGTATGTTTCACAGAACAAACATGCGAAAAAGAAGGAGCGCTCCGAAGTCGCTCATGGACCCTCAGCATCTTGCAGAGGGTTCATTCCCTAAAGACGAAAAGTCTGTCTATGAATCGTTCCTCTGTAAACACGTGCAGTTACACTGCCCAGCGATCCACAGGAAGCAAATTGATGTCCATTTTTTCGGCTTGCACGCGTTATGTTGGTGTGGGTTTCAGCACTTTCCATTTAAAAAGCGTGCAAATGTAAGAAAATAAACATGAGTGAGGCCAGAAATAACGTGAATTGTGTGTGTGTGTGTGTGTGTGTGTGTGTGTGTGTGTGTGTGTGTGTGTGTGTGTTACCTGCCTTTTTATTGCTGTAGGCATAATAATAAAATGGAAACGTAAACATTACATAACTGAGATATGCTTACCTGCCACGAACGATATATTATTTTATACATGGAGGAGTTCAGTGACATACACACGTACAGAAGAATTATATATATAAAGATATTAACTCATACATAATTTACATTAAAATGAAAAAATTATAATTTTATTCCCTGGCAACAAAATTATTTTATTTTTAACAATTATCATTGTTTGAAAAAGTTTAAATGAATTTTCAAGTACTTTACTGTTGTTAAAACGTAAAAGGTTGCAGGTAAACTACCCCTTCCCCTTAACCGATCTTCACCAAAATCGAAAGTCCTTGAGATCTCTACAATTCAGGGACATATGCAAAAAATTATTTGATTCTGTTTGAATTTGCGGCTGTTATCGTTTGCCATAGAAAATACGCTTGATAAAAAAACGTTGCAGGTAAACTACCCCTTTCCCCTTAACCGATCTTCACCAAAAACAATAGGTCTTGAGTACTCTACAAATCAGGGCTGTACGCAAAACATTATTTGATTCTGTTTGAATTTGCGGCTGTTATCGTTTGCCATAGAAAATACCCTTGTTAAAAAAACGTTGCATGTAAACTACCCCTTTCCCTTAACCGATCTTCACCAAAAACAATAGGTCTTGAGAACTCTACAATTTAGGGCTGTATGCAAATAATCTTTTGATTCTGTTTGAATTTGCAGCTGTTATCGTTTGCCATAGGAAATACCCTTGTTAAAACATAAAACGTTACAGGTAAACTACCCCTTTCCCTTAACCGATTTTCACCAAAAACAATAGGTCTTGAGAACTCTACAAATCAGGGCTGTATGCGAAACATTATTTGATTCTGTTTAAATTTGCGGCTGTTATCGTTTGCAAAAAAAAAATTCCTTGATAAAAAAAAACGTTGAAGGTAAACTACCCCTTTCCCTCAACCGATCTTCACCAAAAACAATAGGTCGTGAGTACTCTACAAATCAGGGCTGTATGCAAAAAATTATTTGATTCTGTTTGAATTTGCGGCTGTTATCGTTTGCCATAGGAAAAAATCTACACACAGACACACACACAGACACTTTTTGAAAAAGTAAAACGACTTTTTTTCATGTTTTGAGTGTAGTACAATAAGAATCTGCAATAATCTCGAACACGATTGTTTTTGCCATCACCATACTTCCATTTCTTTAAGGAATATTGAAGTAAAAGTCATTTTTCGAAAAGTGCCTCTGTGTGTGTGTCTGTCTGTAGATTTTTTTCTATGGCAAACGATAACAGCCGCAAATTCAAACAGAATCAAATAATTTTTTGCACGCAGCCCTGATTTGTAGAGTACTCAAGACCTATTGTTTTTGGTGAAGATCGGTTAAGGGAAAGTGGTAGTTTACCTGCAACAGTTTTTTTTTTATCAAGGGTAATTTTTTACTTCCATATTCCTTAAGGAATGGAAGTATGGTGATGGCAAAAAAAATCGTGTTCGAGATTATTGCAGATTCTGATTCTACTACACTCAAAACATGAAAAAAAGTCGTTTTCCGAAAAGTGTCTGTGTGTCTGTCTGTCTGTGTGTCTGTCTGTCTGTCTGTCTGTCTGTCTGTAGATTTTTTTTCTATGGCAAACGATAACTGCCGCAAATTCAAACAGAATCAAATAATTTTTTGCATACAGCCCGGTTTTGCAGAGTTCTCGCGACCTATTGTTTTTGGTGAAGATCGGTTGAGGGAAAGGGGTAGTTTACCTGCAACGGTTTTTTTTTAGCAAGGGAAATTTTGTTTGTTTGGCAAACGATAACAGCCGCAAATTCAAACAGAACCAAATAATGTTTCGCATACAGCCCTGAATTGTAGAGTTCTCAAGACCTATTGTTTTTGGTGAAGATCGGTTAAGGGAAAGGGGTAGTTTACCTGTAACGTTTTATGTTTTAACAAGGGTATTTCCTATGGCAAACGATAACAGCCGCAAATTCAAACAGAATGAAAAGATTATTTGCATACAGCCCTAAATTGTAGAGTTCTCAAGACCTTTTGTTTTTGGTGAAGATCGGTTAAGGGAAAGGGGTAGTTTACCTACAACGTTTTTTTAACAAGGGTATTTTCTATGCCAAACGATAACAGCCGCAAATTCAAACAGAATCAAATAATTTTCTGCATACAGCCCTGATTTGTAGAGTACTCAAGACCTATTGTTTTTGGTGAAGATCGGTTGAGGGGAAGGGGTAGTTTACCAGCAACGTTTTTTATCATGCGTATTTTCTATGGCAAACGACAACTGCCGCAAATTCAAACAGAATCAAATAATTTTTTGCATACAGCCCTGATTTGTAGAGTACTCGCGACCTATTGTTTTTGGTGAAGATCGGTTGAGGGGAAGGGGTAGTTTACCTGCAACGGTTTTTTTTATCAAGGGAAATTTTTTTTTTTTGGCAAACGATAACAGCCGCAAATTCAAACAGAATCAAATAATGTTTCGCATACAGCCCTGAATTGTAGATTTCTCAGGACCTATTGTTTTTGGTGAAGATCGGTTGAGGGAAAGGGGTAGTTTACCTGCAACGTTTTTTTAACAAGGGTATTTTCTATGGCAAACGATAACAGCCGCAAATTCAAACAGAATCAAATAATGTTTTGCATACAGCCCTGATTTGTAGAGTACTCAAGACCTATTGTTTTTGGTGAATATCGGTTAAGGGGAAGGGGTAGTTTACCTGCAACGTTTTTTTATCAAGCGTATTTTCTATGGCAAACGATAACAGCCGCAAATTCAAACAGAATGAAATAATTTTTTGCATACGTCCCTGAATTGTAGAGGTCTCAATGACTTTCGATTTTGGTGAAGATCGGTTAAGGGGAAGGGGTAGTTTACCTGCAACCTTTTACGTTTTAACAAGAGTAAAGTACTTGAAAATTTATTTAAACTTTTTGAAACAATGGTAATTGTTAAAAATAAAATAATTTTGTTGCCAGGCAATAAAATTATAATTTTTTCATTTTAATGTAATATAATATTTTTCATTTAATACAGCAATAAAAAGGCAGGTAAGACACAGCCTGGCTGTTTGGCTGAAAATGATTTTAAATATAAATCTTAGAATATGGAAGTCATGTATGGTTCTCCATACCGATATTTACTTCCATATTACTTCCATATTCCTTAAGGAATGGAAGTATGGTGATGGCAAAAAAAATCGTGTTCGAGATTATTGCAGATTCTGATTCTACTACACTCAAAACATGAATAAAAGTCGTTTTCCGAAAAGTGTCTGTGTGTCTGTCTGTCTGTCTGTCTGTCTGTCTGTAGATTTTTTTTCTATGGCAAACGATAACTGCCGCAAATTCAAACAGAATCAAATAATTTTTTGCATACAGCCCTCATTTGCAGAGTACTCGCGACCTATTGTTTTTGGTGAAGATCGGTTGAGGGAAAGGGGTAGTTTACCTGCAACGGTTTTTTTTTAGCAAGGGTAATTTTGTTTGTTTGGCAAACGATAACAGCCGAAAATTCAAACAGAATCAAATAATGTTTCGCATACAGCCCTGAATTGTAGAGTTCTCAAGATCTGTTGATTTTGGTGAAGATCGGTTAAGGGAAAGGGGTAGTTTACCTGTAACGTTTTATGTTTTAACAAGGGTATTTCTTATGGCAAACGATAACAGCCGCAAATTCAAACAGAATCAAAAGATTATTTGCATACAGCCCTGATTTGTAGAGTACTCAAGACCTGTTGTTTTTGGTAAATATCGGTTAAGGGGAAGGGGTAGTTTACCTGCAACGTTTTTTTATCAAGCGTATTTTCTATGGCAAACGATAACAGCCGCAAATTCAAACAGAATCAAATAATTTTTTGCATACGTCCCTGAATTGTAGAGGTCTCAACGACTTTCGATTTTGGTGAAGATCGGTTATGGGAAAGGGGTAGTTTACCTGCAACCTTTTACGTTTTAACAAGAGTAAAGTACTTGAAAAATTTATTTAAACTTTTTGAAACTGTTAAAGTGTGGATTGAAGAAATATAAGAGTTTTCAGAGTATAATAAAGTTTATTAAACCATACACAATACATACTTAATACACAGTACTACGACACGTGCTTCACTCACGGCGTCTTGTTACAAACTGAAAACTAACAAACTTATACATGCTCACGCGCATTACATATATTATACAATATAAATGTATTGCATATATCCAACACGCCTCCTTACATTTATATTGTATTTACAAATTCAATTTTTACAAATACACATTTCAAGTTCAACTTTTCAAGTTCAGCATAGTTCGAAATCTCTCAAACTTTTCTTTACACAATGACTTTGTAAATATATCAGCAATATTATCATCAGAATTTACCTTTACAACATTAATCATATTTTGTTTTATACATTCGTGTACATAATGGTAATGAACTTCAATATGTTTAGAATTTTTCGTAAAACTTCCATACTTTGCTAAACTTATCGCTCCCGAATTATCTTCAAAAATATTAATCGGTTTTTCTAAAGTTACATTAAACAATTTTAGCAATTCTTTCACAAATTTCAATTCACTCACAGCTTCCGACAACGCTACATACTCTGCATATGTCGAAGCCTTTGTTACACACTTTTGTTTTCTCGACTTCCAATAAATTACATTACCAAATAATCGAATTACATAACCAGTTGTAGATTTTCTGTCCAAATGGTCACCAGCCCAATCGGCATCAACATAACAATCTATAATTTCAGAATTATCATTTCTTTTATAAGTCAATTTTAAATCTTTCGTTAAATACAAGTACTTTAATATTCGCAAAGCATATTTAAAGTGTGTTTCATTATAACAATTCTGATATCTACTTAAATAATTTACACTAAAGCTTATATCAGGCCTTGTAGCTGAGCTTATATATAATAATGCACCAATTAAATTTCTATATTGAATATTCCTTCCACAAATATCAGACTTTTCAACTTTTAAATTTACCTCCATAGGTGTATTATACATCTTACTGTTTTCTAAATTATACTTTCTTACTAATGACTCAATATATTTTGTTTGACTTAATTTTATTCCACATTTACGGAACTCATACTCTACGGTAATACCAAGATATTCTTTAATTTTACCAAGATCTTTCATTTTAAATTTTTCTGATAAAAGTTTCTTAATATTTTGCATTTTTTCTTTGTTACGTCCACAAATTAATAAATCATCCACAAATATTAATAAATAAATAGTATCTTTCCCATTTCCAAAAGTATATAAACAATAATCTAAATTACTTTTCTTAACACCCAAACTTATTAAAAATTTATCAAGACATTCATACCAAGCTCTGGGACTTTCCTTTAAACCATACAAAGCTTTTATTAACTTACACGCTCTATTTGTGCCATCCTCATAACCTTTTGGTTGATGGACATATACCTCAGAACTTACTTTACCATTTAGAAATGCAGTTTCTACATCCATTTGTTCAATAATTAGACCCATTTGACAACAGTATGATAATAAAATCTTTAAAGTTTGCATTCTCGCAACAGGAGAATAAACATCATCAATTTTATCGGTTTGTTGAAAACCTCTTACAACTAACCTGGCCTTATAAGCATTGTCAGACTTTTTTGTATAAATCCATTTTACATCCAATATTTTTTTACCATTTACATTTTCAACTAATTGCCAAGTCTTATTTTTATTTAACGAATCAATTTCTTTATCCATAGCTTTTGACCAATACTTACTTTCATTGCTCTCAAGCGCCTCCTCAAATGTACTAGGAGTATCTGCTCTACAATAATTTGCAAAAATATTACTATTATATACATAATAATCTTCATATCTTTTTGGTGGGTTACTTATGCGCTCAGATTTTTTTATTTTATTTTCATTTTCATCCCCTAGATTTTCATCTGTACCTTTAAAGCTATCATCAAGAGATTCATTATCTGTAGATTCATATACTTCTTCATCAGACTCACATTCATTCAAGCCAATACAATTTACATTTTCTTCAACAATATCAACATGTCTAGCCACTATTACTTTTCCATTAATTAGCACTCTATAACCAACTTCACTATAACCGATCAAAATTCCCATATCAGCCTTTTTATCCCACTTAGAAAATCTTTTTTGTTCCGGTTTTCTTACAAAAACTTTACTACCATATAAATGTAAATTTGAAACATTCGGTTTCGTCCCAAAAAATATTTCATAAGGAGTTTTCTTTTCTATAGTATTTGATAACGTACGATTTTTCAAATAAGTAGCAGCACAAACTATTTCAGGCCAATATTTTTTATGGATTTGTGCTTCAGCTAATAAACAACGTGACATATCCATTATCGTTCTGTTAAACCGTTCTGCGGTTCCATTTAATTCATGTATGTAAGCAGGACAATTATTAATTATAATACCTTTTTCTTTGGCAAAATTATAAATATTACCATTTAAGTATTCTTTCCCATTATCACACCTCAAAAATTTAATTCTTTTACCCGTTAAGTTTTCACATTCATTTACATATTGAACAAGACAATTGAAAACTTCTACTTTAGACATCATGGTATAAACTTTAGCTATCTTACTGTAATCATCAATAAAGGAAATAAAGTATTTTTCCCCGTTTAGACCAGCTGTTTTAAAAGGTCCACACACATCAGTATGAACAATTTCTAAAATATCTTTTGCTCTTTTTCTATTATTTTCAAATGGAATATTATGCATTTTATTTTCAACACATATTTTACACTTCATGAATTCTGATTCAAGTTCATTTGGAATACCACTTAACAATTTATGTTTACACAAAATATTCAAATAATTAAAATTTACATGGCCCAGCATACGATGCCACCTTTCTTTTTTACTCATATTATCACAATTTTTATTTGCAACATTTACCAATGACTCTACATTTTTTAATTTACTTTTCATCTTATATAGACCATTTTCTTTCCAAGCTACAGCTGTAGTATTTCCAAACTTATCAATAATTTTTGTCATTTTACCTTTAGAAATAATAGTATTATTTTCCGTTATTTTACCATAACTTATTAAATTTGTATGCATATCTTTAGCATAAAATACATTTTGCATGTTTACTTCATTTTTCTTACCAAAAAGATCAAAGTAACTTACCACATTACCAATTTTAGTTGCTTTTACAACTCTATTATCTCCCAAATAAACATTAACAGGTTCTTTAAGTATCATACATTTATCAAAATATTTATCATTATTTATTATATGGTCAGTACAACTGCTATCTAATAACCAATTAATCTCGCAATTATTAAACTTATCTTTATCTACCTTACTATTATGCGCCGTGTGATAGTCGACTCTTATAACCCATGCGCTCGTATCTGGATTCTTCTGCTGCGACTGAGTTGCTTGATGTGCTCTTGCACCTCGCTGACTTCGAAAATTGCCATGCCGTCTGGCGTAGTTATTTTTTTCGGTTTCTTGTCTGCCTCGTGGTGCTCGCCATGTATTGCTGCTGCCTGCCGCTTGGCCACCATATTTACAGTCTCTCTTGATATGACCAGTTTTGCCACATTGAAAGCATGTTCGCAGTTGTCGACTTTTATCCGCCATGAATGCGTTAGATTTTCGTCCAGAATATTCATCCTTTTGATGCTTTATTTCAGTCATTTGAATTTTACTTTTCACATAATCCACAGTTTGATCTTCTTCTTTTAATGCGTCTATTAAATCGCCTATATAACTGTATGAATCCGGCAACGTATTTAACATATAATTTAATTTTTCTTTTTCTGACACAGTAGCACCCGCGTTTTTAAGCTCGTTCACAGTTTTTTCAAAATCACTGAAGAATGTCGCTGCATCAGTATAATTTTTAAGTCTTAATTTTTCCAATTTATTTCTATATACAATTTGCAATGCCGTAGACTTTTTCAAATACATTTCATCAAACTTTTGAATTATTTCATACGCCGTTGTTTTATCACTAATAAATTCCAATTGCTTATTCATTATATTACTGTATATATAGTTCATAACCTTTAAATCATTATCGTCCCACGGGTCTTTATCCTGCGCCGTTTTTGCTCGTGTTATCACTTCATCACATTTTTTAAATTTCAAAAACAACACAATACGTTTTCTCCACATACTATAGTCCTCTCCATCAAACACTGGAATTGTAATGTCATTGTACTTCGCCATTTTTCCGTATCACAGCATGCGACAGCACAAAAAAACGATACTATACTCACTTAAACTCTTGACCACAAGTTTATTAAACCACGCACCTCTGCTATCATGTTAAAGTGTGGATTGAAGAAATATAAGAGTTTTCAGAGTATAATAAAGTTTATTAGACCATACACGATACATACTTAATACACAGTACTACGACACGTGCTTCACTCACGGCGTCTTGTTACAAACTGAAAACTAACAAACTTATACATGCTCACGCGCATTACATATATTATACAATATAAATGTATTGCATATATCCAACAGAAACAATGGTAATTGTTAAAAATAAAATAATTTTGTTGCCAGGCAATAAAATTATAATTTTTTCATTTTAATGTAATATAATATTTTTCATTTAATACAGCAATAAAAAGTCAGGTAAGACACAGCCTGGCTGTTTGGCTGAAAATGATTTTAAATATAAATCTTAGAATATGGAAGTCATGTATGGTTCTCCATACCGATATTTCCTTAAGGAATGGAAGTATGGTGATGGCAAAAAAAATCGTGTTCGAGATTATTGCAGATTCTGATTCGACTACACTCAAAACATGAAAAAAGTCGTTTTCCGAAAAGTGTCTGTGTGTGTGTCTGTCTGTCTGTGTGTGTCTGTAGATTTTTTTTCTATGGCAAACGATAACTGCCGCAAATTCAAACAGAATCAAATAATTTTTTGCATGCAGCCCTGATTTCCAGAGTACTCGCGACCTATTGTTTTTGGTGAAGATCGGTTGAGGGAAAGGGGTAGTTTACCTGCAACGGTTTTTTTTTTTAGCAAGGGTAATTTTGTTTGTTTGGCAAACGATAACAGCCGCAAATTCAAACAGAATCAAATAATGTTTCGCATACAGCCCTGAATTGTAGAGTTCTCAAGATCTGTTGATTTTGGTGAAGATCGGTTAAGGGGAAGGGGTAGTTTACCTGTAACGTTTTATGTTTTAACAAGGGTATTTCCTATGGCAAACGATAACAGCCGCAAATTCAAACAGAATCAAAAGATTATTTGCATACAGCCCTAAATTGTAGAGTTCTCAAGACCTATTGTTTTTGGTGAAGTTCGGTTGAGGGAAAGGGGTAGTTTACCTGCAACGTTTTTTTAACAAGGGTATTTTCTATGGCAAATGATAAAAGCCGCAAATTCAAACAGAATCAAATAATGTTTTGCATACAGCCCTGATTTGTGGAGTACTCAAGACCTATTGTTTTTGGTGAAGATCGGTTAAGGGAAAGGGGTAGTTTACCTGTAACGTTTTATGTTTTAACAAGGGTATTTCCTATGGCAAACGATAACAGCCGCAAATTCAAACAGAATCAAAAGATTATTTGCATACAGCCCTAAATTGTAGAGTTCTCAAGACCTATTGTTTTTGGTGAAGATCGGTTGAGGGAAAGGGGTAGTTTACCTGCAACGTTTTTTTAACAAGGGTATTTTCTATGGCAAACGATAACAGCCGCAAATTCAAACAGAATCAAATAATGTTTTGCATACAGCCCTGATTTGTAGAGTACTCAAGACCTATTGTTTTTGGTGAAGATCGGTTAAGGGGAAGGGGTAGTTTACCTGCAACGTTTTTTATCAAGCGTATTTTCTATGGCAAACGATAACAGCCGCAAATTCAAACAGAATCAAATAATTTTTTGCATACGTCCCTGAATTGTAGAGGTCTCAATGACTTTCGATTTTGGTGAAGATCGGTTAAGGGGAAGGGGTAGTTTACCTGCAACCTTTTACGTTTTAACAAGAGTAAAGTACTTGAAAATTTATTTAAACTTTTTGAAACAATGGTAATTGTTAAAAATAAAATAATTTTGTTGCCAGGCAATAAAATTATAATTTTTTCATTTTAATGTAATATAATATTTTTCATTTAATACAGCAATAAAAAGGCAGGTAAGACACAGCCTGGCTGTTTGGCTGAAAATGATTTTAAATATAAATCTTAGAATATGGAAGTCATGTATGGTTCTCCATACCGATATTTTCTATTGCAAACGATAACAGCCGCAAATTCAAACAGAATCAAATAATGTTTCACATACAGCCCTGAATTATAGAGTTCTCAAGACCTATTGTTTTTGGTGAAGATCGGTTAAGGGAAAGGGGTAGTTTACCTGGAACGTTTTACGTTTTAACTAGGGTACTTTCTATGGCAAACGATAACTGCCGCAAATTCAAACAGAATCAAATAATTTTTTGCATGCAGCCCTGATTTCCAGAGTACTCGCGACCTATTGTTTTTGGTGAAGATCGGTTGAGGGAAAGGGGTAGTTTACCTGCAACGGTTTTTTTTTTTAGCAAGGGTAATTTTGTTTGTTTGGCAAACGATAACAGCCGCAAATTCAAACAGAATCAAATAATGTTTCGCATACAGCCCTGAATTGTAGAGTTCTCAAGATCTGTTGGTTTTGGTGAAGATCGGTTAAGGGGAAGGGGTAGTTTACCTGTAACGTTTTATGTTTTAACAAGGGTATTTCCTATGGCAAACGATAACAGCCGCAAATTCAAACAGAATCAAAAGATTATTTGCATACAGCCCTAAATTGTAGAGTTCTCAAGACCTATTGTTTTTGGTGAAGTTCGGTTGAGGGAAAGGGGTAGTTTACCTGCAACGTTTTTTTAACAAGAGTATTTTCTATGGCAAATGATAACAGCCGCAAATTCAAACAGAATCAAATAATGTTTTGCATACAGCCCTGATTTGTAGAGTACTCAAGACCTATTGTTTTTGGTGAAGATCGGTTAAGGGAAAGGGGTAGTTTACCTGTAACGTTTTATGTTTTAACAAGGGTATTTCCTATGGCAAACGATAACAGCCGCAAATTCAAACAGAATCAAAAGATTATTTGCATACAGCCCTAAATTGTAGAGTTCTCAAGACCTATTGTTTTTGGTGAAGATCGGTTGAGGGAAAGGGGTAGTTTACCTGCAACGTTTTTTTAACAAGGGTATTTTCTATGGCAAACGATAACAGCCGCAAATTCAAACAGAATCAAATAATGTTTTGCATACAGCCCTGATTTGTAGAGTACTCAAGACCTATTGTTTTTGGTGAAGATCGGTTAAGGGGAAGGGGTAGTTTACCTGCAACGTTTTTTATCAAGCGTATTTTCTATGGCAAACGATAACAGCCGCAAATTCAAACAGAATCAAATAATTTTTTGCATACGTCCCTGAATTGTAGAGGTCTCAATGACTTTCGATTTTGGTGAAGATCGGTTAAGGGGAAGGGGTAGTTTACCTGCAACCTTTTACGTTTTAACAAGAGTAAAGTACTTGAAAATTTATTTAAACTTTTTGAAACAATGGTAATTGTTAAAAATAAAATAATTTTGTTGCCAGGCAATAAAATTATAATTTTTTCATTTTAATGTAATATAATATTTTTCATTTAATACAGCAATAAAAAGGCAGGTAAGACACAGCCTGGCTGTTTGGCTGAAAATGATTTTAAATATAAATCTTAGAATATGGAAGTCATGTATGGTTCTCCATACCGATATTTTCTATTGCAAACAATAACAGCCGCAAATTCAAACAGAATCAAATAATGTTTCACATACAGCCCTGAATTATAGAGTTCTCAAGACCTATTGTTTTTGGTGAAGATCGGTTAAGGGAAGGGGTAGTTTACCTGGAACGTTTTACGTTTTAACTAGGGTACTTTCTATGGCAAACGATAACAGCCGCAAATTCAAACATAATCAAATAATTTTTTTCACATGCAACTCTGAATTGTAGAGTTTTCAAGACCTATTGTTTTTGGTGAAGATCTGTTAAGGGGTAGGGGTAGTTTACCGGCAACGTTTTTTTTATCAAGGGTAATTTTTCCTATGGCAAACGATAACAGCCACAAATTCAAACAGAATCAAATAATGTTCTGGATACAGCCCTGAATTGAAAAAAGTTGTCAAGACCTGTTGGTTTTGGTGAAGATCGGTTAAGGGAATAGGGTAGTTTACCTGCAACATTTTATGTTTTAACAAGGGTAATTTTTTCTATGACGAACGATAACTGCCGCAAATTCAAACAGAATCAACTACGTTTTTGCATACCGTCTTGAATTATACAGAACTCAAGGTTTGTTGATTTTGTTCAAGATCGGTTAAGGGAAAGGGGTAGTTTACCAGCAACGTTTTATGTTTTAACAAGTGTATTTTCTATGGCAAACGATAAGAGCCGCAAATTTAAACAGAATCAAACAATTTTTTGCATACAGCCCTGAATTGTAGAGTACTCAAGACCTGTTATGTTTGGTGAAGATCGGTTAAGGGAAAGGGGTAGTTTACCAGCAACTTTTTTTTTATCAAGGGTAATTTTCTTCTATGGCAAACGATAACAGCCGCAAATTCAAACAGAATCAAATAATGTTTTGCATACAGCCCTGAATTGTAGAGTTCTCAAGACCTTTTGGTGTTGGTGAAGATCGGTTAAGGGAAAGGGGTAGTTTACCTGCAACAGTTTATGTTTTAACAAGGGTAATTTTTTTTATGACGAACGATAACTGCCATAAATTCAAACAGAATCAACTACTTTTTTGCATACCTTTTTTGAATTATAGAGAACTCAAGAGGTCTGTTGATTTTGTTGAAGATCGGTTAAGGGAAAGGGGTAGTTTACCAGCAACGTTTTATGTTTTAACAAGGGTAATCTTTTTTTGACGAACGATAACTGTCGCAAATTCAAATAGAATCAAATAATTGTTTGCATAATGTCCTGAATTGTAAAGAAGTGAAGGCCTGTTGATTTTGGTGAAGATCGGTTAAAGGAAAGGGGTAGTTTACCGGGCACTGTTCATGTTTTAACAAGAGTAATTGTTTCTATGACGAACGATAACTGCCGCACATTCAAACAGAATCAATTATTTTTACTTCCATATTCCTTAAGGAATGGAAGTATGGTGATGGCAAAAAAAATCGTGTTCGAGATTATTGCAGATTCTGATTCTACTACACTCAAAACATGAAAAAAAGTCGTTTTCCGAAAAGTGTCTGTGTGTGTGTCTGTCTGTGTGTGTCTGTAGATTTTTTTTCTATGGCAAACGATAACTGCCGCAAATTCAAACAGAATCAAATAATTTTTTGCATACAGCCCTGATTTGTAGAGGACTCGCGACCTATTGTTTTTGGTGAAGATCGGTTGAGGGAAAGGGGTAGTTTACCTGCAACGGTTATTTTTTATCAAGGGAAATTTTTTTTTTTTGGCAAACGATAACAGCCGCAAATTCAAACAGAATCAAATAATGTTTCGCATACAACCCTGAATTGTAGAGTTCTCAAGATCTGTTGATTTTGGTGAAGATCGGTTAAGGGGAAGGGGTAGTTTACCTGTAACGTTTTATGTTTTAACAAGGGTATTTCCTATGGCAAACGATAACAGCCGCAAATTCAAACAGAATCAAAAGATTATTTGCATACAGCCCTAAATTGTAGAGTTCTCAAGACCTATTGTTTTTGGTGAAGATCGGTTAAGGGAAAGGGGTAGTTTACCTACAACGTTTTTTTAACAAGGGTATTTTCTATGGCAAACGATAACAGCCGCAAATTCAAACAGAATCAAATAATTTTCTGCATACAGCCCTGATTTGTAGAGTACTCAAGACCTGTTGTTTTTGGTGAAGATCGGTTGAGGGGAAGGGGTAGTTTACCTGCAACGTTTTTTATCAAGCGTATTTTCTATGGCAAACGATAACTGCCGCAAATTCAAACAGAATCAAATAATTTTTTGCATACGTCAGTGAATTGTAGAGGACTCAAGGCCTTTAGATTTTGGTGAAGATCAGTTAAGGGGAAGGGGTAGTTTACCAGCAAACTTTTACGTTTTAACAAGAGTAAAGTACTTGAAAATTCATTTAAACTTTTTCAAACAATGGTAATTGTTGAAAATAAAATAATTTTGTTGCCAGGCAATCTGAAAATTTCAGATTTTGTACCACAAAATCTGAAAAGATTATACGATAGTTTATGAAATGGTTAATAATACGTCAGTGGAAGGTGTAATGAGAAATTAGCAGAAATGGAAACCTGGGGAATGTTAACTGTTCTGTAGGTACAATTTTGTCAGAATGTTTGGAAATGATCATCAACATTGAAGAAAAAGTAAGCATATTAAGAAACATATGTAAGTACTTATTATAAAAAAATAATGTTTGTTTTTTGATAAAGTCATTTTGATTATAAAATATAAATATTTACAACAAGAAAAGAATTTTCAGTTTTCAAAATTTAAATATATTTTTATAAAACAATGGGTTCTTCATTGAGGTGGGGACCATGTCACTCACTCCATCTCAAGCCTCCTCTCCCATTTTGCAGAAAAAGAGGACCCTGTCAAGGCTGATACTTTGACGACAGTGACAGGGCTTTCCACCAAATTCAGCAGAGTGACAGGTAGGCCCAACTCTGATTGGCTCCTCAGATTTCCCCAGCGTTAGTAGGTTCTATGAAAATATTTTATTTCAAAAATGATTTTAAATATAAATCTTAGATATGTTTTATAAATCTCATGTTTTATGTTTTAACATGGGTAATTTTTTATATGACGAACCATAACTGCCGTAAATTCAAACAGAATCAAATAATTTTTTACATATGTGCCTGAGCTATAGAGAACTCAATGTCTGTTGATTTTGGTGAAGATCGGTTACGGGGAAAGGGCAGTTTACCTGAAACATTTTTTGTTGTAACATGAGTAAAGTACTTAATTTTGATAAAGTATCCTGATAAGATCTTAATAATCCACTGTAGAAACGTAGATGAAATATCTATAAATGAAGAGGCTAGTTGAATGGGCTGGGGGTAATTTTCTATAAATCAAAATTATAGTTGAAGGGGGAGGGGATAATATTTTTTATATGTGTACTACGTTATTGGCAAGAAAGAGTATTTTTTTGTTAAAATTCCTTCCCTGGCTGTTTGGCTGAAAATGATTTTAAATATAAATCTTAGAATATGGAAGTCATGTATGGTTCTCCATACCGATATTTTTTCCATGCATCACTGCATTGTAGAGGACTGAAGGTCTATTGATTTTTGTGAAGATCGGTTAAGAGAAAGGGGTAGTCTACCTGCAACATTTTATGTTTTAACAAGAGTAAAGTACTTAATTTTGATAAACAAAGTATCCTGATAAGAAGCTCATAATAATCCACTGTAGAAACGTAGATGAAATATCTATAAATGAAGAGGCTAGATGAATGGGGTGGGGGTAATTTTCTATTGATGAAAATTATAGATGAAGCGGGAGGGGAGAATTTTTTATATGTGTACTATGTTATCGGCAACAAAGAAGTAGATTTTTGTTAAAATTCCTTCCCGGGCTGTTTAGCCGTAGTCCAATGTTTTCTGCAAAACCAGACGTTTCAGCAATGCCATCTACTGCCATCATCAGTGAAAATCGAGCGCGAAAACGTGAGGTGGTGTACGTTAGTGGCCACAGTACTGTGGTTAAGGCTGAAGCAATAGAAAGAAGTAGTTTCTATGGAAATATTTCATTTTTTACTTCCATGTTCCTTAAGGAAATGGAATGGTGATGGCAAAAAAAAAATCGTGTTCGAGATTATTGCAGATTCTGATTGTACTACACTCAAAACATGAAAAAAAGTAATTTTTCAAAAAGTGTGTGTGTGTGTGTGTGTGTCTAGATTTTTATCTATGGCAAACGAAAACAGTCGCAAATTCAAACAGAATCAAATACTTTTTTGCATACAGCCCTGAATTGTAGAGTTCTCAAGACCTATTGATTTTGGTGAAGATCGGTTAAGGGAAAGGGGTAGTTTACCTGCAACGTTTTATGTTTTAACAAGGGTATTTTCTATGGCAAACGATAACAGCCGCAAATTCAAACATAATCAAATAATTTTTTGTATACAACTCTGAAATGTAGAGTTCTCAAGACCTTTTGTTTTTGGTGTAGATCGGTTAAGGGAAAGGGGTAGTTTACCTGCCACCTTTAATGTTTTAACAAGAGTAATTGTTTCTATGACGAACGATAACTGCCGCACATTCAAACAGAATCAAATAAGGGTTTGCATACATTCCTGAATTGTAGAAGACTCAAGACGTATTGATTTTGGTGAAGATTAGTTAAGAAAAAGGGGTAGTTTACCTGCAACGTTTTATGTGATAACAAGGTTAATTTTTGTTTTGACGAACGATAACTGCCGAAAATTCAAACGTAATCAAATAAGTTTTTGCATATGTCCTAAATTTTAAAGATCTCAAGGTCTGTTTATTTTGGTGAAGATCGGTTAAGGGAAAGGGGTAGTTTACCTGCAACATTTTATGTTGTAACAAGAGAAATTTTTTCATGACAAACGATAACTGCCGTAAATTCAAACAGAATCAAATAATTTTTTACATATTGTAACGGGTAATCTTGTTCGTCTTTGTTTAAGCCCTGCGATGGAAGCCAATCTGTAACGGGTGAACTTGGTCGTCTCTGAAAAATGTGTACAAGTTTTGTATTTGAGTAGTGCGTTCGTCTCGCACTGGGGTCGTTACATCTATTCTTGCGCTAACGATGTCCGTAGCGATGTTATAATTACCAGTACAACACAGCAGTAACCATACCTGTTTTTAAATAGGGGTGTGTGAATCCCGGGTGGCGCCAAATTGATTATTAAAACAATTAAACTTATTAACTAATATCTTAATAGGTTGTTCTCAGCGATGACGCCGGGGCGTTCAAATAATTCCTGCTCGTTCAGCCTCCTGAATCAAGTAGGTAGTTGTTAGAATTACTACGCGAGTGCTGGTCGTCAAATCTAGCTTTCGTTAACAAACACAAGTAATACAATACACTCCCTATGAAATAATAACAACGGTTACTCCCTGTACTAGTTATTTTAATGGTCAATAAGTAAATTTTCAGTTAGACAATTAATATTATTCTGGTTGGTTAATAATTTTGCACCGACTTTATACATGAAACACTTTCTCTCGGGCTGACGAAATCGATTCCGAAACGAGGTATTTACTCTAGCATGGCTGCAGTTTTAGTTAAATTACAATATACTCGTTCAAAATCGGGATTCTTTTGATTACAAGGCAAAGAATTCCTATGATTACAATAAAAAGTACATTACCTTACTTTAAGTGTGTTTAAATAATAAGTTGTGTGGTTATAATCTGTTCTGTAGTGTCGTTAAATGTGTTTATAAAGTTCGTATTCACACAACAGGTTATGTGTTATGTTAACAAATTTTCAGTGTGTTATTTTTCTTAATTAATCTTTGAAAGAGAATATTCGGTTGACAGTGAGAGTTCCAATTACCTTTAGTAATATTTAAAGTGAGTTTATTTTTTGTAAATAGGGTAATTCAAGATACTTAACACATCAGATGACTTGGTATGATCAGTCATTGAGTTGGAAGAGGGCTGCAATCGTTTTCTGTTTTCATCAATCTTGGGACTTAAGTAGGTCTGGCGTTCTTTTCATATTAGATGTGGTCATATTTTTATTTAAATTCCTGGTAATATGGTCCTGGGCATCAGTTGACAGTCTCAGTCGTTCGTCTGCTTCTTATTCGATCATCATTTTTGAATTTTGTTTACTATTTTTACATTCTTTGATTAAAAATTGGTCGTTCAATATTCGGCTTCTGTTCTGCCAGAGTGACGCTTTACGAGTAACGATATTCAACCGTAATTCCGTCCCTAACGGCAGTTGCTATGGTTACCAATTAAATTTGATTGGCTTAGATTGACATAATCCATTGTTATCAAAATTTTAATTCTTTTCAAAATCCTTGTATATCTTCTGATTGCTCTTATTCCTCTATCTTTCCTCCTAAGTATTAACTATTATCACTGTTATTTGTATTTCCTTTCATAGATTAATTTGATACCCCACAAGTTTGGGTTATTTTAAGTTTTATGATTTTACAATTATTTTAATACAGTAAACCCTCGATTTAACGGACTAATTGGGGCTGAGGGGTGTCCGTAAAATCGAAAGTCCGTAAAATCGCAAATTTTGTTTTTTGAGGATATATTTAAATCGAATAGGTTTATAATACTTGAAATTTTAATACTATTAATATCATACAAATACCGTATTGTTCCGAATACAAGCCACACTTTTTCTCTTAAAAACATGGTCGCTAATTTGGCATGCGGCTTGCATTCGCGCGCTAACAAAATTCGAAGTTATACCTGACTTCTGGCGGGACGAACGCTTTTGGTATCTATGAGTTGTTTACTGCCTAAGCAACAGCAGTTTGCCTGGCTGTAGTTAACTCTGGCGTTATGATTTATGACTACAACCGAATGTTTTAACAGGAAACTGAAGAAAGAATAGGAAGATAAAGTGTAAGTGCGTGCGCACACACGCGTGTTCGCACCCTTCTGTAGGCAGCAAGACAAAGGAAGGATAAGTAGAGGGGTGTGAGTAACATGTTTCTAAATAACGGCTAAACTACCAGTGTGGTTTTCTACTGTAACAGCGACAACATCGCTTATCTATACTTTGTTTTTATTCGGCGTTTTTGTAGTGCGTTTGCGGTATGAGTGATATTGTGGAGACTAAAGGCATGCAGTCAGACCAAATTAAACGTAACCCGTACGATGCGAATTATAAATTATTTGTGATACAAAATGTAGAAAAAACATACAATCGCGAAGTCGCAAGGAAATTCGATATTGATGAATCCTGTATTCGACGATGGAGAAAACAGAAGGAACGACTTTTAAATGCAAATGCTGCACGACGAGCATTCGCGGGACCTCAAGTTGGGCGTTTTGTAGCAGTAGAGTCCTGCGTCTGTGAATACTTAACGGCTTTTAAGAAGGCAAGGACTCCCTGTCACTAGACATGTTTTAAAATTAAAAGCTTTAGAAATCGCAGAAGAATTAAAAGTTTCCGGTTTCAAAGCCAGCTTCGGGTGTAAAAGACGAATGATGCAGTGAAATGGATTTGCGCTTAAATGATGTACATCACTCGCGCTAAAACTACCGAGTGACTACGAAGAAAAACTCCCCAGCGGTTTGTCATTCATTTACGCAAGAAGCATAATTATTCACTTGAACACATGGGAAATGCCGATGAAACGCCCGTACTTTTTATTTTTTATTTACGTATATTTACTGTGGACCAAAACGGAACCAAATCTGTAACAGTAACGATTACGGGTAATGAAAAGTTATGTGCCACTGTAATGCTTGCTGTATTAGCTGATGGACGAATATTTCACAGTGAAATAAGATGCATATCAGTGTATATTGTTCAGTGTTAGTCGTCGTGATGTCTTCCACTGAACGTGTGCGATGCCTGCTTCAACGACAACGCAAAGACAGGGATCATGAAGAATTAAATGAATTCTTGATGAATACTCCGTTCTCATCAAATACAATTGAAGATGAGAAAATGTGCGTGTTTCAAAACAAGAAGAAAAGAAACGAAAGAATGCTCCGATAGCCAAGCAATATCGCCAGAACAGGAGAGTCTGCAGTTTATGCACATTATACGTTTCAAAAGCCTAAAAACATTATCATGCTTTAAGGTTTTTTTTTTTAATTCTGTACGTTAAATCCGAAGTCCGTTAAACCGAGGTCCGTTAAATCGAGGGTTTACTGTACTTGTTAATTACATTTCTTTTTGAATTCAAATACTTATTATAATATTTTGTCTTAAAAATGATTTACAATTTATCCTTGGTGAGTCATTTGCCTCGGATTTGCTAATTTCTTTGTTAACTTATTACAATTTGTAGTTGTTTGTTCTTGACAGTTAGGCATTTTCCTAGGCCTAAGTAGCCATTATTTGTATTTACTTATTTCGTACAAATTATGTCTCTTTTTTGCATAATGAGCTTAGCTTTGTTATTATAATTAGTTGTTTTATGTATTGATGTGTTTTGGTTCTGTTGTAGTGTTATTATTATGTTACGATTATTTTATACATCATGAATTGCTAATCATTTACTATCTGGTTTTCTCGTTTACATTTCTTTACCTTCTTATTTATTTAATTTGCCAATAAAACAATGTGGCTATTATTTACTACTTTTGTTCACATAAAATACAACATCTAGGTCTGTGGTCTGTACGAGTATAATTCTTCCAGCCATATCCTATTCCTAAACTTGCTTAAATAATTATATTATAATCATTTGCTAACATTGGTTTACAGTTCATTTCATTTTATATCATTTTGGGTGATAAACAACATCACATTTTTTCAACTTACTTTAATAATGATCCCTTGTAACATGGGGTGTTTATTGATTTGTTTTAACTCCTTAACTTTTTAAATACTCTTTACTTTCACTCCATGTTAACACTATCTGTTTTCTCTTTCATGGGATTCTCCCTTTTATAATTATAACTGCATTCAATACAACTTAACAATAATGTTCTTTCTTAATTAATACTGTCTTCATCACTTTTCAGTGTTTACTATACATTAATTAACTGTTTACACTTAATCTTATTCTTAACAACTTTCTTATTTACTAATATAGTGGTTGCCCAGTGGTCGAAATTCGACCGTAATTCATTAAATTTTTAAGTTTGAACATTATTGAGGTTCTTTTGTCAAAGTGTATACCTCTATAATCATTGCATATAATTTTTTTGAATTTTGTTCTATTACGTCAGCTGCGAGCGTGTACAAATACGTCATTAGCGTGTGTTGTTTGCCTTAATTCCCTGCAATACCTATGAAATTTAAAATTTAATGTTAGTAACAGTTGGAAAAAAAACACAATTACAGCTTGTATTCGTATTTATTTTTTGATATAATTCATTGTCAGTTTTAATTTTTTCATGTTATTATTGAATCAAATAAATGCTAATAAAAATGAGACTTGACATTCATAGAAGTATAAGATACATTGTTTTCAATTCCAGTGAATTACATTTCATTTTTGGTAAGGTACAAAATTCGAAAACAGTTTGAAGATTATCTGCTACAAAGCTTATATAATTTTTTAATTTTTTTTTTCTATGCATTAATTTTCGAGTTATTTGAAAAATATGAAAGATAGGAAAAATGAGGTTTAGCTTGGCTAAGCCATATTTAAAAAAGCAATAACGCGTTTTTTGACATTTCCTTGGGTTTTTTTTATTGCCATACTGACCAGGGTTCGCCAAGGCTACACAGTTATTTTGCCTATCTTTTTCGAATTATATAAAATTTAAATAAAATATCGGTATGGGGAACCATACATGACTTCCATATTCTAAGATTTATTTTTAAAATCATTTTCGAAATGAAATATTACCATAGAAACTACTTCTTTCTACTTACTGCTTCAGCCTTAACCACAGTACTGTGGTCATTAACATATACGGTACCACCTCACGTTATCGCACTCGATTTTCACTGATGATGGAAGTCAATGGCATTGCCGAAACGTCTGGTTTTGTAGAAAACATTGGACTACGGCCAAATATACCGGGAAGGAATTTTAACAAAAACTACTTCTTTGTTGCCGATAACGTTGCACACATATATATAAAAAATATGCATAAAATTAATGGCTTGTATAAGTTAATGATTGATCTCCATTAAGTAGTGCTCAAGTTTCCAAAGTTTTAATATTATGATGTCCGTAATTAAAACATCAGAGCAGGTTTAGTGTGTATGAGGGTTCACTGTGGACAAAAATTTTTGACATTTCCTATTGAGCGTTGCTTAGAATAAATCTGCGAATCTACAGTGTACGTTTCACAGAACAAACACACGGAAAAGAAGGAGCGCTCCAAAGTCACTCATGGACCCTCAGCATCTTGCAGAGGGTTCATTCCCTAAAGACGAAAAGTCTGTCTATGAATCTTTCCTCTGTAAACACGTGCAGTTACACTGCCCAGCGATCCACAGGAAGCAAATCGCTATCCACGCTGGACACTTTTTCGGCTTGCATGTGTTATGTTGGTATGGGTTCGGCACTTTCCATTTAAAAACCGTGCAAATGTAAGAAAATAAACATGAATGAGGCCAGAAATAACGCGAATTGTGTGTGTGTGTGTGTGTGTGTGTGTGTGTGTGTGTGTGTGTGTGTGTGTGTGTGTGTGTGTGTGTGTGTGTGTGTGTGTGTGTGTGTGTGTGTCTTCCCTGCCTTTTTATTGCGGTAGTGATAATAATAAAATGGAAACGTAAACAGTACATAACTGAGATATGCTTGCCTGCCACGCACGATATATTTTCTCTTATACATGACTAGCAGAATACCCGTGCTTCGCTACGGAGTTTCACGTTGTACGTAATGAAAATGTTAGTTTAATTAATAAAGTTTAATTAAAGTAGGCTTTTTAAAAATAAATAGCTGTTGCCCACAACTTCGTTCGCGTGGTCTTCAATTTAATGCGATAATATATTTAGAACAGAATCTATTCTATTGGGTTACCATAGTAACCAGATCTAATAGTTTTTTAAGACCGCAAAGGACCCCCCAGAGAATCGTATCGAAAAAAACACCTGTCCTATGTTGGTTCTCCCGTTGCGTAAAATATTTGTGCCAAGTTTGGTTGAAATCGGTCCAATGGTTTAGGTGGAGACGTGGAAGACCCCAAAGGATCGTATCGAAAAAAACACTTGTCCTATGTTGGTTCTCCCTTTGCGTAAAATATTTGTGCCAAGTTTGGTTGAAATTGGTACAGTGGTTTAGGAGGAGATGTGGAAGAAACCTTCGCGGACGTGCGCACAACAACTCACCGAAGTTTCATCGCAATCGGATGAACGGTATAGGAACGCATACGGGACAAACAAAGAAACATTCATTTTTATATATAAAGATGTAAACTATACCACTTACTTGACATAAACCGTGATAGCTAAGCTAATGTACAACATATATGTATTAATTATACACATAAATGTTCCTCGATAGACACTCTATCTATTGGCGAAAACTTGAATAAAATCCGTTCAGTACTTCCTGAGATTAGCGATTTCAAACACAGAGAGAAAACGCACCGACTTTACTTTATACTATGTACAGATTTACATTAAAATAAAAAAATTATAATTTTATTGCCTGGCAACAAAATTATTTTATTTTAACAATTACCATTGTTTGAAAACGTTTAAATGACTTTTCATGTACTTTACTCTTGTTAAAACGTAAAAGGTTGCAGGTAAACTACCCCTTCCCCTTAACTGATCTTCACCAAAATCAAAAGGCCTTGAGTCCTCTACAATTCAGTGACGTATGCAAAAAATTATTTGATTCTGTTTGAATTTGCGGCTGTTACCATTCGTCATAGAAAATACGCTTGATAAAAAAACGTTGCAGGTAAACTACCCCTTCCCCTCAACCGATCTTCACTGAAAACAATAGGTCTTGAGTACTCTACAAATCACGGTTGTATGCAAAAAATTATTTGATTCTGTTTGAATTTGCGGCTATTATCGTTTGCCATAGAAAATACCCTTGATAAAAAAACGCTGCAGGTAAACTACCCCTTTCCCTTAACCGATCTTCACCAAAAACAATAGGTTGTGAGAACTCTCCAATTTAGGGCTGTATGCAAATAATCTTTTGATTCTGTTTGAATTTGCGGCTGTTATCGTTTGCCATAGGAAATACCCTTGTTAAAATATAAAACGTTACAGGTAAACTACCCCTTTCCCTTAACCGATCTTCACCAAAAACAATAGGTCTTGAGAACTCTACAATTCAGGGCTTTATGCGAAACATTATTTGATTCTGTTTGAATTTGCGGCTGTTATCGTTTGCCAAAAAAAAAAATTTCCCTTGATAAAAAAAAAACCGTTGCAGGTAAACTACCCCTTTCCCTCAACCGATCTTCACCAAAAACAATAGGTCGTGAGTAGTCTACAAATCAAGGCTGTATGCGAAAAATTATTTGATTCTGTTTGAATTTGCGGCAGTTATCATTTGCCATAGAAAAATATCGGTATGGAGAACCATACACGACTTCCATATTCTAAGATTTATATTTAAATCTTAATATCGCCTGCCAAGCGCGATATATTTTCTCTTATACATGATTTACATTAAAATAAAAAAATTTTAATTTTATTGCCTGGCAACAAAATTATTTTATTTTTAACAATTACCATTGTTTGAAAAAGTTTAAATAAATTTTCAAGTACTTTACTCTTGTTAAAACGTAAAAGGTTGCAGGTAAACTACCCCTTCCCCTTAACCGATCTTCACCAAAATCGAAAGTCCTTGAGTCCTCTACAATTCAGGGACGTATGCAAAAAATTATTTGATTCTGTTTGAATTTGGGGCAGTTATCGTTTGCCATAGAAAATACGCTTGATAAAAAAACGTTGCAGGTAAACTACCCCTTCCCCTTAACCGATCTTCACCAAAAACAATAGGTCTTGAGTACTCTACAAATCAGGGCTGTATGCAAAACATTATTTGATTCTGTTTGAATTTGCGGCTGTTATCGTTTGCTATAGAAAATACCCTTGTTAAAAAAAGTTGCAGGTAAACTACCCCTTTCCCTCAACCGATCTTCACCAAAAACAATAGGTCTTGAGAACTCTACAATTCAGGGCTGTATGCGAAACATTATTTGATTCTGTTTGAATTTGCGGCTGTTATCGTTTGCCATAGGAAATACCCTTGTTAAGACATAAAACGTTACAGGTAAACTACCCCTTTCCCTTAACCGATCTTCACCAAAAACAATAGGTCTTGAGAACTCTACAATTCAGGGCTGTATACGAAACATTATTTAATTCTGTTTGAATTTGCGGCTGTTATCGTTTGCCAAAAAAAAAAAATTTCCCTTGATAAAAAAACCGTTGCAGGTAAACTTCCCCTTTCCCTCAACCGATCTTCACCAAAAACAATAGGTCGCGAGTACTCTACAAATCAGGGCTGTATGCAAAAAATTATTTGATTCTGTTTGAATTTGCGGCAGTTATCGTTTGCCATAGAAAAAAAATCTACAGACACACACACAGACACTTTTCGGAAAACGACTTTTTTTCATGTTTTGAGTGTAGTAGAATCAGAATCTGCAATAATCTCGAACACGATTTTTTTTGCCATTTCCATACTTCCATTCCTTAAGGAATATGGAAGTAAAAAATCTATAGACAGACAGACACACACACAGACACTTTTCGGAAAACGACTTTTTTTCATGTTTTGAGTGTAGTAGAATCAGAATCTGCAATAATCTCGAACACGATTTTTTTTGCCATCACCATACTTCCATTCCTTAAGGAATACGGAAGTAAAAATTAATACAAAATAAAATATCGGTATGGAGAACCATACATGACTTCCATATTCTAAGATTTATATTTAAAATCATTTTCAGCCAAACAGCCAGGCTGTGTCTTACCTGCCTTTTTATTGCTGTATTAAATGAAAAATATTATATTACATTAAAATGAAAAAATTATAATTTTATTGCCTGGCAACAAAATTATTTTATTTTTAACAATTACCATTGTTTCAAAAAGTTTAAATAAATTTTCAAGTACTTTACTCTTGTTAAAACGTAAAAGGTTGCAGGTAAACTACCCCTTCCCCTTAACCGATCTTCACCAAAATCGAAAGTCATTGAGACCTCTACAATTCAGGGACGTATGCAAAACATTATTTGATTCTGTTTGCATTTGCGGCTGTTATCGTTTGCCATAGAAAATACGCTTGATAAAAAAACGTTGCAGGTAAACTACCCCTTCTCCTTAACCGATCTTCACCAAAAACAATAAGTCTTGAGTACTCTACAAATCAGGGCTGTATGCAAAACATTATTTGATTCTGTTTGAATTTGCGGCTGTTATCGTTTGCCATAGAAAATACCCTTGTTAAAAAAACGTTGCAGGTAAACTACCCCTTTCCCTCAACCGATCTTCACCAAAAACAATAGGTCTTGAGAACTCTACAATTTAGGGCTGTATGCAAATAATCTTTTGATTCTGTTTGAATTTGCGGCTGTTATCGTTTGCCATAGGAAATACCCTTGTTAAAACATAAAACGTTACAGGTAAACTACCCCTTTCCCTTAACCGATCTTCACCAAAAACAATAGGTCTTGAGTACTCTACAAATCAGGGCTGTATGCAAAACATTATTTGATTCTGTTTGAATTTGCGGCTGTTATCGTTTGCCATAGAAAATACCCTTGTTAAAAAAACGTTGCAGGTAAACTACCCCTTTCCCTCAACCGAACTTCACCAAAAACAATAGGTCTTGAGAACTCTACAAGTTAGGGCTGTATGCAAATAATCTTTTGATTCTGTTTGAATTTGCGGCTGTTATCGTTTGCCATAGGAAATACCCTTGTTAAAACATAAAACGTTACAGGTAAACTACCCCTTTCCCTTAACCGATCTTCACCAAAATCAGCAGATCTTGAGAACTCTACAATTCAGGGCTGTATGCGAAACATTATTTGATTCTGTTTGAATTTGCGGCTGTTATCGTTTGCCAAACAAACAAAATTACCCTTGCTAAAAAAAAACCGTTGCAGGTAAACTACCCCTTTCCCTCAACCGATCTTCACCAAAAACAATAGGTCGCGAGTACTCTGCAAATCAGGGCTGTATGCAAAAAATTATTTGATTCTGTTTGAATTTGCGGCAGTTATCGTTTGCCATAGAAAAAAAATCTACAGACAGACAGACAGACACATAGACACACAGACAGACAGACACAGACACAGACACTTTTCGGAAAACGACTTTTTTTCATGTTTTGAGTGTAGTACAATCAGAATCTGCAATAATCTCGAACACGATTTTTTTTGCCATCCCATACTTCCATTCCTTAAGGAATATGGAAGTAAAAATGAAATAAAAAATACTTCCATTCCTTAAGGAATATGGAAGTAAAAATGAAATAAAAAATACGTGCCTCGTATTTTTTCATATATTTTTCATTAAATCAAAAAAACTGGGCGGTTAAAAAAATAAATGTTGTCCATTGAACTTAAAATAGTTTGAAAGTGAATTTAATGATTCAGAACTTCTGTGTAAACGATGTTTGTTGTAAAAACTCTTTCATCATTTGCTAAATGCCCTTGGCCATTATATTCGGAAATATAAAATCTCAAACCATCGAATGATCGAACTCTGCTTGCTGCGACGTACAATTGACCATGTGTAAAAACTGGCTGCCTCAAAAAAATTCAAATTTTTTCGAATGTTTGTCCTTGAGACTTATTTATTGTCATTGCAAATGCAGGTATAATTGGAAATTGAGTTCTTTGAAAGTTAAATGGTAAAACAGTACCGGAATATGTTAAATTTATACGTGGAATCAAAATTCTCTTATTGCGTGCGGTTCCAGTTAAAACTTCGCAATCAATAGCGTTACGATGCATACACTTGATGCGCATTCTTGTTCCATTGACTAATGCTTCCTTTGTATTTAAGTTTCTGATCAGTAAAACGATGCAATTAACTTTCAATACTAACTTATGTGGTGGCAAACCACTAATAGTCAAAGAATTCAAAAACTGTACTGGATTGTTATTGATTTCATTGTCATCATCACAAATTATTTTATCATAGCTATGGTATGTTTTCTGTTCACCTGGTATTCGATTAAGTATATCAGTATTAATAAAAGTGCAATCATCATTTTTAGGTGCTAAAATAACTGACTTCAATATATTATCTGAGAGTATGTTTTCGGAAATATTTCCATACACCTCATTAATAATATTATTTTCATCTCCTATTAATTGCTGAGGTATTTCAATAATATTTTCACCAAACTGAGGGAATTGTGGGGCTTCATCATTACCAATTTTTTTCAAGAATTCAACAAATTCTATTTCACTTGGTAAGGCTCTCATATTTTGAGTAAACGTTACTTTATGAAAATAAACAAATTTATGCCAACTCGTGACACAATTTTCAATTAAAGTTGCACGTGATCCATGTGGGACAACTGGTAAGATTTGCCGAAAATCACCGCACAGAAGTGTCGTTTTCCCTCCAAATGGTTTATGTTTATCATTTTCATCGCATAGATCCTGCAATAATCTATCTATGATTTTCAACACTTGCAGTGGGCACATAGAAATTTCATCAATAATTATCAATGATGATGAATTTATGTAACGTCCATAGCTACTATTTGCGGTAATATTCACTACAGAATTTTCCAAAATGGGTATAGGCAATTTAAACACATTGTGTAAAGTTCTACCTCCAAGTAATAGAGTTGAAGCTATGCCACTGAACGCTGTTGCAATGCAACTAAGATTAAGCGAATTTAATTTATGAATGATTGGTGTTTGTGTGAATGTTTTTCCACAACCTGCATGAGCGGTTAAACAAAAAACATTAGATCCAGTATCATGATGCAAAACTTCACGAATCACACGATCAATTAGATTACGCTGTTCAATATTTGCAGTTTCATAATGCTCAGAAAACAGAAACTCTTGTTCTATTGGATCAATAGCATTTGCTTCGTCTGTTCTCTGCGAATACGTGGGAACTGGTTAACCAAGTTCTTGACATGAAAATTATGAACATTCAAAATATCTTCAATTTCTAATAGAGCTATATTAAAGGATACTTCTTCGTTGTAATCTCTCAAAAAATCTTCACTAAGATATACTTTAAATTCATTCCATAACGCCAGTGCATTGGCTGGCACATTTAATGCACAAATGTAACCAAATAAATTTCGCATTTGTTTTGGTGAATGTAATTCTTTTGCTTCATTTAAACATTCGCGCCATTCATTATCATTTGAAGCAATGCCGTGAGCATGGCACGCTTCAACAAAAGAAGTGTGTATAATTCCATTGTATGTTCTTAACATCCTCAAATGATTTTGGACCACAGACGTGTAATAAAAGCAATCGTAAATGGAAAAGTTCGATGTCTTATGGTGATACTACATATATGCATGCAATGATTTTATCACCTCCACGCCTTCTCTTCTTCCATTTTTTTCGGGAATCTTCCCACACATAATGCAAAGGAATTTCAATATACTTATATTCATGCGCTGATGGATCTGATCGATTCAGTTCAAAAAATGCTAATAATTTTGTTTGTCTTGCATTTTCAATTGCTTGACGTTCTTGCCAATCTCGAAAGTAAACATTCTGTCTACGCGGTAAATGAATGTCAAGTCTAACGATGACATGTGATTGAAAATGCATTGGTAATTCATAGATGCGCCATACAGCTTCAGTTGATCCGACATAACGGCCATTTAAAAAATTTTTAACTTCATCAATTTGTATTTCTTGACCTGGTTCATTTCTCTCTGAACCTAATTCAACAGATGCACTGTCAGAGCCTTTATACACGTATTCATAATTGTATTTAACACTTTTAACTGTAGTGCATACTTCAACATTTATATGGCTGGCAATTAAATTTGGCAAGTAAATACGGATTGTATGGTACTACATAACGATTGTCGAGGCAACTACCGCGAACTTCAGCATTAATACCATTATCACGGCTTCTGTATAATGGATATCCATTTAATGATTCACATGTAAATTCATTAAATCGTTTTGGATAATCTTTTGTGCATTTTCCATCTCTCATACATACAGAATTTGGATTAAGTACACCGCATGGACCATGCATCATGTGTTTTACAACATATTCATGTAATGTAGGATGTGTTTGAATGTTAGGAATCTCCGCAGATACAACTTTATCAATATCGGTAGGGTTAACAATTTTATCTTGCTCATTTAAAGAGAGTAAAATGTGAGCATGAGGCAATCCTCTCTTTTGAAACTCAATTGTATAAATGAGTGCTTCAACTTTACCGAAGATTTTTTTTAGTGTAAGGCCCTCAATTAATGCTTTCAGTTTGGACTTGAATACACGCACAACAATATCAGGTCGAAAATTAGCTGACTCACCTACACCAATATTGCTAACTATTTCAGGCCAACTTGGATTGCAAGTCATTGTAATAAACAAAGAAGGCTTTCCGAAATGTTGTACAATTGACATTGCATCTAAATAATTCTGATACATATTTCTTGGAGATCCATTGAATGAAGATGGTAAAATTACTCTACGGCCAACATTATTGGCATTGGGGTTCAATTCTAAATAATCTGTTAAATTGTTGTAAACTTCAGACCTAAGACTTGTTTGATTTTGTCGAATGAAATGTAACCTTGTGCCCTCTATTCTCACATACATATCAACTATCCACTGCAGAAATAATTTTTGTGAATGGTGCAACATGCTAAAATCTTCTGATATATAATTACCTTAATATCCACTTTAGTGATACACAGTTTCGTCACTGATCAGTGACGAAACTGTGTATCACTAAAGTGGATATTAAGGTAATTATATATCATATAATAAGTGATACGGTACGCAAAAAATAAGTAATTAAAATCTTCTCTAATTGCAAGTCGATAGGCTGCATACTGAAGCATGGTTAATTTATTTCTGGGCGCTCTTGAATTAGATGTAGTTGGTACATTTTGAGAAATATTGATATGCCACCCAGTATCACCATTTGGAAAAAGTAATGGATACGCTAAAGGGTCCAATGATGAATCCAAAACAGAGATATTTTTAATGGTACCATTAACTTTTGAAAACGAAACCATATTTCGTTCAAAGGGTGGCTCACCATCAACTGTACTAAATATTACTGCTACATCGGTTTGAACTGCATCATTATAATGGCGTAGATCTAAATCACGATTTACTTTAATGAACAAACACATTTCTTTATTTTGATTTTCAACTCTCTGACAATGATCTTTCATTACAATGAATGACCGAACGAAAGGATTAATGCATTCCAATTCAAGAGAGATTTTGCGCATTATATTGTTATTGCATGTTTGATTATAGTGTTCACGTAATCTGTAATTGACAGCAGTGTCAACATCATAAAAATATAATTGCGCATAACATGGTGAGCGACCATATCCAGCAGTCACTGGACCTGATCTGTGATAAAAAACATCATGTATTTTAAAATGATACACTCCACACGTAACTGTATCCGAAATTTTAGCTTCTGAGCTAACCATAGAAAATTATGAATTGTAGTTACTAATGTTTTCAAAATAATTTTTTGACTTTCTTTTTATTGAAGGTTCATTTGAAGTAAGTCCATCATACAGTGATTTAAAGTATTCATTTTGACTTAAGGCCGGTAATATTGCTTTACCCTTATGACAACATGAAATGAATGCAGTCCTTTCACTTAAAGTGACCTCAGATTCGAAATGTTTTGCATTGCAAAACCTGCATTGTAAATGCATTAATCCACAATCAAAAGTATTAAAATTTCTTGGAATGAATTCAGTGCGCATTTAAATGTATCCCTCAAAATAATTTCATCATTTTGTATACTATTTACACTATTTAAATTTGCATTTGGTCTATTATCATTTTGACTTTCACGCGAATATATATTCCTTCTTCTTTGTCTCTCACTCCGACCCATCAATGTTATACTATTTACACTATTTAAATTTGCATTTGGTCTATTATCATTTTGACTTTCACGCGAATATATATTCCTTCTTCTTTGTCTCTCACTCCGACCCGTCAATGTTCTATGTCGAGGCATAATGGAAGTAGGTGCGAATATCTGAATGTAAAAAAAAACATGTAATGAAATTACTGAAACTAAGATTAGACAGGGTTTAATTTAAAAATAATAAAATGTACTCACTTTTTTGAAACCACCAATAATAATTAGGTGAGAGTAAGTCAATTCAAATTGCTGCTACAAAATTTTCCTTTTGCAACAGGTGTATATTAAGCAAGCTGTATTTCACTTTCAACTGCACATTAATATATAAAACACAGATATCTAATATACAAAATATAAAATAAACGCTTTTTTGCCTTGACATACACTCCACAGACTACTGAAAAAGGAACATTTGAAATCACACAAAATTCACAGCTCATTCAGTCAATCTGTCAGTATTAAGCAAGCTGTATTTCACTTTCAACTGCACATTAATATATAAAACACAGATATCTAATATACAAAATATAAAATAAACGCTTTTTTGCCTTGACATACACTCCACAGACTATTGTTGCCTGGCAACAAAATTATTTTATTTTTAACAATTACCATTGTTTGAAAAAGTTTAAATGAATTTTCAAGTGCAAATGAATGTTTTATTTTATTTTATTTAATGTATTTGTAACACATAATATTATATATAAATTTTAGCTTTCTGCACTCCTTCTCCATATAAACTTTAACTATGCCAAATCTCACACTCCTCCGTGCGTGCAATATGCTTAAAAAGGGGTACAAAGTTTTCTCCTCACATATTAATATATAGATTTTTCACTGTTAACCTTTCTTTGTTTCTTATTGGTTTGCTATGTGTTTATGCTTTTATCCTTCACTATTTTTCACTATACAAACATTCTTTGTTATACATTATTCTCATTTAATCATCACCTTCACTTTTAAATTATTTATTGTTTATTATAATTTATTTAGTGTTTTTCCCATATCACTTTATTTTAGGATTTTCACTTCCACTTTTGCACTTCTAAAATGTTTTTGGTTTTAAGTGATTCTAAATGGGTCATCCCTGTTATTACTTTCTCACTATCATACTATCTCTTTCACTACAAATATCATTAACAATATTAACAATTTTGTGTCTCTATTATTTTAACATTACTTCTAACTCTAATATGTGGGTTAGTTTGCTTTTATAGTTAACATTCTTTAATTGGGTTTCTTTCAATTGTCATTTACTTTATTATCCATTAATTGATAATAATAATGGATTAAAATAATTACTTAAGTTATTTATTGGTTTCTTTTTCAACCTTACATTGAGTGTATTGTTTCTCCTGCTTTTCTTCATTATTACTTGTTTGTGTCTTATTATTGGGTTTCCTTTTTCTTTATTTCCCTTTATCTTAGATTTGTGTCTTTTTCACTTTCCTCCTTCTTCATTTTTAGCATACTTCCTTTATATCTTGTTTTTCCATCTTCTCCTTTGGGTTCATTTTAATCAGTGGCATGGAATCATTCAATTCCTTCAGTTGGTTTCATTTTGCTTGGTTTCGGTTTTTTCCCTTCTTCATTTGGTTTGGTTAATCACTTTCTTCTTCATTTGGTTTTATTCTTGTTTGTTTATTGTTGTTCCCTTCTTCTTTTGTTTTCTCTTGTTGGGTCAATCACTTGGGTTAGGTCAAGTCGTCGTTTGTCGTGTCATTGTCTTTTTATTTTCTTTATATTAAACGTTTTATTTTATGTTAATTATTATTTTATATTTAGAATCACCTTTTTTATCCCTGGTATTGGGGTGGCTTATTTGTGTTGTAACAATATGTACCTGAGTTGTAGAAGACTCAAGGCCTATTGATTTTGGTGATGATAGGTAACGAGGAAAGGGTAGTTTACCTGAAACATTTTTTGTTGTAACAAGAGTAAAGTACTTAATTATGATAAATAAAGTATCCTGATAAGAAGATCTTAATAATCCACTGTAGAAACGTAGATGAAATATCTATAAATGAAGAGGCTAGTTGAACGGGGTGGGGGTAATATTCTATAAATGAAAATTATAGTTGAAGGGGGAGGAGATAATTTTTATATGTGTACTACGTTATCGGCAACAAAGTAGTAGTTTGTTGTTAAAATTCCTTCCCGGGCTGTTTGGCCGTAGTCCAATGTTTTCTGCAAAACCAGACGTTTCTGCAGTGCTGTCGACTGCCATCATGAGTGAAAATTGAGTGCGATAACGTGTGGTGGTACATATTAGTGACCACAGTACTGTGGTTAAGTCTGAAGCAATAAGTGGAAAGAAGTAGTTTCCATGGAAACATTTCATTTCGTAAATGATTTTAAATATAAATCTTAGAACATGGAAGTCATGTATATGGCTCTCCATACCGATATTTTCATATGTAAACAATTACCAAATTTGTATGAAATGTATTTATTACATATGTGTGTTAAGCAGGAAGTAGTTCAGAATCAGAGTCAAGTGCGGACTCAAGACAAACACCTCGAGTTAAACAAGTTTCTCCATCAAAACCAAGAGGTAGACCCAGGAAGAACCCTAAGCCTCCTCAACCACCACCTGCTCAAGTTTCTGACAGTGATGCAGGTAATGTTGCTACTAGAAAGCAAACACGTTCTGCTAGTGCACGAAGAAGCAAACATCTTGTAGTAAGAGCTGGTAGTGATTCAGACTCGGAGACAGGTAATACAGTGAGCATTAGACTATCAGAAAATTATTATTTTTCCATGAATGCCATTTTTAACTTATTTATGATGTGAAAGAATCTTGGATGCTAAGAAGCAGTACTCGCTTAAAAACAATGAATTTTCTGAATTAAAATCTTGTGTAGATAATTTTTTCAAAGTGCAAGACTCTGAAATTCTTTGTCTTCTGTAATTGTAACTGCGTCTAATGTTATATACATAGACTCTTGTGAGTACTTTAACTGGCTTGTCTAAGTTTGTTTTGTGCATAGGAAAAATTGACTTTAACAACACAAGTGTTTAATTTGTGTGTACAAACACTTATGATTTTCAGAATACAGTACATGGTACAGTAGAACTTGGCTAATTCGAAGCTGAAGGGACCAGTAAAAAATTCGAATTAACCAAAAATTCGAATTAGGAAGGTTTTAATAAGGGTAGAAAAATCAAATCAAAAACCGAAATTCAGTAAAGCAATATGTTATTTTATTAAACAATTTCCTTATACATATGTATTACAAATGTATAAACACGTTTCAGTACAAAATATAGCATTTACAGTTTTTTAAAAAAGCTAGAAACTTTTGATTGCATTTTGCAGTTAATACACTGAGTTGTAGTAAACTCTTCAAGTTTATTAAGTGCTTGGAAAATAGCATCACTTACGTTCTGCTGTCCTTCAACAAACCGTCTCAAGTCTTGAATGTAATTTGATGCCTGTGAATCCATTGGAATCGGTATCTCTGGATGTTCTAGCTGGTCCCCTTCTTCATCTGAAGATGCACCATCATTTCTTTTGTTCATAACATCTGCCATGATCTCCGCATCTGTCTGTTCACCGCACACCGCCAAGTCTTCATCCATGTTTACAAACTCTTCGTAACGAATACCTGCGTCATGTCCAACATCTTCCCAGTTATCCGCAGTGGGTACAACTTCTCTAGCAGCTTTATTCTCCTCTTCACCTTCAATGTGGCAGAAACCACCTTTATGAAAGCAATTACCAATTGTTTTTAGCGTAACTTGGTCCCAAGCACTGTTGCACATGCGGGCAGCTTGAAGGATGTTAATCTTGATAGCATTTTCATGCTCATCTAAATAAGCACCTGACAGAATGTTTTGGACCACAAGCCGTCTGTAAAAATGCTTAAAATGTTTTATTACACCTTGGTCCATAGGTTGAACTACTGAAGTCATGTTTGGGGGGAAAAACACAACCTTTACATTTTCCATCACAGGAATAGTGTTGTGCGCTGTGCAGTTGTCAATAAACAAGACGATTCTTCTGTTTTTATTTCAAAATTTCCTGTTGATTTTCAAAAGCCATCTTTCGAAAATTTCACCTGTCATCCAAGCTTTATTGTTTGATTCATATTCAACTGGTTTTGTTTTTACATTTTTGAAACAACGTGGGTTGGCTGACTTCCCTATCATTATCAAAGGCAGTTTTTCCGAGCCATCCATGTTTGCTTCGACTAAAAGTGTTATGCACTCCTTGCTGTGTTTGCCGCCACTACAACTTTCTCCTTTAAAAGCAAGTGTTTTGTCGCGGGGGGTGCATTTGAAGAATACACCCGTCTTGTCTATGTTAAAAATGTCTTTAGCATCTCTATCAGAAATCATTTGCAACAAATCGTCTTTCCATGAATTTGCAGCTTCAACGTCAACAGATCCACTTTCCCCACAAACAGTTTTGAAAGACATGCCATTCGTTTCTTTAAAACCATCGAGCCAACCAGTGCTGGCCTTAAAATCATTTTTCCGTAAGCTAGATGCGAATTCCTCAGCTTTGGCTCTGACGAGGGACCCACTGACTGGAATTTTTTTGTCACTTGCTTGCTTAAACCACTTCACTACACATCCATCCACGTCAGGATTTTCTGGTCCTCACGCTCTTTTCCTATCTTTGTCGCTGGCTTTACACACACTATTCAAAATCTTCTCTTGATACGTTGACAGTGTATTTGGCAGTATCCTGAATTCCTTAGCAATTTCAGATTTCTTTTTTTTGTCCCTTTTCCACTTCCCGAATAACGGCAACTTTTTTGGCAAATGTCAATGATTTGTATTGGGTCCGTGTTGGTTTTGAAAGGGCCATGATGAACACACAACACAATAAAACTGCACAATAAGCGTCACTAAAACACACCAGTCTGTATATACAGTACTGTATAAAGGAAGGAACGGTCTCTCACTACAGGACAGCTTGCACAGTAGAAACTCAAAAAGACGTAACCCTTCCACGAATGCAGGCAGACTGAACTGAAAGCAACAGTGAGGGTGGCTGACTGACGAGGCGTGGAACAAGGGACAATGGCGGACGGTACCGTTACACGAGCCAGTCACGTGTCATCACGAGATACTGGCGCCAATTCCACGTATTTGACACAAAGGACAAGCGTCTGTTCACAAAGGGCGATGCCTGCTTGTCTGTTTCCAGTCGTGTCTCTATTGTTACGTGGTCTAGCCCATACTGCAGGAGATTTTTTGTAGTTTGAGCAAAATTTTTATTTCGAATTAACCAAAAAAAGTTCGAATTACAGACGATGTTTTTGCATGGTTTTACATAGGATATTCAAGGGACCACGGTAAAAGTTCGAATTATCCACGAATTCGAATTATGCACGTTCGAATTAGCCAAGTTCTACTGTATTTGTTTTATGACCAAAATTAATAACCTCAGGGTTTTACAGTTCTGATGATTTTTATTTGTTTTTAGTACGTTGAACCAGGATAACATCATGTTGAAAATATCAAAAATTTAATGATCGACATATATTTTTTGATTATGGAAATTCATGTACCGTCTGCATGAATTCAGTTTCTGTCTCAGTTATTCTATTTATATATAAAATACTTGTTCCGTAAATTAATTATTTCATTGAAAACAACTGAAAATTACCAATTTAGGGATAATAGATGTTTGTAATGAAATAATGATCATACATTCATTGTAGATAATCCACAGAAATTGTATTAGAAAAGACTGTGCATGTACTGCTAAGTGAAACAGAGTTACTAATAAATAGTACATTTGTAACACAACCTTATTCTTAAATGGGTTGTTCTTTCAAGAAATACCTAGTCTACCCATTTTGTTCATCATGGTATTTTAGGACATCTAAGTAATAATAAATGTTCCACAGACCAGCATATCACACTGTATAATAAAGAGCAGAGACTCTGGTGATTTGTTTATATTGCAGGATGCAGCATAGATAGTTCAGGCAAAGTAGATGAGAAATTACCAAATAGAAGAAAAAATGTATATATTTTTGATTTTTGGTTATGAACTTACAACAGGATTACAAATAAGGAACAACAAAGTTCCCACCCAAATCCCAGATGAAACCCCTTTGGCAAAAAAGCTACTCCTAGAGCAAATCTTTTTCGAGTTTAACTCATTTAGGCCTATGAGCAAAATATTTTCCCCATAAAAGTTTATATAAAAAGGTCTTGCACACCATAAAGCTAATTCCCATACAATTCTCACAGTTAGGATTAAAAATTAAAAGCAGTGGGACACACAATATGATCCAAGCATGCTGGCCTTCTATTTTTGACCTGTTTTGTAACCCTCTAACTCCTCCTGACAGCTCATTGTAGTTGTTATAATGGGACCTGGAATTTAGGATAACCCTAATCAGCCACCTTTATTTCTTTTCCTGGAGTATTCTTCTGTGTTTTATCCACTTATGGCTTCATGTTTCTAGTGGATGGAACTGGAAAAATCTTTTGTGGACTAATGCTTAATCCTTCCCCCAGATCACTTTACACATATTTGCAAATGTAACTTGTCTGAGAATAATACACTTGACAGATTTTTATGTCCTCAAAGTAACCAGAAGTTTGCTTATGGCCATGTAAAAAAAAAAGAATACAGTTGTAGCTTCAATGGCTCAAATTTTTTTGTTTTTTAGCATAGTCTCAAGTCATTTACGTATTGCAAAGTTCTTTAGTTAATGTTGATAAATTTGTCTGTTGCAGTATATTATTCAAAAATTAATCGAACATCTTAGTAAAATCCAAACTATAAAACATTATTTTAGCATTTACATATAGTAATTATTCATTTACTTATTGTCTCTTTATTTATATAATCTTATTACTTCATAATAAATTAAACATTTAATTTAAAAAGTGCTTTCTTATATTATTAAATTATTTATGCCTTAAGTATACTTTTCAATATTACATCAATTTTTTTTTTTTTGTTATATGATATATATATTATTCAAAAGTTTTGATCAGGGGTGTATTTACAGGAGGGGGGATGGGACAGACAGGACAGGACAGGAAAAGTTGATGAGGAATTTTGTTAATCTCTTAATATTTAGCCTGTTTTATTTTTTTTTCAGTGGTGTATGCTAATTTAGTAGTAAGTTTTTTTTTAATACACAGAGTATTTGTTTGTCTTGCGGTACCACATTTGAAATATGAAACACAGGTAAATCAGCTCAGTCAAAAAGAACTGTAAACGATTTTTCAGTAACGTGTATTTTTCATCTGTTATCACCGTTTACTTTACTGGGATTGATTTCAGCATGTTATCACACGTTTTCTAGTTAAGATAGTAATATTGAATACTATTATCTTATTTTCTTCTTTTATATGAAGCCGACTCGACCAGACCCCCCCCCCCAGGCCAAATTCTAGATATGCCACTGGTTTTGTTGAATATTAAAATATTTTTCATTGGTGCTAAACACAAACATACTGCCATGTGTTCTTCACATGTTTTCATCACTATTCCTGTCATGTAAAGAAATTAATGCAGGATTTAGTATTGCATGTACAGAAGATTATAGTTGGACACACTGATTATAACACAAAATTGGTCGCTTAAAATGTTTAGCCCTCACATACTCTTACATTAAACTGTACGTTTGTACGTGTGTGTGCATGTGTTTTAGCATACACATGCACACATTTCTGACTGTTAAGTGTACATTTGAAATGATAATTGTAACAATTAAAAATAATATGGAAATGTAAATAATAATTCACTGTTTTTTTTTCCAGAAAGTAGAACTAGTATCACAAAGTCTCCAGTTAAGAAAGCTGGACCTAAAGGACCGATATCTCAGAGAAAACCTAAAGCAAGAAATTCAGCAGATTCCAGCAATAAAAGTGGTGACAATGAGGAAAGAAAATGCCCATCGGAAAACTGCGATTCATTGGGCCACTTAGGGGGCAAATTGGATAAGCACTTTACTATAGAAGCATGTCCAACATTTCATAATCGAACTGTTGCTGCTTGTAAGGTAATGAAATTAGTTCCATTACTATATACACCAAAACCTTTTTGTATCAGGAAGAGTTGACATTATTTAAATTAACACAAACTTAGTCATTTAATTTAAATATTGGTAATAATCATGTTTTTATAATACTCCCTCATTGTTTTATTACAAATTGTTATCAATGAATAAACAAAATCTATACCAACCATTTTGTCTCAAATCTGTAGAGTTATTGACGTAGAAAGTGCCAATTCTGTGTAAGAGGAAGGAGAGTCAACTGTCTAACTTCATAAAAATTAATGACTAGATCTTGATAAAATAATAACACAATCATATTGTGATATTATTACTTCCATGTTCCTTAAGGAAATGGAAGTATGGTGATGGCAAAAAAAATCGTGTTTGAGATTATTGCAGATTCTGATTGTACTACACTCAAAACATGAAAAAAGTCGTTTTTCGAAATGTGTCTGTGTGTCTGTCTGTAGATTTTTTTTCTATGGCAAACGATAACAGCCGCAAATTCAAACAGAATCAAATAATTTTTTGCATACAGCCCTAATTTGTAGAGTACTCACAACCTATTGTTTTTGGTGAAGATCGGTTGAGGGAAAGGGGTAGTTTACCTGCAACGGTTTTTTTTTATCAAGGGTAATTTTACTTGCATATTCCTTAAGGAAATGGAAGTATGGTGATGGCAAAAAAAATCGTGTTCGAGATTATTGCAGATTCTGATTGTACTACACTCAAAACATGAAAAAAAGTCGTTTTTCGAAAGTGTCTGTGTGTCTGTCTGTCTGTAGATTTGTTTTCTATGGCAAACGATAACAGCCGCAAATTCAAACAGAATCAAATAATTTTTTGCATACAGCACTGATTTGTAGAGTACTCACGACCTATTGTTTTTGGTGAAGATCGGTTGAGGGAAAGAGGTAGTTTACGTGCAACGGTTTTTTTTATCAAGGGAATTTTTTTTTTGGCAAACGATAACAGCCGCAAATTCAAACAGAATCAAATAATGTTTCGCATACAGCTCTGAATTGTAGAGTTCTCAAGACCTATTGTTTTTGGTGAAGATCGGTTAAGGGAAAGGGGTAGTTTACCTGCAACGTTTTATGTTTTAACAAGGGTATTTTCTATGGCAAACGATAACAGCCGCAAATTCAAACAGAATCAAAAGATTATTTGCATACAGCCCTAAATTGTAGAGGTCTCAAGACCTATTGTTTATGGTGAAGATCGGTTAAGGGAAAGGGGTAGTTTACCTGCAACGTTTTTTTAACAAGGGTATTTTCTATGTCAAACGATAACAGCCGCAAATTCAAACAGAATCAAATAATTTTTTGCATACAGCCCTGATTTGTAGAGTACTCAAGACCTATTGTTTTTGGTGAAGATCGGTTAAGGGGAAGGGGTAGTTTACCTGCAACGTTTTTTTTATCAAGCGTATTTTCTATGGCAAACGATAACAGCCGTAAATTCAAACAGAATCAAATAATTTTTTGCATACATCCCTGAATTGTAGAGATCTCAAGGACTTTCGATTTTGGTGAAGATCGGTTAAGGGGAAGGGGTAGTTTACCTGCAACCTTTTACGTTTTAACAACAGTAAAGTACTTAAAAATTCATTTAAACTTTTTCAAACAATGGTAATTGTTAAAAATAAAATAATTTTGTTGCCAGGCAATAAAATTATAATTTTTTCATTTTAATGTAAATTATGTATGAGTTAATATACATGTATAAAATAATATATCGTTCGTGGCAGGTAAGCATATCTCAGTTATGTAATGTTTACGTTTCCATTTTATTATTATGACTACAGCAATAAAAAGGCAGGGAAGACACACACACACAAAATTCGCGTTATTTCTGGCCTCACTCATGTTTATTTTCTTACATTTGCACGCTTTTTAAATGGAAAGTGCTGAAACCCACACCAACATAACGCGTGCAAGCCGAAAAAATGGACATCAATTTGCTTCCTGTGGATCGCTGGGCAGTGTAACTGCAAGTGTTTACAGAGGAACGATTCATAGGCAGACTTTTCGTCTTTAGGGAATGAACCCTCTGCAAGATGCTGAGGGTCCATGAGTGACTTCAGAGCGCTCCTTCTTTTTTGCGTGTTTGTTCTGTGAAACATACACTGTAGATTCGCAGCTTTACTCTAAGCAACGCTCAATAGGAAATGTTGAAAATTTTAGTCCACGGTGTATCCTCATTCACACTAAACCTGCTCTGATGTTTTAATTACGGACATCATAATATTAAAACGTTGGAAACTTGAGCACTACTTAATGGAGATCAATCATTAACTTATACAAGCCATTAATTTTATGCATATTTTTTATATATTGTAACAACTTTAAAAATATGATTACTTCCCTTGTAATATGTTATGCCCCGATCGCCAGTTTGTAACAAGTACAAATAAATGGGATAATAGGTTCAATTATACCTCTGTTCGAACAAGTACAAATTAAAGTAAACTTTGTAACGGGCCTATTTTTGGGGTAATAAAGCAGTTTGTATTTTTTCATAAAGTAAATAACATTTTTCGATGATAGGGACAAAATTTATAAACAAAAGGTATATTTATTGTTAGCGACAGTGATAGCAACGGTGTCAGCACTGCTGTGTGAAAATTACTCAATAATATTTTATAAAACGGGTGAAACAACCGACAAACTGTGCCAAGGGCAGCTTCAAGGACAGACAAAAACTGTCAACAAGTTATGTAACGGACATCAGACCATCTTACGTCAGAGCCCAGCCTAACGGGGGAATGCAGTTATGAAACCAAAAACAGTCTGCTGGCGGAGTGATACAAACATAAGAACAATAAGACGTGGTCATATAACCACGGCGACAACACAAAATAGCGCCGTTGGCCTAGTTCCAGTATAAAATTACACCGTGAGCCGGCCGGTCACGTATAAAGTTCCGGAACGCAAATTTCGGGCGCCCGTATGTAACAATTTGTTTCAAAATGTGAATTTAAGTCAAAAGTAAACAGTTTTAATAAAATTACAGTTCCGGAGAATGAATAAAATAAGGAAAATGTGCGGAATAGAAACAAAATACGTGGTAGAGACGGACTCGTCAAGATCTTAAATTTGGCAGATAAGTAACCAACAAGGGTTAAATCTAAAACCTTTTAAAAGCAAAATTTTGAGAATGTTTACCAAAGAACTGGCAGCCTAAAAATAAACTTAAACTAATGAATTAATTAAACATGGGAGGGGTATAGAAATGTAGAGAGAGAGAGAGAGAGAGAGAGAGAGAGAGAGCGAATATAGAAATTTAAAAGAAGTGCTGGTTTGTGTAGATATATAATTATTAAATATAGTTATGGGTTAAATATAATCAAAGAAATATAATTAATAAATAAGACCAGATCGATAATGAAAAAGATCTAAGGAAATTAATTTTAATGGCATTCATTTCAGGAGTTTATAGCTAAATTGGCAATAGTATGTAAGTGCAGGAAACGAAGTTTTATTTTTTGTTGTGTGCATTATAGAGTAAATAAACCTTTTGTTCATTGCCAGTGTGAATTAAATTAATTATTACAAATAAACCATTCTGCTCCTGAGTTCGCCGAAAAGGACCCGAAAAAATGGTAAGTACATATATTTTTCTTGTAAGTAATAAATACAAGATGGCGCCCGACACAATTAGACAGAAAAAATTGAATGAAAATAAAATCAATCATGTTTTTATTTATTTTATTAATATGAATAAATTAAAAAGTATCAATGGCTTCTGAACAGGAACAATTTTATATAAAGAAATTTATATAAAATATAGGCCTACTGGAAGAGCAGAATGGTTATTTGGAATAGGAAATAAAATTTTTGTGTGTACGTAAAATAGACGTATAAGGATAAGGTTATGATATGGTTATGTGTAGTATGGGTGAGTAGAATATTTTTTTTTATAAGCATGTGTTACATATAATAATATTTTATAAAGAAATATATCTAAAAGATTTATAAAAAATGGCAGATAATAATCAGATCAGCCTCTATGACAGTCAGACCGACTCTGGAATACAAACAGAAGCGGGGTCAATAGACAAGCAAAATGTGGGGATCTCTGTAATTAGTTCGCTGGGAGCGATTTCTACTCCCGTACCAAGTAAAATAAGTACAAGAGAAAAGGAGTTGTCATTGGACGATCTATTTAATTTCATGAGAACCATGTCTAGTGATATTAGCATAAAATTTGACGTGCAAAACAGTAATTTTGATAAAAAATTAGATATACAGAATATGCAGCTTCAACAGAGTATAAGCCTAAAGTTTGATGAACTCAAAACTGAGATTAATAAAATACACATCAACTGTGAGAGTAATTATAACAAAGTGAAAGATGAATTAAATGAAACTTTGAGTCATTCAGTAAAAAATATAAATAACCGAGTTGACAAAATAGGGAGTAATGTGGGTGAAAAATTTGATAAACAGAGACAAAAAGTAATTGAAAATTTTGAATGTAAAACAGTGGATAATTATAATGATATGAGTAAAAACGTAGTAGTAGAGAGTAAGTTAATAAATGATAACAATAATGGTGAAAATAATGAGAATAATTGTAATGTATTTGAAGAATTAGTATCGGAGGTCGATACGATGAAAATAAGTAATGAAAATGCTGATGAATGTGTGGAATGTGATTATGAAATGTTAATGTGTATTGATGAAGTAGAGAGAGAGTGGAAAAATAATATAGTAGTTGAATGTGGGCAGAGGGTAAATTTTCCCATTTATTTTTCTGAACCAAGGTGTTCACAAATGTCGTTTTTGCAGGGCAAGAGACCCTTATTAGTAGATGAATCGAAGTGTATATTGATGTTGTATAATGTTGTACCCTCTGTCTATAATAATTGTGAGAGTGTGATGGGGAGTTATGAAGAGAGAGCGTTGTGTATTGAGAGAGAGAGAGAGAATTATATAAGTTAAAAAGAAATTATGATGAATTGAGAAAAAGATTACCTGTTGAAAGAGAGATAGAGAATTATTTTGATAATATCTTTATAAATGATAAAATAACTTACCTGACTTTGACCAATAATACTGATGGAGACTGGACAATAATAACTGATGTTGACAAGGCTTATGAAATATTAATAGGGAATAACCCTATAAATTATAATGGCATAATAAATGAAATAAAGTTAAGGGATTATTATAATAATAATAATAATAAATTGTATGTGGATAACAATGATGCATGTTACAAATATATTAGATATATATGGAGGCTGAACTAAAAAAAAATCAATGATTGGACATTGTTGAATACTGTAAATTTTGGTAACGACCTTGCAGATTTGGACATATGAAGTGTGAAACAATTGAACAGTTATTGACGTATACTTTGTAAATAATGTGGTGAATTCATTTGTGTGTATTATGAAATGTTAGGTAAGTAATGTGTATATGTAGTAAAAAATGTTGTGATAATAATAATAATATTATTAATAGTTTGCAATCTAAATAAATAATAAAAATAATTATGAAAACAATAATTGATGATTTGTAAATTTTGATAATAATTGAAATATGTTGTGTTTTAATAATCTATTGAAGTAAATAATTTGAGATGTTTAAATATTGTGATTGAATGTTATATGTTTGAATTTTTTTAATGAATTTAAATTATTTGATGAGATTTTAATTTAATAACAATTAATGAATAAATGAATGTTAAATGTTTGTGGAATGACATAATTGTTAAAATATATAGATTAATAATAAATTTGAAAATTTTGAGGAACCTAATTGCAACAAAGGATAAATAAGGAAATGATGATATATAAAAGAGTTAATTAAAATTTCAAATTATAATGTTTCTAAGTTTTGATACAAATTATTTAAAAGAGAATTGTGTGTTTAGTGTATACTAATAATGTCATTTAAGTATAAATTATTAAGTTTAGGTTTACAAAAGATGTTTTACTTGTGATTCCCCAACTTTTCGGGCGGTCACGGCCTCACCAAACCCTGACCGTGGAATTGGTTTAGCTTTAACAGCTATGGTTGGGGCACATTACGATTACGCGCTGACCATACTGGCCATAGCTGTTATCGTTGTCAAGGTGTATTTTGAAATTGATTGGGGGTGAAATTAAGGGGAATCACCAAACTAGGGAACAGCGGCTACCACTCTGTCCGAGGAGGGACAGCAGAGCCAGGTGGTAGACCCGCATTAAGGGCGCATAACTATAGACAGAGATATTATGATATCTGAACTTTTAAAATGTAACGCAGAAGCAAGGACACGGAGATGTCACATTCCTCCAAAACTTCAGTCCTTGTGGACGCAACTGGACGCCACAGTCCAGGGGGGGTCATAGTGTGTGTGGCAGGGAGGTTATCCAGGGGGATAACGAATTAGAAATTTGTTGTATTTTAATAATGGTGATTCGCTACTCAATAATTTTGTTTCGATTTGAAAAATAGATGCACTACATACTTCCTATATTGTGTTTATTATGTCTTATTGTGTTAATTGCATGTAGTATGTTAGGAATAAGGATTATAAAAATATAATAATATGTATTCAATGTGTTTATAGATTTTAAAATAAAATGAAATAAAGTTGTGATAGGTAAAATTTTCAATGGGTTGCAAAAGATAGAAGTGGGTGATAGTAATTGTTTGAGTAAAACGTTTGAGTTAGTCAAGTTGAAAAATATTGAGGTATTAAAGAGAATGAGAGATGAAAATAATATAATGTTGTTTTGAGTTAATGTATGTTATAGAATTTTGAGAAGTATTGATGTTGACACAGTAGTAAGGGAGAATAATTGTAGAGTTTTGAGTGATATATTGTTGTGTATAATTAATGTTGTTATTTTGTTGAAGTTGTAGTAAGGTAATGAGATTGAGATTTTGGGGATGGTAATTTTGTAGTAGGGGGTAGTGTAATGTGGGAGTCCGCAACATAATGATAAGTTGGGACGGGATAGGGATAGATTTTAGTAGAGAAGGGGTTGCCTTAGGTAGAATCCAGGGGCCAGAGAACGGGAATTGAGCTTTGGGGGGGGAAACACATATCCTATGTACAAAGGGTTAGAGAGTATTTTTTGTTTATATATAAGGGTAGAAGGTGGCGAATTGAGTTAAAGTAGTAAGTAGTTAGAGGTGGAGAAGGGTTAGTAGATTTTGATAGAGGGGTGTCATACTAGTTAAAGATTTTGTAAGGGAGCGTTAGAGTAATAAAAGGGGTAAGATTATGAGTAAATGCCAAGTTGATAAAGTGAATTATAATGAATAACGGAGAATCACCCGAATGAATGAAATGGAATAATAAATGAAAGGTTATATTAAAAAAAAAAAAAAAAAATTTGAGAAACGAATTAATAAAAGTTAAATTGAGATTAAAAGGTAAATGTTATGATTTTATATGCAAATTTAATGATGTTAAGTGTGTAACATTTTAAATACAACTTGTTTATTTTAAGATAATAATAATGATGTGAATTATGAATGTACTATGTTTTCTTATGTTATGTTGTTGTTAGGAATTCTGATATATGTTAGAAATAAGTAAAAAACAAAACCAGTGCTTCTTAGCGCAAACCAGCACTGCTAGGGGGAAACAGATCAGTTGGGGATATGGTGTTGTATAAGGCCACTAGTTGATATTTTAATTTGTTGTTTCAGTGTTTGGTGATGCTGTGGCGGCGGACCTGAGCTGACCAGCGCGTCAGAGCAGGGGCGTTAAGTATCTGTCTGACTCTACGGTGTTGGGATCTCGGTAGAGAAGTCCAGTATTGTCATTCAGGTGCGGTCACAGTCACCAGACCAAGGGTGAGTTAATTGATTATATTTTTTGTAAACCATACAGGGGGTTGTGGCGACATATCCTGGCTGATCCCTTTAGCAAGTATGAATGTGTCAATGAGATTTTTTATGTTGTATAAGGCCACTAGTTGATATTTTAATTTGTTGTTTCAGTGTTTGGTGATGCTGTGGCGGCGGACCTGAGCTGACCAGCGCGTCAGAGCAGGGGCGTTAAGTATCTGTCTGACTCTACGGTGTTGGGATCTCGATAGAGAAGTCCAGTATTGTCATTCAGGTGCGGTCACAGTCACCAGACCAAGGGTGAGTTAATTGATTATATTTTTTGTAAACCATACAGGGGGTTGTGGCGACATATCCTGGCTGATCCCTTTAGCAAGTATGAATGTGTCAATGAGATTTTTTATGCTTCGGCATAAAATATCTCATTGAGGGGGTATTGTAACGGGCCTATTTTTGGGGTAATAAAGCAGTTTGTATTTTTTCATAAAGTAAATAACATTTTTCGATGATAGGGACAAAATTTATAAACAAAAGGTATATTTATTGTTAGCGACAGTGATAGCGACGGTGTCAGCACTGCTGTGTGAAAATTACTCAATAATATTTTATAAAACAGGTGAAACAACCGACAAACTGTGCCAAGGGCAGCTTCAAGGACAGACAAAAACTGTCAACAAGTTATGTAACGGACATCAGACCATCTTACGTCAGAGCCCAGCCTAACGGGGGAATGTAGTTATGAAACCAAAAACAGTCTGCTGGCGGAGTGATACAAACATAAGAACAATAAGACTTGGTCATATAACCACGGCGACAACACAAAATAGCGCCGTTGGCCTAGTTCCAGTATAAAATTACACCGTGAGCCGGCCGGTCACGTATAAAGTTCCGGAACGCAAATTTCGGGCGCCCGTATGTAACAATTTGTTTCAAAATGTGAATTTAAGTCAAAAGTAAACAGTTTTAATAAAATTACAGTTCCGGAGAATGAATAAAATAAGGAAAATGTGCGGAATAGAAACGAAATACGTGGTAGAGACGGACTCGTCAAGATCTTAAATTTGGCAGATAAGTAACCAACAAGGGTTAAATCTAAAACCTTTTAAAAGCAAAATTTTGAGAATGTTTACCAAAGAACTGGCAGCCTAAAAATAAACTTAAACTAATGAATTAATTAAACATGGGAGGGGTATAGAAATGTAGAGAGAGAGAGAGAATATAGAAATTTAAAAGAAGTGCTGGTTTGTGTAGATATATAATTATTAAATATAGTTATGGGTTAAATATAATCAAAGAAATATAATTAATAAATAAGACCAAATCGATAATGAAAAAGATGTAAGGAAATTAATTTTAATGGCATTCATTTCAGGAGTTTATAGCTAAATTGGCAATAGTATGTAAGTGCAGGAAACGAAGTTTTATTTTTTGTTGTGTGCATTATAGAGTAAATAAACCTTTTGTTCATTGCCAATGTGAATTAAATTAATTATTACAAATAAACCATTCTGCTCCTGAGTTCGCCGAAAAGGACCCGAAAAAATGGTAAGTACATATATTTTTCTTGTAAGTAATAAATACAAGATGGCGCCTGACAAAATTAGACAGAAAAAATTGAATAAAAATAAAATCAATCATGTTTTTATTTATTTTATTAATATGAATAAATTAAAAAGTATCAACTTGTTCGTTAAACCTTTATTCTTTGTTAAGCCCCACTGTTGTGAGCGCCAATTTGTAGCCAAACGTGTTTTATACACTGTTACAAATAAATATATCTGTGTTGTACAAAAAAAAAATTTTAATTTAAAAAAAAATTTTTTCAAAAAAAATAATTTTATGTTTGTTTATGGTTCTAATATTTTATAAATAATTCTTGTTCTGAGTTTTAGTTAAAATTTCAAAATTCGGTGAGTTGATTTGGTAAATATATGCACTTCTGGTTGACCTTAAATGAATCTGGAGTTAATCAGATTGTCTTCCTACAATAATCGATTTGCGATTTTCTGCTCTGCTCCAATATATCACTTTCCTTTAATATTTGTCGTCTCCCAGTAAGTCCTGTAGTTAACTCAAACTCTTATTTTAATATGTGAAATAATTCCAAATCCAGATAGTTGAATTAATTTAATTTATCGACAATATTTCTGAAAGATCGATTTAAAATCGATATTGTTTAAATGTTCGACTCTTTCACAGGGCTTGGTCGATTTTACAATTACAGGTTATATTATATAAATGTTAAAATGGTTCTGTTAGCGATTATAATTATATAGTCAGAGAAGGGAGCAAGCATAGAAAGTATAACATGTACAAATAATTCTTAATAATTAATAAATGACAAATGGATAATAATTTATAATGTTTATAATAGTTAATGATTCAGACCAATCCAGTTGGCGACGGTGTGATAATATTTTACATTACAAAAATAAATAAATAAAATTATCTCCCACTTACTTCCAAAAATCTTCTCGTAACCAGGGTCTCGGCACACGAATGTTAGAATGCAAGCATGATTTAGGTTATTTCAAGAACTGACACAACTCGCATTTTAAGAAGAGAATAAAAAATTTATTATATAATTATTTCATTGTCTGACTTCAAATTATTTTGTTTCTTCCCTCAAATTACACTATCTCAATTATACATAAAATTCAAACATTTCTTTCAATAGTACATTCTTAAGCTAATTATATTTCTACGTAAGGCGAACCCACCTTGCTCACTCGCTCATTCATTCATTTAGTTTAAACCCCCATTTTATATAAAATTAATGACAATAATGTTTTCAATGTGAAACGTTACGTGTGTGGCATCCTCTTCCCCGACCACGTGGTGCGTCTCCCAAAGTCTTTCATTCTCCGGACGTTTAAAAGGTTTATAATATTTAATAACATTCAATATTCACTCTTCGTCACTGATTGCACTGTTATACATGTTTTTGTAGAATCACATAGATATTTTGTCGGCCGACTTAAGAAAAAATATGAAGATTTGCCCGGGCAGAAAACTGATAGTTGCCACGCATGGCCTATGTTGCTAGTCGACTGCCAAGAAAGTTATCAACATGCCTCTCTCCAAACACTCGGACAGAGCGTAAGTTTCAATGCCTCATGATTGGATCGTCCGTCACTGTTCATTCAGTACATGGGTTTTGCGTGTTTTGGACGCCGACTATATTTGGTGTTCACTGGTCGACGTCACAAAAAAGTCTTGGCTTAACTCATTTCCGCCGGCTTAAAACCATGAGGCGAAAAAATAGAGTCTTCAAGCCATGTTTGTTTTACTAACTCGGCGTCAGTCCGCGCATCTGCTGGTGGTTGCGCGTTGGGGCATTGGTGTTACACAGCCGCAAAGTTCTACGAATTGACGACTGGCACATTCCTTTGCAAATGTTTCACCACAACAGTTACAGCGTACAGTTCCTTTGTTTGAACTACGTTTTAGACGGGGACTTGCCACACATATGAAATGAATTTAAAATATTTTATAAAATGAACCCAAATTGTTAATAAAATAAAATCCCTTTATTTGACCCGTTACAATACCCCCCCAATGAGAGGTCTTCTGTCGAAACAGAAGAAATCTCATTGCTAAAACCCCTAAGAGGACCGATGAGGATATGGTGCCAACAACCCCCATTTGTTCTTATATATCATGGGTAAACAACCCCCCTGGCTCGGCGACGATGGCCGCATCTGAACGAGATCACTGGACTTCTCTGTACGAGATCCCAACACCATAAAATCGAACAGACATGCACCACAGCGCACCTAACCGTTTAACATGCGACCCCCAAAATCCAAACCCCTGGTCTTATACCATGCCAGATCCTCAACCGATATGTTCCCCCTTATCATGCACACTGGGCTGCCTTTAGCAATACTGGGCGCGTACATATACTTTAATACATACCAACAAACTTTATTTTCAAATTTGAAAGTTTTAAAACCAAAATTAAAACCAAATTTATATTACCATTAATCTCAAAATCAAAATCTTTTATGAGTTTTCTTCATTACTCTCAATAATCAGAAAAAATAAATTGAACCTCTAGTTAAAACCTGAACTCACTTATCTTAACCTTTGACTATACATACATACCAAACAATATAACTCACTAAACAACAATAATAATACACCTTAACAATAATACACTTGACAGTTAAAACCTCAATTGGATGGCAGGCACGAAAAATCAAAATTTTTTTTTTACAAATTCAAATCAAATTTAAATTTATTAAAATATAGTTTTCTCAACATTAAAATTATTTAAATTAATTAAGAAACAAAATTGGCATCACTTCATTGCCAAAACGGGTCTAGTATAGAACATCACCCATCAGCTGATCAGACTGGGTCAAGTCAAGAACCTTGACCTACATAAGTTACATCAAAAAATACATTGAACATCTTTAAATTTCTATCTTTAAACACAAAAACATAATAAAATAAGACATTTACAAATAACAAAATATTATTATAATTAACAATAAAATTGATATTTGAATTAATCCAAAATTACACATTTTACCACTATACTTTATTCTCAAATTCTCTTAAAATTGTCACTTACTTCCCTTAAAACTGTATGATTTTACTATGACTCTTGTTTCTTTACTATTCTCAATCTCCATTAGTTTGGGTGATTTAATTATTTATACTAACTTGATTTACAACTTGATATGTATACATTTATAATCTTTACCTCTTTGTCTCTAATATCATTAACAGCTTTAACTACACATGACACCCATCTCTATCAAAAACATCTATCAAACCATCTCTAAACCCAGCTTACTATTCAACTCAATTCGCATCATTCTACTCTTATATAAAAAAAATACTCTCTAACCCTTTGTACTCAGGATGTGTGTTCCCCCCCCCCCCAAGAGCTCATTCCCTTATGTTGGTCCCTGGATTCTACCTAAGGCAACCCTTTCCGGCGCTAAACAGTCCCTTCCCGTCCCAACCACTTTTGTTGCGGACTCCTACCACACTATCCCCTTTTACAAAATTCCCATCAACTCTAATTACCATTCTCATTACATCACTTCAATTACAACAAAATATCATCATTTATTTATTACATCAATATATCAATCAATACTCTACATGAATTCCCCATATCTACTGTGTCACTATCAATACTTCTCAAACTCTACATTACATTAATTCACAACATTATTCTCTCTATTACCACTTTAAACTCACCTTGGACTGATCTACCTGTCCCAACAAAATATTAATCACCCAAAATCTACCTTTTACTATCTTTTACAAATCATTTAAAATTCTCAACTATATCAAATTATTTTCATCATTTAAAATAAAATCTTTAACACATTAAAATCAATATTCAAACATTAGCTATCTTGGAAATTTATAAACAATTTATACGTGACACTCTATAGCGGATCAGCTGATTTTCTTAGCAAGGTGAATGACCTTACTACAAACACATTTCAAAATTATATAGATTACCTATTTCTTCAACCCCTATATCTAACACAATGAAATAATACATTTATAAACCAGAATAAATACAGTATAACAAACATACGAACACCTATTTATCAAATCATAATACAAGCACTTAATTAGTGCAAGAGCGAGTTATCATCTTTAGGTTATAAAAATTTGAATTCGTTGCTCACCTGAGCAACCCCCCAACCACACACACTATTGTTTTTTCTGTTGGACTGTGGCGCCCATGTGCGTCCACAAGGACGGCATAGTTGGAGGAATTTGACATCTCCTTGTCCTTGCTTCAGCGTTACATTTGAAAGGTTTAGACATCAACATATCTTTGTTATATAATTATGCGCCCTTAATGCGGGTCTACCACCTGGCTTTGCTGTTCCTCCTCGAACAGAGTGGCAGCCGCTGTTCCATAGTTTCCGGGATTTCCCCTAGTTTCACCCCCCATCAATTTCTAATATAAACCAATTTCAAGCCAGCTATGGTCAAGGGACTTAAATTATGGCCATAGCTGACCGCTAGCCAAAACCACGATTAGTGCTGGTAAGGCAGTAATCGCCCGAAAAGTCGGGGAAATCATCTTTACCTTCAGGCATGTTACAATCGTCATTATCTGCACGGCACAAAAAATCTATCAGTATACAATATAAAGTTGTATAAAAGGGTGTGCCGTGCGTTTTCGCCATTTTGGCCTTCGATGGAGGTAACACTCTCTATTACCCCCAACACTTTCCGCTATCTACTGTGGCACATGCCACCACAGCAATAGCACACTAATAGCTAAATTAAATCTTTCTATAAAACATTATAATGTGAAATTTTCATTAACTCTTTTATCCATCATCATTTAAATCATTCATCACTTTCTACAATTAGATTTCGTAAAATTTTCAAATTTATTATTAACATTTATTGTACATAACCATTAAGTTATTATTACTTTTTAATGAGTTTCTATTTAGAACAATTATTTCAAATTAATCTCATCATTGAATCAAAATCTTTTCACACCTGTAAACATTTTACTCCATCTGATTTGTATTATAAAATTTATACTTACAGTACTTTATTCACCTACTGACATAAACACAAAATATACACACCACACCCACCAATACCTCCACGTAACCTCTGAAACATTTAATAACAATGTTATTTCATACCAAACAATTTAACATTTATCTATTGATTACTATCAAATTCACAGCTCGTAAAATAATTTAAATTTATTAGAAAAATTCAATTATATAACATTGAAATCAATCAAAAATATTTAAACACCTCCAATTTAGTTTAATTAAATCAACTATTAAAAACAACATTTTAATTACTTTCACCAATTACAATAACTACAATTCATTTATTATCTTCTTCCAAATTATTTTTGTTATTTACTTAGACTGCAAAATACTATTATTATTATTCTCACAACAATTACCTACTACATACACACATTGTTTGCATAACATATTTTACAATACACACAGTTACTTTCACTAGCAATTTATTTACAATTCTTCATCATTAATTATTCAGTTATATCACACTCCATTGTCCAAGTCTGCCAGGTCTGAACCATAAAACAAAATATTTAAAATTGTCCATTTATTGATTTACTGTTCAGCCTCCATCATCAAAAATTAGTCTGGGTTTCACATAACAATTTTCAATTTTATTAGCGTACCTCATATGGCTATCCTGTGTGTAATAACCATAAAATTTTAGTTCATTCATTTTACCATAACAATCATAAACCAAGTCAACATTATTTATTTCTGTCCAGTCTCCATTAGTAGTTATATTCATTATCAAGTCAGTTATTTTCTCTTTCATTACAACATAAGGTAAATTATTATTATTTAAACATGTATCATCAAAATAATTCTCATTCTCTATTTTATAAAGCAAGTATTTCATAGCATTTATTTTTATCACTGCTAACATTTCTTTCAACTCATCATAATTCCTCTGCAACTTATATAATTCTATCTCTTTATCAACACACAATTCTCTATCTAAATCTCTCTCATCATAACACCATCTCACACTTTCAACATCATTCCACACAGAGGGTACTAATTTGTACAAAAAGGGGAAACAACTCAAATCTTCCACTAATAAGGGTCTCTTGCCCTTCAATAATAACACTTGTGAACACTCTGGTTCATCACAAATAAGGGGACAATTTACCCTCTGCCCTACACATTCATCTACTCTTTCTTTCCATTCTTTCTCTAATTCATCAACACTAATTACTACTCCATTACAATCTATTACTCTCTCTCTCTCTCGCTTACTATTTCACTATCTATTTTCAACGTATCACTCTCTGATACCACCTTTTCAATTACATTACCATTTTCAATATCATTGTTACCATTTGTTACCTTCTTCTCTAATACCACATTTTTAATTATATTCTCATTTTCAACATTATTTTTATCGCTAGTTACTTTTTTATTATCATTATTATTTTTACTTTTACTCTGTTCTCCTACTGACTCTACTATCCTCTCAATATCTTGTTTCAATTCGTTACAGCTACTTTCGCATTTCATTTTTACCTCGTTAATGTCAGATTTCAGTACATCAAATTTAGCATCAAATTTATTCAATTTTATATCGTTATTGTCAAAACGTTTATTTAATTCGTTAAATTTGTTATTCTGTACGTCAAATTTGGTGTCAGAATCACTCTTCTGTTCATCTAACTTTACATCAAATTTATTGAAACTAGTACACAACATTGTATTTTTTTCTAAAAGCAATTGGATCATTTTCATCATATCTTGATCCTCAGATTTTTTAATCGGGACTGGTGTTGAATGAATTACTTCATCCATAATTTTCGACTCAGTTCCGGTTAATTCTATATTTATTTGGCTCTCTGTTTCAATGTCAGTTAGGCTGACATTCTCGTTATTATCTGCCGTTTTTATATTGTAAACTTACTAATTTTCTTAATTTACATATACTGCTCTTAGACTTACTTCTACAACATCTTATATTTGATCTAATCTTAACTCATTGTCTTGCATACTTTACGTAATTTTTATGTACCGTTATTTAACCTTCAAATCAAACTTGCATTCTACTTGTAGGTGTGGTCTTTATATTTAATTTTTTAATTTATAAAAACTGTCCCTTTCAGCAGCGCCATTGTGATAATATTTTACATTACAAATATAAATAAATAAAATTATCTCCCACTTACCTCCAAAAATCTTCTCGTAACCAGGGTCTCGGCACACGAACGTTAGAATGCAAGCATGATTTAGGTTATTTCAAGAACTGACGCAACTCGCATTTTAAGAAGAGAATAAAAAATTTATTATATAATTATTTCATTGTCTGATACGTTTGCTTTTATTGATATTTACTTTAACCTAAGGGAATGTACTTTACACCCAAACACTTTCCAAAATAATTTCTTCGGGCGCCATATTTAAAGTTTACCAACTACGTAACTACGTATAAAAATTATTACTTACCAGGATTCTTTTCGGCGAACATTGAAGAACAGATTATGGTTGTCGAAATAAAGAAAACTTTATTTGATTCCCCTGATTTAAAATTTATTAACAATTAGATAATCAAACTTTAAAAGACTTATTAACATTTATTAAGTAAAATTGAAACATAGTATGAAATACTATATATAAAAAAAAACATAGTACAAAAAAAAATATCAAGATATTAATTAAAATCATTTAAAAAAAAAAAACACGCAAACCAGCCTTCTTTGTTTAACTATATTTTTTACATATTCACGCACACACACATTCTTGTGTTACATTTTATATTCCCCTTAATGAGGTCATTTTATATTAGAATGGGGGACTTGCAAGATTTTAATAAAGATTGTATTAATTTTACTTTCCTTTTATGATCCTTCTATGTACGTTCATCAGATGACTCCTCGTGCACGCACTACCGTTGTTATTTCGTAATAAGTTTACATGTTTTGAATAAGAATTTTAGTTGTTAGCCACTCTAATGAAAGTTAATTTTGTTATTTTACCTTTTTAATGTTTTATACACATTTTATATGCAGTATGCGGGCGAAATCGCACAGCCGGCGAACACCAAAACTTCGCCTAATACCGGCGAACCGGCGACGCACAGTTATTAGCGTCTGCTGCGTTCAGAAGTTATATGCCGACTACTTTGTTCTGTTTGTGTGTCACAATTCCTTTGTCTTAGAGTTTGTATCACTCCGCCAGCTGCATGTCACCGTTACATCACTGAATTACTCACCAAGGATAGGCTCTGACGTCAGATCGCCTGACACTGTTACATAACTTGTTTACCGTTACATAATGTGTTTACTGGTTTCGTGTTCGTCATTGTCTGACCTTGACACAATGGCAGTTTATTAATTCTGCGTTTGTTGAAGCTGTTTTACAAAATATCATCGAATAATAATATTGTCTTCACCGTCTCAAGCAGTGCTGCCATCGTCGCGATTGCTCCAAATAACAAATTTACCTAAGTTTTGTATGTTTTGTCCCAAATGAAGATTTTTATTTATTTATTACAAAAAATATACAAATTTCTTTAGATTGCCTCAGGTAGGCCCCAAAATGCCCCGCTACATGTCTGACTTCAAATTATTTTGTTTCTTCCCTCAAATTACACTATCTCAATTATACATAAAATTCAAACATTTCTTTCAATAGTATGTAACGTTTATTTTTGAAAAATATTTATAAAATTGTACAAGTAGTAAATAATAGCTAAAAATAATGTGTACTAGCAGTTATATTTGACAAACAAGTATGTGAGGGTGTGTGAAGGGAAAGTTTGTAAGACTGTCCTTTTGGCATTGTAACCTACAGACAGCTTGATGTGCTACGGCTGTAAAGTTAATTGTTTGACAAAAAGAGTGACACTTACTAGATGTATGTGAGACGTTGTATTTCGCATCAGGCAGCTGTTCTGAGGGAAGAAAGGCATAACCCCCTGTTGCGGTTTGGAAGCTCTTGAAGAATCGCGAGTTATTCCAAAGACGCTAATAAGGAAGGCTGGATTGTTTGTTAGAAAGAAGTGGACTGTATTTGAGATATTGAACATGCGTTTATTGAATAATTTGGTTTGTTAGTTACGATCGGCACGTGCGGAAGCATTTGAGGCGATAATGCCCGAGATTAATTTTGAATGAAATCGTGGTCCATTGCAGATGGACGCAGGTAGACGATTAAAGTGAAATGTTATAAATGCATGCTGTATAATAGCCAAAAGCCGCGGCTGTAAGAGAAGTGTTTAACGAGAGTTGCGCTCGGAGTCGTGTTATGAACTAAACTAATACTGGCTTGCAGTCGGCTAGGCTGGCCGATTGCAAGGTTTGATAAAAGCGTGACGTCATCCGCGCGTGCCGTGCAATGTTAGTAGGCTGCTTACAACTGACAACACAGTACAAAGTTTAAACATACTGCCCGCCAAAATCGGGACGATTTTGTACATTAACGGTTAAATTGAACAATATAATAATTAGACTTACATGTCGTAAGCGATACAATAATTGGCGCACTGGCCAGAGAGCAATGACATAATGGACATAATATAAATTCAATTAACAATCACCAAGCATACAATAAATTGATAACACCATAAAAATACAATAATTTCCCCATGATATTGACATAACAACCCCAATGAATTTCATAATGTTTTGACCCTTAGAAAATACAATATATATATAGAATAATTGCCACTATAACTGACACTTGTGGTTCTCAGAATTTGAATCACACAAACACATTAACGATACACAACATTCATAATAATTGATAGTACATATGAGACACAGTCACTATTTCTGTAATAGCTAGCGACACTTAACAATGTTACAATGCTTATGATACAATTGACTTGTATGTTCGCCCCGGGGAATGTCCCGGGCGTGTTCCATGTAATGACATGCACACACTCACACACACACACACACACACACACCTCGTGTGTCTCGTATGGCACGCATACGATTAGCTTGTTGCCACCGGAAGGGGGCATAATTTGTGGATGGGTCGGCGTAAGATACCTAGCGCAGTGCGTACTTCTGCGACGCGTACTAAGGAATCTTGACCCGGAAAAACATTGGTAATTACCCCACGCTTCCATTCTAGAGGGGGGGAATTGTCATCCAAAATGAGGACAAGTTGTCCGACCTTCAAATTTTTAAATGGGGTGCGCCATTTATTGCGCTGCTGCAGCTGGTGCAGATAATCCCTAGACCACCGTTTCCAGATGGTCTGCGTAAATTTTTGGAGCAGAAGCCATCTGCCCAAATGAGTATTATTGCCTTGTTCGTGGACTTAGAGCGCTGCCCGCCATGGCGCAAAAACACCGGACCTGCGTAATCCACGGCCGACTGTGAGAATGGCCTTGACGGCGTGACCCTAGAAGAGGGTAATTGACCGAGTAATTGATTCGCGCCTTTAGCCCGGAAACGAAAACAAGTGACACACTTATGTATCACTGAGCGGATATAGGACTTATCGTGTATGATCCAATACTTAAGCCTAAGCGAAGCTTGAGTTGATTGCACTCCAGCGTGCAACAAACGGATGTGTTCGTATTCAATTATTAATCTCGTGAGATGAGAGTGCGGGTGTAAAATTATTTGGTGTTTAGTCTCGTAGCTAAGTGGGGAGAATTGCAAGCGTCCACCCACTCTCAAAATGCCTGATTTATCCAGGAATGGGTTGAGAGCAAGAATTTTACTACTGCGTGGAAGGCACCGGTGTGCCTCAAGTTCCCTAACCTCTACGTCGAAATGCAACTTCTGAGATTGCCGGACAAAAACCAAGAGCGTGTCAGACAATTCTTGAGCCGACAAAAAGGACGTGTCTCTTTCAACCACCGCGAGCCTAGAATTGCGAAGAAATCGACGGCAGTATGCGAAGACGCGAATATGCCTCGTAAGAGATGAATAGTTTTCAATGTAACTATGTGTTGAGGACGCGACAATTAGTGAGGTTTGAGCCTGCTTGCGACGTTCCTCTTCAATGTCGGGAAAGGTACAGGGAGTATTAATGTCGAACGCGCTGACCGGCCATGAGGCCGCATCACGAGCCAACCAGGAGGGACCATGCCACCATTGAGCATGACAGTGCAGACTACGAGGGAGGCAACCGCGCGATAAAACGTCGGCAGGGTTGTCATTCGATACTACATGACGCCAAATTCCCCTGCTGCTAACAAGACGCTGTATTTCTGCGACACGGTTAGCCACAAATACCTTCCAGCGGGAAGATTGCTGATGTATCCAGTACAACGCTATCATCGAATCCGAATAAAGATATAATCCGTCAAAATTGTAATCGACGGCATTTAAAACCTTGGACGTTAATTGAGCCAACAATAAACAAGCACAAAGTTCAAGTCTAGGAAGCGTTATCTGTTTCAGCGGAGCGACCCTAGATTTAGCACACAACAAGTTTGATGATATGGCGCCGTTCGAATAGACCGCCCGCACATAAATGCAACACGCGTAACCTTTAACCGAAGCGTCGGCGAATCCGTGCAGCTGCAATGAACTAACTGGGCAACTGTTCGAACTCTTAACCGACCTCGTAATCTCAAAATGAGTGTCGGAGACTAATTGGGTGTATAATTCCGACCATTGATTGGCTAGTGACCCGGACAAGGGTTCGTCCCAATCAGTGCCCGCCAACCACAACTGCTGCACGAAATGCTTGCAGCAAAATGTGATGGGAGCAATTAGACCTAGTGGATCATAGATCCCGGCAATGATTAACAACACGCTTCTCTTGTTGAGAACGGTTAGATTGTCATCACCCCTAACGGTGTACAAAAAGTTATCCCCCTCAACATTCCACTGTATGCCCAAGGTACGCACGTTTTGACCCTTGCTGAAGTCACGGGTTACTTGGGCGCAAAGAGTCATAATCTTATGGTGGTTAGAGAACCATTTGTGTAACGAAAAACCATACCTCCTCAACAACTTCTCGATCTCGCCTTTCATTTCAGCTAAGCTGTTCGGATCATCCGAACCCGTTATGAGATCGTCTACGTAAAAGTCATTTGCTATGGCCTTAGCAGCGGTAGGGTAGTCGGCTTTGTTTTCATATGCTATTTGAGCCAGACAACGCGTAGCAAGGAAGGAGGCACTAGCAGTGCCATATGTAACCGTCCTTAACGCGTAATGTCGCAATTCCTTATGCGGTGCATCACGCCAAACAATGCGTTGCAAGTTTGAATCCTTAGGATTAACAATGATCTGGCGATACATCTTTTCAATGTCCGCAATAAGTACGTATCGGTGGGTGCGGAACCGAACCATTATCGAAAACAGATCCTGCTGGATCGTAGGACCGATCATTAAAGTGTCGTTAAGGGACAAATTATTGGTGGTTTTAGCGGATGCGTCAAATACCACGCGCAATTTAGTGGTTAAGCTAGAGTCTTTGAAGACTGCGTGATGGGGCAGATAAAAGATCTCTGACCTGTCAAGCGACAGATCGTATTCATTAAGCGGCGACATGTGGCCAAGTCTTAAGTAGTCACTCATGAACTCACTATAATCCTTGTAAAGGGTAGGGTTCTGCTTGAATTTGAATTCTAACGATTGGAATCTTCGTATTGCTCCGCGGAGAGAATCTCCCAAATAAGATTTATCAGATCTGCGGGGCAGGGCTACCACGAATCTCCCGTCGCGATTGCGGCTAGTGTTTTTCACGAAATGCCTTTCACACGGTGAGTCCTCAGATCGGGTTTCGCGACTAGAGATTTCCTCCAACTTCCAAAATTCCTTTAGTTGCGAGGAAACCTGATTATCATCCTTACAGACCATAAATGAAGAAACCGTTCTAGTCATGTCGACGTTGAATGGTAAGTCACCGGCCAAAATAAATCCTAACTTGGTTTCCTGAATTATAGGAAAGTGTGGTCCGCGCGTATATTTCACAGGTTCAATTAATTGTAGAAAAATATTGAGCGCCGATTAATATATCGACTTGCGATGAGCAATGTAGGTGAGGATCCGCCAGGAATATGCGCTTGGGTAAATTTAAAGAGGTAAGATTGAATGACTCCGCCGGTAAATTATTAGTTATACTGGGTAGTACGGCACAATGTACGTTTAACGTGAAGGGTTTATAGCGTGAATGTAGCCTTACGTTAGTACTGAAGTCAGCCTGGGAAAGCGAGTTGTTTATACCCGTGATGGGCAATTGCGATTTAACTAATTGGAGGCCCAACCTGCGGGCGAAATCCATTGTGCAAAAGTTCGCTTGAGAACCAGAATCCAGTAATATCCTAACGGGAAATTTTTTGCCGACCTTATTGTATGTCATACAGACGGCGGTAGATAACAATACCGATTTATTGGTCTGTGATTTCAGTGAGCACTGGTTGTTAACAGAAGTTACGTCCCTGTTGGGGACATGAATCATGGTGTGGTGACGCCTAGAACATTTTTTACACGAAAATTTGGAGGGACATTTTGAACCCTCGTGTCCCGAACGGAGACAGTTTAAGCAAAGTTTGTTTTTTAGTAACGCATTTTTTCTATCAGGGATAGACAGCGATATAAACTGTGGGCAATCGCTAAGTCTATGTTCACCGTTACATAGCCTGCATAAATTATTTCTAATATGTGAGTGGAATGCGCCCTTTGGAGTGCTTATCTGTTTAACTGCCTTGCGATAAGGAGACTTATCGCTTTTGTTCAACCTGCTCGTTGGGCTAGTCGCGTTATCGATATTTTGCAGTAGTTTCCTACGTGAATTTAAAAAATTTATAAAATTATTAAAATCAGGGAGTTTATGCTCCGATAAACTCTCTTTCCACAAACGTAAAGTGTAACTGTCAAGTTTTTTGGCTAGATAATTTACGACAATAATTTCAAACGTGTTGACTGGCAGTTTGAGATTATTTAAAGCGTTTATATTTGCAGAGATTTGATCAATAAATTGCGATATGCTACCTTGGGATTCCTGCTGAACTAATGGTACGTCTAGGACATTCCACACGTGGTGAGCGGAGACAATCAGCTTACTATCATATCTATTCCTCAACAGATCGATAGCCACCGCGTAATTTTCATGTGTTATGGGTAATGATTTTATTACGTTAAGCGCCTCGCCATGTAATGACGAGTGCAAATAATGAAGCTTCTGTATATCTGTCAGGTCTGTTCTGACATGAATTAGTTCCATAAAAATATGGTAATAATGTTGCCATTCCACAATACTACCCTCGAACCGTGGTAATTTTATTGGTTCCAATTGAATGGGGGTTGTTTTAGGCTGTTTACCATCAGTATTAATTAGTGGTTTTTGGTTCAAGTGCTCAGATTGCTCCAACAAGTGTTGCAATTTACATTCTATAGCACAGAGATCGTCCTCCGTTTGCACTCTATCACTTGTTGACGCAACGTCTGCTTCCTCAGCCTCGATTTGTGACTGTATCTCGTCATATTTGGTGGATAATTCCATCAAATGACGCAGTTTTATTTTGAGCGCATGAGGATCGCTGTTTAACAAATCAAAATTATCCGCGAAGGTATTTATTCGGGATATTGAGGCCTTAATTGTACCTCGTTTTTTTATCAGAGCCCTTACATCGGCCATTATTACAGTTTGAGATAAAAAATGGAAAGATATTTAGAAACAATTGAGCATCGAGCATGTGAACCACAAACTTAATTTTGAATGAGTTTAAATACGTTTGGTAGCTAGCGGTCGTTGGTTTGAACATAAACTTACTATCTCTAACTAATCAAACTCGTTGGCAGTTAAATTATTGAAATTATAAATCTAAATGATTACAAAGTATAGCCTTATCTTTAAAGTTCTGACTGATAATGAGCTGCCAACCATCTATTAATTTATATTGTGTAATAAGTTAATTGTTTATATAAATATGTCAAAAATACACACTGGGTGAAATATTATTAAAAATAAATCAAATATAGGTAAAGTTTATAGTCACGTGGCCGTCGATCCATTCGTGATGAAGCTGGCTTCGATCCCGTTTGGAGCTGCTACACCTCCTGTCTCTGCCGGTTAGCCGTTGCCTCATGTTGTACCCTCCATCATTTAAAGCTGTGGAATCTCGAAAATGTTGTCCTGTTTCGTCCCGTCGTCTCTGGTCTACTGCTTGGCTGAATCTTGTCGAGATGACTGCGACGTGCTTCACGATAATGGTGTCGCTCAGGACGAAAATGATGCCCGTCTGTCGTGATTAACTTCAGATTGGTTTTTCCAGAAATGATGTATATAAATAAATGTTGTCGCCTGTATACTCAGGTATGAGAAATCTGTGCCGTTGGGACCAAAAATGATGTAGTTTGTTTTGGCCTGAAAATGTGAAATCCTGCCTGATTGGACCAAAAATGATGTCGTTTTTGGCCTGAAATGTGAAATCCGGTCATGTGGGACCAAAAATGTTGCGGTTTGGAAGCTCTTGAAGAATCGCGAGTTATTCCAAAGACGCTAATAAGGAAGGCTGGATTGTTTGTTAGAAAGAAGTGGACTGTATTTGAGATATTGAACATGCGTTTATTGAATAATTTGGTTTGTTAGTTACGATCGGCACGTGCGGAAGCATTTGAGGCGATAATGCCCGAGATTAATTTTGAATGAAATCGTGGTCCATTGCAGATGGACGCAGGTAGACGATTAAAGTGAAATGTTATAAATGCATGCTGTATAATAGCCAAAAGCCGCGGCTGTAAGAGAAGTGTTTAACGAGAGTTGCGCTCGGAGTCGTGTTATGAACTAAACTAATACTGGCTTGCAGTCGGCTAGGCTGGCCGATTGCAAGGTTTGATAAAAGCGTGACGTCATCCGCGCGTGCCGTGCAATGTTAGTAGGCTGCTTACAACTGACAACACAGTACAAAGTTTAAACACCCCCAATAAACCAATCTACCCTTTTTAAAACTTTGACACAGACTGAAAGCAAAGAGTTTGTCAATTCGATACGGTACAACATTAGATGCCAGAACAATTGCAACGTAGAAATTTGACGAAAGTCGTGATTACAAAGGAAGATTCGTTCCAGACTCAAAACAAAGCCAGAGTGCAACTTGAAGATAAACAATGGTGCAGCAGATCGAACAATACCAGTATTGTATCTATGTCAAAGCGTAACAGAAATTGGACACTAGGAGACGGCCACGAGAGACAAAGAAATGTCGCCTGATGTACAAGGGGAAAGTGAAACTCGCGAATTCTGGAGTGCTTGAATGAGATTCCTAGTAAATAGAGAAAACGGCTGTAGGAACAATCAGGACGAATGGTAGTTCGACAAGAGAATCACGTGTAAAGCAGAGATACTCGAAAACGAATGACGAATATACAATTTGTCACACTGGCTAAAGAACCAATAAGAGTATCCAAGCAGATGGAAGATTCAGCAGAGGTAGGCGGGATGAGAGTTTACTTGGTAGATCTCAGAACAGAAAAACGGCAGTCTAGTACTCATCTACAAAGTGATCACCACGAGTCATCTTAACTCGGTAACAATGTTTAGTCATTGATTCATTACATAAGCGTGAACAACTACAAGCGCTCAACACAATTTCAGAAGTGCGCAGAAGAGTCTTGAGAACGGTTACTTCAGTGCGAACATTCAATTTCTCAAAGTGAACAATGAAGTGAATACGACAAATCGTACGAAACTCGTTGTTATAATTCTCACTAAATTCTAAACTCATAGCAAGAGAGTTGAACAGTTAATCGCGTTCGACAGACTATTAGTATAAAGTAATATCACGCGAAGTCAACATGTAAAACAGACTTTACAATTAATTAACTTCACCGTAATTTAAACAAAGTGTCGGAGAATACGGATACACAGTACAATACTAAGTGAAGACAAATTAAATTAACAGACATTCTACAATTACAAATAATTCACAAGAAACTATAAACATTACAGCAGCTTTTATATAATACAGAACACATCAACAGAGAGACTCAGTGCATATTCTACCACAGAGATATTAGACATAAAATCAGCAATCTAAAGAACTACTTTAAAAAACATTATACATGAACTTTACCAACATCAATTAAGGACACTCATATTCAACACAATACGTGTGCCGTGAAAAGTGAACAGTTCGAGAATTCTTCAATAATTAAACAGTGATCGTGAGGTGCAGTGACCGCGAAGGGATACGTAATCTACAACGACTACGGAGACCAGCAACTACTAAACACAAAGGACCACATGATGTCACCGAGAGTATGAACTACGAATAATCAACGCTCTCAAACTAATGGTACTTTAGAGTTAAGTCAATAAACTCAATTCATTCAAGTCAAAGAACTCACACTAATAATTAATTAACCTTGAGAACTGCCTCTCAGTGCTCTGCATTCGACTGAAGTGAAATAAAACGTCAATTAGTAAATTCTTAAAAAATCATATCTAAACAGTAATCTAAATTTGCCAAATACAATTGTAGATTATAATTTACAATTATAAGTGTTAGAAAATTATTAAATGTTAATTAATCGCGATTTCAGAGATACTCATTGTTAAGATAAGAGAAGTGATTCTACTTAAGGAAATATCCATACAGAATGTTATATTTGTAATTTGCTACAACTTAATTAATTAAATAAGCATTAGACATAATATTGTTGTTGTGTGTTTGGCAAATGAATCCTTTATATCCACATCCTTGTAGATATGAGGTGGCGCCCGGGAAATTGAAACATTTTGGCAGTAAGTGATTTTTTAATTATTAATTTATTACTTGTTTAACCACCCCAAGTAAGAATTCTTTATAAGTACATCCTTAAGCTAATTATATTTCTACGTAAGGCGAACCCAGCTTGCTCACTCGCTCATTCATTCATTTAGTTTAAATCCCCATTTTATGTAAAATTAATGACAATAATGTTTTCAATGTGAAACGTTACGTGTGTGGCGTCCTCTTCCCCGACCACGTGCTGCGTCTCCCAATGTCTTTCATTGTCCAGACGTTTAAAAGGTTTATAATATTTAATAATGTTCAATATTCACTCTTCGTCACTGATTGCACTGTTATACATGTTTTTGTAGAATCACATAGATATTTTGTCGGCCGACTTAAGAAAAAATATGAAGATTTGCCCGGGCAGAAAACTGATAGTTGCCACGCGTGGCCTATGTTGCTAGTCGACTGCAAAGAAAGTTATCAACATGCCTCCCTCCAAACACTCGGACAGAGCGGAAGTTTCAATGCCTCATGATTGGATCGTCCGTCACTGTTCATTCAATACATGGGTTTTGCGTGTTTTGGACGCCGACTATATTTGGTGTGCACTGGTCGACGTCACAAAAGAGGCTGGGCTTAACTTATTTCCGCCGGCTTAAAACCATGAGGCGAAAAAATAGAGTCTTCAAGCCATGTTTGTTTTACTAACTCGGCGTCAGTCCGCACATCTGCTGGTGGTTGCGCGTTTGGGCGTTGGTGTTACACAGCCGCAAAGTTCTACGAATTGACGACTGGCACATTCCTTTGCAAATGTTTCACCACAACAGTTACAGCGTACAGTTCCTTTGTTTGAACTACGTTTTAGACGGGTACTTGCCACACATATGAAATGAATTTAAAATATTTTATAAAATGAACCCAAATTGTTAATAAAATAAAATCCCTTTATTTGACCCGTTACAACGACTTTCGGCTGACATACACTTTGCATGATGGGAGCTCAAGATGGCAGCACGTCTCGTAGTTGAAGAAAATTCAGAAACGATGGTTATAAATTCTGTTAATAAAAATGCCTTCACTACCGTTTTATTGTCTCCATAATATTGTATATTGTCTATGGTGTTGTTAAAGGTGTCCTGAAGAAGTGTTCTGTGTTCACTGGCGTTAATTGTCTGGTGTTAGGTGTGTTCACTTGTGTAGCGTATATGTTGAAAAATAGTAAAATTCGTTGTAGAGTGAATTATCAATATGGTATAGTTTTATTGGTTGAATTCACTTATATTTTGATAGGTATTGTTTGTTTTCACTTTTTGTGTTGGTGTAGTACACTGATTTTATGTTTAAAGTAATAAATTAGGTAACTCTCGTTTTTCAATTCATAACCTTATATGCCATTACTCGGTACGTTATACGAATTCTTAACGCGATCGAATATCAACCGTTCGCGTTGAATCAGTGGCGGCTCGTGGCTTCGAGGATTGGTGAAGCAGAATAGGTGGCAGGTTCCCCCCCCCCATAAATTATGTGAATATGTTTCTTCCTGTTTTAGAATCATTAATAACATATGGAGACAAAAGAAAAGTATGTTAATAAAATTTACAAATATAGTAGTTAAAAATAGTAAGTACTTACAGGCTTGCATTTTATTTCTTGAACACAAGGTCAATTCTCGTCTCTTTCAAATACGCAAACTTGTCGATAATGTCGTCATAAAATGGTTGTACATTAATTAATTCGTTTAACAGTTCCTTTTCTATGGAAATTTTTGATAAGCTAGTAAGTCTGTCCTCTGTCATTGTATTGCGCAGGTATGATTTTATTCTTTTTAAACAAGAAAAACTTCGTTCTACGGAAACGCTAGTGGATGGAATAGTTACTATTAAACAAAACAGTTTGTAAGCTTCTTTAAAGATGTTCCTGTTGTCAGCTAAAAGTTCCATAAAATTTAGTGGTTCCATTTGTCTGTATTGCTTATCCTCATAAATAAGCTGTAATTCTTTTTTCAGTCTTTGGAAATCGGTAAACAGATTAGGGTAGCACACCTTTAAGTTACTTAATGCATCCGTGGGAAAGTTTTCAGAATACGTTACGAACTTTGAAGTATCCATTAATGTAACAAACTGAAGCTTTTCCACATCATTAAAACGTGTGGTTATTTGTACTGAAAGGTTATCTAAAATTTCATAATACAGAATTTTGTATTTTTCAAAAAGTTGATCACGTGTGAGTGTAATTCTTTTCTTCAACTCATGGTATTCAGTTGGAATTGTTGTTTTTGAAGCAGCTAAATCGAAAATTTTAATAAATGCATCATCAGTTCTTTTGCTATTTATGAGTGTTTGAGTATTTTTAACTTGCGAGATACAGAAATTAATGTCAAATGACTTCTTTTGTAGCACATTGAAGAGAACATCCGTGGCTCCAAAAATTTCATTAAAAATGACAACCAAAAGCGTAAATTCAAAATCATTAAATTTATTTAAGAAGCCATCACTCTGCCTAATTGATGTTTGATCATAATTTGAATCGTTCACAATTTTAGTGAATACTTCTTTTAATGAATCCCATTCGTTGTATATAGTATTCACAATTTTTGAATTAGACTTCCATCGCGTAATAACGGAAGTAGGGATTCGTTTTCCAACGACTGTGTCTACTGCGTAAGTTCGCTTAGCAGAACTGTGGAAAAAAGAGGGTAAACCGTTAACAGTCGCAAAAAATATCCGACATTTCGAAATGCTGTTGCAGCTTTGTTGTAGCACTAAATTCAAACGATGCGCCATGCAATGAACAAAAACCGCTTGTGGCACTACTTCTTTGATTTTTGCCTGAAGACCATTTAATTCTCCTGACATAACGCTTGCACCATCAAAACACTGGGCAATAAGTTTTGATTTATAGTCAAATTTTTCGAGGGACCTTGACACAACGTGAAACAGTGCGTCGGCAGTCCGACTGGAACTAACATCATAAAATCCCAAAAATCTTTCCACCAGCTTTCCTCCGGGAATAACGTATCTAATTATGATGCTACATTGAGATTTGTGGACAATGTCTGTGGAATCATCCACTTGAATTGAAAAAAATGTACTATCTTTTATTTCCTTTGCGATGTGCTCATCAATATATTGTGAAATGCAGTCAATTATTTCATTCTGAATAGTCTTAGAATTGCCGGCAAAGACGGGTGAGATTTTTTTATAGTGTTCTTGAATATCTACAGGGCTTATCGAAACGAAGGTTTCTAGCAGTTCTTTAAAATTTCCGCGATTAATAGATGATAACTCTTCGTGGTGACCGCGAAATGCTAATTCTTGTTTACCCAAGTAAAGAACTGCACGAATAGGAAGATGCATGAAACGTCTGTTAAGCCGAACGTTGTCATTGAAGTGTTTAATATACAACCTAGAATTTTCCTTCAAAGCATCCTCGATAGTACTTAAATTTTTCTTTAATTTTGAAAAACTCAATGCACAACGCATGTGCTCAGAAGAACCTTCATGTTTAGAAAGAGCACGAGTAACGTTACCAAAATCATCAAAGCCGTTCTTATTCCACGCACTTGATTTAACACTAATAATTAAGCAGGGCATACAAAAAAGTTTATTTAAATAATAACTGCCACACAACCACTCGAACGTTGAATACCAATTTTGTTTAAAGTTGCGATTGTACACCTTGTCCTTTATTTTTGCAACCTTATTTACTTTCAATATAGACATAGGTTTTTCACAGCTTAAAAAGTCTTTCTTATCATCATTATTCCATCTTGAAAATGGTGTTTCTAATAAAACACATACAGGATCATATGAAGGAAACATTCTGTAAAAACTTCACACACCACGAACAACGAACAAAACAAACGCGCTGGATAGGTAAAGCACTGCACGCACACCACTGAGAAACAGCCAGCGATACTGCTTCACGTGTGTGGGGGGGGGGAACACTGAGTACAGAATACGTTGTCATGGCAACCGTGATAAACCGAGCGTTGTTAGTGACGTATTAACTGATGCAGCATTCGATGTACAGAAAGCTGCTTCTACGATCTCAGCGCTTTCCGCCACCAGTAGGCTTGTATGTGATCGCAGCGAAGTTCAGCTTCTGTAACCTATTTCCATCGCTTGTAAATGTTATTTTAATTATTATACAGACGAAATTTAATTAAAAAAAAATTTTTAAACAAAATTTACTAAAAATTGAAAATAATTTTGTGTAAAAAGAAACACATTGAACCAGTTATTTTAGGTGAAGCAGCGCTTCACCTGCGTCACTTGACGAGCTGCCATTGCATTGAATGTTAATAAAGAACTGTTTTACTTCCTTCGTCTTAGGAAATATCTTGCCAAGTTAATATGAAAAAAGTATTGTTTAAATATATTTCACTTCCTATTCATGTGAATATAAAATACATTATATACTGAATATTTTTAGTTTATAGATTGCTTTAGTGAACTATTAACAACATATTTGGTTTATTTACCTCATTCTGTTTAATTTGATATGTCATAGTCCATATTTGTAAAGATTTTTGTTAAAATTGCCATATTTCTGTCTTTTTGGAAATATAGGCCCAAAAATCTGCTTCCTGTTCTTGTCCAAAATAATAGCCATGTTTGGTGTTATAAATATGATTATAATAACTTCTAGATTGATATAAATCCCTACCTTTCCTTAATTTCTTATAAATTTGTCAATTTATTGAGCTTTTAGTTATAATTCATGAATTTACTATTCCTCCTCTGAAATAGTTAGTTATTACATTTTGAAATTTTTTAATAATTTAATACATTTTTTTATATTACTCTTTTAAAGTATAGGATCATTAATAGTAGTTGGTGATCGATCCACCTTACATAAATCTTATTAGTTTACATGGTTCATCAGACTTATTTACTCAATTATATTATTTTTTGGGAATTCATTATTTGGCCTAGATCTTAGTATCTTACATATATTGTTTTTTCAAATAAAGTTATTTCTACACCTCCTCTGACATTTTAAAGTTAACATAACATTAAATAAAATTGCTTACATAACTATTGATACCTGTAGCATATTATTCATGCTACTAATACAAAAAAATAATATTTTTAACTAGCAGTCTCCAAAGTCAGACATGTTAGTTTGAACTCTTTTTAACATACATTATAAACATTTTATCAACTGGTACAGCATCCATACATAAACATTTTAAGCTGTATGCACACTGTTATGTAACTAAACATTTTTACACTAAATATAAATCTTATTCTATTAGAACTCTTTGAACAGTGGAGTTCATAGGCTCTAAACATAATTAGCCATTTAAAATTTATTAATTTTTATTAAACTTAAGTCAATCCCAGTCTTTTCTGTTAATATTGTATTTTAAATTAATCCCCTGTTTATATAATTATTCCCCCACATACTCTCTTTATCCTTTGCATTTCTATTGAAACTACTCAATTAATTGTAAAATTATAATTAACTCTTACCTTCGGGTTTTTCCAAGAGTCATTCAGACGAAACGGCTGCAGAAAGGATTATTTGGATTTGATATGTGCAATAATTACGTTAACACATTTGATGCAGTCTAAATCATATACTTATTTTTATTTATCAAAAATTCACGCCTTTCTTTTACGTTAGTACAACCTTTCAACGATAGTACAACTGGAGACAAAACATAGGCGTTTGGTTTTGTAATAAACACAGCCTATCTGGTTGACTAACTCGGGGTTCTACAAGGGTGAACAATGACTGTATGGAAAATATAATTTTTAAAATGTTACCTTGGCCCTACAATTTCGTACCGTTACACTATGAATGTTTTTAGATAAAAAGTGACCTCTTTTATGAAACATTAGAAATATTTTTCACTTCAATATTTCATCACTTGTTAATTCTGTAATTATATAAAATATAAAAGTTATTTAATAGCACCTTGTTTAAGTAATAGTTACACATTAACTTGAAGTTTATTATATTTAAAATCACTTACACTGGTACACATACACTGTTGGTTCTGACTTATATTTGAGTTTTACTATATTCTCAGACCAAACCTTTAGTCATAATGGACTGTGAAGATTTGTTTATTTTTAATATATAATAACTTTAGTTGGTGCACTTCTTATCACACTACTAAATACTTTTGTCTATAATTAATTTACAATTTTATGAGGTTTTGGGGTGTTATACTTTCTTTGGTGGTATTCACATTTGGTTTGGGGTTCATTGTCGTTAATAATAATAGGTTTATTAATGGGTATTTCTTGTAGTTCTTCCATCCTATATCTTCTTTTCTTCTCTTCTTCCTTCTTGGGTTTTCCAAGGTACTTGGTTTTATTTTGTCCGTTGGTTGGTTCGGGGTATCTTCTTTATCACCTGCTCCTAAACTTCCTGGGTAATCTCCTGATTTATGTATGAGTTTCTTTAGATTTAAATTTTCTTGCGTTTTAGTGTTGCACTTTTATTAATTAATTACTTTTTCCTTTTATTGTGGTGTTTTTCTTTGAAGTTTAAATTAATTTCATTTGAAATTCTTTGAGTTATTTGTAATTTAAATGTTTTTATGATCTTAATGGAATTAATTTTTAGTGGATTATCTGTCATGCTACAATATATGTGTACAACGTTATCGGCAACAAAGAAGTAGTTTTTGTTAAAATTCCTTCCCGGGATATTTGGCCGTAGTCCAATGTTTTCTACAAAACCAGACGTTTCGGCAATGCCATCGACTTCCATCATCAGTGAAAGTCGAGTGCGATAACGTGAGGTGGTATATGTTAGTGACCACAGTACTGTGGTTAAGGCTGAAGCAGTAAGTAGAAAGAAGTAGTTTCTATGGTAATATTTCATTTCGGAAATGATTTTAAATATAAATCTTAGAATATGGAAGTCATGTATGGTTCTCCATACCGATATTTTTTTTTTGGCAAACGATCACAGCTGCAAATTCAAACAGAATTAAATAATGTTTCGCATACAGCCCTGAATTGTAGAGTTCTCAAGACCTATTGATTTTGGTGAAGATCGGTTAAGGGGAAGGGGTAGTTTACCTGCAACGTTTTTTTATCAAGGGTAATTTTCTATGGCAAACGATAACAGCCGCAAATTCAAACAGAATCAAATAATTGTTTGCATACGTTCCTGAATTGTAGAAATCTCAAGGACTTTTGATTTTGGTGAAGATCAGTTAAGGGGAAGGGGTAGTTTACCTGCAACCTTTTACGTTTTAACAACAGTAAAGTACTTGAAAATTCATTTAAACTTTTTCAAACAATGGTAATTGTTAAAAATAAAATAATTTTGTTGCCAGGCAATAAAATTATAATTTTTTCATTTTAATGTAAATTATGTTTGAGTTAATATACATGTATAAAATAATATATCGTTCGTGGCAGGCAAGCATATCTCAGTTATGTAATGTTTACGTTTCCATTTTATTATTATGACTACCGCAATAAAAAGGCAGGGAAGACACACACACACACACACACACACAATTCGCGTTATTTCTGGCCTCACTCATGTTTATTTTCTTACATTTGCACGCTTTTTAAATGGTAAGTGCCGAAACCCATACCAACATAACGCGTGCTAGCCGAAAAAGTGTCCAGCGTGGATAGCGATTTGCTTCCTGTGGATCGCTGGGCGGTGTAACTGCACGTGTTTACAGAGGAACGATTCATAGACAGACTTTTCGTCTTTAGGGAATGAAACCTCTGCAAGATGCTGAGGGTCCATGAGTGACTTTGGAGCGCTCCTTCTTTTTCGCATGTTTGTTCTGGGAAACATACACTGTAGATTCGCAGCTTGATAGGAACGCTGCAACTAGGAACACTGTAGCAACGCTCAATAGGAAATGTTGAAAATTTTTGTCCACGGTGTACCCTCATACACACTAAACCTGCTCTGATGTTTTAATTACGGACATCATAATATTAAAACTTTGGAAACTTGACCACTACTTAATGGAGATCAAACATTAACTTATACAAGCCATTAATTTTATGCAATTTTTTATATATATTGTACAACGTTATCGGCAACAAAGAAGTAGTTTTTGTTAAAATTCCTTCCCAGGATGTTTGGCCGTAGTCCAATGTTTTCTACAAAACCAGATGTTTCGGCAATGCCATCGACTTCCATCATCAGTGAAAATCGAGTGCGATAACGTGAGGTGGTATACGTTAGTGACCACAGTACTGTGGTTAAGGCTGAAGCAGTAAGTAGAAAGAAGTAGTTTCTATAGTAATATTTCATTTCGAAAATGATTTTAAATATAAATCTTAGAACATGGACGTCATGTATGGTTCTCCATACCGATATTTTTAGAACACTTTAAAATGTCACTGTTCGGGTCGTCAATTGTGATATTCTTTTTCTTTTTGATATTTAATTTATTTATTGTGTACCTTACATACTAGCAAATAGGCATGTTTACTTTTGAATTGCAGACGCCATTTTTACGTACTGCCAACTGCAAAATTTCCAACTTACCAGGGTTCGGAACAGCGAACTAGGAGAACAGATTCTGGTTATTCGAAATAAGAATCTAGCCCAGTTTTAGTTTAACATTGTCATACTTTTATTAATTAATGACGACATCAGAAATCAAATTAATTTCATTTGTTCTCAAAACCTTACATTTCGTTTAATTGCCCTCATAAAAGAAACAAATATTTTTTCTCTTTCCCTTATACATGTGCTTTAATAATACTACCTTATGTTGGTTAACAGACAGATATTGAGATATAAACTTAAATTTAACTATTGCAAACCATCGCTTACTTGTATAATATAATTTTTTACTCACTCACGCACACGCACACGCCCGCTACCCATGCCCTTAGAGATCTCAGTTTAATGATACAATCAAAAGAATGATATTAATTTGTCAACCCTGGTTAAATTAGCTTTACCCTCCCCAATGCTACTTAGCTGTTTATATGTCCGAAAGAGTTCCACATCCTGGCGTAGTTTTCATCACTCCGCACATTTTCGTTTACTGATAATTTGTTTTTACATATCGCCGAAACTGTCACTTCATGATTGTTAATGTTATAAATTTGAATAAATCACATTTTGTTTGAGTTGCGGGCCCGCACTTTCGTTCCGGAACTTTTGTCTGCGACCGGCCGGTACAATTAGCAGATTTGAACTGGGGCGAGACGGACTGGACTATTTTCTGAAGTGGTCGTGGGTTACATGACCAAATCTTATTGTTCTAGTTTTGTATTACTACGCCAATATGTGAGTTCGACTGACACTCCTATGCATTCCAGCATGACGTATGATCTGACGTAATATCGTATGTTGTTCTGTTACACAATATGTTAGTCACTCATCTAAAAATAGCTGTTTTGCTTCTCACTGGAACTGACCTTGGCACAATTTCGCACGTTTGTCTATTGCGTTGTATAATTCATGAAATAAATCTGTTTACTTTTCCCCATAATTAATATTTCATATTACTTTTTATGTTTCCTCAAAATTAGCATTACATCACCAAATATTATTTTTATCAAAATACAATAAATTTTTTATATTATCCCAGGTAGGCCTAAATGTCCCGTTACAATATTATAATGTAAACAGGCTTGTGTTACATGAAACTCTTATATCTCATGTCATGTTATAATGTTCTTTATATGCAATAATACAATATGTATTATAAATTGTTTATGCATTATATTAATATTATCATATTATTTGCAATATCATATTATCAGCCAGAGAAATTTTTCTTGTAAATTCGTCTACATTTCCTACTAAATCAGTTAAAAATGTGTCACACAAACACTGTTGCACTGTACTGTAAACATTACAAATGTACAGGTCAATACATGAACACAACTGATTTCAGTGAACACATAACCAGAACTGAAAATTGTGATAATGAAAATAATGATGTTATTAAGTGTGTATAGTTGTTGTAGACAAATGTTATTTAATTTAGGAATGTGTTCAGACTAACTGTATTGTCTAACGTTACACTGAACTCGACAGTTTTTAAAAGACAAATATAAACGATGATCCAGTAGTGTGCAAATTATTGGGATGGGAGGAAGAACTCTCCACCTCGTAAACTTCTTTCCCTGATTGATGACAGCAACACTTTTCCTTGCTAGGGAAAGTTGTTTCCCCTTCTCTTGCTGTTAGCCATTAAAATAACATTTACTCTTGTTAATACCATAGAGTATAGTTAGTATGCATTGTGCACCAAATGGCATCGAGAGAAACTGCATGCTGTATTTTCAAAGCCATCTCTTTAACGGCAGTTGGATGAGCTCATTCTTGTATAATACCATATCCCTAACTGATCTGTTTCCCCTTAGCTGTGCTGGTTTGCATTAAGAAGCACTGGTTTTTCTTAATTCTTAACATACATGTTTATATGAACACTTAAAATAACATAATACATTTGTAAACTTCCTGAACATCATTCTGTATACTCTCTCTTGTTAACTCTTCTTCCAAATTCAAAATTATTGCCCTAATTCCCATCAGAATTTAAATAAACATTTCCCATTACATCATTACAAATATCTCTCATCCCCAATTTACATCTAAAAATATTTAAATTCATTATTAAAATTCTCTTAAACACATTTAAATCAACTACATAATAACAAATTACTTGCTTATATCTTTCTCAAACTTTGTTAATTATCTCCATTAAAACATCTCAAATCAACACAAAATCATTTAGGTACATCATAAAATCAACTACACATTCTACATCATTGTCATAATTCAATGTGATATTCAATAACTCATTACTAACAATTTAGTAACCTCCTTCTCCATCAATATCTAATATCCCCCCTTATCCCAGTTACAATTAGGTAAATAGGCTCACGGATAAACCGTGCAAGGCATTTACCTGGTTGCATAAACACTCTATTGTTTATGCTCCTGGCTTGTAACTGCCAGCTCCTTTTTCACACACTCTATTGTTTACTTATGTTGGACTGTAGCGCCCATTTGCATCCACAAGAACTACATTTTTAATTAGGGTGTAGACGCTGCCTACCCCGTTCTTGCTTCAGCGTTATATAAAAATTCGGCATTACTGATGTCCGAGGACACCAGTAATCCTACTATAATGATTCATACGCCCTTAATACGGCACTACCACCACCTTCGATGATAGCCGCTGTTCCATAGTGATGTAGATTCCCCACAGTTACCCTCCGGTTAATTTCTAAGTTCACCAATTTAGAATATATTTACATTATAAATCCACGGTCAGGGTTTGGTGAAGCCATGACCGCCCGAAAGTTGGGGAATCTATCAAAAAAAAAAATACTATACATGTTTAAGATTCCTACACTAACATAATACATACTATACACTCATAATTAACATTGTTGTTATTACCTTAATATAAACAATTCACATTTAAGCTTGACCAAAAATTACTCACCTTACATCTTTAAATTTGCATATAAAATTATAAACATTACATTTTAATTTCAAATGAACTTTTATTAATTCATTATCAATTATTTATCATTTACTATACCATTAACTTTTCAAAAAAAAATTTTTTTTTTTACTTTGTTATCAACCTTCATTTTACATAACATTTCATTTATTATTACATTTCAACTATGATTTTTCTTTTAACATTTTGATCATTAATTAGTTTGGGTGACTCTCAGTTATTCACAATGATTCGATTTATTGAATTGGCATTTATATATCTAACCTTACTCACCTTCTTTCTTCTAACAACCACTAACAGATTCGCATAGGGTGACACCAATCTCTTAGTAATAACCCCCTTCAACACTGATTCCACTTAAATCATTTTCCTCTTATAATAAAATAACTAATACCCTCTTTGTAACTAGGATGTGTGTTCCCTAACCTGGCAATTCCATGCATAACCTTTTGCCCCTCCACCAAATATCGGCAAACACTCTTCGACCCTTCCACAGTACCTGCCCAACGACGCACGTTGATCACTCCTTACCACCTCACCCTCATCTACAAAATATCACTATCAACTATTTAATCTCCATTTACATTACTCACCTTCTCTACATATAATCACTAACACTACTGTGCCCCTAAAATATCTAATACCCTCTGTCTGCATTATTTGTATTTCAACTTCTTATTCTCTCTAACTCCCATTAAAATTAACTCTGATTAACTCACATGCCTTATTTATCATTATCACCCAAACCCTTTTACAACATTTCACCTTAATATGATCGTAGAAAATTCATCACTTACCTCCTAATGACAATACCTCACAACACTTGAACATATTTATGTTTAATCATTTACTATTCTTTAGATAATCTAAATCTCAAAAATCATTTAAATTCATCACAACATTACTTAATGAATTAATCTCAAATTCTTTAATTGAATCAATTATTTACAACACATCATTACTTTAATTACCTTCTTCCAAAACAATTACAGTAGACTATGAACTATCCGACCTAATGTGGCGGTCGGCCGGGTCGGATAGCAAAAAAGTCGGATACACCGGAGCCGTAGGCATACCAGCCTCTGTAAGGTCAATGACCGCCACCCTATTGCGTTGAATGTACTTGTTGCTATTTGGATGCGTACGTCATATCAGTTTGTCCTTATAAATGACGTACAGTAATAAATGAAGTAGAAAGAAATGAAATAAGAATTCGCAACTACAGTATCTTTCACAAAACCTTTATTTGAAGGACGAAACAAAATGTGTAGTTAACAATAAGTTGAATGAGTTTTACTATGAGTTTTAATTTATACGAAAGCTTTCAACCAAATTAGTTATTAATATAAATCAAATTATAATAACCTAAAACTACGTACTGTATAATGAAAGAACAAGTGAAACTTACATTGTCTAAGGTTTGAAAAAGTCTGTAATTGAGACCTGCTTCTTTCCTCGCATTAATTTCCTCGCCGCTATATCCTTCCACTTACGTAAACATATGATGTCTGCTGGTGTTGCTTCTTATTGCTGGCCAATGTATTCCACTGCCGTCTCGATCGCCTTCAGGCCTTCGGAGTGAGTTATACGATTGGAGGGTTCATCACCTTGTTCCTCTTCAATCGGCTGTTCATTTAATACCATCGCTACAATATCTTCGTCTGCAATTCCTTCGATTTTGTCCTTTGCCAACCGTTCTGTGATGTCTTCCAATGAAGCTTCCTCACATCCGGGAACTTTTTCTAACAACGATACAAGCGCAGTGTTATCAGTTGCATTTTCCACATCACATTGCTGTTCTACCTCTTCCCACTTATCACTGGCTCTGTGATCCAGCAAAATTTTCCACGATCGCACAAGTGTTAAAGATGGAATTTCATCCCATGCCTCGGACACCCATCTGATGACGTCAAGCATGTCTACTGACTGTAGTGCCGTCACAACTTCTGTATTATCAATTGTCGCGATGATATAGCTTAGTAGCCTAAGTCGATATTTCTTTTTCAAAGCTTGGAGCACTCCCTGATCCATTGGCTGACATATAGATGTAACATTTGCAGGCAAGAACAAAGCTTTTATGTCTCCATCTTTTAATTGGTCATTTGCTGGATGTGAAGGAGCGTTATCCAAAACTAGGATTGCTTTCCTTGTTAAATTGTTTTCAGCTAAATGTTTTTCAACTTGTGGCACAAATTCCTGTTCAAACCAATTTTTGAAAATTTCTCCATTCATCCACGCCTTTTTTTGATGGGTATAATGCAGGGGCAAAGAATTTAAATCTTTAAGATGTTTAAAAGCCCTAGGCTTGCGAGATTTTCCAATCAAGGTCAGTCTCAACTTGTGGTTTCCGGTTGCGTTACTACAAGCTAAAACGTAACGCGGTCCTTGCTCTTCTTGAACCCTGGTGTGGCCTTTTCCTGTTTAGACGCTAGCGTTTTAGATGGCAACATACAGTAATTCAAACCCGTCTCATCACAGTTGTACACTTGTTCTCCAGAAATACCTTCCTTATCAAGCAGGTCAAAAAAGTGTTTTTTAAAGTCAGGGACAGCGACCTTATTAGCAGACAATGCTTACCACTAATCGTCATCTGACGAACACCAAAACATTTCTTCCAGCGATCAAGCCACCCGTCACTGGCAGTAAACTCATCATCGTCTCCTTCGATCTGTTTTTTAAACTGAATTGCTTTTTCTTGGAGCAAGGGGCCTGAAACCGTCAATCCTTTCCCCTTCACATTTTCATACCACAGATATAAACCCTCTTTAACTTCCACACGTTTTCCTTTTTGCATAGTTTTTCTAACTTTCACGCCACTGCCACTTGCTTGCTTAGAACACCATTTTTCAATCTCTGCGCGATTTCTTCGCCAATCACCCACAGTAGTTTTTCCAACTCCCAACTCCAGTGCAATTTTGTTTACCGACTCACCAGAATCCATTCTTTTTATTGCTTGCAGTTTTTCTTCCAAAGTTACTACCACTTTCTTTCGTTTGTCACCCATATTTCACTTAAAAATAAAAGCCACCAACAATACTGTATACACACTTTATAACAAATTAACAATCCACGAACGACTGAACCACACGGACTGACTTCTGGATACAGACTGACTGATGCACCTGTTACACACTCAAGTAGGAACACGAAACTTTCCTGTCACAACATGAATCAATTGGCGTACTGTATTGGTAACTGGTGATTCACGCGTAAGCGCCTTCACCCGCGTGGTGGGATTGCTGCTTACATGATGTTTGAAGGCGCTAGTAATCGGATCTGCATACATACCGTACTAATTTTTTTTTTTTTTTTTTTTTTTTTTTTTTAGAGCGGGTCAGATAGGCCGGAGGTCGAATAGTCGGGAGTCGGATAGCCGAGAGTCTACTGTATAATTCATTTATTACAAACTCTCATTATTTATTTAATCTGCTAAAATATTATTATTATTATTAAATCAATTTCTACTACATACATACAATGTTTACACAAAATACCTTTCACAACACAAACACAATTGATTTCACTATAAATTTATTTACAATATTCTTTGTCATTATTTTTCTTGTTTACCACACCTCATTTCGTAATCTAGCCAGGTCATTACCATAAACTAAAATATTTAAAATGTCCATTCACTGATTTTTTATTTAACCCCCATCATCATATAATAATCTGATCTTATGACTACACCATTCCTTTACAACTAACGATATATCGCTATTATAATCATAATAGTCATCATCGTTACTTTTATCCGTTATATCAATACTATTGATAATATAAATATTATTGCATCCTATCAATTCAAAATTCCTGTCGACATCGGGTAGGGTAATTTCTCCGTTAGTATTTTCTGTCAAAGTAAGGTAAGTTAGTAATTCGTCAACATTATCATCTACTTAATATAATTACCAGCTCTCTCTACATCTAACCTTTCTACAAATTCTTCATAATTTCTATTCACCTTAAATAATTTTATCTCTCTATCTACACACAACTCTCTCTCTAAATATCTCTCACCATAACACCAAGTCACACTCTCTCTCTCAATATATGCAGGGGACACTACAACTTTATTGCTGCACCACCTATCAGGTGCACAAAAAATCCAGGGACAACTATTTGCAGACCATATGTCTCCCAAATATACTCGTGAACCCTTTCCTTCACCCCCAACTACAACATCACGGGAAAAATTTACCCCCTGCAACCCCTCTATCCGTATACTCTCTCTCCACTTTCTCTCTGACTCATCAACACACACTAACATTCCATTATTACACTCTACTTCCATTAAAACTTCATCTGCACTATCAATATTCACAACCTTACTCTCTAACACCACATCTTTAATTATATCATTGTTATCACTTGTGAACTCATTATTAAAATCATCATTATTACTCACCTTGTCCACCGCCACCTGTTTTGCATTTAAACTAACCCCATTACTGTTAACATTTATTTTTCCATTATTTTCGTTTGTATTGCTCTTACCTGTATTTATTCCCCATACTCCCATTCTCTCAATATTCTGTTCTAATTTGTTAAAGTTATTTTCAAATATTTCATTGGTATTTTCAAGACGTTTATTGATTTCATTAATATCGTTTTTCAAATCACTATTTTGCTCTTTGAATTCATCGAAATTATTTTCACATTTTATTTTTTGTTTATGTATCTCACTGCTTAATTTATCAAATTTATTATTTACTTCATTGTGTTGCCTTTCTGAACTTTCTTTCATACTACATATTAAACTATACAAATCTTTTAACATACCACTGTCATCAGCTTTCTTATTTTGATTAATTGGAATAGGTGTTGAATGAATCTCAACTTCATTCATTATTTTCGACTCATCAAAATTACTTTCACTTGTTTGAATTCCTGAGTCGCTATTTATTTGACTTTCTGTCTGGCTGTCAGTGAAGCTGACTTCATTGTTAATATTTTCATTAGTATTCATCATTTTGCTTATTTAATTCTTACTTATTTACAGTACACATTTATCAATCATATTATAACCTTACTACCTATGTTTACATATTTTTTAGTTACCTCGAACAACCATTCCGCTCTCCCTAGTAGGCCTATATTTATAAAAATTTCGTTATATAAATGTCACAGTTCGGAAGCGCCAATTGTGATATTATTTTTATAACACTTTAAAATGTCACTGTTCGGGTCGTCAATTGTGATATTCTTTTTCTTTTTGATATTTAATTTATTTATTTACTGTGTACCTTACGTACTAGCAAATAGGCATGTTTACTTTTGAATTGCAGACGCCATTTTTACGTACTGCCAACTGCAAAATTTCCAACTTACCAGGGTTCTGATCAGCGAACTAGGAGAACAGATTATGGTTATTCGAAATAAAGAATCTAGCCCAGTTTTAGTTTAACGTTGTCATACTTTTATTAATTAATGACGACATCAGAAATCAAATTAATTTCATTTGTTCTCAAAACCTTACATTTCGTTTAATTGCCCTCATAAAAGAAACAAATATTTTTTCTCTTTCCCTTATACATGTGCTTTAATAATACTACCTTATGTTGGTTAACAGACAGGATATTGGGATATAAACTTAAATTTAACTATTGCAAACCATCGCTTACTTGTATAATATAATTTTTTACTCACTCACACACATGCACACGCCCGCTACCCATTCCCTTAGAGATCTCAGTTTAATGATAAAATCAAAAGAATGATATTAATTTGTCAACCCTGGTTAATTTAGCTTTACCCTCCCCAATGCTACTTAGCTGTTTATATGTCCAAAAGAGTTCCACATCCTGGCGTAGTTTCCATCACTCCGCACATTTTCGTTTACTGATAATTTGTTTTTACATATCGCCGAAACTGTCACTTCATGATTGTTAATGTTATAAATTTGAATAAATCACATTTTGTTTGAGTTGCGGGCCCGCACTTTCGTTCCGGAACTTTTGTCTGCGACCGGCCGGTACAATTAGCAGATTTGAACTGGGGCGAGACGGACTGGACTATTTTCTGAAGTGGTTGCGGGTTACATGACCAAATCTTATTGTTCTAGTTTTGTATTACTACGCCAATATGTGAGTTCGACTGACACTCCTATGCATTCCAGCATGATGTATGATCTGACGTAATATCGTATGGTGTTCTGTTACATAATATGTTAGTCACTCATCTAAAAATAGCTGTTTTGCTTCTCACTGGAACTGACCTTGGCACAATTTCGCACGTTTGTCTATTGCGTTGTATAATTCATGAAATAAATCTGTTTACTTTTCCCCATAATTAATATTTCATATTACTTTTTATGTTTCCTCAAAATTAGCATTACATCACCAAATATTATTTTTATCAAAATACAATAAATTTTTTATATTATCCCAGGTAGGCCTAAATGTCCCATTACAATATTATAATGTAAACAGGCTTGTGTTACATGAAACTCTTATATCTCATGTCATGTTATAATGTTCTTTATATGCAATAATACAATATGTATTATAAATTGTATATGGATTATATTAATATTATCATATTATTTGCAATATCGTATTATCAGCCAGAGAAATTTTTCTTGTAAATTCGTCTACATTTCCTACTAAATCAGTTAAAAATGTGTCACACAAACACTGCTGCACTATACTGTAAACATTACAAATATACAGGTCAATACATGAACACATAACCAGAACTGAAAATTGTGATAATGAAAATAATGATGTTATTAAGTGTGTATAGTTGTTGTAGACAAATGTTATTTAATTTAGGAATGTGTTCAGACTAACTGTATTGTCTAACGTTACACTGAACTCGACAGTTTTTAAAAAACAAATATAAACGATGATCCAGTAGTGTGCAAATTATTGGGATGGGAGGAAGAAATCTCCACCTCGTAAACTTCTTTCCCTGATTGATGACAGCAACACTTTTCCTTGTTAGGGAAAGTTGTTTCCCCTTCTCTTGCTGTTAGCCATTAAAATAACATTTACTCTTGTTAATACCATAGAGTATAGTTAGTATGCATTGTGCACCAAATGGCATGGAGAGAAACTGCATGCTGTATTTTCAAACCCATCTCTTTAACGGCAGTTGGCTGAACTCATTCTGTGCTGTGCTCAAAGAAGAGAAAGTGATGCATGATGTTGGCTGTGCTTTAACACGAGTATTGGCATATACAGATGCCATATGTTCATATACAGATTTATTACTTATTTCTGTGTATTTATTTATTATGGTAATCATACAGTAATTACCATACTTACCATAATTGTCCGGGCACATGTCAGCGTAATTATATTTGTTTCTAGCTGGGTCCAGAGTTCGCATTAAGCGCAAATAGAGACTGAGTTGGGTCTTGAAATGAAGGTACCAACATCAGTAAGATTGCAAATCAACTTATTTTTATTATCTCTCATTTTGTAAAATTAGTTCTTTATGAAACAAAATGGAATCATCTCCCAACTGGAAAACAATGAACAAAATGGCGTCGCTACTGCTTCCGCCTTCTCAGTACATTCATATCTCATTTTAATACCAATTATCTCTTAAACTACCTTTATACGAGATCATTTTATTATACTGAAGTATCTATTTTATATTTATTTATTACCTTTACTTGTTTTGAAGAAACAAACACAAACCAACACCTCGTGGTAAGGTTCAGATACCGGCATCTTTTCACATTCACACACTCATTTTTTGCATGACATACATTAGTTATCGGTACATGTTTGATTACTTAGAATTCTTTGAGCTCAGTATTAATTGTTATAAATTTTGAATTTTGGACTTCCCTGTAATGTTGTGTAATCAATTACATTTATTGTTTTATTACTTATGGTGAAAATGTAAATTTTGTCTATACGTCAATAATTTTCAGTCGCCATGTTTGTTAAGTTAAAAGTAACATGATCGAAATCTACTTTTAGGGCCAGAATTCGTGTTAATACGTACCAGTTTAGTGGAACCAATTACCTGAAATAAAGACACATCAAATAACATATAAAAGTATTTATTAATATTAAACATTGATGTTTGTTACATAGACATAGATCTCTGATCGATATATTGCGCCATGGGCGTTGTCCACATGAAATTACATTATACAAAGAATATACGCTGCATTAATACATGTTATAGGATAAGACATACATTTATTAATTCAAAGTAAATTTCATATTAATTCAACACAGATATATAGTTATCTGTTGCTCAACCCAGCACTTAGAAATAATTACGCACGCACACAACCACTCACCCTTTCATTCTCATGGTACAACTTTATGCATAGTGGAGCTCCTTTTAAATATAATGAAAAATTTAAATGATTTTTTAAATAATTGATTTAAAATTTGGTATTTGGAAATAATTAAAGGATTGAAAATGTAAAAAGGAACGTTCTCACCAATTTCGTGTTGCTGGTTGTTATAGCTGGCGGTAAAACTTCGCGTCCAGTACCGCGAGTTTTACGTGTACCCGTACCGGTCACATTTTTGTAATCGACGCACTGTACGGTGTTTTACACAGTTTATTAACCACCTACAGTGGTCTAAAAAGTTAAAATTCACCCGGGAGTGAATTGGTTTGGCCGGCCGGCACTGATCAGTCGCTGCAGCTAAATGACGACAATTCCTTGTTGAATTCTGCGGAAGTGGGGTGTACTGACGTCACATTTTCTTTGTCTAAGTTGTTGACATCGCCGTTTTGTCGTTGTCAACACATTCTCCGCCTATGACGTAATAAAGGCTTGGCTCTGCTTATCGCAATAACTGCACACTGTTTTTGTGATGTGACACCGTTTTTTGTCATGAATTAGTTCAAATCCTGGCAAATACTGTAATATAGTCCACTCACTGTAAATTCGATATCGGGTGTTTGAGATTGGGTTGGGTATGTCAAAAATAGAAAAATACAATATTTATTATCTCGTTACCATATTTTAGGTAATTATAAAATGTACCATGATTGTACCATCACAAAACCCCCTCAATGAAAGATGGTGTGACGAAGCACACAAACTTTCATTGACCCTTTCATACTTCCTAAAGGGATCAGTCAGGACAAGTCGCCACAACCCCCTTACAATTTTACATAAAAAATAACAACAACTCACCCTTGGTCTGGTGATGAGGACCGTACCTAGATGACCTTACTGGACTTCTCCTGCGAGATCCCAACACCATAAGGCCACTTAGGCTCTTAACGCCCCTGCTCTGACGCGTTGGCCAGCTCAGGACCGCTGTCACACCACCAAACACTGAAACAATATATAATAAATATTAAAATAGTGGCTTATTAAGTCACTCCATCCTCAACTGATCTGGTTCCCCTTAGCTAAATGCTGGTTTGTGCCAATAAGCACTGGGTTGGCTTAATATATTTTAATACGCTTAATAAAATTATAAGATTATATATTATAATCTTCAAGAATTAAAAAGAATATCTCTTCTTCATATTAACAAATACTTCTACCCTGAGTTGAAAAATGGTTTCGATTCCTATCGATAATATTTATCTTCATTCTTTTACAATTACTAGAATTGTAATATAAGCACATTAATATAATATAGTTACCAAAATTGAATAAAATATAATTAAAAATATAATAAGAAAATTACACATTACAATCTCCCAAATCTGGAGAAAAACAAATTATAAAAGAATTAATAACTCTATATAGTTATTTATTGAATACTCTTAGTGCATGATAAAACAAAAAAAAATTATTATTATTGTTATTATTATTATTATTAACAGGTAATTATATGGCTAGTATTATTATTATTAACAGCGCCATTTAAAAATTTTTTTCTCTTCCTACACATATTATAACATCATGTTAAAAAGTTTTCAAATAAATACATAATACATTAATAATTAACACTGATATATTAATAATACAGTTAATACATTTTAAATACTCAATCATATTTAATCATATCTAAGATATGCATTAACATTTGTATAATTTACTTAAAAGTTGTATTTAAATTAAAATTTACCATTGCAGTTATTAATTAAACATCAAATTTATTTATTTATAATAATAAAATACATTTTGAACTTATTGTTACTATTCATATTATTCATAATTCACTTCTTACTTTCTCTATACTCTGAACTTTCTATCTACCTAACTACCTAACCTTTCACCTTCTATCACTGTTTAGTCTGGATAACTCCTATATTCACTATACTCATTATATTTTTTACTCACCTTCTTCTAACTGACCATCAAATTTACCTATCATGACACCAATATCTCAATTATATACTCCATTACTATTTTCATTTAAATCATATGGCACCGCTCGTCTTTGCAATGGGTTGGGTGTTCCCTAACTGGCTATATACATCTCTAATATTTTGCCCTTCCAAATAATTCGGCAAACACTCCCTTAAACTACGCTATTCCCTGCCACAACACTATTGGTTGGCTACTCTTTATCACCTCACCCCCACTACAGAATTCATCAACAACAAATATATGTATGTACCTTTACTTAAACACCTTCTTTACAAATAATCACTAACTACTGTGTCCCTAAATATTTAATAATTCTCTTTGTATTTTCTTAAAATTCTTATCTTTCTAACTCCATTTACATTAACTAATCAACTCACCTGCATTTTATCTATACCCAGGTTCTATTCCTGTTTAAACATTTACTGTAATCATTGACAATTCTCTTATAAAATTCCTCTCCTACCACTTATAACAATACCTCTTTTCAAAATTCAAATATAATTATTTATTTAAACATTCATTATTATTCATTAGTAATTAATTAAAATATTATTATTAAACATGTTATATATATAAAATATATAATAATACACACTGGGGTACCTGTAATACATAATACACATCAAAATACATGGATAAATACAATAAAAATATACACTCCAACTTCATTATTGTGTCATTAATCGAAATCAGTCCATAACAGTCCAATTCAAAACCACTTTGCACATTATTATTTAATGTTCATTTCACAATATAACAGTCTATCCACCATCATTAAACAACAAACGAATCTTAGGTCTATATAAATCATTTTTGATTAAATACATTTTCTTATTATTATAAATGTAAAGGTTATTCAATTTTTTATAATTTTCCACAATACTATTATAATCAATATGGTCACTCCATATCATTATCTCATATAATTTGTCACGATCGATTATGGTCCTGTCACCTTTAGTATTACCTGTCACAACCAGGTAAGTTATAAAGTCATCATTAATAACATCATCTCCTCCTGCTGCTATATCAGCTTCAATATAGGGTAAGTACTTACAATAATTATTAATTCTCTCTCTACTCACTCTCTCTCTTAATTCTGTATAATTTCTCCCAACTTCAAACAACTCTAACTTACTATCACCATACCTATTTCTCTCAAAATATGCCTCATCATAACACCAAGTCACACTCTCTCTCTCTCCAGATATGCAGGGGTCCCTTTCATAAAATTGTTGCACCTCTTCTTAGGTACATAAAAACATAAAGAAACTTTATTTGTAGAACTATCGTCTATCAAATATAAATTAAAGGCATTCTTATCCTTACAACAATTACATGAAGACTTGTCTTCACCCCCTAATACAACATTAAAAGAAAATTCTACCCCCTGCATTCCTTGTACTAAAATACTTTCTCTCAACTTTCTTTCTGACTTCATAAATTCAAATATTTCATTATCATTCATTATACTTTCATTATCATGTTTATCCTCTTCTAACACCACTATCTTACTACCTGTATTATTTGGATTATCTATAGTTTCCAAATTCTTGGTGATATCTATCACATTTATTTCCATGTTTTCTAAATGATTTTGTAAAACATTGGTTTTCACTGCCACTTGTTTGCTTACTTCAATATTGGTTTTAACTTCTAATTGACTTTCTACAAAATTTAAACATTTCTGTTGTATTTCTGTACTTGTTGACTCTAATTTACTTTTAATCGTGTTATTTACTGTGTCATAAACTAGATCGATTTTAGTGTCTAAATCATGTATGGTACTACTGAAATTATCATCAACAATTGCTAGTGTAGTTTTCTGTATGTTATCACAACGTGTTTCTACTGTGTTAATTCGCTCATCAAATTGACAATTTTGTCTTTTAATTTCATCTTTCATCTCATCGAAATTAATTTTAAAACTACTTTGAATTTCTTTAATTTCACTTTTCTGAACATCAAATTTAAAATTCATGTCCCCTCTGAGGTCATTAAAATTGCTACACATCATGTTATACAGACGTGTTAACATTTCGTCTGTTTTGTTTTCATGAAGTGAGATGGAGGTTACTTGTTCAGTCTCTACATTTTCGGTCGCACTCGCCTCGCCAACCTGACTAAGTGGGGTTAATGGAACATCCATCTCACTCATCACTATTTCGTCAGAGAGGCTGACTTTTTCAGTTTTATCTTCATCAGTATTCATGTTGTATTACTTTAGGTTACTAAAACATGTATGTTTATAACCTAGGAATTTAACCCTACTCTACGCACGTGTGCATGTACTTACGCTATTACTTCAGGTAACTATTCCACTTTCCTGGTAGGTATTACTCCACATAAAATTAAGTTTTATGTCGAGTCCCTGTTCGGGCGCCAAATGTAATCAATTACATTTATTGTTTTATTACTTATGGTGAAAATGTAAATTTTGTCTATACGTCAATAATTTTCAGTCGCCATGTTTGTTAAGTTAAAAGTAACATGATCGAAATCTACTTTTAGGGCCAGAATTCGTGTTAATACGTACCAGTTTAGTGGAACCAATTACCTGAAATAAAGACACATCAAATAACATATAAAAGTATTTATTAATATTAAACATTGATGTTTGTTACATAGACATAGATCTCTGATCGATATATTGCGCCATGGGCGTTGTCCACATGAAATTACATTATACAAAGAATATACGCTGCATTAATACATGTTATAGGATAAGACATACATTTATTAATTCAAAGTAAATTTCATATTAATTCAACACAGATATATAGTTATCTGTTGCTCAACCCAGCACTTAGAAATAATTACGCACGCACACAACCACTCACCCTTTCATTCTCATGGTACAACTTTATGCATAGTGGAGCTCCTTTTAAATATAATGAAAAATTTAAATGATTTTTTAAATAATTGATTTAAAATTTGGTATTTGGAAATAATTAAAGGATTGAAAATGTAAAAAGGAACGTTCTCACCAATTTCGTGTTGCTGGTTGTTATAGCTGGCGGTAAAACTTCGCGTCCAGTACCGCGAGTTTTACGTGTACCCGTACCGGTCACATTTTTGTAATCGACGCACTGTACGGTGTTTTACACAGTTTATTAACCACCTACAGTGGTCTAAAAAGTTAAAATTCACCCGGGAGTGAATTGGTTTGGCCGGCCGGCACTGATCAGTCGCTGCAGCTAAATGACGACAATTCCTTGTTGAATTCTGCGGAAGTGGGGTGTACTGACGTCACATTTTCTTTGTCTAAGTTGTTGACATCGCCGTTTTGTCGTTGTCAACACATTCTCCGCCTATGACGTAATAAAGGCTTGGCTCTGCTTATCGCAATAACTGCACACTGTTTTTGTGATGTGACACCGTTTTTTGTCATGAATTAGTTCAAATCCTGGCAAATACTGTAATATAGTCCACTCACTGTAAATTCGATATCGGGTGTTTGAGATTGGGTTGGGTATGTCAAAAATAGAAAAATACAATATTTATTATCTCGTTACCATATTTTAGGTAATTATAAAATGTACCATGATTGTACCATCACAGTTGTGTTAATTGTTGCTCCTCAGGCGATTCCCATACTTGTTGGCAGATGTTCGGCCTACTTACAGTCTGTCTGTTTTTTCGTGCACTGAGTTTAATTTATTCCATTTTATAACTGTTCACTTGTTAATTACATTGTTGAATTACATTTTCATAAGTTTTACACTCTTTTGCTGGCGTTAACTTGCCAGCACACTAATGAACGTGTTAACGCTCTCACTGATGGATAAAGACTGGGGCCTGACCATACGCAATTTTTACGTATGTGTGTGTGTGCACCGATGTCATTGTCTTTGGTCTCAAAGTAGGAAACGCCCTGGTTTTGCGGTATTGTTGTTACGTCATTTATATTTTTTAATGACGCCTCGCATTGTTGACCAATGAAAAGTATAGAAAGAGCTTGCGTCGATCGTCACATACGCTTGACCTTGGAATCGCCCCGCACCGATGTAACTGCGTCGTTTTCGTTAAACAAAGGGAAAATTGTCCTACCCATGCGCATGTGTGTAAAATACAATAAAATAATACTTTTTGTACCATAAATATGAAAACAGGATTTTGTCCTGTTACAATTGCATCATTCAGTAACGGTTGTGAAGCAGTATGTTCATTGACACATATTTTCATTAGTTACACTTAATTGTGAGTTTAATTTCTTGTTATTTAATTTGTTATTCAAGCAACCAAACTTCTAAAATTAGGTGGTTTTATCTGAATTGTTTATAAAACAAAAAAAAATCTGTGAGTGACAGTTTGACTGCTGGGCCTTCAACAACAATTCAACAGAATACATATAATTCATGGATTCCAACTGCAAACCAACGTGTGTAAGGATAAAGATGGAAATGTTGTGGAGGAAGAACCTAAAATTCTTGAGAGATGGGTTGAACACTTGGAAGAACGTCTGAATGATGGTCGTGAACAAGATTTACAAGATCTAGAATTGCAACCAATGTACCATACAGCTGAACCATATATTGAAGAGCCTACTCTAAAAAAGGTGGAAGAAAGTATTAAACACAGAAAAATGGAAAGGCGCCTGGTGAAGATGAGATGTGACTGAACTTTGGAAGTGTAGTGGGCGAAAATTAGCACAGTGCTTATACAGGCTGATTGTCATGGTTTTGTAACAGAAGATTCTACCTAACAGCTGGATATAGGATTAATATCCCTATTTTTAAGAAAGAGGATAAACAGTGGTGTAATAACTATAGAGATATCACATTCCTGAATGTAGCTTAAAACATGGTATCTTCTATATTCGTGAAGTGACAGAAGAGATAACAAAAGAATACCAATGAAGTTTCTGATCAGGAAGAAGTACAACAGGCCAGATCTTTCGTATGCGGCAAACAATGGAAAAGGCCTATGAATTTAGGTGGATTTGCACATTTTATTTATCTTATACTATTAAGCGAGCAATCTTTGTATGTATGTCCTTATTTTCTCGGAAACGGCTCTAACGATTTTCTCGAAATTTGGTACTTAAGCGTATTTGGACACTAAAAATCAATTGGGCTAGGTCTCATTTTCCGCAAAAATCGCCTAATGCCTAAACCGTAGGGTCTTTTAAGTATACATTTTAATTCATGTAGGTTTAAATATTCACACAACAATTGCTATTGTTATAACTCTGTCACCCAGCAACAAATATTTTAAAAAATATTTTTTATTTGAAATTAAAACGTTAATTTTAATTGTTCATAAAGAATAGATAAAGAATAGATCTTATCGATGTTTATAAATAATATAAAATAGCTGTTGCAATGAATGTAAATAAACAAACTAAGAGTTGAGACATACAATCCCAGTATCGATGTTTAGAAATAAATATAAATAGCTGTTGTTATGAATGTAAATAAACAAACTAAGAGTTGAGACATACAATCTAATCTATGTATGTCCTTGAAACGGCTCTAACGATACCGTCTTTATAGGTCTTTAACCTGCGGCCTAAACGGCGCAGTATCGATTTTTATAAATAATATAAACAGATGTTGCTATGACTATAAATAAACAAACTAAGAGTTGAGACATACAATTGTGGGTTTCTGCGCAACGATTTTTGTACAATCTATCGGATATACATAATCTAAACTATTAAGTGTTCTGCATACGCTGTTGTGTTTTTTGCATTCTCTGAGGTATATACATAATCTAAACTATTAAGTGTTCTCTATACGCTGTTGTGTTTTTTGCATTCTCTGAGGTAAGTGGTAGTCATATTCTGTCTAACGGGAATCTTATTGATGAAGTATTTGGTGATTGTTTGGCAAACAACAGATACGAAGATATGAAAGACAGAGCTATATTAGCGCCTTTGAATAAAAACGTAAATAAAATTAACGACGAAATTATTAAAAAGCTTCCTGGAGAATATTATAAAGTATATAAAAGCTACGATTCTGTTAAAGATCAACCAGAAGGAGCTCATCAATTCGCTTCTGAATTTCTAAATTCTGTTGAGATGGCTGACTTACCACCACACGAATTAAAGCTTTAAAAAATACAATAATAATGCTTTTACGAAACTTGGACGTCTCTGAAAGGCTGTGCAATGGAACGAGATTGGTCGTGACTGAATTATGTAACAACATTAGTAAAGCCAAGATTATCATGGGTGAATATTCAGGCCGAGAAGTTCATATTCCAAGGATTACAATAGATTCCAGCAAAAAGTCAGCTTGGGTGCACTATGCAAAGGCATCAATTTCCCGTCAGAGCAGCTTTTGCTATTACTATTGTAGCGTGACAGATATAAGCACAATATTGAATGGCAATTGATCATTAGAATAATAAAGTTATACTGTTTAAATTTGGAAGAAAGCATTAAATTTAATATAAATAGATTAATTCATAGCAACTGTGGAAAGAAATCATTATTATAAAGAAAATACAAGTTCAAATAAAAGGAGTTACTAGTGATGAGTCATCCAAAACCAGTCTCATAACCAAAGGTTTTCAAGGTATAACCCAGGAAGGTAAAAAAGTAAATAACAAAGCAGTACTGAATATGACCAAACCCACAACGAGGAAGAATAAATAGAAGAGAAACCCTAAAATAAGCCAAGATCAACCAATACAGGTTGTGTATTTCTGTAATAAAGAAGAAGATGGAGAAGATCCCAAGAAACCTGATGGCAACAAGAAGAAGATGGAGAAGATACCAGTCCCAGAAGGCAGGAGAAAAGAAGACTGAAGAAAGAAGAAGAGGGCAGCATCCTGAAGAAGATGTCATGCTCTTATAAAAGACACCCAAATCCCTATATCCCCAAAATAAATATCTAAAAACAAAAGTATAACGAAATAAAAACCACATGTATATAAATTTAAGAGAGAGAAGTGAACAAAGTAAAAGTTTCCTGTGAACTAAGATGAAACAATAATATAGTACCCATGGAACAAATCTCCATTGAAAAACGCTAACCAATTTATTATGTTGATAAGACTATACGACCATTTAGCATTAACATAATATATAAGTGAAAGTGAACCAGTGATAGTTTTGGGTATTATAAAAAATGAACCTTGTGTTTCATTCTTGGCAATCACAAACATTGGATGCAATGAAATATGCATTTTTCAATGACTTAAAATATGTACTGTGACAATATGTTGTTCATAAGACATGAATCTGTTTAAAATAACATTTTGTTTTACATGAAAAAAGAAAAACAGAGTTCATAATACCTTTTGAACAATTAATACTATTTATTTGTTAATGACAGGGTACAATTCCCCAAAGACAATGTAAAAGACGGTATAAAAACTGTAGAATCCTACTTATAATAATAGTTAGAAATAAGAATATAAATATAAGGTTTTTTATGTATATAGTACAAGAATGTTTAAAAATGTATTAGATATAAGGCCATTTGTTTGGGTCTGAAACAACTAACATCAGAACTATAAAAATAGTTACCACTTGTAAATAGTAGAGAGTAATTAAGATGTTAGTTAGTAAAAAACCTTTTTTGTAAGCCATATTTCCATGTTTAGAAATAAGGATTGTGTTGCAAAATGTCTGACTTGAAGACAACCATTTATTTAAAAAAAAAAAATTCTTTATTTGTTTTAACTATTGTTTGTATTGTAACCAATACTAATTGTTTTTGTGTAATTTAAAAACATGTTTAATTTATAATACTATTTGTAAAAGTCAGAGAGGGTATCACACATCATATATTGTTTGTAAATTATTTTGTAAGAAAAATTGTTAAAAAATCATAGGCCAAAAGAATGGAAACCAAACTTCATCAAAACAGAGAAATTGCTCAATTAAATGCAAATAAACAAAAGGGGTTTAGACAAAATAAACTTGAGATCATGCCATATAATTGCACATACCATTTAGAGAGATTTTAATAAATTATATTCAGAATTATGAATAAAAATGAAAATGACTAAACTCAGAAATTTAGACATGGGAGTCATATATTTCAGAATAATGTTTCAGAATACAACTAATTCAATTAATTACCAGAAAATAAGGGAATAGGAACCTTTTAATACAATATAGGATTATTAATATTAAATATAACTGATAAAATGGCTGAATTTATATAATGACAGGAAGTAAATTTTAATGTTTTGACCTTTCAGAGTATACCTAACTGAAAGTGAAATTACTATTTTTTGGACAGAAAACACTATAAAATGGCATTATTTAATCTGAAAATAACCAGAATGAACTGAAAGATTAATTTAAATCAAATCTAGTGAATAAAATTGACAAATAACCAAAGTTTAGGCATTCATATAGTGAAAATGTAAAAGTGTACACAGGATGTGAAAAATATTTGAACAATGTTAAGGATAATATTATATAGGCTAAGAGTTTAATTGAAACTAAAGGAAACAGTTAGTTAATTATTGGTTGTTGAACGGTTAACATGACATACGTTTGGTAACGTGCATAACCTAACCTATAATAGACATACAAAGCGAGTGTATAGTGCGTTATTGTGAAATCGCGAGTGACTTGTAAAATACTTCTGAAACTATCATATTATAACAGAAACAATCAAGTAACACTCCATAACACAGAACAATATAAATCTACTCCGAAAAACACCATAAAACACTAGAAAACTGTATAATACATTAAACCAAATTAGTGACGGAATCGGAGAAAGTGTTTGAACTAATAATTATACGGATACACTAAATACAACTCAGAAACAGTACACCAATCACTACACAACATTTAACAAGAGATTTGCAGAAACAAGAACAGAAATATTGCCAGAAAATACATTATTTGGAACACGGCAGGAACGAGCAACATTTTGATCGACTTGACGGCAGCCATCTTTCTTTGACAATTCCAGTGCCTCCTCTTAGTTCAACAGCTGTTGGGTGAAAACAATTATTATATTTACAAATTATTATTCAATGTCTGTGTTTATTAATAACTATTAATTTGATTGTAACGTTATACTTTTTAAATATTAGCCCGATTTCTCTGACTTTGGTAATAACTGGCTGTTTAAAGAACCCTATTTAATTTTTATATCATATATTTGTAACTTTTTTCGATATCCTGAGAATCGATACTAATCGATAAGAGTCAATATTGCTATTAATTAATAAAACATTAATACTTTTCAATACTTAATAGTTCTTTATTTCTTCAATAATACTAATTACCAATAATATAATTCTAATTGATAATCTACAAGGATTTTACCACCCGTAAGTGAAGATAACCTAAAAAATAAAAAGGTAAACAAATATCGATTGGTTTGAAGACAGTCTTATGAGTGGTGATAGCTTATTTAAAATATACTAAAACTTTAATAAAAATTTTCAGAAGAGCATTACACTGTTTAAACTTCACAGCCCTATATTAATTAATTGATCCTAATTAATTAATTAATAAAATTAAAATTTTTTTTTTAATTATTTTTTTTATAAACATAATTTTTTTTTAAATTTCCTTCAAAACAATAAATTTTGTTTTGAAACTTTCGGCGAAGCTGAACATATATATTCTTTCATCAATTTTACGCTACTCGACCGGTCTTGCTACCATTGGGACTCGACCAGCTGGGAAACTTAAGGAAGTGTTTCAGGCCAGTAAGACGTCAAGAGCCACACCAATTACACACCAATTAAACATATTACATTGGACTTGATTACATCGGAGTCACATACTCCATAATAGCTTTTATCATCAACACACATCAAACATAAATAATTTATTTTATTTTATTACAAATTGGCGCACAACTTTAGGGGCTTTAATTAGCGATTGGAAGGCCAATACATTCTGCCCAATCACTAGTTGGAGCTAGGCAACAGCTAAAAAGTCAGAGAAAGATAATAACAAGGGAATAACGACAAACAAAAATGGCAGATCCTACACAAGAAGAGTGGGACCAGATAACAGAAATGCTCCTGCATTTTAAAGAAGGAATAATAAAGAAAACGAATGAGTGCTTCGAATCGATGATGAATAAAATGGAATCCACAAGTAAGGAATTGAAAGAAGAATTAGGTAAGAAACTGGATGATTGGGGTGAAGAAATAAGAGAGGACATATTGAAAAGAGAAGAGTTAAGAAAGGAGAAGACCGAAGAAATAAAATATGATAGCAAACCAGAACCAGAAGAAGTACCAAATGATAAAACGCAGGAACTAGTAATGGTAGTACCTGGAATTAAAACTAGTGGAAATAAGGAAAATATTAAGCAAAGGAAAAGGAGAATGTATCCAAGAAACTTGGTAAAAACGAAGGAAGAGTTGGAGATGATGAAACATGGGTTAATTGATGGCAATAATATCCCAATTACCTATGACAAAGACATCATGAATTCTATGAATTATAGAAGGAGAATCGAAGTAATTTCAGAGATAATTTACCACAAGACAGTAGTGTACCAATGGGAAAGGACCGGAGGTAAACAGAATACGACATGTGGACAAGATCAATATCAGCGCAGAACTGGACAGTGGATTTCAGAAAGATGGAAATGTGATATCGTACCAGACTGTAATGACGGCACAGGTGAATCACCAGAATGTATTCCATTAGCGTGCCATCTAGGACAGTTCCAGGGTACGGTTAGACTAAAATATATTCCTTCAGAGTGGATATGTGATGGTAAACCAGCTTATGGTGTTTCAGATAAACAAATAATAAGTGATAACCCAGATGAAGATCCTCACATATATTTGTCAGGTAACACAAAACATGGAGCAGAGAAGTATTGGTGTATACAAAATGATGATAGAGGGAACCAGCCCAGTAATTACGACGGCCCTAACAACCCGCCGCATAATAACCAATTTATCGGTAATTTTAACGGCGTTAGGGATAACAACCCCTATCCATACAATAGAAACAATTTATACCAACATAATAATGTCCCATACAGTCAGAGAAATCCATATCCCAACAATAATGATGACAGACCTTACCAACCTAACCGAAATTACTATCATGATAAATTTAGTAATAAAAATAATAACAGTAATAATAACCGAGTGTCGCGCCCTAGGGTAAATTTTATAAGAGCAACTGAGATGATGGACCCTGGTTGACACAAATACCACACGACATCAAGAAAAGGGACGGATCATGATAACCGACTACGGCGAAAAACAATGTTGAAGGAGACGAAATAAATATCATTGAAAGGAAATGATACGAAGAATAAACATAGAAACAAAACTGGGTTTTGTGAGTGAAGACAATGTAAGAAAATGAACATGACCAATAAAAATATGAGCAATGCAGTGACATAAAGAAAATCGTCCATCTTCCTGGGTATATAAAAGAAAAGAAAATTTATAAGAAAAGAAAAAGTGGAGATCAACTTATTAAAGTATAAATAATATGGGCCAGTGTAGAGTACAATATAACCCCATATGTTGTGGTAAATGATAAGCATAACAATACATATGAGTTGAAGGAAATCGTTTCAGGAAAAATCAAAGGAGTGTACAATCAAGCTTCTATGAAGAAATATTATGAAGAATGAGTTGTGAGTTTTAGAATTTTTATTTTAAAAATTCAAAAATAATGTAAGTACATCTTACAACCTAATATTTTGAAAAGAACATTCTGGAGAATTATAAGAAAAAGGAATTTAGAATTTTTATTGAAAAAATTCAAAAATATGTAAGAACAACTTACAACCTAATAATTTTGGAACAAACTTTATGGAAGAAAGAAAAAGAAAGACTTTTGAATTGAAATATAATTATAAAAATTTAAAATTGAGTAAGTACTTCTTACTACAACCTGATAATTTAGAACAAAACTTTATGGAAGAAAGAGAAAGAGAGAGAATTTTGAACTTAATTTAAAAAAAATTTAAAATTAAGCAAGCACAGCTTACTACCACTGAATTATGAGAAAAACATTTTGAAAGAATTAAGAAGAAAGGAATTTTGAAGTTAATATACAAAAAATTTAAAAATGAAGTAAGACCAACTTACTATAACTAAGTTTATGAGAAAACTTTATGGTAAATAATTAAGAAGAATTTGAATTTGGAGAAATACCAAAACATTCAGAAATAATGGTAAAATCACAATACTATAAACAATTATGAATGAAACAATTCTGGGAATAAATGAATTAAACAGAATTTGAATGTTGATAGAACTTCAGAACTTTGAAACAAGATAAGATCAACATATTACAAGGATTTATGAGAAATATTTTTCAATTAAATAAAAAGAATAGTTTGAATTTTACATTAAAACTAACCAAGTTCCAAAAAATAATTATGTGTCAATTATAATTGAATTGAGAAGAAAAAATTTGGAAGCAAAGAGGCTAATTACCTATGAAACGATAATAAAAACAGTTAATTAAGAGCAAAGAAGAACAACTCATACCAAACAGATGGAGAAGATGATTTTGAACCAATGATAATAATAAGACCTATATGAAATGCAAAGAGGAGAAATACCACATGAAATATAATATAAATGAATTAATGTTAATGAATGCGAAGGCAGATTAATAACTTTCTAAGAGAAAGGAAAGAACCAAAATGTTTAAATAAAATGATCAATATAACAACCTGTATATCTAATGTAAAGGTACAATGTTAAAAAATTAAATATAATATATTAAGACCATTCAAATAATGAATACGAAAGACTATTTATAAAGACCTTGCTAATACTATGAATAACCAGAAGAAAGTATAAAGAGAATTCAGATGGAGAAGAAAGAGAGTTACACTGTAAACAGTAAACAGAATTATTAAAAGAAAGGTTTTCAACCATAATTAAATTAAATATATCAGACAAGTTAAGAGTTTTGAAAAAATATATATGTAATGAGTATAATAATGATTATGAAGATTTATTAAGATAGAAAATGTGAGATAATCTGAGAGACTACGAAGTGGAGAATCCAAAGATATTTTTATTAGTCGAAAATGAGACTACTTTTTATTTATTTGTTCGATGACTGACTGAAGATAATTCCAGCAGCATTATGTTTTTGAGCAGGGATGGATATGCCTCTGTACTCAATTTATAGAAGTGGTGTATGGCCAGCAGAGAAGTAGCGTACAGTGCCCCTCTGATCTGCCCCAGCCCACGTGATAGGGATTGTTAGGGAATAAATATCCCAAGGATACAACACGAAGTTGATATAGGAGGAAAATGTATTACAATTATAATATATCTCAGAAGACACTAACTATCCGAAAAGGATCAGTAGTAAGACAAGTAACCATATATATAAAATTAATAAAACTCTAATATAAAAAAGTCGATATAAAAATGGAGAAGAAAATGAATTATAAGAAATGATGAAATTATCATAAGAAATTATTTCATCCATAAACATGTCTGAAATAATTACTTCTGGAGGAGAACAATCTGTAGCGTGACAGATATAAGCACAATATTGAATGGCAATTGATCATTAGAATAATAAAGTTATACTGTTTAAATTTGGAAGAAAGCATTAAATTTAATATAAATAGATTAATTCATAGCAACTGTGGAAAGAAATCATTATTATAAAGAAAATACAAGTTCAAATAAAAGGAGTTACTAGTGATGAGTCATCCAAAACCAGTCTCATAACCAAAGGTTTTCAAGGTATAACCCAGGAAGGTAAAAAAGTAAATAACAAAGCAGTACTGAATATGACCAAACCCACAACGAGGAAGAATAAATAGAAGAGAAACCCTAAAATAAGCCAAGATCAACCAATACAGGTTGTGTATTTCTGTAATAAAGAAGAAGATGGAGAAGATCCCAAGAAACCTGATGGCAACAAGAAGAAGATGGAGAAGATACCAGTCCCAGAAGGCAGGAGAAAAGAAGACTGAAGAAAGAAGAAGAGGGCAGCATCCTGAAGAAGATGTCATGCTCTTATAAAAGACACCCAAATCCCTATATCCCCAAAATAAATATCTAAAAACAAAAGTATAACGAAATAAAAACCACATGTATATAAATTTAAGAGAGAGAAGTGAACAAAGTAAAAGTTTCCTGTGAACTAAGATGAAACAATAATATAGTACCCATGGAACAAATCTCCATTGAAAAACGCTAACCAATTTATTATGTTGATAAGACTATACGACCATTTAGCATTAACATAATATATAAGTGAAAGTGAACCAGTGATAGTTTTGGGTATTATAAAAAATGAACCTTGTGTTTCATTCTTGGCAATCACAAACATTGGATGCAATGAAATATGCATTTTTCAATGACTTAAAATATGTACTGTGACAATATGTTGTTCATAAGACATGAATCTGTTTAAAATAACATTTTGTTTTACATGAAAAAAGAAAAACAGAGTTCATAATACCTTTTGAACAATTAATACTATTTATTTGTTAATGACAGGGTACAATTCCCCAAAGACAATGTAAAAGACGGTATAAAAACTGTAGAATCCTACTTATAATAATAGTTAGAAATAAGAATATAAATATAAGGTTTTTTATGTATATAGTACAAGAATGTTTAAAAATGTATTAGATATAAGGCCATTTGTTTGGGTCTGAAACAACTAACATCAGAACTATAAAAATAGTTACCACTTGTAAATAGTAGAGAGTAATTAAGATGTTAGTTAGTAAAAAACCTTTTTTGTAAGCCATATTTCCATGTTTAGAAATAAGGATTGTGTTGCAAAATGTCTGACTTGAAGACAACCATTTATTTAAAAAAAAAAAAATTCTTTATTTGTTTTAACTATTGTTTGTATTGTAACCAATACTAATTGTTTTTGTGTAATTTAAAAACATGTTTAATTTATAATACTATTTGTAAAAGTCAGAGAGGGTATCACACATCATATATTGTTTGTAAATTATTTTGTAAGAAAAATTGTTAAAAAATCATAGGCCAAAAGAATGGAAACCAAACTTCATCAAAACAGAGAAATTGCTCAATTAAATGCAAATAAACAAAAGGGGTTTAGACAAAATAAACTTGAGATCATGCCATATAATTGCACATACCATTTAGAGAGATTTTAATAAATTATATTCAGAATTATGAATAAAAATGAAAATGACTAAACTCAGAAATTTAGACATGGGAGTCATATATTTCAGAATAATGTTTCAGAATACAACTAATTCAATTAATTACCAGAAAATAAGGGAATAGGAACCTTTTAATACAATATAGGATTATTAATATTAAATATAACTGATAAAATGGCTGAATTTATATAATGACAGGAAGTAAATTTTAATGTTTTGACCTTTCAGAGTATACCTAACTGAAAGTGAAATTACTATTTTTTGGACAGAAAACACTATAAAATGGCATTATTTAATCTGAAAATAACCAGAATGAACTGAAAGATTAATTTAAATCAAATCTAGTGAATAAAATTGACAAATAACCAAAGTTTAGGCATTCATATAGTGAAAATGTAAAAGTGTACACAGGATGTGAAAAATATTTGAACAATGTTAAGGATAATATTATATAGGCTAAGAGTTTAATTGAAACTAAAGGAAACAGTTAGTTAATTATTGGTTGTTGAACGGTTAACATGACATACGTTTGGTAACGTGCATAACCTAACCTATAATAGACATACAAAGCGAGTGTATAGTGCGTTATTGTGAAATCGCGAGTGACTTGTAAAATACTTCTGAAACTATCATATTATAACAGAAACAATCAAGTAACACTCCATAACACAGAACAATATAAATCTACTCCGAAAAACACCATAAAACACTAGAAAACTGTATAATACATTAAACCAAATTAGTGACGGAATCGGAGAAAGTGTTTGAACTAATAATTATACGGATACACTAAATACAACTCAGAAACAGTACACCAATCACTACACAACATTTAACAAGAGATTTGCAGAAACAAGAACAGAAATATTGCCAGAAAATACATTATTTGGAACACGGCAGGAACGAGCAACATTTTGATCGACTTGACGGCAGCCATCTTTCTTTGACAATTCCAGTGCCTCCTCTTAGTTCAACAGCTGTTGGGTGAAAACAATTATTATATTTACAAATTATTATTCAATGTCTGTGTTTATTAATAACTATTAATTTGATTGTAACGTTATACTTTTTAAATATTAGCCCGATTTCTCTGACTTTGATAATAACTGGCTGTTTAAAGAACCCTATATAATTTTTATATCATATACTTGTAACTTTTTTCGATATCCTGAGAATCGATACTAATCGATAAGAGTCAATATTGCTATTACTTAATAAAACATTAATACTTTTCAATACTTAATAGTTCTTTATTTCTTCAATAATACTAATTACCAATAATATAATTCTAATTGATAATCTACAAGGACTTTACCACCCGTAAGTGAAGATAACCTAAAAAATAAAAAGGTAAACAAGTATCGATTGGTTTACAGACAGTCTTATGAGTGGTGATCGCTTATTTAAAATATACTAAAACTTTAATAAAAATTTTCAGAAGAGCATTACACTGGTTAAAACTTCACAGCCCTATATTAATTAATTGATCCTAATTAATTAATTAATAAAATTAAAATTTTTTTTTTAATTATTTTTTTTTTATAAACATAATTTTTTTTAAATTTCTTTCAAAACAATAAATTTTGTTTTGAAACTTTCGGCGAAGCTGAACAGATATATTCATTCATCAACTTTACGCTACTCGACCGGTCTTGCTACCATTGGGACTCAACCAGCTGGGAAACTTAAGGAAGTGTTTCAGGCCAGTAAGACGTCGAGAGCCACACCAATTAAACATTACAACTTACAGTATCACATATCAATTATTTATTTTATTACAAATTGGCTAGACCAAACAGAGGGGCTTGATTACAATTTAAGAACACACACATCAATTTTATTATTTTATTAAAAATTGGCGCACAACTTTAGGGGCTTTAATTAGCGATTGGAAGGCCAATACTTTCTGTCCAATCACTAGTTGGAGCTAGGCAACAGCTACAAAGCCAGAGAATTTCAAGGGAAAATGCAACGACGTGCAACATCTAAGAAACGGGCGGCGGAGTCCGAAAAAGGAATAGAGTTGGAAATGGACAATAAGGAGGCAACGCCAGTAGAGGTGGAGAGTTCATTGCCGCCGGTATTGTCCAAACAACCGGTACAACAAGAGGAACAACTGGAGATACCCACGCAAACAGGGGAAGTCAATGTCCAGGAGGAACCATTGGAAAAACCGACACGAACGGAGGAGGGGAGTATACAAGATGTGATGAGAATGATGATGGAAATGAATAAAGAGATAAACAAAAACATCAAATCCGGCAAGGAAGAAACAAATAAGAAGTTAGAAGGGCTGAAAGAAGACAACCAGTCCCTGAATAAGAAGATAGAAGAAAACAGCAAGAAGATGGAAGAAAACAGCAAGAAGATGGAAGAGAAGATGGAAGAAAATAGCAAGAAGATGGAAGAGAGGATGGGAGGAAAGTTAGAAGAATTGAAGAAGGATAATCAATCCACAAAAGAAGAGTTGACTGGGATGAACAAAAACATAGAAGATTTAAAGGAAGACAACCAAGCGTTCAAGGAAGAATTCAAATCAACTAAAGAAGAATTGATTAATAAAATTGAGAACACCAATCAGAAAATCGATGAAACCAGGAAGAAGATAGAGAAGAACAACCGACAGTTGAAGGAAGACAACAGGAAGTTGGAAGAGAAGATGGGGGAGAAATTGGAAGAATTGAGAGAGGACAATCAAATTCTAAGAGAAGAGTTAAGGGAGGTAAATCAGGAGAATTTGGACAAACTGGACGAAAGAATGGAATTGTTGCGAGAAGAAATGAATAAGGAAATTAAGGTTAACAAAAAAGCGATGGATAAGAAGATGGAAGAAGAAAATATAATGGTCAATCGACAGATTCGGGAGATTGATGGAAAGTGCAACCAGACCGAAAAGGAGGTGAATGAGTTTAAAGAAGTGGTGAACATCAAGTTCACAAATATTGAAGAACATAGTCGTAGGAAGGTAGAAGAACAGAGAAAGGAAAATCAAGAAGAATTCGGAAAAGTACGCGACCAAGTCACAGAACGATGTAACGATATACAAGAGACCGTGGCCAGTATCACCGGTCAGGTGCGACAAAGCCGAGAGGAGATGGAAGCAATAAGGAACAGACCGACTCATTTCACTGGATCGCCTGTCAACGAAAGCCGAGAGTGGCTCAACTTCCGGCAATACAAACGCAAGCCGATGGAGTTCCTAGCTAGGGTAGAAGAATATTTGACCAAGCATAAAATTACCCAATGGAGCCATAGCAGGGAGATATTCGACGAGTCTTTCCGAGACATAACAGATAATTGGTGGATGGCCAACCGGAGTGAAATTTCCGACTACCAACAGTTCCGGAAAATGTTTAAGACAAAATACTGGTCTGAGACCACCCAGAACTTGATCCGTGACAATATTTGTAATGGAAGATACAGGTCACAGTTAGGTAGCAGTATGACGGCATATTTCTTGGGGAAGGTGTGTATGGCAAAACACCGTGAGCCAGCAATCCCAGAAGAATGTTTAGTGAATAAAATATCTTATCACTATGATGAGGACATTATCAGGGCCCGGAGAGGTAGCCAGATCAAGACGATCCAGGGAATGACCGAGTTATTGGAGGGATACGAGAACGAAGAGTATTATCGGCAGAGCAGAAAGAGAAATGAGAGACCAGAAGTAAGGCCGACTACCTACCCCAATAACGGCAATAACCATGCAAGTAACCGGAACCAGCCCAGTAATTACGACGGCCCTAACAACCAGCCGCATAATAACCAGTTTAACGGTAATTTTAACGGAGTGAGGAATAATAACCCTTACCCAAATAATAGAAACAATTTTTACCAACATAATAATGTCCCATACAGTCAGAGAAATCCATATCCCAACAATAATGGTGACAGACCTTACCCACCTAACCGAAATTACTATAATAATAATTTTAGCAATAACAGTAATAGCAATAGTAATAACCGAGTGTCGCGTCCTAGGGTAAATTTTATAAGAGCAGAAGATCGCGGACCCAGGAGATATTATCAACCGAGGAGGAGCAGCTTCCACGGCGCCGACCGAAGATGGAGGAGTGCGGAACGAGACGGCCCAAGACACGAAGAGGGAAGACGAAGTACCAGCCTGGAAGATCTTGGCAGACAACCGAACAGGGCGTTAAACATCAACCAGGGTACAGAACGTCAGGAAACAAACCAGAGTTTCCCGAACGATGCCTCGGTCAACAATAACTTAAACAATGACCAAAATGCTTTAAACGAGAGGAGGCAGTAATCAACAACGATGACCCGTTACTGCTTATACTTCCTGGGTTAGAAAAGGATGATTTGCAACAAGCAAACAATAATAAGATTATCACTATCATAAGTAACCATTATCTGAAAGACATACGAACTGAACTTTTGGAAGAGAACGAGAAGAGTCTCAGCAACAGTAATAATGAGATAATTTATATAACAGCGGAGGTGGAAGGAGTTCCCGCTAAAATAATGATAGACACAGGAGCTAATATTTCAATAATAAACTCCAATGAGTTGGAGAGAATACAATGTACATGTGGAAAAACTTTGCCAATGTTACCAGTCAACAACATTGTATTGGTAGGTGCAACTGGCCGCCAGAACAAAACCATTAGGAAGCAAGTTTCCTTGAGTGTCGTTAGCCGTGATATAGCTTTAGACATGGAATTTTTAATCGCCACCGGATTACCATTTGACATCTTAGTCGGTTGCGATATTCTTCGTAGATATTCGGCAGTAATCGATCTTAATTTAAATAGAGTATCACTTTTCCCAGATGGAGTAACATGGACCGCAGATCTGGTAGGAAGCACAACTATACTTCCCAGCCCTATACATCAACAACTTCGTAAAATAAATGTTATTAGAAACAGCCCTCTTTCTAAACCCATAATATACAATCATGGGGGAGAGGATTTATGGTCAGTTAAGATCCAAGAAATACGGAATTTCCAGTGCGGAAGCGATGACGAGAAAATACCAACACATCTGGCTGATCGTCTAATTGCAATATATGAGAAATACAAGGCGGTGTTTTCTGATGAACCAGGGAAGGTAAAAAACTACCAGTGCCAACTTCGTTTTAAAGAAAACGTAGAGTTTAACCGGAGGTCATATCCAATAGCGCAGTCGCTCAAAGAAGCCGTGAGAACAGAGATAAACAAGATGATTGAAAACGACATAATTGAGATTAGTCAATCACCTTACACTAGTCCAATTATTGCTGTTCCGAAGAAAGACGGACAAGTCCGGCTCTGTTTAGATGGGCGTGAGTTGAATAAGACAATTGTGAATGACAGAACCTCTCCCGGTGAAATAGAAGAAATCTTAAAGCGTTTTCATGGTACTAGATTTATTAGCACCTGGGATACGGTCTGTGGTTATTGGCAGGTAGAGCTGCATCCACAAAGCCGCCAGTATGTAGCGTTCATTTTCGAAGGGCGCAATTACCAGTTCAAGAGACTGCCCTTCGGACTTGTCAATTCTGTCGCCATATTTGTGGCATGCATGGACCAGATTTTGGGACCAGAAGCGCTCCAATTTACCACCGTCTATGTTGACGATTTACTAATTACATCCGGAACCTGGGAGGAGCACTGTTACAGAGTGGAATTTGTACTAAACAAACTAGCGCAGAACAACATAACACTGAAGTTGGAGAAATCCAAATTCATAGCGCGCGAGGTACAATTCTTAGGCTTCAACCTAGACGACCGAGGTATTACCCCATCAGCAGAAAAAGTGGAGGCAATTCAGAGGTTCCCGCAACCAAAAAACAGGAAACAGTTAGTTGATTATTAGGATTCGAACGGTTAACATAAACGAGAGTTTTGTGACGATCTAACCTATCTTACTAATGGTAAAGTTGTGGCGAACGGTACGTTACTGTGAAGTCGAGAGTGAATTATAAAACCCTTCCAGAACATATACATTGTGACAAAAACAATCAAGAAACACTAATTAACACTAAACAATACATTTCTACTCCGAAAAACACCACAAAACTGTATAACACATTAACCAAATTAGTGTCGGAATTGGGAAAAGTGTTTTGACTTATAATTACACAGACATACTAAATACAACCCAGAATCACTACACCAGTCACTACACAACATTTAACAAGAGATTTGCAGAGACAAGAATAGGAATTTTGCCAGAAAATACATTATTTGGAACACTGCAGGAACGAGCAACATTTTGATCAACTTGACGGCGGCCATTTGCTTTGACGATTCCAGTGCCTTCTTCTTAGTACAACTCAGCTGTTTGGTGAAAACAATTATTATATTTACAAATTATTATTCAATGTCTGTGTTTATTAATAACTATTAATTTGATTGTAACGTTATACTTTTTAAATATTAGCCCGATTTCTCTGACTTTGATAATAACTGGCTGTTTAAAGAACCCTATATAATTTTTATATCATATACTTGTAACTTTTTTCGATATCCTGAGAATCGATACTAATCGATAAGAGTCAATATTGCTATTACTTAATAAAACATTAATACTTTTCAATACTTAATAGTTCTTTATTTCTTCAATAATACTAATTACCAATAATATAATTCTAATTGATAATCTACAAGGACTTTACCACCCGTAAGTGAAGATAACCTAAAAAATAAAAAGGTAAACAAGTATCGATTGGTTTACAGACAGTCTTATGAGTGGTGATCGCTTATTTAAAATATACTAAAACTTTAATAAAAATTTTCAGAAGAGCATTACACTGTTTAAAACTTCACAGCCCTATATTAATTAATTGATCCTAATTAATTAATTAATAAAATTAAAATTTTTTTTTTATTATTTTTTTTATAAACATAATTTTTTTTAAATTTCTTTCAAAACAATAAATTTTGTTTTGAAACTTTCGGCGAAGCTGAACAGATATATTCATTCATCAACTTTACGCTACTCGACCGGTCTTGCTACCATTGGGACTCGACCAGCTGGGAAACTTAAGGAAGTGTTTCAGGCCAGTAAGACGTCGAGAGCCACACCAATTACACACCAATTAAACATTACAACTTACAGTATCACATATCAATTATTTATTTTATTACAAATTGGCTAGACCAAACAGAGGGGCTTGATTACAATTTAAGAACACACACATCAATTTTATTATTTTATTACAAATAAATTGTCACAAGGCTCAAGGTCAAACATTTGAAGTGGTGGGAATTCACTTATCAATTCCTGTGTTTATGCATGGCATGTTGTATGTAGCATTTTCCAGAGTCAAAAGGCGAAGTGGTTTAAAAGTTCTTTTACCACCAGAAAATCCTCGCCATACAAGAATCGTTGTATGGAAAGAAGTATTAAATAATTGTGATTCCAATAACAGAAACCGTCGATAAACGCAAACGGCGTAGTATCGATATGTTTATATATGAAAATAAATATAAAAAAATAAATAATTAATAATAAATAATGTTTTTTTTTAATCTGTATATTTATAAATAAATGTGAAAACCGAGCAAAGCTCGGTCACCCTGATATTAGACTTTAAGCAAGTTTTCAACAGTGTGCACAGAAGGACAATCTTAACAAACAATTTGATTCTTGGATTTCGAGGCTATAAGGTAAAACTTTTACGTGTTTACCCATAAAAAATTTTGTGTTCTGAGTCGGTAGTTGTAACGGTACAAATAGGTCCATATAGGGTTTTGGGTAAACAACAGATATAATTTTATTGTGAATTATATATTAAAATGTGTGAGGGTAAGGTTTTCTCCAACGCAATAAGCAACGACGAGTTTGCCTCAAGGTCAGTGGCGTACATGCAAAAATACAGCTATTCTGCCGGAACAAACGAACGATCTCATGTAAAACGTCACTCAAGGAATGCCAGACGTAATGGCTGCACCTTAAAAACAAGGACGTCATCACCTAAAACAATAGAATCGATGAGGCGACAACCCTTCCACTTGGAAAATAAGCGCCATATTGTCACTCTCAGTCGACGAACATGTTCCGTGCGAACTGCACGTTGTCCAAATTGCTGGCCAGCAAGTATTTAAAAGTAACACCTAAAATGGTATTACAGATTTTTTTAAATCTGTATATTTATAAATAAATGTGAAAACCGAGCAAAGCTCGGTCACCCTGATATTAGACTTTAAGCAAGCTTTCAACAGTGTGCACAGAAGGACAATCTTAACAAACAATTTGATTCTTGGATTTCGAGGCTATAAGGTAAAACTTTTACATGTTTACCCATAAAAAATTTTGTGTTCTGAGTCGGTAGTTGTAACGGTACAAATAGGTCCATATAGGGTTTTGGGTAAACAACAGATATAATTTTATTGTGAATTATATATTAAAATGTGTGAGGGTAAGGTTTTCTCCAACGCAATAAGCAACGACGAGTTTGCCTCAAGGTCAGTGGCGTACATGCAAAAATACAGCTATTCTGCTGGAACAAACGAACGATCTTATGTAAAACGTCACTCAAGGAATGCCAGACGTAATGGCTGCACCTTAAAAACAAGGACGTCATCACCTAAAACAATAGAATCGATGATGCGACAACCCTTCCACTTGGAAAATAAGTGCCATATTGTCACTCTCAGTCGACGAACATGTTCCGTGCGAACTGCACGTTGTCCAAATTGCTGGCCAGCAAGTATTTAAAAGTAACACCTAAAATGTAACAAAAGTGAATTAAATCTATTTAAATCAATCAGTATAAAATGTAGAGACAGTGAGTGCAGTTAATAAAAAGGAACAGTGTAACAGTTCGGCAGAACACCAGCATGAACACGATTAACGCCTGACTGGATCTTCATCCATCACAGCAGGAAAGTAAACCTTTCACATTTTAAACCACCAACACTTTTTAATAATTGAGCTCAAGAAAATTTGTAAAATGTACCGTTAAAGTAGTTTATGTGGGAGCATGTGTGTGTGTGTGTGTGTGTGTGTGTGTGTGTGTGTGTGTGTGTGTGTGTGTGTGTGTGTGTGTGTGTGTGTGTGTGTGTGTGTGTGTGTGTGTGTGTGTGTGTGTGTGTGTGTGTGTGTGTCGGTACATATAAAATCACAAGAATTGGTTCACGTTACGTGATTCATGTAACTTCATAATTGAAATTATTTAAAACTGCAGTAATGGTGTAGATTCATTTAAATAAGTCACCAGAATAAATTGGAGTTAAAATAGATGTTGTGTAAATGTAGAATACTTAAGGCTGATGTAGCAAAAATATTTCGCAGCCATTTTGTATGTGGATTTGGCAGAGGAGGAAGACTCCATATTGTTTTTTGTTGTCAGATATTTTGTTTTTATAACAATAGTTAAACTCACCCTATCTATATTTCATTATCTCTAATAGAATGCACTCCCATTACCTGTTTCAAAGTTCAATTCACATTGTAATCAGCAGTCATAGTTAGAGCGTTTTTTTTTCCTGTAGTGTACGGTATATCGTGCAGTTCAGTTCTTTTCGTTTATACCCGCATACCGCAAGAATAGAAAGACTATTCAACGCTCTTGTTATTTTACTTTGTGCTTTTTTTCATGTGTTTATTTATGGGTTTAACGTTTGTTGGGATATTATTGTTAAGTTGAGGACCGCCTAGAAAATCACCAGTGTTGCTTACAACAGGACATTTACAACGCACAAGGACAAGGTCAGTAAACGCTTAATTTTTATGCATTGCTGATTACATGGGAATAAAGCCTTTTAACTATTTATTTTGACAATATACAGTCCACTGCAAATCAAAAAGAACCCCACATTTTTGGTCCTCCGGGCCGGATAGCATCTTTCATTCAGAATCCAGCACGTTGGAAAGCAAGATTTTTATTAATTATTACGCTCTTTATTATTATGTTTATTGAATTATTGTAACGCTTAAATAAAAAAAAAAACAATTATTTACTACTGGCAAGTATTGCCAATACTCAGTGCTCTTTTCATTTTGTTATGATTTTCTCTTGTTTTTTCATGCAAGCATAGTTTTATTGATTCATTGTGCAGCGTGTGTTATTTCGTGTTTTATCTAGCAAGCATAGTTCTGAAGTGTAGTGTGTTTCTTCAAAACCGACCTCTGTATTAGTTTCAAAAATACAGTAGCCACATTCCTTTATTACCATATTACCATTATTATTGTCATCTACGCTATTGGTATTTTAGAGTGATAAAAAATAAATAAATTAAAATTATTTGGACTGGAAATTACTGAATAGTGGAAGAACATTGTGAATTACAACTTTTACTCAGAACTCTTTTGTTATTTACATCTGAATCTGTTTTTTAAACCGAGTGTATTCATAAATTACCAAAATGAGATTTTCTTCTTTTGTGAAGCAATGTGAACTGATTGAGAGTAGGCTTCATAATATTAACAAGCAAATTGTTGCTCTTGAGGTTATTGGTATAGGTAATTTAACTGAACAGCAAACACAAAAAGTTAGTTTGCTTAGTTCCACCGCAGAAAATAAATATGCTGAATTTGAAAGGCTTATAAATAAACTATTTAGTACAACACCTTTACCAGAAGATCTGGATAATGAACAGATTTCAAGATTACAAGATTCTATATCAGACTTAAATATATCTATACAAAGTTTGTGTGCTCCTCTTCTACCATCGCAACCGCAGGAACCCTTGGATCAGTCTCACACTGGTGCACCACAACTAGTTGCACCCACTCCCACCGTAAATTTACCTCGCTTAAACTTGGGAACATTTTCTGGACAACCTGAGAAATGGGTAGCCTTTCACAGTCTGTTTGAAAATGCAGTGCACAAAAATGAAACCATTTCTAATGTGGAGAAATTTACATACTTGCTTTCTTGTTTGACTGATGAGCCGCTAAATTTAATTAAATCGTTGCCTGTTACTAATACAAACTATGCCATAGCCTGGCAAACTTTGCTAAAAAGATATCAAAATTCTAGATTGTTGATAACACTTCACGTAAACAATATATTTGAGTTACCACAATTGCACAATCCTTCAGTTAAACAAATGAGGAATTTTCTGTCGACCTACAATGAAAATTATCAAGCCCTCAAAGCACTAGGACATGATATTGCTAGTGAAAGTTTGTTGTTGACCTCATATATTTTGCGTAGATTTGACACGGAATTCAGGACCAAACTTGAACGTTCTCGAGATAATTTACAAAATGTTCCTACCATTACAGAAGTAATTACATTCTTAGAAAATGAATGTTCTTGCAAAGAGGCAGCGGGTTTAACTAATATCATCTCAAAAAATGAACCTTCTCTTCAAACCTCTCAAAAAATCAGTGGCTTTAAAATGAATACAAACCAGTTTAAACCGCACAAAATAGCGATGGTCACTACTCACACTCAGCATTGTATCTTCTGTTCATCAAATTCACACAACATATATAGATGTGCAGATTTTTCCGCACTTACTGTACAAGAGAGACAAGCTTTTGTTAAAAATAAGAACTTGTGTCAAAATTGTTTTGGAACACATAAGTTAGTCACCTGTAAGTCCGTCCACACATGCAATGTATGTCATAGGCGTCACCATAGCCTACTACATTTTTTTGTTGAGAACCGCTCCGCACAACCGCAACAAAAATTGACTCAGTCAAATAGACCTACCTTGTGCCCTTCTGTTGAAACGACGATGAATAAGCAAAACCACTCTGCAGAGTGTCACCAGGATACTACCTTGATAGGTGTTTCTTGCAACCAGAATAACACTGTGTTACTCGCAACCGCTTTGGTGCATATCACATCTGCCAATGGAAATGCAGCAGTTGTACGAGCTGTGCTTGATAGTGCATCCCAAACAACAATTATTTCAGAAAGTTGTGCAAAGACTTTGTGTTGTGATGGTACAATCATGGTACATTTTTGGAATTACCTTAAATATGGTAACTAGAACATAAATATTGTATTTTTCTATTTTTGTCATACTAAACCCAACCTTAAACACCCGATACGAATCTGCAGTGAGTGGACTATATCACAATATTTGTCAGGATTTGAAACAATTCATAGCAAAATCTGTGTAACATCACAAAAACAGTGTGCAGTTATTGCGATAACCGAGCCAAACCTTAATTACGTCAGAGGCTGAGAATGTGTTGACAACGACAAAACGGCGATGTCAACAAGTTAAACAATGGGATTGTGACGTAGGTTCACCCCACTTCCACAAAATCTAACAAAGAATTGTCGTCATTTCTTCTGCAGCTCTGATCAACGCCGGCCGGCAACCCGTCACTTACGGGTGAATTTTAACTTTTTAGACCACTGTAGGTGGTTAATAAACAGTATAAGTGCGTCAACTACCAAAATGTGACCGTTACGAGTATACGTAAAACTCGCGGTAAAGTTCGCGAAGTTTTACCGCACCAGCTATAACAACCAGGACAGACACGAAATGGGTGAGAGCGTTCCTTGTACACTTTAAATCCTTTCATTATTTCCCAATATAAAATTTTATTGTAGAAATCAATTATTTAAAAAATTATTTAAAATTTCAATATATTTAAAAGGAGCTCCACAATTCATAAAAGTTTGTACCATGAGTATGGAAGAGCGAGTGGTTGTGTGTGTGTGTAGTAATTCCTAAGTGCTGGGTTGAGCACCACTATATAAATATATATTATTATTGTATAATCATTAAACTTAATCAAATTTATTATTACACATTATGTTTTTGGAAGGGTTAAAGTTGGTTTTGAAAAACTGGTATGTAACAAAGTAAAGAATAAAAAGGGGTATTTCATTGGTAACAATTAGAACAGCTGTTTTGTTATTTCAAGCAATTTCCGTTTCCTAATAACTTCGCGTAACGAAATTCTGGCCCATGTCATATGTAACAAGATGGCGTCCTAGTTTTGGTAATCATAACCATAAGTGTGATCTATAATATATCGTATCTATGAATCAAAATAAACGTAAGTTCACAGTGTTTGTACCGCTCTCAAACAGATGTTCCAGAACTTAGTGGCATCTCTACAGCCCCAGTGAAAACGAAGGGACTTACCTTTGTGACATTGTCTTCGCTCAGTGGGAATATTTTAGCAAAATCTCACCCAGTCATGATTCTTAATAAAATATCATGCAATCTGCCTCGTGTTCAGCTCCCACCAGAAATTAAAGAGCGACTCAAAGGTTATATGCTAGCGGATCCAACTTTTGATGTTCCGGGTCCAGTTGACCTTCTGATTGGAGCAGATTTATTTGCATTGACTCTTAATGGTACCTTTATCAATCTCGGCAAGAATATGCCATACACTGTCAATACAATCTTTGGCTATGTTGTGCTTGGTCCGACACCTGTTTCACTTAAGTCTAATCCTTACTCAGGCTTAGTGACTCTTTTATCGACGAATGATCGTGATCTGCACGCAACATTGCAACGTTTTTGGTCCATAGAGGAACCACCTCACACTACAAAACTCGCTCCACAAGATGAAAAATGTGAAGCTCACTTCGTCTCTACTCATAAGAGAGATGCCTCCGGCAGATATGTTTGTCACTTGCCTTTCAGCGGAAACCCTGCTCAACTAGGTGACTCTACAACTTTGGCAAAACGCCTGTTTAATACACTGGAACGCAAATTTGAATCTCAACCTGAGTTTAAACAGAAGTATGTTAATTTTATGAATGACTACTTAGCATGTGGGCACATGAAACTGTGCCATCTCTGAACAAGCCGCATTACTTTTTGCCACATCATGGCATTTTTAAAGATAGGAAAATCCATGTTGTTTTCAATGCACCAGCACCATCATCTTCAGGTGTCTCACTGAACCACATTCTACATCAGGGTCCAAAGTTGCACAATGACATTACTGATATAATTCTTCGCTTTCGTCAACATAAATTTGTTTTCTCTTGTGATATCAAACAAATGTTTAGGCAGATATCCATCCATGAAGATGATCAGATTTTTCAGTTAATATACTGGAGAGAAGACACTTCAGTCCCGCTAAAGGTCTACCTATTGACTACTGTCACTTATGGTATGACGTCCTCACCTTACCTTGCTAATAGAGTAGTACAACAGCTCATTATGGATGATGGAAAAAATCATCCACTTGCTGCTGAAGCACTCCAACAGCAAATATATGTTGATGATGCTCTATTAGGGAGCAATTCTCTGGAAGAAGCTCTCCACCTTCAAGAGGATGTTGTTTTACTTTTGAAAAAGGGTGGATTCGAACTGAGCAAGTGGTCTTCAAACCATCCTAAACTCGTAGAAAATGTCATGCAAGATAATCCTGAGACACCCCTCATGTTACGCACATCGGAACAGCCATTTTCAAGTGTATTAGGGCTAAAATGGATCCCAGATATTGATGTCTTTTCATATGTGATGCACACACCTTCAAGTAATTACACAAAAAGAACTTTACTTTCATCAATTGCTCAGATTTATGACCCTTGTGGTTGGATATCCCCAATAGTTTTTTGGTCTAAAGTCTTAATGCAGCATGTATGGACCTTAGGCTTAGATTGGGATTCTCCATTACCTGATCATATTTCCGAGAAGTGGTCACGATTCGTGAAAGAACTTCCAGAAATAGAAAAGCTAAGGATACCACGTTTCATATCCTTAGCAACTGCAGTCAATATCCAGCTTCATGGATTTTCAGATGGAAGTGACTCCGGATATGCAGCTTGTGTCTTCCTGCGCACAGAAGACGCAGAAGGAGATGTCAACATACGACTGCTGATCGCAAAATCAAGAGTAGCTCCACTGAAGCGTGTGACTATTCCCCGCTTGGAACTTTGTGGTGCGCACATGTTAGCCAAATTGCTACATTACTGTACAGAACAGCTCTCACAACATCACAAGATTGACAACATTTCAGCATGGTGTGACTCGACAGTAGTTCTATCTTGGATACGCACTCTATCTTTTCGTCTCAAGGTGTATGTTGCTAATCGTGTGGCACAAATACAAGACTTAGTTTCACCGCACATCTGGAAATATGTTTCAACTGTTGACAATCCTGCTGATTGTGCTTCTCGAGGCTTGACACCCACGGTTCTGAAGAAACATAGTCAGTGGTGGCTAGGACCACCATGGCTCGCTAAATCAACGCAGACCTGGCCACAATCTATCCTTCATCCAATTTCGGAGGAGTCTATTCCTGAAATGAAACCAAATGTGCTTAATCTTATGATGACCACAAAAGAAGTCCCAACATTTGGATTTCTTACAAAGTTTTCTTCTTGGAAGACTCTTCTTCATGTAATGGCTTATGTCCTTCGCTTTATAACCCGTTTGAAATTTAAAACCACCATAAGTGGATCATTTACAATAACTGAATTAAATAACGCCTGTAACCGCATTTGCTGGCTCATTCAGAGACTTCACTTTGCAGAAGACATAGATCTGCTCTCCAAGAAAAGGACATGTTCAAACCGCATCCAACGTCTAGCACCCTTTATTGATGATGCAGGAATAGTCCGTGTCGGAGGTCGACTGAAAAACTCTGCGCTTACTTACAATGCCAAACATCCTATTCTTCTGCCAAAAAATCATGTCACTATTCATTTACTCATTGATTACTATCATGGCATGTACCTGCACGCTGGTCCCCAGTTCCTCCAAGCAACACTATCTCAACGCTTTTGGATCCTCTCCGCCCGCAGTGTTATACGCTCAAGAATATTTAAATGCGTACGATGTTTTCGTGCAAAATCAACAAACACGTCTCCGCTCATGGGTGATCTACCAGCCGGTCGTGTTACCCCTACTCGTTGTTTCAACGCTTCTGGAGTTGATTATGCTGGCCCTTACACGGTCAAGTTTTTTATACTTCGCAGGATACAGCCTATAAAGGTGTACCTCTGTCTGTTCATCTGTTTTGCAACAAAAGCTGTACACTTGGAAGTGGTTACTGATTTAACTACAGACGCCTTCATTGCAGCCCTTACGAGATTCATCTCTAGGAGAGGTCTTGTATCAGACCTGTACTCTGATTGTGGGACTAATTTCATAGGAGCTGCTTCTTCGCTCAAAAGATGTTTTCAAGATCTCATGAAGCAACCAGAGATGCAAGATTTTGCTACGACCAACAGTATCACATTCCATTTCATTCCTCCGCGTGCACCTCACCAAGGTGGACTTTGGGAACGTGCCATTAAAGGTGCAAAATATCATCTCACCAGAGTCATAGGTGAACACATTTTAACGTACGAAGAATTTACCACCTTAGTTGTGCGTGTTGAAGCTATCCTTAATTCGAGGCCGATAGCTCCTCTCTCGAATGACCCTTCAGATCTTCAACCTCTTACACCAGGACATTTTCTAACTGGAGGACCTCTTAATGCCCTGATCGAACCTCAACTAACCAATGCACCACTTAATCACATAAAACGCTGGAAATTGGTTCAAGCCTTCACACAACATCTCTGGAAAAGATGGCAAATGGAGTACCTCCACACACTTCAAGAACGGTCCAAATGGATCAGACCTCAAGAAAATCTCAAAATAGGAGATTTAGTCGTTATTCATGAAACAAACCTGCCACCCCTCAAGTGGAAGCTCGGGAGAGTCATCTCCGTATCTCCAGGGAATGATGGAGTGGTACGTGTCGTCAACATGAAGACTGCCGGTGGAACCTTGACCCGTCCTTCTGTTAAGGTATCCCGTCTTCCCATTTACTAAAATCCTCGACCAGTCAATTGGCTACTGCCCCTTATAATTTAGTTTATTATACTCTTCCAAAGGATCAAATTTGTTCTTATGTTCTTTTAATGTTTCTTGTTGAACCAGTTGGTTCAAAGGGGCCGGTATGTCAGATATTTTGTTTTTATAACAATAGTTAAACTCACCCTATCTATATTTCATTATCTCTAATAGAATGCACTCCCATTACCTGTTTCAAAGTTCAATTCACATTGTAATCAGCAGTCATAGTTAGAGCGTTTTTTTTTCCTGTAGTGTACGGTATATCGTGCAGTTCAGTTCTTTTCGTTTATACCCGCATACCGCAAGAATAGAAAGACTATTCAACGCTCTTGTTATTTTACTTTGTGCTTTTTTTCATGTGTTTATTTATGTGTTTAACGTTTGTTGGGATATTATTGTTAAGTTTAGGACTGCCTAGAAAATCACCAGTGTTGCTTACAACAAGACATTTACAACGCACAAGGACAAGGTCAGTAAACGCTTAATTTTTATGCATTGCTGATTACATGGGAATAAAGCCTTTTAACTATTTATTTTGACAATATACAGTCCACTGCAAATCAAAAAGAACCCCACATTTGTTATTCAAACATTTAGAAATTCAGACCATTAAAACACAAGTTTTACCAAATGATATCAGAGTCGATTATTTCTCAATAACAATTCCGTTTCTAGCTCGTGATAGAATCCTGGACCCGAACTTAAAATATATTAGGTTGCCAACAACACAACATGGCGATTACTCGAATCAGCATGTAAACAAAAGTATAAATGTTAACGAGAGAAGTATAAAAGGTAAGTCAATAAGAAATAAAAAGTGTGTTAGTTAACATAGTGAAATAATTATATTTAAACAATTTGATGTTCAGTTTTCTCCATTTTCGGCGTTGCTGTGAGATAACCTTATTTATACAGCTGTTTCTCCACAATGACTTGTCCCGACTTGACACTTCACAGCTGTTTGTGTGGCAAACGTGACGCCACGATGCGGTAAAAAAACAGAAATGCCACACATTTTTTTATGTGGTAGGCCGCGAACTTTTCAATCCGCACTCGTATATGAATTATCATAAATATCTTAAATTGATGCGTATCTACCACATTCCACAGATAAAGAAAACTGTAGATTTATGTTTGACTTTAGAAACTGAATATATGTTCAACTCGTATCAGTTAAGTAAATAGCCTTTTTTTACTTAGATTTCTTTATTAAAAATAAATAATAATTTGGAGGCGCTTGGAACCTTTGGCTTCCCAGGAAAGCTAATTAGACTTGTAAGAATAACACTGAAAGATACCAGCTGTGCAGTTGTAGGGAAAAGAAGTAAAGCCTTCAAAACATCAAGAGGTGTAAGAGAAGGTGATGCTTTATCAGCTTTGCTGTTTATCATAGCCTTGCGTTAAGCAATGAGCAGATTAGACTTAAGATGCAATCTAATGTATAGGCTAACTCAAACACATACCTATGTAGATGATGTAGCTTTGGTGGCTATACGTCTCACAGCTCTTAGAGAAATGTTTGAGGTCCTGGATGAAGAAGCCCGTCCTTTGGGACTTGTTAATGAAAAGAAAACGCACAATATGAAAATGACAGCAGGACAGGCAAGAAGGGAACCCCATAACTTAGAGCTGGATAATTACACTTTTAATGGTGAAGATAGGTTTCTATATATGTTGGAAAAGAATTCAGTGAGAAGAACAAATTCTCACATGAAAAAAATAGTAGAATTTCTATGGCTGGCAATAGAGAATATTATGCAAATATTAATCTTCTCAAGTCCAAACTTCTGTCTCCTAAAACCAAAATGAAAATCTACAAATCAGACCAGTTGTGACCTACAGAGCTGAAGCAAGGCCACTCACGGCAGAATCAGTAAATTTGTTGAGACTATTTGAAAGGAAAATAGTGAGAAAGATATACAGCCCAATAATGGAAGCAGGAGAGTGGAGATGCCATCGAAATGCTGAAATTGATGAAATATTGTAGTGGGAAGATATATTGTGTTTCATAAAGGCAAGGCGGATAAGCTGGCTGGGACATGTGGAGAGAATGCCACAGGCGAAACTGTCCGAAGTGCTAAATGGAAACATGGAAGGAACAAGGAGAAGGAGCAGACCCAGAAGGCGATGGATACATGAGGTGGAGAAAAACTTCAGAAGAATGGGTGTACAAATCTGGAGGAACATTACAACAGAGAGAGAGAGAGAGAAAGATCTGAAAGCGAGTGGTGGTAGAAGCCAAGGGTCATCCTGACCTGTAGAGCTCTGGAAGAAGAAGAAGAACATATAATTCATGTGTTCCTTCATTTGAGAAAGCAAATACAATTGGTGATGTAAAGAAATCTGTGCTTGCCCATTTATAAACAACTGATTTGTTTTTGCATGGAGATGTAGTATTTGGATGAGATAATATATATATGTGGAGATCCACATATGGCTGAGGTATGTGGTGTTTAAGAGACTGTCTTCTGATGAGAAGAAATTCCAACCCCACCAGCCTCTGGGTTAAGCAGAATAAGAAGAAGCAAGAGATGTGGATGCCAGTAATACTGAGCAAACTTAATTGGTGTCTGTATAGTGAACAGTCTATAGAGTGGACAAAATGCATATTAAGATACCATCATGTTACCCAATGTTTGTATCAGTAAATGGACCTGCTCCAGAAGATTTTCTGTTAAAACAGTTTGCAGTTGATTGAAGGGCCATCCTCTGCTACAGACGTACAAATTCCAACAGTAACTTGAGGGTTTGACCTTGAAATAGTTCAAGTGTTAAAACATAGCCCTCTGTCAACTTATTGGAAAGTAACTGCTTTTGTTTCATTTATGTCTTGACATTTGAGAGTGTATCGTGTGTATTTCAAATTTGGTAGTATATACCTTGTAAGCGTAAGGTACCAAATTGTAAGGTAGTGTAATCATAATTTTTGTGCATTTGTGTTTTCCAATTATGACACTATGTGAAAAGTTTATATGAAAATTGAAAGGCTGAAAACTGGACAGTCAGAGTATGGAAATAATAAAAAAACATTTATGATTTCATATTAAGAAAAGAAGCACAGTCAGTAGTAAAAACTGGAAAATGTGATTTGGGAGTTATTATTCCAGTTCAAAAATGCCAAGAGAGAAATCAGCAGCAGCATCTGGAGTTTCTAGGTGGATGGTTCGTAAAATATCGCAAGAAGTAAAAAAAGGGGTGAAGATGGCAGTCCAGAATATCCAGTACAACTCCTGAGAAATATAAAAGAGACAAAGCTGTTACTGGTATTGAGAAATTTGATAAAAGTACTGTGCATAAAACTGTTCATGTGTTATACACAACTGAATTTTTTTGAGTGGAAAGCTACCCAAGTAATAAAAAATTTTGTATTGAAAAGAGTGACTTATGTTAAAAAGTGTATTCACTATTTAAAAGCTATACTTAAGCACAGAGAAATAAAAGACCAGTTGTTTTGTGGGCAAGTTGTACATTCTCTCTATGGTATACATAGGATAGTATCTAAAGATACAGGCTGATAATTGTCTGTGGTGAAGGCAAAATGGATTCCAGATCGAGCTGTCGTATCTTGTGTAAAGTGGGAATAAGGAGTACCAATTCCAATGACCAAATGAATAAAGACAATTATGTAAAATGTATGCAAGAGAAACTAATTCCAAATCTCCCTCGTCAGTCTGTTGTTGTAACGTATAATGTAGTGTCCCCTATTGTAATGTGGAGATAAATAAATAAATACGAGGGTCAGTTGAAAAATTCATGGAGCGACATCTATAGATCAAGGGTAGTATTACAATTTTTTCATGTGTTGTAAGATTCATATTTCGTATAAATGCTTGTAAATTTCCAACTCTGTCAGTCAATTTATTAATTATTTACCAGCTGTTCGAAATTTATGTGTCACATGAGTTTTAAAAAAGTAGACAAAGTCAAGAATTCTTTGTTAAAAAAACGTCTAGAGTCAATGGAAATACAGAATGAAATTATAAATACGTTAAATGCAGGCGCCTTCAGAAACAATGGCTTGTTAATGGCACTCGATTTTAAACGTGACCATACAAGGTGACCAAACAAGAACTCAAGGTGATCCCTGCAGTGGGTGCTCAAAAGTCCAACAACTCCAAATACACTTGGAGTTATACCCAAGACGTTTCACCCACCTTGCACTGGGTGAAGTGGATGGTAATCCACTTACCATCGCTGGTCTTCCAACACCGTGTATTAAATTTTAACATTGAAAATTTTTATAAGGACGTGTCACACATTTGAAAACGACCGCTGGTGCGTGATCGAAAATGGGAACCGGCGAGTTTCCATAGAAACTACTTCTTTGTTGTCAATAACGTAGTACACATATAAAACTTCGCTTATGAATGCGACTACATTTAACTTATATCTGTACATTGGTAAATGAAGAATAAATTCATTGATTAGTGAATGAAGAATGAATCCATTAATTGGTGAATGAACATAAGTATATATATTTTTTAGATTTATTAAAGCATTTTCAATGCCCTTCTCTGTGCATTGCATTTGTGCAATGCCTGTAAATTTTTTTGTTGTTATCTGGAGTTGTTGCACTTTTTAGGCATCCACTGAGGGAATCGTCGTCTTCAATGCTCACACAATCATGTTTAAACTCGAGTGGCCACTTAAAATTATTGTTTTTGAAAGCATAACATCTCATGACACATTTTATCATTCCGTTGTGAATTTCACTTGGCGCTACAACTTTTTCAACAAACACTTCGAACATGGCACGATGTTTGATCCTGTCCATCTTTCAAAACACACGTGACACACGTAAATTTTGAACAGCTGGTAAACAATAAAGACATTGACAGGACAGATTTACGAATTTAAAGCTGTTTACGTGAAATATAAATGTTACAATACACAAAAAATTTCATTTCTACCGCTAACCTATAGATGTCGCTCTGCGAACTTTTCAACTGACCCTTGTAAGTATGTGGAAGCCTGAAATTGTAATAATTGAAAAAATAACACCAAAGTAACAAAAGAAAACATAGTTGACAAGTTGTTGAAAGCACATGGACACACTACATTGCGACTTCCCCATAACATCCAGATTTCAACCTGAGTGAGAAGATGTGGTCTTATTCTAAAAGGATATGTTGCTAAACAGAGTGTTACATTTAAAATGAATGACAAGATCATCCATTGTGAACAGAAATTTTATGAGATCTTGGAAAATGACTGAAAACTTTTTTGTGGTAGAGCAAGAAGGTCAGTGATGGAATACTGTGTAAGAGATGTAATCATTGACAACAAAACTGATAGGTTTGTAATTTTATTAGACACAGTCACACTGACTGTGAGTCTGAAACAAATTTCGATTTTGACATGTGTGATATTGAAATGTTGCCTGACTGAAAGGAAGTTCGTTGGGCATTATGATAAAAAAAATGCAGTGTTTCGAATTTTTATGATTATTCATATCAGTTAAAAATTGTAATGACTGTTTTACAATTGTTATTTTACAAAATAAGTAGTAGAGTAATTGTTTTCATATATTCTTACCTTCGTCTTTCTAACTTTTTAAGATACAGCAAAGCTATGGTAATGACATGAAATCAGCTCCTCGTGATGTTTCTTGGCTAACACTAAGAATCGTATATACGAAGAACTTTATTCAAAGTTTAAAATAATAACCTTTATTAATTTGATTTTATCTAATAACAAATGTATTTCGTTCAAAACGGTAAAGAGTTCTGTTGTTCAGGAAGGTTACTAGTGTACATAACTGCAATAGATTTTTTGAAGTAATTTACAATTAGTTAGTGAAGAATACTACCACTAAGTAAACTACCAAAATTTGCTGTTTACAGTGTTGCCTTACTGAAACTTTTAATGGTTCTGTCAGATTAGAGAAAGGTTGTATCGGAGATCAGTAATACATGGATCAGTTTTTACCTTCTCAGAAATACTAGTGACTTTCAGGAATGGTTGTGCAAGGGAAGTGGTCACAAAGGGATATTTCACTGTAAATTCTTGTTTTGTCTAGAACAATATTAACAACTTGATTTTTTTTAGGAGGCAATGTTAGAACATGTGAAAAAAGAAGAGGATCGGAAGAAAGCTGTAACATCACTGAAGTTGTCTCACACAAGTGCTCCAACACCAGAACAAAAAGCTTACAAAGAACATATCAAAGAGATGAGAGCCAACTTCCATTACAGTGACGAGGAGGAAAGTTCCAGCAGTTGTGAAAACTCAAATAAGGAAAGAGAACCTAATCTTAATAACTGTACATCAAAGTATGATCTTAAGCTGTTCCAGGAAGCTCAGGCTGTTGCGTCAGAAGCAATTGTAAGTATAAGGCCTTTATTACACTACGCAGCTGATTGCATGCAACTGATTTCAAGCCTACATGAAACTAGTTGTAAGGTAGTAAAAACAGCTGTAACCAGTCTGCAATCCGTTGCAGAGTAAACATGACGTCTATACTACTATTATAAAGAGGTAAAATTTGTTTGTCGTTGTCTGGGTTAACCTCATAAACTACTGATCCAATAAAAAATTTCTTTCACCACCGTGTTCCTTGAAGTTTGAGAATGGTTTTAGAAATAAATTTGAACCAATAACTTTAATAATGTTCAAAAACAGAGATTTAAAACGGTCCCATGTCATAAAATTTTTGTTAATTTTCATGTAGTGAAATGTTTGGCATGCGATGAACTTTTGTTCTATAAGAGATAGCTATATGGTGTCAGCGAGTAAAATTTATTAAAAATTACAAATTTTATTTTGGTTTTTGTGTCAGTAAAATCCCTCTTTTCATTTTTGAGATGTTGGTGGTTTGTATAAAACTGTATATGTTGTGTGGATCCCATGTCATGAAATTTCTTCGTTGTCTATAGAATGCACACGCAGGAGAATTTCATGCATGCGGTGTATTTGCATGCATAGGCTACATTTGAATCAATACTCCACAACGAGTGTGTGAAACTTGAAGTTGTACAAGTAGCTGCAATGCTTGCAACTGTTTTGAAATCGATTGCAAGCTGTGCAACCAATTGCAGTAAGTGTAATATGCTACATTTAAACCAATGCCCCACAACTTCTTTTGGAGTCAGTTGCATAGTGTAATAAAGGCCTAAAAGATTATTATATTTTTGTGGATATTTAACAGGCAGTTTTGTAGGTTGTGTAGGTTTTGTATCTAGTCATAGTGTGCAGAGGTTGTATGGTTTTATACTCAATATTCTCTCTCCTCTTTGCCTTGTGAATGGTATGGCATATACAGTAATAATAATCTAGTATCCAAGAAATATAACTTTAACTTGGACTGTTCACGTATAGGATCTGGGAACACAACCTGATGGTTTTAAACCTACTATGGTCCACACAGATGTAGCATATTAATAAATTTTAATTTGTTACACGTGATACACATGATATTTATATAAAAATTTAAGTAACTTTTCCTTTCATCTTGAAAATAATGTGTGTCTAAATGCTTTTAATTTTTTTCAGCACATTGCCCTCTTTGCTTAGGCCACAAGGAGCCATTATTATTATTATTATTATTAAAAATACAGTAACAATTTGTATTTGTTATAGTACTATACAGTTTTTATGCAGGTATTTGATAATTTGATATTAATGAAGGTTTTACTTCATTTTAGGAACTTTCTGGTGAGTAACTCAGGATATATATTGAATTGGCAATCAGGAAAGTACTTTCTCTGTAAGAACAGTGTGTTACGTTATCTCATCTATGTAGGCTCAAGTGTACAAAACATAGTATAGAAGTATTTTAAGTGAATGGTAAACTATATTTTCACGGATATTTCATAGCATGTATGATGAACAAATTACACAGTATTAAATAATATTAAAGTATGTGAAAGTTGAATAATGGTTGTATAGAAAAATGATGACATGTACTTATCTCATTTTGCTAAAGGTGCATTTTTACTTTTTGTTTGTTTTCTCATTTCAGTACTAGATGCCTTATTTAACAGTAGCCTTTATAAAAATATTAGCGTCCTAAATATGCAAAGTAAACCCAAACTTTACTGTCTGTTCAGAAAGCAAAAAGTCTGACCAAGTAGTGGAGTGTCTATTATAATAATATTAAATAAAAGTTTTCTGTAATGTTCAAGGGAAAGGCATGTAATATTTCTGGATAATTTTAGGAAGACGATCTGAAAGGGTTACCAAATGTACGAGGTACAAAGTGCATCGAAATGGGAAAGTTTGAAATGGAAGTTTGGTATCAGAGTCCGTACCCAGAAGACTATGCTCGATTACCTAAGCTGTACTTGTGTGAGTACTGTTTGAAGTACATGAAGAGTAGAGCGATCTTGAACAGGCATGCTGTAAAATGTGTATGGAGGCACCCTCCTGGGGAAGAAGTATACAGGTAAAATTACATTTTTATACCCATGATAATTAACCATTGTAGTGTTTCCTGTTACATTCCTAGTATATGAGGGCAGTCTGAAAAGTCTCACCCTGTAACTGTTCAAAAAAATAAAAATAAAGAAGAAATGACTAAGCCCCGATTATATTCTTTTCTTTTCGACTTACCTTCAAACAGCCAGAAGATTCTCAAGTCCCAAGGTCGCCACCACATTTTTTGGAGGAAATGTGGAAACCATTTCACTTTCCTGAAGAAAATTTTTTTGATAAATAATTAAACAAAAACTCCCTTACAGAAAAAATTCCAGGGCCGTCTAGGCGAACTTATTGACACAGAATAGGTTACGGGTAGAGTGCATAATTAACTAAGCTAACACATTATAGTGAGAAATCTAACTTTATTCTACTAAAACACATTGTGTCCCTTTTTGTTAATGTTAAAACAAAAATATAATTCAAAACAAACTAAATCAAAAGAAAATCTTTAATGGCAAATCATACTTTTTTTTTGCGCTTACTACGCCCTTTGTTCTTTCACTCGCTCACACACGCTATTGAGATCTCATATTCTGTTTGATATATTTTACTGTTTTTATGGTATTGTTTTGAAAAGTCAATTTTGTATACTTTCACCAAATGCACTACACCTTTATGGTTACTTACCTCTTTCGTCGGGGAGTCTCCTCCTTGTTGCACAATGAGTCGTAATTTGCTTTCCCGGCAAAAAATTACAATAATAATGTTCCGAAAGTTCAAATTTATGTTTACATTTTTTGTTACGATTTAATTCACATGTTTATTACCATTTTCAAAACTTTTGTACAAAAAACTCGGTAGGCCTACCGTAACTCCCCACGGGCACTATAGAACACATGTGTACTGTTCGGTTGCTGACTGGAGACAGACACTTCACTTTTGTTTCTGCGCCACAATTCAGTTCAAAAGTCACGTACACTTGCCGATAACTACAACACTTCCCACACCAAATTCTACGCTCGCTTTCTGAGGGCTCTCGCACATGAAAATACGTTTTTGTAATGCTTAAGGAAATATACTATTACAAGACCCCCCCCCCCAATGAGAGGTTTTATGTCCAAAAACATAAAAACTCTCATTGCCCTAAACCTAGGCGGATCAGTGAGGATATGGCACCACGACCCCCCTTATTTCATGATTAAATGTTGGGTACTTACCCCCCTAATCCAGTGGCTGTGGTCGTACCCATATGACTTTACTGGACTTCCTTCATCAGGATCCCAACACCGTAAAGCCAGACAGGCACTTGATGACTCTGCCCTGACACACCGGTCAGGACAGGCTCGCCCCCACAATTCCATATAGATTCTGTAACAACACAAGCAAAATATTATTAAATGGTCTTTCATTAATCCATATCCTTGCACTGATTTGGATTCCTCCTAGAAGTATTGATTTGCATTGACCAAAGTACTGATTTATCTACACTGAAACTTAAAGTTAACCTATCTGTAGTTAACAAACTTTTTTATCATTTTTTTTTTAAATCATACACACATTACTTAACTGAATAATTATATCAACTAAATAGTTATATCAAACTCATGTCAAATTACAAATGAAATACACATGTTGTACTATTATTTTCTATTGATATTATTGAAACCTAAGGGATTTTACTTTTAACTCATTATTTACTTTCTAAATAACTTCTTCGGGCACCATCTTGTATTGCCAACTACCAGAAATATACTTACCAAGGTTCGAATCAGCGAACCGGGAGAACAGAATATGGTTGCTGAAATAACAACAATCATTTATTTGTTCATTAATAATTAAATTTTATTACTGCTTTATTATTTTTCATATTTCTTCTAAATAATTCTTAAGATTTTTTTACAAGAAAATCGTACAGACAAAATTTGTTAGTGAATAATAATGGTTTCTACCTTGAATCTACGTATATACGAATTTACTTACTCACAATACAATAAAAAGTTCTTAAACTACATTTACTAAGGAAACACAAACCAGCCTTCTTTGTCTAAAATACATTCTCACATACACACGCACACACACACACACACACACACACACACACACACACACACACACACACACACAGAGTTACTTTAGAGATCTCATTTTATGTTGAAAATTTTATTTCCGTCTATTTAAATGTTGAATATTTGAATTTTCATTTGAAGTTCTGTTTTGTTGTTACTTATCTGTTCATTGAGTCCTGTAGATGTTACCCGCACAACATAGCTAGCGGTATTCACTGAATTTAGTTTGTATTACTTATTTCACCTTTTGAGATAACGGTAATAACTGTATTAACCGTTAAGTGTTTAATTTTCAGTTTATATATATATGTTAATCACATTTTATAGGTTGCGGGCGATTAAAACTTCGCCTAACCGGCCAGCCGGCGGACGCACACAACAGCTCGCGTCCGTCACTTATAGATGTTGTTTTCCGACTGTCTTTGTTCTCTGTGTGTGTGACGAAACTAGTGGCACTGCTACACCCACATTCCTCGTTATGTAAGGCGCTGACGTAAGATCGCCTGATGCTCAGTTACATAATTTGTTTACACTGTTTTTGTATGTCATTGGTTGACCTTGGCACAGTTTGCTGTCTGTTGCTTTCTGCATCTTTTGATATTCATGAATAATTTTGACTATCAGTGTTACCACTGCCGCTACCAATGAATTTACCTTTGTTTACGTTTTGTCCCTATCATAGTAAAAAATGTTATTTGTTTTATTAAAAAATACAAATTTCTTTATTACCCCAAAATAGGCCCAAAATGTCCCGTTACAATACCCCCTCAATGAGATATTTTATGCCGAAGCATAAAAAATCTCATTGACACATTCATCCTTGCTAAAGGGATCAGCCAGGATATGTTGCCACAACCCCCTGTATGGTTTACAAAAAAACATATAATTAACTCACCCTTGGTCCGGTGACTGTAACCGCACCTGAATGACAATACTGGACTTCTCTCTCGAGATCCCAACACCATAAAGTCAGACAGATACTCAACGCCCCTGCTCTGACGCGCTGGCCAGCTCAGGTCCGCCGCCACAGTATTATCATCTTAAAATAAACAATTTGTATTTAAAACGTTACACACTTAACATCATTAAATTTGCATATAAAATCATAAAAATTGCATTTTAATCTCAATTTAACTTTTATTAATTCGTTCTCAAAAAATTATTATATATATATATATATTTTTTTTTTTTCTTTCATAACATTGCAATTATTATTCCATTTCATTCATTTGGGTGATTCTCAGTTATTCATCATAATTCACTGTATCAACTTGGCATTTACCCATAATCTTACCCCTTTTATTACTCTAACGCTCCCTTACAAAATCTTTAACTAGTATGACACCCCTCTCCATCAAAAAATCTACTAACCCTTCTCTACACCCAACTTACTACTAAACTCATTTTGCCACATTCTCTCAATATATAAAAAAAATACTCTCTAACCCTTTGTACTTAGGATAAGTGTTCCCCCCCCCAAAAAATACTCATTTCCCTTATCTGGCCCCTGGATTCTACCTAAGGCGGCCCCGTCCCCACTAAATCGATCCCACCCGTCCCAACTTATCATTATGTTGCGGACTCCCACATTACACTACCCCCTATTACAAAATTGCCATCCCCAAAATCTCAATCTAATTACCTCACTTCAACTACAACAAAATAACATCATTATTTATAAACATCAATATATCAATCATTATTCTACATATATTCCCCATATCTACTGTGTCTCCACTTATACTCAAATTCTACATTACTTGTATTTCGTCTCTTATTCTCTTTAATACCCCAATATTTTCAACTTGGACTGACTCAAACGTTTTACTCAAACAATTACTATCACCCAACTTCTATCTTTTGCAACCCATTGAAAATTTTAACTATCACAAATTTATTTCATTTTATTTTAAAATCTATAAACACATTGAAAACATATTATTATATTTTTATAATCCTTATCCCTAACATACTACATGCAATTAACACAATAAGACATAATAAACACAATATAGGAAGTATGTAGTGCATCTATTTTTTAAATCAAAACAAAATTATTTAGTAGCGAGTCATCATTATTAAAATACAACAAATTTCTAATTCGTTACCCCCCTGGATAACCTCCCTGCCACACACACACACATCTTGTATAATACATTACATAACATAATAAACAAATAGACATTAACCTTGAGTATTAGCATACATTAAACAAACAATTCTCCTTTAAATAATTTATATAAAAACTTATAAACATCCTTGTTTGAAATTTTTTCATTAACTCTTTTATATATCATCATTTCATTATTTATCCTTTGCTGTAATTAGCTTACTCAAAATTTTCAAATCTATTATTAATCTATTTATTTTAACAATTATATCATTCCACCACCATTTATTTATTCATTAATTATTATCAAATTGAACTCTCATCAAATAATTTAAATTCATTATAAAAATTCAAACATATAACATTCAATCACAATATCCAAACATCTCAAATTATTTACTTCAGTTGTTTTTTAAAACACAACATATTTCAATTATTATCAAAATTTACAAAGCATTAATTATTTTTATTAGTTATTTAGACTGCAAAATATTAATAATATTATTATTATTATCACAACATTTTCTACTACATATACACCTGGTTTACCTAACATTTCATAATACACACAATTGAATTCACTACATTATTTACAAATTATTCGTCATTAACTGTTCAGTTTTTTCCGCACTTCATTGTCCAAATCTGCCAGGTCATTACCATAAATTACAATATTTAAATTGTCCATTCACTGATTTTTTATTTCAACCTCCATCATCGTATATATATCGAATATATTTATAACGTGCATCATTGTTATCCACACACAATTTGTTATTATTATTATAATAATCCATTAACTTTATTTCATTCCATATGCCATTATAATTTATAGGGTTATTCCCTATTAATATTTCATAAATCTTATCAACATAAGTTATTATTGTCCAGTCTCCATCAGTATTATTGGTCAACGTCAGGTAAGCTATTTTATCATTTTTATATTCCTCTACTATTACATCAGGTAAGTGTTTATTGTTTATAAAGATATCATCAAAATAATTCTCTATCTCTCTTTCAACAGGTAAGTATTTTATATGGTTCATCTTCACCCCTTCTAATCTTTTTCTCAATTCATCATAATTTCTTTTTAACTTATATAATTCTATCTCTCTCTCAATACACAACTCTCTCTCTTCATAACACCACATCACACTCTCACAATTATTACAGACAGAGGGTACAACATTATACAACATCAATATACACTTCAATTCATCTACCAATACGGGTCTCTTGCCCTTCAAAAACAACATTTGTGAACACTCTGGTTCAGAAAAATTAATGGGAAAATTTACCCTCTGCCCACATTCTATCATTATACTATTTTTCCACTCTCGTTCTAACTCATTAACACACATTAACATCTCATAATCACATTCTACATATTCATCAATATTTTCATTACTTATTTCCATCGTATCGACCTCCGATACTAATTCTTCAAATACATTACTATTACTCTCATTATTTTCAACATTATTGTTATCATTTATTAACTCTTTCTCTGGTATCATATTTTTACATTTGTCACTACAATTTTCATTGGTTTTATTTTTCTCTGTACATACACTCTCTCTCTTGACTCATTTGTTTCTCTTTTTGCTTCACTACATATTTCGCATAACTTGCTCTCAATACTACACAGTGACTTAGTTAATACATCAAACTTAGCATCATTCATGTCAAAACGTTTATTTAATTCAGTATTCTGTATATCTAATTTCTCATTTACACTACTTTTAAATTCTTGAATTTCGTTTTTGTGTTCATCAAATTTCACGTTAAAACTACTCAAGTTATCAGATATTGTTTTCATGAAATTACACATATCTTCCATTGACAATTCTTTAATTCGTGTTGTCACTAGAGTAGATTGTGCCGATACATTTTCAGTTAACATTGACTCTGTAAGAGTGCTTTCTAAATGTAATTCTTGATTCTCCATTTTGTGATAGTAAAATTATTACTTTAAATAAAAATACTAATATATAACATCTACTTTCCACACAACAATGTATTCTACTTACATAACGCTTTACGTTACTTCACGTAACCTCCTATGCACCTTATTTATACTTCATTCATTTCAAAAATTATTTATATAATACCCTTTTTATTTTACTTAAATGCAATCATCTTATCTGTTACAAAACATCAACATCAATATTATACCTTCAGCAAAACATAACCCATATCTACGTCTATTTTACGTAATTTTATCTTTACCTCAAACAACCATTCTGCTCTCCCAGTAGGCCGTATTTATATAATTATCTTATATAAATGTCCCTGTTCACAAGACAATTGTACTATTATTTTCTATTGATATTATTGAAACCTAAGGGATTTTACTTTTAACTCATTATTTACTTTCTAAATAACTTCTACGGGCACCATCTTGTATTGCCAACTACCAGAAATATACTTACCAAGGTTCGAATCAGCGAACCGGGAGAACAGAATATGGTTGCTGAAATAACAACAATCATTTATTTGTTCATTAATAATTAAATTTTATTACTGCTTTATTATTTTTCATATTTCTTCTAAATAATTCTTAAGATTTTTTTACAAGAAAATCGTACAGACAAAATTTGTTAGTGAATAATAATGGTTTCTACCTTGAATCTCTTATATACGAATTTACTTACTCACAATACAATAACAAGTTCTTAAACTACATTTACTAAGGGAACACAAACCAGCCTTCTTTGTCTAAAATACATTCTCACATACACACGCACACACACAGAGTTACTTTAGAGATCTCATTTTATGTTGAAAATTTTATTTCCGTCTATTTAAATGTTGAATATTTGAATTTTCATTTGAAGTTCTGTTTTGTTGTTACTTATCTGTTCATTGAGTCCTGTAGATGTTACCCGCACAACATAGCTAGCGGTATTCACTGAATTTAGTTTGTATTACTTATTTCACCTTTTGAGATAACGGTAATAACTGTATTAACTGTTAAGTGTTTAATTTTCAGTTTATATATATATGTTAATCACATTTTATAGGTTGCGGGCGATTAAAACTTCGCCTAACCGGCCAGCCGGCGGACGCACACAACAGCTCGCGTCCGTCACTTATAGATGTTGTTTTCTGACTGTCTTTGTTCTCTGTGTGTGTGACGAAACTAGTGGCACTGCTACACCCACATTCCTCGTTATGTAAGGCGCTGACGTAAGATCGCCTGATGCTCAGTTACATAATTTGTTTACACTGTTTTTGTATGTCATTGGTTGACCTTGGCACAGTTTGCTGTCTGTTGCTTTCTGCATCTTTTGATATTCATGAATAATTTTGACAATCAGTGTTACCACTGCCGCTACCAATGAATTTACCTTTGTTTACGTTTTGTCCCTATCATAGTAAAAAATGTTATTTGTTTTATTAAAAAATACAAATTTCTTTATTACCCCAAAATAGGCCCAAAATGTCCCGTTACAATGTGCCATCTATCAAATAAAGATTCCATCCATTTTAATTGTGCAGTTAATTGTCCACACCATACTACAAATTCAAACTATATCAGAACTTCATACATGTTCACAAAAGTTCCATTAACAAAGTCTTACAAGATGTCAGTAACCTGTTACACATTTAAATTTGCCGCATAAGTCTCAGTGTCCGAACTTGATTAACTCAATGTTTACTTACTAATATTACAATACAAATAGTTACCAAAATTTATTCATATCAGATTACAACAGACACAATATTGTTATAATAAACGTACATTTTATACGTAGCTAGTGTTGTACCTACCCCCTATCCACTACACTATTATATTTTTATGGCTGGACTGTCTCGCCTAGTTGCTTCCACAAGAACTGTACATTATTTGAGTATTCAATTGATACTCTGTGGGACCCATCCCGATACTTTCTAATACCGGTATGGGGCCCGTCTTGCTTCCGCCTTACTTAAGGTCTGGAGTTACTGGTGTACAAGACACCAGTAACCACAGTGAACTACAAATACACCCTTAAGTCTACCACCCCATTCAGTGCATAGCCGCTGTTCCATAGTTTATTAGAGATTCCCGCAAATTTTTCAAAAAGGGTCAATTTCTAAATTCACCTTTACAATGATAACAAGCTATGCCCAGACTTAGGCAGCGCATAACGTAATGTGCCCTGACCATAGCCTGTTAAAGATAAGCCAATTCCACCGTCAGGGTTCGGTGAGGCCGTGACCACCTGAAAGTTGGAGAATCCCCTTTTTATCCGGTGTTAAAAAGATACTTATACTAAAATACACACAAAGTGGCAGCTGATACATTACATACAATTTCCATCACATTATTATAACTCTGTCTTGCCGAGGCATCAAAAATAGCAGGTACAATATAATAATTTATTATTTAGTTGATTTACAATTACTTCACATCTCATTGAATGATACAATTATTCATTACAATCCATATATTAACAATCACTAGGCCAATATGCATATCTACATGTACATACATATAAAAAGAATACAGAGCAAAATTTTTGAAATAGCTACACTTGTCTGCCCTTAAAAATTACCTTACAGTACTTTTGAATTAAAAAAAAAATTTGGTTGATCCCTGAGTTGTGCAAAGCGATGCACTTCTGACAGTAATGCCTACCCAAGATCATTAGGGGTCCCCCCCCGTTCTTCAAAATTAAAAATTTCTAATTGCACCAATTTCATAGAGGAGTACCATAGTTGTCCGGTCTCACTCCAGAGGTACACTCGAACCATGGTTCACCCCTAAAAGGCCAAAATCCACGGTCAGGGTTGGCGAGGCCGTGACCCCCCGAAAATGGGGGGAAAAGCCTGTTCTGAAACAGTTAACACATATAATTTGCTACAATTTAACTCGACCAATAAATTTTCAAATACGTTGGGTTATGTGTACCCACTTTTTCCCTTGTCACTGGATTTTGTAATACATAGGCGTTGTCTATTTTAATCTCGATTATCTCATAAGGACCCTCATATAGCAAAAAGAATTTTTGTATTTCTTTCTCTTGCGCATTCGATAAATCATGTCTCTTGACCAGTACCAGCTGACCCACTTCATATTTAATCCACTTACCTTTGGAGTCGTGCTGCCGTTTCCTTCTCTCCCCCTTATTTAACAAATTCTCATTAGCTAGTCGCAGTTTTATCCCTACATCTATGGTACTAGCTTCTGGTGGATAGTTGAAAAGCTGCTCCAATATTCTTTGTGGACGTATCCCCTTTACCAACTCATATGGCGTGAATCCAGTAGACTCATGGGTAGTGCAGTTTAACCAGTCCTCAATTTTGCTTACAAACATAGGCCACTCACTGTGTTTAGCATGACAATATGCCCTAAACATTCTTCCGATTTCCATCATTACCCTTTCGGCCTGATTGTACTGGAGGTGATATACTGCTGTGTGTTTAGTTATGATACCTTCCCACCCTAATGTCTGTCGCCATTTCTCGCTAATGAACTGAGGCCCATGATCTGAAAGTACCACTTCAGGTTTCCTTATTTTGTTCATATATTCCCGTGTTATTTTCTCGCTTAAAACCTTGCTAGTTGCCCTCTTTATGCTGTACAACTTAACAAATTTTGAAAATGTGTCAAGCACAACGAATATGTACATTACTCCCCCTCGCCCCTTTGGTAATGGACCATGCAAATCTACTGCAACCTGAAGTGTTACCAAATCAAACGGTTTTTCAACTTTTATAAAATTTAATTCCCCCTCCTGCTGATAATTAGCCACTTTGGATTCCTACACAAGTTGCACCCTCGGAGCAATTTTCTAACCCTCCTTTCCATGCTTTTAAACACGCACAATTCCTTTAACACGTGTGTACATTTCTTCGCCCCAAAATGCCCGTATCTAATATGACAGTCCCATATGATTTTATCAACTAGTCCCTCTGGTATAACCAACTTCCAGTCTCGCTCACCCCCTTCTATTTTCTTAAACAAAATCCCCTGATACACCTGAAAGTACCTGTTAAATGCGGAATTATCTGGATCCGACTTTAGGCTAGCAATTATTTTTTTCAATTTTGTATCGGAGCGTTGCATTGTTTTAAGGTCTGTCAGTTCTTCCCCGAAAAGTCTATCTTCCCGGCTGAGTCGAAAAATTTCTATTTCTTTAAGATCCCTACCCGTCTTATTTCCATCAAAATCTACTCTCGATAGTGCGTCTGGTATTTTATTTTCTACACCCTTTATGTATTCCCAAGAGAAATTGTATTCTTGTAAAGCTAACATTCACCTGGTTAGTCAACTGTGTGTAAGCATACATATGTTCAAGAAAGACAGCGCCTTATGGTGCGTACGGATGACCGTGTTGTTCCCCAGCAGATAAGTCCTAGACTTCTTCACTGCAAATACAATGGTCAACAGCTCCTTTTCCGTGGTGGTGTAGTTCCTTTCTGCCGCCAACAGGGTTCTGCTAGCAAAAGCTATGGTCCTGTGTTCCCTGTTTTCGTCCTCTTGGTATAACTCTGCACCTAAAGCTGTGTTGCTGGCATCTGTCTGTAAATAACATTTTTTATCAAAGTCAGGATGATTCATCATAATCATATTCATAAATTTATCTTTTATCTCTTGAAATGTGATCTTTTCTTCTTCTCCCCATCTCCACGGTTTGTTTTTCTGGAACACCGCACTCAACTTCGCTGTTATTTTGGGCATAATTCATACATAATTCTTTTGGAATTTCCTGTAAAAGTTACATAGGCCTAAAAAAACTCTGTAATTGCTTTATATTCTTGGGTTCTGGGAATCTCATTATCGACTCTACCTTCTCTGGGTTCGCCTCAATCCCTTTGGGTGACATAATAAAACCTAAGAAATATATTTCCTGTTGCAGAAATTTGGATTTCTCCCAATTCACAGTTAGCCCACCTCTTTGTAATCTATTCAATACATATTCTAAATGTTCAACATGTTCTGGAAAAGTCCTTGACGCTATCAAGATATCGTCAACATATACAGTTAAAAATTCTACATTATTGGGCTGTAAAATTTCATCCAAACATTTAATAAAACTCGCAACACTAGTATTAAGTCCAAATGGTAATCTTTTAAATTTGAATTCTTTCCATTAAATAAAAAAGCAGTATACTTCCTACTCTCCAGAGCTAACGGTACCTGCCAATAACCCGTGGTTAAATCTAAGGATGTCATGTACTTTACCCCACTAAATTTCTGAAAGATTTCATCAATCGGTTCAGGTGACTCTCGGTCAGGAATGATAATTTGGTTTATTCTACAGGCATCTAGACATAAGCTCACTCTTCCATCCTTTTTTATCACAACAACTAAGGGATTCGAATGTGGTGACACCGACCTCTCAATTATACCCCCTGCAATCATTCTATCCAACTCCTCCTGAACAGCTCGCCTTTTCGAATAGGGCACCGGATAACTTCTTTGGACAAAGGGTGCATGTTCCCTTACCTTTAACTCACACTCATAATTCCTGGCTTTACCAGGTAACTCTGAAAAAAAGCCTTAAAACTTTCAATTACTCCCCACAACTCCTTACGTTGCGGAGTCTCTATAACTCCACCCTCACTAAAAAAAATTAGTGCTCTGTTCTCCCACACTTGCTCTTCACTTCCATCTCGCTCTCTCTCTTCATTCTCTCCACACATATTTACTCTCATCTCCATGTCCCCACCATCAAATTGTTTTTTTATTACGTTTATCCCCGCAATTTTCACCTCTTCTATCACCCGTTCAAAACTCACCCTAACTTGTTTAAATCCATGATCCAATTCTACTCCCCGTTTGTTAAAATCAATAATTGCTTTGTGTCGTTTTAGAAAATCATTACCTAATATAACCTCTAAATTTAACCCTCGAACCACCAAGAAAGTATTATCATATTCAGCCCCATTTATCTTCATATTTAACTGAACCTGCTTGGTCACACTTTTACTTCTAACCCCAGTAACACCCACTATTGTAACCCCTGCAACTGGTAAAGATGGAATATTTCTATTTAATTCCCTTAACTCCCCTAACACATTCTCTGAAATAACTGAAATTTCACTACCAGTATCTACTACTGTTTTAATCTCCTTACCTTCAATGGTGACAATGATCTGTGTTAGTCCTGTTTCTGGTTCGCCTACCTCCGGGTTGTCTTCCTCCATCTGCTCCGTTGAAATGTTTGTCTTAATCAGGTGATTATGATAACTCATCGTACCTTGGACTCCGCTACTTCCCGAAAATGGTTGGGTCCTCTCCTCCATTGTCCTTACTCGTTTTCCTGCTGACCACCCCGCTCCTGTTGATCGGCGGCATTACCCTGAGAGTGACCACCTCGACCCCTGTTTACCTGTCCACTGCCTCTAGGTACTCCTCTGCTGCTGTCCTCTCTCCTCTGGTGTTGACCATTTTGGTTTGACACTGGTTTACTCCTCTGGCAATTCCTTGCTCGGCCGCATCTAAAACAAACTGTTCTGAAAGCATAGTTCTCAAGTCTACAGTCCGGACACCTCCACCCTTCGCTTCTATTATAATCTCCCCCTGCACCTCTATGTGCAGTCGTTGACCCCCTCGGATGGTGATGTAGCACGTTTGTGTGTGACACTGGCTGACTCTGTCGTCTACCCAGCTCCCTGTCCCTGATATTTTGAAATATATCTAAGATTTTTTCCAACTCCGTAATCTCTGTAATATCGCGTGTCATTAGTGTAATTTGTATTTCTCGTGGCAAATGCTTGCTTACATGACGCACAAATGATCGAAACGGCAACGGTGGGTCAAGATATTTTGCTTCATTATACAATGGAACCTTGATAACACGAATCTCAAGGGGATTATAAAAAATTTGTGTAATCGAGGGATTCGTCAAAGTGAGGTTCGTGTTATCAAGGTTAAAATAGTAAAAGTTCGCGTTATCAAGGTCCGTCATTGCACTCTATAAACTTCTATAACACAAGTGTTTTGAGTCCAACCTCAGTAACACGAATTGCGTTAGATGCAATACTGTAATAAGTACAGTACTGTACTAACTCACTACGGTAGGTCAGTAAAAAAACAATACATACAATATTTTGCCAAAAGTACTGTATTCATTTATTTATGAACTAGACTACAAAATAATTACAATAATAAAAAACAGTACAGTACATACTATAAAGTAGCTAACTATAATACGTAGCTAAACACGTATTACATATATGAATTATGTAAATACGTAGCTAATGAATTGATTCATTTTCATATTTTTTTTAAAAGGTCACATATACAGTACTTATAATGTAGACTCAACAAAAAAACTAACTGTAGGCATATGTTATAGGCCTAACAAAAAAAATAGCATAATAAAAGTCGAAACTTAAAACCTAACAATATTAAAATGACAAATTACTGTACAAACGATGTAAAAAACCTTGTAAACTTATTTGCTTAATTTTGTCCTGCAGTGTTCTTTGAACCTGTACCGCCTAAACACTGATTACCAAAAAAGTAATTAATTTTTGATTGTTTACCTTTATTTATTAGGCCTATAAGATCCAAAGCGCAATCCAGTTCAGTAATTGATTTCACAACACTCACTCAAAGCAGATTTTTTAAGAAATAAACACTTCAATAGCTTTTCGGGCGTCCTTTACTGTTGGGTCAGGTCGATCACTTTCAGTCTCTTCTTCTTCTTCTTTCGGATCTGCATCAGGGACTGCTGATACTGAATCAAGGATATCAGCTTCTGTGAGCTACTGCAACATCATCGTCAAAGCTTACAAATTCTTGAAACTCCATCCTCTGTAGGTCTAGTGCTTCACAGACTTTTTCCCAGTTTGTGGGAACATCTGTGACATCTTCCTCTTGTTCCTCAGATATTTTGAAGGCGCTCTTTTTGAAACAATTTGTAATTGTATTTTCAGTTACATTGTTCCACGCTTTTGTTATCATCCACATGGCATCAAGCACATTAATTTTTGTTGGTGTGTTCTTTTCCATGTCACTAAGAAACTGGCGAACAACCTCCTTCCTGTAATTGGTTTTAAAATTTTGTATGATTCCTTGGTCAAGTGGTTGCAGCTTACAAGTAGTGTTTGGTGGCAGGAACTTGATCATGATGTTAGTCAGCTTAGGAATGTCCCCGTGAGCTGTACAGTTGTTGATGAACAGCAAAATATTTTTCTTTTTCTTTTTCATTTCTTTGTCGATGTCTGTAAGCCACGTATGAAAAGTATCACTGTTCATCAGTGCCTTTTTGTTTGCAACGTAACCTGTTGGGAAGCTTGCCACATTTTTGAAACACCTTGGTTTTTTAGTTTTTCCAATAATTAAAGGCTTAAGTTTGTTTGTTCCTGTACAATTCACACAGAGCAAAACTGTAATGCGCTCTTTGCTGTGTTTTCCACCACTGCAGAGATCACCTTTGAATGTTAATGTTTTATTGGGCAAACATTTATAAAAAAGGCTAGTCTCATCCCCATTGTAAATGTCTTCTGGTTGGTAATCTCCTACCAGATCTGAAATTTGTTCTTTCCACTCAACACAAACAGCATCATCAACACTTGCACTTTCGCCACATACTTTTTTAAAAACTATTTCATTCCTTTTCTTAAAATTTTGCAGCCAGCCATTACTAGCATGAAAATTTGCATGTCCCAAGCTTACTGCGAACTGTTGAGCCTTTTCTTGAAGAACAGGACCACCGATAGGCACGTTTTTGTCGCAACACTATTTTAGCCACATCAGAATGCATTTTTCTACATCCTGAAATTCACCAGTCTTTGCCTTTTACACACTTTAGAAATTCCACTTTCCTCTTCATACCTATCTTTATATTTGATTATTGTGGCTAGCGTACTCGGTGGAATATCAAACTCCTTAGCAATGTCTACTTTCTTCTTTGTCGGATTCTCTATTATAGCTTTCAGCACCTTACGTTTAAATTGTACAGTCAGTGGAGTGCACTTACGTTTACCTGACATCATACCGAATAAACACATGCCTTACGGTTACCCGAATCGACACGCATTACGTTTACAAAATTTGACACAGTGATAGTGAGAGCATAACTGACCGCAGCTTGTGATGGGTGTAGTCTACAACAACTGCAGATTTTTGCATGTCGAGACATGTGCATCTGAGTCATTGTCCTGCTTCATAACATTCGGCTTACTGAGGTTGCTGCCGTGGGTAATTCGTCTTATAGAGGTAAAATTCGTGCTATAGATGTTCTGTTGAGTAAAAATCGTATTAATAATTTTAATCTCAAATCAACAAAAATTCGGGTTATCAAGGTTTTTATCTAAGGAATTTCGTGTTGTAGAAGTATTTTTAACATTGAGTGTTATGGGACATTCAAAGGGATTGAAAAAAATTCGTGTTATTGAGGTTCGTGGTATTGAGGTTTCACTGTATAATTTCATCACGTACATCGTCATATTATTGCCGTGGGTCCCAAAACTACTACCGGACCCCATAATCTTACTACACAGCACCACTTGTTCTTCCTCGGACCAGTATTTGTCCCTGGATGCCCTTTCAAAACTTTTGTAATCCACCCAACAATCTGTTTTATGAGCTTCAGCCCAAACCGCGGAATTCCCCTTAAAACATTTTAGTATTTTTAGAATTTTTACCTCCCAGCCAATATTACAGAACTGGTTGAAATCTCTCACTCGGTTTAAAAATTGCATTGGGTGTACCCCCCTACTGTCACAATTAAAAGATTCTAGATCAATCATTATTACTTTCTCTGGTAATTATCAACCGCTCACTTACATTACTAAGTTTTTGACTTATGGTTGATTCTAACTCATCTCTAACATTCTTAAATAACTTATAGTCATTTACTGTACACATAGCCACTTGTGACTCTAACTCACTACTACGATTGTCTATTGCACTCGTCGTGCTATTTAAACATTGCATCTTACTCTCTATCCCATCAAACTTAGTACAAGTTTCAGTTTTGAAGTTGTCTAGTCTACAACTTACTGTAGTTACCTGTTGTGAAAGTTCTGTTTGGTCAGAATCTAAAATATTTACTTTATCACACATGCTCTCTTAACTCGTCTGTTTGTTTTTTAGTATCATTACGTAAGTCATTAACCTGTTCATCAATGCGCTCACACAATAACTTATTTAAATTATTTAATTCATTAAAACGCTTATCCAATTGTTCTTTCATCTCACCCGTTAAACTAACATTTTATTGTTTTATTTCACCCCTTAAACTAACATTTTGTTCTTTCATGTCACCCCTTAAACTAACATTTTGTTGTTTTATTTCCCCCATTAATTCACGTAAAAAGTCCATCACTTCGTCATTAGACTTATTGATACTGGTAGACACCGGGGTCGACAAGCGTACCCCGGAGTCACTCATTATGGCAGAGTCAGTTAGACTAAGCTCATTTTCGTTGTCTGCCATTTTTTCAAATTACATAAATTGCAACAAAAAATTTTATATCCAATATTACATAACTTATTACACAAAAATTCACAATTAGTACATCCAATTACCCAATGAAATTGTTATATAAACATTCTGCTGTGTACCCTATCTCTGTGTTTAAGTAGGCCTAACTTATTAAATATTAAATAGATTTCACAAGTATCCTGGCAGGGTCACCGCTTGTAACTGTTCAAAAAAATAAAAATAAAGAAGAAGTGACTAAGCCCTGATTATATTCTTTTCTTTTCGACTTACCTTCAAACAGCCAGAAGATTCCCAAAGTCCCAAGGTCGCCACCACATTACCACATTTTTTGGAGGAAATGTGGAAACCATTTCACTTTCCCGAAGAAAACAATTTTGATAAATAATTAAACAAAAACTTCCTTACAGAAAAAATTCCAGGGCCGTCTAGGTGAACTAATTGACACAGAGAATAGGTTACGGGTAGAGTGCGTAATTAACTAAGCTAACACATTATAGTGAGAAATCTAACTTTATTCTACTAAAACACATTGTTTCCCTTTTTTGTTAATGTTTAAAATAAAAATATAATTCAAAACAAACTAAATCAAAAGAAAATCTTCAATGGCAGGCAAATCAGTACTTTTGTTTTGCGCTTACTACACCCTTTGTTCTTTCACTCGCTCACACATGCTATTGATATCTCATATTCTGTTTGATATATTTTACTGTTTTTATGGTATTGTTTTGAAATTGAGGGAAAAAATTATTCACTTAATTTCATCACAATATGTAAGATCAGTAAGAATTACTTTGTGTATAAAGTCAACGTAGTTTAACGAAGAGTCGAAAACTCGTAAATGAGGGAACGTAAACATGATGAGTGCTGCCTTGCATGAGTCATCAGCAGATAATACTGCCCCACTACGTTAACGGCTGTGCCACGCCACCAGTCACCACCACCACCCACTCTCGGCACACGAAAAAGTTCTAGTTATTTGATAAACACAACAATGCAAACATTCCTAGTCGTCATTTGAAGGCAATCGCCGTATCTTTAGAGTAGGTCTAGTGTGCATGAATGTGTTCAGAGTTAAAATAGGGCGGCACTAAATACTGCACAGGGCAGAAGAAGCGCTGGGGCCGGCCCTGAGTAAAGCCGTTTGGTAAGTTTAAAATTTCCAACTGTTTAGATTGGAAACAAATACCAACTGTTTTTAAAATTTTGTTGTCTAAATATATTAACATGTTATGTGTATGTTGAAAAACACAAACTTATAAGCAAGCGGTCGCAGGCCTTAAGGCATGTAGTGTTTACCATAAGTTTCAGGCAATAGTAGCATGCTGCTTCTTCTAAACGTGCTACTTGAATAAATAATCGCACTGTTAATCAGCTGTTCCTATTATTGAATGAAAATTGTAAAACAGTTCTAAGTTACAATCAGTAGTGTAACACATTAATATAAAAAAGTCCGCATTACTAAAGAATTTATTCTTCATTCAAGAATAAACCATAGGATAATACGTATGTGATGGTCTGGATGATCACTGGATTCCATAAGATGGCATACCATAACGTTTAAAACAGTTGAGTCTACTAGTCTGATTTTTGTAATCAAATAAACATCATATGTATTTGTCTCTATGGTGTCATCCATATTTGAAGTGAATCCGTTTCCAGCAAGCAACTTCTTCAGATGAGTTGGGAACAGGAGATGTCACTGAGGGTTAAATGTAGCGAGCATGATAGGCCTACACATAGCAGTAATTATGTTACAATCCATAAGCTTTGCGATTGTAATTGACAAAGAATAAGTGAGTTCGTTGTCTTCATGGGAAAGCACTTTTTCCTGTGCTGAATCCGTGTCTTATCAACAGTGTGATGAATTATATAAAACTGATGAATTGGTTTTAAACGTGTTTAAGCACTCTTGAGAAACATTCATTTGAATGATCTTCTGCTTTGACTTTCACCAAATGTGACACTCATCCCGTTGAAAGCTTTTTATATGCAAAAGTTTGTGTAGTATCTTGTGGGCAGGACATGATGTATTGAGAAGTTCTCAGTGTCTGCAAGCTCATGTTTTCACGTATCAATCATTTAACATGGCAGTATGGCTTTTTTCAATGTTTTTATCAGACGTAGCAGTTGTTAGGTGGCCTGAAGATTCATCATCAATACACGTGGACAAACGACCATGTTTGAATTCAACATTCCATTTCTTCACTGTTGGAAATGATGGTGAATACTCTTCCAGAGTGGAACCCAGCTGGTTTTTTTTATTTCTGTTGATGTTGAACTTTTTATAACAAAGTATTTTATCACTGTGCAACATTTGATTGTATCCGTTTTCAAAAAACATCTAATTGTTTTTTTTTATAACAACAATCAAGCCAAGAAATACAGTGGTTTTAAACATTATGGTATACTTCCTGACAGATCGAACTTTCGAAGAATCATAGCTATTTTATACTCTTGGCACTATCTTTGTGTCAGACCAAGACGATCTTCCTAATCAACGACTGCAGCAAGAAGCCATGAAATCGTGTATTGTAGATGTACTCTCTCTCTCTCTCTCTCTCTCTCTCTCTCTCACACACACACACACACGCACACGCACACACACAATTTTCAAATTTCTTAGAATAGGAGAACTTACGAAGTGAATATTTGATTTCATGTTGGTAAATATGTTATTCCTTGTACTCTTTCATGCATGGTAGGATAAAAGAATGGTAAAACTGTATTTTATAATTTTGAACTTGATCTTTATTACTTTATGATAATGATTTACTTCCCACATACATAACTTTGTTCTTATATAACAAAAATGCTTTTATATAAATTATTTGGTTCGAACTATAAACTATTGACAGAAACTGTAGAGGTTTGATGCAGAAAACATACAACTTCATTTAAATTATGATGATACAATATAAACTGGTGGAATTTTAGATTTTTTTTCTTAATGCTGAGTACATTTTTTATATGTTCAGAGAAACATAAAACATTTGCTTTTAAGAGAGTATACATACAGAAAAATTATATATACGTAAGGTAAGTTATTACATAGTAGCATGCTTGAGTCGATAAATATAATTTTTAACAATATTGGCATAAGTAATGTTTTTTTAAGATGAGTAGTTCTCTGTAAGTCTTGGGATTTTTAGTATATACAAAACAAAAATATTAATAACTTAATAAATTATTTGACACTTATAAATTGTTAACCCTTCATGATTGCTACAATTTATAAATTTGAATCGAATTTTTGAGGAATAATTAATGAATGTTGTGTATACTACCCTCATAAGTCAAAAAGACGTGTCTCAGTTTTTTGTTTGTAATATGTTTTCTGTCTGGGGGGGGGTCAATCTCTCTTACTCTTATATAAAATACTATTATTTTGATGTTTAGCATTCCGGCTTTGCTCAGAAATAGGAGAGGTTGACCCCAAAATATTAATAAACGTAAAAAAATCACAGAAACAGAAAACTGAGATATGTCTTTTTGGCATAGGAGGCTAAAGTGCTATTAAAACAATCTGCATCTTCTGACAGCTAAGAAGCACGTGGGGCTCGGCACAGCTGCGGGAGCGCTGTGTAGCTACATGGTCCGCTAGCCTGATGACATATATTGGCTTCGGTTTGTAAGTGGTCACCAGTTCCATTAACTCTGATTTTGTAACACCAGGTGCAGTGGTGATGTCTTTTATCTGAGGCAATATATTTCTTTGTATCCAAGCCAGCATGTCAGCTTTTCTGCACTGCATGGTTGGAGCCCTATCTCTTATTGCTGAATGGTATGGAGCATTGTCCATAACAATGGTAGATTTGGGAGGGATGTTCTTAAGGAGTGAATTTTTAAACCACTCCGTGAAACAAACAGCATTAATTTCCTCATGGTAGTCCCCTGTTTTTCACGTTCGAAACATGAGTAAACAACTTGCCACGAAGCCTTGGGAAGTTCCAGCATGTAGGACAATGACCCTACCTCCCTTTCCTAACGGGGCTTTCATTGTGCCTTGGGGTGTTCTGTCTGACCACCCTTTGGGTAAGGTATGACCAGCGTTAACAATAGTCTCATTCAGCCACACAATGCTCTCGTAATCTACATTCTTGACACTTTTCAAATAGCGGCATCGCCAAGCAACAAATCAGGTCTCTCCAGAAGGATGGTCCGGTTTGAATATTTTTCAAACTGAAATCCCAACTCAAGAAGAGAAAGTCGAAGGGATGATTCACTACCATTAAACAACTGGTTTCCTCTAAGACTGCTGTGTAGCTTTCTTACAGTAGGATGCTCCTTTCTGTCATAGTAAGCATACACATGACGCCTAATTGCACCTTGCTGGAAACTGTCCATATTTGTCACTCATTTGGCATAGTTCCGAGTTTTTCCAGGTGTTTCCAACCCTGCATGTGATGGCCCAGCTATGTTCTCAATCTCATCCTCCTCTTCCTCTTGTTCTTCCCGAGGTTCCTCCTCTCTCTTCTCTTTTTCTTTACCTATTCTATTTACTGTCGCCTTAGATATTTTTAAAGCTGCTGCAGTTCTTTCTACAACTTTATTGATGTCTATTAGGGGACCTCCATTTTCCCTTTCAGCCTTGAAATATTCGTGTACTGCACACACCATATCGCGAGCCTGACCACGAAGAACAAAGCCATGTCTTCCTTTTATGCTTGCCTTCTTTCGAGGCGAATGAATTCTTGGTCGCCCTCGCTTATGTTTATCAGCACCTTGCACTGGTTGCGACATATTTGAAAAAATAATACGATCTGTGTAAAACAAAATACGCTATACCACACTACACTAAAAATGTTGCTGATAACAGTGAACTTATTAATTAAAATCAGTACTCTCAAAGAAAAGCCGTCACTGTTAGCAAAGTATCTACACACTGAGGTCAGTGTGGGGACTGTTGACTGAGGAGAAAGGGGGAGGGAAAGCGCGTGCCTGCTGGTGATTGGCTCACCTCGGAGGCTCGTCCGAGTTACCATAGCAACTACCGCTTGTAAACACGCAAGGAGAACTGTCAGAAGACACAGATTGTTTTAATAGCACTGTAGTGCATGTGATGTGTTCCAGAAATAATTTTCAAGTCTTGTTTCATATGGAATTATGATAAAATAACATTTAATTGAGTTATTGCACGAGTGAATCGAGTTCTTAGTTTCGATTCGGCTGTTTGCCATTTGTCTGTCTGTCTGTTGGGTATGTCTCACGATAACTTTTGAACAGGTCAACTGATTTTTATAAAACTTGACAGGCATATCCACACTTTTACGCTACATAACTCTACTGTTTTTAAGATTGATCCCATCAGAAATGTGAGTGTGGGAGGGAAAAGTGTGGGGGGGAGTCAAAATTATAAAAATTGCAGAAGCCCATGTAGGTATCAAATTAAAGAGAAATGACTGTAGAATTGTAACTAATGTGTGGCTGTAGTGTTAAGTTTTGCAAATTTCATAATTTTAAAATCATATAATACTGTTTACAGTATGATAATACCTAATCATAATACTGTTGTCCTTGTGTAGTCGGATAGTAATTACTTTGTAATATTTGTTGTTGTAATCATCTTTTTCTATGCTCTTTGTTAAATTAAAATTATGCCCAACTCAGCAGGTTCCCCTACATTGTACATTTAGTTTTTCTAAAATTTAATATCTTTGTTGACACTGCTAAAATCAAGACAAGAGTGATTTTATAGCTCTTTTGTAAAAACTGGTTTAACAGTTTTTGAGGTACAGGGGAATAAACTAATGGGACTAGAATTTTCAAAGCTCGATTACCCTATAAAAAAATGGTATAATCAATTTAATCCTTACGTATTCAACAAGGCAGCATCAAATATGCATTTACAGTTCATCACAGAAGAATATTCTTATACACAATATGTCATTGAGTGTATCAACAAATCTAATAAGAGTTATTAACCACTTCTAACGGCAAGTGATTGCATATCGCATTCTACTTTCCAGTTAAGTATTGTGCAAATCATATTGTTACACAGAAAAGATTATTCGTTACATGCTGTTTGTATATGTATGTATACTGAAAATAATATATGTGCATTTATTATGTTCATTGTAAATATTGATGATTTCTTATAATAAAATATATATAAACACTACTGTGCCCTTGTCACATTTAATTATCTGTTCACGCTTATTTGAATCTTAATTCTTTATAGAAAAATCTGTCTTACTCCATATACATATGAAAAACCTTTTACACACTTAATCATTTCACTTGACACTGAAATGCTCGCTTCCATGTCACAGGCATTTTTTTTTTTTAATCTTCTGGGGTCCCAAATTTAAAAATTTTTGAAACTTAACCCTATATTGATATGTTAGTTAAAATTTTCTTTAACTTGATACCCACATGAACTTTTATGATTTTATCAAAATTTTCACCCATCTTTTGACATAAATTTTCTAAATTTGAAATTTTCTAAAACGAATACTATATTTCAATTACGGTTACAATTTTTTTTTTAATTTGGTACTCCATGTGGGGTTTTGTGATGTTTTGACAATTTTGACTCCCATATTTTTGGAGAGGTTAATATAAAAAACAATAAGATTCTATAGCGTAAAAGTACACATGCAATGTTAAAGAAAAAAATCGTTTGATGCATTTTAAAGTTATCGTGAGACACGCCAAAATAGACAGTCAGACAAATGACAAGCGGTCGAGTCAAAACTGAGAACTCACTTCACTCGTTCAGTTGTATTTAGTTATCTTTTCTTACTTAAATTTTCCCTCAACAGTTGTCCTTTTGTGAAATGTTTCAACGTATTTACTGTTTTGTACACATTTATTTCATGGGTAGTGTCCTGGATCCTCTGCTGTACCTCCTGTTCACCTCGGACTTACCGTCAGCAAGTGAAACCACTGTTGTTACCTATGCCGATGACACAGCAATCCTAGCGACACACTCCGACCCCTAAATAGCATCTCTTATGCTACAAGACTCATTAAACAGAGTTCAGTTATGGGTTGATAAATGGTGCATAAAAATCAATTTGTCCAAGTCAGTACACGTTACCTTCACCACACGTAAGGCTAACTGCCCTCCAGTAACAATTAACGGTCAACCAATACCCCAAGCTGATAGTGCTAAGTACCTTGGGATGGATCTGGACAGGAGAGTGTGACGGTACATACCGAGTCACAGGTGTTAACCGGGGTTCAGAGTTTTAATCAGATCAAATTTAGGAATAAAATCATTTTATTCTGTAATCCATGTGAAACATTGGCAGATGAAGCAGTAAGGAATTTGGGTGTGCCTTGTAAACAAGTGAATTTTTTAGCTGTGTCTAGCCAGAGTGTTGCTGATCTAACCCAAAAAGTGGCCTCAACATCGCAATTTTCGACTTATGTCACAATCATAATGACGTCAAGTCAACATTGTATACCTCTGGAACGTGAGAAAACACAGTGTGAAAACGCCCAGAGGCATACGATATGACGTCGCTAACGTGGAAGGGGTATCACGTGACGCACAAATATATTGGCCGCACGGCGACCAGAATCATTCTGTTTCGATCAACACTTTAAACCGGCTGGACGTACTTAGCCAACGTTCGTCAGTTGCCATCTTCTGTTCCGCTCAACACCTAAAACCGGCCAGTTGCATATAATTCAAGTCCACGGACAAATCAATTTTGTCAATGTAAAACAGTTTAAAATGTAATTTAACATAAGTAAGATCAGTATCAAGTGTCGACAGCCAGTGACGAATAAATTAATAAGTTTTAAAACAGTTTCGGACAATTATCGAGTGCAGCAGAAATTAGTGGAACGAGAAATGGCGCCTCACTTTGGATAACTCGTCAAGCTAAGTACAGAAGACCTAGGCGACTACGAAATAACATAAATAATGATCTTTTAAAAGTAATAAGGGGGTTTTTCAAAGAATAAAAGCAAGCATGAATATGAAGTACTGGTGAGCCTTATTAAAAAATAAGTAAATGTTTCTATCTATTATTCTTTATGTATGTTTATAAATGTGATCTGTGAATCACCAGAGATATGGGGCAAACCCCGTTAATGTTTGAATTGCAAATAAAATAATAAGTTCAATTTACAAAGACCACGTGTTAGTATCAATTATTCAAACGCTACCTCAGTCTGTTTGCGTCATTTAAATCCTCGCCTAGTGAACTCTGGGGTTTCTGGATCCAGGTAAGAGTTGGAATGTCAAAGGTAGGTGGTATTTTGGGAGGGAGTTTGAAAGTTTAAATAATCAATTAGTTTGTAATTTAACAAGGCTAACGTGGAAAAACCACATAACCTCTAAGAAGATTGAACTTAATCACAAGGTCATAAATATCTACTGGCTGATAGGCAGAAAATCACGGTTAAGTCTCGTCAACAAACTGTTAATATATAAAGCAGTTCGTATACCGGTATGGACTAATGGTATTCAACTTTGGGGTACTGCTAGTACAAGTAATATTGAGATTACACAGCGCTTTCGGTCCAAAACTTTAAGATCAATAGTCGACGCTCCATGGTTCGTCTCCAACAACTCTATACACCGCGACCTCAAAGTTCCAACCATGAGAGAAGAAATCATGCGCCTCTGCAGGACTCACATCTCTAAATTAGAAAAGCGTCCAAACCACAAGGCAATTAATTTGTTAGATAATAGTGAAGATATTTATAGACTAAAAAGGCACAAACTGTTAGACTTACCATTCAGGTTTAACTAATAATGTATTCTCTGTATTGTCTTTATTGTAATGTCCGTGATATCTGTTCTGTAATATCTGTATGTTTTGTATTTGTGTCAACATTAAGTGTTAATGTTAACGTATAAGTGCCTTATGGATCCAGTGTTAACATTTTGAACTTATTGTATCATGCCAGCAGCAAGTGGAAGTGATTTTTATTAATTTGTTTACATGTGTTTGTCATTTATTCTTGTGATTTGTGTATCTGTGTAATCTGTTAACAAAAACAAGAAGAGCTGTCAATGGTCAGCTCTTCATAATCATGTATGTGTTTTGTCAGACAATTTGTTCAATGTTTGCTTAGTCGAACAGATCACAAATCTGCAATAAATAGAAAAAAAAATTATTTTATGAATAATTCTTCAGATATTTAATATTTAAAGAATTATTCATAATATTGAAACCTGCAAGAAATAATTACGAGTTACTTACAAACAACATTTATTTCAGAAATTTGTTGTTTACTCTGTGTGTGTGTGTGTGGGGGGGGGGGAATTTAAGTGAACACAATTGTCTTTCTATAAAACTTTAACAAGTATAATGTAAATAATTCTGCACTATTACATTTCAGGAAAGATAAAGTATCTGTTTGGGAAGTAGATGGAAAGAGATATAAACCATACTGCCAAAATCTGTGTTTGCTAGCCAAGTTCTTCCTTGATCATAAGACATTGTACTATGATGTGGAACCATTTCTGTTCTATGTGATGACAATCGGAGACTCCGAAGGATGTCATACAGTTGGCTACTTCAGCAAGGTAAGACTTTACTATGAAACAAGTGTACTAATTATATTGTTATTTATACTTCAAGTAGCCTGTCAGTTTTAAATAAATTTTAATATTGATTAAGTAGTGTGCATGTTTTTGCTGAAAATTTTTATAACACAGATGAATGGCCAAGAACTATTTTCTTGTACCTGGTGTTGTTTTTCATTTTAATTTGTTACATACTTTTTTTTTGAACACGTTTCATATTGTAAAGTGACATAAGATAAGAGTAATTTTAATTGTTTTAATCACAAAACAATTTGGCGCCTAAATCGGAAAATAAACAACATACAACATCAGTAAAATAAAATAAGGTAATAGATTGGCAAAGCAAGGTAAGGCTTCAACGGGTACGACTTCGGTTCGTAACAGATTGACGCAACCAACGTGTGGCTTTCAAACCGTACTGATTGGTTCATAACAATATGAGCACTGGAAAACTTTTGTTTAAGTAATGATTCATTTAACTTAATTTGGTGTTATTTGCTAAGTGTTTGAAAAGATTTTGAATTAGGACTAGTAGGATCAAAAGCTGTTGGGGAGTTAATGCCATGGCACAAGGTGTCATTTTGGGATACCAGACGTTTCAGCTATATTAATCACTTGCTTAAAAGAACGATGGGTGGCACAAAGCAGCTGTTATCAGTGGTAATTAATGTTATATATTGCATCAGTGTGAAAAGGAACAGATTTTGAAACAGCCTGTGTCACCACTCACACTTGATAGACGGTGTGTGAGAGTCGTATCATGTTCCCAATCAAAAACGGTAACTCAAAACCAAACTACTCACCAGAAGATGGAAACCACCAAGTCCATATAGGTGAGCCCGAGTACAGGTTAGGTCGGGGTCAGGTGACAAATAAAAACCACTTAAAACATCATTATTACAATTGAATTCACCAACACTTTATTGTTATATGTTGTTTTTTAACTAACATAAAAGTTATACTGGACTGCTTTCATTCTACACATTCAGCATTTCCCGTTTTACGAGTTATAAGTATCAAAAATTTCAGGTTCAATACACTGCAGTTAAACTAAAACGAAAATATTGCCCTTAAATTAGCAATGATCCATGAATTGTTGCCACAGTGGCAAAATAAATTGAATACTTCAAAATAAAATTTATATCTTCTTCTTCTTCTTCTTCTTCTTCTTCTTCTTCTTCTTCTTCTTCTTCTTCTTCTTCTTCTTCTTCTTCTTCTTCTTCTTCTTCTTCTTCTTCTGATTATTATTATTATTATTATTATTATTATTATTATTATTATTATTATTATTATTATTATTATTATTACGTGTTTCCGGATTGTTCTCTGATGACACGATGTCTCCTGTAGATCCTCTCTGCCACCGCCCAATATGAGTTGTCGTTCAGTATTGTGTCCATACCAAAACCCCTCAGTCTCGGAAATTTATATCTTTTAACAGCTGAAATTAACTCAAAGAAATCACCTCAGATATCTGAAGACACAATCTTTTCTTTTATAAAACATTCAAGTTATGAAACTTTTAAAGTGGCTTCAAAAAAATTTAAAGCATATATTAGATTAATACAAAGAGTACGTTTTACATACTAACAATGTTCATGTGAATATTCATCAACTTATAGTACATTTCTGTTTTATCCTTAGGACAGCCACTGAAACCTTAAAAATATAAGTAGGCACAAGCTACATATATTTACAAACTGTAAATATTGTAAATATTTTACAGTATTACAGTTTAATACTGTAAATGTTTTCTTTACATTTCTTACACAAAGTCAGAAAGTTAAATTTAAAATACCTGCCCAGGTGAATTGTATAATTCATAAACAACACTTTACGCAAATGACGCCACCTTGATTTTTACACTCTGTCGCACGCTGCAATGTTTCATGTTAATTAGTTGTTAATTTTCATATTATTGTTTAATTCTGTAAGGTATAATCAAGGAATTCGTTTAGTGTACTTTGGCAGAGAACGGTGTGCAAATACAAATAACGATACACAAATCAAGTAAACATAACATTATTTATTTGTTATAGCAAATACAAATAACAATGCGCCATATGCAATGTTACTCAATAGTTAAGTAATTTATATTTGTCCCTATAATGGAGTCAAATTTACAAAGAACAATATGCAAATACTATTAACACCATGCGTGTTTATAGTGAAACAGAACATTAGTTATGTTCTCTTGAAAACATAGAAAAGATTACGAACACACTTGTGTCACCTTAGGCCGGCCGCACACTGCACCAGCCGTTTTGCTTCAGACAAGACAGTTTGTCTCAGACCGTTTGCCCGCGGACAAACGGTCTGGGACAGGCGGTATTAGACAAAACACTGACCGGCAGACAAAACACCGCTACTTTACTCTGTGTCGTCATGGCTTCCAATGATGATGAAGTGGCAGCAGCAATTTATTATTTTTTGTGTTTAGAAGAGGAAAATTACATTCATAGGAATTGGTGGGTTCATCCTTTAAATCAGAAACGTAATTTAACAGGTTTTATAAATGAACTTCGTGAGGATCCAAAAAATTTTAGAAATTTTATAAGAACAAGTATTGAAAGTTTTGAACATGTTCTAAACTTAATTAAATTCCGTATCCAGAAAAATAACACTTATTTCAGAAAAAGTATACCACCTGAGGAAAGGTTATTAATAACTCTGAGGTAAGTTTTAAATAAATTAATGTGTGTGTGTGTGTGTGTGTGTGTGTGTGTGTGTGTGTGTGTGTGTGTGTGTGTGTGTGTGTGTGTGTGTGTGTGTGTGTGTGTGTGTGTGTGTGTGTGTGTGTGTGTGTGTGTGTGTGTGTGATATTTAAATGAGATTTTTAGTATTACACAATAACACAATAGCAGTTAATTATTGGTATACAATTAACGAAAAACACATGATGGTTTTTTTAATCGAAAATAGGAGGCCTTGCGTGCACCAACACAACTAATTTATCTGCGTCAACTTCCATTTTACTTCTAAACTCTTCAAGAAACCAAACACCAGGGAAACAAATCAAGCATGAGTAAGAAAGCAGAGCAGGCGACGCATGCGCAGAACGAAATTTCTGGTCGTGTCCGCGCGTCAGACGAAACTTGACGGCTGTTCATCTTTTGGCCCCAGACGGTCTCAGACTGTCTGAGACAAATGTTCGTAGACTGTGCGGCTGCCCCATAAGAATACATGTTAACTACTCGTTTTTTGTATGGAGCGGACAGTCTGGGACTGTCTCAGACAAAATGTCTGATGCAGTGTGCGGCCGGCCTTAAAGCATAAAACTGGTTATTAGTAAACTACGTATCAAATTTCGCAAACTCAACACTTCTTTTTAGGCCTATGTTTCTTTACATTCGCTCAAATACGCACACTTTCATACTTTTTGATTTTGTTTTATTGAGCTCAATTTAAAATATTGCCATTGTTCGATATTTCGAATATCAAACCGGTCAATTATTAATTTTCCGAGGTTGGCACTATGGCTTTTGTAAAGTCACTTCATGCATCGGGCCTGAACCCTTTGTCATGCTTCAACCACTGTAGTGTACACATCCACAGGCCGGATTTTTGGCAGGACGAATCCATCTCATGTAACCTATCCTTTATTCCAACCAGTCTTTTCTGCCTGTGTGTCAAGAACAACCATTCATGAGATTTCGGTAAGTCATGTTTTTCTAATTATTTGGTTGCTAGCAATTCTGCATGTTGCACTGCTTAAAGAGCTCACCAGAGGATAAATTATACTGTAAGAATAAACTTCTTACCTTCAGATTGTCAATCTTTTAAAATAATATCGCACATATTATACTTCCAGAGGGTTATGAATTTGCTAGTTTTTTAATTTAATTGCTTGCCGTTTCGAATGTGAACACGTGCTTTGTAATTTTTCATGCTGATGCTGGCCGTGTTAGGTAAATGGGTTACCAGCCAGTTTTGGCTGTATGATTTTTATTCTAATCACCAACGTGCCGTGCTGTTTCGTTTTTTGTGCCTGCTCGTGGATTTTTGCATGCTGTTAGTTTCAAAATTATAACAATGTTCGTTATTTGCATGTTGTGGCACGGATACACGTTGGTACGATAGGCATGTGGACCATTACTTTGCGTCTAAGGCTGTTGGTTGGTTATGTTGGGTGTTTTCATCGCATGTGCATGGGCCAGGTGAGCGAATATTGTGTCAAATTTTTGCACCTTGATTTTTTTGGTAATCGTTTGATTACTTGGTCAATTCATGAGAAGTTTGTACCCGTCCTGTTATGGTCTGCTTTACACGTGAAGTCGACGTGTTACGTGCTTGGGAATGTGTAAGGCGTGTGGGGGACATTTGGTTTTTAGGTTACCCGGTTTTTTTTGGTATGCATTTATATTTAATTTTTTTGGAATTTACTATTACCTTTTTGGTGCGGTTTATATTTGGCATATGCGCGATATCCTGTCCATACACGCCGCGTTGACCATGATAAATTTTTGCATTTAATGTGTCTAAGTTATTGTGTTTGTATCGTTAACTGTGGAATTTTTGTATATTGTACCTTGTTGAATATTAGTGTATTTTTGTGCATTTATTCCATTTGGTATTACACATGTTATTTGTGTACAATTTTGTGTACCATTATTTTGCACCGTATGTGCTTTAATATTGTGCAACATGTTGTTTTTTTTCATGCTTTTGCACTGTGCAAATTAATCTTTTGCATTTTTTGAGTATGTGATTTATTGTGTTTTGTACTATTAGCCTTTTGGTTTGTGTAAATTGTATTTTGCCTTGCACTAATTTACTTTTGTATTTACTATGTTCGGTATTGTTCATGAAAACTAGTTTATTTCAGAGGCCGATTTATCTAGATTACTGTTAGGCTAGGTCTGGGTCGTGACTATATTGTTTAGTTTCCAATTCTCTCGTCCAGGGTGGTTGTCAGTTGCGCGAAATTCTTTAAATCATAATGCCTGCTAAATTGTCGCTGGCAGCTTTTGACCGGACCACTTTGGTGGGAATACTTGCGTTGCAACACTTAATAAATAGGTTGGAAGGGTTGCTGCAATTGAGAGTCGTGGATCAACATGAAGCCGGTATCTTGGCCTCCAGGTTGTCCGAAGAATATCAGGATCTTCTAGGTAAGGTAGATCCTTACCTATCGGCAGAGTCATTGCCCCAGGGATTGGACAAGGACCACATTTTTTCGGTGGTAGCACAAATTAAAGATATTTATGTCCGCGAAGCGTTTTAGCGTCAAAACTAACTAAACCAGAGATACCGGTTGGTTCCGGTCAGTCTTCATCGGCAAGTGGCGGGCACTCAGGTGTTCTCGTTCATGAGTTGCCAAAGTTTTCTTTACCTTTTTTTGATGGCCAGTCCAAATGTTGGTCCTAGTTTTGGTCGAAGTTTACCACATTAGTGGACGAAAGTCCTGCCCTCACCCCAAAGCAGAAATTGTTATATTTATTGACTCATCTTAAGGGTGAGGCTTATGAGAAGGTTGCCGCGCTTCCCATAGTTGACGATAGTTATCAGCTTGCACTGTCAACTCTTAAAAGCCGTTATCACAACCCTCGTTTGACCGCCCGGGTTCATTGTACCAATCTGCTTCAATTACCAGCCGCTTCTATGCGATCAGCTGCGTCCATTAGAAAATTGGTGGACAGCTTCAATGCTAACTTTTCAGCGTTGTCAGCTCTAAACATTGCTGATATATATCAAGCAATATATGCGTCTTTTGTATTGTCAAGGCTGGATTTATCATTACGTGAACGCTTTGAGGCGTCTGTTACGGACAAAGAAAATCTCCCTTCTCTAAAAGAAATTATGACATTTTTAACCGCCATGGCGGAACAAAAAGAACAGGCATCTTTGGAATCGGCTTTACCTGCTCTTCCTAGCACTAGCCACCAGAAAACAATGAAGGTTTCCTTTTCTAAGGCTACTCCTCTTGCTGTGTCCACGTTATCTGTGGAGGTTACGCAACGGGATTCATCTAATTCACATTGCCTTCATTGCAATTCCCGGACCCATGTGCTTCTCAAGTGCCAGGCGTGGCTGAGTAAGGACCCTAGGGCTCGATTTCAAAGTCTCAAGAATAAAAAATGTTGTCTTTCGTGCCTCCAACATAAACATTCTGGATGGTGCAAAAATAGGTGGAAAACGTGTGGCTCTAAGTACCACCACACTTTACTTCTTTTCAAAAATGCCCGTCCGTCTCCGTCTCATTCACAGATTTCTGAAACAGCTGAACTCAAGGCTTCGGGGTCATCGCTTGCTGACCAAGTTGATCTGTCTAGCACTACTTCGACCGTGTCTCTGCCCCATCCTTCAGGGGTTCTGTTAGCCACATGTCTAGCAGTCTTGGCGTCTCCCAATGATGTTTATATCGTCGTTAGGGCCATCCTGGGTAGCGCGTCCCATGCTTCTTTCATCACTGAAGCGTGTGCATCTCGCTTAAAGTGCACTTGTTTTGACGCTTCAATAAGTGTCAATGGGGTAGGTGATATTGCCACCAAAGCTAAAAGGGTGTGCCATCTTTCCTTGGAAACTTTAAAACACGAGGTTGTGGCGTCTAACCATGCTTTTGTAATTCTTTCAAAGATCTCATCGGACTCACCTAGGTTCCAGGTGTTGCCTGAAGTTAAGCAGGCTATGAAAGACCTCCTGTTAGCTGACCCTACCTTTGATGTAGCAGCCCCAATTGATGCGTTGTTTGGAGCCGATATTGTAGCGGCTATTCTTTTGGGAGAGACTATTCCCTTGGGTGCAGGTTTGCCTGTGGCAGTTAGGACACGTTTTGGGTTTGTAATTATGGGTAGAGCCCCAATTTCACTTAATTGTGCATTGACTTGTGCTAGCGGTCTTACTGGCCTTCCTGTGGATCTGGTGTCTGCACATCAGCTTCACTGTCATTTCCACCACTTTTATCCTTCAGTCACAACATTATCAACTGATACAACCAACCTACTTGAGCAAGTTCATCGGTTTTGGGAGGTCGAAGAGCCTCCAGCTTTGCCCCACCAGTTATCTGAAGAGGATCACTTTGCTGAAAAGTTTTATATGGAGTCAACAAGTCGGTTGCCGTTGGGTCGTTACCAGGTGCGCTTGCCGTTTTTCAAAAACTCTTCTCAAACTTTGGGAAATTCCCTTAAGGGAGCTATGTCTCGGTTTTTCGCATTAGAAAGGAAATTTGCGTCTAACAATCAGTTTAAGAGCCAGTATGTGCAATTTATAACTGATTATGTTGCTCAGGGGCATATGTCGCTGGTGTCTGACTCCAATTTTCCAAAATATTTCATCCCACATCATGGTATCTTTAAGGTTAGAGGCGATACTTCAAAAATAAGATTGGTGTTTGACGCCAGATTGAAGACATCCTCCGGGATTTCCTTAAATGACGTGTTATGTGTCGGCCCTAAGTTGCAGACCTTACTGTCCGATGTTTTGACTTTGTTTCGGCGTTTTAGCCATGTCTTCACGTGCGACATCGAACAGATGTATCGCCAAATTGCCATGCATCCTGATGACTCAGCGTACCTATGTATTTTATGACGTGAGGAGGTTACTGCCCCACTAAGGGTTTTCACTTTGCATACCATTACTTACGGGCTGGCTTGCGCCCCTTTTCAGGCGTTGCGAACCTTGCAGTGGCTTACTCAGGATGAGGCAGTTAATTTTCATGAGGGAGCGGCGGTACTTAGCCATAATATTTTTGTTGATGATATTGCTGCTGGTGCTGATTCAAAACCAGAGCTTTGCAAATTACAACAGGAATTAATCCTGTTGTTATCGTCAGGAGGTTTCAATTTGAAAAAATGGTGTACTAATCAACCTGACTGCCTGCCTGAATCAGCCGCTCAGAGTGATTCCGTCATTTCTGGGTTTTAGTTGGGACCATTCAACCGATTGCTTCTCATTTCCTCCTTTGGCCTGTTGCAGTAATGCTCAGGTACAATTCACCAAACGTGTCGTGTTATCCCAGATGGCACAATTATTTGACCCATGTGGTTGGCTTTCGCCAGTGATTTTCAGGGCTAAGGCTTTTTTCCAAAAACTCTGGGCTGAGGGCTTGGAATGGGATGCTCCTCTCAATGATGACTTAAATGATTATTGGAGTCAATTCCTGTCCTCTCTGAATCATCTTTTGGTAATCACTATTTCTCAGCCATTCCTCCCTAAAGGTGGGCGTATTGAAAAGGTTATATTACATGGTTTCTGTGATGCTTCCCAGTTGGGTTACGGGGCAGTCCTTTACCTGTCCATTTATACTGACTCTGGTCCTCCGGTGGTTTCGTTGGTATCTTCTAAAACTAAAGTGGCACCTCTTAAAACTTTATCAATCCCACGTTTGGAGTTGTTGGGAGCTTATCTTTTAGCCAAAGTAGTTTGTCATTATGTTGGCTTATTCTCTTCATGTTTTCAAATGAGTCAAATTTTCTTATGGACAGATTCGATGATTGTTTTGGATTGGCTGAATATGCCTATTTTTAAATTAAAAACGTTTATTGCTAATCGGGTGGCTGCCATTACCGAGTGGACCAATACTAAGTCTTGGCGTCATGTTCATGGTGTTTCTAACCCCGCTGATTTGGCCTCTAGAGGTACTTCAATCACAAGCCTCCAGTCGTCGAGATTGTGGTGGTCAGGGCCAGATTGGCTAAAGCTTGATTCTGAGCACTGGCCCCCTATTAATTATCGACCGAATCACGACGTGCAAGATGTTGCCTTGGAGACCAAGGTCTCTTTGTTTCTTACTCAGGAGCCCCGGGTGGAATTGTTCGATCACTTGTCCTCGTGGCCCTTAGTGGTGGGGGTAATCTCAGTTATCTTAAGGTGGGCTATGCCTTCGGGGGTTGAACCTTCCACAGCCGTGGGTTGGAAGAGGTTAGCTGTTAACTACATTTTACGCTACATTCAGTGCAGCGTGTTTGGACAGCAGCTCGCGGCTGTTCGTTTAGGTAAGCGGCTCCTGGTCCGCATTCAGCGCCTGGTCCCGTTTATTGATGATTTTGGCCTCATTTGAGTACGCGGTCGCTTGACCAACTCTACGGTAGCTAGAAATCGTTTTCCGGTTTTACTGCCCAAGCATCACCATCTAGTCGGGTTGCTAATTCATCACACCCATGTGTGGTTAGGTCATGCTTGTCCTTTGCAAGTTCAATTTCAGCTGGCTCAAAATTATTGGATTCTGTCCGCACGTCAGGTCATAAGAACCATAATTTGGAAATGTCTTCCTTGTTCAGGGCGCGTCCTCGCCCCACCAATTCGTTAATGGGGGATCTGCCAATCCCTAGGGTTAATCCGGCACCTCCATTTTATTCTTCTGGCGTGGATTATGCTGGCCCTTTTTTGGTACGGGCTTACGCTGTTTGGAAGGCGCCTATAGTCAAAACTTACCTTTGTATTTTCATCTGCTTAGCCACTAAAGCAGTTCACTTTGAAGTAGCTATGGATCTTTCTACTTCACAGTTTATTGATGTGTTGAGGTGATTTATGAGTCATCGTGGAGCTCCTCAAACACTGTATTCGAATTGTGGAAGGAATTTTGTGGGGTCGCGCTCCGAACTTAAACGGGAGCTAAAAAATGTTCTTTCTAATCCTGACATGTCAGCTCAGATAACAGCTTTTGCTGTCGATAACAATATTGATTTTAAATTTATCCCTCCGTCTGCCCCTCATCAGGGTGGCTTGTGGGAACGGGCTGTCCAGTCGGCCAAGTTTCATATGAAACGCATGATTGGGACCAGGTCGTTGACTGTAGCGGAATTTTCATCGTTATGCATTCGTATAGAAGCAATCTTAAATTCCCGTCCTTTAACTGCCCTATCTTCAGATCCAAGTGATTGCCAGGCTCTAACGCCTGGTCACTTTCTGGTTGGCCGCCCCATTACCGCGCCCCCGGAAGCTGAAGTCTCATTAAATGAAGGGACGGTCCGCCATTACAAAAAAATTGCCGCTTTGCTCCAAGCATTTTGGAAAAGGTGGCGTTTGGAATACTTGACAGCACTTCATGCCAGATTGAAGTGGTCGTCTAAGTCCAGAAACTTAATGGTTGGGGACCTGGTTTGAGACTACTCAATTAATTCAAATTAATAATTAACTCTTACCTTAGGGTTTGTTCCAGAGTCGTACAGACGAAACTGCTGCAGAAAGGTTATCTGGGTTTAAGTGCGAAATAATTGCGCAAACAGCGTTTCTGATTTTAACAAATTATTTCCCTTTTATTAAGCAAGACATATTTTACTTTACTTTGTTATTCACTGTTATTCAATATTATTTATATAACAACCTAAATATAAAATAAAATTTTCATAAATGACTTTGGGTTATTGAACCGTAAGTCCTATGGTTTGGTTATGCCACCTTACATTTTAGTTTCCTACTTTTAAAAGAACAAACCATATTCAGTTAAGACTACTTTTCTTAACTAATTTGTTTCTTAAACTTCTATTATACGAACCAGTACGTAATTTGTTCCCCCCCACACACACACACACACACACACACACACACACACACATTCGTTCTTTTACATTGACATTCTGTTAAACCCCACTTTGAGATCTCATGATTTTATGAAACATCTGCAAATATAAATGGTAATGTAGTTAAAATTGATTATAGGGTACTCATCCTGTTTGCTGATCTGATCCGACTGATGAGGCACTTGTTTTACCCCGCACTTCAGAAGTTAATTAAAGATCGTTAAAGTGATTTTGTCTGTTAACTGGCGCTAAGTTTTTGCTGATTACTAAAACCACGTTTTTTCACATTTCACTTTGTATAATAATTGTGTTGGCCGACGTAACTTTTCGAACCCTTGATCTTGTAGGTTGGCCGCACGCTATTGTTTGTACACTTTTTAATACTTGTTATATGCTTTGAAAGATAGGCCTACTCTTAATTACGGCCTATCTTGCACCCGAGGCCACCGTTTAACTATTTTAATAAACTGCTGCTGCTGGCTATCTACTGTTCACTCTCTGATGACAAACTGCATACTGTTTCACCAGGACTGCTGCTTACTGGGGCGGTTACACAATGCGTCTGGACAATTGTTTGGGCTAACTGTGTGTATTGCTGGTTACTGGGGCACCTCACAGGTGAAGTCTGACAATTGAAAGATTAACTGAATTGATTAAATAAAATTTACATTTTTGTACCGTTACAATACCCCCCCAATAAGAGATTGAAGGCTGAAGCGTTCAAACTCTTATTGCTTAAACCTAAGAGGGTCAGCGAGGATATGGCGCCACAACCCCCTGAACTCTCTACTAAAATCATGGGTACTTACCCCCCTAGTCCGGTGACTGTGGCAGCACCCATCCGACCTTACTGGACTTCTCTGTACGAGATCCCAACACCGTAAGCTTGGACAGATACCCGTCCCAGTATTGCCTGACTTTATAACATTCAATTAAAAAATCAACAAACGGCCTTCCATCACTCCATATCCCACAACTGATTTGTTTCCTCTTAGCTGTACTGGTTCATTGACAACGTACTGGCTCATTTTATATTATAGAATATCTCTTAACCCTAGAAAATAGTGTTATATAAAATTATACATTAATTATTAATAATTAATAATAATAATAATTATTACAAAACAATATAGTTTATCAGTAGTACACATAAATTCCAGTCAAATTGAATAATATTCCCCGTACAATATTACCCAGCCAAAATGACACATTAATTATACAGAAGTACATTAACTCATAATAATTATAACTAAAATACAAGTTATGTATCATAAATAAAGTTTTCAATTTTAAATAAAGTACATATTATTTATTATTTATCAAATCAAAATAGATTTAAACTCATTATTAAAATTCATTTTTTTTCAATTACTTTAATTACCAATTTCATTTAATTTAATTTCTCAAATCCTGATTATCAATCTCATTTGTTTTAATTCCATTTTACAAAAGACAAAAAAAATATTATCTACATTCCATCACATCAGATGTTTCTTTTGTTTCACAATAGAATTTTGCTACTGTCAATGATTCAGCAGACTACAACAGTTATCAACTTCAACACATCTGGCTGTAAACATTGGTCATACAACATACCTGTTTACATAAACACTTGTATGCCAGACTTGTTTTTATAAACACTCATTCACACTCTCTCTCATTCTCATTGACATTTGCTAGCAACACTTCATTACTAAACTCTACTTCAACAAAATCTTCCTCATCACTCTCAACATTAATCTCCTTGTTCTCAACTACCACGTTTTTACACATATCATTATAATTCTCATTTGTTTTACATTCAAAATTTTCGATTACCTTTTGTATTTGTTTATCAATTTTTTCTAACACTTGTTCTTTAATAGTGTTAAAACATTCATCCATCTCATTTAGACGTTTATTCATACTGATTTCGAACTTAACCTTTTGTGTATTCATTTCACATAAACGCTTATCAAATTTTATATCAATATTATTTATGTCACCCTTTAACTCATTGAATTTAACATTCTGTTCATCAAATTTAGCATCATTACTATCAAATCGTTTACTGAGAAGGTTAAATAGGTCATTCATTGACATTTCTTTTTCTTTTATATTTGTTTTAATTGTAATAGGGGTGGAAGTTGCTCCCCCCTCACTACTTAATACAGATCCGTTTACATTACTGTCACTGATTGACAGTGACTCTGTCTGAATACCTGAATCGCCTTTATTGGCCGACTCAGTTGACATATTTTCATTTACTACCGTTTCGGTTACTATTGTTTTGATTTGATTTTCAGCACTAGTGCTAGTTAAATCAATAGTGTTTTCCATTTTTCTAGTATTTAATTATACACAATTTTGTAAGCTTACTAACTACTCTTACTAATTTACTGACAATCGCCCTCACTCCCAAACAACCCGTTCTGCAGCTTAATTAGGTCTGGCGAATATAATTAAAACTTTTCGCCGTCCCAGTTCGGGGGCCAGTGAGACTACTCAATTAATTCAAATTAATAATTAACTCTTACCTTAGGGTTTGTTCCAGAGCCGTACAGACGAAACTGCTGCAGAAAGGTTATCTGGGTTTAAGTGTGAAATAATTGCGCAAACAGCGTTTCTGATTTTAACAAATTATTTCCCTTTTATTAAGCAAGACATATTTTACTTTACTTTGTTATTCACTGTTATTCAATATTATTTATATAACAACCAAAATATAAAATAAAATTTTCATAAATGACTTTGGGTTATTGAACCGTAAGTCCTATGGTTTGGTTATGCCACCTTACATTTTAGTTTCCTACTTTTAAAAGAACAAACCATATTCAGTTAAGACTACTTTTCTTAACTAATTTGTTTCTTAAACTTCTATTATAAGAACCAGTACGTTATTTGTTCCCCCCCCACACACACACACACACACACACACACACACACACACACACACACACACACACATTCGTTCTTTTACATTGACATTCTGTTAAACCCCACTTTGAGATCTCATGATTTTATGAAACATCTGCAAATATAAATGGTAATGTAGTTAAAATTGATTATAGGATACTCATCCTGTTTGCTGATCTGATCCGACTGATGAGGCACTTGTTTTACCCCGCACTTCAGAAGTTAATTAAAGATCGTTAAAGTGATTTTGTCTGTTAACTGGCGCTAAGTTTTTGCTGTTTACTAAAACCACGTTTTTTCACATTTCACTTTGTATAATAATTGTGTTGGCCGACGTAACTTTTCGAACCCTTGATCTTGTAGGTTGGCTGCACGCTATTGTTTGTACACTTTTTAATACTTGTTATATGCTTTGAAAGATAGGCCTACTCTTAATTGCGGCCTATCTTGCACCCGAGGCCACCGTGTAACTATTTTAATAAACTGCTGCTGCTGGCTATCTACTGTTCACTCTCTGATGACAAACTGCATACTGTTTCACCAGGACTGCTGCTTACTGGGGCGGTTACACAATGCGTCTGGACAATTGTTTGGGCTAACTGTGTGTATTGCTGGTTACTGGGGCACCTCACAGGTGAAGTCTGACAATTGAAAGATTAACTGAATTGATTAAATAAAATTTACATTTTTGTACCGTTACAGGTTGTTTTGGAGAAACAGAATTCTCCTGCCTTGATGTGCCCTCTTGGCCGAGTTTCAGCTGTGTTTCCGGGGAGCGACGGGATTGTTCGTCGCGTTTTAGTTAAAACTTCCGCAGGTTCTTTTGAATGACCTGCTATTAAATTATACAGGTTGCCTATAGCGTCTTGACTGTGTTTGTCTTATTTTCGGGTGAGCAGAATTAATTTTAATGATTTTGTTTTGAGATTTTGCATAAGTGGACTTTTATTTACTGTGAACTTATGTGAAAGTGAAAGTGAATTATTTTTACTTTGAAATTTTATAAAGTGAGTTTTGTTAGGTTTGAAAGTATCTGAAGTGCAAAATAATTTTTAAAAATAAAGCAGATGTTTATTTTGGAAAAATGATAAAAACTAAAGGAATGTTAACTAAATTGATTTGCTGAGTTTTAAGTTGTGTTTGGCTGGGCAATTGTTTATTGCATGTTGTTTGGTTTTTGTCTGCTCTATCCGAACCTTTTGGGTTGCTCGCCTGGTCGATGCGCCAGTGGCAGAGTTATTCGGCATTTTTTTCCTAATTAATTGCATGTTTTGTTGTATGTTTTGAATTTTCTCGTGTTTGCGTGTGACCCCCTCCTACGTTGGAGGGTAATTTTTCAGAGTGTATTCATGTTCACTAAACAATTTTTGTAATGTATTTTGTGCAGTTCTCTTGGTGTACTTGTTTGTTGACCCATCGTGGTCAACGGGGGCCGGTGTTCGATATTTCGAATATCCGGTCAATTATTAATTTTCCGAGGTTGGCACTGTGGCTTTTGTAAAGTCGCTTCATGCATCGGGCCTGAACCCTTTGTCATGCTTCAACCACTGTAGTGTACACATCCACGGGCCGGATTTTTGGCAGGTAGAATCCATCTCATGTAACCTATCCTTTATTCCAACCAGTCTTTTCTGCCTGTGTGTCAAGAACAACCATTCATGAGATTTCGGTAAGTCATGTTTTTCTAATTATTTGGTTGCTAGCAATTCTGCATGTGGCACTGTTTAAAGAGCTCACCAGAGGATAAATTATACTGTAAGAATAAACTTCTTACCTTCAGATTGTCAATCTTTTAAAATAATATGCACAGCCAGTATTTAATTATCTTTACGTTCCTTTAATGGTGCGTAGGGTTTCATCACATGGGACGTTCCTGGTGGCGTGCACTGTTTTGTTGTTTTCACTTTTACGTTTTTACGGCCGAAATTGTCACTCCAAATTTTTACGGATCACTGATTATTTACATGATTTATATTTTTACGTTCCAATACTAGTTAGAATTTCACATTGTTTGATTTGCGTTTTATGCTGTTTATGCGGGCGAGCCGACTGCTGCTGTTCACAGTGAGAGGTGTATGTCAACTGATTTCTGTATTACAAAACTTTCCGTTCGGTGCGTCGCACACTGTTTCACCCTGTTCCCCACCACACATCTCGCCTATAATATTTATAATATCCGCTGGGTTGCGTTTAACCTCTTCAATTTGTAATTTCCTGTTATTCGTCAACAACATATTGGTGGAATTAATCACTGGCTATAAATAGATTTTCTATTAAATTAAAAATTCAATCATGACCATATAAGGCCATGAAACTTACTGACTCATCTACTGCAGACTTTGTGTCGCCTCAAAGGGGCCTCATCTTTACATGTTATAGAATTTACGAAAGTACACAATAATAATTAAATAAATTTAGACCCATTACAATACCCCCCTAATGAGAGGATTTATGCCGAAGCATAAAAGCTCTCAGTGACACTCATACCTTCTAAAGGGATCAGCCAAGATATGTCGCCACAACTCCCTTACGTTTTATTCAAAATGGTAGTTAACTTACCCCTGGTCCAGTGACTGTGACCGTACCTGAATGACCTTACTGGACTTCTCTTTCGAGATCCCAACACCGCAAGGCCAGACCGGCACTTGACGCTCCTGCTCTGACACGCAGGCCAGCACAGGACCGCTGCCACAGCATCACCAGACACTGAAACATGAGATCAAAAACATCAAACAGTGGCCTGGTATAATGACATATCCGTAACTGATCTGGTTCCCCTTAGCTGTGTTGGTTTGCGTTAAGAAGTACTGAGTTTTTTTTTCATATGGATAAATACTTAGTCTAAGTATAATACATTATAAGAATTTATTACCTATCAACATTCTGTATAACCTTCTATAGTTCACTCTTACCCCAAAATTCAACATGATCGCTCTGATTCCCATCAAATTTAAATAAACATTTCCATCACAACATATACTGTATATCCCTTCCATTATAAATATGCCATTCGCACTTCAAAATTAACAAACTCCTTATAGAGTAAAACACATTAAATCAACTACATAAGAACAAATTACTTACTTAACAATCGGTAAGTATCCTCATATTACTCTTTATTATATTAAAATAAAATACTCCTCGTCAACACAACATCCTTCATTTGTTTACATAAAAAAATTAATTACATACTCTACATTATTTATGTAACTCGTTTTAATTTTTAATATTTCGTTACTAACAGCCTAGTAACCACCTTCTCCATCATCACATGTTTTATTAATTTATTAAATTATGAATTTATTTTAAGTTCCTCCTTCCACACACACTATTACTCCCCCTGGACTGTAGCACCCAGTTGCCTACAATACATACACACATTGTAAACATTATCACCTCAGAATAAACAATTCATCTTTAAATTTGCATATAACATTATAAATATTACATTTTAATTTGAATTGACCTTTTTACTATCAATTATTTATTTAGCATTCACTACACCATTAAATTCTCCAACAACTTTTTAATTTGTTATTAACATTTATCTTGTACAATATTTCATTTAATATCAACACAAAAGTATACAATACACATTATTATTTGTTATCATTTACCACAAATCATTTTATTAAACAGTCCAATTCAAAACCAAGCTACTTACATCGTTAAACGTTCATAAACATTAATTGTTTACCCCCCATCATCGTATAATAACCTGGTCTTACGTCTACACAGTTCATTTTTTATTAAACTCATTATATCATCTCTATTAATATAAAGATTATCCAGATTTTTATATTCTTCCACAATACCAACAGGATTATTACGTGTTATTAAATCATATAATTTATTATCACCGAGTATAGTCCAGTCACCTTTAGTATGATCTGTCATAATTATGTCACTTACAATTTCATCATTATTATTATCTACTGTTGTACCAGTCTCGTCACAAGGTAAGTAATCAATATCATCAACCTTACCATCATTTGCTGTACTAACTATTTCACAAGGTAAGTACTTATTATCACTAACTCTTTCCATATCGAACCTCTTTATTAATTCGTCATAACCTCTACTAACCTTAAATAACTCTGTCTTCCTATCAAAATACCTTTTATCACAACACCATTTCATACTTTTTCTATCATTCCGTGCAGGGGGTATTAAATCATAACAACGCCTACTAAAAATTAAAGAACTACTTGAAAACACATTGTTTTCCTGTAAGGGATTTTTACCCTTCAAATACATTTGTAACCATCTTGGTTTACAATAAAACTGGGGAAAATCTACCCTCTGCTCTATACTCACAAAATAATTCTCTTCATATTCTCTCTCTAATTTACAAATACTGATTTCTACTCTCTCACTCTCTATCACTGTTCCTATATTATCATGATCGCTATTCATTTTCATTGTATTACTTTTATATATCTCATTTTCCACTATCTTACTATTATTACTTGTTAATTTATTTTCGTAACTAACACCTACCTCTTTAATGATCCCTTCGTAATTATTCGTCATTTTACTATTGACACCTTGGTCGTCTGTCATTTCTTCATTTTTATTTTCATTACACTCACCCGTGTCATTAGTTTTGACACCACTACACCCACTTATTTGGTTTAATTCATTTTCACTTATACTTTTAACTTGATTGTTCATACTTTGATTACGCATTTTTATTTCGTTTCTTACGTTTACAGCTTCGTTATGTATGTCTATAAGTTTATTATTTACTACATTGATTTCAGATTTGATTTCATTTTTAAATTCATTTAGACTTGTTCTCAAATTATTCGACTTTAACTCTACGCTACGTACATTCATCACTGACTTGATTTCAACGTTAAACTCATTCAAAATCTCATTTTGTTGGTCAAACCCGTTATTTAACACTTCCATCATCAACGCTAATTGGTTAGATACTTTATTTAAAAAAATATTTCTACTACTATTTTGCATAGCATTTAACACTGATCTTACCTCTACACTTTCATCTAAACTTGTATTTGTGTCTTTCTCTGCCATTTTTCGACTAAATTGTAAATCAACTGTACCGTAAATAATATAAATTGCACTGTCAATTCACAAAGTCACTGTTAAACGGGCGCCATTTGCAATGTTGTGGCTAATTAATTATTAAATTTTGTCCCTGTGAGGGCGTCAAAGTGGCAGAGGAAGATATGAAAATACGAAGAACGATACGCGAATCGAGTAAATCTAACATTATTTATTTGTTATAGCAAATACAAATAACAATGTGCCATATGCAATGTTACTCAATAGTTAAGTAATTTATATTTGTCCCTATAATGGAGTCAAATTTACAAAGAACAGTATGCAAATACTATTAACACCATGCGTGTTTATAGTGAAACAGAACATTAGTTATGTTCTCTTGAAAACATAGAAAAGATTATGAACACACTTGTGTCACCTTAAAGCATAAAACTGGTTATTAGTAAACTACGTATCAAATTTTGCAAACTCAACACTTCTTTTTAGGCCTATGTTTCTTTACGTTCGCTCAAATACGCACACTTTCATACTTTTTGATTTTGTTTTATTGAGCTCAATTTAAAATATTGCCAGTATTTAATTATATTTACTTTCCTTTAATGGTGTGTAGGGTTTCATCACATGGGACGTCTCCTGGTGGCGTGCACTGTTTTGTTGTTTTCACTTTTATGTTTTTACGGCCGAAACTGTCACTCCAAATTTTTACTGATCACTGATTATTTACATGATTTATATTTTTACGTTCCAATACTAGTTAGAATTTCACATTGTTTGATTTGCATTTTATGCTGTTTATGCGGGCGAGCCGACTGCTGCTGTTCACAGTGAGAGGTGTATGTCGACTGATTTCCGTATTACAAAACTTTCCGTTCGGTGCGTCGCACACTGTTTCACCCTGCTCCCCACCACACATCTCGCCTATAATATTTATAATATCCGCTGGGTTGCGTTTAACCTCTTCAATTTGTAATTTCCTGTTATTCGTCAACAACATATTGGTGGAATTAATCACTGGCTATAAATAGATTTTCTATTAAATTAAAAATTCAATCATGACCATATAAGGCCATGAAACTTACTGACTCATCTACTGCAGACTTTGTGTCGCTCAAAGGGGCCTCATCTTTACATGTTATAGAATTTACAAAATTACACAATAATAATTAAATAAATTTAGACAATTTACAACGCGCTGCTCTACTTATTTATTTTAGTTCACAAAATCATCACCTCCGATATTGGTATTTTTCTGGTTTGAAGAATATTCACAACTTTCCGCCAACAATAAAACTGGATGGTGCTGGTCAAGCCATGTTGTAACACTTCTGGAAATGTACAATGCCTGCTGATTTTGTCGCCAATGCGTAGACTTGATTGCAACGTCGCTTTGTACCACATCCAGTTGTGATACCGCACTCCATGTCCCATTGCACAACTCACCAATTCTTCAGCCATCTCTCCCCTTGTGCATGACCACTTCATTTATTTATTATTTGTTTTGTTTAACTTGACACTACCATCACCATCCTCGCCACGCAATCACAATGGCTGTGACGGGCTTCAAAATTCAAATCTGAACAGGCCTAGGGTTCTGTACCATTACAAGTGTAGTTGCATTGTTATCATGTTTCTGCACATGAATGGGTCAGTTCAATTGAAGGCAATAAGCTGCGGTTGATGAATGCTAATTGTGGAAACACAGCACAATGTGGATTCGAATGGTAATCTCATCTTACTTATGGTGCAGTCTGATTGGTGCGCAGAGACAGAGTCAGAAAGTGCTGTGCAGTTTAGAACACATTATTACATCAAAGGCTTCTGAATCTTAATCTTTCGGCGGTGCAAGCTATACTCACAACACCAATCATTAGGGGTGTGAGAACTGAGAACTCATTCCCCAAGAAAAAATATATTGAATTGGAATGATTTTGTAATGAAATGGCTGTTATGGGAACAACTGAAAGTGTCTAGTATACCTAGTATACTTTTAGTGTACTAAAACTTATGCCATTTGTACATTTGACCCTTAGAAAGTTATCATTATTGAATTTTGCACTATGTGCAAACTTCTGCTGGTTTAACCCCTTTGCATATTAAAAACTTAATAATTACACTGTGCACAACAGACACAATGTACTTGTTCACTCTTCATGACAACAGTTAAACAAAGGACTTTAAAAACAAATGCACAGTGCTGTGCATGGCTAGACACTACTATCGACTGCTCACTGTTGCTAACATTAACAAGCGCTAAAATATTCCATTCCAGTTTCTATATGTAATGTTGACGACATCCTTATAATACCATACAAATTTTAGAGAAAAAATTTACTTTTACAATTCCAAGAATGTAGTAGTCCTTATTAAAATATTTGTTTTGTGGTTAAATAGAGAATATAAATCTGTAGTTTTGTAATCATATTTGTTTTGAGTGTTGTGAAACTCAATAACTGCTGAACACTTTGAAATGCCACTTCCAGACATAAAATTTAAGCCTCTTATAGCATTAATAGTGTCATTTGATTTTGAAGTGAGTGGCCAAGTGAAAGGGGAACTACACTCTTCTGCCTTTTTTATTCAAAATTTGTAACTTATTGAAATGTAAAGATTTATTTTTGTTTGCCACTGTCTTTCTACAAAAATATGTGTTATTAAGTGTATTATTATAGTTGGCATAGTTGGTATTATTAAAAATGTGTGGCATAGAAGTTGGATTTTTATATTTTAGAAAATTGGTGTTTTATTAGGTTTAACTAAAAAGTTTGTGCAATTTTCAGTTTCCTGTGCCAAAATGTCGGATCCAAAAGCTCATTTTTGTATGATGCCGGGTACTGTGATTCTCCATGTGTCTGTGATGATTGTTCTAAGTTTGTAGCTATTAGTCCAGTCATATTACCTCGAAAATAAGCCTCAGATAAAAAAAAAATAGTAGACGGCTGAAAACTTGAGGACATAATCCCTTCATGTCTTACTACAATTAAAAAATAAGTTCACCCTTTTCATACACATCAAACGTCAAAAAAAAATGGCGAATATAAAAAATAACTATTTTTGTCGTTTTTTTTTATAAACCAAGTGTAATGTAAATTTAATCAACAAAATTAATTTTAATTTCTTGAATGATTATTATAAAGTAATGAAAAGTTAACAGAACCATAAAATAAAATGTAAAATTATAGAGGACGCAACCGTCCAGGCTAGAAAATACGAACATTTAAAAGCGAAAATGAAGGTTATCTTTGGGAATTTTTTTTTTTAACTATTAAATCTTTGGATTTGAAACATTTTGCATCGTATTAACTATCAATTAAAGATTACAAAAACATTTTTATTTAATCATTAAAGTCAATTAAATTTATTTTATAATTATAGCTAGAATTCTTCCTCTGAAAGTTTTGTCAGCAGATTCAACATCTAGGTTTGTATTTTAATTATCATCTTCATCGCTTATTTCCTCTGGAAATGATGAACTCGCAATATTGTCTTCTGCTTCATTTTCAATTACACAATTATTTTTGAAATTTTTGCTTTTTTCACTTGTGCAACTACCACAAACGTCCGTACATAAAAGCCCAATAGTTTTGCAGGAACACTGTTTTGATGTGCAATCTTTTTTACAGTTACAAAATATCTTTTAAATTAAGTTTTTTGGGGCTACTGGTTTGGACATTCGAATTGGGGTAAGGATTTGTCCCCTTTTCCATCCACAATCTTCTGCAGGTAAATCATTAGATTTTTGTACTTGTAGATACACTATATAAAAATGATATTTTACGGTATCTGAAGTTGGAGGCAAAGATTCCAGTTTTACGTATTTCGCAAGAGTTTCCTTTTTCTTTGTATCTTGTTTAAACACAGATTTTTTAAAGCAGATGTACCTGTAGTCATCTAATGTTACTCCCATTGGTTTATTGTATAGGAAAGAAACAAAGTTTACTCCACTCTCGAAGATACATTCTTTCGATTAAGTGTTTTTATAGAAGTTTCCAATCGATTTTTTAAAAGTCTCATCATGACATTTTTTATCAAATTTCTTAAAAATGCTTATCTTGCTCTTTCAAAAAAAAATCATGATGTATCGCAACCAGTTGCTGCATGAAGAAATAATATATGTCTTGCAAAATATTCATTGAGACTGTTCTGTGAATAAATAGTAGGCGGAGTTCGGTTTTTTCCTAGTTTCAACATAACCGTTCTTCCGGAATTAATGCTGATAGAAGAACCAAAATATCTGAGTCATCAGTAACCATAACAGGTATTTTATTGGTAATTTGTGAAGCTGTCTTTACAATTAATAAGTCAGGGTCATTTTCTGCTTGTATGACTGTAATGTTAGCATTTCTTAAATATTCTATTAAATATTTAATGAAACTCATTTTATTCTGCTTGTTTGAGAATAAGTATCTTGTACCATACTACACATTTCCACATCAAAAATAATGTCAGGGCATAAGTTTTTATTGGAGCGACGTATTTGTTCAGCGCCTTTTATGTTATTCAAATTATTTTTGTAGCCATCAAAAACCACAATGACATTATTAGATTTGAAGTGTTTTTTAATATAAGCTACGTAGGAATTGAATATGTCGTTAAACTGATCATTTTTATTCCAAGGCACGCGATGAAGAAGCATGTGCTGAAAGTATCGAGGACGAAAGTACATTTGCCGTGATCAAACTCGTTTTTTCATTTTGGCACAAACTGATATTTTAGAGTTATCAGTCTTACGTAGTGTACCTTGATGAAATAATGCCATTGGGTAAGGCGCAAGCTCGTAATGCACGTAACTTTTAAATTCTTCCGCAGTTCCCTCGCTAACATATATGCGTTGGAACAGAAGTGTTGGATCAATAGGTATAATCTCGTCATCTACTTTTAATGAACTATTAACACTAATTAATGGCAAGACTTTATCTTTGCGTTTGAATGATAAATCCTTGAATTTTTGCCCTTCCATTTTGCTTAACCCTATTTTACCAACCTGAAAAGGTAGAACTACACAGGCCTATAGCTGCATCTTACCTTTAACCAAGAGCGTTTATTTTTTTTTTAATTCCAACATTATTTTTAAAACTACAAGCGAATAACTGGTTGCGCACCGTCTAAAACTTGTGCCAACTAGCCCTACCCGCGCTCTCCGAGCAACAAATTATTCATACGCTTCAATATTTTTTTACGTAAAAACTATTAGTTCTAGAAAAAAAGTGTTACAACATTTTTTGTGAGAAATTTTCTCTACTTTACGGTGGAATTTTTTATTTTCACAATAAACAAATCATTTAAAAGTTATTATCAAAAAACTTAATTTTCGAATTTTAAGGGTTTTTAGGGGTGTTTTGACATAGGTCTGAGGGGTGAACAATATTTTAAAATAATGTTCTAGATGAAAATACTTTATTAAAAAAGGTCGCATCCTTCTACTATTTATTTCGGTCTTCAACTCTAATTTGACTGGACTATTATGTAGGTTGTATAGTTTAGATTTGACAGCTAATTGAGTAAGATGTGTTGTGGTGTATTGGTGATTTTTCAACTTCTGCAATTCAGGATTGAGAATGTGGCATTATATTTTGCCTTAAGAATGAGGTAAACAAGGAGAAAATGTTTAAAAAGCCTTTCTCGAGTCTGGTATGCATTGACGAGTTGTTTACAGATGGTACAAAAGCTGTGAACATTATTATGAACCATTTAAGTACAAAAATCAATTGGAACATGTCTGAATGTTATAGATAAATAATTATAAAATGTATGAAATTAATTATTAAACGGAATCAAATAAAAGCCTTGGAATTTTGTTGTATAATCATACAATTGAAAAAGCATTATTCAAATTCTAATCTCAGTTTGTGACATGACTCATTTTATACATTTTTCAAGCTATGTCATTATAAAATGCAATTCATAAATTCTTCAAAATTTTCCCTCACTTGTCAACTATTGACTGTAACCTCCCATCAGCAGTCAGCATTCATTAAGAACAAAATATTAATTAAAAAGACTACATAAATTTTGGAAGAAATAGGGCCCCCAACATCACCAGCAGCCAGTGCCGTACCTAGAATTTGGCCTTGGGGGGGGGGGGTCAGCTTCATACAAAAAAAATTAAGACTAATTAACGTGTCTGAAGACTATCTTTAATTAACTATTAATTAAAGATTTAATAGTTAATTAAATAATTAACTAATTAATTAAGACTAAGACTATCTTTAAAGTGGCTGAAATCAATCTACAGGGCTTAGAACAAATTAGGGTCTGTGATTGAGAAAGGAGCTTTTGGTGAGTAGACTTATTTTTCTACTGCATGCATGTGTGAGCTTCTACTGAAGCTGTGTGTGAGCTTCGTCTGGATGCATCCACACTTAGGTGACTAACAATCTAACGAATGAATTGACATCTGCCAGTGTAGTAGGTTTTTTTAGGTACTGTGCCTGCACTATAGAGCTATGGCCATGTTTAAATGAGTCAGTTGGTAGTTAGCACTTGAGTTGCCTCAAAATAACAATAAACTAGATGATGTTGACGGTTCAGTATTTTATATAACAACATAACTTCCAGTATTTCACAGGAAGAAGTTGTGAAAGTTTAAGAAATATGAACAAATGAAAGTAATAATAGAGTAACAGAAGTGCAACTGTGTGGTGGAATTAGGGGTTTTGCAAATGCTAATGGAATAATGGAAGTTTTTAATAAATCCATTCATATTCAAAAAGACAGATGTAGAAAGTAAAATCAGTATTATGTCTTGTCACCGGACAAAAGGCTTGCCGCATGACAAATGGTGCCAATCATACACTCTTAGTTATTTTGGTGGCCCTATAAAGGACCGTGAGGCGAGAACGCTGATGTTGGTGTTCTGCTCGGGCGGCGCTGAGATGTTCGGTGGCTGCGCCCGCTGTTCGTGGCGTACTGCAGTCCTCCTCTTCTTTCAGCATCGGTTGCGTCGAGTCAGCTGCCGGCCCAGTGAAACCCATCGCTGGCACGGAACTGGAGGGCGAAGACGCAAGAACGGCAGTTCTAATCTTCGGCTGTTCCTTCCGGCTGACTCCGCGTCAATGTCATCCAAGAGAGGAGAGGAGATGAAGTGCTGATGGCAAAGTGCGGTGGCGAAGTGCATCGAAAATTTCTACCGGCGCTGTTTTTATGCACTGACTCGGATCGCTGATTGGCTCGCTCCGAGCACGTCAGGTGTCATGTCTCGGCTGCTGAGCCCAGATTGCCTTGCTGTTGTCACAGTCTTAACATGCAAAAATGAGAAAAACTGGATATGATGAAGAAAAGATAGGCTTTGTTCCTTGCAAATTTCATAAGTTTTTATATTTTCAAAGTGGATTGTATTACTATGTATTTTGTTCATTTGGAGTAGGATCCAAAGCATATGTGTATTCATAAACAATATTTATGAATACAAATTCATATTCATAACAATTTTTTGATGTGTGTGTGTGTGTGTGTGTGTGCACGCGCGAGCTCATGTGCATATGTGAGAATTAACCAGAAAGTTCATATTGTTACGAGAAGCCTACCGAACAACCCAGAACATTCTCCACTCTTCTCCCCCCTCCATCCAGTGTGGCAGGTGTTGTTGCCCAGTCAAGACCGCCTTCAAGTTTGTTGTAGACTCACCAAGAGGCCACTTGAGATACGCATTAGTGTCAGCATTAAGTGGCGTGCAAATTAAGGGTAGAACATTAATTCTAGAACTCTGCGTGACCTATAAAAGCAGAGCATCTGACATTGTCAGTTTAGTTACATGAGCGATTTTCACTAGCGCGGATTGAGTGTTTGTCAAAGTGAAGTGTTATGTGTTTTTATAATTGTGCGGGACAATTGTAGTACAATTGTGTTTTATACTTGTTGACATTATTATTGTGTGTGAACAATTTTTATTTGATTTGTTGTAAGAGACTATTTTGTTGATTACAAACTGTTTAATTGTGATAATTAAAGCTGGTGATTAGTGATTTAATTGGTGTCTTGTATTTTGTTTTCCACTGTACCATACGACGATCAGTAGACCATTGTAACAGTGGTGTCAGAACTGGGATAGAACGGTTAACAGTGGAAACAGAGGACACTTTGTAGAAGAGTGGTGTTAGTGGTAGTTGATAAAAATAAAATGGATACCAGTCAGATGATAGAAGCATTCCAAGCAATACTACAGCAAAGACAGGAACAACAAAAAGAAGATCGAAGACAGGAAAGAGAGGAAGCAGAAAAACGACAAGATGAAAAACGTAAGCATGAAAATGAAACACCAGAGGGACGGGGAAAAGACGAATTTAGTCGTCAAGCAGACAACGTTAAGACGTTCGTACAAAAGGATACCACTGGAAAATTCATCCTGTTACGAGGTAAGCTGCTGAACAAACAATTTGACAGAACATCTGAAATAGAAAAATCTGCAATAAAACAAATTAAAAATGAAGTCGAGCATTTAGTGAAAGAAATAGTTGATAAAGAAAGACCGTTAATAAACGCTGAAGAAGATCCAAAAACTAAGAGTAATAAAACAGTGCCATTATCTGTACTGGGACCACTTTACACAAAGCCCCCAACGTTTGATGGAAGCACTCTTGGGCAACTTATATTCGCACAATTTGAAGCTGCCACTCGCTTAAATAAATGGACGGTAGAAGAGAAAGGACTTTCACTAATTCTTGCTTTAAAAGGGCCTGCCACAGAGCTACTACAGAAAGTGTCACCTGACAGCCAGAACATTTATGAAAAATTGATTAAAGCTCTGGAATTACGGTACAGTGACCAGCATTTGTGTGAAGTATACCGTGTTCAACTTAAAGAGAGGCGACAGCATTCAGGGGAGAGGCTTCAAGAGTTAAAAGCAAATGTCGACCGACTGACGAGATTGGCTTATCCCGAAGAATCGGACTTCCGGAAGTGGATTTCTCTTATTATGTTTATTGGCGGTATCAGAGATAGTCAATTACAACAAATATTAAGAATGGCACGGCATGATAATAAATCAGACGCTCTTGTTCATGCTCTCTGTTTTGAAGCTGCCAAGTCAGTGACCTACATTAATTAAAGTATGCCATCACGTTGTAGCCAAATGGATCCAATATCACAGTATCATCATAACGGACAGAATAAAGAGACAATTCAAGAACAACAATTTAAAAGTCAGCAGCGCCACAACAATTTGAACGATGGGTAAAAGACAGCAGACCGAAGTGTTACAACTATGAGAAACGTGGTTACTTACAGGTAGACTTTTGGGAGAAGAAAATACCGAGAGAAGAGAGTGATCACACCACTTGGAGAAGTAAAGTCCCAGAACAGCACACAGTTTCCACAAGACTAGTGGAAACCTGATCATTAATGGATTTGCGTAAGGTAAACAAACATCATTTACAGTTGACATGGGCGCTACAGTGTCTATTGTGCGCCCTGACTTAATCAGCAACCGATGGCCTCAAATTCGCACTTGCACAATACAGATTGTGACTGGAAGCCCCGTCAATGTGTTAAGAAGGATAGACGTACGTGTATGCTTGGGTCTTCTCAAGTTTAGTCACCAAATGCTTGTTGCAACATTGTTGATGAAGTGATTCTTGGTATGGACATTATGAATGCCTACGGATTCGTTGTGGACTTAAGAGAGAACGTCCTGAAGGTTGGCCAGGAAAAGATAAATATTTACATGGCTAAAATGACAGGGCCTGCCAACCATTCGATTAAGCAAGTGACATTGGTCAAAGAAGAAGTCAACCAGTCTGGTCAAGAGGAGCCTTCCCTATTGCAGGCGGAAATGGAAGAAGAACTAGCAGAGGAAGTACAAATAAGTGTAACGACAAAAGAAGTGATTGGAAAGCCAACTATGGGTGTCAAGGAAAACCCCTTGTTTGTTGCTGAGTTATTAGAAGTGCCCAGGGGAAACGTTGCTGAAGATGAAGTTATGCAAGAGGTTGTTGACGAGAACCAAAGAGACTTGGACCAGCTAGTGGTGTTTAGGTCATCAGTACATGATGCAATGGGAGTGATTACAGCAAAACTAGCGCTTGAGCGGAAGATTCGTATTCCTGGGAACTTGACGTTCGGATCATACGAGACTGAATTTGAAGAACCGGAGAATTATCATTTGCAAGGATGTCCACCTAGATCTCCTGGCCAAGTATTACTTCAGAGACGGTTTCCCAGTTTGGGACGAACAGGCTTAAGGAGGGGGTTGTGTTACGAGAAGCCTACCGAACAACCCAGAACATTCTCCACTCATCCCCCTGTCCAGTGTGGCAGGTGTTGCCCAGTCAAGGCCGCGTTCAAGTTTCTTCTAGACTCGTCAAGAGGCCACTTGAGACACCTATTAGCGTCTGCATTAAGTGCCATGCAAATTAAGGGTGGAACGTTAATTCTAGAACTCTGCGCGACCTATAAAAGCAGAGCATCTGGCATTGTCAGTTTAGTTACGTGAGCGATTTTCACTAGCGCAGATTGAGTGTTTGTCAAAGTGAGGTGTTATTTGTTTGTATAATTGTGCGGGACAATTGTAATAAATTGTTTTATACTTGTTGACATTATTATTGTGTGTGAACCATTTTTATTTAATTTGTTGTAAGAGAATATTTTGTTGATTACAAACTGTTTAATTGTGATAATTAAAGCTGCTGATTAGTGACTTAATTGGTGTCTTGTATTTTGTTTTCCACTGTACCATATGAGACGATCAGTAGACTATCGTAACAATATACTTTTTTAATTTCCTTTGCTACAAGTGTCCACACTTATAGTGGTAGTAAACTTTTTATGTAGTGGTAGTACATGTCTTAGTGACAATCGTCTAAAGTGTTAAGGCCTAGTGAACGCATGGTTTAGATTTGACAACTAATTGATTAAGTTGTGCTTTAGTGTATTTGGAGATTTTTTGACATTCTACAATGTAAGATTGAAGAACATGGATTACATTTGTGTTAATAATGAGATAAACTGCTGTAGCATGGTGTTGCAGAAGGCTTTTGGCGAGCCTGCTATGCATGGACAAGTGGTTTAAAAATGGTATGTGAACTCCAAATAATGTTGTGAATGAGTTGTAGATTGTGTTAGTCAGATGAAGATTGTGGTTTTGTATTTCATGAATTTTCATCACTAGGTGCAGTGGTAAATAAAGAGTGCTATTCTGGTGTTTTATGCCACCTGAAGCTATTTCGTAGAAAACAGCCAGATTTATGGAATGATAATTTATAATAATTGTACCCAATAGTGCACCAAGGTCCAAGAATTTTAGACAGAATGAAATAGTAGTTTCACTTCAAGTGCCCTGTTCATGAAATATGTCACAACTGTTGAAAACATAAAGCAAAAATCACTGAGCAGGTTGAAGGTAGAATACCAAAGGGTGCATTCTAGAAATGTTTTGAAAATTGAAAAAGAAACATTGGCATAATCATATTATATCCGACTGATACTATTTTGAAGGAATCAATACAAATGAATGAATCAAAGAATAATTTTTCAAATAAACGAAAATTGCACCAACTTTTGATCAGACATTGTGTGTGTGTGTGCGTGCGTGTTGGGGGGGGGGGTTCTCACACATGTATAGGTATTTCAAATCTCAACAGTAGGTCCAATAACATACTAGGGCATGCTATGATATGAGATTCATACAAGTAGTGCATGTTTATGCTTATCACTTTCTCAGACCATTATCTCAGACTCTAATGATAGTAATTATTTTCAGGTGATACGTATTTTTATGTCATTGAATTTAATTAGTAATAAAACAGTATAATTTTGAGAACATTAATATGTGTGCTGCACCATTCATTAAAAAGTGGTTGTCAGTCCTGCTTAACCCAGGTGGCAGCTGCAGCCTGTGTTGAAATATTACTGTATTACAGTAGGAGAAGTTTTGACATCACCTTGGTTTCCTAATCTCATTTCCTCTTTTCAGATTAGTGTACCAAGTTTTTATATTTCTGGCTTCTTACCACAGCAAAAAACTAATACTGTTATAATCTCTGTGTATACTTATGTGTGTGTGTCTGTGTGTGTGGGGGGAGGATTAATTTTAAGTAACCATGTAACCAGTTTAATTTTTTTAATTAACCATTATATATTATACAATGTAGAATTTTTAATATTTTTGAAGATTGTACAGTAATTCATATTTTACGTTTCATCGGGATTGTCAATGAAATGTTATTGTAATATTTATAAGAAATATTGGTATGGAGAACCATACATGACTTCCATATTCTAAGATTTATATTTAAAATCATTTTTGAAATGAAATATTACCATAGAAACTACTTCTTTCTACTTACTGCTTCAGCCTTAACCACACTACTGTGGTCACTAACGTATACCACCTCACGTTATCGCACTCGATTTTCACTGATGATGGAAGTTGATGGCATTGCCGAAACGTCTGGTTTTGTAGAAAACATTGGACTACAGCCAAATATCCCGGGCAGGAATTTTAACAAAAACTACTTCTTTGTTGCCGATAACGTTGTACACATATGTATAAAAAATATGCATAAAATTAATGGCTTGTATAAGTTAATGATTGATCTCCATTAAGTAGTGCTCAAGTTTCCAAAGTTTTAATATTATGATGTCCGTAATTAAAACATCAGAGCAGGTTTAGTGTGAATGAGGGTACACCGTGGACAAAAATTTTCAACATTTCCTATTGAGCGTTGCTTAGAGTAAAGCTGCGAATCTACAGTGTATGTTTCACAGAACAAACATGCGAAAAAGAAGGAGCGCTCCGAAGTCACTCATGGACCCTCAGCATCTTGCAGACGGTTCATTCCCTAAAGACGAAAAGTCTGTCTATGAATCGTTCCTCTGTAAACACGTGCAGTTACACTGCCCAGCGATCCACAGGAAGCAAATTGATGCCCATTTTTTCGGCTTGCACACGTTATGTTGGTGTGGGTTTCGGCACTTTCCATTTAAAAAGCGTGCAAATGTAAGAAAATAAACATGAGTGAGGCCAGAAATAACGCGAATTGTGTGTGTGTGTGTGTGTGTGTGTGCGTGCGTGCGTGTGTGTGTGTTCCATGCCTTTTTATTGCTGTAGTCATAATAATAAAATGGAAACGTAAACATTACTTAACTGAGATATGCTTACCTGCCACGAACGATATATTATTTTATACATGTATATTAACTCATACATAATTTACATTAAAATGAAAAAATTATAATTTTATTGCCTGGCAACAAAATTATTTTATTTTTAACAATTACCATTGTTTGAAAAAGTGTAAATGAATTTTCAAGTACTTTACTGTTGTTAAAACGTAAAAGGTTGCAGGTAAACTACCCCTTCCCCTTAACCGATCTTCACCAAAATCGAAAGTCCTTGAGATCTCTACAATTCAGGGACGTATGCAAAAAATTATTTGATTCTGTTTGAATTTGCGGCTGTTATCGTTTGCCATAGAAAATACACTTGATAAAAAAACGTTGCAGGTAAACTACCCCTTCCCCTTAACCGATCTTCACCAAAAACAATAGGTCTTGAGTGCTCTACAAATCAGGGCTGTATGCAAATAATCTTTTGATTCTGTTTGAATTTGCGGCTGTTATCGTTTGCCATAGAAAATACCCTTGTTAAAACATAAAACGTTGCAGGTAAACTATCCCTTTCCCTTAACCGATCTTCACCAAAAACAATAGGTCTTGAAAACTCTACAATTCAGGGCTGTATGCGAAACATTATTTGATTCTGTTTGAATTTGCGGCTGTTATCGTTTGCCAAAAAAAAAAATTTCCCTTGATAAAAAAAAACCGTTGCAGGTAAACTACCCCTTTCCCTCAACTGATCTTCACCAAAAACAATAGGTCGTGAGTACTCTACAAATCAGGGCTGTACGCAAAAAATTATTTGATTCTGTGTGAATTTGCGGCAGTTATCGTTTGCCATAGAAAAAAAATCTACACAAGATAGACAGACAGACACACAGACACTTTTCGAAAAACGACATTTTTTCATGTTTTGAGTGTAGTACAATCAGAATCTGCAATAATCTCGAACACGATTTTTTTGCCATCACCATACTTCCATTTCCTTAAAGAATATGGAAGTAAAATATTAGAATCATAATATTATACAGGTGAGTAGCTGTGAAAAGTGGAAAGTGAACATATCCATATGAAGAATATTTTTTTAGTTTGGTTCATTTTTAAATCAGGACTTTTGTTTTATATACCTGTTCGATATTTCGAATATCGAACCGGTCAATTATTAATTTTCCGAGGTTGGCACTATGGCTTTTGTAAAGTCGATTCATGCATCGAGCCTGAACCCTTTGTCATGCTTCAACCACTGTAGTGTACACATCCACGGGCCAGATTTTTGTCAGGTAGAATCCATCTCATGTAACCCTATCCTTTATTCCAACCAGTCTTTTCTGCCTGTGTGTCAAGAACAACCATTCATGAGATTTTGGTAAGTCATGTTTTTCTAATTATTTGATTGCTAGCAATTCTGCATGTTGCACTGTTTGAAGAGCTCACCAGAGGATAAATTATACCGTAAGAATAAACTTCTTACCTTCAGAGTGTCAATCTTTTAAAATAATATCGCACATATTATACTACCAGAGGGTTATGAATTTGCTAGTTTTTCAATTTAATTGCTTGCCGTTTCGAATGGGAACACGTGCTTTGTAATTTTTCATGCTGATGCTGGCCGTGTTGGGTAAATGGGTTACAAGCCAGTTTTGGCTTTGCGATTTTTATTCTGATCACCAACATCCCGTGCTGTTTCGTTTTTTGTGCCTGCTCGTGGATTTTTGCATGCTGTTAGTTTCAAAATTATAACAATGTTCGCTATTTGCATGTTGTGGCACGGATACACGTTGGTACGATAGGCATGTGGACCATTATTTTGCATCTAATGCTGGTGGTTGGTTATGTTGGGCAGTTTCGTCGCGTGTGCGTGGGCCAGGTGAGCGAATATTGTGTCAAATTTTTGAACCTTGATTCTTTTGGTAATCGTTTGATTACTCAGTCAGTTCATGAGAAGTTTGTACCCGTCCTGTTATGGTCTGCTTTACACGTGAAGTCGACGTGTTACGTGCTTGTGAATGTGTAAGGCGTGTGGGGGACATTTGGTTTTTAGGTTACCCGGTTTTTTCGGTATAGCCTGCATTTATATTTAATTTTTTTTGGAATTTACTATTACCTTTTTGGTGTGGTTTATATTTGGCATATGCGCGATATCTTGTCCATACACGCCGCGTTGACCATGATAAATTTTTGCATTTAATGTGTCTAAGTTATTGTGTTTGTATCGTTAACTGTGGAATTTTGGAATTTTTGTATATTGTACCTTGTTGTGTAGTAGTGTATTTTTGTGCATTTATTCTATTTGGTATTACACATGTTCTTTGTGTACAATTTTGTGTACCATTATTTTGCACCGTATGTGCTTTAATATTGTGCAACCTGTTGTTTTTTTTTGTGCTTTTGCACTGTGCAAATTAATCTTTTGCATTTTTTGAGTATGTGATTTATTGTGTTTTGTACTATTAGCCTTTTGGTTTGTGTAAATTGTATTTTGCCTTGCACTAATTTACTTTTGTATTTACTATGTTCGGTATTGTTCATGAAAACTAGTTTATTTCAGAGGCTGATTTATCTAGATTACTGTTAGGCTAGGTCTGGGTCGTGACTATATTGTTTGATTTCTAATTCTCTCGTCCAGGGTGGTTGTTGGTTGCGCGAAATTCTTTAAATCATAATGCCTGCTAAATTGTCGCTGGCAGCTTTTGACCGGCCCACTTCGGTGGGAATACTTGCGTTGCCACACAGAGTCGTGGATCAACATGAAGCCGGTATCTTGGCCTCCAGGTTGTCCGAAGAATGTCAGGATCTTCTAGGTAAGGTAGATCCTTACCTATCGGCAGAGTCATTGCCCCAGGGATTGGACGAGGACCACGTTTTTTCAGTGGTAGCGCAAATTAAAGATATTTATGTCCGGGGAAGCGTTTTAGCGTCAAAACTAACTAAACCAGAGATACCGGTTGATTCCGGTCAGTCTTCATCGGCAAGTGGCGGGCACTCAGGTGTTCTCGTTCATGAGTTGCCGAAGCTTTCTTTACCTTTTTTTGATGGCCAGACCAAATGTTGGTCCGAGTTTTGGTCGAAGTTTACCACATTAGTGGACGAAAGTCCTGCCCTCACCACAAAGCAGAAATTGTTATATTTATTGACTCATCTTAAGGGTGAGGCTTATGAGAAGGTTGCCGCGCTTCCCATAGTTGACGATAGTTATCAGCTTGCACTGTCAACTCTTAAAAGCCGTTATCACAACCCTCATTTGGCCGCCTGGTCCATTGTACCAATCTGCTTCAATTACCAGCCGCTTCTATGGGATCAGCTGCGTCCATTAGAAAATTGGTAGACAGCTTCAATGCTAACTTTTCAGCGTTGTCAGCTCTAAACATTGCTGATATATATCAAGCAATATATGCGTCTTTTGTATTGTCAAGGCTGGATTTATCATTACGTGAACGCTTTGAGGCGTCTGTTACGGACAAAGAAAATCTCCCTTCTCTAAAAAAAATTATGACATTTTTAACCGCCATGGCGGAACAAAAAGAACAGGCATCTTTGGAATCGGCTTTACCTGCTCTTCCTAGCACTAGCCACCAGAAAACAATGAAGGTTTCCTTTTCTAAGGCTACTCCTCTTGCTGTGTCCACATTATCTGCGGAGGTTATGCAACGGGATTCATCTAATTCACGTTGCCTTCATTGCGATTCCCGGACCCATGTGCTTCTCAAGTGTCCGGCGTGGCTGAGTAAGGACCCTAGGGCTCGATTTCAAAGTCTCAAGAATAAAAAATGTTGTCTTTCGTGCCTTCAACATAAACATTCTGGATGGTGCAAAAATAGGTGCAAAACGTGTGGCTATAAGTACCACCACACTTTACTTCATTTCAAAAATGCCCGTCCGTCTCTGTCTCATTCACAGATTTCTGAAACAGCTGAACTCAAGGCTTCAGGGTCATCGCTTGCTGACCAAGTTGATCTGTCTAGCACTACTTTGACCGTGTCTCTGCCCCATCCTTCAGGGGTTCTGTTAGCCACGTGTCTAGCAGTCTTGGCGTCTCCCAATGGTGGTTATATCGTCGTTAGGGCCATCCTGGATAGCGCGTCCCATGCTTCTTTCATCACTGAAGCGTGTGCATCTCGCGTAAAGTACGCTTGTTTTGACGCTTCAATAAGTGTCAGTGGGGTAGGTGATATTGCCACCAAAGCTAAAAGGGTGTGCAATCTTTCCTTGGAAACTTTAAAACGCGAGGTTCTGGCGTCTAACCATGCTTTTGTAATTCTTTCAAAGATCTCATCGGACTCACCTAGGTTCCAGGTGTTGCCTGAAGTTAAGCAGGCTACGAAAGACCTTCTGTTAGCTGACCCTACCTTTGATGTAGCAGCCCCAATTGATGTGTTGTTTGGAGCCGATATTGTAGCGGCTATTCTTTTGGGAGAGACTATTCCCTTGGGTGCAGGTTTGCCTGTTGCAGTTAGGACACGTTTTGGGTTTGTAATTATGGGTAGAGCCCCAATTTCACTTAATTGTGCATTGACTTGTGCTAGCGGTCTTACTGGCCTTCCTGTGGATCTGGTGTCTGCACATCAGCTTCACTGTCATTTCCACCACTTTTATCCTTCAGTCACAACATTATCAACTGATACAACCAACCTACTTGAGCAAGTTCATCGGTTTTGGGAGGTCGAAGAGCCTCCAGCTTTGCCCCACCAGTTATCTGAAGAGGATCACTTTGCTGAAAAGTTTTATATGGAGTCAACAAGTCGGTTGCCATTGGGTCGTTACCAGGTGCGCTTGCCGTTTTTCAAAAACTCTTCTCAAACTTTGGGAAATTCCCTTAAGGGAGCTATGTCTCGGTTTTTCGCATTAGAAAGGAAATATGCGTCTAACAATCAGTTTAAGAGCCAGTATGTGCAATTTATAACTGATTATGTTGCTCAGGGGCATATGTCGCTGGTGTCTGACCCCAATTTTCCAAAATATTTCATCCCACATCATGGTGTCTTTAAGGTTAGAGGCGATACTTCGAAAATAAGAGTGGCGTTTGATGCCAGCATGAAGACGTCCTCCGGGATTTCCTTAAATGACGTGTTATGTGTCGGCCCTAAGTTGCAGACCTTACTGTCCGATGTTTAGAGTTTGTTTCGGCGTTTTAGCCATGTCTTCACGTGCGACATCGAACAGATGTATCGCCAAATTGCCATGCATCCTGATGACTCAGCGTACCTATGTATTTTATGGCGTGAGGAGGTTACCGCCCCACTAAGGGTTTTCGCTTTGCGTACCGTTACTTACGGGCTGGCTTGCGCCCCTTTTCAGGCGTTGCGAACCTTGCAGCGGCTGGCTCAGGATGAGGCAGTTAATTTTCCTGCGGGAGCGGGCGGTACTTAGCCGTAATATTTTTGTTGATGATATTGCTGCTGGTGCTGATTCAAAACCAGAGCTTTGCAAATTACAACAGGAATTAATCCTGTTGTTATCGTCAGGAGGTTTCAATTTGAAAAAATGGTGTACTAATCAACCTGACTGCCTGCCTGAATCAGCCGCTCAGAGTGATTCCGTCGTTTGTAAGGATATTCTGGGTTTAAATTGGGACCATTCAACCGATTGCTTCTCATTTCCTCCTTTGGCCTGTTGCAGTAATGCTCAGGTACAATTCACCAAACGTGTCGTGTTATCCCAGATGGCACAATTATTTGACCCATGTGGTTGGCTTTCGCCAGTGATTTTCAGGGCTAAAGCCTTTTTCCAAAAACTCTGGGCTGAGGGCTTGGAATGGGGTGCTCCTCTCAATGATGACTTAAATGATTATTGGAGTCAATTCCTGTCCTCTCTGAATCATCTTTTGGTAATCACTATTTCTCGGCCATTCCTCCCTAAAGGTGGGTGTATTGAAAAGGTTATATTACATGGTTTCTGTGATGCTTCCCAGTTGGATTATGGGCAGTCCTTTACCTGTCCATTTATACTGACTCTGGTCCTCCGGTGGTTTCGTTAGTGTCTTCTAAAACTAAAGTGGCACCTCTTAAAACTTTATCAATCCCACGTTTGGAGTTGTTGGGAGCTTATCTTTTAGCCAAAGTAGTTTGTCATTATGTTGGCTTATTCTCTTCATGTTTTCAAATGAGTCAAATTTTCTGATGGACAGATTCGACGATTGTTTTGGACTGGCTGAATATGCCTACTTTTAAATTAAAAACGTTTATTGCTATTCGGGTGGCTGCCATTACCGAGTGGACCGATA